>OX401419.1:30037380-31510408 GCA_947846245.1 Cerastoderma edule | reverse complement strand
ATTGTTGTTTTATACTTGCGCTACTCTTAAGCGCAAACTGTTTAGTAAAATGGTACCCTGTAAAGGTTAATGCGCTTAAATGGGCATACATACATTCCATGATTTAGGCTAGCGTTGAGCTGACTCCTTTTGGCGATACTCTTTAGAAAATATGTTACTTAAGGTAGAATACCCAAGGTCCGCTATTTTAAAAATTTTTCGTTGCATTACTTTCGACGTTCTCGGTATACATCGGTCTTAGCTGGTTTGTTTCGTATTAAACCGAATAGTTCCGGTCCAAACTAACTTGGGTGATCCAAGCTGTAAATGTGTTGAAATATCTACGTCTGGGTCACTCGGACAAGGCCCCGAACGGCGTTTGCCGAGAACGACCGAAGTAAACCGACGAAAGAATATGTTTAAGGATGGTTGATTTGGAGTTTTCTACATTTAACAACTTATTCAGTACAATTATATTGAATCATCCACATTCCGACACAAGTATAAAGACATTTGGCATTTCTTTTTTTATTTCTTTCTTTAAAAGAGAGATGACTGGTTCGAATAACATCTACTGTTATTACCAAGCACATGGAAATGGCGAGAAATCTTAAATCATTTTAATTTGAATGTATTTATGACGACGACCTTTTTATCCTTCGAATGCTGGTTAATTTTCCAAAGGTAGATTTTTGTGTCGTCTGCTTTCCAACACCTTAAATGTCTGCTTAATTTCTGGGTCGTCTGCTTTCCAAAACTTTAAATATCTGCTTAATTTTGAAAAAGCAAGATACTCAGAGTAGCATATAGGTTAGATCAGTTAGAAGTGAATTGGCGGCTGGCCTGGATCCAACCTGTTTGCTCAAACATCAAGTCGGTTCCAGAACTATTAGGGTTAATCATTCTGTAGTTTAAATTGTAAATTAGTTGACGACCATCATATTTTGTTTTAGTTTATGAAACAGAAGCGCTAGTCAGGTGTTTTTCCCCTTTTTTAAAATAAGATTTAGAGAAATAGTGCGTCTTACACAAATCATATTCATATAAATAAAATGAAAGATTGAAGTAACTTCTGACCTGGAATGAAATATGCACAATCCACCAATAATACAAAACTAGCGATGATCGCAAAAACGACAATAAAGGCCTTCATTTTGTTTACGGAATAAAGTTCGTAAAGGATTTCTATAGCTCATGTATACTGATAACAACGTCACTAGATTTGTCTTCGGAAGGGGCAAGCGAAAAAGTTCGCATTAAATGTGAAAAATGACTGACCTGATAAGCTCTTTGCGAGCTTCAATGAAATTATCTTACACTATAGGAGAGAGCTTTCAACGAATAGGATTTCGTTTGGAATAAATCGTTCGACTTACAAGTGTCTTGAAAATATCCTCAATTCAATCATAGGTAGCACCAATCGAGAGCCATATTTGAGGATGTAAACGTTTTCCTTGTTGTTTTTTTTTCTAAAGGTATAATATCCCTAATTCGCGTTTTTGAAACTTATTCTATCGTCGGATTACTTTGGTTGTTCTCGGTAAACATCGGTGGTGGCCGGAACTATTCGCTCTAAACCGAATGGTTCCGTATCTAACCGACGTTTACCGAGTACGGCCGAAGTAACCCGACGAAAAGATGAGATTCAAAATGAACGACTATGGGTATTCTACCTTAAGCCAATCATATATATTCAATGATTTATAGGTGGATAAAATATTTCAAGCTGTCGTTTGATGAAGAAAGAGATATGTGTTTTTTTGAAATTAATGAAATCTGACATTGTACTCCACGTGTGCGCTAGTTAATTTCTAACTCAAATACTCGAAAAAGACTCGGTTTTGCGAGAAACAATATGGCGGCTTCCGTATTACTTCAGAGTTGTTTTCATTGGATAAACCCGATGAGTTCAGATTGTGGAGGTCAGTCCCGTGATTGACTTGTCGAAGGACACTGGCTTTACCCGAGTACTTTCTAGGATGCTTACAAGTCGTTAAAGATGAGGTTCTTCTCCATCATTTATGATCAAGCTATCACAGAATAACTACGAATATAGGGTTACTGAACTCCCTGTAAGTAATGGTTTGAAATGAATTGTACGCTGTACTGATGAAGAACTACCACATGCCAATGTGACCAATATTTACGATCTTATGTCCTAACAAGATAGCAGCTCACTTTTGCCAATGATAGCCACATTATATTCCCTGTATGAGTTGACCATCAACTTTCCGGTTTTGGTGGTATATGATAACCAATGCTTTATAACGGCGTTACGCCTAACACTCGGCAGAGTTTTCACAGTCGAAGACCGACTGTTTCGGACATGCACACCCGTCGACTGCGATTTCTCTGTCAAGTGTCAGCCGTAACGCAGTTATAAAGCTTGGGTGATCATATACCACCAGAACCGAACAGCTGATGGTCAACTCATGCGGGGAACACAATGTGGCTATCATTGACAAAAGTAAGTGAAAAAGCAAAAATACTTTTGGCGCAGCCATCATCAATGTAATTTATGGTTCCTATCCATATGAAGCTCGGATCCAGGCCAATACTTGTTTTGATTGAGGAAACATCGTGGTGTTACTGAAATATATTTGAAAATATAAACGGTGTACAACCTCAACCAAATTTTCATTTAACATACCCAAAAGGTTTTATGATTAAACATATTTCAATTGTTAATCAATATATACTAGCAGTCGTTTTATATTCTATCATTTACCAATACCACACACATATACATATGGAATACATGTATATTTATTCTACATGTTGCTATGGTTTTTTATCCGTTTTTACAAGAAGCAATTTGCTTTAGACATCACTGAACACAATGTTCCTGTGGTTGTTACATATGTAAATCCTAGATTACAAATAACATGTAATACGTCATGCTATACGATATACTTGTACAAGGCGAACAAAACATTAAATTACTTTAATGCGGTTGTAACAATGCAGCATGGTGGCATGTTTTCGCCTAATTAATTAACCAGGCCTTCAACAACGTAATAAACTATCATTCGTATAAATTATCATAACTACGTCTTTCTTTTTCAATATGCGCATTTGTATATAGTTAAACATTATTCGTTTGTTTCAATTTTACTTTTATACATTTGAAATTTTGATTGTCAAATATAAACAGAACCATTTGTGAAGAATATGGCAGGATGTTTGCCTTTAGATCTAACGTTATCCAAAGTCTTAAGTACATGAGATACAAACTTACACGTAAAAACTTAACCAAGGTGCGACGCCAACGCCAAGGTGAGAAGTATAGCTCTCCCAATTCTTCGAAAAACGGAAAATTCACGGGCCTGCTCTTCCAACAGGCTTAAAAAGAGGAGTTTAGTTAAATGACAGTTAAGGGTCTGTTTCCTTCTTAGTTTTATTGCTTAGCCATGAAAATGTCAATCAACTGTAAGTTGCCAGTTTGTTTAGCTTTTCGATATAGGTATCATCATGTTACTTAGTATTCCACCTCGGGTAAGACCTTGTACTCAAAATACTTCTTGTTGTGCTTCATTGTGTGCAGGACCCACGGACCGAACATCTCTGGAATATGAGCAGGACCTTCTCCAGTATGCATCGATAGAAAGTTGAGACCAATGTCGCCATGAAACTTGGGACTGAGGAAGAAAGGTACAGAATACCGATCCACACCAATATCAATAAACCTGTGGGACGTGGCCTTAAATCGTCCCCCAAGCATACTCGAGAACGTATCACCGATATTCATCACCAAACTGTTCTCTCTGGGAGTCACCTTTCCCCATTCACCATTGACCTGCTTTACTTCTAGCCCAGAAAAATGTAATGGTGTCAACAGAGTCATGAAGCCGGAGTCTGTATGTTCGGGTGTTGTGAGGATCTTTCCGTCTTCGATGTGAGCGTTAGATGGCGGCTGGCCTTCCCATGGATGATAATGCAATAGTCGGAAAGTGGAACACGGTTTGTCTCCGAATATGTCGTAAAATGAATCTTCTGGAATGCATAGACCGACTACGCAAAGTTCGAGAATATCCATACACGTTTTGTGCATAACCTCGTATTGTTGTTTTAGGAATTCCTGGAAAGGGAATGTTCCGTCTTCCTCCGGCCATGTTGACTTTTCGTAAAACCAGTTGGTTGGGGAAATAGAAGTGTCGTCGGATGGAAGATCTCGGCCGAATTCGAACGCTTCTTTTCTACTGGGCTCCCCTTCCACTACGGGAAAATACCCCCGATAAAGGTTGCTGTTTTCCTCATTCCATTGCTTTCGCATGACTTTCTTCTTGAAGTCGAAGGCTTACTGAAGAACCATTGGCAGGCATCCCAAAGTCCTTTGTAATCAATGCCATCAACGTTGTCTATATAAGCAAAGCCAGTGTTCTCTAGAACTTCGACGACGCGTTTGGCTTCACATTGACGGTCAAGTTTGGCTCGCTTTAGATCGATGACCGGAAGTCCTATTTCCTGACCCGCCATCTTCTGAAATACATAAACAAGAAAAGCATGGTTGCTTCAACTTCATTTTTATTGGATGACATCGGGCATGCAACGATAAATTTCGTTGATACCGAAAGATATTAAAGTTATGCTTTTTTTTGTAGTTTAACTTCGGTTTATAGGGTGTTTCAATTTAAATATCACGACAAATGATGCGTGCTTCTACATTATTGAACGGATTGGGTTTTCTTCTTAAAGACATATCCTGGAGTAAGATTATCCAAAACAGTCGGTCTTCGACTACGATTTATCTGTCAAATGTTAGACAAAACGCCGTTTTAAAGCATGAGTAATCATATACCACTAGAACCGGAAAGTAGATGGTAAGCTCATTCGGGCTACACAGTTAGGCTATCATTTGCAAAATTAGGTGAAAAAAACCAAGAAATACCTGAACGCGGCCACATTGCTCGGACATAAGATCGTAAACATTGGTCACGTGATTCGCCCAACTGATTTGTTTAACGTCATTTCGCAGAATACTATGCCTTAAGCATTTCAGTTGTGTCAGTCAGTTGATACATATGTGTTTATAGCAAATTCCTGACCAATGATTCTTTTAAACGACCGGCTGATACAACCTGATGTAGGTTTGTTATCAAGTATTACGTAGTTTCATTTGTTTGTTAATTTATTCATCATTCACCTATGTTTCTCGTCAACTAACTTTTTTTATTAACTCTTTCTTCAAAAGGTAATTTGCCTAAATAATGCCCAATCCATTAAACACTGTGCACCTAAATGTCCACAGAAAACCAACCATTAAGTTATGTGATTCTTGTAACCACATTAACTTTATTTAGCCGTAAAATCGTACTTAACTCAAATTGAATGTCATACTATATAACTGACCAAAGCGACAGATGGCTTTGGCGTACTTATGTCAACTTCGGTTTGACAGTTAATAGCGTGTATCTGTGTTTCATAATAAAAGAAACGAGACGAAGAGATGGATTGTATGTTCTTTTTTTATTGAATCATCTAAAGCAAATTCTTTGTGGTTTTTGACTCTGGGATCCTTTTAAACCTATTTATTTACATCGATTGTGAAACAAGTTCTTACAACTTAGATAAATCACTTTCGATTCCGCTTCCTGAAAATATAACCAGTACTCGCGCCAAATGTGGATTAATGAAAGGTTGCAAAGCATATCTTGCTTCTCACCGGATTCGGAGAACAGTGGTTCAGGGGTAGAGCATCGGTTTCTTGACACGAGGGTCGTGGGATCCGTTCAGACTTGTTCTAAAGTTCTAAACGAAAGGGCTAACCCCCGCGATTTACCCCGACGGAAACCACCTCTCCCCATGTGCAAAAATGTTCCACAAATCACCCAACAACTGAACACCCGCCCCTGTCTGCTATTTCGTCAGATACATGTCTGCTAGCCTACAGAAACACCATCCAAAACAACAAGCCTGCCTGTTTGTTTGCCTGCTAGTTTGCTTGTCTGGTTGGCTTTTCTGATGTTGTTATTGCCTGTTATACTGTTCTTTATGTCAGAAGTTAGGACGCCTTGATATGTTATATAATCTTTATTTTGTATCAATTAGCAATTGATGACGTAGATCATGTTATGCTAATAAGACTATAGATAGACTTTGTAAGGATTACTGTCCACCGTGTTACTAAACATTAACCGATTTCTCAATAAATACCTATACTTTACATTCATCGAGTCAACCAGCTTTTGACATGTTGATGTTTTCTAAAATAAAATCGTGCACTGTAATCAGATACGGTCTTATCGCACTATTTTCAATCTTTGTAGTATTGAAAGTGATCTGTATATATTGTCAATGATACTACGCTCGTATATGCAACCCGTAGGAATTCCGTATATTCCATTAAAAAAGTGCGTAGTTCACCTTTTAACCCATTATCGAACAATAACGATATTTTAACAGATTTTGCAGACGACTCTAGAAAATATTGCGGGAAAGGGCGAAACTGTTCTTAACGAGCAATTTCTCCTTTTCCCGCAATGTTTTCTGCCCTATCAGAAGATACTTTTTCAATTTCATCAATATCATCACATTTTGAAATGTCGTCTGCAGTGATCCATTCAACCCTTAACCAAACGCCAAATTTTCGACTGTGCCAAATTGAAAGAATTTGCAGACGACATTTCAAAATGTGATGATATTGAAAAATTATCTTCTGTGTAAGAAAAACACATTGTTGGAAAAATAGAAATAGCTCGTAAAGAGCAATTTCTCCTTTTCCCACAATATTTTACAGAGTCGTCTGCAACAAACCGGTCAAATGTCGTTATTGTTTGGTAATAGGTTAAACATAACTTTCATATCACCTTCCCTTTGGGATATTACCTCATATTTTATTTTGTCACCCGTCAGAATTGGTTACAACACTCGACAAATACCAAACAGTAACAAGTCTTTTTCTGTGATTTTTGGAAGAAAAAATTATGACAAAAGTCGATATGTATTGCTCATGTATACAAAAAGGGGGCTTGAAGTAAAAGAAGATATGACAAACATGAGATTTGGGAGAGATAACCGGGTTATCTTGTTTTTAACTTAAACGCTTATTTCCAGAAGCGACAAAAAACTTGCAGCCTTTCTCAAATAAGATCATAATCTTAAATGATAATATTTCATTTAAAGGACAGAGAATGGAATTTCTTACATTAAGATTGCTTTAGTAATTGCTAAAGTAAGAGAAAGAAATATACTAGAACACACGAACTGAAAGACTTAATCGACGTAGTAAAAATGGAAATACTTTAGGATTTTCTATAGATGTTAAAGATATATAAATATGATAACTACTTATTGTATTGACTAATAACTTGTATTACTCCTTAACTATTTGTTTGCTGAGTTAGGAACTCGCATTAATGGAAGAAGAAACTAATGCATCGAATTGATTCTGTGTTAAATATGAGTATTTTGCAGATGCGAATTTTCTCGCTTATGAAGGATGGTGTATATTGTCACAATGTTTTAGCACATTAATGCATGATGCATACGGTAGCAACAAGGTGACTTCGGGAATTTGTGTTTCTTTTCACAGATAGGCTCCTTAACAAACAACTTAACAAAGATCCCCCGTTATCCGGGAATTGCCATTTTGAAACTCATCATTCCGGCGGATTACATCGGTCTAGGCATGTGTATAACGAGAACGGCCAAAAGAATAAGTTTCAAAATGGTGGATAATGGGTAATCTACCTTAAAAACCTGTGTTAGTCTAAGTTGTATATACTTATTGCCTAATATAACGAAATTTGTCGTCAGTTCTTAAAGCATTAAACTGTAACCGTTCGCGTCCTTCCATTTAACACTTTTTATGAAAGTCAAATAAGACGTATTAAAAGGGATTATCTCACAGATTGAGGATTTGACAACGAATGGAATTGTTGTACATTGCAATGGAAGTGAGAAAACCTTTGACAACGAATGGAATTGCTGTCCATTGCAAAAGAATGGAGAAAACCTTTGACAACGAATGGAATTGTTGTACATTGCAATAGAATAAAGAAAACCTTTGACAACGAATGGAATTGTTGTACATTGCAATAGAATGAGGAAAACCTTTGACAACGAATGGAATTGTTGTACATTGCAATAGGATGGAGAAAACCTTTGACAACGAATGGAATTGTTGTACATTGTAATAGAATGAAGAAAACCTTTGACAACAAATGGAATTGTTGTACATTGCAATAGGATGGAGAACTCCTTTGACAACGAATGGAATTGTTGTACATTGCAATAGGATGGAGAAAACCTTTGACAACGAATGGAATTGTTGTACATTGTAATAGAATGAAGAAAACCTTTGACAACGAATGGAATTGTTGTACATTGCAATAGGATGGAGAAAACCTTTGACAACGAATGGAATTGTTGTACATTGTAATGGAATGGAGAAAACCTTTGACAACGAATGGAATTGTTGTACATTGCAATAGAATGGAGAAAACCTTTGACAACGAAAGGAATCGTTTTACATTGCAATGGAATTGAGAAAACCTTTGACAACGAATGGAATTGTTGTACATTGCAATTGGATGGAGAAAACCTTTGACAACGAATGGAATTGTTGTCCATTGAAATGGAATTGAGAAAACCTTTGACAACGAATGGAATTGTTGTCCATTGCAAAAGAATGGAGAAAACCTTTGACAACGAATGGAATTGTTGTCCATTGCAAAAGAATGGAGAAAACCTTTGACAACGAATGGAATTGTTGTCCACTGCAAAAGAATGGAGAAAACCTTTGGCAACAAATGGAATTGTTGTACATTGCAATAGAATGGAGAAAACCTTTGACAACGAATGGAATTGCTGTCCATTGCAAAAGAATGGAGAAAACCTTTGACAACGAATGGAATTGTTGTACATTGCAATAGAATAAAGAAAACCTTTGACAACGAATGGAATTGTTGTACATTGCAATAGAATGAGGAAAACCTTTGACAACGAATGGAATTGTTGTACATTGCAATAGGATGGAGAAAACCTTTGACAACGAATGGAATTGTTGTACATTGTAATAGAATGAAGAAAACCTTTGACAACAAATGGAATTGTTGTACATTGCAATAGGATGGAGAACTCCTTTGACAACGAATGGAATTGTTGTACATTGCAATAGGATGGAGAAAACCTTTGACAACGAATGGAATTGTTGTACATTGTAATAGAATGAAGAAAACCTTTGACAACGAATGGAATTGTTGTACATTGCAATAGGATGGAGAAAACCTTTGACAACGAATGGAATTGTTGTACATTGTAATGGAATGGAGAAAACCTTTGACAACGAATGGAATTGTTGTACATTGCAATAGAATGGAGAAAACCTTTGACAACGAAAGGAATCGTTTTACATTGCAATGGAATTGGGAAAACCTTTGACAACGAATGGAATTGTTGTACATTGCAATTGAATGGAGAAAACCTTTGACAACGAATGGAATTGTTGTCCATTGAAATGGAATTGAGAAAACCTTTGACAACGAATGGAATTGTTGTCCATTGCAAAAGAATGGAGAAAACCTTTGACAACGAATGGAATTGTTGTCCATTGCAAAAGAATGGAGAAAACCTTTGACAACGAATGGAATTGTTGTCCATTGCAAAAGAATGGAGAAAACCTTTGGCAACAAATGGAATTGTTGTACATTGCAATAGAATGGAGAAAACCTTTTACAACGAATGGAATTGTTGTATATTGCAATAGAATGCAGAAAACCTTTGACAACGAATGGAATTGTTGTACATTGAAATGGAATGAAGAAAACCTTTGACAACAAATGGAATTGTTGTACATTGCAATAGAATGGAGAAAACCTTTGACAACTAATGGAATTGTTGTACATTGCAATAGAATGGAGAAAACCTTTGACAACGAATGGAAATGTTGTACATTGCAATAGAATGAAGAAAACCTTTGACAATGAATGGAATTGTTGTATATTGCAATAGAATGCAGAAAACCTTTGACAACGAATGGAATTGTTGTACATTGAAATGGAATGAAGAAAACCTTTGACAACAAATGGAATTGTTGTACATTGCAATAGAATGGAGAAAACCTTTGACAACTAATGGAATTGTTGTACATTGCAATAGAATCGAGAAAACCTTTGACAACGAATGGAATTGTTGTCCATTGCAAAAGAATGGAGAAAACCTTTGACAACGAAAGGAATCGTTTTACATTGCAATGGAATTGAGAAAACCTTTGACAACGAATGGAATTGTTGTACATTGCAATTGAATGGAGAAAACCTTTGACAACGAATGGAATTGTTGTACATTCAATGGAATGGGGAATCCTTTGACAATGAATGGAATCGTTTTACATTGCAATGGAACGGTGCAAACATTTAGCAACGAATGGAATTGTTGTACATTGCAAAAGAATAAAGAAAACCTTTGACATCGAATGGAATTGTTGAACATTGCAATAGAATGGAGAAAACCTTTGACAACAACTTGAATTTTTGTACATTGCAATAGAATGGAGAAAACCTTTGACAACAAACAGAATTGTTGTACATTGCAATGGAAAGGGGAAAACCTTTGACAACGAATGGAATTGTTGTACATTGAAATGGAATGAAGAAAACCTTTGACAACAAATGGAATTGTTGTACATTGCAATAGAATGGAGAAAACCTTTGACAACGAATGGAATTGTTGTACATTGCAATAGAATGGAGAAAAACCTTTGACAACGAATGGAATCGTTGTACATTGCAATAGAATGGAGTAAACCTTTGACAACGAATGAAAATTTGTTACATTGCAATAGAATGGAGAAAACCTTTGACAACGAATGGAATTGTTGTACATTGCGTTGGAATAAAGAAAACCTTTGACACCGAATGGAATTGTTGGTCATTGCAATAGAATGGGGAAAACTTTAGACAACAAATGGAATTGTTGTACATTCAATGGAATGGGGAATCCTTTGACAACAAATGGAATCGTTTTACATTGCAATGGAACGGTGCAAACATTTAACAACGAATGGAATTGTTGTACATTGCAATAGAATGGAGAAAACCTTTGACAACAAACAGAATTGTTGTACATTGCAATGGAAAGGGGAAAACCTTTGACAACGAATGGAATTGTTGTACATTGAAATGGAATGAAGAAAACCTTTGACAACAAATGGAATTGTTGTACATTGCAATAGAATGGAGAAAACCTTTGACAACGAATGGAATTGTTGTACATTGCAATAGAATGGAGAAAAACCTTTGACAACGAATGGAATCGTTGTACATTGCAATAGAATGGAGTAAACCTTTGACAACGAATGAAAATTTGTTACATTGCAATAGAATGGAGAAAACCTTTGACAACGAATGGAATTGTTGTACATTGCGTTGGAATAAAGAAAACCTTTGACACCGAATGGAATTGTTGGTCATTGCAATAGAATGGGGAAAACTTTAGACAACAAATGGAATTGTTGTACATTCAATGGAATGGGGAATCCTTTGACAACAAATGGAATCGTTTTACATTGCAATGGAACGGTGCAAACATTTAACAACGAATGGAATTGTTGTACATTGCAAAAGAATAAAGAAAACCTTTGACAACGAATGGAATTGTTGTACATTACAATAGAATGGAGAAAGCCTTTGACAACGAATGGAATTGTTGTACATTGCAATGGAATGGAGAAAACATTTGACAACGAATGGAATTGTTGTACATTGCAATAGAATGGAGAAATCCTTTGACAATGAATGGAATTGTTGTACATTGCAATGGAATGGAGAAAATCTTTGACAACGAATGGAATTGTTGAACATTGCAATGGAATGGAGAAAACATTTGACAACGAATGGAATTGTTGTACATTGCAATAGAATGGAGAAATCATTTGACAATGAATGGAATTGTTGTACATTGCAATGGAATTTAGAAAACCTTTGACAACGAATGGAATTGTTGTCCATTGCAAAAGAATGGAGAAAACCTTTGACAACGAATGGAATTGTTGTCCATTGCAAAAGAATGGAGAAAACCTTTGGCAACGACTGGAATTGTTGTACATTGCAATAGAATGGAGAAAACCTTTTACAACGAATGGAATTGTTGTACATTGCAATAGGATGTAGAAAACCTTTGACAACGAATGGAAATGTTGTACATTGCAATAGGATGGAGAAAACCTTTGACAACGAATGGAATTGTTGTACATTGTAATAGAATGAAGAAAACCTTTGACAACGAATGGAATTGTTGTACATTGCAATAGAATAAAGAAAAGCTTTGACAATGAATGGAATTGCTGAACATTTCAATGGAATAAAGAAAAGCTTTGACAACGAATGGAATTGCTGAACATTGCAATGGAATGGGAGAAACTTTTGACAACGAATGGAATTGTTGTACATTGCAATGGAATGAAGAAAACCTTTGACAACGAATGGAATTGTTGTACAACGCAATGAAATGGAGAAAACCTTTGACAACGAATGGAATTGTTGTACATTGCAATGGAATGGAGAAAACCCTTTGACAACGAATAGAATAGTTTTTACATTGCAATAAAATGAAGAAATCCTTTGACAACGAATGGAATTGTTGTACATTGCAATGGAATGGAGAAAACCTTTGACAACGAATGGAATTGTTCTACATTGCAATAGAATGGAGAAATCCTTTGACAACGAATGGAATTGTTGTACATTGCAATAGAATAAAGAAATCCTTTGACAACGAATGGAATTGTTGTACATTGCAATGGAATGGAGAAAATCTTTGACAACGAATGGAATTGTTGAACATTGCAATAGAATGAAGAAAACCTTTGACAACGAATGGAATTGTTGTACATTGCAATAGAATAAAGAAAAGCTTTGACAATGAATGGAATTGTTGTACATTGCAATGGAATGGGAGAAACTTTTGACAACGCATGGAATTGTTGTACATTGCAATGGAATGAAGAAAACCTTTGACAACGAATGGAATTGTTGTACAACGCAATGAAATGGAGAAAACCTTTGACAACGAATGGAATTGTTGTACATTGCAATGGAATGGAGAAAACCCTTTGACAACGAATAGAATAGTTTTTACATTGCAATGGAATGGGGAAAACCTTTGACAACAAATGGAATTGTTGTACATTGCAATAGAATGGTGAAAACCTTTGACAACAAATGGAATTGTTGTACATTGCAATAGAATGGAGAAAACCTTTGACAACAAATGGAATTGTTGTACATTGCAATAGAATGGAGAAAACCTTTGACAACGAACGGAATTGTTGTACATTGCAATAGAATGGAGAAAACCTTTGACAACGAATGGAATTGTTGTACATTGCAATAGAATGGATAAATCCTTTGACAACGAATGGAATTGTTGTACACTGCAATAGAATGGAGAAAACCTTTGACAACGAATGGAATTGTTGTACATTGCAATAGAATGGAGAAAATCTTTGACAACGAATGGAATTGTTGAACATTGCAATAGAATGGAGAAAACCTTTGACAACGAACGGAATTGTTGTACATTGCAATAGAATGGAGAAAACCTTTGACAACGAATGTAATTATTGTACATTGCAATAGAATGGAGAAAACCTTTGACAACGAATGGAAATGTTGTACATTGCAATAGAATGAAGAAAACCTTTGACAATGAATGGAATTGTTGTATATTGCAATAGAATGAAGAAAACCTTAGACAACGAATGGAATTGTTGTACGTTGCAATAGAATGAAGCAAACCATTGACAACGAATGGAATTGTTGTACATTGCAAAGGAATGGAGAAAACCTTTGACAACGAATGGAATTGTTGTACATTGCAATAGAATGGAGAAAACCTTTGACAACGAACGGAATTGTAGTACATTGCAATAGAAAGCCTTTTACAATGAATGGAATTGTTGTACTTTGTAATGGAATAGGGAAACCTTTGACAACGTATTGAATTGTTGTACATTGCAATAAAATGGAGAAAGCCTTTGACAACGAATGGAATTGTTGTACATTGCAATGGAATGGAGAAAACCTTTGACAACGTATGGACTTGTTGTACATTGCAATAGAATGGGGAAAACCTTTGACAACAAATTGAATTATTGTACATTGCAATAGAATGGAGAAAACCTTTGACAACGAATGTAATTATTGTACATTGCAATAGAATGGAGAAAACCTTTGACAACGAATGGAAATGTTGTACATTGCAATAGAATGAAGAAAACCTTTGACAACGAATGGAATTGTTGTACATAGCAATAGAATGAAGCAAACCATTGACAACGAATGGAATTGTTGTACATTGCAAAGGAATGGAGAAAACCTTTGACAACGAATGGAATTGTTGTACATTGCAATGGAATAAAGAAAACCTTTGACAACGAATGGAATTGATGGACATTGCAATATAATGGGGAAAACCTTTGGTAACAAATGGAATTGTTGTACATTCAATGGAATAGGGAATCCTTTGACAACAAATGGAATAGTTTTACATTGCAATGGAACGGTGCAAACATTTAACAACGAACGAATTGTTGTACATTGCAATAGAATGGAGAAAACCTTTGACAATGAATGGAATTGTTGTACATTACAATAGAATGGAGAAAACCTTTGACAACAAAAGGAATTGTTGATCAGTGCAATAGAATGGAGAAAACCTTTGACAACGAACGGAATTGTTGTACATTGCAATAGAATGGAGAAAACCTTTGACAACGAATGGAATTGTTGTACATTGCAATAGAATGGAGAAAACCTTTGACAACGAATGGAATTGTTCTACATTGCAATAGAATGGAGAAAACCTTTGACAACGAATGGAATTGTTGTACATTGCAATAGAATGGAGAAAATCTTTGACAACGAATGGAATTGTTGAACATTGCAATAGAATGGAGAAAACCTTTGACAACGAACGGAATTGTTGTACATTGCAATAGAATGGAGAAAACCTTTGACAACGAATGTAATTATTGTACATTGCAATATAATGGGGAAAACCTTTGGTAACAAATGGAATTGTTGTACATTCAATGGAATAGGGAATCTTTTGACAACAAATGGAATAGTTTTACATCGCAATGGAACGGTGCAAACATTTAACAACGAACGAATTGTTGTACATTGCAATAGAATGGAGAAAACCTTTGACAATGAATGGAATTGTTGAACATTACAATAGAAAGGAGAAAACCTTTGACAACGAATGGAATTGTTGAACATTGCAATAGAATGGAGAAAACCTTTGACAACAACTTGATTTTTTGTACATTGTAATAGAATGGAGAAAACCTTTGACAACGAACGGAATTGTTGTACATTACAATAGAATGGAGAAAACCTTTGACAACAAAAGGAATTGTTGATCATTGCAATAGAATGGAGAAAACCTTTGACAACAACTGGAATTTTTGTACATTGCAAAAGAATGGAGAAAACCTTTGACAACGAATGGAATTGTTGTACATTGCAATAGAATGCAGAAAACCTTTGACAACGAATGGAATTGTTGTACATTGCAATGGAATGAAGAAAACCTTTGACAACAAATGGAATTGTTGTACATTGCAATAGAATGGAGAAAACCTTTGACAACGAATGGAATTGTAGTACATTGCAATAGAATGGAGAAAACCTTTGACAACGAATGGACTTGTTGTACATTGCAATAGAATGGAGAAAACCTTTGACAACGAATGTAATTATTGCACATTGCAATAGAATGGAGAAAACCTTTGACAACGAATGGAATTGTTGTACATTGCAATAGAATGAAGCAAACTATTGACAACGAATGGAATTGTTGTACATTGCAAAGGAATGGAGAAAACCTTTGACAACGAATGGAATTGTTGTACATTGCAATGGAATAAAGAAAACCTTTGACAACGAATGGAATTGATGGACATTGCAATATAATGGGGAAAACCTTTGGTAACAAATGGAATTGTTGTACATTCAATGGAATAGGGAATCCTTTGACAACAAATGGAATAGTTTTACATTGCAATGGAACGGTGCAAACATTTAACAATGAACGAATTGTTGTACATTGCAATAGAATGGAGAAAACCTTTGACAATGAATGGAATTGTTGTACATTACAATAGAAAGGAGAAAACCTTTGACAACGAATGGAATTGTTGAACATTGCAATAGAATGGAGAAAACCTTTGACAACAACTTGATTTTTTGTACATTGTAATAGAATGGAGAAAACCTTTGACAACGAACGGAATTGTTGTACATTACAATAGAATGGAGAAAACCTTTGACAACAAAAGGAATTGTTGATCATTGCAAAAGAATGGAGAAAACCTTTGACAACAACTGGAATTTTTGTACATTGCAAATGAATGGAGAAAACCTTTGACAATGAATGGAATTGTTGTACATTGCAATAGAATGGAGAAAACCTTTGACAACGAATGGAATTGTTGTACATTGCAATGGAAATGGGAAAACCTTTGACAACGAATGGAATTGTTGTACATTGAAATGGAATGAAGAAAACCTTTGACAACAAATGGAATTGTTGTACATTGCAATAGAATGGAGAAAACCTTTGACAACGAATGGAATTGTTGAACATTGCAATAGAATGGAGAAAACCTTTGACAACGAACGGAATTGTTGTACATTGCAATAGAATGGAGAAAACCTTTGACAAGGAATGGAATTGTTGTACATTGCAATAGAATGGAGAAAACCTTTGACAACGAATGGAGTTGTTGTACATTGCAAAAGAATGGAGAAAACCTTTGACAACGAACGGAATTGTAGTACATTGCAATAGAAAGCCTTTTACAATGAATGGAATTGTTGTACTTTGTAATGGAATAGGGAAACCTTTGACAACGTATGGAATTGTTGTACATTGCAATAAAATGGAGAAAGCCTTTGACAACGAATGGAATTGTTGTACATTGCAATGGAATGGAGAAAACCTTTGACAACGTATGGAATTGTTGTACATTGCAATAGAATGGGGAAAACCTTTGACAACAAATTGAATTATTGTACATTGCAATAGAATGGAGAAAACCTTTGACAACGAATGTAATTATTGTACATTGCAATAGAATGGAGAAAACCTTTGACAACGAATGGAAATGTTGTACATTGCAATAGAATGAAGAAAACCTTTGACAATGAATGGAATCGTTTTACATTGCAATGGAATTGAGAAAACCTTTGACAACGAATGGAATTGTTGTACATTGCAATTGAATGGAGAAAACCTTTGACAACTAATGGAATTGTTGTACATTGCAATAGAATGAAGAAAACCTTTGACAACGAATGGAATTGTTGTCCATTGCAATGGAATTGAGAAAACCTTTGACAACTAATGGAAATGTTGTACATTGCATTAGAATGGAGAAAACCTTTGGCAACAAATGGAATTGTTGTACATTGCAATAGAATGAAGAAAACCTTTGACAACAAATGGAATTGTTGTACATTGCAATAGAATGAAGAAAACCTTTGACAACGAATGGAATTGTTGTACATTGCAATAGAATGGAGAAAACCTTTGGCAACAAATGGAATTGTTGTACATTGCAATAGAATGAAGAAAACCTTTGACAACAAATGGAATTGTTGTACATTGCAAAAGAATGAAGAAAACCTTTGACAACGAATGGAATTGTTGTACATTGCAATGGAATTGAGAAAACCTTTGGCAACGAATGGAATTGTTGTACATTGCAATAGAATGAAGAAAACCTTTGACAACTAATGGAATTGTTGTACATTGCAATAGAATGAAGAAAACCTTTGACAACGAACGGAATTGTTGTCCATTGCAATGGAATGGAGAAAACCTTTGACAACAAATGGAATTGTTGTACATTGTAATAGAATGAAGAAAACCTTTGACAACAACTTGATTTTTTTGTACATTGTAATAGAATGGAGAAAACCTTTGACAACGAATGGAATTGTTGTACATTGCAATGGAATTGAGAAAACCTTTGGCAACGAATGGAATTGTTGTACATTGCAATAGAATGAAGAAAACCTTTGACAACAAATGGAATTGTTGTACATTGCAAAAGAATGAAGAAAACCTTTGACAACGAATGGAATTGTTGTACATTGCAATGGAATTGAGAAAACCTTTGGCAACGAATGGAATTGTTGTACATTGCAATAGAATGAAGAAAACCTTTGACAACTAATGGAATTGTTGTACATTGCAATAGAATGAAGAAAACCTTTGACAACGAACGGAATTGTTGTCCATTGCAATGGAATGGAGAAAACCTTTGACAACAAATGGAATTGTTGTACATTGTAATAGAATGAAGAAAACCTTTGACAACAACTTGATTTTTTTGTACATTGTAATAGAATGGAGAAAACCTTTGACAACGAATGGAATTGTTGTCCATTGCAATGGAAATGAGAAAACCTTTGGCAACGAATGGAATTGTTGTACATTGCATTAGAATGGAGAAAACCTTTGACAATGAATGGAATTGTTGTACATTACAATAGAATGGAGAAAACCTTTGACAACAACTTGATTTTTTTGTACATTGTAATAGAATGGAGAAAACCTTTGACAACGAACAGAATTGTATTACATTACAATAGAATGGAGAAAACCTTTGACAACAAAAGGAATTGTTGATCAGTGCAATAGAATGGAGAAAACCTTTGACAACGAACGGAATTGTTGTACATTGCAATAGAATGGAGAAAACCTTTGACAACGAATGGAATTGTTCTACATTGCAATAGAATGGAGAAAATCTTTGACAACGAATGGAATTGTTGAACATTGCAATAGAATTGAGAAAACCTTTGACAACGAACGGAATTGTTGTACATTGCAATAGAATGGAGAAAACCTTTGACAACGAATGTAATTATTGTACATTGCAATATAATGGGGAAAACCTTTGGTAACAAATGGAATTGTTGTACATTCAATGGAATAGGGAATCTTTTGACAACAAATGGAATAGTTTTACATTGCAATGGAACGGTGCAAACATTTAACAACGAACGAATTGTTGTACATTGCAATAGATTGGAGAAAACCTTTGACAATGAATGGAATTGTTGAACATTACAATAGAAAGGAGAAAACCTTTGACAACGAATGGAATTGTTGAACATTGCAATAGAATGGAGAAAACCTTTGACAACAACTTGATTTTTTGTACATTGTAATAGAATGGAGAAAACCTTTGACAACGAACGGAATTGTTGTACATTACAATAGAATGAAGAAAACCTTTGACAACAAAAGGAATTGTTGATCATTGCAATAGAATGGAGAAAACCTTTGACAACAACTGGAATTTTTGTACATTGCAAAAGAATGGAGAAAACCTTTGACAACGAATGGAATTGTTGTACATTGCAATAGAATGCAGAAAACCTTTGACAACGAATGGAATTGTTCTACATTGCAATGGAATGAAGAAAACCTTTGACAACAAATGGAATTGTTGTACATTGCAATAGAATGGAGAAAACCTTTGACAACGAATGGAATTGTAGTACATTGCAATAGAATGGAGAAAACCTTTGACAACGAATGGAATTGTTGTACATTGCAATAGAATGGAGAAAACCTTTGACAACGAATGTAATTATTGCACATTGCAATAGAATGGAGAAAACCTTTGACAACGAATGGAATTGTTGTACATTGCAATAGAATGAAGCAAACCATTGACAACGAATGGAATTGTTGTACATTGCAAAGGAATGGAGAAAACCTTTGACAACGAATGGAATTGTTGTACATTGCAATGGAATAAAGAAAACCTTTGACAACGAATGGAATTGATGGACATTGCAATATAATGGGGAAAACCTTTGGTAACAAATGGAATTGTTGTACATTCAATGGAATAGGGAATCCTTTGACAACAAATGGAATAGTTTTACATTGCAATGGAACGGTGCAAACATTTAACAATGAACGAATTGTTGTACATTGCAATAGAATGGAGAAAACCTTTGACAATGAATGGAATTGTTGTACATTACAATAGAAAGGAGAAAACCTTTGACAACGAATGGAACTGTTGAACATTGCAATAGAATGGAGAAAACCTTTGACAACAACTTGATTTTTTGTACATTGTAATAGAATGGAGAAAACCTTTGACAACGAACGGAATTGTTGTACATTACAATAGAATGGAGAAAACCTTTGACAACAAAAGGAATTGTTGATCATTGCAAAAGAATGGAGAAAACCTTTGACAACAACTGGAATTTTTGTACATTGCAAATGAATGGAGAAAACCTTTGACAATGAATGGAATTGTTGTACATTGCAATAGAATGGAGAAAACCTTTGACAACGAATGGAATTGTTGTACATTCAATGGAATGGGGAATCCTTTGACAATGAATGGAATCGTTTTACATTGCAATGGAACGGTGCAAACATTTAGCAACGAATGGAATTGTTGTACATTGCAAAAGAATAAAGAAAACCTTTGACATCGAATGGAATTGTTGAACATTGCAATAGAATGGAGAAAACCTTTGACAACAACTTGAATTTTTGTACATTGCAATAGAATGGAGAAAACCTTTGACAACAAACAGAATTGTTGTACATTGCAATGGAAAGGGGAAAACCTTTGACAACGAATGGAATTGTTGTACATTGAAATGGAATGAAGAAAACCTTTGACAACAAATGGAATTGTTGTACATTGCAATAGAATGGAGAAAACCTTTGACAACGAATGGAATTGTTGTACATTGCAATAGAATGGAGAAAAACCTTTGACAACGAATGGAATCGTTGTACATTGCAATAGAATGGAGTAAACCTTTGACAACGAATGGAAATTTGTTACATTGCAATAGAATGGAGAAAACCTTTGACAACGAAAGGAATTGTTGTACATTGCGTTGGAATAAAGAAAACCTTTGACACCGAATGGAATTGTTGGTCATTGCAATAGAATGGGGAAAACTTTAGACAACAAATGGAATTGTTGTACATTCAATGGAATGGGGAATCCTTTGACAACAAATGGAATCGTTTTACATTGCAATGGAACGGTGCAAACATTTAACAACGAATGGAATTGTTGTACATTGCAAAAAAATAAAGAAAACCTTTGACAACGAATGGAATTGTTGTACATTACAATGGAATGGAGAAAGCCTTTGACAACGAATGGAATTGTTGTACATTGCAATGGAATGGAGAAAACATTTGACAACGAATGGAATTGTTGTACATTGCAATAGAATGGAGAAATCCTTTGACAATGAATGGAATTGTTGTACATTGCAATGGAATGGAGAAAATCTTTGACAACGAATGGAATTGTTGAACATTGCAATGGAATGGAGAAAACATTTGACAACGAATGGAATTGTTGTACATTGCAATAGAATGGAGAAATCCTTTGACAATGAATGGAATTGTTGTACATTGCAATGGAATTTAGAAAACCTTTGACAACGAATGGAATTGTTGTCCATTGCAAAAGAATGGAGAAAACCTTTGACAACGAATGGAATTGTTGTCCATTGCAAAAGAATGGAGAAAACCTTTGGCAACGAATGGAAATGTTGTACATTGCAATAGAATGGAGAAAACCTTTTACAACGAATGGAATTGTTGTACATTGCAATAGGATGTAGAAAACCTTTGACAACGAATGGAAATGTTGTACATTGCAATAGGATGGAGAAAACCTTTGACAACGAATGGAATTGTTGTACATTGTAATAGAATGAAGAAAACCTTTGACAACGAATGGAATTGTTGTACATTGCAATAGAATAAAAAAAAGCTTTGACAATGAATGGAATTGCTGAACATTTCAATGGAACAAGAAAAACTTTGACAATGAATGGAATTGCTGAACATTGCAATGGAATGGGAGAAACTTTTGACAACGAATGGAATTGTTGTACATTGAAATGGAATGAAGAAAACCTTTGACAACAAATGGAATTGTTGTACATTGCAATAGAATGGAGAAAACCTTTGACAACGAATGGAATTGTTGAACATTGCAATAGAATGGAGAAAACCTTTGACAACGAACGGAATTGTTTTACATTGCAATAGAATGGAGAAAACCTTTGACAAGGAATGGAATTGTTGTACATTGCAATAGAATGGAGAAAACCTTTGACAACGAATGGAGTTGTTGTACATTGCAAAAGAATGGAGAAAACCTTTGACAACGAACGGAATTGTAGTACATTGCAATAGAAAGCCTTTTACAATGAATGGAATTGTTGTACTTTGTAATGGAATAGGGAAACCTTTGACAACGTATGGAATTGTTGTACATTGCAATAAAATGGAGAAAGCCTTTGACAACGAATGGAATTGTTGTACATTGCAATGGAATGGAGAAAACCTTTGACAACGTATGGAATTGTTGTACATTGCAATAGAATGGGGAAAACCTTTGACAACAAATTGAATTATTGTACATTGCAATAGAATGGAGAAAACCTTTGACAACGAATGTAATTATTGTACATTGCAATAGAATGGAGAAAACCTTTGACAACGAATGGAAATGTTGTACATTGCAATAGAATGAAGAAAACCTTTGACAATGAATGGAATTGTTGTATATTGCAATAGAATGCAGAAAACCTTTGACAACGAATGGAATTGTTGTACATTGAAATGGAATGAAGAAAACCTTTGACAACAAATGGAATTGTTGTACATTGCAATAGAATGGAGAAAACCTTTGACAACTAATGGAATTGTTGTACATTGCAATAGAATCGAGAAAACCTTTGACAACGAATGGAATTGTTGTCCATTGCAAAAGAATGGAGAAAACCTTTGACAACGAAAGGAATCGTTTTACATTGCAATGGAATTGAGAAAACCTTTGACAACGAATGGAATTGTTGTACATTGCAATTGAATGGAGAAAACCTTTGACAACGAATGGAATTGTTGTCCATTGCAATGGAATTGAGAAAACCTTTGGCAACGAATGGAATTGTTGTCCATTGCAAAAGAATGGAGAAAACCTTTGGCAACAAATGGAATTGTTGTACATTGCAATAGAATGGAGAAAACCTTTTACAACGAATGGAATTGTTGTACATTGCAATAGGATGTAGAAAACCTTTGACAACGAATGGAATTGTTGTACATTGCAATAGGATTGAGAAAACCTTTGACAACGAATGGAATTGTTGTACATTGTAAAAGAATGAAGAAAACCTTTGACAACGAATGGAATTGTTGTACATTGCAATAGAATAAAGAAAACCTTTGACAACGAATGGAATTGTTGTACATTGCAAAAGAATGGAGGAAATCTTTGACAACGAATGGAATTGTTGTATATTGCAATAGAATGGAGACAACCTTTGACAACGAATGGAATTATCGTCCATTGCAAAAGAATGGAGAAAACCTTTAACAACGAATGGAATTGTTGTACATTGCATGGAATGGAGAAAGCCTTTGACAACGAATGGAATTGTTGTACATTGCAATAGAATGAAGAAAACCTTTGACAACGAATGGAATTGTTGTACATTGCAATATGATTGGGAAAACCTTTGACAACAACTGGAATTGTTGTACATTGTAATAGAACGGAGAAAACCTTTGACAACGAATGGAATTGTTGTACATTGCAATGGAATGGAGAAAACCTTTGACAACGGATGGATTTGTTGTACATTGCAATAGAATGGAGAAAACCTTTGACATCGAAAGGAATTGTTGTACATTGCAATGAAATGGGGAAAACCTTTTACAATGAATGGAATTGTTGTACATTGCAATGGAATGAATAAAACCTTTGACAACAAAAGGAATTGTTGTACATTGCAAAGGAATGGAGAAAACCTTTGACAACGAATGGAATCGTTGTATATCGCAATAGAATGGGGAAAACCTTTGGCAACAACTGGAATTGTTGTTCATTGCAATAGAATGGAGAAAACCTTTGACAACGAACGGAATTGTTGTCCATTGCAATGGAATGGAGAAAACCTTTGACAACGAATGGAAATGTTGTACATTGCAATGGAATGGGGAAAACCTTTGGCAACAACTGGAATTGTTGTACATTCAATGGAATGAATAAAACCTTTGACAACAAAAGGAATTGTTGTACATTGCAAAGGAATGGAGAAAACCTTTGACAACGAATGGAATCGTTGTATATCGCAATAGAATGGGGAAAACCTTTGGCAACAACTGGAATTGTTGTACATTGCAATAGAATGAAGAAAACCTTTGACAACGAACGGAATTGTTGTCCATTGCAATGGAATGGAGAAAACCTTTGACAACTAATGGAAATGTTGTACATTGCAATGGAATGGAGAAAACCTTTGACAACGAATGGAATTGTTGTACATTGCAATGGAATGAAGAAAACCTTTGACAACAAATGGAATTGTTGTACATTCAATGGAATGAAGAAAACCTTTGACAACGAATGGAATTGTTGTCCATTGCAATGGAATGGAGAAAACCTTTGGCAATGAATGGAATTGTTGTACATTACAATAGAATTGAGAAAACCTTTGGCAACAACTGGAATTGTTGTTCATTGCAATAAAATGGAGAAAGCCTTTGACAACGAACGGAATTGTTGTCCATTGCAATGGAATGGAGAAAACCTTTGACAACGAATGGAATTGTTGTACATTGCAATAGAATGGAGAAAACCTTTGACAACTAATGGAATTGTTGTACATTGCAATAGAATGAAGAAAACCTTTGACAACGAATGGAATTGTTGTACATTGCAAAGGAATGGAGAAAACCTTTGACAACGAATGGAATTGTTGTACATTGCAATAGAATTGAGAAAAACTTTGACAACGAATGGAATTGTTGTCCATTGTAAAGGAATGGAGAAAACCTTTGACAACGAATGGAATTGTTGTACATTGCAATGGAATTGAGAAAAACTTTGACAACGAATGGACTTGTTGTACATTGCAATAGAATGGAGAAAAACCTTTAAAAACAAATGGAATTGTTGTACATTGCAATAATATGGAGAAAACCTTTGACAGCGAATGGAATTAATTAACATTGCAATAGAATGGAGAGAAATTTGAACAAGAAAGTTGAAATTGTTGTACATTGCATTTGAACAGGGAAAACCTTTGACAACGAAAGAAAGTGTTGTACATTGCAATAGAATGGAGAAATCCTTTGACAACGAATGGAATTGTTGTACATTGCAACAGAATGGAGAAAATCTTTGACAACGAATGGAATTGTTAAACATTGCAATAGAATAAAGAAAAGCTTTGACAATGAATGGAATTGCTGTACATTGCAATGGAATGGGAGAAACTTTTGACAACGAATGGAATTGTTGTACATTGCAATGGAAAGAAGAAAATCTTTGACGACGAATGGAATTGTTGTACAACTCAATGAAATGGAGAAAACCTTTGACAACGAATGGAATAGTTGTACATTGCAATGGAATGGAGAAAACCTTTGACAACGAATGGAATAGTTGTACATTGCAATAGAATGGCGAAAGCCTTTGACAACGAATGGAATTATTGTACATTGCAATAGAATGGAGAAAACCTTTGACAACGAACGGAATTTTTTTACATTGCAATAGAATGGCGAAAACCTTTGACAATATATGGAATTGTTGTATGTTGCATTGGAATGAAGAAAACCTTTGACAACGAATGGAATTGTTGTACATTGCAAAGGAATGGAGAAAACCTTTGACAACGAATGGTATAGTTGTACATTGCAATAGAATGGCGAAAACCTTTGACAACGTATGGAACTGTTGTACATTGCAATAGAATGGGGAAACCTTTGACAACGAATGGAATAGTTGTACATTGCAATAGAATGGCGAAAACCTTTGACAACGTATGGAACTGTTGTACATTGCAATAGAATGGGAAAACCTTTGACAACAAATGGAATTGTTGTACATTGAAATGGAATGGAGAAAACCTTTGACAACGAATGGAATTGTTGTACATTGCAATATAATGGGGAAATCCTTTGACAACGAATGGAATTATTGTACATTGCAATAGAATGGAGAAAACCTTTGACAACGAATGGAATTATTGTACATTGCAATAGAATGGAGAAAACCTTTGACAACGAATGGAATTGTTGTACAACTCAATGAAATGGAGAAAACCTTTGACAACGAATGGAATTGTTGTACATTGCAATGGAATGGAGAAAACCTTTGACAACGAATGGAATAGTTGTACATTGCAATAGAATGGCGAAAACCTTTGACAACGAATGGAATTGTTGTACATTGCAAAGGAATGGAGAAAACCTTTGACAACGAATGGAATTATTGTACATTGCAATAGAAAGGAGAAAACCTTTGACAATATATGGAATTGTTGTATATTGCATTGGAATGAAGAAAACCTTTGACAACGAATGGAATTGTTGTACATTGCAAAGGAATGGAGAAAACCTTTGACAACGAATTGAATTGTTGTACATTGTACAGAATAGGGGACAACCTTTGACAACGTCTGTAATTGTTGTACATTGCAATGGAACGGTTCATTGCACAGAATTAGTGTAAACCTTTGACAACGTTTTGAATTGTTGTACATTGCACGGAATTAGTGAAATCATTTGACAACGTCTGGAATTGTTGAATTGTCCCTACAGGTTAGATCCAGGTCAGCCGCCAAGTAAATTGGTGGCTGGTCTGTGCTCTAACCTGTTTACTACTCTTAGTATCTTTTTTTTGTCAAAACTAAGCAGATATTTTAGGTTTTAGACAGCAGACCACACAAAAATGTATTTTAGAAAATTAACCAGCATTCTAAGGGTTGAATAGATGAAATGTTTTTAAGATTCATCCATTATATTATACGTAGGTCAAATTTCCAGTCTTAATTGCCAATCCTTATAAACAGCTTATGAAAGGGAGATCAACTTTTTGACAAACAAATAATTTAGTAGCTTATACAGATACCAAAACTTATTAATCATGCGTTTATTTGTAATTCTTTTCATTGCTTTTATCATTCGTCTTAAACTTTAAAGTGCTGGAACCGACTTTATGCTTATGCAAACAGATTAGATCCAGGCCCCTGTGATATAAGCTGTTTGCTACTCTGAGTTTATTTCCTAAAAGAAATAAGCAGGTGTTTAAGGTTTGGAAAGCAGACGACACAAACATCTATTTTTAAAAATTACCCAGCATTCTAAGGGTTAAGCAACTTATGATGAAGACTAGTCAGACATTATTACTATCTAACTAATTCTTTATGGGCTTAAATGACATTTTAAAGAGTGTCTTGTCTTCTTGTATTCTTGTTTCTCTTATTCTAAACCGTCTCTCTTAATAACATCACTGTGATACATAGAATACAGACGTACTTAAAACTCATTGTTACAAAAGTATGAAAATGCTTCTAATAATAGTGATAAATGTAAAGCTGTTAGAACTTGCTTCTCCGTTTATATAGACTAGATAAGTTAAGACTAAATGAAACGATCACTTCCCGTCTTTGGCATTGTTCTGGTATGGCTTTATGGGTGAATATTCGTTGTTTTCCGAGTTTATACTTATATAATATTGTCTAAAAAGGGGACCGGCCAATAATTCCGGAATGGCTTTATGGGTTTATGTTCGTTGTTTACCGTGTTTATTTTATATATAACATGATCTAAAAGTGGGCCTGTCGTTAATTCCAGTATGACTTGATGGGTTGATATTCGTTGTTTTTTCTTTTCTCTTACTTCAGCTTTCAAACATATGGTGTTACCAGGCTGATCCCCCTTATGCAAGACGAATGGAAATATATGTTTTTCTTAACCCATTACCAAACAATGACGACATTTAACCAGTTTGTTGCAGACGACTCTGGAAAACATTGTGGGAAAATGAGAAATTGCTCTAAACGAGCAATTTCCCCTTTTCCCACAATGTTTTCTGTCCTACCAGAAGATTGTTTTTGAAGTTAATCACATTTTTAAGTGTCGTCTGCAAACTCTTTCAATTTGGGACAGTCGAAAAATTTGGCGTTTAGTAAAGGGTTGAATCTCCTCAGAATCACATCATTCATCCATAAATCGGATTTCATGTTGTGTCCTACAGGACTATCTCAATTTATCACTGGTGAAGATGAAAATGTTCCCACACAAATTGCTGTTCCAGAAATACAGTATCCATAAAAGTTTTATCCTATGTTTAAACCTATCCTGATTTCTTATGTTTGTAGGATATGCTGGGGTCTATATTTGTGGAAAAGAAAAAATCATTACCCTTTCTCGTTGGGTATTTAACGAAAAGTCTGTTTGTATGAAAACGGCATGATATAATGGAAACATCAAGATCAAAGAAACTAGATACGGCTATGTTTGTGGAATAGCAGGCAGTTTATTTTACAAGTTTAAGGTAGAATACACTTAATCCGCCATTTTGAAATTGTTTTCTTTTTCGTCGGGTTACTTCGGTCGTTCTCGGTATTGGTCGGTCTGTACCGGAACTATTCGGTGTTACTTACATACGTTTACTGCTCCATGTGTAAAATAGCTATGGAGACGTTAGAAATTGCAATCGAACATTTATTACGACCTATCTATCTATCAAAAGGGAAAATTCGTTTAGAATGTAATGTTTTCCAACACCAACATGTCAGTAGAGAGATAAACGTCAATTATTTCCAGTTAATTTGGACATGTTTTTACTAAACTCGAAGGTTTATCAACTTGTTCGTGTACACACTTCCATTTCCCATTATTCTATCCCCGAATGTTGGTGCGTTTTAGCCCCCAAACAACCATCTTATTCCGGCGAGCATGTATATCTTTTGTATCCATTGTACCACTGAGTTAGGAAATCTTTATGAAATGATGATTACTTCTGTTCAAGAGATTTTAGACGGATTTATGGATCCACACATCTGGGCAAACAAATGCCGTAATTATCGCTTCTTGAATTACATGGAAAACCTATCAATGTATAACTCCGCTTTAGTTGTTTTTTGTTTTTGTTGTTTTCTTTATACAGTACACTATAATCTTTTCATATGGAAGGTCCATTTCAAAATGTTTTCTAAATACGATGCAGAAAAGTTAAAGTTAAACATCTTGATAATCTCTGATGTTACAGTTATATGTCACCCAACAATTGTAAATTTGTGACTGCTTCAAATCGAATGAATGAAACGTCATACAACAAAAATTAAATGAACGCATCATATTTTTGTCGTGTTATTCGGTAGAAAACAGTGTGACATTTAAAGGATTACTTGTTTATTGGGAGCAAGCAATTCATCCTTCTCTCGAGGCGGTTTCTGGAGTCAACAAAAGATGAAAATATATGTCATCGTGTAGTATCATGGTGGAATAAAGGATGGTTTTTTTTCTTCCTAAACACAACGAACTATTTTCTGTCTCGAAAAGAATAAAACCGATGATATTCTTGTCCCTTTCTTTGAAATGTATGGGAAATTAGAACGATTGAGTTAGGAAATTACGTTTCCATCGCATAATGTGACTCTCATATTGTTAGGATTTCAGCTTTCTTAATGCCATCATTAGTGACTCAAATATCTATATTTAACGACCTCCTTAGATAGTATATTGGTTAGTGTAGGGTTTATGTGTTAGCAAGTAATACAATTATGATACCTGGTTTTTATTTCCTTCAGCATTATACCAAATACTTAATAACAGAGACAGAATACGTATGTATCTGGCATAAGCGAATGCGTCCCAATTCTTGCAATATTAAGAACTAATATTCAGCTTCTTTACGATGCATGGGCTTAAAAAAGATATTAAAGAGACAAACCAGCGATTCGGTAAAGCCGTAAATATACTCGCGAGATTACAAGTTTTGGTACCAACAACAATACGCAATGTGGCACTCTGTCTCTTTGGCTTGCCTGGTGCTCGGATCAACAGTTGCGTTCAGCAAAGTATTAGTGATAGTCACGGAACCAGCACTGTGTTTAGATTAACCTTTTACCAAACGCCAATTTTGAGACTGTCCCGAATTGAAAGAGTTTGAAGAAGACATTACAAAATGTGATGAAATAGGAAAATAATTTCCTTTTATGGTAGAAATCATTGTGGGAAAGGAAGAAATTGCTCGTCACGAGCAATTTCTTCCTTTCCCACAATGATTTCCAGAGTCGTCTGCAACAAAGCGGTGAAATGTCGTTATTGTTTGGGAATGAGTTAATAAACGTTCGCGAGCGGTTTGTGTTTGGTAACTGGACTCTGTATAGAGTAAACCTCTAATCGTGGTACCAGCTCAAAACGATCTCAAACTACGTGCTTTTATTAATAAACGGATGGAAAATAAACAGGCCTATACTTTACTTGAAATGTTCGAATCGTATATCAAAGTCAGAAAAGTCTCTCGAAACATGTTAATCAAATCAATCTCAAATGAAAACATATCGTAATACATGTACATTAGATTTAAGATTTTCAGCCTCGTGCGAATTTCATAGATTTCTTATAATACGAAAATAATTGCGCATAGCTCTTTTAGAAAGAAATGGCGGAACATAGAATTCACGAGGTCACGGTTTCAGAATTCCAAAAAGGTACAATGTGAGTGTTTATAAATCATCCTCCTTTACTGATGTTGCAAAATAATTGTAAGAAGAAGAAACAACTGACTATATAAGTTTTACAAACGTTGTAAATTGTGAATTCAGCTTGGTTGTTATTCAAAGCGGGTGGGGTATTCATTAGGAGGCGGTCTTTTAGTTAGCCATTTTTCGACGCTGTTTTGTTTAATTTTATGTTTTATCACTTAAAAGGGTTGGTAGTATTGTCTATGTAATGCACTACATATTAACTGTCGCTATTACACCATACTTTATAGTTAGGTTTTTCTCCATAAACATTTTGTCTGTTTTGAATAAAGAAAAGAAAAACGATGAGTGAAAACTCAATCAATGCATTTGAAAATCAATGTTGAGAAAAAAAATCAAAATGCTCCTATCAAGTACTCTTCTTTTGCTGGAATCTTGAAAAACATAATCGATTTTATCATATGAGTAATTGGTACAGAAATCAAAGCGCTGATAGCGCTGAAGGACTAAGGTGCGTTTAAAGCAAGATGATTGAGGATACATTTGAATATTTCTTTGGGGATCATCTCGAGGAAAACAGATGCTCCTTTTACCACCATTACTATAATTATCATTTCTGTGAACAGAGACTGAACGATAGTCTATTTTTCGCACATCTGGACATTTTACGATTTCCCATGTGGCAACAGTTATAATAATATAGAGCAAAACAAAGCAAGTAAATCCGGACTTCATTCCTAGTTCCAAGAAGGTATTAGTCCGCACAGTGAAGGGGGATGTTTAATGAGTAATTGGGGTCAGACCGCTGTTTGTGTATCGATAAAGTACTATCCCTCAAAAAGTGGTATGTAAATTCAATGGACTAAGGTGCTGATACACCCTTAGTCCAAAAATGGGTTCTATAATTTACTAAAAAATGCCTTGTTGGATCAGTTTGTATTATTTCTAACTTTAAAAACTTTGTCATGAGTTGGAAACAGGGTTCAGGCAATTTTCTCTTAGGCATTCGATAGAGACAATGTGTCTTCATTTGTTTGTCTTTTGTAACTGATCAATTATGTCAATGTTGGAAATCAGTCAGCAGGTTAAAAATAAAATGATGCGATACTGGTGAGGAAATACCAGGAGCATGGATAGATGTGCAAATTGCGATATGACTGAAGTTACTATTGAAAATGGTGTCCACCTATATGTTAACCTCTCATTTTATGCTTTATTCCTTCAGACATATATTAAGATTTTGTTCCTATAGGAAGGGGTCACCATGGCCTAGTGGTTAGAGTACAGAGCTTGAAATCACAAGGTCCCTCTCCGCATAGGTTCAAATCTTTGTGAGAATTTGCCTGGTTAGGATTTGAATTTTCATAAGAGGTAGTCTACTGACTGACTGGTATCACACCATAACTTAAATAATGCTGATAGGATGTAAAACCCACACACTAATGTTCCTGCAGGTTGCTTCTATAATGACTTAAAGCTGTTCTTAATCTTTTAGTTAACCCATTACACAACAATAATGACATTTAACAAGTTTGTTGCAGACGACTCTGGGAAATATTGTTGGAAAAGGAGAGATTGCTCTTAACCAGCAAGTTCTCCTTTTCCCACAATTTTTTTCTGCCCTATCAGAAGATTATTTTTAATTTCGTAACATCTTGAAATGTCGTCTGCAAACTCTTTCAATTTGGAACAGGCGAAAAGTTGGCTTTTGGTAAAGGGTTAAAGATGTTTTCCTTGTTGTTTAAAATCTAATAGATGACTTGTTCTGGTTTTACAGATACCTCAACTGAAACCCAGCTGGATTCTTTGTTTGTAATGTTCCATGGTAAAGGTCAAATCATCCTCAAGACATCAGAGAGATAGAAAGACCTGAACATTGGACTAGATTGGACTGCTGTTAAATGCTTCATTACCAGTTTCACAGTGGTAAGTTACAGATTTGTCTTTTTTTTTTATGATGGGGCCTCCTCGGCCTAGTGGTTAAAGTATAGAGCTTGATATTGCACATCCCAACATTACTGACATTTGGATTTTCAAGAGGGTTAGCCTCCCTGCTTACTCATGGAACGCTAAGGGTTCTACCCAATATGTCCTGAGCCATTGTGGGCAGTCAAGTGTGGGGGGTCTTCCTCCATGATTATGAACTGGGTATTGCAACATTACTGAAATACTGTGAACGCAATCCAGTGGTTAAGGTGGCAGTTTAAGAGCTTGGGGTCTCAAGTTTGAGCCCAATTTGTACCTCTGGTTTCGTTGGAGTGTCGAAGTGTCGTTTGGTAGATATTTCAGATACATAGCCTATTTTTAAGTCTTGTGAATCCAAGAAAGCGGTAATATAACTTTTTTGACACAACATTTTACCTGTATACAATGTAAAGCCCCTAACAAAGAAACAAACTCCCAGTTGACTTACAGAAGGCAGATGTTTACCCTTTCCCTTTTACAGTCAATGTTTGATACATTTTATACATTTTTAGAGATTTTGCAGTGGATGTTATTTGAAAACATTCTTTTGACAGGAGATATTACTCATCTTGAACAAATCTTCCCTGTGTCTGATAGATAGATATGGAATTAATTTGATTTTTTTGTCATACCATATTCATAGAAAATACAATGTGATTTCAGAATAGTTTTGAATTTATTGTTTTTAAGCTCTGATGGAATTTTCATATGTGTAAAATTGATGTTGTATAGGGCAAATCTCTCAGAAATGGGAAAGGGTAAACACCAGTCTGTAAATGATTGTTTGAATCTGAAAGACATTTTTTTCTTTTTCAAACTAGTTTTTCTTGAAAAACCAATGAAGTGTCAATGCTCAAAAACTTAATGAGCAAAAGATAACTTGCTCATAAGAGCAATTTCTACCTTTCATTACAGTGATTTTAATGTTTATTAAATGATTATGTAGTTTTTCACTTAGCTAAATACTGATATTGTCTGATGCAAACCAATAAAAAAGAGAAAGGGTTATTAACTGACTTAATGACTCTTGTAATTTTGTTTCATTTATGTTTAACTCTTAAACTCACCTAGGAACAGCCATTTGAATCAAAAGTTTGAAAATCATTGTGAAGAAAGGCAGAATTACTCATGCTGCAATGTTTCAAGTGTGTTATGCTTTATCAATTATGTTACCAGACTTGACATTAACCCTTAGAATGCTGGGTAATTTTCTAAGAATAAATTTTTGTGTTGTCTGCTTTTCAAAACCTTAAATATCTGCTTAACTTTGTTAAGGAAAGATACTCAGTGTAGCAAACAGGTAAGATCACAGACCAGCCACCAATTTACTTGGTGGCTGGCCTGCGATCTAACCTGTATGCATAACCTTGAAGTGGATTCCAGCACTTTAAGGTTTAATTAACTTCTAAAGTAATTTGTCCATTTTATGTATAATTCGTTGGTCAAGATTTATATGTATCAAATGTATGAAATAGGTTGTAAATGGTAACTGCAGCCTGTATTCCGTTTAAATAATTCAAGCAGGTAACTCATAAACACAAATAATTAATTAGAGCTCAAAGCAGTTTATGACAGTGTATTCATTTATTACTGGAGATGTAACAATAACAGATGAAACCTTAAAAAACACCTTAAAAGTTTATGCCAACTAACTAACCAACTCAAGCAACTAGACTCTTATTATTTTTTCAAGTTTAAATCAACTTGCCCAATAGGACTTCTTGGTTCAGTTTTTGACTGGAAGAATAATGCTAAAATACATTCTTTATAATCAAGTTGACCCACTCCTTTATCAATGTTTACTTGTTTAAACATACCTCCAGTAGAATATTTCAGAAATGTACCTAAATCAATCACTCGCCAACATACACTCTTCTATACATACAACTATAATACAATTGGTCATGTCGAGAAGTGAATGTCGAGAAGTGATTTAATGTTAGTTGTAAGTGTACCTGCGGTCTTGCGACACATTTTCTCATGCAACTTTAAGCAAATACCGGGTCCTGCATGGTCCAGCGGTTAGAGTGGCACAATAAGGACTTGGAGTCCAGAGTTTGGGCCCCACCGATACCTCTGGTTTCATGGGAGTGTCCTTTTGGCAAGTCACTTTAGAGCCTTAGCCTAGTATTGGAGGATCCAGATAAGAAGAATGGTTGACAATGCGTTAAACACCATTAAACAAATTGGAGCCAAAACAATTCCCAAGAAAGATACTATGTAGTAATATTCCACATATATTGAACTATTTTCTTATATTGCCACTATTATATCTGACCAATATCACATGTTTCAAATAACTTTGATTGTCATTGAATGTTTCTTAACCAATTATAAAGACCCCAATAAATACATCTACCAGTAACCTTTTTAATTTAATTCTGGAGTCCTATGTAGTCCGATAGTTGAGGATGTGGACTTGTTACTTAGGAGGTTCTGGGTTAAATCCTGCTAGCACCACTGGTTCATGGAAATGTCCTTTAGCAAGACACTTCAGAGCAAATGCCTATATAGTACTGGTGAATCTAAGGGTAGCCGTAATAAAGCTGGAAAAATTGTTATTTAATGTGTTAACCTCATACCAAAGAGTTGAGTGACCAATAGAAATTTACCCAGCATATAATGGTTAAATGGAAACTGTTTTGGGGTTCAATTGCTGTTCTCTTCTTGGTGGAAATTATACAACAGTTCAGCTTTGGTATAGTTCTAAAAAGATTTTGACATTCAAGTTTCTTCTCATCTGTGAACAAGCACACTTAAGAAAATACATAATTTTTACAAAAATGTTTGTTTTTTCAAACTTAGTATTAATAATTACTTCTTAAAAACTAGTTGTAGAAAACTATACAACTTCATTTATGTGACTATATATCTTTTTATTGTTTAACACATTCAACAATTTTAAAAACAAAGTCATATAAAGAATTAATAAAATTCTGACACTGCAATCAAAACTTCAAAAGCCATTACAATGCTAAATGTAAGACAGCTATAATCTGCACATTTTGATTAATCCATTACTTTATGATTACTCCTCTTGGCTCATATGTATGGGAAGGCTTCAGAAGGCTCTTTGACAAAAAGAGAAATTGCTCATAATAACAATTTCTGCATGGACTTAATAGATATTACCAATTATTACAAGGAAATGTAGTTTAGTCCTTGATTCCTTATAATGTTATCAAACTGATTTTCTGCCCATTAATGTAACATTATCTTATGACATTATGTGCATTGTTTATATCCAAATTCACTATCCTGAAGAAGGGTTTGATGGAAACCCAAATGTTGAAAAATGTTTTAAAAAAAAATGTTAGAACGAAAAAAACATGTTGAGTTCATTCAAACACACGACTTATAAGTATCATCTGCTGAGGCTTCCATTTTGAACCAGTTATGATTCTCTATGTGGGATAATTGGTTAACCCTTTACCAAACGCCAAATTTTTCGTCTGTCCCAAATTGAAAGTTTGCAGACGACATTTCAAAATGTGATGAAATTTAACAATAATCTTCTGATAGGACAGAAAACATTGTGGGTAAAGGAGAAATTGCTTGTCAGGAGCAATTTCTCCTTTTTCCCACAATGTTTTCCAGAGTGGTCGGCTAGAAAACTGGTCAATTTATGTTGTTATTGTTTGGTAACGGGTTAAGATGAGATTAAATAAGTCACCATCAGGGGTCTTTAACTATAGGATTGAATCTTTAGTTTTTAGAGTTAAACCTTGAGTCAATTTTTGAATTTTAAATCTTAAATTTGAAATGCAGGATATTTAAGTGTTAAAATTCAATTTTAGAGATCAAAGATTATATTTTGAATATCAAGCTTTGAAGTTAAAAAAGCATTACAGTTCGACGTCATTCATTTTGATGTAACAATGTAAACTAATTGTTGCAGCCAACATCATTTTTGGACTAGGGTGCGTTAGCACCTTAGTCCATTGAAGTTACTTACCACTTTCTGAGGGACGGTACTTTACAAACTGTGGTCTGACACGAATTACTCATTATCCATCCGCCTTCACTGTGCGGACTAATACCTTCTTTGAACTAAGAATGTAGTACGGATTCACTTGCTTTACAATCTCCAAGACGTACATAGCATATTGAGCTGCTAGACAGTTAAACCCACAACTACAGTTACAGTTACAGTTTATCACGGCTATAACGTCAAGTAAACATAAACACATCAGAATGGCTTGGTCTAAAAATAGGTACCTGAAAGCACAACCTTTACTCGCTTTGTTTTGCTCTAAATAATTACTGTCACGTTTACATTCTCTGAGACTTGCGTAGCAGATTGAGCTGTAAGACGGTAAAACCCAAAACTGCAGTTTACTACGGCTATAAAGTCAAGTAAACATAAACACATCAAAATGTCTTGGTCTAAGAATAGGTACCTACTTTAACCCTTTCCCAAACAACAAAAAAAGTTTGCAGACGACATTTCAAAATGTGATGAAATTGAAAAATATTCTTCAGATAGAGCAGAAAACCTTGTTTGAAAAGGAGAAATTGCTCATTACGAGCAATTTTTCCTTTTCCCACAATGTTTTCTAAAGTTGTCTGCAACAAAGAAGTCAAATGTCGTTATTGTTTGGGAAAGGGTTAATACCGTATACTTACCTACCTTCATATTACATACAAACATACTCAAGAGAGGGACTCAATAAGCTTAAAGATTTCCGTCCGAATTTGGTATTAAAAATATTTCAAATTGAAATATGTTTAACCCTTTAAGGTATAGAGATAAGGCTTATCAGTGACACCATAGGTATAAACCATCCGATTATCGTAGATCATTAATGCATACATAATCAGTCACCCTAGGCACCTATTTGCACAGGATTATCTCCGATAATTGTCACTGATTGGGGTACTGTTAATCAAACCAAAATTAATGCAATTTTCGTTAATCCAATAGATTTTCACAGAGAATAAAGGACGACAAGAACAGAATTTCCTTTAAGTGAATGTTTTTTTCTTTTTTTAGTGATACATACATATTAAGATTAACGTGTAGAAACTTAGACAAACAATGAAACTGTATATTGCGGTGTGAATTATACAAAATCAAAACTAATAAAATGACTTATGTGTTCCGCCTTAGAGCTCCCTAATTTGTTTTTCTGTTTTTTCATCAATTGCAGGGAATTTTTTTGACGAAAAATGCGATTCATTACGGAGATACATGCTTTGTCTTTGTATATTTCTCAACAAAACTGAATCGTTTTACTTCTATTTCCATTAAAACCGTTTCCAAATGAAAAATGTTTTTCAACGCAACATTGCTTCATAAAGTAGTCAAACCTGGTCCTCTTATACATGTAACACTGTAAAAATCAATTCATTATGACAACGAAACATGCTTATATTTCCGTAAAATATGTGTCCATGGGTGATGAATCTACCAAAAGCTCGTTGTTGTAGTCAAAGTCGGAGGAATGAACTAATTTCCTTGTCCCCGAATTGGTAGGATTTATCAGCATTTCATCATCTTCATGCTCAAAAGACTGATCAAATGACTGCTCTGAATCTACATTGATGTCTGACCTGCGATCGGAAGCACCAACTTGACAATACTTTAAGTAGCTGTCTTTATAACGTCCGTTATTCGATGGCTTTATTTTCATTTGCTTTTCAACTTTGAACAACAGCTCTGTGTTATAAACATCCTTTACGGGTCGCATGCTGTATGCTGGCTCTCATTTTAATTGGATAGTATTTTCAGAAATAAGTTAATTTTCTGAAGAATTGCATGAAATCCTTATCCAGTCTTTATAAAACGGCATTGTTTTGATCTTTTATGACCGGATATTGAAGGCCTCTCATTAATTAGGTTGGTAATTTGAATTCCCTTCATCTCAATTTGATAGCGTCTTTTTCAGAAGGGTGTCGTGGGACCATTATCAAAAGATTCTCTCTAGAGCAAAAGTTTAAACTTTGACCCTATGATTTTATCATCGGAAATGAAAGAAAACATATTTATTTAAGAGGAAAATGAAATTTGGAGAAAGTGACGTGTGTGTTTATGTGTGTAATTAAGGGTTAAAGTTTAATCAATTTTTCAGCTGTCAAAAAGCATGCTATGCGGTCATTGATAGAACGTCAAAATGGGTTTTATACGGTATTAGGCATAACGGCGAAAAGCGTTTTATGCTGTAATCGATAAGGTGGCGAACGGCGCTATATACCGTAAAGGGTTAAACCCTTATGATAAGACAACCTATCCTTTTATATTCCGCTCAATAATGGACTCGGCCACTTTATATCGTAGATAGGTAAACAACAGGACAATAGGTTGATTAAAATTATCGATTTTCTACAATTTTCATTTTAGCTCCCTTTACATATTTACGTTTTTCGGAGAAATGATTTTCGAACTTCGGACGTTAGACGCCGTTTCTTTAAAACATACCAAACATTTGCGCGGTTTTTAGTTGAAACCTTTCCCAAATGCCAGATTTTAAACCGTCTCCAATAGAAGAAGTTTGCAGACGACATTTCGAAATGAAATCAAATTGAAAAATAATCTTCTGATAGGGCAGAAAACATTGCGGGAAAGGAGAAATTGCTCTTAACCGCCAAATTTTAGAATGTCCCAAATTGAAAGAGTTTGCAAACAACAGTTTGAAATGTGATGAACTTGAAAAATCTTCATCTGATAGGGCAGAAGACATTGTGGGAAAAGAAGGAATTGCTCTTTACCGTCAAATTTTAGAATGTCCCAAATTGAAAGAGTGTTTGCAGACGACATGACATTTCAAAATGTGATGAAATTAAAAGATAATCTTCTGATAGGACAGAAAACATTGCGGTGAAAATGATAAATTGCTCATTAAGAGCAAATTCTCCTTTGTCTATAAAGTTTTACAGAGAATTCTGCTACAAACTGGTCAAAGGCCTTTCTTGTTTGGTAATGGGTTAAGACCGACTGTTAGGTTTTGTTTGAGCGTAATAAGTGTCTCGGTTGATCGGAAAAAAAAAAGCTTCCAAACGCAAAATTTTAAACTGTCTCAATTTCAAAGGGTTTGCAGACGACATTTCAAAATGTGATGAAATTGAAAAACAATCTTCTGATAGGACAGAAAACATTGCGGGAAAAGGAGAAATGGCTCTTAACCACCAAATTTAGAATGCCCCCAATTTAAAGAGTTTTCAGATGGCATTTCAAAATATGTACTATATGTTGGAAATCGCCGAAGAAAAGACAATTTGCTTAACAAGGTGCAAAGGAAGAGATTGTATGGTTAAAGAGTAACTCTGTTTTTTTGTCACAATATGAAATACCCCTTGCCATATAATCTACATTGGGAGAATGTATATCTCATAAAAAGTCCAAATGCCATCACCGGAATGTGAAACCTCACGGAGAGGGGCAACATGATTAACATTAGTAAACCTATTCCTCAAATGGGTTAATGTGACTTGTTACAATTGAAGCAAAATCAGACAAGAAACAATTACTAAAGTCAAAAATATAGCAAAGATGAGCAAAGCCAGTGCGTATTAAAGGAGAAAGGGATGGCTAACTGCCCGTCCGGCGGCGGTACATCGATAGATGCTGTGTATTATACACGTGCCGTTTATCTGGTGCCCCAAATGAATCGTTTGAAGTTAATATCGTGGTTGAATGAGTTGGACTACACCCCCTCCCTAACTCAGATGCTCCAAGCTGTAACTGTAGAACGAAATATCTACGTCTGGATCATTCGGACTTCCCCCGAAATCAAAGCACCATAATGCGAGGCTGAAAAATACTATCTCTCAATGTCCTTTTGTATAACTATTAAATCAATGCATGTAAGAGTTAGGAATAAGAGCCGTTAACACTGCCTTTTTAAAAGAAAAAAGGAAACAATAAAAATACACTACCTAGCCTGGGCTCCCGGCCCGTAGGTATATCCCGCACTAGGGGTCACTACCTCTGCAGCCTAATGTTTACTACCAGTCAACTAAATGTGACTGGTCTAAATGAAAGCAAATATAGACAACAAAAATAGCAAGGAAAACGTTTTCTTCCGGTTTTCGGTAGAACCATGGACGAATCCCGGAATAAACCCCCGCCGGAATAAACCCTTACCCTTAAAAACGGCATAGCGGAAGAAACCCCCTTTCCCTGTTCGCACACATGGAAGAAACCCCCACTCCCTGTTTGCACACACAGAAGAAACCCCCACCCATAGCGGAAGAAACCCCCACCTTGGTCACATTCCCAATGCTGGCTAACCAATGACTTGGACTTCTTGGTGCAGCAGTTAAAATCTTATTCTTTGAGAAAGACTCTTTAAGAGCAAACTTTCTTTCTGGCGAACTTTCTTTTTCTATCGCAGGAAAAAGAGAAAGGGCATACAGTGTATAAAGACCAATAGTGGTAGAAGTGAAGTTTGCTTTTAATGCAATTTGTGCTTTGAATTACTAAAAAGAGACACGCTGCGATCAACCAATTGATTTTCTAAACTTAAATATGAAACCAATCTCACTTTCTATCTTTGTTTTACTCTTCATGAGATTCAAGTTCGTGAACATTGCAAACACGTAAGAAACGTTCAGTCAATTTTCATCCTTCAACTTCAATTCCTATCGCAATTTTAACAATCATTATCTTTGCACAGACACAGAATCATTTTGAAATGTTTGAAAAGAAAATTCATTTATACTAAAATAGTTTATAAGTTCAATCTATCGCACAACATACCCTTGTGCGATCTTGTATTCAAGTGTATTCAATGCGACATCAAGTGATAGACTGCTCTAATTATGTAAAGAAACGACGTTTTTTTCTTTTTTACGGTTGCCTCATGGGAAATCGTAAAATGTCCAGATGTTCGAAAAATACACTATCGTTCATTCTCTGTTCAAGGAATAATGTTGCCCAAAGACATTTTCAAATGTATCCTCCATCATCTTGCTTTAAACGCGCCTTAGTCCTTCAGTGCTTTCAGGGCTTTGATTTATGTTTAATGCCATGTCAACAATTTTTTTAAAAATATCATGACTTTCCAGAGGTTTACCAGTTCAAGGCTATGGATTTGAAACGTCCATTCATATAAAATGATGTCTTATTATACCTTGGGATACATTTTAATAGTAAAAAGCCACAAAATCGGCTTAACATTGCAAAACTGTAGAATGAGTTATGAATGATAAAACATTATTGTATCTATCCCCAATTTTAAGATTTCTTCAATCCCTGATGTTGAATGGGAAATCTTTTGGCGGTTCCGGGCCACTAACCTTGTTTCATTGCTCTTCTCAATTAGCCTTATAAACAATTTAAAAAAGCCATTTGACACAATTACCATTTCTGTAATTTTGTAATTTGTTAAATAGGAGATTAGTGAAATTTAGAATTCAATTTCGTTTGTATTCAAACTCAAAAATATTACTGTAAATGAGGACAGATATGACTTAAGTAAAGTGTAAAGGGACACTTAAATCCTAAGTTGTTGATTCACCTTAAAACTTCATTCATTCATTTATTCATCCATTCATTCATTCATTTTATTCGTTCTAACATCCTAAAGTATCAAAGCTTGCTTTCAAGCCTAATAATTATGGGTTGGGTTCAAATCCTGGTGACAGCATATGGATTTTCATGAGAAGCAGTCTACCAACTGGTTAAGAAATGCTGATGGGTGGTGTTCCTCCATGAATTTAAGCCGGATATTGCAACATAACTGAAATAATGTTAACCCAATGTTAAACATCAAACGCATATATTAATTAAATAAATTCAAACTTCATATAACTGTAACAGACCATCTTACAGGAACTGTTAAGATCAAGTTTTATAACTCTAGATTGTATTTAGACAAAATCTAGCTCCCTTTTTAACTTAAAAGGTTTGATTAAGAAAACTGTTGTGGTACATTTATCCCGTAAAATTTTATTGCCTTTGCTTTTAATAATCTTTATGAATTCAGTAACCAATGTAAGATGACTATGCAACTTAAGCATTTAGAAATAACTGTGGTCCATAGTGAACAACGGTTTAAAGCCAGAACTTTGCTAAAAAACCTGTTAAACTTTGTCAATTGACTAATTTATGATAAGACTTTATGTAAAAACAAAACAAAATAACTTGTTAAATAAAAGTTGTTATGTGTTCTACTGCAAACGCATAAAAGTGAACGTTTCTGATATCATATTATACCGTTTCTGATATCATATTATATCGTTCCACACAAATGGTCTCACCGATTGCTTAACAGCTTTACTTTAAGATTGCATGTTCACACATGAGGGAATTTCAGTCAAAACATATCACTGAGACAACACTGTTTTTGTTTTGTTGTATAAAATGCATTTCAAATGGTTATCTAGATTGATAAATCATGAGTTATGATTTGTAAGCAAAGCTTTTTATCATTAACGATAGTAAGTTGTTTTTACTTTGAATTTTGCAATTGTAAAAAAAAACAAATTCTCGGAAAACGATAATCATTATCTAAATTATAAACACTCACGCAGATTTTTTCTACTTGTGCATTTACCTATATCCCCCTAGGCAGTGTGAAGTGCGTTTAACACAGAGAAATGCATTTACATTAATGAGCAAAGTTTTTATTTTATTAAAACAACAGTTTCAAAATGTGTTGCTTAATTACATATGTACATATTTCTACAATTTTGCTGAATTAAGTTGACTATACTTTTTATGATGGACTTACAAACTATAACAAAAAATTCTTGTTTCAAATAAAATTGTCAGCTAATATGTTAGAAAACATATTGTGTTCAAAAAGTATCCTGTTTTATTCTATTACATGTATTTCTTTTATTTTCCACATCCATGACAACTAAACATTCTTGATATCAACAAGCCAAATAGTCTGACTAGGATTCGAACCCAGAACCTCCTTAGAATTTCTAGCATTGTAGTGTGATATCAGAATCTAGCTGTACAAATTCAAGAATGGTCAGGTAAAGATATGTATGTATCAAATGTTACAGTAAATTGAATTTGAACTGCAGCATTGTATTCCCAAACATGAAATTAAGTGTATAGATATGTAGTAATCGTCACAAAAATACTGTTTGTTTCTACTACTGATTGATTTACTTGATAATTAATTCCAACCTCCCCCTCTCTTTATATATCCACAGCTCTAAAAAAAAAAAAGCACATTTTGAATTCCGGGTATAAAGGAATCCAAAGTTACAAAATTCGAAAGGAAATTGTATTATGCTATCACACAGTTTTTGTTAATGATTGAAATGATGTTAGACAATAAGTATCATAAAATTTATAAAACTGCAAACAGCTTCATGGTCATACACAAACAAAGAATTATGGCTCTTTCATGACAAACACACAGACCAAAAAAACTAGAATCTAACACACAAGTTGCAAATTTATATTCATTAACATTTTTAATAGCCTATTCACTGATTTCAAAAGATTCTGTAAAACATAAACTATTTAAATTGTTTAAAATTGTTCTGTTGACATTAAATGAATCAATTTTTGTACATTTGGCCAGTGAACATAGCTTAAATATTTTAACCCTTATAGTGCTGGAATGGAATTCCAGTGAATGCTTATGCAAACAGGTCAGATCCAATTGGCGGCATGTTTGCTACTCTGAGAATCTTTTCTCAACAAAATTAATCAGATATTTAAGGTTTTGGAAAGCAGACAACACAGAAATCTAGTTTTAGAAAATTACCCAGCATCAAAGTTTGAAATAAAACCTCTGTTTCATGCTTTGCACACTATTTTGGTTTATCTGTCAGTTTCATTTGCTAGTTCAAATGAACTGAATTTAAAAAGAAAAGAAAATGAAAAAATAATATTCTTATACCTTTATTTCACCAAATAAGATAAAGCAACTTTTTTTAAGCCCAATTATGATTTGTTAAAAAGAAAGAAGCCAGAAAACTCTGCTGCAGAGATTTTCCAGATCTATATTGTCTAAAAATAAAATGTCCTTTGAATTAATTAATTAATTACACGTATGTATAATACAGGTTGAGTAGAAACATAGTCTTTGAGATTTGTACTTCTGTGTGCTTCTGTAAGACCAATAACCCCCTTCCATAAAATGGGATTTATGAAAAGTGAAATTGGTCTATATAGAAAGTGACAATTTGTTACACCGATTAAGTAATAAACCCACAGTGGACATTTGGTAAATACCACTGTGACCAATAATTGAGTTGCTTTTTATGAGCAAATTCTACATAAGTCACAATGGTTTCTCAACCCATTGTCCTTTATGAGTATTTTTACTACAATACAATGGTTCATTGCAATTTATGAAGCATTTACTATGTCTTGCATTGAACCATCAAATAGTAGAGACCTCTAAGGGTTATGTGTGACTGCAGAACTCAATTTGTATTCTTTTCTCTTTCCAGGATCGGGGGATTCCAGCTCATGTGATGCGATACCGCTTGATGGAGAGGGCGACTACACTCACTTACCAATATGTCCAGATGATGAACCAAAGGAGTACCAACAACATTCTCGAACAGTGTTTAAGGAGCCGTTAACAATGAAGACTTTGTGAAGACAATGTTGGGATGTTCTGTGACCTTTTTCCTTTAAATGTTGGAACATTTCCACTCGTGAACATTTCCTATGGTGATGATGAACAAAATGAGTGCCAACATCAAAAACAAGAAGAATGATTTAAAGTGACAGTGTGGTGACAAATTTGGATTTAAGGGACATGTGTGGGGTATATTTTAATTTGACTCTTATCACAGCATATATACTAATGTATGATTTGGTTCTAATCATGTAGAACATTGTTGGAAATGGAGCAATTATTGCTTAATGCAAGTAAAATCTCCTTATCCTACAATGCTTTACAAATAATAACACTTAAAAAAAGAAAACAATTAATTGATCTTTGTAATATATTACAACTTTGAGACATTATGACTTTTGTCATCTGCATACATTTTCACTCAACAATCCAAATCAACATTAAACAGCTATCATTATACACTCACATGATCCTAAAACCGTCAAGACCAAATCGGAAATAATCACATAATTGACAAATATATCATGAACAACTGAATACCCGGTAATAGAATTTATAAAAATGAAAGCAATGTAACAGAAAAAGAAATTGCTCATAATGAGCAAATTGGTTTATGTCACAATGTTTTCATATTTGGGCTCCTGTAAATGCATCTTATTGAGGGTTCAATGCAAGACTATAGCAAGTGCTTCATAAATATGAAGCACTTACTATAGTCTTGCAATGAACATGGTTTATGATGTCATCTGTATTACTTTTTGAATTATTTAAATCAAATTGTTCGTTTTTACTGGAGACCTGAAAGATCTCTAGTCAGTTATTGTGATCGCTTGATGTCTGTAGCATTAATGAGTCCGTTCATTTTCCATAAGGCTTGTTATGAAAATATGTTGTAAGTACTCTTAAACTTGTTATTAGGCTTTAATTGGTCTTTGGTTGAAAGCATGTTTATCTTCCATGCATAAACAGAATACAGTTTGTGACTTCTGTCTTGTCAGTACTAGTTAATTAACTAGGAAATATTAGTGAAGTATTGTTGACAAGGTTTGGGTTGCCTTATGTTATAACATATTAATTGCTCAGTAAAACATTACTTGTAAACAGAGGTCTAGTTTAGGGGAGTATTCTGGCTAACTTTCTTTCCTCAAACCTATATTGTTGGTAATCATTAAAATCATCTTGATGAGGATATTCCAACGAGTACCAACATATAACATCATAATGCCCACCAAACAACCATAGCTGTGGATGCATCTTTAAGTCCATTTATTCATTAATACCTAATTAATTATATGGATTTATCACACAATTATGAAAATACTGTATTTATAACCCCTGATATTCTACCCTATCTTTACTTCTGATGGCCTCGACTTAAGGTTTTTTGTGAAGGACTTACACTGAACTATCATTGATTTGTTCATTCAAAAGTCATCCAGCTTAAAGTTTTCATTTACTGAGATAACCGAATCTTTTGCAAAATATTTGAAGTGAGCGTTGTGATTTGATAAATGCAGGCCCTTATGTCTCTTTTTTTAATTTCTTAGTATATTTTTTTTCACAGTTTGTCAATGTTTATCCCTGCAAAAGGCGCATACCATTTAAGCATACTTGGTCAAGGCACACTAAGATTGGGAATATCTTGTCATTGTGCATAATTTTGAACCTTTGGTCACGATACAATCACATTTGCTATTCATGAGTCATATCACATTATGTTTAACAATAGTTGTCACAAATAATTGAATCTGTTAATCAATGGGCATGACACACTTCGGTTGAAGATCTTTGGTCATTACTCATTATCATTAAGGTTTACTTATCCTTGATGATAGCATATTTGGTTCTGGCATATTAATACTTGAGTATCAATGGTCTTTGCACATCAATGTTAAAGTATACTAAGTCTTGTTCATGACATATTAAGGTTTGGGTATCTTTGTTCATGACACATTAATGTTTGAGTATCTTAGGTCATGACACATTACGGTTAGAGTATATTTGTTTACGACATATCAATGGTTGAGTATCTTTGTTTATGGCACACTGTGGTTTGGGTATCTTTGTTCATGACACATTAAGGTTTGGGTATCTTTGTTCATGACACATCAATGTTTGAGTATCTTAGGTCATGACACATTACGGTTAGAGTATATTTGTTTACGACGTATCAATGGTTGAGTATCTTTGTTTATGGCACATTGTGGTTTGAGTATCTTTGTTCATGACACATTGAGGTTTGAGTATATTTGTTCATGGCACATTAAGATTTGGGTATCTTTGTTCATAGCACATTCATGTTTGAGTATCTTTGGTCACGGCACATTAAGGTTTGAGTATTTTTGTTCATGACACATTGATGTTAGAGTATCTTTGGTCATGACACATTTAGGTTTGAGTATTTTTGTTCATGACACATTGATGTTAGAGTATCTTTGGTCTTGACACATTTAGGTTTGGGTATATTTGTTCATGACACATTAATGTTTGAGTACATCAATGTTCAAATGTCTTTGGTCATGGCACATTTAGGTTCAAGTGTCTTTGGTCATGGCACATTTAGGTTCATATGTATTTGGTCATGGCATATCAAGGTTCAAGTGTCTTTGGTCATGGCACATTTAGGTTCACATGTCTTTGGCCATGGCACATTTAGGTTCATATGTCTATGGTCATGGCACATTTAGGTTCAAGTATCTTTGGTCATGGCACATTTAGGTTCAAGTGTCTTTGGTCATGGCACATTTAGGTTCAAATGTCTTTGGTCATTGCACATTTAGGTTCAAATGTCTTTGGTCATGACACATTTAGGTTCATATGTCTTTGGTCATAACATATCAAGGTTCAAGTGTCTTTGGTTATGACATATCAAGGATTGAGTGTCTTTGGTTATGACACATTAAGGTTTGAGTATCATTTAGGTTCATATGTCTTTGGTCATGGCACATCAAGGTTCAAGTGTCTTTGGTCATGGCACATTTAGGTTCACATGTCTTTGGTCATGGCACATTTAGGTTCATATGTCTTTGGTCATGACATATCAAAGTTTGAGTGTCTTTGGTTATGACACATTTAGGTTTGAGTATCATTTATGTTTGAGTATCTTTGGTCATGGCACATTAAGGTCCAAGTGTCTTTGGTCATGGCACATTTAGGTTTAAGTATCATTAATGTTTGAGTATCTTTGGTCATAGCACATTTAGGTTCAAGTGTCTTTGGTCATGGTACATTTAGGTTTAAGTATCATTTATGTTTGAGTATCTTTGGTCATGGCACATTTAGGTCCAAGTGTCTTTGGTCATGGCACATTTAGGTTTAAGTATCATTAATGTTTGAGTATCTTTGGTCATAGCACATTTAGGTTCAAGTGTCTTTGGGCATGGCATATCAAGGTTCAAGTGTCTTTGGTCATGGCATATCAAGGTTCAAGTGTCTTTGGTCATGGTTTATTTAGATTCAAGTGCCTTTGGTCATGGCACATTTAGGTTCAAATGTCTTTGGTCATTGCACATTTAGGTTCAAGTGTCTTTGGTCATGGCACATTTAGGTTCAAGTGTCTTTGGTCATTGCACATTTAGGTTCAAGTGTCTTTGGTCATGGCACATTTAGGTTCAAGTGTCTTTGGTCATGGCACATTTAGGTTAAAGTGTCTTTGGTCATGGCACATTTAGGTTCAAGTGTCTTTGGTCATGGCACATTTAGGTTCAAGTGTCTTTGGTCATGGCACATTATGGTTCAAGTGTCTTTGGTCATGACACATTATGGTTCAAGTGTCTTTGGTCATGGCACATTATGGTTCAAGTGTCTTTGGTCATGACACATTATGGTTCAAGTGTCTTTGGTCATGGCATATTATGGTTCAAGTGTCTTTGGTCATGGCACATTATGGTTCAAGTGTCTTTGGTCATGGCACATTATGGTTCAAGTGTCTTTGGTCATGACACATTATGGTTCAAGTGTCTTTGGTCATGACACATTATGGTTCAAATGTCTTTGGTCATGGCACATTATGGTTCAAGTGTCTTTGGCCATGGCACATTATGGTTCAAGAATCTTTGGTCATGGCACATTTAGGTTCATATGTCTTTGGTCATGGCTTATTATGGTTCAAGTGTCTTTGGTCATGGCACATTATGGTTCAAGTGTCTGGTCATGGCACATTATGGTTCAAGTGTCTTTGGTCATGGCACATTTAGGTTCAAATGTCTTTGGTCATGGCACATTTAGGTTCAAGTGTCTTTGGTCATGGCATATTATGGTTCAAGTGTCTTTGGACATGGCACATTATGGTTCAAGTGTCTTTGGTCATGGCATATTATGGTTCAAGTGTCTTTGGTCATGGCACATTATGGTTCAAGTGTCTTTGGTCATGGCACATTATGGTTCAAGTGTCTTTGGTCATGGCATATTATGGTTCAAATGTCTTTGGTCATGGCACATTTAGGTTCATATGTCTTTGGTCATGGCTTATTATGGTTCAAGTGTCTTTGGTCATGGCACATTATGGTTCAAGTGTCTGGTCATGGCACATTATGGTTCAAGTGTCTTTGGTCATGGCACATTTAGGTTCAAATGTCTTTGGTCATGGCACATTTAGGTTCAAGTGTCTTTGGTCATGGCATATTATGGTTCAAGTGTCTTTGGACATGGCACATTATGGTTCAAGTGTCTTTGGTCATGGCATATTATGGTTCAAGTGTCTTTGGTCATGGCACATTATGGTTCAAGTGTCTTTGGTCATGGCACATTATGGTTCAAGTGTCTTTGGTCATGGCATATTATGGTTCAAATGTCTTTGGTCATGGCACATTTAGGTTCAAATGTATTTGGTCATGGCACATTATGGTTCAAGTGTCTTTGGTCATGGCATATTATGGTTCAAATGTCTTTGGTCATGGCACATTTAGGTTCATATGTCTTTGGTCATGGCACATTATGGTTCAAGTGTCTTTGGTCATGGCACATTATGGTTCAAGTGTCTTTGGTCATGGCACATTTAGGTTCAAGTGTCTTTGGTCATGGCACATTATGGTTCAAGTGTCTTTGGTCATGGCACACTATGGTTCAAGTGTCTTTGGTCATGGCACGTTAAGGTTTGAGTATCATATACATTTGAGTTTCTTTGGTCATAGCACATTAAGATTTATGAATTCTTGGTCATGACACATTTAGGTTGAATTGCTACTAAATACTTTTCTACAGAACACATCAACTTTTAACTGGTCATAACATAACAAGTATTGTTCAATTGTCTTTCTTCACCATCAAACAATCATATCCTTGACACTTTTATGAGTACATTAGCAGAAATAAGCCTTGGTAAACTATCACTCATTTAGTCACAATATATTTATTTAACTTAAGTTAACATCATGTATTTTATACATTAATTTGCCCAGATTTTAAGCAAGTCATCTGCTGTCAACTTCTTTTGAAAAGAAAGTAATGGATTATATTTTTCCCAGTGTTGAGCAATAAGTGCCAGACCACAGTAAGTCATTTACTAATGTTACACGACTTACTATGGTCTTGTACTTAGTGCCTGAGCTAAAGCTGTTAGTTGGAAATATTTTGAAGATATAATTGCCTTATTAATTTTTTTAAAGGAAAGGGCCTGCTTCTTGGTGTTTTATTGTTGTAATTATGTCATTGTATTGTACCATCTAACAAGCATGCAGTTATCCCTTCTGGGTTTCTGCAATTCATCCAGTGTTGTTGTTTCTCCATGGTAGGAAGCAGACTGTTTGAACTGTTCTGATTGATTGTTGCAAGCAAACTAGAACTTGTTCTGACATGATTCTTACCAACTCTGTATCATTTCTTTAAAAGTCATCTGCTGTCTCCATGGAAGAATGGCTGGAAGGTAATATGCTTACTGGGAACTAAGTGTAGGTGATTGTTGGAATGGGTATTAACTCTCAAAGGATCCACTTTGTAGCTTGTGTTAGTAATGCATAGATAGTTCAGATATTTGGTTCACACTGAAAAGATCTATTTGTTTCAAACCTGAATGTTAACACTGTGTAACTGTTTTATGATATGATCATTATCGATGTGGCTGTGTTTCTCAGAAGATTCAAAGATTACGAGTAACATCCAGTAAATATTTCTGCATTAATCATCTGCTTATACCAAACCTCTTATTCTAAAATGGAATATGATTATTTTCTTTGGCTCAATTTGATTTAGGAGAATGTTAAGTATGTCTCTTGGTAAAAGATACAATCTATAGCTGTGTATAATCATTAAGGTTTCCTAAATTTAAACAAATTATTTAAATACCATTGAAGTGATTATTCGGTTATTGACTGAGGGAATTTAAAGCAATGAAAATGAAATTCAATGAAATTCAATAACTCTTATTTGTCGTTTACTTTAAAACTAAGTATTTAATTAAGTGTTTAATTTAATTACAACATAGTAAATGCTTTCTTTGATTTAATTAATTAGTTATTTTCAAAATGAGATCCATGAACTTTTACTTAAACATTATTTTTCGTTATTATAAATGCAAAGAAAAACTGTTAAAAGTTTTCCTTTCAAACTTAATACTCCAATAAATAATATTAAGCTGACCCAGTATATCAAGTTTCATATCAGTGGATTGCATTTAAACAAAATAATGGCCCCTTTTATATAAGGAATTTGTAAAGATATCAAATTGTTCACTTTCCATCCATTGGTTAGGTGTTGTGTAAGAACACTCCTGACTTATTAAATTCACCCCATTTAAAACTCTATATATATTATATATATTTTGGTTTAGTTTAGGTCCTTTTTCTTTTTCAAAGTAATGACGTTATAGAACTTGAATTCACTCGGTGTTGGTTCAAATCCCAATTGCTGCATTTAGATTTCCTGGTTGATTAATTGATTGGAGAAAATGAAGTCATGTTATATAATAAAGTTATATATTAAATGAATTAAATAAGCACCAACCCAATGAGCTATTACAAAGGCAAATAACTTTTTTCTGAATCTAGTGCTGGTAGACTACCCAGAAAGGATGAGAAAGAAAACTGTCAGTTTAAACTTATTTATTTTACATCGTTGTTAATGAAGTTCTTACGATTTATATCAACCACTCTCTGTTCTGCGTCCTGGATACATAACTAGTGAACTGTTGCCTTAATATAAATGTTAAGATTATTCAACCAAATCAAATAAATCTTTATCAACACATTAGCTTGTATAGCTTTCCATAGGTAATAAGGGACTTGTTTTCATTCTGATGTTTACATAACACAATGAAAATACAGTGACAGTATACATTTATATAAAGTACATGTTATGTTTCATATTATATTTGAGCCTTTATACAGGCACAGACAATACTTCAGAAATTATTTATGTTTGATCGCAACATTTAAATATTCATGAGAAAGGGATTTGATAATTGAATTGCATGTATAGAGAAGAGTCGGAATGAACTTAAACTTTAAAAGGCTAATTGACCCTTTATCTGCTCATATGGATTTCCAATTAAAAATTGAGTTAAATATTATGACAAAAATTAAATGTGCTGTTAATATATACTGTAGACAATTTACTATCTGCTCTTATAGATTTCGGATTATAAAAAGGAGTTAAATTATTATGACAAAAATTAAATTTGCTTTCAACATTATATTTCATTAAGACATTTTAAGATCTGCTCTTATAGATTTCGGATTATAAAAAGGAGTTAAATCATTACAACAAAAATTAAATTTGCTTTCAACATTATATTACATAGACATTTTAAGATCTGCTCTTAAAGATTTCAGATTATAAAATTGAGTTAAATTATTAAAACAAAAATTAAATTTGCTTTCAACATTATATTACATAGACATTTTAAGATCTGCTCTTAAAGATATCAGATTATAAAATTGAGTTAAATTATTATAACAAAAATTAAATTTGCTTTCAACATTTCATTACATAGCAAGACAATTTAAAATAGAATTGAGAAAAAGACTTAAATGAGATTAGCTATTGAATGATATACATATTTTTTTTCAAATTTGGTTTTAAACGATTCCAACAATTTTTTATTTATATCACAGCTACAGTACATTTATAGATTTGATAAAACGCTTTCTCAGTTCAACCTTTGCAAATAGCATTGGCTTATTTGAGACATTGTCATTCTACAAATAGTTTGATCCATTACTCTTGATGGGGTCAACATTGACGCAATGTTGTCTGTATAAGTTTTAGGGGTTCAGGTTTAACAGAGATAATGAAATAGGGTTATTAAAATAATTAGGTAATAAATCAATCAAGCAACAATGTCATTAAGATTAAATCATTTTATTTAAACTAATAGGAAACATGTTACACAGCTACAGAATACATCTACAATATAGATAATGACATTCAGGCATTTATTTTCAAATGAGAAACACACATTGAGATTTTATTTCATATGATCAACTTCACAGTGTTCAGTTTAAACTTACGGTACATTGACTTTGTGAACCAAATATTTGAACTGTCTTATTATTACTTATTACAGGCTACACAATGGATTCCGTGAGAGTTAATACCCATTTCAACAATTGCTTTCACTTAGTTTCCAGTAAGCACATTGCCTTTCAGCCATTCTTTCTTCTATGTGTTAGTTAATGATACAGAGTTGGTAAGAATCTCTTGTTCTTGTTTGCTTGTTCTTGTTTGCTTGCAACAATCAAGTCTTAATTGCTTTAAACAGTCTGCCTTATCCGACTTAGAAGTTTGCCTTCATCACTTCTCTTGCAACAAAACTTGTTAAAAACTTAGTAAAAATAAAAAAAACTTAAAAAATAAATTGCTCTTTTTTATTCTTTCATAATAATGAATTTTAAGAAAAACTTAGTAATTTTTTGTATTTTTTATGAAAAAATGCCTTAAAAATGACCAAAAAAAGTGCTCTAAGTTTTTTATCTTATATCATTGTTTCTGTTCCGCGTTGACCCTGTGTCCCACTACCATGCAAACTCCCCCAAAGCGAAAACATTGCACAACAAACTCACAAGTTAGAGCCCTGCAAAGTGTTTTTAAACAGATGTTAAAGTCTCCAGAACCTGCATGATAAGAGTAAATCTTTACAAAAAAGAAACAACTTGGCATTTGGAAACAGTAGACTCGGATCAGACGACAAATAGCCAACCTCATCCGAGTCTACACACTGAAACTCTTTGCTTTGTACATATAGAAGCTTTAAAGTGAGAGACAGATCAGATAGCACATATGTACTCTCTAATCTGAATCTTCACAAGACCAAATGCCAAGTTGTATCCTTTTCATGTAGACTAGCTCAAATGATGCGACACAGCTACTACATCTCAACTGTTTCATACACTTATTCTGCAAATAAACATTCTGTCAAACTTTATTCATAATTGACCTTAAACAATCTTAACTTTAGCTTGGGAGCATCATTTGGTACGATCAAGCTCTAAGGTTTACTTATCAAGAATGAAAGTACACTTGTCCATGTTTCCTAGTGCTTTATCACCAGTACAACACAAACCTTGTACAATCACCTAGAATTAACCAGTCAATTTTCTTTTTGCAAGTCAATCAATCCTTTTAGCATGACTAAAGTACATCTGTCTATGTTTTCCTAGAACGTCATCACCAGTACAACACAAACTTGGTACACCTCTAATTAAATATGTGGGGTTTTGTTTGCAAGACATTCAATCCAGTCCATCCTTTTAGCATGACTAAAGTACACCTGTCCATGTTTTCCTAGTGCTTCACCACCAGTACAACACAAACTTGGTACAGTCACGAATAACTTTTCAGTATACATGTATAGGTTTCGATTTGCAATTTTATACCAAGGGTATTATGGGCAGGTTATATCTAAAGCATTTTTTAAGTGCGCCTTTACATGTTTCCTGATACTACATTAGCAGTACTACATGTAACACAGGGTTTGTGAGTTCGATCCAAAACCTTTCCTCTTAAAATAGGTTTTCTATCTAAACCTTTGCGGAGACTGAGTTGATGTATTCATATTCGCTATATTTTCTTAAAGCAGTATCTTCTACACTCATGAACCATACGACAGAGTTTGACAGAACGCATATTTACAAAAAATGTACAAAACAGAAAAAAGTAGCATTCACAATGATTTCTCAAACCCTTTCTCCTCCATAAACCATCTTTTGGTAGACAACCTTTGCAGCAGATGATATGAGCAAATATTTTTTATACCACACTTCTTTGTTTAACTCTTTACCAAATAATGAATTTTGACTGGCCATAATTGATCCATATTGTGTTTAACGCCGTGTAAACAATGTTCAGTTATGTTACTGCTTTCCTGGATCCACCAGTAGTTAGGGCTCTGAAGTGACTTGCCAAAGGACACTCCAATCAAATCGGGTGTCAGTGGGGCTCGAACCGAAGACCCCTGGGCTTTAAGTCTGCCACCAAAAACCATGGAGTCATGAAGGACCCAGGACATTATTGATAGATATAGCAGATGACATCAAACATTGTGCTTAGAATTGTGTAATAACTCATGCAGAAGTAAGGATTTTGCTGAAAGGTACAGTAAGTACTAATTGATCCATTTGAAGTTTTTGCAGCAGATTAGTTTAGTCAATGAACATTTGGTAAAGAGTTAAGCCAAAATGTGATACAACAGGCATTCTTTTAGTTCATATGAGCACAAAGAACAGCTACTACTTCGTTTCAATAAAACCAATGTTTACGGAGGAAAAGGGGATGGACATCACTGTTGTGTCTGGTTCTGGAGACTCTACCTGTGAAAAAACAATCTGAAAGGGCTGAAACAAGAGAATGTTATGCAATGTTGATGATTTGGGACACCCAACAAAGTTCTGTACCAGCCATCTTTACTATGGGTACTTTTATTAATGAGTTGTTGAATTGTGTTTTTAAAATAACTGTGAGAATGTGGTGCTTTTTACAATACCAGACTATGAATAACAGTACTTTATTGGTCTGCTGAAAGTTTATCCCCCCCTCCCAAAAAAGTATATATAAATAACCATAGTTCCTTCATAAACATTTATCTTGACATTTCATTTAAATTGCAGCAGTAAGCCCATCTATTCATGCTCCTGGTTGTTCCACACCAGTAATGCACAATATTCTTTCAAACTGCTTTCACTTATAAACAGAATTGATCAGTAAAAAGAGAATAAAGCACGTCTCACAGACTTCTTTAAGCATTTAAAAGGACAATATGTAGTTATAGATTTAAACCATTTTTAACATTTTGGCAGTATTATTCAAATGACCATTCATACATTCAGCAGTCTAGGTAATCAACCAATACTGAACTGAAAAATACACCCCACCCCCCTAGGACTTAACATCGTGAAACTATGACATTAAGTAGGAATCTAACCAAAACTGTCTGGTCTCAAAGCACCAAAGTAAATTCCCGACACACAGTGTGAGTTTGTGTCTGTTTGGGAGTGAAGTGAGCAAAGTGTGTGAGTATTTGTTTGAGGTATGTGAGGAATATATGGAGATGAATTTTAAGTACACCACAAGTAAAAGATGATTGATACAGATTTTGTTGGGTGGTGGTTTACACGTATTTCATGGGAGACAGGGCCGAGGATTCAATACAAAACAACAAACAAAGCAGGAACTCCATCAATGTGTACCATTCAACAATTAGAGAGATCAGACACTTTCCTCAAAAAATATTCTTTAAAAAAATCTTCTTAATTGACTTCAAACACTTCAAACACATTTAATTAATAACCACTTTTTCTTATTGACACAACCATCATGGAAACTCCCTGGCAGCAAAAATGGCTCACTTTGTCACAATGATTTCGATATTGCTTAATAACATGATGTCTATTTTTCGTGTTTATTTGCATTTAATTCAACATGGCTTCCATACAAAGAAGCATTAATTTCTTTGTCATAAGAAGGCAATAGCACTTTTTAGTATGAAAGCAAAGAATGAGCAGATCATTTTATTTGAGTGTAACTTTTCAACACAAAAGTTGATGTTGAGCAAAATTTGATTTTGTCAGAATAATTAAATAAAATCTTTATCTCCTATTTTACATTTTTTCTTGGATATGCAATGGATTCAATCATATATGCTTTTTGTCCTTTGGTTTTTATTCTCAGAAATGCAATCATACCTTTTAGGAAAGATAACCTAACAACTTGTTTGTTTTCAACAATGTAGAAAAAATTAGAAAGGGCAAATTTTCCTTTTATCACAATTATCAACTTGAATAAAACTTCGTCGATGTGCAAAAACTTTGAAATTTTTAATTTCTTTGATGATCATTTCTGAGACCATTTACTGAAAATGTCAACATGGAAAATATAGAAGACAGATGACATGTGGTTCATAAACATGCTTCCAAAACAGAGTCTATCTTCTTTACCTTAATGAATGTGGTATTACATTTTAGTTTAGAAGCAGATTCTCAAACATTCCTTTAAATTTTATTATGGGAATAAAATCCATCACTTATTCAAAAAAGATGGCTTTCATGCAACCAATTAACCTGGTTAATCTACCAGTACTAAAGGTTGTTATATGATTGAAATACTGTTGAGACAATACAAAAATCCTGTGAATAAAAAATCTAAAAACAAACTTAAGCTGATCTTCATGATTCTTGTAACAAAAATAAAACCTTAAGTAAAACATGTGTCAAGTACCGCTAGTGTCTGATCTCTCACAATGTAATGATTTTGTTGAATAAAAATCCAAATATAATTATCTGTTAAAGCCATACTAGCACTCATTTACACTAAAATTGTGAAAGTTCTAGAAAAGTTGACAGTTTACTTAGAAGTACTATAAATTCCCTTTACAGAGGAAATAAGATGATACCACATTCACATGATGCTTTTAAAAGAGTGAATATGAAAAGGTTTGTCTACTATAAGCGATAAAACAAGGCCAGCCGAGAAACGTCGGGAACCTATGAAATCTGAGAAATTCTCCAATTTCAACATTCATGTTGTTGGTGTTGGATAAATGACAGTATTTTTATGTATACCACATGACTGTTCTAACCAGGTGACCACCACTTGTTTATCTGAGTACTCATCACTATTTATAGATGTTACTTGAATGTAAACAATGAATTCAAATTGTGGGGAACACAATTTGTGAAAATAGCACTTTGAACCATCGATAATAAATAGAGCAGCCATTATATTTTAATGATCATGTGGTGTTTCGCTATGTTTAACAATATTCTATCATAATTTATAACTCATTTACCCATTTTTGCAGTATTTTGAGCGCTAGTATGCTTTTAATGTAGGTTGAAGATACTATTTGAAGAGTTCATGCAATGTTTGTCATTTGCTGAAAACATAAAAATCATACAACAATACAAGAACAAAAAATACAACAATCACTTCAATTACATCAAAAAACCCATTACTACATCTTTAAAATCATTATTATTAAAGTGGTGCAATGCCCATTTTTCACTGTATAATTATTCAGAAAAAAAAAGAAGTCTTAAAGTTATGGAAAATAATGTCTAATGACCTATTATCCCAAGCTCTACATGCCACAAGCTTGAAAAAATAACCTCCCAAAATATCATTTTCCTTAAAAGAATGCCCCAGTCATATAAGAAAACAAAGAATCGGTGAACTATTGATAAGGACCAAAGATGCATCTTGTGGATTTATGCAAATATTGCAATCAATTTATTTTGCATGGAAACAAAACAAAATACACATTAATAATGCTTGATACTTCCTCATTTTACATCATGTTCCATTTATACACTCTTTTGCAAAATAGACAGTAACTTTAATTGCTTTACAATATATACAGACACTATTTCTGACCTCTTAGAGTGTAGAATTGCTGACAAATCAATTGTTTTGAAAATTATCTTTTCCACTTTCATAACTTTGGTTTGAATATAAATTATGCAAATTAGATCATACAAGTGTCTCTGCAACTGCCTGAATCACAATGTAGACTTTTTGAAACCAAAACTAGGTTGATTTTTATCGTTTTATTATCACTTTTATCTAATGCATTTCCTTTCAGCTTTGTTGTTTCAACTATAGTTATAAATACATATTAACAGACCAAGCAAAAATAAGGTTTGATTATGATATAACAGGTAACTGGTAAATACGTAGATTGCCATAAGATGAGCATCACACCACTTTAAGAAAGTCTATTGGTTTACAAAAATCTATGTAAAGAAAAGAAAACATGCCATTTTAAACAATATCTGCATATCTCCTCTAAAGTTTCAAAGAAATCAGAAAACAATCATAGGTTTAGACTTTTTTTTGTTTTCTTTTAGTAAATTTATCAGTTATGTTATTGCTTTCCTGGATCCACCAGTACTAGACTAGAGCTCTGAAGTGACTTGCTAAAGATCACTCCCAGGAAACCAGAGGTGTTGGTGGGGCTCGAACCTAGGAACCCTGAGTTCTAAGTCCACCCACCACCTTTACCACTAAGCCAAGCAGGACCCTTGTGTCATGTATCAATATAAAATCAAATTCAATAGTCCTCAATTAACTTTTAATCACTTTAAATACCAACAGCACAGTTCTTTATGGATGTGTTTGTTATTTTGCAATCACATTTCCAAACCTGCAGACATCCAGGGACCCAAAGCAGTTAGTGTTGGTGAGCAGGGTACCTTTTAAACTAATACAAAATATTGTTATAAAAAGAGAAATTAAAAGTTACAAGCAATTGGGACCTTCTGCAACAATAATTTCTTATCTCAGCTGGATGATAATGAGAATTTACCCAGTAGTGTACAAGTTGGTTACACAAAGTGGATTCATATTGTATTGAAGTGTCAGCAGATGATTACAATATTTCATATTGTTTAATTACTCTATTCAGAAACTGCAAAATATATTAACAATAAATGAAGAGAGAAGAGCAATTTCTAAATTAGTTGTAGTAATTCTATTGTTGACTTTTGCAAAGATGTAGGTGTAACCATGCAGGTTCAAACAGACGACTGACATTTAGACATAGAAACCTACATTGATTGTAAGAAGCAGATTTTTGTTATTTTTAAAACTTGCACATAATGAAAAATACCATTATCAAGAGCATCCCTCTTAAGAAAAACATTAAAGTATTGACTGACCATTTTGTGACAGGACCAAATTTAAAACAACAGCAGACGACAACCAATAAGCTTAAGAATGGATTACTTCTGTGATATTGGGTATAAACCATTGTTAAAAGCGACTTTTCATATTGTAACATAGGTTTCTAGAATAGTTTACGGCAGTGTGTTAATATGTATACTCATATATAGAAGGGGTTTAAGGTAAACACATTGTTCATATGACAAATATAAAGTTATTCTTGAATATCAAATAATAAGAAAAGCTGATGTAGTAATGGGTTAAAAAATACATAAAAACATAATTCATACAGGCAAATAAAAAATACATGTTTTGGTCAACACACAAAAACATCCAAAAACAAAAATTTGATCTCAAGATTAATTTGACCTTTACTCCTTTATACATTTGATGGATCTGCTGAAGATGCCTTTCTAAACCACTGTAACAAAATTATAAATTGCTTTGAATGAGCAATTCATCATTTTGTCACAATGGTAATAATACCGTTTACTACAGAATAAAGACCTAAACCTGTGAATCCTAAGACTTTCCTGGGTCCACCAGTACTAGGCTAGGGCTCTGAAGTGACTTACCAAAGGCCACTCGCATAAAACCAGAGGTGTCAGTGGGGCTCCAACCCAGGATCACCAGAGTTTTAAGTCCAGTTTTTATAATAAGATCGTTTATTTCTTTGTATGTAATGGCTTTTGATGTCTTTTGCTTATACCTTCATTTTGACCAGACGGTATTCAATTTTGATGAGACATTATTATATTTGGATCAGGCAGTTTTAATCAATTTTTCATTACAATGTAGTTATAAATCCCAGGCAGTCTATTGGCTTTACCTAAATTTGCAACTTAATGTGACAAATTAATATTTTAGCAGAAGAGACTATGAGGGTTTAGTACAAGATTATATAGTAAATGCATATGCAGGAACTAATAGTCTTGCAGTGAATCCTCGACTTGATATTTTGTTGTTTTATAATCAGAGAAAATCTGCGTTATTCGGGTAGCTAATTGTACCATTGATATACATGGTTTTTGCACTTCTTTCTAAGCAACTGACTGTTTTACTATATGAACATACTAATTTTTGTTCTATCCACCATTCATTTTGATTGTATAAACCAAAGATAACAATTTAATACTACAATAAATCATCTTGTTTCAAAGGGTTTGCTGATGTTTACAGAGTTTAATTACCGTAGTTTGCCCTTACATGAGTGACCCAAAGAAAATCATGAGCTGACTCGGGAATCGGATACAGTTGTATAATACAGTTTTTAGCTTGAAAGATCTTCTGTGGGGCATAAACTTAAATAGCCCCATATATACAAGTTTTCAGTTATGTAACAGCTTTCCTGGATTCACCAGTACTAGGTTAGGGCTCGGAGGTGACTTGCCAAAGGACACTCCCACAAAATTATGGGTGTCAGTGGGTCTCGAACCCAGGACCCCTGAAGTCTAAGTCCGCCACCATAACCACTAGGCCACACGGGACCCCAGGCAGATAAAGGCTCATTAGAATAAAATATGAATATCACCATCTGATAAGCAGATTAACAAAAGTGACAGTTATGTATCATGTTTCTGGATGAAGTTAAGCAGGGAAGAAAACGAATGACAAATCAATGGAAATTGCTTTTCTTTTGAAGTGCTCTGCTGTAAAAGAGTGCCATTAACAAACATGGAGAAATGGTAAAAACAAAGTTGATGTTTCCTTGTGCCCAAAGAAATCTAAAGCACTTGAAGATTTAATTCACCATGTCAAATAGAACAATTTTTCTTTAATTTACAAATTTGGAAATTAGACAAATCATAATTGAAGACTGAAAAAGTTTATTTTTAAGACAAACATATCATTTACACCTGCCCTGTAGAACAAAAACTCAATGTGTCATAACTCAAGGGCTGTACCTTTTGAACTAGATATCATTTCAACAAAGATTTTCATAAAATTTGATAAGAATTGGATGGGATTTTTGTTTGAAAAGAGTCACATCAAGCCCAAAGCCGTCTTTGATCATCCAAAGGCCTAAACTTTTGGGGGTAATCTTGCTGGGTATCAAACCTAACAAGATGTTGTGGCATCAAACATAACGATTACGTTTGGTAATGATTAGATGAAAACTTAAATGGGGGAACACGTCTAAACAGTCCATCACTCTACTGAACAAGGGTTTTATCTCTATAATATATATAACTCCTAATGTTGTGAAGAATGGACAGACAATAGTAAATCGCAACGTCTTCCAACCATGAGTGTGATTAACATAAAAATAAAATAATTAATTGATACATTCATACACATAATAAAGACAAACAAAATACAAGCATATCATAAATCGAAAAAAGAATAAATACATGTACTTCTATGAAAGTTATTGGCATAGGGTGAAAACTGATGATCCATTTCTTGAAGGCGTCTGTGATACTCCTCAGTAAACTGCCCATCTTGATTAGTTCAACATAACTCCAGATAGGAAGACACTGTATTGATGTAAATATGAAATAGATGCTACTACAATAACTATCTCTTTTTTTTTTCTTTTAACAAAAAATTGAAAATAAAACAGGTTTGCGTCCATGGAGGATTTGTGTCTGAAGCTTCCATAGTAAATGGAAAATAATTGTTCACGGTCTAATTTTTTCTTCACTCTAGACCTGCTCTCAGCCTTCATCTAAAGTGTCAAAAAGTAATGATTTCACAATTTATCTTTTTGTCAGCTTATTGAATTGGATTTTTACTCAAAACCAAAAACTAATTAAATATTCGATTAATTGGACGGATTAATTATCACTCTTTTATATTGCTAAAAAAACACAATACAGTCTAACTTGTGTTAAGCAGCCACCCTTTTAAGCAGCCAACCTGCCTTAAGCAACCACTTCAGAAAGTCCCATTGTTAGATTTATAGTGTAGATCAATTTGTGTTAAGCAGCCAACCTGTCTTAAACAGCCAATTTACTCTATCCCGTAGGCTGGCCTCTTATCACAAGTTTGACTGTAGAATGGTTAATATGAAGACATCATGACAAATGTATAAATAGCTTATTCCAAGTACTTTCCATTTCTCCTGGAATGTTTTCAATCTCTTGGTGTCTTTGTCTATTTTTCCATATAGTTATTTATTGTTATTTAAAGCAAGTAATGCATAAAAATCAGTAACACAGTGTGACAAAATTGGAAATTGCTCAGAAAGTACCGTTTCCTTTTTGGCAACAATGATTTGATCTTTAGAAGTATATCATACTTTTATCAAAAGACATATAAACATGTATGTCATGCAGTTTATTTCCCAGACAAGCTCAGCTGTATGGGTGTGGCACAGTCATACAAGACAGAACTATGCAATATTAACCCTTAGAATAATGGGTAATTTTCTAAAAAAACTTTTTTGTGTAGTCTGCTTTCCAAAACCTTGAATATCTGCTTTATTTTGATGAGGAAAGATACTCAGAGTAGCAAAAAGGTTAGATCACAGGCCAGCCACAAATTTACTTTACAGCTGGCCTGGATCTAACCTGTTTGCATAAGCATGAAGTTAGTTCAAGTACTATAAGGGTTAACAAAATTTATGCAGCTTAAACATGTGAGGGTGGGAAAAGAGGCAGCCAATCGTTCATTCAATTTGATTCTTTTACCATAAAAGAAATATAAAATTTGTCGAAACTTTATGTTTATTCTAGGGTGACTGTTGATATTGTCACACATACTTCTTGTGTTTATAGCTGGTTACATAAAAGTAAGTCCTTAATCAATGTTAAAGTATCTATTTTATTAAATTTAAAAGAAAAGTGCATATTGTCATACAATAGATAAAACATTTTTTTGAAATTTTAGGGAATCAATCCAAACCAATATCAATATCATGTTGGATATGAGAGAAAAAAATAACATGCTCTGAGATGCTTATTTTCCCCCTTAAAAGCATTCAAAAAGCATGGACTATTTCACAAACGATATATATAACAATGCCTAAATCTGATCAAGCATTGTGTTTTAATTAACTTAATTAATACAATCCCCTTATAATGGTTAACAAATGTGTGAAGATGAGGAGGCAAAAGTTAAGGTACTTAAGAAGATAAATTACAAGTACCTTACATTTGATTTAATAAGATGCAAACAACCATAGCTCATAATCTTTTTCCAAAAATAAATGAGCCTAGATATAAAATTAAGTTATTATTAAATGAGAAGCCATTAGACGTTTCAGTTCTTAAAATAAGGTTATTTACTGATTTCATATGACAGGTGGTGACATTGAGAGGTAGAGACAGGCTGAAGAAAATCCAAATGTATAATGTTGGCCCTGTCTACATATTTTCTGAACAAACCTCATTAGTGCATATTGAGAGGTAGAGACAGGCTGAAGAAAATCCAAATTGTCCGTCTGGCATGTCACATCATGGCCCCATGTTTGGAGAGGGTATCAGCATTTCTGTCTGCACATGGACCAGCATATTCCTGAAATACAAGTGTATCACTAACATCCTTATTTTGTTTTTATTTTTTTTCGCCCATTATTACTCCATAATATCTCACTTTAAAATATTTTCCACAGAAGATTTAAGAAAGCAGCTTGACAAAACAATTACTATCCCAAAATGAGCAATATATCCTTTTGGCAAAAATGTTTTTACATTTATACTTAATCCTTAGAATGCTGGGCATTTTCTAAAAATAGATTTTTGAGTCTTCTGCTTTCCAAAACCTTAAACATCTGCTTATCTTTTGATGAGGAAAGATACTCAGAGTAGCAAACAGGCAAGATTACAGGCCAGCTGCCAATTTACTTGGTTACATATGGTTATCAGAATTCTAAGACTGCCAACTTTACCACTGGGCAACACAAGACCCCTCAATATTTATTCTAATCATCTCCCAACACTGATCAATTATGTTCATGTTAGAAAGCACTCAGTGGCTTCGTAAAAGAATTGTGCATTACTGGCTTAGTAGCTGTTATAAATACAGTTGGGTTGCCAAATGGTCCTTGAAACAAGAGCTGTCTGTAAGACAGCATGCTCGACTATTCCGTAATGTCAGAGATGGGTATAGGTCAGTGAAATATTATTGTTTCTAAAATATGAGAGTGCAAACAATGATTCCCTACAATAGCTGTTGAGAAAAGAACATGCATGCAAACATTTCATCAAGAATTTTAAGTACAAAGGACTGCATAATTAGCTTAAATTCAAAACAAGAGATTTGAAACTTGGTCAGGGACCTTAGATTTTGACCCTAAACACATGTTTGCAGTATCAACCCATTTCATACAGTGGTTCATGCGCGCAAAAACTTAACCAAGATAATTTTAAGAACAAAAGGCTGTGTAATTTGCCTAAATTTAAAACTAGAGGTGTGAAACTTGGTCAGAGACCTTAAATTATGACCCTGAACACATGTGTGAAGTATCAACCCTTTCACTAAAGAAGTTCATGAGATACAAACTTGCACGCAAAAACTTAAACAAGATTTTCTAGGTACAAAAAAGCTGCAAAATTTGCTTAAATCTAAAACAAGAGGTTTGAAACTTGGTCAGGGACCTTAAGTTATGACCCTGAACACATGTGTGAAGTATAAATCCATTCACTATAGTAGTTCATGAGATACAATTTTGCACGCAAAAATTTAACCAAGATTTTTCTAAGTAAAAAAGGCCGCATTATTCGCTTAAAATTAATACAATCAAAGGCCTGAAAGGCCAGACTGCGTCGCAGTGGAATTGTATTCCTTAGTCTGAAGGACTGTTTGTGTGTTTGAATTTAAAAACTATCTAGAAGATAAAATGCAGATAAACCATACAACTCTGTTGTATATCTTATTTATTAAAGAAAGAACAACTGTAAATATAAACAATGTGCAAATGCTTTTAAATGTATTCTTTGAAAAACGTAATAAAAAATAAGTAAGAAATTAACTACAGTATTAAGTTTTTGTACGATGAGACATAACAAGAGACCCATGAAGTCCTGAAATACTGACTAAATTTTCATCGATATTGACAATCTGATAAAAGTTGGTAAAGATTTCAAGAACATAATTCAACTCTTTACGTCCATCCCCATCTCTTGCATGTGAATCAAAAATGAAAAAAAATCCAAATGATAACAAATTGCTTTTGCATTTCCCTTACATATAAATATGCTGTACTGAAATTCTTCTTGATTGGCAGGCAATCCAACTCCTATAGCCATCTCAAGTTTAACAAGGGGGTAATTGTCTGTGTAATTCGGGTTCATTGCACCACTGTACGTTTTCTTTACTTTGCATACAAAATACTCACTAGACAAACAAATGTAGGGAGGCAAGTCATGTACTTCAAGAAACTCAACTGAATTGTTGTTATATTTTCTTATATCAATATACAAATCATCTCCTGCAATCAAAACTGGATCCAAATCATAATTCCTCCAAGAAAACTTATCAAATGGATGTGTAAAAAGTATGGTACACACTGCTTACCTCTTGACAACACACTAAACATCTCATTACCCTGGTGGATGTTTCCCTAAATAGGAAATTCATTCAACATTTTGTTAATCTGACTTTCTGGCCCAGGATTCGTTTCGACATCACCACATATCATCAAAAGTAACATAATAAGTAAGAGGTTTCTGTTAGCATGACAGACCATAAATAGCACTAAGATAAAATTTGGTTTACAGTCTGTGTCCTCATCTCCATCAAGTTTACCGGCTTGCAGTCGTAAACAAAAACATCCTATCCTCAACATCCACTGATTAACATTAATCCCCATTTCTTCACATAATATTGCCATGCAACTCAAAACAGTATCTCCCTTCATTTTCAAAAGATGAACAAATCGGAAAGGTTAGTGAATCCACTGTACACGAAGTCGAACTTTTTCAAGCATAACTTAGCACAAGATAGCCGGAAATTCGAAATCTTGAACAATGCCGCTCAGCATGCGCAAACACTAAACGCCCCGACAAGTGAATAGATAAAACAACATGTCTCTGGGTGTAAACATTGAACGTTTGGAAGCGATCATGTAATTTTCCAGACATGAAACCGGATCTCAACTCTAGGACCAAATAGTTGTATCGACTCTAGTATGTTCTCCAGAAATAAAAACAATATACTCCAAGATAACTCCAGACAGTGTGCAGTGCTCACAATTACTTATTACAACGTAAATTCCCCGCAAAAAGGCCCCGACAGGAGTATATATATGTAAAGCGAGTGTGTTTGGCCCCGGCAAGAGTATATATAAAGCGAGTGTGTATTGAAGGCAAAATAAGTCCACAGCAATTATGTAAACATGGAACGTTCGAACTTAATCTACAAGCGATCAAACCATGGATCATATGATTTTTCCTGACAAGGCAACCCAATGCTAGAATCAAATATTTGTACCCCATTCCATCGAGAATACTTAAAAAGAATAAACAAACGTTTGAATTCGCCTCTGCGGTTCAACGTGGAAAGAAGTTCTTTGGTATACATGCGCGAGCGCGGGAGTATTCTCCCGCCAAAATTCGCGGAGAACTACTTGATTTTTCCCGCCGAAATTCGCGTAGGGTTAGTTTTATCTGAGTGATCAGCCCCCGAAGGACAAAGAACGATTCAGATCAATGACTATAAGCAGTCGCGCATACGCGACGCTTAAAAATATTTGAAACTTGGCCTGGGACCTTAAATCATGACCCTGAACACATGTAATAGTAGTTCATGAGATACAAACTTGTATGTAAAAACTTAACCAATATTTTCTGTACAAAAAGCTGCATAATTTGCTTAAATTCAAAATTAGAGCTATGAAACTTGGCCTGGGACCTTATGTATATGTATATGGGTTTTACATCACATCAACATTATTTCAGTTATGTAGTGATGTCCGACTCTTAATGATGGAGGAAGACCCCATACTCAACAATAAGGGCTAGTCAAGGCGGGTAGAACCATCGACATTCAGTAAGTCAGTCGGAAGAGCCAGGGACCTTAAAGTATGACCCTGAACAAATGTGTGATGTATCAACTCATTCCATACAGTAGTTAATGAGATACAAACTTGTATGTAAAAACTTAACCAAGGTGTGACGCCGACAGCGATACCGAAGCCCGGGTGAGTAGTACAGCTCTCGTTATTCTTCGAATAGTCAAGCTAAAAAATAACTATTTCATCAGTTCTGAGTAAGTCATAGTTATCAGTTTACCTATTCATTGACCTACCAAACACTCTTTCCAGTTGCTTGTAGCCACTGAAAGTTTTCTAAATAAACAGTGATGTGAGACCATCAACAGTAAGGTATACTTATATTCATTGAAAAGAAAAAAGGTAGCTTTTGCTAAAACAGGGCTCAAACTTTTGCTGAATGGGTTTCAAAGTACTCTTTCTGATGCTTGATTGCTCCTTGTCAATGTTTACTGCTTCAAGGTACCCAGGCACCTGGGTACTTTAAATTATACAACAAACTTCTCAATAGCATGGAAACATATACTGAAGTGTACACTGTGACACTTCACTGTACTCAGTTTACTTCACACTAAAGACCAGATGATCCACAACAAACTTTCCACTTTTGTAACTCTATTATTTTGTTTTCAACATAGGACAAGGCAAAAATCTGCCTTTTTTAATTTTTATAATGTTCCAAACTAGCTGACAGTATTCTTTCTCTTCCAATCATCAAAGATGATTCTTTTACATTTCAAAATTGGGATGTGAAAGGATAATAAAATTGAAAAGACAGCTTCTGGTTGATATACATTTTACAATGAAATTATTTCACTCCAAAATCTAAATCAAAATTTTTTCCATTATATTGGGGTTAAATGCTGTGTCAACAGTATTTCACTTATTTTATGACTTCCACCAGTACTAGACAGGGCTCTGCAGTATCTTGCCCAGGGAATTTCCCTTGAAAAAAACCCATGCCACTATTAGGATTGATAGGACCCTATGTAACATATCTACACCTAAATACACTGGGCCACACAGGACCATGAATGTGGGTCAAGCTGGTTAGTATCATTTGTCTATGTAATTTCGAGGGGAGACTGACCATATATCTTAAAAATCCAAATGTAGCCATCAAAATTCCATTTGTTTTTTGTTTGATAATCTAAAAAAAGAATAAGGTTTATACATACCTGAAATTAAGAAGATAGTGTATCCTGTACAACAATCTTTTGTCCAGAATTACACTGATCAAGGCGGACAGTGCTGCACTATCCGTATTCAAATCCAACCAGGGTTTTTAATTTGATTTCTTCCTGTGAAAGAGGCTCATGCTGGCACCTATTGACTCTACCTCCATGGGCTAGTATCCAGCTGTGCTTGTTTGTAATATGGTGAAAAACACCTCTCTTTATCGACTAAAAGAATAGAAATATCCCCAAAATTACTTGTATCAAAGTTAAAAACGGATAAAAGAAGCACTGTTAATCAAAGATAGTTTAATATAGATCGAGTTCTCAATGTACCCTCCTAACTCAGTCCATCGTAATTATGAAAATATTTACTTAAACATGTACTTTGCATAACACTTTGTTATAGAGGATTTGGAAGTTTAAATAGCATTGCTTCAAATCAGCTTCATTGCTGTATTACATATTATGGTCGGATGGTCATTGGAAGCAAAACCAACTTATGTTTTAATATCTAGAGCATTAATGCCGAGTTTATATGCATTTCAGTAAAAAATGAACCACAAATACAACCTCCTCCACCAGCTCTTTACCAAATTAATAATAAACCATGAAAATTAAACATTCATTTATGAAGAAGCACGAGGTGTTTGTCATCGAAAGAAATTGTGATTGTCAAAAGAAGTAGACACCCATCAGTTTCTTACCATGAATTCCGTTTATGAATTTGCAGTTTTCCAACAAAACCAAAAATGGTTGACAATGTCTCTTGACCATTTCAATAATATCCCACAACCTTTCTTCTGGCCTGCCTATTTTGTGAAAGAAAAAAAGAAAATAATAAAAGTGACCTTGCATATATCCTCCTTTTCATTTCAATAAAGTTGTCAAAATGGCTACATCAGAAGCGAGATTACATTTGACCGATTCTGGTGCACTGTCATCACAACTTTGACTTGGTCAATATAATCTAATGAGTTGAATAAAGTTAAATCAAGGATATTTTTTTCAGTAGTCAGCTATGCATTTGTGACAAATGCTACTTTAGAAAGTCTGCATGTGTGTTACCTAATATTACTGGTATAACTACTTTTTACATGTAAATTCGTTTTGCATCTAATGTGCCATGGAGGGAGTTATTTGGCATTTTTTGGTACAAGATACACACAAAACCTGCAGCCATCCACATGTTGTGAATGTGGTAGCACAACTGTGCCAAAGGATATACATAGTATTGTTCTGGAAATGAAAGTACATGCACTGGTGCAACTACCATCAATTTATGATACTTATAGCTTAAATGACTTAACTTAACACCAAACAATTATTCATTATGTGTATTTATTGTATGACAATTCAGTGTCAGTTGACCTAATAATTAAGACTATTATGGTGGTGAGAGAACAAGGCATCTATTTACTTACCATATTGCTGGTTAGTTACAAACAGACGACAAATGATAGCCTTATGAAATACAACAACGAACATGGTCTTCTAACCACCACTACATGATTGATAGTTGTTGGTTTGTATAGTAGTTTATCATGTCATTACCCTTTATGGAGTGAGAAATAGCCCAAACATACCTTCAAAATCTTCTTTCCTAAATTTTTTGCAGCATGCCACACATCATTTGAATGCTTGATATTTGGGTATTGTGATTCTGAAATTTGTAAAACTGGAATCAGCTCAAAGGGAAGATTCAATTCAAATAGAAAATCATACAGACATTCAAACTGACCAAATTCCTCAACTTGCATATAGATTAAGACCTTCTAAGCATGATATTTTGTCGGTTCAACATACCAATAAGAATGATCACAAGTGACCATGTACTGATTTATACGGTTTTCAAGTTGCATCAACAGCAGACAAGGTTTCTCTTGATTTCACAACCGGACACCTATCACTATCACAATAACTTGCTGAGAAATGTTGTATTTCTGTTTCAGATAAAAATTGGTAACTTGCTGAGAAATGTTGCATTTCTGTTTCAGATAAAAATTGGTAACTTGCTGAGAAATGTTGCATTTCTGTTTCAGACAAAAATTGGTAACTTGCTGAGAAATGTTGCATTTCTGTTTCAGATAAAAATTGGTAACTTGCTGAGAAATGTTGCATTTCTGTTTCAGATAAAAATTGGTAACTTGCTGAGAAATGTTGCATTTCTGTTTCAGATAAAAATTGGTAACTTGCTGAGAAATGTTGCATTTCTGTTTCAGATAAAAATTGGTTACTTGCTGAGAAATGTTGCATTTCTGTTTCAGATAAAAATTGGTAACTTGCTGAGAAATGTTGCATTTCTGTTTCAGATAAAAATTGGTAACTTGCTGAGAAATGTTGCATTTCTGTTTCAGATAAAAATTGGTAACTTGCTGAGAAATGTTGCATTTCTGTTTCAGATAAAAATTGGTAACTTGCTGAGAAATGTTGCATTTCTGTTTCAGATAAAAATTGGTAACTTGCTGAGAAATGTTGCATTTCTGTTTCAGATAAAAATTGGTAACTTGCTGAGAAATGTTGCATTTCTGTTTCAGATAAAAATTGGTAACTTGCTGAGAAATGTTGCATTTCTGTTTCAGATAAAAATTGGTAACTTGCTGAGAAATGTTGCATTTCTGTTTCAGATAAAAATTGGTAACTTGCTGAGAAATGTTGCATTTCTGTTTCAGATAAAAATTGGTAACTTGCTGAGAAATGTTGCATTTCTGTTTCAGATAAAAATTAGTAACAATAATATCTCATAAGCAATCACTTACTCATAAGCACACCGCTACCCATGTGTGCATTTGTAACAACTTCAGAAACGTTTATATCCTTCTGATCCATTCCTCAAGACAAAGGCAGAAACCCTTTTTTTTCCAAATTGGCTGATTTTCTATCTGCTATTCTTTTATCCAGGGTCTTCAACACAAGTATTTTCTGCTTTCGTTTTCCATTACTGTGTAGGTACAGTACTGTGCTGAATGACCCGGTGAATCCATGCCACAATCACCTTTATCAAAATAAAGTAAGACATGTGTAACGATGTGCTAAAAGATCAATGTCCTGTCATGTTATGTAATAGAGTAAATTGTGAGGTCTTTTGTATATCATTAATACAAATGTTCATAGACATCTTTCATTAGAAACCAAAGACATTGACTGTTTAGCATTTAAGACATTAAAAGTCATAGCATTTTAGCCAAGAAACCTCACTGTGAGTCAGTGACTCCAATACAATAAAAACAAGACACTGATACAATGTATGTTCCTATCAATGTTCCTAACCTAATAAAAACAGAAAAATATCCCTCCAAATTGCAGCTTTCTGGGTTGTGATAAATAACATTGTAAAATATAAAGAAGCTTTATAGATGGTCATTTATTTTGTTAAGTGCCCTTATTTCATAGTTTTAATTTACAATTGTTTTCATTTTCAGCTGCCTAAAGGTCATAAATGTCCTGTGTGCAGACCTATAAGAAAGGATTTACTTGGTATTTTGATATCATTTATTAGTTTTTAAGTTATCTTATCATATCATGCAAATCTATATGGATGATGACCAAAGCCAAAACTCTCATTGGCTTAACCAACAATTTGACACAAGTCACAAAGCTTCTAACTTTTGCAAGTCAATCATAAGCTTTTTAATGTCTTTACAAAAATTAACTTATACAACAGTTAAACTTGTGTTAAGAGGCCAGCCTATGGGACAGAGTAAATTGGCTGTTTAACACAGGTTGGCTGCTTAACACAAATTGATTTACACTATAAATCTAACCATGGGACTTTCTGTAGTGGCTGTTTAAGGCAGGTTGGCTGCTTAAAAGGGTGGCTGCTTAACACAAGTTAGACTGTAGTCAAACTCCATAGACAGACAAGCCAGGAAGACCTGGTGAAACAGTTTTATAGAAATAAAATGCTATAATAAAAAAACTACATTTCCTTTATAGCATTGATAATTACCTAACACAACTAAATTCTGGCCTTGGGAACTTTGCAAAATGTCTTGCTGGTGTCTATTCCAAAGACGATCCACTGTGGGCACAAGGTAAGTCTCCTGAACTCTATGGAAGGTGCTCTCTGACAGGAAATTTAAATTAAGCAAGTTGGCAAACAATGCTATCTTCCTATAATTATTCCCTGAAGACACGACAGCCAATGCCGACAAAATCTCCACTGTATAGACGTCTGTTCAGAGCTGGCTGTGAATACCATCTGTACACAAGATGACCCTTTTGGCATGTCTGCAACATAATACAGTGAGATAAATGTTAAACAAGCTAACCAAATCAATTCGTAGTGAAAGAATGATACAAAATAGCCGTCTTCTGGTTAAGTATTATCAACTTGCATTACTAGTTCAAGACAGAAAGCCTATTGTTCAACCATAAACTGGCATTTGACATTTTATATCCCATGCAACCTTACAGCAAAACTGAGATTACATGCACAAAGTTTTATTCGAGAGTACAACAGCTATCTCAGTATTATATACAAAAGGTCATAAACTGTTCAAGAGATATTGCATTACCAGACAAAATAAATATTATTTAAGTGATGTTTGTAACTGATTTTTCAAAAGCATTCAAATTCCTGTCATGTTATCACCATGTTACCTTCCTTTTAAAAACACCACTGACCCAGTTTCATCCATTGAGGGATTAAAACAGTCTTTCTTTTTCAGGAAAGAATTTGAAACAAGTCAACATCACAATTTAAGTAAAAGCTATAGGCTACAAGCAGTCTTTTCCCATACCCATTTCAAGTACAGAGCTGATCCTGTAAAGCTGTGTTCTACATGGATTGAAACTTTACACTGTTGGTATGACATTCTCGCTAGTTCAACCAGACCAAGAATTTCCTTTAAGAAAGCAAGACATGTTGCTTCTTCTGGTAACTGGACACTCTCATTGGCTGTCAATATCTTCTGGTAACTGAACACACTCATCGGTTGTCAATATCTTCTGGTAACTGAAAACACTCATCGGGTGTCAATATCTTCTGGTAACTGAACACACTCATCGGTTGTCAATATCTTCTGGTAACTGAACACACTCATCGGGTGTCAATATCTTCTGGTAACTGAACACACTCATCGGTTGTCAATATCTTCTGGTAACTGAAAACACTCATCGGGTGTCAATATCTTCTGGTAACTGAACACACTCATCGGGTGTCAATATCTTCTGGTAATGAACACACTCATCGGGTGTCAATATCTTCTGGTAACTGAACACACTCATCGGGTGTCAATATCTTCTGGTAACTGAACACACTCACCGGGTGTCAATATCTTCTGGTAATGAACACACTCATTGGGTGTCAATATCTTCTGGTAACTGAACACACTCATCGGGTGTCAATATCTTCTGGTAACTGAACACACTCACCGGGTGTCAATATCTTCTGGTAATGAACACATTCACCGGGTGTCAATATCTTCTGGTAATGAACACACTCATTGGGTGTCAATATCTTCTGGTAATGAACACACTCATCAGGTGTCAATATCTTCTGGTAATGAACACACTCATCGGGTGTCAATATCTTCTGGTAATGAACACACTCACCGGGTGTCAATATCTTCTGGTAACTGAACACACTCATCGGGTGTCAATATCTTCTGGTAACTGAACACACTCATCGGGTGTCAATATCTTCTGGTAACTGAACACACTCATCGGGTGTCAATATCTTCTGGTAACTGAACACACTCATCGGGTGTTAATATCTTCTCAACACCAGGGCTACTTGGAAAGTCATCTGCTTCTTGTATGTCTTTGTCATCCTCATCTCGCTTTTTACCAAATTCTAGTTCCTCTATGGTGACATCTTCTGTTCAGTTTCTTACTTCTTCGGACCTTAAATACCAACAGAAAAACAGCTATAAAGAGGTTTAAATGCATACTAGCTTCAGAAAAACTGCAAAACTGGGTAATATGAGTTATGAATTATGAACAAATATGTTGAAACATAGCGAAAAAACACAGGATCATGACAATAAACACCTGCACTATCATTTTTCAAAGTACTATTTTCACAAATTTGGTGCCCACTAATTTAACCTCATTGTTTACATTGGAGTAACATCTAAAATAGCAAGGAGCGCTCGGATTAAAGAGTGACGATCACCTGGTTAGAAAAAGCATGTAAAAACATAACAATACTGTCATTTATCCAATATTAACAATGTGACTATTCAAAATGGTAAATTTCTTAGGTTTCATTGCTTCCCAACGTCTCTCGACTGACTTTGTTTTATCGCGTATTGTAAACAAGCCTTATTGTATTCACTATTTCAAAAGCATCATGTGAACATGTTACATACTGAATTCCTCTGTAAAAGAGAATTTAAATTATGTTTAAGTTAGTTTTCAATTATTCTAGAACTTGTACAATTTAAGTGAAGAAAAGCGCAAGTATGGCTTTAAGCTTTCTTTAGTCCCTTGAAATCAACCTTGAAATAGTAGTATTCATATTTCATGGGATATGACTTTTTCTTTTCTAATTTTATCAAATTACAAAAGCTTTCACATTCCCATAACAACAATTTTGTACATTGCCACCTCTTTGGTTCTTGCTCAACTTTTACATCTGACAATGTGGCCCTTGAATGGTTATATATTGATACTTTTGGATTGTAAGTTTTTATTCAAAACAACACACTATCATTGGTAGATATTGGCCATATTTTTTTTAAATGTTTTGTAAATGGCCAATGGCATATTTTGTTGCCGAATGACAAATAAAGTTGAGTTGAGTTGAGTTGGTATATAAATACTAAAATAAATAAGTTTCAAGCCATTGTGAAGATTAGATGACAGTAATCCTTGTTGGATTTACTTTGGTAAAAACAGCAGTACAAAATACCAAATCTTGTCCCAGCCTAAAATGTAAATGTACTTACAACTTGGCAGTACAAAATACCAAATCTTGTCCAAGCCTAAAATGTAAATGTACTTACAACTTGGCAGTACAAAATACCAAATCTTGTCCAAGCCTAAAATGTAAATGTACTTACAACTCAGCAGTAAAAAAGTAAGGTTCATAGTCGGAGTCTGAATCGTCTAGTCCTGCATCATTACAGACCGTAGACAATTCTATGCTGAGCCTAAAATGGTAATGACATAACGAAACATGAAATTGTGAGGATAGTTTGAATGAGTGACGATTACACTTTATATCTTTCTCAAGACATGAAATTGTAAGGGTAGTTTGAATGAGTGACGATTACACTTTATATCTTTCTCAAGACATGCACATACTAGATTTAATGAGGCATTTACCGCTTCGTATTTGAATGCCCAGAATGAACCATTCTTTCAGCTCTAAAGTAATGTTACACTGAAAACAAACCATTAGTTATTGTAATAAACCAGTGTTAAAATGATAAGCAAAAGAACGGTGCTAGTTTAGAGAAGCCAGCTAACTGTATTTTGAGTAAAAATATCTAAATATCTTAATGTTCAAATACACAAAAATGCCATCTTTGTTGGACACATAGGCTGTATGAGTGATATGGTTTTACTAAGCCAGGGTAATGACCATTTATAATTTATTGATAAACATACTTACTCAAATGGATTTACGAAGGATCCTGAGAGCGCCTTTTTTGGCACTCGTCCACTTCTAAGCACAGGTTTCTTATTTCTCAACCTAAAATCCAAAGATATGACATAAGCTATTATAAAAGAAATAATGATCTACCAGTGATTTTCATGTACATTATGTCTTCTAAAGGAAGTTTATGTTATTTTCAAACTTTAAATTATAAAGAGGGTAAGATGTATGATGAAAATGTCTGCATATATTACCATAACTAGAAACATTACATCATTGAGAATGTTGACTTATAAAAACAACAATACCTCCAAGAACTTGATAACTGGTTGAACAAAAAATAAAAAGGATATAAAACTCATCAGAGCTAATTTATGAATCACTTCCAGAAATAACTTTAAGTTGGATACCTCATACTTCCAGTGTCACTTTCAGTATCAGGCAGAGTTTCTTTCTCAATCAAAGTCTTGTCACTGCAAATAAAACAATTTATTATATTCCTATCAGTGAAATACAGGGATTTCTCAGTGTATTAATTTTCAATTTTATCACAGTGAATATCGTCACTAGTGATGATATCAAAAAGTCATGTCATCACTAGTGATGATATGAGTTTTGATGGAACTACTTCTTACCATTCCTTTGCATTAAAGCCATGGCTGCACTTTTGCACATGGCACTAAAATGTTTCAAATGTATCCATACGCAAGAATGACATCATAGGACACGTAAATGACGTCATGGGTGTTGTTAACTGCTTTGGGGTCGGCCTGGTCTAATTTCCACCCATCTCCACCATGTTAAATAGCAACCATTTGAGCAGTCACATGAACAAACTGCTCCCATACCGTACTTTCTCGTGACCATGTCACCTTTAAACTATCTTAACACAATCCATTTGGGGGGTTAAATGTGCATCATGACCGATCCGTTTTTTTGCTTTCGGCTGATTTCCAGAGAGGGGGCGTGTCAATTCAAATGGTAGAGGTCACGACCAGACTGATAACAGACATCTTTGGTTCTCACCGCATGGAGAAGTAGTCCTGTAAAATACAAACAAAACACATTTAAAACATGCAGGAGAAGACAAAGCAATCACACAGTACCAATATAATTACTCTAAATGTAACAATTTCCTGTGAAAACACCTTGGAAGTGGGACTTTCAATATTTCAAAGAACTACTTTCTAGTCTACAACGACCCGGAAGTGATTCGACACCGGGCCAACACCTAAATGAGGAGAATTTTCTTATTATGCTGATGTTTTCGCTTTTTTTCTTGGAAATATAGGTCTTGCGATAAATAAAACACAAAAATTTAATACCACAAACCGAACAACCCACCACATAGGGCTTTCAAAAATGTCGCTCGGTCGGTAGCGAAAAGCGCACAGATATGGGCGTTTTGGGGCATTTAAGCAATTTCTTTAAGTGTTCATTGCATTTATAGTATCACACATATTACAATGAATTAAACAGTGTGTTTTGCTACAGTAATTTCACTTTCAATATATGCAAACACATTTCCTACACCATTAGTCTATGTGTCACATTTGTACACTTTTAAGCAAAAATCCACTGTTTTTAGCTAAAAAAATCTACATTTTCCCTCAAAAGCACACCTTAGAATAGATATATGTACCAATTTGAGACATTTTCTAATGTGTAAACACTCTTAAGGTCATCTTAAGGCAATTTATCCATGAACAAGCCCCCTAAAAAAGAGTTGAAACAGCCTTAATTCGATGAGAGCCAGCCAATATACACATAAGGAGATGCACGGTTACTGTAGTTAAGGCCGGGAACCAGCAGGCCTAGCTGCTATTATGTCTTTGAAATATTGAAGAAAAATGGCCAAACCGCAAAACATGAAATGATCAAAGCGACATAATTCCATTTACACCCATATGATATCCAAGAGGACCATGCAAATTTTGCCGGTTTTAATAGAAAAACATTCCGCGAAATAGGGAGGAAAATGAGGCGTGCAAGGCGAAAACAAGCACAAAATCTTTTTGTATGAATTTTACATAAATTGGACTGTTGGACAGATTGAAAAATGCAAATCTAAGCAGACACATTCAATTGAATAGAAATCATGTAGAGTATAAACCAATAAACAACTGAAATGATAAAACATCCGGAGGCAGAAAGCAAAGCGAAAATTGAGTATTCGTGCTCACATGTAATTTCATATCGATTGAGCAAATAATTGCATTCGGTGATCAGGTGTGGGTGAGAAATGTCATTTCGGACCAGACGATATCCCCCAGAGGTAGATATTGCGTCTTCAGGTTAGAAAAAAAGGTTTTTAGCCCAAGAACACATCTGTTAAGTATCGCACTAAGAGTAGTCTGTCCCTTGTTAATAACAAGCGAGGCAGCATGAAATGAAATGTCACCAACAATTTTTCATGATAAAACATTGTGGAAAAAGAAAATATGTTGTTTTTAGCTTTCTTCTTGACATCATTTTAAACAGTAAAGGAGAAAACTTGTTAAACAAGGAGCTTGTGTGACAGAACTGATGATTCTTCCCATTCTTGAGGCTACCCACACCAGTCAATAATTCAATAAAATGTCAAATAGTATATATGGGTACTTTCAGTACTTTGATTTCGTATAAAAAGCCACAAATCTGCCTTTATCTATCTCAAATATTGTTAAAAATGGAAGTTCTAAGCTGTTATCATATGTTTGACCTTGCAAAGTTGCAGTCAACACAAAACAGATGGAATAAGGCAGGGGAGGCTACTCTAACCAGATTTTTCTGGGTTTTTCCCTCTCAAAATTACAAAACGCTTAAAAATGCAAAAAAATCTACAAACCTTTGAGAAATATTATAATCCAATTGATTCTTGTGTTCACTGCTACTAGAATCACACATTTAGTTCAATTAAACTCAATAATAAATAATCTATGACACTTCACAATTTCTTCATGTAGGGGTCGGCCTGGTCTAATTTCCACCCATCTCCACCATGTTAAATAGCAACCATTTGAGCAGTCACAGAGACAAACTGCTCCCATACCGTACTTTCTCGTGACCATGTTACCTTTAAACTATCTTAACACAATCCATTTTGGGGGTTAAACGTGCATCATGACCGATCCGTTTTTTTGCTATCGGCTGATTTCCAGAGAGGGGGCGTGTCAATTCAAATAGTAGAGGTCACGACCAGACTGATAACAGACATCTTTGGTTCTCACCGCATGGAGAAGTAGTCCTGTAAAATACAAACAAAACACATTTAAAACATGCAGGAGAAGACAAAGCAATCACACAGTACCAAAATAATTACTCTAAATGTAACAATTCCCTTTGAAAACACCTTGGAAGTGGGACTTTCAATATTTCAAAGAACTACTTTCTAGTCTACAACGACCCGGAAGTGATTCGACACCGGGCCAACACCCTTTGCTCCTACCATTTTATATTCAATTTGGGGTTTATGGAGATATTCTGCAAATAGATTTTATGAAGTGGAATAAAATAAGTAGAATATTCAACTCTATTCGATTGATATCCACTTGAATGGGTTGTTATCATGTAGAAAAAACTTGTTCTTCGAACTCGTTTTTTCACCCTGATACCAACCCATTCTCGTGACATATTTTTGATATCAATCAAATGGAGTTGATTATCCTCTATATGCTATTTGATCATATCTTATACATAATGTCGTAATGCATTTCAACAACAAGTCCCATAATCAAAACTGGTAATGTTTAGAGAATAAGAATTCATCTCATTTTGAAACACTGCTAGAACATATTATTATCTACGCTATAACCATAAATTGATGTTTTCATATCTAAATCGTATATTATTGATCACCATCTAAGAGCTACAATAACATATTTAATAAACAACTGCCAGTGGTGACAAAAGGTTAAATTGCTTGTTATGAAAATCTTTTTTCATCATAAATATTTCTACTAAATGCAATGAAAGTTTGTAATGTAACACTATGGTAATGAATGTTTTAATGTAATGGTCTGAATTATTAGTACATGTGTAAAGAGGTTTATTGTGTACAAACCTAACAATGTTTTATCAAAAATAAGAATAACTTACCTTATGTCAGAATCAATCGAAGAGAGTTCGCTTCCCCTGTAGAAATATCAAGTGAAGATTTTTAGGCTGTAAAGGAGTAGATAATGACATCCACGATGGTCCTGGAATGGCTGTTTGTGTTTGAGCTGTCACCTCTTCATGAACCTTAGTCTAAAAAAACCTAAGATAAGAGGGTACAAATTTCATGTCAGATCATGTGACAAAAGAAAATATTCAGTCAGAGAAATTATATACAGTTAGATTGTTTATGCAGTACGACATGGAAAGTAATTTAAAATGGATAAAAAGTCGGCGTGAAAGCTAGATCCTTAGAATTTAACTCACACAAACAGAACTTGAAAATCATACTTAAAAAGATGAATGTGAGAATCATTGGACACATTCAATAATGTTCTACTAATAACTATAAGGGCTATCCAATTAAATTGGAAATATGTAGGCTAGAAAACCACCCTCATGATAAGACCAGTAAAACAAATAAATACACCCCAATTGGGAATTCTAAGACACAAATTAGACATATGAGGAATTTGCAAGTTAAACAACATTTGTTTTAATAAAATCTCATCTATTTGGTTTCAAAATGAAAAAGTCATAATGAACATTTCTAGAACTGTTGCCTGCTAATGCATTAAATGATGTGCTAAATATTGGATAACCTTATAAATTAACATGGCACATCAATAGCATATTCATAATAAAACGGCAAGTTTGATTGTTCTATGACCTGGCCCCGGTTTCACGAAAAAACTTAGTTTTGACTCAGTTTTTAAAAGCTAAAAAACTTAAGTTGCTTATTTTACCCCGCTGAGTTCTGAGCTCAAATCACGTTTCATAAATGTCTACTCAGCTGAGCCAGTTATTTTATGTGTGTACTACATCAAGGGCACTTTAAAATGTAACTCTTCAAAACGGAGTCAATAAAGTAGCAATAAATGTGAATAAACATACCAATACCTTTCTTTAGAAGGCAACACATATTTTACTTATTTAGTCAAGAAGCCTGTCTGTTGAGGTTTAGGATAACATAATCACTGAGAGTGAAAAACACAACATATCTGCATAACTTTCATGTTTGTGTTTATAATGTAAATTGTTACCTATCACGGTGTCCATCCCACCATTACTTCCTTCCAGTACATATAACCATCCACCATTACTTCCTTCCAGTACATATAACCATCCAACATTACTTCCTTCCAGTACATATAACCATCCACCATTACTTCCTTCCAGTACATATAACCATCCACCATTACTTCCTTCCAGTACATATAACCATCCACCATTACTTCCTTCCAGTACATATAACCATCCACCATTACTTCCTTCCAGTACATATAACCATCCACCATTACTTCCTTCCAGTACATATAACCATCCACCATTACTTCCTTCCAGTACATATAACCATCTCCACTGTTGCTGACAGGGAGCTATGGGGCCACCTTTAGTCTTTTTATTGGCATCATATCTTTCTTTAGCTGGAACATAATTGGATGAAGAATACATGTATATGTTTTCAACATAAATCTGCAGTAATGGGTCTCCAATTTGTCGCCCACTTAGTTTCCATTATGAATGGTTGACAATGATAGTTGCACATCTAAGCACATATGAATGAGTACAACACCTACACATAAAACAAGGATTCTATAGGCAATGGTATATATATATAATCATGGCAAAATGGAAGCAGAGATTGGACAATCTACAATAACTTAACAAGTAAACTTATTGGATATTATTGTAAAATGATCTACTTCTTATTTCAAAACTTTTATAGACATACACTGTTAAGTTTTTCTGTTCTTTTAACATATTGTTTTCATAAAACTTGAAAAAATTAACAACATGCAGCAGATGAATTACAATTCCAATCAATAAACTAAATACATTGTAAATAACTTGTTTTGCAGATAAGTCAAATAAAAGAAAACAAGATGACCATAAAGATATGATATATGAACTAGAAATAATCAAAGGCCAGAATGGCCTGAACTGCGTCGCAGTATGGTCTGAGAGGTTTGTTCGTACGAATGGATTTGAAAGAAATCTAAGGGATTTTTGAAGACAAACCAACACATTTCTGTTGAATAGCAGAAATCAAAATAGAAGTCAAAAAAGACATGTCCCAGTACTCCAGTGGTACTCAAACCCAATGCTCTAATCAAATGAAAAAGTATTATTCCAGTTATCAACAAAATAGATATTGTAGACGAAAACAAGCATTTTTAGTTAAGATACCAATCTACAAGGGGCCACAGTCACAAGTTATTTAAGAAACACTTCAGCACAAATACAGCTTCAGTCAGAGATCATTGAAAAGTTTTAAAAGTGCATTAAATATATATTGGGTTAAATGCCATATCAAAGGCATGCCCGAGTGTTACGAACAGAAACCGGAACACAAGAAAACAGTAGATCAAAAGGATCGGAGAGATGTAAGTCTAAAAAATGATCTCAACAACAAAGTAAACAATCATACATTCTAATCTGGGTGATTTTTTTATCTACTCAACAATACCTACATTTAGTGTTTCTTCCAGTATTTGAAACAATAGAGGTATTTCCCCAATACATTGGGCAAAAGGTGATAATAGATCTTCTTTTTCATTTTGCCATTGTAAAATGCACACGCTCACTTCATGGTCAGTAATGGTAACGAAAAACACGGTGTATTTCCCGGCTATACATCAGGCAATATTTCTTTTTCTTTCTTATAATGAAAAAATGAAAGATTTTTTGTTTAGTATGAACCGTCCTGTTCAATTACAAAATCAGCTTTCAAATAAAAGTAACGGCTTAAATATGTTAATCAATGTCGTTTTTTATTTCATAACAATATTACTGCAAAGAATCGGGAGCCGTATGTTCACTTCACTAAGCGAACTGGTTCCCAACCCTCTGGTAACCAAACAAACGAATCGGAAACCTATTACTGAAATTGGGTCATGCGTTTATGAAACAAAATAGAATCGCTGATAACTGTCAGTTTTTCTTCATGAATGTTTCTAAGCCGTTTTTGGCACAAGGCCTGTTGTTAAAAGAAGTTTGCAAATCATAAAAGATAGGGACTTTGTTCTGCACTGAGTAAAAAAATACTGGGGATTCCTTTATAGATGGGGGAAATCCCACGGCCTAGATACGGGTACTGTGGGAACGTGTCAAGACGGCCCCATGTCAAAACGTCCCGGAGATCGATTAGAACGGCCATGGAATGGTCAAAACGGCCCAATTGTTGATTTTTCAATCAGTCAAAACGGCCCAAATAAGATTTACACTGTTTTAACACTTTAAACCGAAAATTTTGCCGTTTTGACTTATTTCGGGCCGTTTTGAACGTAGGAGATTTTGACATCGGGCCGTTTCGACTGCTATCCGGTGCCGCTAGATACCTTCTTTTAGAAGTTCTAGGATGTTTGGAAATTAACGCGGATAGTTTGCATTACCTTTTATCACCATCCTGCACATCACAGACGCATCCAAAACAAACCAAGGAAGAAAGAGATATTTAACAAAATGACGATTTAATTTGATAAGAATTCACGCAGTTATAGACAGATTACAATCAACATAGAAGTTGGAACTACTTTCTTACTCTCGGCGGTGATTAAGCCCCTATAGGTAAAGAAGGATTCCGTACGATCACTATATACGCGTATAAAAAAGTTAAAACTCCAAATCCAGTTCTGGGAAATGAAAAAGGAGTCTGAAGAACAACTGTACAGGATGAAACATCAACACTAGACAGACTTAAGAGAACAAAATATTCTAGTTAACTTCAATGAAAATGAGTGTTAAAACTAAGTTTGCATACAGTTTGTGATTTGTTTTCTCAATATTTAAGTAAAAGCATTTGCCTAGACACATAATTGGAAACATTTATAAAGATAATCAATCTATTCATCTGCCTCATATTTTATAATTCTCAAGTATCATTTAACCCTTTACCAAACAATAACGACATTTGACCAGTTTGTTGCAGATGACTCTGGAAAACATTGCAGGAAAAGGAGAAATTGCTCATGATGAGCAATTTCTCATTTTCCCACAATGATTTCTGCCCTAATCAGAAGATTATTTTTCAATTTCATCACATTTTACAATGTGGTCTGCAAACTCTTTCAATTTGGGACAGTCCAAAATTTGGCGTTAATAAATATAGAATACTGGTATCTCAGAGGCATACTTGTTTGTTTAAATGAGAGACTCACATCACAATTGATTATTGTATACTTGTTTTGAAGAATTACATTAGAATACTGCAAGAAATGTAGGAGAAGGAGAAATTCCTCATGCTGAGCATTTTCACTTTTGTTTCGATAATTTCAATATAATTATATTATTTTTTTACCTTTAAAACCAATTTTATTGAGTTTCACTGAGCAGAATATTTGTTAAACAAGAGGGCCATGATGGCCCTGGGACCGCTCACCTGAGATTACAACATATTTGAAGAATAGTTAAAACATTGTTTTTAACTTTCACACAGAGTTTCTCGTGCTTTTATTCATTGACCCTTTTTTTTGTTCCCATTTTACAAGTTTGATACTGCATGCTTGATGTGCGGCATTAAAATGATACATAATTCTTACAATGCGGAAACTGAATATTTTACTTAACAGATGTATGTATGAATATCAGCCTGTACTTTCGTCCAGTATGATCTATATGACAATCAGCATGACGCACCCTGGTAGCCATGTTTTTCGAGATATAAAAATTCTTTGAACAACTTTTAGACAGGGGTCCTATAAGCAGATTCCTGTGAACTTATTCTGAAATCCAATCAGTGATTTCTGACAAGAAGATTTGTTAAGGTTTTTACCAAATATGGACATGGTAGCCATCTTGGTCACATGACTAATTTTGTTTATACAAATTTTTCTCCTTTCCAACTAGCGATGCTCAGCATGACATCAAATAGAAATTGGCCCAATGGTTTGGGAAGAAAATATGTTTATAAAGATATCTCATTGAATTTGTCCCAGAGGTTTAGGAAAAAGAGATGGTTGTTAAGTTATGAATTTTACCATACATGTATATAGTGAAAACAAAAAACGCGTTCAAAGTTTAACCCTAACCCCAACCAAAATTCTGCATGGAATCAATTTCTTTGAACAACTTTTGAAAAACAGCACCCAACGGAAATTCCTGTGAAGTTTGATTAAGATTGGCTCAATTGTTTAGGAGGAGAAGATGTGTAAAGAAATTGTTGACGGCGCACGACGGACGACAGACATTGGGCGATCACAAAATCTCACCTTGAGCACTTTGGACTCAGGTAAGCTAAAAAACTGACATTGATATCCTGTAAAATTTTGATTTTATTGAGTGTACGCATCTCTAAATCTAAGAGCAAGCACCTTTTAACTACCTGTTTAAAGTTATTTGTGCTATTCAAATCATAGAATGTATTATATCGTCCCATGGAGCTTAGAGTAACCAACTGTGTTATTATAACCATTTGTCTACAGTTTGTACACATGTCACTATTATAAACAATAAACTTACTTAGTAATTGATTAAGAATGGAAAATATTGCAAGATCACTTGCCCTCATAGTACAACCGCTCCTTTATCTAGATAATTCAACTTACTTATTTTGTAACATGGCAAGAAACTCAAAAACCCAATACATTGTATATCAATCTTTTTAATAAAAAGTCAAAAGGAGTTATGAAAAGTTATGATATACTGAGTGTCTGCCCTTTTTAATGATATCTTTCAAAAATATTTCAGAAATGTTGAAATTGTTTTCTGTATAGGGCTTACAAAAAATGCTCACTGTAACATAATTTCTATTGATATATCTAAAACTCCTACCTCTTGTACCATTCAGAGAGGATATAGTAACTGGTGGCTCCACACTAGGATCTTTACATAAAATCTCTTGCTTATTGCTGAAATATGCCCACTTTTTGTGGCTTCTTCCAGTAGTATTATTGTTGTCTACAATAGTTTTATACCTGGTATGAAAGCAAAAACAATTCTAACATCATTATACATGTAATGTTGGGTGAATAGTTAGGTATTGTCAATAATTCATGCAGCAGACACTAAAAAATTCAAAATGGAAAGAGAAATAAAGGATCTCTACAAAAAGTCAAACCCAGTAGTTATGACAATAGTTTATTAGTTAATTTAGGCCTGTGGCACATATCACTACACAAATATAGTTACTATGGAAAACTTGCAGTGTGAATGATAATATTCTCATCTTGAGTAAATTAAGAAAAATGATTCTTGATTTTTGAATTGAAAGATGTCCAAAATGATGGAAAGGAAAAGAGGAAGGAAGATTCATTTATCATGTCATTCAATGCTTCAATATTTATTGAAATCATTATGGAGCCTGAAGAATTGCTCTTGATGTTGACATTTTTTTCATCAATCTAGCTTTTGTTTGTTTATGACATTTTAAAAAAAAAATTGCAAAGATTGTTTAGAATAGATTTAGTTAAAAAGAAATAAATGTTAATTAATATTAATAAAATAAATTCAACTGACCTTAACTTCATGTTGTTAAATTTTTTCTCACAATTTTCACCTGACAGAGAATAGCCCTTTTCAGCCATTGCTATTGCCACCTTCTTCCAGGCCTGCCTCTTCGTCATTAGAGGAGAATGGAAACTACTGCTGTTGAGCATATACAGCTCAAGTAGAAGCAGTATTGCCTCATGGGACCATTGGTGTCTCTCTGCAAAATAGGTGTACCATTTTTTATTTGGTATTGATATGGAAATATCAACTTTCTCTCATTTTTTTAGTGTACTCGGGTTTGCTTTAAATATGTGTCTGTTTGAATATATAACAGTTTAGTTACAAGTGTTGAAAAAGTGCATTTTTAACAATATCAATAACATATAACTGTTTAAGTTATCCCTATTTTTCCACTCTGCAGATTTCTTTTATCAAGATACAGCATGTCCAATTTTTATGTTGATACTATAAATATGTTTAAATCACAAATATATTGTTATATCATTAGTTATTTTTCAAGGAATGGCTTAAACCATTCAATTAATTAAACCAATGTTACCATCTGGTTGTTCAATTGATGTTTATTTCTGTAATAAAAAAATATAAACAAACTGGAAACTGTATTTATCCCGTTACATGGTGCAAAAGGTGACGTGAAAAGGGGTGCTGTGAAAACTATGTGATTCACGGTTGGTTGACACGTGACTCCTTCATTTGCATATGGTCAAGCAATGCAAAAACTGCCCCATCGGAGTTAAAATTTATAAAGTGAAACAACACTGTTTGGTCCATCTAATGTCTCAAGTTACAAATCATCATTTGATGGTCACTAAATTTGAAGAAATCGAAGGTATTACTCGAAACTATTTGCAGCCTCTTTGCACTTTTAAGAACAATTCTATATTTAGATTAGTTAGGGAAATTTACGTCACAGAGACAAATCTCCAGTTTCATTACTTTTTTACACAAAATAACCACATGTCATATCCTCCACAATTAACACTCTCAGGACATATATTATGTATACCACCATACCTTTTTGATCACCCTTATCTTTATGCCTTATCAAGATTTATCCACTCTGCCATAGACAGAGAAAACCGTGTGACGTCATTTTTCATCGTGCGACGTCAGACGATGACATCATGATTTGTCTCGTGACTACTATTTATGTTTGTTCACGTATACTCATTTGCGTTTTACAAAAACTGTTTTCTCTGTTGTTTTGTTGAATTTGGGTGTTCGAAAGGTATGTAATGGGATAAACAGAATAATAGATTAGTGACGTTAATGGGTTAAGTTTTTCGGGCTCGGCTTCGGTATTTATTGGGTGAGCCTAAGGCGAACCTAATAAATTCCTACGCCTTGCCTAAAAAACTTAACCCATTAACGTCACTAACCTATTATTCTCTATTTTCACATGAACCGAAATTAATTAATTCCTAATATAGAATTGCAGCAAAGGAAAGTAAGCATATATCACTTGTACAACATCGTTTATGAGGTTTTTTTTACAACAGAACATTTAATACCTTTTAATTGCTCTATTCTGATTTAAGGGCTTTGAGCATTAAATGGTCACTATATACTCAACCAAATATGTTCAAATCTATTAGTATTCTAATGTCAAATAACAAAAATCAGTTAATAAATCTTGCTAAATTCATTTGTGAAGCTCTTAAACGACGTCAAGTTCATTTAATAATTTGACAAACTAATTGCTGATCTTTATAGATGTATTATTATTACCATACCATATAAACTTGCATTAAAGGTAAATCAACATGTTAACACTAAATAAAGGAAGATCAAATGATTGCTTATCTTACATTACAACCATATTTTATACTATTTCAAATTAGACTATTAACTTATTTATTTGTATATATGTAAATATCTTGATGTACTTGATGTTATTGTAAAATGCTTATATGACTAGAAACTGTAAAGTTTACATCAATAAAATAATTTTAATTGTGTAAGATTCAAAAGTGTTGCAAACAAGCCTTTGATAATTTATATATAATGTTAGGGTATGTATATTTGCCTTGATTGATGTATTACGAGTACAAACCTTCATTCCTTCCTTGTACATGATACAAGATATCATCTTCCACCTGACCGGCATGGTGTCCCCCAATGACAAATGACTTTAAGTCCATACTTGTGGGCTCAATGCCTTTCTGGCTGGCCACTTTTCCAGCCAAACAGACGCCCTCCAATTTTCATTCACTACAAAGAAAAGAGGACAATGATCTGTATATATCCATATATTTCCACGTACAAGTATCTTTCTGAATTTCAATAAATCATAAACAGACTTTTGAACTGTTTTTTCATATGCCATAATTTATACCCCACTACAGTTACAAAGCATGACAGGAAGAGATGCTTGGAACATCTTATGCTTTGTAGAAGTCTCAGAATATGCTACGCTATGGTTAGTTGTGGCGCAGACACGCAATATTAACGCTAACTAGACCAAAGGGCTGTGAAAAGTGAGATGATACATCACTAGTTATCCCGTATCATCCCAATATGATAAATTAACATATTTCCTTTCATAGCACAACTTAGTTACACACACTTATAAAATAATTTATATCTAGGACTAACTTTGGTAACAATCTACACAACTGTAATGGTTGCGAATCATCGATAATCATAGAAAATTATCAAAATGTACAAATGTTTCTATTTGAAACCGAAACAGTAGCGCTGAAGGTTATCAAATTGGGATAAAATTAAGTAGTTTAAATGAAGAGATTTTGCCAGCACAATATAAAGCTGAACTTTGATTTGGCTTATAGCTCTTAACGCTAATAGTCTTCGAAAGAACATAGAGATTTAGCCTAAATGTGTCTTGTAAACACTCAAGCTATCAAACAATAACAACAACAAGACAGGGGAGTATTGTCCCTTAATTTACGTTCTGTGATGCCGTAATAAACCCAGTTAAAACAAAAATAACAAATAACCTTTACCTCCATACAGCAGTCCAATTTCAGTCGCATCTACTTCACAATTGAAGAAGGAACTGTTGTTAAATAAAAATGATACACATACTGACGCCATTTTTTCTAGCATGTTAGCGTTCATTTCTAGATGCTCATGTTTCTAACCTAGCGGCTAGGTTAGAACGTTTTAAAAAACGCACATGCTAACGTCAAAGCTAGGGGCTAACTATTCTCGGTCTAAAAAACACACCTCAGATAATAAAACACATTACAAAGAAAATCTCACCTGCATCTTGTCATGTTATAAAAGTTGTTACATCAATGCTCTCGAACATGGTAATCAGCCAGTACATCGGTGACCTTTGACCTACAGACATAGTGATAGTTCTGTCATGTCTTCTTGATGTTGTGATAGAAGCAGAGGCAGCTCTCCTGAAAAAAAAACACAAACAAATGAATGTTAGACCATATTGAGGCAAAGTAGAACAGCACTTTACCCTACCTCTGTTCTAAGGAATTGCAGCAGACAAAACCCATTCATAGAAAGTCCAAATAATTTCTGTTGGGTTTTAAACTTATTCATTTTTATATGGATTGAGACGGAAGCTTGAAGCTAATTGGAATGTTTTTCAATGTTTTTCAATGACAACTTCCTCAATACATGACCAGTAATTCGCGCCTATTTGTGGGTCAGTTTCGGCATTTTCACCTTGCCGATAGCTTTTAAGCTACCCAGGTACAATGACTGCATTCTACCACTATACCACTGTCACACACAATGTCCATGACAAAGTGTTGGCTTAATAATGTTAAAATCATTGTGACAAAAGATTAATCTAATGATGGTGTGAAAATTCTCCTTTTGGTCAAAATGTTTCAAATCTGCCAAGAGAATTCATTATCTAACCAATTACCAAATAATTCTGGGATTTCAGAGGCATGTTGCATTATACAAGTTTTCCTTTTTTCCAAAATATAGATCTAGGAATCATAATGATTGTCCTTATTTTACTCCAATGTCAAAAGATAACTGCAATTGTCTACTCCAATTCTTTTGTGTTTGTTTATATAAGATCAGGCTCAAACTTGCTTGTTCACAGATGAGAAAATTTGAAATAAAAATAAAATGTCTTTGAAAATAACAGTTTTTGTATTTTATGAATTTCATTATAAAGTCACTATAGCAAGCAAAATCAATTATGGAAGCTTCAATATATCTAAACATTTACCGTCGATATGTTGTTGAATTCAAAACCGTTGCAATGCTTTTGATTGAAATACTTATGAGCCAAGATCTGAGAAAAGGGCCCTTAATGCCATTATTTACATCACCGATAAAACTGTGTGTATAGTTATGTCATCAATTTATCTATCTATATCTATCGTGTTAACATTTTGCAAGCAATATAAAGTACTATAGCAAGCAAAATTTCAATAGTTTGAGTCGGCTCGGAAAAGGTAGACCAAACTGAAACACTTGGAGTTATGGATTAAGTGGAGACTATGGAGACATGATATTGGAGACTTAATTATTGAAGACTTAATTATTGGATACTAGGATATAATTTATGGAGACTTTATTATTGGATAATAGGATATAATTTATGGAGACTTTATTATTGGATAATAGGATATAATTCATGGAGATTTTATTATTGGATAATAGGATATAATTCATGGAGATTTTATTATTGGAGACTTTATTATTGGATAATAGGATATAATTTATGGAGACTTTATTATTGGATAATAGGATATAATTTATGGAGACTTTATTATTGGATACTAGGATATAATTTATGGAGACTTTATTATTGGATAATAGGATATAATTCATGGAGATTTTATTATTGGAGACTTTATTATTGGATAATAGGATAGAATTTATGGAGACCGGATTATGGAGACATGGAATTTTAAAAGAAATATTAATTGAATAAAATGGGTGGCGCCGTCTTGTCCTTGCTAGTATGTGTCTTTGAAACTCCATTTGGCATTTACAGTTGACCAGTGGAGTTTGAGTGTGTAGCCTTTATCAATATGGTCATATCAAGCCAATATTAACCTTATTTAACATTGTGTACATTGTCTAGATTAAAATTGTTGAATTCTGAATTGCTTTGTTGGAGCTTCAATACATGTATATGTTGCATAAGAGACACTATAGGGATGGGGTAAAGTTTCTTTCTTGAAATAATGACAACCCTGAGTATTTACAATATTGAAAACACTTGGTTTAATTGAGTCTCTTAGTTTTAATACATTTGCAGCCTAGGGATAAGTCCTTATCAGTTATTTAAACTATTTTCTTACTCATAAATTCAAGACAGCATAAATTGTATAATGAAAGACGTCACCTTGATTGCCCTCAAAAGGAATCAAAGTGCTGAAGGACTAAGGTGCGTTTAAAGCAAGATGATGGAGGATACATTTGAAAATTTCTTTGGGCAACATCTCGAGGAAAACCGCTGCTCCTTTTACCACCATTACTTTAATTATTATTAATGTGAACAGAGACTCAGCGATAGTGTATTTTTGGAACATCCTGACATTTTACGATGTCCCATGAGACAACAGTAAAAACGGATACAAACGCCATTTGTTTACAAAATTAGAACAGTATATCACTTGATGTCGCATTGAATAAACTTGAATACAGGATGCACTAGGGTCTGTTGTGCGATTGATTGAACTTGCAAACTATTTTAGTATAAATGAATTTTCCTTTCATACATTTCAAAATGATTCTGTGTCTTTGCAAGAAAATGATTGTTAAAACTACGAAAAGAATTGAAGTTGAAGGATGAAAATTGACTGAACGTTTCTTACGTGTTTGCAATGTTTCATGAAATTGTATTCTATAAAGAGTAAAAAAGATAGAAAGTGAGATTGGTTTCATATTTAAGTTTAAAAAATCTATTGGTGGAACGCAGTGTGTCTTTTTTTGGTTAGGTACTCTTTCTTCGAAGCACAGAATGCATCAAAAGCAAATTTCACTTCTACCACTATTGTTTTTTATACACTGTATACCCTTTCTCTCTTTCCTGCAACAGAAAAAGAAAGTTACAACGGCATACGAAGCAACTTCGCCAGAAAGAAAATTTGCTCTTAAAAAGACTTTCTCAGAGAATAAGATTTTAACTTTTTAAAATAAATTGGCTTCTACCTTAAAAATCATTACATGCATTTCTAAAGTTACATAGAATTATATCATTGACAGCGTCCTAACCCTGCTCATAAGTTAACACTACAGAAACGATAAAGAGCATCAATAACGCCAATATTTCAGACCGTTAAAACAGGTTCACTGTGTAAATAACATACTTAACTTAAATTAAATGGTGGTATTTATAGATACTATCGTCACATGGGTCTTCGGAAACATTTATCGTGCATTTCCATGGAAGCAATCGTTTCTGTCAAGCAAATTAGGGTAACAACGAAAATCATTATTTCTTATCATTGCTCAATTTGATAAATGGTGTAGTGTTTCCACCCCTTACGTCGTGTTATTTATTTCCTATCATTTACCTCTCCTTAATTTCTAATTTTCATATTGAAATTAAAATTACATCAACGGAGTTGGCAAATAAAAATTCTTATCCAGAATATGAAACTTGATTTTAAAATGGCATTAAATTTTGTTCTGTTCAACATTTAATTTTATTGTTCTGACTTTTCTAATTTTTTTGCTTTCAGGAGATTAATATCACCAGTGTTATACCTTAAAAAGTGAGTGAGAAAGAATTCCCCCATTTATTTATAAACTGGCTTTCCCAAAGAAGAACAGACAAATGCGAATGCTCACTTCATATTAATTAATGAAAGCATGGAGTTTTATCAGCTTATATGTAAAGAAATTGAAAGCGATCTTTGGTTTAGTGACAAGGATTATGAAAAACAAGTTTTTAATGTTTATTCATGGTAGTAAACATTAGGCCGCGAAGGTAGTGACCCCTAGTGCGGGGTTTACCTACAGGCCCGGACCATAAAAAAAAATAAAAAAAAAAATGTTTAAGACTCTTATTCAAAACTCTTACAGGCATTGATTCAATGATTCTACAAAGGACATTGAGAGATAGTATTTTTCAGCCTCGCATTATAGTGTAAATGTAATCATCCTTCATTGATTCGTGATCGGTCATTTTAAAAATAGACGATGCATTGACTTTGGGGGAAGTCCGAATGATCCAGACGTAGATATTTCATTCTACAGTTACAGCTTGGATCGTCCGAGTTAAGGGGTGGGTGGGGTGTGTGTGTGTGTCCATCTCAATCGACCGCAATATTAACTTCAAACGATTCATTTTGGGGCCCCAGATGAACGCCATGCGTGTAATACACAGAATCTATCGATGTACTGCCGCTGGACAGACAGTTAGCCTTCCCTTTAACCATACAATATCTTCCTTTGCACCCTGTTAAGCAAAGTGTCAATTTTTCAGACAGATAGTACATTGCCAAATCTTTTGTTTTTTCACGAGCAGAACATCGTCAGAGGACAATAGTTTTAGTAACAACGAATGAAAGGAATGATTCCTCGTTCATTGCAGGCAGAAGGTCGTCGTAGGATAGAAGCCATTTTAATCATAACCAAACAATAACAACATCTGACCTTATGTACACACAATTCCCCACTAGGACGATTACCCACTGGACAATTACCCACCGGACAATACCCCACATTTGTGTCAAATAGGACAATTCCCCACTGGTAAAATGAAATGGTCAAAAAACCTTTTTTTTCAAGAATCTGAATCAAAGAAGTATTAAAATACATTTACAAACCATTATCTTCAATTTACAAATGAAAATATATTTATATTACAATAGCCAAATAAATAACACATGGTTGAAAAAAGCTCAAAAGATTGGTCCATTCACAAATCTTTTTGTGATGAGAATGAGGACAATCCCCCACTTTTAATAAATAATAGTCATAAAATATATCTTTTGATATGTTCATGAATCTTTACTATTGAGGCAATTTATCAAAACTAATCAAAAATCAGGGATCAAAGAATAAAAGAAAAAATACATACTTTATTTGAATAAATAAGTTTTATATTAAATAGTGGGTAGTTGTCTTAGTGGGTAATTGTCCCAGTGGGAAATCCTCCTAGCGGGGAATTGTCCTCGTGGGGAATTGTCCTAGTGGGGAATTGTTCTACACCTGGCCTTTGATGGCGCAAAGGAACTCTTTGATAGACTTCTGGCCACTGGCTCGCTGCTGACACAGTGTTAGCAGGGTCCGCTGGTACTGCAACTTGCCTCGTCATACAGGAATCATGGTAGACTATCCAATCGATATATCTCTGCTTTAACAAGTGCTGCATGACGATGACATTCCAGAGTGATGGGTAATTGTGACCGACCAGCGGCGTAAACCTGTTATTCCAACTCTTGCAAATGTTATTGGTCCTGGCCTCTCCGTCAATGGTCGACTGGTGGACATTCCATGTTGTTGGGCCATATCTTGGAGGGGTCCTTCGGAACTTGAGGACCCCGGTTTCTGTCTGCACGGTCCTGAAACAAAGGACTTATCAGTGGCCAGTTTTATGTAGTTATGAAAGCCTTTTACAAAACCTACCTATAGTAATCATCTGCGCATATCTGGTAAGTTTCGAGAGACCTGTGAGACTTTAGAATTACTCTTGACACTAATTGTAATGTATTTGTTTTGGTACAAAGGAACATGTTTATTTTTATGTCAAGTAGAAGCAATGTACCTGTAGTCACCGTTGACGTAGTTCCTTTAGAAATAGCTTACCACTTCCGCCAGTTCTTCCGGTGCTTGGTCTTCAATGATTTGCAATCCTTCTAAAACGTCCGTCTCAGGAAGGAAGACAAGGCCTTCCAACATCCCACAGAAGTGATGCACGTTGATCATTCTTGTAGGTCGCTGCTAGTCCCTCAGATTGAAGATGTCGCCAGGTGGACGGGGTGAGATGGTAAAAGCAAGCCTGAAACACATACATGAAAACACATTATAAAACAGTAACAAAAAAGTATTTCTGAAATTTTTCTCATAGGTATCATAAATTTCTATCTATCAATATTCATAATACTAATGAGTTAAGAAATATTTGGCAGACTTGAATATTTGCTACATTTGAATAATTCGTTGTCCGACTTACGAAAGAATTTCCTAAATGCTTTCAACCATAGTGTCGTTACTTATCGGATTTGATACAGAAATAATGATTTCCCCATAGATCTTAGGCAGAAATTTAGCATTGAGGTCTAAGTGGATTTTGTGTAATATCTATATAAGGTATGTACTTGGATGGGGATGTTTGGAGAAACCTCGGCACGCACAGCATTGTGGATCACCACCTCATAGTCCGCCACGATCTTGACAGGGCACAATCTGACATCCCGCTCCAGACAGGCGTCTAGGATGGCGGTAAGGCACTCTTCGTACACTTCCAGTGTCTTGGATGGTAGGAGGTTGTACGCTGCAGTGGCCGACATCTTGCCAAGCTCAACACAGACAGTAAACACCTGTACAGATTAAAACATAATTATGGCTAGGTCAAAAGTATTATCAAGATTCAAGGTTCTTTATTGACTTACATTGTTAGTTTCCCATCATGAAATTAATGCCATTGAAACATTTTGAAATGTACGGGTTTTTCTCTTATTTGTTTTCAATAGTAAAACTTGCAGCTGAAAAAAACTTATTCTAAGACTATAGTTAAAGCAGGATGGATTTTCACATCAACTATGAGCATCGAGTTTGAAGAAAAAGATGTGATTATGATGACACTAGGATGATTTTAGAGTCACACATACCTGCATAAACTGCTGTGGTGCCGTTGAATGCGTCCCATCCGTGAACCAGGTGGACGCCCCGTGCAGCAGCCTCAGGCCATCTATGGATCCAAACACCAGCACCCGGCTTGTCGCTGATCCTTTGTCGTAGATCAGCTGGTGGAAGAAGTTTTCTGGCAATGGGAACGGAATTTCGGCAGCGTTGGCCGGATTTTTGGGGATGATTCCTCAGCATTTCCGTCTTATGTACCTTTTTATTCTCTCCGTGGATCCTGCGGCAATGCGTACCTGAAATAATATATACATAATCAGATATATGTACATGAATATGAATCCATTCAGTCCTGGTGAAGTTGTTAGGTTTTTTTGCAAATCAAGCATCTGCAGGAGCTATCTTGATAGATACTGTTTTTGCCTATGTCTTATCTGAGAAAGAAAGTTATGGAGAAATTTATGCTTTTTATCAATTATTTATTAAATCATTCTTTTTAAATTTATAAGCTGTATTGTGGACATTCCATTTGTTTTTTAACCTATATATCTTACCTCAACTAGCTGGGACACCAACTTGTCGGCTAGGTTCTGACCCGGGAGTCCTCTATTCCATGCAGAGCTCTCATCGATCTCCTGTCTCAGTTTAATTGCCGCCACATGCTGTTGGACAGGTTCATGCCTATGCATCCTTGAAGATCGAACTGTCTTTGCCTACAATATAAGAAAAAATGTAGATTGCACATACATATGTAATATGTGAATATGGTTCATGTTATTTTTAATAAACATGTTTGTTATTAAACGATGTTTAGTCTCTTATCGGCAAGTCGTTTACCACTGCTCCAGAGCAGGATAGCGTACGGCGCTGTGAGCACTCCCAGGTGATGGTGGACTTAAAACACAGCTTTGGTGCTGATATCTGACTAGTAATGAACTCCATGGTGTAAGACAGGTATATGAATTTTGAAGAAAATTGTCTCACCTTTTATGTCCCACAAATCAAGCATTCATTCCAGAAACACCTACCATTAGACAGTTTGGCTAATTAGGGGTTGATAATATTTACTTAATTAAAGTTTTAACCAATTAAGGTGCTACATACATCATTAATCTTGTTTAATCTTATGACTGTTCAAAGAAGGTCACACTTACCCTTAAACTTAAAATAGGAAAATTAACGTTGAATCATCTTATGAACGTACACCCCCTTTTTCCTGGTGGATGAGCATAAATGACCAAGTGCAATCGGCAAAATAAAGCCTAATTGACATGTTATAATAGTTTAAAATTAAATTTCTATGTAAATACGATTAGGTCAAGTAAGTAAAACAAGAAAAATGAGGGGGCAAATGTCCGCCCTCTTCATTACAGTGAGGGGGCAAAAGTCCGCCCTATACCAAAAAGGGGGCAAATGTCCAGGGTGGCAAATGTCCAGGGTGGCAAATGTCCAGGGTGGCAAATGTCCGGGGTGGCATATGTCTGTATACCGGTAATGTCCAGTGCTTCCATAGTCATGGAAACCCTGACATATTTGAAGATATAAAATGAACTATTAAACAATACATTCTACCAATGTTCTCATTTGGATAGATAAACATTATCATTTGGATAGATAAACATTATCTGTAACGTAAGCTATATATATTCTCCCTCCGTGGCCTAGTGGTTAGAGTACAGAACTTGAAATCACATGGCCCCTCTCCGCGTTGGTTCAAATCGTAAGGATATGGATTTTCATGAGAGGCAGTCTCCCGACTGACTTACAGAATGCCGATGGTTCTACCTGGCTTGACCAGACTTTATGGGCAGTTGAGTATGGGGTCTTCCTCCATCATTTAGAGTCGGGCATCGCTACATAACTGAAATAATGTTGATGTGATGTAAAACCCATATAAAAAGAAAAATTATATATTCTCAACTATCCTAGTTACTTCCCTTACTTACTAGGCTGCCATTTGCAACATGTTGGACAAAACTAAACAAACCTTCAAATCTCTCTCGGGAAAGGTAAAATAAACAAAAATGACGCTGAAAATTATGCGATATTGATTGATTTTGCTTATAAGACCCCACTTTGTCATCCAAATTCTATGTAAAAAAAATGCGACTTATGGTGGAGTATATAGGGCAACTCTCACAAAAATGTTTGATTTTAATGATAATGACAAATATTTCTAATTTACCTAATTTCACACTGTAAACATAATATATGTTTACTGCTTTACACAGGAACAGCACTTTATAAATTGTTGTAAATGATGGACTGAACCTTATATTTCTGTAAATATTTTTCATTTCAGTTTAACTTAAAACATTCAGATCTATGCCTTAAAGGTCAATAGTATGGAGGGAGATTGTGAGTTTATTAGAGGCATTCCTACATATGGCCAAATTTGGACTGCAAGCATTAGCATCTATCAATGTAATGTACAAATATTTGTGTTTCGTTTTCCCTGTAAGATAGACATCTACATACAAAAACAGTATTGCTCATTATGGGCAAATTTTCCTTTTTGTTATAATTTTCACAGAAATCTTATGCTGTATATGTGATGAAATAAGAAAAAAAAGCAGTTATCGGCTCATATCAATTGAAGGTCTTGTAGCATGAATATCAACTTGAATATTGTTAACTTGAACTAGTGTGTACTGTAAACAAAAAGGGTAATCACTTACCTCCTTTGAATTGGATTATTTGGATGAATGTATGGAGTCAACAGGAATGGTTTGCATGGGTAACTGCTCTCCGCCAAGAGCACCGCACCATTGTTATCTAAACAGAAAAGTTGTTATTGCTTTTACTTTAAAGGTCATATTTCCCGATAAACAAAATTTTCTTTAATTATGGTTTTTGAATTAGGTTATGGTTTCGTTATGACGGAGGTAATGATTTTTTTCTCATACAGAAGCGAAAAATGTTTTTTTTGACTACTTTTATTCACCTTTATCTATTTTTGTAAATGAATTATCTCCCTTGTTGTGACGTCATTTGTGCTTCAATGTCATATGAACTATGAGTAAGAAGAATCTAGTTCTCAGTAACGACGGTGTTTTTGCACAAATTTCGGACATTTTAAGTGTTGAATTGTGTTTTGGGAAACGTAAATTGGATATTGAATATGGTATTTTGACAGGTCTTCTGGTGTTATTCTGCTTTTGGTCTCAAAAATGCGAGTTTCTCCCGTTTTCCTACGAACATAAAAGCTGCAAAAAGTTTCGATAAGTAAACTGGACCGTGTTTACTTTACAAATAAGCAAAAGATATATTCCCCAAACAAGAACAGTAGGCTTTGTTACTTTCACTTCGAAGACGGCAAGTTTACACATTGTTAGGCGTTTCTAGAGAATTGATTTTATTGATCTTTAAATGATCGGACTCAATTCAAAGTAATTCATACAGGTGAAGACGCTTCAAATTCATTCTACTTATTGAGTAACTGTTATATTTCCCTTATTTGAAACACACCGACAACATTCACTTTACCTTGATGTGTTGGTTTCAAGACTGTCAATGCAAACCAGACAAAGATAATCTCACTTTCAAACACCAATCAAGCGATAAAGCATACAATCATGTGTCAAGACATTGGTGTGACGCGCAAATGTGTACATTGTATTTCGGAATGACCCCAAATATCTATCAAAAGTCGTTGTTTTATTACCCAATGTACCAAGTTGCTTATGATAATTTAAGCCTGAAGTCCTTTTGTTACGCTGTTTCCCACATGATCTCAGGTAAAGGAACATATTTTCCAAATTAACGTTGTGGTGAACTGATGTTCGTGAATAAACAATTCCTGATTGTTAGTGCGGGGTGTTAGAGCCTCGTGTAGTCTTGCTAGATCTTTATATAGAATTTGCACTGTGTGAATGTAGTTTAATTCAAGAAAAGGATAAATCACGTTGATTACGTCTTTTTTTAAAGTTAATTTCCTTGAATGACTCTCTTACTCGCCAAGCTAGTTTTGTTTGGAACAGATTAACTATGCTACATACTTAGTTAGGAATACTTAATTAGGCTGCTTTACGATTATATTACGTAAGAATTTAAAGGGTTGCAAGAATATGTTAATTTCATCCAACATCATTAGTTATTGTATTGCCATGTCTTTGGGTTTTAAACGCTTAAATGCATCTTGTTCTTATTTGCAAAACTTGTTTTATGTTTTAACATAATTGTAGAAACGTTGCCATTGTACATAAATGAGACAAAACGAAAAATGTACGTTGATTGCTATGATAACAAACCGATTGAAAACAAGCAAGTTTCTTTTATCTGCCGTTGTCTTTGAATGAAAATTCAAAATAATGAATATTTGATATCCGCAAACTCTCTCTGAACTCATCAATGCACATGATAATGGGTTCGATCTTAACTTAAGCGTCTGCTTTTCGGAATTATTTAAATCACACACCTCATTTTTTTGCCATTGGTAATATTGGTTTAAATGACTATGTCACACTGAAATGCATGTGTTCAAACATGATTATTACAAATTTATATTGATAATTTAGTAATAAGATCATTAAATATATAATTTACACATTTGAACATAATCTCTTTGTTTACAATTTAATTGATTATTGTCAGTTTACCTCACATACAAAGGGTCAATCAACAAACAACGGACATTACGAGGATTAAGGGTCGTGATGCAAATTAACACCAATTTGCCACATTTGCACAGTATGTTTCAAGTCTCAAGTCCTTTATTGTTTAGGCGAAAGATAGCCTCTGGCGTTAATCTCTTAAATATCTCTGTTGGTAATTAACAGGTCTGACACGTTCTGCGATTCTAGACATGAAATAACAAGCGGCAAATCTCACACTTTCAATACTCGGCAATTAAATTTTGCTTAAAAATCAATTGTTAAGATATAACCAATTAAGACCAAACTCTCACAGGATGTTTAGATTGATAAGGTGTCATGACATATTTATCTCTCAATGTGACTTACGTCTGATACTTTGTCGTTATGATATTAACAGAAGTGAACATGTCTTTTCTATTAGAATAGTTTGACACTTCAATAAGTATATGATAATCAGTATTCACCAAAACGGTATTAACTCTATGTTTTCAACAAAAAAACGTTTTAACATCAAAACCAAGTTTTGTCAAATTGATATTTAAATTCCAAAATCATAAAAAAATAAATTCAAATATGTTTATTTAAGGTTGTTTGTAAAATAAACTATGACGATTTTTTGTTTTAGCTGTAAATTATTAAACCTGTCTGAAAATTAAATGCTCAAAATGTCAAGGCTACTTACACGAGAGATAACGAACATAAATGTAAAGTGAATATGAAGAAGAATTCTTAAGTCAAAACAGTTGATCTAGTAAGACGACATCGGAATCAATTTCGAAATCATAGACCTCTTACTGGGGGTGGAGTTATGCCGGATGATTTTAACAAATACTCTTGAATGTGCCAGTGTTAAGTTTTGAAATTTGGATGTGTGGTGAAAATCTAAGTTAAAGGATGACCTTCGTATCACAAGTAAGTTGATGTGTGGTGAAAATGTGAGTTAAAGGATAACCTTCGTATCACAAGTAAGTTGGGTTATAATACGGTTTGTTTGTTCGCAATTTATGATCTTCTCCCGTTTCATTTCATGTATTGACAAGACAATGCAGGGTGAATTTGAAAGTTAATAGTTATACGATGTACGGTTTTAAGACAATTCGTTTATTCAGATCTATGTCTTTGTTTACTACTCAATTAAAACCCTAATGTTAATACACGATCATTGACGAAAAAGTACTTGTGGTTTTTTTCAACAAATATTAATAAAAATAGCTGTTTTCACAAATATCGTCAAAATTTCAAGCCGATTCTTAGATATGAAAACATTTACAAATCCTTTCAAATTTACACGTTACGTCACTTACTATTTTTTTCAGAAGAATATTCTTATAATATGAAACATATTCAATAAAGAAAATGCACTGTCAATCCAAACATTGACTAAAGGATTGCTATTTCGAGAAAAATCATCCCAATTTCAAGCCGTTCCTTTCATATGAACGCATTGACATATCCTTGTAAATTCACGTGTTAAGTCACTAATTTATTTTTTTCAAATGGATATTCTTATGATATGAAAAATATCCAGTATAAAAAATTCACTGTCAATCCAAACAATGACTTAAGAATCATTTATTTCAAGGGATCGTCTAAATTACAAGCCGTTCCTTTCATATGAACAGGTTTACGCAATGACAAATCCATGCAAATTCACGGGTTAAGTTATTAATTTATCTTTTTTCAAATTGATATTCTTATAATATGAATCATCTTCAATAAAGAAAATGCGCTGTCAATCCAAACAATGACTTTAGGATAGTTTATTTGAAGAAAAACACCAATTCTAACCAGCGATCGCTCTTCACGCCCTTTACATGGCGCATTCAGTGGATCACGAGTGACGTCACAGCAAAGGGAAGTAAGTCATACGAACTTTTATTAATCGGTGCGCTATGACGGTGATTTATGACGTAATGCGTTATGCTAAAATGTTGCAAATAATTTCAATGTGATTCTTTTACTTCATATCTTAATTTTATGAAATAAACCCAACCTGTACATATGACCTTTAAACATATTTTATTGCCATAACAATTTACAAAATATACATGTACATTCAATCAAGCAAACAAGTAATAAGGCAAAAGGGTTTGGCTACTAGTTCTACCAACTTAGTTTCGGCCATCCCCTTGGCAGGTATTTACATATTGTAATTATCAAGAATGTTTTCATATGTACAATGTATTAGTTAAATCATTGATTTATTAATGTTCTGGTAAATTTGGAAAAAATCTCTACTATATGACATGCTATTGCTAGAATCACTCTGCTGACAATAATTTTGATATATTCAACATGTTTGAAATGTTTATTTTATTTGACTGTTTGAATTTCTAACTACACAATTAAAAGAATTTACTTTAATTGTGTTGCTTATTTTATTAAACTAAATAAAAGTTCAATCCTTAACTCATTTGCATAAGACAACATTTTGGACAAAAGAGAATTTATGAAAAATTAACTTTTTGCCACATGCTTCAGTTGATGTTGCAGATGAATTGCAGTTAAAGCCATACTTGTGCTCATAAACACTTAAATTGTGAAAGTTTGAGAATAAATGACAATTAACTTAAAGTACTTTAAATTCCCTTTTACAGAGGTACTGAGACGGTAACACGTTCACATGATGCTTTTAAATGAGAGAATATGATAAGGTTTGTTTACAATTAGCCATAACACAAGGTCAACCAGAAAACTTAACCATTTAGAATGTTCCTGTGTTGGTATTGGATAAATGATAGTATTTCATGTGTTCCATATGATTATTCTAAGCAGGTGATCATCACTCGTTTATCCATGCATTTCATGCTATTTTAGTTGTTACTCAAATGTAAACAATGAAGTCAAATTGGTGGGTACAAAATTTGTGAAAATAGCACTTTGTAAAATAGATGATAAATAGTGCAGGCGTTACATCGTCATGATCCCGGTGTTTCCCTATGTTTCAACACGTTCAATCATAATTTATAACTCATTTTTTTTCAGTTTTTCAGTTTATCTGAGCACTAGTATGCTTTTACAATAAAGACAGCAAGTATATGAATTTACCATTCTCCAGCCTCTGGCGCAATTCACACTCTCGAAATATCCTGCTGTCATAGACACTTCCTGGCCATTTAGCCACACCATTCAAAACTTCAAGTTTGCATCACATGCTACCTGGATAAAGATAAAAATAAACACATTGTCAACTTAATAGTGACAACAGGGTAGAGCAAAAGATGCACAAAATTTAAGCATATTGGAGTTTTGGGCTGATGGAAAGTAAAAGCAATAGAATACAACCAAATCCATATTGAAATAAACTAATCGGCCAAAATGACAGACTGAACGTAATTAACTTATAAATTTATACATTATTTTGTAATGTTAGCATTATTATTCCAAATGCAAGGGAGATGGAATATAATGTAAAACAGGATATACTTAAAATGGTTTACCAGTATAATCTCTGTATCAAGTTGTCAAAATAAGTCAATTAATTTTCCTTGAGTGTATTATAAATGCTTTACATCAATTTGCCTATATTTACTTATTTATTATCAAACTCGTTAATGTATAACCATTTATCTTTTAGACTTTTACATCATGTCAAAAGAATGTCAGTATGGAGACTTCTCATACAAAACCAAATCTATTCCTACTGAGATTTCAATTAACACTTTACCAAACACCTAACTTTTGACTGTCCCTAATTGAAAGAGTTTGCAGACGACATTTCAAAATGTGATGAAATTGGAAAATGATCTTCTGATAGGGCAGAAAACATTGTGGGTAAAGGAGAAATTGCTCGCTAAGGACACTTTACGGTGAAATAAGTAGGCGTCTTCAGGGATTGAACGTGGGTCGACCAGTCTCTAGTCCCCGACGCTAACCATTAAACCACCACAGTACATTACATACATCCGCCAAAATAAATGATGAATATGTGCATTTAAAAGGACTAGCGACTAGCTTTGACCAGGGTTTGTTTAAACTACAGTTTCTCTGTCACATTAGCATATTTGGATTGAAAATAGCTGGGAAACAAAGATAAAATTTTGCTGTTTTACGTTATGCATAAAAAGCAAGTGTTGAATTTGTATTTAGTTTTTTGTAAAGAGATCACATCCTATTCAACCGGAATATGGCCCTTCCAGGATACATTGTAAGAAGCAAGTTGGGAACGGCGGTCAAATTTGACAGAAGCTCGCCTTTTTGAATTTTCTATGTCACATTTAGGTGAAAATAACCTATTTAAACATGTTTTTTTTAATTGAAAAAGAAAAAGTACAAAAGTCACCCATACCCAACGGTATGTTGTCCTTAAAATAAGATGGGGACTGTGTCCAATTTAAGTTTTAAAGCGGTGGCGCATATTCTGTCCTTCCGCCATATTTGAGTCACTAAGCGAAAAACTTAAGTCAGGGCACGGGATGACTCAGAATAATCAACTCAAATTGAGCTTTTTAGCAAAACTCAGTCGGAGGTTTTTCGTGAAGCAAGAATTTCAGTTCCAACAGTAAGTTGAGTCAAAATAAGCACCTTAAGTCGTTTCGTGAAACCGGGGCCTGATCATGCTTAGCTGAATTTATCATTTGAATTATCTGTTAAAATTGTAGAATGCACAAAATAAACCAATCATAGGAGAATAGTGTCACATTAATCATGATTAGTTCTATTCTAGTAGCTTGTGAAGTGTAATAAAATACCAAAATTACAATTGTCATGGTTCTCTGTGAGTAAAAAACAGAAACCACAAATCATTAATGGCGTGAAATTATGAACATTTTATTTTTCATGTACTCACACTACGTCAAGGCTATGTCACAATGTTAAAACAGTTTTGTATATCTTTGAACCTTAGACACATTCAGGAATGATATTCATTCTTTTTCAGCTTTCGTTTCCATTGACTTCGGTTAATTTCCTCGACAAACCCATTCTTTGATAGCCTTACCCTTGAAAGCCATAAGTTAAACATAATCATCAAAAATACAAAATAGAACTCCCAAATCAAACACACCATTTTAAAGTCTTGGAGATAAACAACCACATATGAATGCGACATATAACAAGTCATTTCTAACTATCATATTCGTACACACAATTTTCAAGACACTTTAAATGCCAATCATTATCAAGTTTGTGAATCAAAACCTCAATTTACTTAATTGGCCATAAATGCCTTAGTTCTGTAGAATGAAGGACATTATCAATTAATTGCGGAGATGTAGTATTTGTTTGTTTCCACAGTTTGCCAGTCATTAAAAGGCAATCATGTATTCTATCTCAATGAAATTGAGATAAGATATGCTTACATTCCTGAAAAGGCATGGTTACATTTCGCAACCTGTCTACTTTTGTTACATATGATATATGCATTCAAAAATGATTGAAATACATGTACTGTCTTTTCATTGGTCCCCCCTATCATTATGGCCACAAATGATTTAATCATCATTATGGCCACAAATGATTTAATCAAATATATATTTCCCATTACGAAATATTTTTCTTTATATTCTACCGTTTGTACTGTATTGTAATCAAAATTCACCGTAGTTGTCAAATATTCCCATGTATAATGTAAACATTACTGGGTGACATAAAGTGTGTGTTATGTTATGTTATAGCTAAAGAAGGATTTCAATATACTGATATTAAAAATACTATTAGGTAGGGAAAACTTCTTATCCGAAATATTTCTATTCATCAAAATCGTTGTCACTTTTCCCAGTTCTAAGCCCATTTTAACCCCTTTCCCAGAGACCTCTTACTTTGTTGCATTTGCTGAAGCAGGATTAAAGTAAACCTGTAATAAAAGGATATTGTGCTCCTAATGAACCATTTATCATTTTGTCACTAAGTTTTCAACCAAATACTAAGAACAAACATTTTTTCTCCCCACTTTAATTGTCTATTCCAGTTGCCTCCAATCTTGACTAGACACAAATTCCTATTTGGAGGAACATATCAGATAATCTTGCAATAGATGGCGTTAAGTTTAAACTTATTGATTGTGACGGAAGCTTGAAGCTTATCCAATTCACTCTCGTTTACACTACTTCCTGGATATCAAACCAGTACTCCTGCCGATTTGAGGGTTAGTCCTGGCAATTTTCACTTAAAGATTTAACATTTATCATAAGGATGTATGTGATGCAAATTTTCTGTTGTAGAAAAATAGCACACCTTAGATAACAACTAAAGTCAGTTGTAACTTTGTTTATGTTCCTATCCTGTAAATTTCTGATAAAATAACCAAAAAATGCTTGCAAGGATGTCTATTTCAAAGACAAATGAGAAAGGAAATTGTTTTGTTTTGATACATTAATTGGACAATAACTTGGTGGCTGGCCCAGACTTCATGAAACTTCATATCCCCTAGGCTTTTGACTGACTGACAGAGACCCTCTTTGGTCTGACAGATTTTGACATAGACAAAGAAGAAAGTGTTCAGTTTGGTCCTACTGGGGCTCTCAGAGTTTCGGGAAGTCTGTCAGGCCTGGATCTAACCTGTTTGTAAGCATGAAGTACGTTCCAGCACTATAAGGGTTAAGTATAAATTCTTTTGACTCAAATGTTAATAAACAAAGATTAGCATTTACAGATTTCTTAGGTTGGCTAAAATTGGCAATGACAATTTTTGAGACACATATAAAGAAAGCTTGTACGATAATTTTACTGCTTTGTGAGATAGGCACTGGAGGGCTAGATAGGAGAAGTAATTCTCTAGTTGGCAACAGCATTTCACACAAAAAACCTATAGGAATATGCCAAAGTAAGGTGATGTGGGGGAATTGTGGTTACAAAGAAAAAGTTACAAAGGGAAATCCATGTCCTTGCCAGTTCCTATTTGTTTTAAAGTAAGGAATTAGAGGATATCATATGTTAGTGATCATGTCAAAGATTACCTTCAATGTTGTTTTCATCCAGTATGACTGTGATGTAAAGCTGGCTATGTCATCCACAGATCCAACATGACTGGGCTACTTCTGGAGATCCAGTCAACTTCATCACATTATCAGGATCGGATTTCACAATGGTAGCAGTGTCACATCTGGTGTCATTACCATCTTTATGCCTTAAAAAAAAAATATCCAAAGTTATATAACACTGTAGATGGAGGATATATAAAACGAGAGCTGTCCGTAAGACAGCATGCTCGACTATTCAACAACGTTGGAGAGGGATATAGGTCAGTGAAATATTATTGTTTCTAAAATATGAGGGTGCAAACAATGGTTCCCTACAATAGCTGTTGAGAAACGAACATGCATGCAAAGTTTTAACCAAGAATTCTTAAGGACAAAGGACTGCATAATTAGCTTAAATTCAAAACAATAGATTTGAAACTAAGTCAGGGACCTTAGATTTTGACCCAAAACACATGTGTGAAGTATCAACCCATTTCATACAGTGGTTCATGAAATACAAACTTGCACGCAAAGACTTAACCAAGATAATTCTAAGAACAAAATTCTGCATAATTTGGTTAAATTGGATACAATAGTTTTGAAACTTAGCCTTGGACATTTGATTATTACACTGAACACATGTGTGAAGTATCAACCCATTCACTAAAGTAGTTCATGAGATACAAACTTGCACGTAAAAACTTAACCTTTCTTAAGAACAATAAGCCACACAAAAATAAAAAATTCAAAATTAAGAGATATGGCCGTGGACCTTAAAGTATGACTCTGAACACATGTGTGAAGTATTAACCCATTCCATACAGTAGTTAATGAGATACAAATTTGCACGCAAAGACTTAACCAAGGTGTGAAGCCGACAGCACCGCCAACGCCCTGGTGAGTAGTATAGCTCTCCTTATTCTTCGAAAAGTTGAGCTAAAAACTACAAGTTTTGTAACCTCAACTTATTATTTTCATTGTAATCATAAATTGTTATCATCACCATCATAACTACATCAATAAATGTTTATATTTGTGATGAGTTTCATATTAACTGTATTGCTAAGCCTGTTCTCAATAGGGCCATATGGTTGATTGGTTTTAAACTAAAAATGTTACCCTCTATAAATAAAAAAAATATACTTACTAATCTACAAGTTATGTAGTGTAATTCATTTTTTATTATTACTCTTTTTTTTGCATTGTCCTGTGTCAAAAGTATTTCAATGAAGTTCTAATGCCCTTTTCATAAATACTTAAGGAGGACCTTTTAGTCTATCAGCCAGGTAGGTTGGGGTGTACCACTCAGGGGGACAAAGCAACACCTATCTTAGTTGTTTGTATACTCAATATAAAGAAACAAAATGATTGATAACAATCTAAGTTGGGCAGCTTTAAGTTATTATTGAGCTGTTTCTATGGCAACTATCAGTCTTTAACTAAATTTCTAGTTTAGCTAGTATAATTTACAAATATTTCTTCAAAATTGGTTCTAAATCAAAAGGTAAGTATAAAAATGGCTGATATGATTATTACCTAGAATCTGCATTAAAATATGCAAGTTATTACATTTGCATATCTATGAATATTAAAAAGATTGCAAAAAAATGGTTCTTAAAACTAGCCCACCTCCAAAATACCACCCCAAACCGAAAATGCAAGCTTAAATTAAGTTAGCAGCAAGCTTGTGACTAGCTCGCTTAATAAGATTGCGCAAGCTAGTAATTGGAACCTCGCAGCAAGCTAGCCACAAGCTTGTCGCAAGCTTGTTGGCAAGCTAGTTGGGAGCTTGTCAGCAAGCTAGTTGCAAGCTTGTCTACAAGCTTAAATCGCGAGCTTACAAGCTTGTAAGATTGCGCATGCTAGTAATTGGAACCTCGCCGCAAGCTAGTACGAGCTAGTACTAGCTAGTCGCAAGCTTGTTCGCTAGCTTGACCAAATTCTTTACTGTCAATCCTCAATACATGACAATGATGTGACAGATAAAACTGTTATACTAAATCATAACAACCTGAACAATTTTTGTAATCCAAATCAGTTTTTCAAATTTTTGTATTCAACAAAAATGAAAGAAAAATGGTATGAATATTCCAAAAAGAATTAACATATTAAAAAAAATCATTTCATAGATTTTTTTATTTTCAGTATGTGAAGTAGAATTTAATCTTGAAATACAAAATGCATAATAAAATAAATGTTAATGGGTTAATTTTTCTGTTAAATGAACGTTTCCATGGTAATGATATTTAAAAAAAGCATTTATAAAAACAACTAAAATAACTTTAAACTTGAAAAATAGAAGCTGAGGGCTTAATATTCATGAGAAATATGACATAATGTTAATAACCTTTTATAGCTACATGGATTATACGATTATTTTTTTTTAAAAAATTGCATACAGTAAATCTTGTCTGAATGAAAAATGTTTATCCGATTACTATGCAAGTACCTTTTCGGTAACAGATTTATTGCATGTAATCAATATTTGTCTAAAATTACTAGAAAAAGTGACTGATTTACAATCACATGCCATTTCATTTATTAAGCCCTGAAAATTCATAGAAAAAATCTGAACACTCTTGATATATTAATTACCCATCATCTTTTGCATCCCTGAGTATTCATAAAAGATATGTACCTCATAAATGGTAATACATGTAACCTTCAATGCTAAATTCTAGCATGCAACTTGCATAGTTTTTATCTTTGAATGAATGTGTTTTGGGCAAATTATGTATACTTTGATGAAAGGTCTGCTGAAGGAGACGAAACAGGTCAATCCTTTTTGCAGAAGATATTGAGGTTTAATCAGAGATGAAAGGTTTAATTTTCAGCTGGTACTACTTTCATATTCAGTATATCATATCAAGGGTTCAATGCAAGATTATAGCAAGTGCTTCATAAACATAGATAACTTACTATAGTATTGCAATGAACACTCGATATACCACTGTCTAAAAACAGAATTATATTATTTATTCAAACTCCTTCTGGCTGTTGCACATTTGCTATTAATAATATTGTTGAAAGATGTCTCTGACAAACAAGGTACTCTACTTTCACTTTTAAATTTGTTAAGCACAAATTGTTTAATAGCTTTCACAGCCAACGGTGGAAGGGCACTTGTTGAGGGCTGCTTGCTGTTATGGGCAACCTGTAATCCTTTGGCATTCGATACTGCCAGTTGCTCCTTACTGAATAAGCTGTTAAGAAGCGAAATTGTAAGTTTTCTAGGATTTTCTCCATAGTGGAGGGCCTGGGAGAGCTGGGATTGCGTCAAAAACACTTCCAGGTCACTGGCAAGTCGAACTTTCTTGAGCCCAGAACCCTCTTAAAACAAAATAATATAATCAAAAGTCTTAACAAATTATAACTCCATGATGAGAGAAATCAAAGTGAAAGCTTTAGCAAGCACCCACAACACATGAAACTTTTATGTTTAGTTTTTTTTTTTTATGTGGGTTTTACATCACATCAACATTATTTCAGTTATGTAGCGATGCCCGACTCTTAATGATGGAGGAAGACCCCATACTCAACTGCCCATAAGGGCTGGTCAAGGCAGGTAGAACCATCGGCATTCCGTAAGTCAGTCGGGAGACTGCCTCTCATGAAAATTATATCCCTCTCAGGATTTGAACCCACGCGGAGAGGGTTTATGTTTAGTAATGTATTTAAAAAATAAAGTTATGTAATACAAATATGTGCAGATTCAAGGATAAATATTTAGTCTGGTTCAAGACTTTACATCGTAAAAGATATCCTTGATTTTGTCAAGGCTTCACAAAATGTTATTTTTAAGCCGAACTTGCGCTCATTTATACTTAAATTGTGAAAGTTCTAGAAACAATGAAAATCAATTTAAAAGTAATGAATGAATGAATGGTGTTTTAAGGCGCATCGACAGCTAAGGTCATTTAGCGCGCATTATGATGATGTGGATGAATGGATATTAAAAATATTAACAGGTTAAAATGTATTTGTTTAAAGAAAAAATGAATAAGAATTTGTAATTAATGAACAAAAGTAGATATAAGATTTGTAAAAAATTAATGATTGTTAATAGATTGTTTGTAATGAATGTGTGATATGAAATAAATAGTGTGTGATGAAAAAATGATATTGATAAATGTATAAATATTTAGAATGTGTAAGGAATCACAATCTATTGTAAACTCCAATCTCTTTGAGAAAGGAAAGAATTAATTCAATCCTGACAGTGTCAAAAAGCTCATAAATAGTGTTGACATTGAAATATCTTGCACGAATTCTTTGAAAATCAATGCAATCAAGCAATATATGTTTGATGGTAAAGGGTGCATTGCATGGAATGCATTCAGGTGCATCTTCCTTAGCCAAGAGCCAGGAGTGTGTAATGTGTGAATGACCAATTCGGATTCGTGCAATTGTAACTTCCTCTCTTCGTACGGACCTGTAAGAAGGGTACCATTCTCCGAGGGTAGGCTTAATTGAATGCAATTTATTAATCAAAGGCCAGAATGGCCTGAACTGCGTCGCAGTATGGTCTGAGAGGTTTGTGCGTATGAATGGATTTGAAAGAAATCTAAGGGATTTTTGAAGACAAACCAACACATTTCTGTTGAATAGCAGAAATCAAAATAGAAGTCAAAAAAGACATGTCCCAGTACTCCAGTGGTACTCAAACCCAATGCTCTAATCAAATGAAAAAGTATTATTCCAGTTATCAACAAAATAGATATTGTAGACGAAAACAAGCATTTTTAGTTAAGATACCAATCTACAAGGAGCCACAGTCACAAGTTATTTAAGAAACACTTCAGCACAAATACAGCTTCAGTCAGAGATCATTGAAAAGTTTTAAAAGTGCATTAAATATATATTGGGTAAAATGCCATATCAAAGGCATGCCCGAGTGTTACGAACAGGAACCGGAACACAAGAAAAGAGTAGATCAAAAGGATCGGAGAGATGTAAGTCTAAAAAATGATCTCAACAACAAAGTAAACAATCATACATTCTAATCTGGGTGATTTTTTATCTACTCAACAATACCTACATTTAGTGTTTCTTCCAGGATTTGAAACAATAGAGGTATTTCCCCAATACATTGAGCAAAAGGTGATAATAGATCTTCTTTTTCATTTTGCCATTGTAAAATGCACACGCTCACTTCATGGTCAGTAATGGTAACGAAAAACACGGTGTATTTCCCGGCTATACATCAGGCAATATTTCTTTTTCTTTCTTATAATGAAAAAATGAAAGATTTTTTGTTTAGTATGAACCGTCCTGCTCAATTACAAAATCAGCTTTCAAATAAAAGTAACGGCTTAAATGTGTTAATCAATGTCGTTTTTTATTTTATAACAATATTACTGCAAAGAATCGGGAGCCGTATTTTCACTTCACTAAGCGAACTGGTTCCCAACCCTCTGGTAACCAAACAAACGAATCGGAAACCTATTACTGAAATTGGGTCATGCGTTTATGAAACAAAATAAAATCGCTGATAACTGTCAGTTTTTCTTCATGAATGTTTCTAAGCCGTTTCTGGCACAAGGCCTGTCGTTAAAAGAAGTTTGCAAATCATAAAAGATAGGGACTTTGTTCTGCACTGAGTAAAAAAATACTGGGGATTCCTTTATAGATGGGGGAAATCCCATGGCCTAGATACGGGTACTGTGGGAACGTGTCAAGACGGCCCCATGTCAAAACGTCCCGGAGATCGATGAGAAACGGGCATGGAATGGTCAAAACGGCCCAATTGTTGATTTTTCAATCAGTCAAAACGTCCCAAATAAAGGTTTACACTGTTTTAACACTTTAAACCGAAAATTTTGCCGTTTTGACTTATTTCGGGCCGTTTTGAACGTAGGACATTTTGACATCGGGCCGTTTTAACTGTAATCCGGTGCCGCTAGATACCTTCTTCTAGAAGTTCTAGGATGTTTGGAAATTAACGCGGATAGTTTGCATTACCTTTTATCACCATCCTGCACATCACAGACGCATCCAAAACAAACCAAGGAAGAAAGAGTTATTTAACATCAAAGGCCTGAAAGGCCAGACTGCGTCGCAGTGGAATTGTATTCCTTAGTCTGAAGGACTGTTTGTGTGTTTGAATTTAAAAAATATCTAGAAGATAAAATGCAGATAAACCATACAACTCTGTTGTATATCTTATTTATTAAAGAAAGAACAACTGTAAATATAAACAATGTGCAAATGCTTTTAAATGTATTCTATGAAAAACGTAATAAAAAATAAGTAAGAAATTAACTACAGTATTAAGTTTTTGTACAATGAGACATAACAAGAGACCCATGAAGTCCTGAAATACTGACTAAATTTTCATCGATATTTACAATCTGATAAAAGTTGGTAAAGATTTCAAGAACATAATTCAACTCTTTACGTCCATCCCCATCTCTTGCATGTGAATCAAAAATGAAAAAAAATCTAAATGATAACAAATTGCTTTTGCATTTCCCTTACATATAAATATGCTGTACTGAAATTCTCCTTGATTGGCAGGCAATCCAACTCCTATAGCCATCTCAAGTTTAACAAGGGGGTAATTGTCTGTGTAATTCGGGTTCATTGCACCACTGTACGTTTTCTTTACTTTGCATACAAAATACTCACTAGACAAACAAATGTAGGGAGGCAAGTCATGTACTTCAAGAAACTCAACTGAGTTGTTGTTATATTTTCTTATATCAATATACAAATTATCTCCTGCAATCAAAACTTGATCCAAATCATAATTCCTCCAAGAAAACATATCAAATGGATGTGTAAAAAGTATGGTACACACTGCTTACCTCTTGACAACACACTAAACATCTCATTACCCTGGTGGATGTTTCTCTAAATAGGAAATTCATTCAACATTTTGTTAATCTGACTTTCTGGCCCAGGATTCGTTTCGACATCACCACATGTCATAAAAAAAAACATAATAAGTAAGAGGTTTCTGTTAGCATGACAGACCATAAATAGCACTAAGATAAAATTTGGTTTACAAACTTTACAGTCTGTGTCCTCATCTCCATCAAGTTTACCGGCTTGCAGTCGTAAACAAAAACATCCTATCCTCAACATCCACTGATTAACGTTAATCCCCATTTCTTCACATAATATTGCCATGCAACTCAAAACAGTATCTCCCTTTATTTTCAAAAGATGAACAAATCGGAAAGGTTAGTGAATCCACTGTACACGAAGTCGAACTTTTTCAAGCATAACTTAGCACAAGATAGCCGGAAATTCGAAATCTTGAACAATGCCGCTCAGCATGCGCAAACACTAAACGCCCCGGCAAGTGAATAGATAAAACAACATGTCTCTGGATGTAAACATTGAACGTTTGGAAGCGATCATGTAATTTTCCAGACATGAAACCGTATCTCAACTCTAGGACCAAATAGTTGTATCGACTCTAGTATGTTCTCCAGAAATAAAAACAATATACTCCAAGATAACTCCAGACAGTGTGCAGTGCTCACAATTACTTATTACAACTAGGGATGGGAACGAATAGTGAAATCACTATTCGAATATTCGACTAGAACTATTCGAATATATTCGAATATTCGATTTTAGAATTCGTTTTGATGTCCGAATGTCTGCATGTACGAATACTAGTACACTAGTCCTCTGTTCAAACCTTTTGTGTATAGCCGATATCTGTATACATGTACGTGCATGCAAACAGGTTCATGGTCGTCTGTTTTACAGTTTCGGACGTCAAAACGGATGGATGCTTGCCATTTAAGTGATTCAGTAGGTTGGATGTTGTATTCTTGAATACAAAGTCCTGGTAACACAGGTTTCAGGTCGCCTTCGACTTGTCGGCAGAACAGTTAAAGTAATTCCAGACACGTGATGGAGACATTGTGATGTTTATCGAATAGATGTAGAAATTAGAATGAATATAAGTTTGACAAATTATTCTGAAAAAAAAAACTTTCTAACACATTATTTGATTGGTCTTAGTGCATATGCAATCATGATTACGATTGGTTATTGAAAGAGTAATTGTTCAATTTCACGACAAACAAGTTACGTGATTGGTTGACACTGACAATTGTCAATTAGCGTGATTGACTTGTATTGGATAATAAGGACCAAGTGCAGATCATTAAGGTGTTAGATTTAGGGGCTTAAAATCGACTATTTTCACACTTAGGAATTAATCGTTTTGCAAACTGTCAAAAGATGTGGTAATTTGTCACAGGTGTTTTACTGTGTGACATACGTTGTAAAAACATCGTAACTGCACCTGGGAGCCAGGCACGTTCTTCGATATTTGGGATCGGTTTAGAGGAAGAAAATGAAAATAAAACAACATATTTGGGATCGGTTTAGAGGAAGAAAATGAAAATAAAACAACATTATTTTTGAATAAAATTTATGGTAAACATACAGTAATATGGGTTCATTAAAATCGAATATTCGAATACTATTTTGCTATTCGAATATTCGACCGCTATTCGAATATTCGAATATTCGTTCCCATCCCTAATTACAACGTAAATTCCCCGCAAAAAGGCCCCGACAGGAGTGTGTGTGTGTGTGTGTGTGGGGGTGTGTGTGTGTGTGTGTGTGTGTGTGTGTGTGTGTGTGTGTGTGTGTGTGTGTGTGTGTGTGTGTGTGTGTGTGTGTGTGTGTGTGTGTGTGTGTGTGTGTGTGTGTGTGTGTGTGTATATATATATATATATATATATATATATATATATATATATATATATATATGTGTAAACCGAGTGTGTTAGGCCCTGGCAAGAGTATATATAAAGTGAGTGTGTATTGAAGGCAAAATAAGTCCACAGCAATTATATAAACATGGAACGTTCGAACTTAATCTTCAAGCGATCAAACCATGGATCATATGATTTTTCCTGACAAGGCGACCCAATGCTAGAATCAAATATTTGTATCCCATTCCATCGAGAATACCTAAAAAGAATAAACAAACGTTTGAATTCGCCTCTGCGGTTCAACGTGGAAAGTAGTTTTTTGGTATACATGCGCGAGCGCGGGAGTATTCTCCCGCCAAAATTCGCGGAGAACTACTTGATTTTTCCCGCCGAAATTTGCGTAGGATTAGTTTTATCTGAGTGATCAGCCCCCGAAGGATAAAGAACGATTCAGATCGATGACTATAAGCAGTCGCGCATACGCGACGCTTAAAAATGATGATTTAATTTGATAAGAATTCACGCAGTTATAGACAGATTACAATCAACATAGAAGTTGGAACTACTTTCTTACTCTCGGCGGTGATTAAGCCCCTATAGGTAAAGAAGGATTCCGTACGATCACTATATACGCCTTCGCGCATGCGCGCGACGCGTATAAAAACATCATCATTCCATTTTGATTGCCAGATGGATGTGATGTAAGTTAAAATAGAAGGTTTAAAATCGGTATATGGTACTTTAAAATCTGAAATGGGAAGGTTAAGAGCTGATTTAGCGGATCTATCCGCATGTTCATTACCCATGATACCAGTGTGGCTTGGAAGCCAACAGAACAGAAGTCTGTTTGAAGACAAAATATGAGAGATCCTTTGAATAATGTGGCATACCAAAGGGTTCTCCAACTTTTGATTTGATAAGGCTTGCAGTACTGATAGAGAATCAGAAAATATAATAAATCGGGTGGAATTTGCATTTTCCACCAGGTTAAGGGCTAGATCAATAGCCCTTATCTCTGCAGAGAAGATAGAAGACTTGTCTGGAAGGCGGCATTTCTTAACCCTTTCTCCATATACAGCTGCAGCTGCAACGAAATCACCGTCCTTGGATCCATCAGTGTATATAGGTTTGTAGGAAGAATATTGTTCTTTTATCTCTCTATATTTACTGTGAAAGATAGCTCTATCTGTTTCTGATTTCTTATCAGAGGTAAGATCAAATAAAAAGTTTGCTGTGTCCAGTGTCCATGGAGGTATGTCAGATAACTTGTACTGGGCTATGGAATCAGTGTCTACCCCAAGATTATCTATAATGGGCTCCATGCGAATACCAAATGGGGCAATAGCATTTGGTTTCTGTTGAAAAAGGCGTTTGTATTGGGGGTTAAAAACTACTCGATGAGTAGGGTTAAAGGGATTGGATTTCAATTTTAAAAAGTATTGAAGAGATAGTTTTCCCCTTCTGTAATATAGAGAAGGTTCATTAGCCTCTGCATAGAGGCTGTTAACAGGAGATGTTCTAAAGGCGCCTAGGGCAAGCCTTAAACATTGGTTTTGTATTGGATCTAGCAGCTGGAGATAGGATTTACGGGCTGATTCATACACTATAGAACCATAATCAAGTTTTGATCGAATAAGGGATCGATATAGCCTTAGCAGGACCTTCTTATCGGCTCCCCAATCTGAGTGTGCAATAACTCTAAGAATGTTCATTGCTTTTTGGCATTTCTTTTTAAGAGATTTAATATGAGGTAAGAAAGAAAGCTTTTTGTCAAAAATGACTCCAAGAAATTTGAACTCTGGCACAACTTCTAGTTTAGTATTGCCGAGAGTCAGATCGGGGTCTGGATGCAATCTATGAAGATTGCAAAAATGCATACATTTGGTTTTCGTTTTGGAAAACTTGAACCCATTTCCATCTGACCATATTTGCAATTTATTAAGGCACTGCTGTAGTTGGCGTTCAATAATATCCATGTTTCTGGAACAGAAACAAATAACAAAGTCGTCTACATAAAGGGAGCAGTCCACTCCAGGGTTTATCTTAATGCTAAAAAGTGTAACAGACAAAATACACCCCTGGGGAACCCCCATTTCCTGCTCGCGAGCACCTGACAAGGTGTTCCCAACACGAACGCGGAAGAGCCGTTCATCCAGGAATGCTGCAATGAATATAGGAAGGCGGCCTCTGAGGCCCAAATCGTGTAAATCTTTAAGTATACCATGTTTCCAAGTGGTATCATATGCACTTTCCAAGTAAAAAAATACAGATACTACATGCTGCTTTTTAATAAAAGCTTCTCAAAGATACGTTTCGAACCGAACAAGATGGTCTAACGTACTTCGTTGTCGGCGGAAGCCACTTTGAACAGATACAATAAGGTTGTTTGATTCAAGAAACCAAACAAGCCTATCGTTAACCATCCGTTCAAGAGTTTTACAGATGCAACTTGTCAAGGCAATCGGTCGGTAGCTGTTTGGATCTTTTGCATCCTTTCCTGGTTTTGCAATTGGAATGACCAAAGCCTCTCGCCAGCTGGATGGAAATTCACCAGTCTGCCAAACATTATTAAAAATATCGAGTAAAATAGAAAGGGATGAATGTGGTAAGTGCTTGAGGAATTGATAGTGAATTTGGTCCTGACCTGGAGAAGTGTCATGTGATTTCTTCAAGGCAGATTGAAGTTCTTTAAGAGTAAAGAGTTTGTTGTAATGCTCTTCATTTTTAGAAGTAAAATTGAGCTTTGTTTTCTCCGCTCTTGTTTTAAAGGTCTGAAATTTTTTAGAGTAGTTCTCAGCCGAGGATTTCATCGAGAAAGTCTTTGCCAAGGTATCTGCTATGTCCTGAGGGTTATCTATTTCTTGGTTGTTTGAAGTGAGGTGACTAATATGAGATGGACCTTTGCCATTCATTTTACGAATCATGTCCCAAGTCTTCTTGGTTGAGGTGCGACTATTAAGTCTAGAGACATAATCTCTCCAGGACTTGCGCTTACTTGTCTTAATTGTGCATCTTGCCTTTGCACGGCGGATACGGAAGTCGTTAAGGTTTTCTTGTGTTGGTCTCAGGTTAAATTTCCTGAGAGAGGCCTTTCGTTCCCTAACGGCTTCCTTACATTCAGAAGTGAACCAAGGTTTATCTGGACGTTTGGGATTTGTCGAGGTCTGAGGTATAGACTGTTTGGCTGCATCAAACAATAAAGAAGAAAAGAGGAAGGAAGGGTCCTCACAGTCCTCAAACGCATGGTGAACAATATTCTGTTCACAAAGCATCTGGAATTTACTCCAGTTTGCTTTGGACAACTTCCACTTTTGAGGACGATCAAGGACTGAAGGTTTATTTTCATTTAAAATAATAGGGAAGTGATCACTTCCACAAGTGTCTTCTAAACATCTCCATGAAAAATCAGGGAGAAGTACTGGACTGCAAAAAGAAAGGTCAATAGAAGAATATGATCCTGAGGCTGGATGTAAATATGTTTTTGCACTTGGATCGTTCAGGAGCGAAAGAGAATTTACAGTCATAAAACTCTCTATTTGATCACCACGGCGGTTCGTATCTGTACAACCCCATATGGTGTTATGTGCATTAAAATCACCAACAAGTACAAATGGTTGAGGTAGTTGAGATATCAAATCATCAAGACTACCTTGGTGTATAGGTTTATTTGGTGGAAGATACAAAGAGCACAGGGTAATAGTGTTATGTAAAGATAATCTCACAGCTACAGCTTGAAGGGAAGTATCAAGCTGTATGTGCTTGTGAGGAACACTGTTATTAACAATGACAGATACTCCACCTTGGGCTTTATTGCCTTCAGTGTAAATCTTGTTATATATAGAATGAAATTTGAGGGAGATAGTGTCATCCTCCCTCAAGAATGTCTCTTGAAGACAAAGTGCAGCAGGTTTGTGATTATCAATCAGAAGTGACAACTCATCAAAGTTGGCCTTCAGACCTCGACAGTTCCATTGGATAATTGGATTAGCCATTGCGCTAAAAAGTAAAATTAAAAAAGTATAAAAAAGCATTCTATAATTCATTGCAGCAGATTAAAAAGTTAGGAAGCAGGTGACTTGGGGTCCTTGGTATTTGATTTTTTTACCCCAATCATCCAAAGAACCCCCCCATATGGACTGCTCGACATCTGAAGAGTCGCCTTCAAGGACCTCTTCAGTGTCCATTGCATCAAGGACTTCAAAATTGTTAGAAGTTGCAATGGGGGTTCTTGAAACAGAACTTGTCGCAGCACCTGAGTGTTGTTCATCATTTGAACAAAGAGATTTTTGTTTGAGAAGGTTTTTCCTTTCTTTCTTAGAAAGAGAAGGGTTTGCCTTTGATCCAGAAGATGGACCATTGGAAGAAGAAATAGATTTTTGTTGTTGTTTAGACTTTGATTCAGAGGCAGGTTGTTTAGCTTTAGATGTTGATGCAGGTGTTGGTGCAGAAGTATCTTTTGGTGTAGTTGCAGGTTTTGGTGTGGCAGTAGAAGGTTTTGGTGCTGATTGAGGTTTGGGTGCAGAAGTAGATGGTTTGGGTGCAGTTGCAGGTTTTGGTGTAGGAGGTGGCTGTTTTGCTATGTATGATGATAAAAGTGGTGCTGGGACCTTGCCCTTCAGCTCCTCTGCCATTTCTGGAAACTTCCCCAAAAGAAGTTTGAGGAGAAGATCGCAGGTATGGCAGTCTTGCTTCGGGGAGGCTACTGCTGAGTAGCTGTTCCCACTGACAAGTCTTTCCTTGTCCTGCTTTTGTTGCAGGACAAGTTTGCGTGCTTCTGCAAAGGAAATGCCTTCCTTGTACTTGATGGTCAGGATATCCTTCTCATCTTTCCAAGTTTGACACTCCTTCGCATAGGCAACGTGACCAGACTTGCAGTTGAAACAGCATGCAGGTGCGGTGCAGTGTTCAGTGCTGTGATCTGCGCCTACAAATGCGCATCTAGCACAGACTGGTGTGTTGGTGCATTTTGTGGTGTGGTGACCAAATCGTTGACATTTGAAACAACGAAGAGGGTTAGGAATGTATGTGTCTACTTTTAAGGATTCAAATCCAATTTTAAGTGTAGGTGGAACTGTGGGACATGAGAAAGTGATTATGTAAGTGTTAGTGTTTTTCAACACTCCATCTCTTTTGACACTGATGCGTCTGATATCAGTGACAGACTGTGACTTTAAGTTCTCCTTGATGTCGTCAAGAGAGGAGCAGTAATGGAGGTCCTTGCAACGGATGACTCCCTTACATGAGTTGAGTGATGGATGTGGGTATACTTTGACTGCTTGTTTGAATAGAGTTTTATGTTTGAGTATGTTGATTGTTTGTTGCTTTGTGAAGCATTCAATTAGTATGGTGTTGTTTTTGAGTTTTTTGACAGATTTTGGTGTACCGAGAATACTTTTGATTGTTTTCTCGATAACAAATGGTGATATGTGTGTAATTGGTTTGACTGAGTCTTCTGCTTCAACCACAATAAATCGTGGAAAATTTAGTGGTGACGGAGAAGACTCTGCCTCTGAATCACTGTCAGAAAGGGTACGCTTGGCAGCCTTTTTATGGGATTCCATATTAATTTAAAAAGTTCACCATCCTTGGTCCCCGCCCACCATGGAGCCCAACAAGGGGACTTAATCTGGGGAAACCCATCGCAGATCAAGTCAGGGTTACAAGGATGGTATACTCAGGGTGAAAGGGCTAGACTGGACAAATGTGTCCCAAAAGATGTCATTCCAAGCAAGCGACATAAATTTGGGACGATACAGGATGTCAATCAAACACCAAATCTTTCATCTGATTGACCCATGGGCCACCGTCATGGGGTACTAAAGGTGAAGAAAATTCAAATAAATTTGAAAATATGTTGTATGGTGGAAGATTGATGAAAAAACAAGTTGCCCATGACAAGGCATGACCAGCCGATTGATCAGGTCGGGCCTTCCTGACCTCTCGTTTAGCCCAAATTCAGGCCAAAGTGGTGTATTAAAAAAACAGGGTATTAACTAGCCTAACCCTGGATTCTCTCAACCACCAGGATTCCTGCATCAGGCGACACGAGTCGCAGCCCACAGCAAACGGGCAGGCACTTGGTGGGGTTCTACCACTCAGCAGCGCGGTGGCAGGACAATTTCTAACCCCCCGCCCTGCCATGGGGGGTCAATTTAAAAGTACTTTAAATTCTGTTCAACAGAGGAATTGAGACAGTAACATAATCATGCTTTTTAAAGAGTGATTATAATAAGGTTTGTTTACAATTAGCGATAAAACAAGGTCAGCTGAGAAACATCCAGAACCCATAAAACCCAAGAAATTCTCCATTTTGAATTTATGTTAATATTGGATAATTGACAGTAGTTTTATGTGTTTCAACATATTCTATCATACTTTATAACTTATTTTACACAGTTTTCTGAGCGCCATCATGCTTTTAATGGTAGTGTGTCCATTTACCACATTTATCCTAGTTTCAACTATCACAATAATGTTTCTACCTTTCTGATAAATTGATAATTATCAAGGAATTTACCGTGATGCTTTCTTCCCAGTTAAACTGAGTATTACTGAATGAATGCTGGCTTGTTGTTTGATGCTGTTCTGGAGTCTGATGGGGGACAGAGGCTGACTTGTGTAGGACTCGTCCGCCTGTGATAGGGCACTGGTAGAGTATTCTGGTGTTTCAGAAGCAGTGGCATGTAGTTCAAAATGAGAGCTCTTGGTCTAAAGACATGAGGTTTTCGTTGGCTCGCCTACATATAATCATAAAAATGTTGTGCATGAGTTTCTGTTTCAAACATTTTTTTTGAAAAAGCATACCTTTTTAAATTCTTGGGCAATGATATGATTGTTTTCCAGTCACTGTTTATATTCTGCTCAACAAGCTCTTAAGATAGAATAAATCTAAAGAACAAAAAATAAGGGTATAAAATTACACTAGGCTGTAAGGTTTGGTCTACTGAAAATCCATTTTGGTCAACATTAATTTCAAAATGAATTAAGTCAGGCTAGCAAGAAAGTTTGCTTTTTACATGTGTATGTGAATATGAATTCAGGCTGGCGCTTTAAAATCAGAATTCCGCACAATGAAGCAATATACCTTCTTTGTTAAAAAATTCTTGAGATTCATGCAAGCAAGCACATTCTTTAAAATAAATCCTTATAGAAAAGTAGCCTGTATTGCAACAAACATGTATTTATAGTTATCCCAAAGTTCTTAATACAAATATTGCAACTTGAAGCAATAAGTCATAATGTTCAACTTAACACATACCCATTACTGATTTAGAAAGAAAACATGTAAATCATTTTAACTCCTATATCCTTGAGCACTTTTAGAAAAGACTAATATCTCTTGAATATTAATAAACTAAAATGAAAAAAAATAATTAGTACAACTTGAATAATAGTTTATCCTTTAGAAAATACAATGTCTTATCTTAGATCATGCCTAAACCTATGTCAGAAACTGGTGAGGCAGTGGGGAATTCCTTTGAATATCACAGAAATGGGCACCTTTTAAATTAAACATTTTATTAAGTGCCCATTAACTTTTTTTCCAAATGTGCCCATTGTTTTTTAAGTTGAAGGGGCACTAATCCCATAGTCAATTTTTCCAGCCTGACCTCTGCAAAAACAAACTAAGTGTACCCTGATTACACAGCACGGTCTAATCAGAGTATACTTACCGGTAGTTTGTAAAAGTCAAATTAGGGAATGACCTATACTGAATGGGGTAATTACCTCAAAATCACTTGCAAGGTCCCTAAGAAACTTCACCTTTCCAGGGGTAACATCAAGACCTGTAACAAATGCCAATTGTGATCAAAGTGTTCATGCTGAATTTTATTAATGGTGCGAATCAAAATCAGTTTTTTGTTCTGTGTTTATACCGTTTGCAAAAATAAGACATAGTTTACCTGAGTCAATGCAAAGCAGTTCCATTTACATAATACATTGGATAATTTGAGATATATCTATATGTACATGTTAATTTCTACAAAACATGTCACAATAACACATCAGGAGTTTAGACAAAACACATTTGAAACAAATTGGTTTATAAGATTGGATGTATAGACATTATCAGCAATTAGCCAACATCAATTTTTCTTGTCAGCTAGGTCTATGTTAAGCTATTTTCATAATTGACTTTTAGAAGAAGTCAAAATAAATATAAGAAAAGTGCTTAAAAGTTTCATTATTCTTAAATTGCCATAGTTTGAATGAAATGTACACATACCAGATTTGGCTTTGTTATTCTGCATCTCAAGCAGTCTTACATTTTCAGCCTTTAAACGTCTATTTTCCTCTAGAAGGGCTCTGTTCTCCTCTTGTAATTCTTTGTATGATTGGAGTGGCTGGAATGCAGGTGCTTGGTCTGGTATATAGTGTTGTCCTGTGTGAGTGTATGGCAAGAAAGCACTTCCTGACCAACCGCTGGTCAGCAGAGGTTGTGTATCCATGCTTTCATATTGGGAAAAGTGTGGATATATTATGTCTGTGAACCGGTAGTTTCCACTTCCAGTGGTAGCCGGGTGTATTGTGTTTGAAGTGCTTGGATAGATAGATGGCTGCACTGTGTAAGAAGTGCTTGGACTGATAGATGGCTGCACTGTGTTGAAAGTGCTTGGAGTGATAGATGGCTGCACTGTGTTGAAAGTGTTTGGAGTGATAGATGACTGCACTGTGTTGAAAGTGCTTGAAGTGATAGATGGCTGCACTGTGTTGAAAGTGCTTGGAGTGATATATGGCTGCACTGTGTTGAAAGTGCTTGAAGTGATAGATGACTGCACTGTGTTGAAAGTGTTTGGAGTGATAGATGACTGCACTGTGTTGAAAGTGCTTGGAGTGATAGATGGCTGCACTGTGTTGAAAGTGCTTGGAGTGATAGATGACTGCACTGTGTTGAAAGTGCTTGGAGTGATAGATGACTGCACTGTGTTGAAAGTGCTTGGAGTGATAGATGGCTGCACTGTGTTGAAAGTGTTTGGAGTGATAGATGGCTGCATTGTGTTAGAAGTGCTAGGAGTCATAGATGGTTGCACTGTGTTGAAAGTGCTTGGAGTGATATATGGCTGCATTGTGTTGAAAGTCCTTGGAGTGATAGATGGCTGCACTGTGTTAGAAGTGCTTGGAGTGATAAATAGCTGCACTGTGTTAGAAGTGCTAGGAGTCATAGATGACTGCACTGTGTTGAAAGTGTTTGGAGTGATAGATGGCTGCACTGTGTTGAAAGTGCTTGGAGTGATAGATGGCTGCATTGTGTTGAAAGTCCTTGGAGTGATAGATGGCTGCACTGTGTTAGAAGTGCTTGGAGTGATAAATAGCTGCACTGTGTTAGAAGTGCTAGGAGTCATAGATGGTTGCACTGTGTTGAAAGTGCTTGGAGTGATATATGGCTGCACTGTGTTGAAAGTGCTTGGAGTGATAGATGGCTGCACTGTGTTAGAAGTGCTTGGAGTGATAGATGGCTGCACTGTGTTGAAAGTGCTTGGAGTCATAGATGGTTGCACTGTGTTGAAAGTGTTTGGAGTGATAGATGACTGCACTGTGTTGAAAGTGCTTGGAGTGATAGATGGCTGCACTGTGTTGAAAGTGCTTGGAGTCATAGATGGTTGCACTGTGTTGAAAGTGTTTGGAGTGATAGATGACTGCACTGTGTTGAAAGTGCTTGGAGTGATAGATGACTGCACTGTGTTGAAAGTGTTTGGAGTGATAGATGACTGCACTGTGTTGAAAGTGCTTGGAGTGATAGATGGCTGCACTGTGTTGAAAGTGCTTGGAGTCATAGATGGTTGCACTGTGTTGAAAGTGCTTGGAGTGATATATGGCTGCACTGTGTTGAAAGTGCTTGGAGTGATAGATGACTGCACTGTGTTAGAAGTGCTAGGAGTCATAGATGGCTGTCGTGTGTTAGAAGTGCTTGGAGTCATAGATGGTTGCACTGTGTTGAAATTGCTTGGAGTGATAGATGGCTGCACTGTGTTAGAAGTGCTTGGAGTCATAGATGGCTGTACTGTGTTGAAAGTGCTTGGAGTGATAGATGGCTGCACTGTGTTGAAAGTGCTTGGAGTGATAGATGGCTGCACTGTGTTGAAAGTGCTTGGAGTGATAGATGGCTGCACTGTGTTGAAAGTGCTTGGAGTGATAGATGGCTGCATTGTGTTGAAAGTGCTTGGAGTGATAGATGGCTGCACTGTGTTAGAAGTGCTTGGAGTGATAAATAGCTGCACTGTGTTAGAAGTGCTTGGAGTCATAGATGGCTGCACTGTGTTAGAAGTGCTTGGAGTGATAGATGGCTGTACTGTGTTGAAAGTGCTTGGAGTGATAAATAGCTGCACTGTGTTAGAAGTGCTTGGAGTGATAAATGGCTGGACTGTGTTGAAAGTGCTTGGAGTGATAGATGGCTGCACTGTGTTAGAAGTGCTTGGAGTGATAAATAGCTGCACTGTGTTAGAAGTGCTTGGAGTCATAGATGGCTGCACTGTGTTAGAAGTGCTTGGAGTGATAGATGGCTGCACTGTGTTGAAAGTGCTTGGAGTGATAAATAGCTGCACTGTGTTAGAAGAGCTTGGAGTGATAAATGGCTGCACTGTGTTGAAAGTGCTTGGAGTGATAGATGGCTGCACTGTGTTGAAAGTGCTTGGAGTGATAGATGGTTGCACTGTGTTGAAAGTGCTTGGAGTGATAGATGGCTGCACTGTGTTGAAAGTGCTTGGAGTGATAGATGGCTGCACTGTGTTGATAGTGCTTGGAGTGATAGATGGCTGCACTGTGTTGAAAGTGCTTGGAGTGATAGATCGCTGCACTGTGTTGAAAGTGCTTGGAGTGATAGATGGCTGCACTGTGTTGAAAGTGCTTGGAGTGATAGATGGCTGCACTGTGTTGAAAGTGCTTGGAGTGATAGATGGCTGCATTGTGTTGAAAGTCCTTGGAGTGATAGATGGCTGCACTGTGTTAGAAGTGCTTGGAGTGATAGATGGCTGCACTGTGTTAGAAGTGCTTGGAGTGATAGATGGCTGCACTGTGTTGAAAGTGCTTGGAGTGATAATAGCTGCACTGTGTTAGAAGTGAGTGATAGATGCTGCACTGCTTGGAGTGATAAATGGCTGCACTGTGTTAGAAGTGCTTGGAGTGATAGATGGCTGCACTGTGTTGAAAGTGCTTGGAGTGATAGATGGCTGCACTGTGTTAGAAGTGCTTGGAGTGATAGATGGCTGCACTGTGTTGAAAGTGCTTGGAGTGATAAATAGCGCACTGTGTTCGAAGTGCTTGGAGTGATAAATGGCTGCACTGTGTTGAAAGTGCTTGGAGTGATAAATAGCTGCACTGTGTTAGAAGTGCTTGGAGTGATAAATAGCTGCACTGTGTTAGAAGTGCTTGGAGTCATAGATGGCTGCACTGTGTTAGAAGTGCTTGGAGTCATAGATGGCTGCACTGTGTTGAAAGTGCTTGGAGTGATAAATAGCTGCACTGTGTTAGAAGAGCTTGGAGTGATAAATGGCTGCACTGTGTTGAAAGTGCTTGGAGTGATAGATGGCTGCACTGTGTTGAAAGTGCTTGGAGTGATAGATGGTTGCACTGTGTTGAAAGTGCTTGGAGTGATAGATGGCTGCACTGTGTTGAAAGTGCTTGGAGTGATAGATGGCTGCACTGTGTTGATAGTGCTTGGAGTGATAGATGGCTGCACTGTGTTGAAAGTGCTTGGAGTGATAGATCGCTGCACTGTGTTGAAAGTGCTTGGAGTGATAGATGGCTGCACTGTGTTGAAAGTGCTTGGAGTGATAGATGGCTGCACTGTGTTGAAAGTGCTTGGAGTGATAGATGGCTGCACTGTGTTGAAAGTGTTTGGAGTCATAGATGGCTGCACTGTGTTGAAAGTGCTTGGAGTGATAGATGGCTGCACTGTGTTAGAAGTGCTTGGAGTGATAGATGGCTGCACTGTGTTGAAAGTGCTTGGAGTGATAAATAGCTGCACTGTGTTAGAAGTGCTTGGAGTGATAAATGGCTGCACTGTGTTGAAAGTGCTTGGAGTGATAAATAGCTGCACTGTGTTAGAAGTGCTTGGAGTGATAGATGGCTGCACTGTGTTGAAAGTGCTTGGAGTGATAGATGGCTGCACTGTGTTAGAAGTGCTTGGAGTGATAGATGGCTGCACTGTGTTGAAAGTGCTTGGAGTGATAAATAGCGCACTGTGTTCGAAGTGCTTGGAGTGATAAATGGCTGCACTGTGTTGAAAGTGCTTGGAGTGATAAATAGCTGCACTGTGTTAGAAGTGCTTGGAGTGATAGATGATTGTACTTTTTTGGTACCATTTCCAGTACTTTTCTCCCTTTCTTTTATCATCGCCTCAAACTGTTGAAGCTGAGCACGATATTTATCATCTGAGTTACTCTTACCTGAAAAAAGTATTTTTGCAAGATTTCCTCCATAACACTTGATGATTTCTTTAACACTTTTGTCACTAATCACAAAACAAAACGAGACTTACTCAGTTGAAGTTTGATTTGGACTTTGAGCAAGCACAGTCAGTCTTTGTATAGTTTTTTCATGATAAATGTTTTGTTGAAAGCTTGTGAACTACCACCAGTTCAAGTACCCTGAACTCACACAGTAAGTTGGGTTACGTCCTCATAAAATTGTCTTGTAAACTCCTAATCAAACTTGAGTTCGGTAAATCTCGTTTAATTTTCTAATTTTACTATGACAACAACATTCATTCCTCACTGACATGAATTTAAAGACTCTCAGAGATTGCGATTTCAATGTTTTGAAATAAAATGTTTACATCAGTAAAAATAACAACATAGATTTCTAAAGTAACATAGAACTAGATAATTGACAGCTTCCAAACCCTGCTCATAACTGTACAGAAAAGTTACCAACATTAATATCGCAGACATTGCAGACTGTTTAAACAGGTTTATTTTAAAAAACAATCTGAGCTTAGAGCAACACATGGCATTTTTAGACATCATTGTCACATGGGTCTTCAAAAACATTTACCATGCAAGTGCATGCATGCATACACCATTTTTGTCAAGCAAAAAAGGGTCAAGTGAGATGGAAAACAACTGCAAAAACATTAACATACAATGTATTGAATCTTGCTTAATTTGATAAGGAAAATAAATAATACACTTTCTACATTGGATGTTGAGGATTCAATCATGTTGTTGATGAGTAGTTTTTTGTTTTAGTTGTCATGTGACTTGGTATCTTACAAATGAAACTGGTAAAAGTATGTTTTGTTTCTAAAATGAAATATAGATGCTCAAGATAACTTACCCTTTTTGCACTTTTTTGGCTTAGACACATCTGAATCAGCAATATCTGAAATAAATTTTATAAATAAAAAGGTTCATGATGCAGTGCCATTCTTTCCTTGTCATTTCCAGTCTCAACCTGCCACCACTTAAAAGGAATAAACAATTGGTATATTTTCAAGATATGTAATATTTATTTATATACCACCAAATTATGGCAGCAATTGCCGTTACAATTAAAAATAATAGGTTTTTTCACATTGCAGTGTGCATGCACAGAGAAAATTTATCGGGAGATAAAAATCGTCACCTAGTGTTAATTAAACTATTTTAACAAAGTTAATATGCGGAATACATGCAGACATATATTTAGTGCATTGATTGATTAAAAACAAATTAATTCACAACTGTGAGTGAAGTAATTTGTTAATTCACAATAACAGTGACTTTAAAATGCCTTTAATGTAACACATTTACGACATCACTGCCATAAAGGTGCACTTTCCTGTGGCATGTCAAATATTGTACACATATTGTAACCTCAAATTCTACTTACTGCTGAGTGTTTTTTGTGATCGTCAGCAGCTGCAGCAGCGGCAGCAGCCTGCTTTTGTCGATCGTTCATTCTCTTTTCCAATTCTTTTTTTGATTCTGTAATTAAATGTACACACTCAATGCATTTTAACGACTTTTAGCAACACAATAGCAAAACACTTTCTGCGCATTTTTGAGCAGATGCGTGGACAGTGTTGGAACAAGATCCCAGAACTTCAATTTGCCATTAAATGAAAGTTTAGGCAGCCAAAGCAATAAAATCCACTGGACTAAGTACACTAAAAAATCATTATCATCAATTTTTGCAAGATCTAACTCAAAAAAATGAAAATAAAGTGTTCTTTTACCATTCATATCAATGATAACACCGCTCCATAAACCCGGGAAACGTGGTAACTTGGCTTTCACGATTTCGCCAATCTGATACTGTTCCATTGACTTCCTTGGTTCCTTTATAACGTCCATATTCTGTACAGTAGTAGTGTTGTCTTCCTCCCAGTCGAACCATCCATACATAGTTGTCATTTTTCGTAAGAATAGACACTCAAACAGTTTTAAATTCTACAAACTGTTTTGTTAATTCCGCGAAAATGTTCCAAGTTGTTTACACTTCAACTCATTCGAAAGTAACGACTATCAAAGTAACCAATCAGAATCGTCCAGGGCAAGTTTCCTCACTGATGAAGATGTTGTGTAAGCCTTTCGGAAGCTTTCGGTAAAAGCCGACAGTGTTCGTATTCCCCGTCTTTTACCGTATCTTGATTAAATGTATTTAACTATTCATTGGAGTCAACTCTTTCGCATAAATTTCTTCTTCAAAACATCGATTTGTTATTTTTAACAAACACAGTTTAAGTCTGAAATATAAAATAAAAGGGTAGAAAAGAAAGGACTTGCATCGTAAATTTCCGTTGACACCCGTAAGTTCCACACTGCGGGGTGTTTCCTGGAATCTTGTATGACGTTGTGGTAAGGGGAAAGAACCAAGACCTGGTGTTTCCAAGATGGCGTCAAAAGGCACGTACAAGTAATATCTTCAAGACGATGACCCGTTAAAATCGATGCCAAAGATGTCCAAATGGCGAATGAGAAGTCAAATCAAGGATGAAGAAAGTTCAAGCACTTCCCAACTTGAAACTGCATGCAATTTTGACAATGAGATCGAAGTTAGCGAATCCGCTCAGCAGCAAAGTGAACAATCTTCTCAACAACAAAGGTCAAGGACAGTGTAAGGAAACGCTTCATTTCTGCGCTGTATTTACCTTTTTATACCACTTTTTTTAAAACACGAAACACTCATAACCGATTTATCGTCATCAAGATCTCTCATGTTTAGAACTATGTCCCTTATTTTCACTCTGCGAGCAGTTAAAATGACGCACTTACATGTGATCTTCAATTCCAAATGTTTTAAAGAAACATTCGAGCTAATTTGGGGAAATTGACTGATATTTAACACTGGGTAGGCTTCCAAAAATACACAATCACATACACTGGCTCATGACTTTTGATATTTCAAAAAAAATAAATAAAATAAGACACAAATTGATGACATAGAAGTTATACATTAGAATAGATATGAATCAAAGGCCTGAAAGGCCAGACTGCGTCGCAGTGGAATTGTATTCCTTAGTTTGAAGGACTGTTTGTGTGTTTGAATTTAAAAAATATCTAGAAGATAAAATGCAGATAAACCATACAACTCTGTTGTATATCTTATTTATTAAAGAAAGAACAACTGTAAATATAAACAATGTGCAAATGCTTTTAAATGTATTCTATGAAAAACGTAATAAAAGATAAGTAAGAAATTAACTACAGTATTAAGTTTTTGTACGATGAGACATAACAAGAGAAATACTGACTAAATTTTCATCGATATTGACAATCTGATAAAAGTTGGTAAATATTTGAAGAACATAATTCAACTCTTTACGTCCATCCCCATCTCTTGCATGTGAATCAAAAATGAAAAAGAATCTAAATGATAACAAATTGCTTTTGCATTTCCCTTACATATAAATATGCTGTACTGAAATTCTCCTTGATTGGCAGGCAATCCAACTCCTATAGCCATCTCAAGTTTAACAAGGGGGTAATTGTCTGTGTAATTCGGGTTCATTGCACCACTGTACGTTTTCTTTACTTTGCATACAAAATACTCACTAGACAAACAAATGTAGGGAGGCAAGTCATGTACTTCAAGAAACTCAACTGAGTTGTTGTTATATTTTTTTAACTCAATATACAAATCATCTCCTGCAATCAAAACTTGATCCAAATCATAATTCCTCCAAGAAAACTTATCAAATGGATGTGTAAAAAGTATGGTACACACTGCTTACCTCTTGACAACACACTAAACATCTCATTACCCTGGTGGATGTTTCCCTAAATAGGAAATTCATTCAACATTTTGTTAATCTGACTTTCTGGCCCAGGATTCGTTTCGACATCACCACATATCATCAAAAGTAACATAATAAGTAAGAGGTTTCTGTTAGCATGACAGACCATAAATAGCACTAAGATTAAATTTGGTTTACAGTCTGTGTCCTCATCTCCATCAAGTTTACCGGCTTGCAGTCGTAAACAAAAACATCCTATCCTCAACATCCATTGATTAAAATTAATCCTCATTTATTCACATAATATTGCAATGCAACTCAAAACAGTATCTCCCTTCATTTTCAAAAGATGAACAAATCGGAAAGGTTAGTGAATCCACTGTACACGAAGTCGAACTTTTTCAAGCATAGTCTTAGCACAAGATAGCCGGAAATTCGAAATCTTGAACAATGCCGCTCAGCATGCGCAAACACTAAACGCCCCGGCAAGTGAATAGATAAAACAACATGTCTCTGGATGTAAACATTGAACGTTTGGAAGCGATCATGTAATTTTCCAGACATGAAACCGTATCTCAACTCTAGCACCAAATAGTTGTATCGACTCTAGTATGTTCTCCAGAAATAAAAACAATATACTCCAAGATAACTCCAGACAGTGTGCAGTGCTCACAATTACTTATTACAACGTAAATTCCCCGCAAAAAGGCCCTGACAGGAGTATATATATATGTAAACCGAGTGTGTTAGGCCCTGGCAAGAGTATATATAAAGTGAGTGTGTATTGAAGGCAAAATAAGTCCACAGCAATTATATAAACATGGAACGTTCGAACTTAATCTTCAAGCGATCAAACCATGGATCATATGATTTTTCCTGACAAGGCGACCCAATGCTAGAATCAAATATTTGTATCCCATTCCATCGAGAATACCTAAAAAGAATAAACAAACGTTTGAATTCGCCTCTGCGGTTCAACGTGGAAAGTAGTTTTTTGGTATACATGCGCGAGCGCGGGAGTATTCTCCCGCCAAAATTCGCGGAGAACTACTTGATTTTTCCCGCCGAAATTCGCGTAGGATTAGTTTTATCTGAGTGATCAGCCCCCGAAGGACAAAGAACGATTCAGATCGATGACTATAAGCAGTCGCGCATACGCGACGCTTAAAAATAAGGAATGTGAGTGATATTACTAGAGGCCTTTGGCTGGATAGGATGGGGTGAGCTGGGCAGGGTCAACTCGGCCTGTTATATTAGTACTATAGGAGCCTAGTATCTTACAAGTATATTACACTAATTCAATCTTTAACATAGCCTCAATGAGCACTGGAATTGATGCCCAATTTTAACTGTTTGGTCTTTAAAATTTCTTTATTAAAACATGTGGTTGCTGCTGCAAAAGAAAAGAAGAACTTTACATTCTATACTTCAATCAGACATCAATCTTCAACGTAACCTCTTAAAGTACTCATGTATTCTCAGGTACCATCATCATTAGTTATTAAATTAACAAACAGAAATTTAAAACTGTACTTAATTGTTACAACATACCATGCTCCTGTATAGTACTAATATAGCAGGCCAAGTTGACCCTGCCAAGTTACCTCACTGCAGAGTGAACCCATAAGCCGAATTGGAAACATGACGAGTCAATTCTACATGAAAGATAAGTAATAGAAAATGTTTAAATATGTAGGTATTATATTGAAACCATTGAGAATTGCTCTATTCTTAAAAAAAGATGAAATAACATATTTTTCCGTTTTTGATTACAGAGATGAAGACTTGGACAGTACAGATGCTTGGTACGATACTATTGAAAGCTGGTACCATGCTGAAGAATCTGTGTGGTATGACACTGAGGAGCTGCAGACAGGGGAAGATCAGGCCAGTGGAAACAACAAACAATACAGATGAGGAATTGCCATTTGACGACATGCCTGTTTACCATGGTGCCCCAATTACAGTTGCCCAGAGTGCTCTCCTTATTTTATCATTCGTTTTTAGACATAAACTTACTGGAGAATGCTTGTCTGATTTGCTTTCCCTAATATCTTTACACTGCATGACTAACAACATATTACACACATCTCTATATAAATTCAGATCTTATTTGAGTGCTCTAGAGACACCAATAGTCATACACAAATTCTGTTCACAGTGTGACATTTTAATTTAAGAGGAACAGCTTTGCACTGTTTGCGGCTCTGATTAAAATGATAAAAGCAAGACCTCCTACTTTGTTGAAATACCACTGCTCTCACAAATAACCGAATTATTCAGACGAACTAACTTTCATTTAAGCTTGCATCATCGGTTTCGTCGGACCAAAAAAAGAGAAAACAACATTGAAGACAATTATGACGTAGAGTTGTACAGAAGTCATGCCAGCCCTGGAGGAATTCTTCATTCGGAAAATAACATCAGTTTGATGTGGTATACAGATGGAGTGCCATTGTTCAAATCTTCATGAGTAAGCATATGGCCACTAATCTTTTCAATCAATGAACTTCCGATCTTGGAGAGGTTTAAACAGGAAAATATGTTGTTTGCCGGCCTGTGGTTTGGAAAGTCAAAACCTTCAATGTCTTGTTTCTTAAAGCCATTCCATGACAGTTTGTGTCACTTTAGGAATGAAGGATTTAACATTTTTTGTACCCACTGTGATTAAAATATTGATATGAAAGGCATCCTTCTCTGTGGTACATGCGATTTACCTGCAAAATGTATGGTCTTGAATATGACACAGTTCAATGGGAAATATGGATGCCCAAGGTGCAAGCAGGAAGGAAATGTTATGAAAAACTGGTAAAGGACATGCGTACACAGGTATTTCCTTTCGATGATTCGTGTCCAGATGGGCCAAAGAGAACCCATGAAGAGTTTTTGCAACATGGAAATGAAGCCTTCACATCAACAAAACCTGTATATGGAGTAAAAGGTCCAGCATGGTGGATGAATTGTTGCCCTGATATAATAAATGGAACAGCCATAGACTATATGCACTCTGTACTCCTAGGTATTGTTCGTCGTTTGTTGCAGCTCTGGTTTGACCCAAAATACTCAAAAGAGTCATTCTCCATTTCTGATAAAGTGCAAAATGCAGATAAAAGGTTAGCAGAAATTAGACCTCCCTATTTTATCCAAAGACACCCAAGAGATATCAAAGAACAATCCAAGTATTGGAAAGCATCAGAATGTAGAGCATGGCTTTTCTTTTATTCTGTTCCAGTTTTATTTGGATTGTTAAACAAAAATGTTTTCAATCATTATTTATTGTTTGTAGAAGCTATATTTATTTTAAATCTACAGTCAATAACGTGTCAGGAGCTGAAGCATTGTGAAGAGTTGTTATCAAAATTCAGTTGCTTGTTTTCAACACTGTATGGGGCACAGCACATGTCTGCAAATTTAAATCAAATGCTACATTTACATGACAATGTGAAGCAACTTGGTCCTCTATGGGTCTATTCATGCTTTTCATTTGAAAGTCTGAATGGAAAACTAATAAGTCTATTTCATGGAACCCAAAATCCAGTTGTGCAGATAGCCAGTGCTGTGTCCTCAATGTTGAAGCTGCCAGCATTGTCAATGAATGTTTTAAAAAGCACAGAAATTGAAGCTTTATACAAGAAATTAACTGTGAAAGGTCACCACTTTAGTATAAATGAAACAATTACTGAAGGAGCATACGTGCTAGGTAAACTTCATTTTAAAGTGTTAGATCCTAAATATGTAGCAGCAATTAGTCAGTGCATGGGTACACAGGCAGTTGGGAACTGTTACATGTTTTACAGGATTCTTTTAAATGGGGATGTTTATCATAGCATTAAATACAACACACACTGTAGAAACTCTTGTACAGTTATTTACAGTGGAAACAATAATTCAAAGTGTGGCGAAATAATGTTCTATGTTAAGGCATACCCTCTTTGTTTTTGCAAATGTACTGCTCTCTATTTGGCAGTTGTTAGATGCATTCAATTTAACAGCAGGTGTCTATTTTTAGATGACAGTGAAATTGTACATGCCAATTTGAATTACATTTTTACTGGTAAAATGACAAACATATTCACTGCAATACCTGTGCAAACTATTTCAGGATTAGGGGTATGTATAGTGCTTGGCGAAGAAAAGATATGCGTTACTCTTCGACCAAACACATTTGAGAGTGACTAGGCAACACCCTTGAAATTTCTCTGAAATCAAGTTATTTGAGGGCCCTTAACTAGTCCTTGATCAGTTAGCTTTAATCTGTATTAGAAATGAGAATATGTCAGGAGTTATTTTTCCAAATCATTGATTTTATTATATGTATAATATGTACATAGAGGGAGAGATAGAGAGAGTTATCAAGGCTATAGTATATATAGAGTCCTCTGACTTGGTTTTACACATGAGCACTTTAGATGAAGCTTTCAAGATGGACCTTTGGGTGGAAAAAAGAAACTGGAAATTGGAAATATGTTACAAAACCGGAAATGACTGCTTCACTTTGGTTTTACATGTATATTTTAGGAGATTTATTGTTTGTGAATCAAATTTTTGCTGACTCTTGACAATATTGCCTTTTGTTTGGGCTAAATTGCAATTGAATGAAATGCATGTGTGCATCAAGAGCATCAAGAAATGATTGAACATTACATAAATCTGTGATTTCTCTATACCTCATGAAAATGATGCACAAAAACATTAACAAATTTGTTTCAAAATATTGTTTTAACACCATTAATCAATGTTTTAGTAGGTGGTGATAAAGTGTAATATGGTGTTTAATGCAATGCCTGACTGCTGTAATTGATTTCTGGCATTTATAATCTGTGACTTCATATCTATACCTTTGTTCAGGATAATTTTATGATAATGGTGAGCCTTATGTGTAATGCAGCTCCACAGAGTAACATGATGTCAGTTAGGTACCACTGCATGGTATAATTGCTCATAGTTTGGTCAAGTTTGAATATGATAGTAAAATGGATTCACAATATAGATGTCATTAGATTGTTGCTTATTCAGGACAACATGATGAACTCATACTCAATTGTCTTTCCTAGCAAAATGTAATAAAATTATGAAAAATATTTTTTCTTTTGTCTTTTTAAATCAAACATGGGAATGTGTAGAACCAAGTTTTAAGAATGTCTCAGAAAAGTTGTCTTTATCAAAAATGTTGATTAGTTGATATCTTGTATTCACCAATATATTTGAAGAAAATGTTGATACCTCATGAATACAAGTATCAATTAGCTCTAATGTAAAAAATAAACATGCTATTCTCATATGTTGAAGAAAAGTTTTCTTCTTTGCTTGCACATATAGTCAAATTAACCATACCCTGATAAGACAGCTCTTAAAGATATATATACATTATATACATATATATATCCCCCAAAAAAGGAAAAAGAGAAATCCCGAAAAAAATACAATATACTTGCATGAAAAACTTAGCCATTTTCTTAAACTTAACAAGCTGCATGCATGGGATCGACTTAGCAATTTTTTTGATAAATTGTAACAAGCTTGCATTTAGCTCACAAGCTCGCAAGCCCGTGACTAGCTTGTAAGCTTGTGACTAGCTCACACAAGATAGTAGGTGATTTTTAAAAAAATTTAAATGAGTATTATCTTGTTTGTTTCAAAGATGGTTGATATTTTGGAATGATGTTGGTTAATAATATGGTTATGCAACTAGAAAACATTTCCTTTTCCTTGGAAATGGAAAGAAGAGTAGAACTCGGATAATCAAAATTTCGGATAAAAACTATAAAAGTTGCCTATTAATTTTATAAGAGACATGAACTTTTGAATTTGGTATACAGCAACATAACAACTGAAGGTTAAACTAGTATTATAGCTGTTGATTATGCCTATTAAAACCAATTTTTCTCATTTCCTTACCTAGTACTTACCTTTTTCTTCTACAAGCAGACAAAAATAATGAAAAACTGATACCAACTTAGAATTGTGATCACCTAAATGTATCATACATTGGGTACATGAGCCTTCCAACAATTAACTTAGTTCTCTCAAAGATATGCTGTCTTAGCAGTCCCCTCTAAATACTGCCAAAATTAGAAGACACAAAGCAATTCTTCACATTGCTGACACTATTCCAGAAAACTCGTTTTCACAAGATCGTGTATATTATCACAGAAATTGCACAAGTTAACCTTCAAACGGGACCTTGAATTATTCAAATCATATAATGCATTATTGCTTCAAGCTGGCACAAGCGCTTCTTTTGAACGTCAAACCAGAAAGAACTGGATAACAGTCTCCCTATTCATCTAGAGTAAGTATTTAGCCCCTATTATGCCTCATATGTCAGAAAACTGGCACGTATCAAAAGGGTAGTGATACCAGAGAGGTACTGGTGAAATATGGTGATCTTAGAGCAGACGAGACGCTGAGAAATTAAGCCAAAGAAAATAATGACAACAGAATGATAGCGTTGCTTTCAACATAATTGGTTGCTGCTGAAGGTCATTTTTTTCATCGTTCATGTTACCGAAGTTACACTCGACATGTGAAACAAAACAAGGGAGAACCAGAATCAGCTGAGCTGAATGAAGAAAACTTACGGAACCAGTTTTCAACAAATGAGGAGAAGACTGCTTACGCTGAAATGTACCAAAAGTTGTCAATCTGTCCGAGTTAAAAAAAAGCATGAAGTCATCTATGAGAAACGATGGAGTTTCTGTTTCTGAACAAAGAAACTCAACAAGAACACATAATGTTAACAAAGGTTAAAACAGACCATCAAGAGTAGCCCAAACTATACTAAAGATATGGAATTTCATATGACCAAATAGAAGAAATTGACACAGCACTTTGCTTAGACAAACTCATTAGATATCAAGACACTGTACCTTTACCCGAGTGTATTCATCAAAATGTTCAAACGACATTAGCCTGGGACAATATAGACATATTTGAAGAGACATTGCTTGGGTAAGAAATATCCCGTAGAGCAAATGGAATTGTGGTTCAAAAGAAGACATATAGTCTGTTAATCCCAATAATCAAATGTTGCCATGTGGTGAAAAGCAGGAAAAGATCAATCACGCTGGCATTACCTGCTATACCTGAATACAATGCTGAAGAACCAGTTGGTCCTCCACCTAGAAGAAAGTACATTGCTTTAAATGAAACTGATGTCATTGATGAGTGCTTCAGAAAAGATCTTCTGTGGGTGCTCAGTAGACTACATTGCTCTTCTAATTTAGTTAGTTTACCATAGTTTACCATATTTGTTTTACATTGATTGTGAAGGAAGCTTAAAGCTTGTTCAAAGCCACTCTCGATGATGGCTTCCTTGATACTTAACCAGTACACGCGCCGGTTTGTGGGTTAGTCACGGATATTTTCTCCTCGCCTATGGGAGATTTGAACCCGGTACCCTCAATACAAGAGGTCGATGCACTACCTCCGCACCACTAACAAAAATTCAACAGCTGGACAGGTTTCAATATTCTTACTAAAGACAATGTCCAAATAGAGTCTGACAACATTGGTTACGTGTCAACAATTAATTCCCCATCAACTTAGCTCTAATATGTTCATGAAGAAGTGAAATTTTCACTTCAAACTATGCATACCCAAGTTGCCAAATATCGTTGTTGTTTTTGACCAAGCTTTATATGCCAAAGCTACAGACAAGCACAGTGATTTATCATAAATGTAGTACCTAGAATAGGGGTATTCCATACTATTTGTACTCTCCTCGGTATCATTGGGAAGCGGTTTGTAGACGCTGTGTTGAAAGACCGATGAAAACAGTCTGGAGTTGTAGAAGTGATTCATTAAATGGCATGTTGCAAGACAGAATGTATAATCAAGCTGTTAGATTTCACAAGCTGTTGTTGAAGCTTTTCTACAGCTTGCATGGTACGATTTTAATGCTAGCTGTATAAGAGAATGTGAAAGTTTGAAACATAAAGTATATGAACTGATTTTGAAAGTCAATGAAAATCAGTGTATGCAGAGATGCTTTCGCTAAGTTACTGGGAGCAAAAGAATTTTCACATACATTAGACAAACTCCAGCAATATCCTCTATCACTTAGAAATAAGGGAAACCTATCTGCTTTCTAGATGATATATTGACTTGATACAACTGATACTGAATTTGGTGAGAGCGTCAAGAGAAGGTAACTGGAAGTTGGACTTATAGCTATTCATGACCTTATTCCATGGTGCTTCGCATATTACAACATCATATACGCCAGCGATTTCTCAACTTGTATTGCAGAGATGTCTCATTTGCCTGTTGAAAACCCCCATGTTCAAGTATACGCAACAAGGATGCTTTTCTATACAAGTAGAATCGACAAACACATTTTGGAAAGATTCCAGTTGACCAAACAGTGGAAGAATCAGTTAGTAGTAATACACAGGCACAAGATGTGAAGAAATAGATAGGATTTGGTCTTTCCAAGAAGAAGCTGATACTAAATTATTGCTACATGCATTCTGTGAGGGCAAACTACCAATGTGCGATATGAAGACGTTGTCTTGAGCGAGATCCTATATACCATCTCTCAAAGGAAACAGTACTGTTGGTGTCTCAACAATGATTCTGATGACCAGGGTAATAAATACCTAGCTCTTGAATGGAATGATGTTCTAACTGCACAAGATACTGTTATGGAAATGTTAATGTGTAGTAGCTCTCGGGATTGTAAATCAAAAACAGTCCCTTTCTAAAACATAGACTGAAATGTACAATGATGTGTAAGGTAAAACATGTTCAAATCAGCAGAAAAATGATGAGCTGTATGTGTCAGAAAAAGAAAGTTTTAAGACTGATGACTCAGAGAGTGAAGCTGAATTAGTCTTTATCTAACCAGTAATAACATATGGACAATTAATGTATACAATGATGATTCATACGGATACTTAAAGAACGCAGTAGATGGTGACTTTTGCAACTGACAGTTCCATATCCACGTCCATGTCCACCCAATTTCACTTGTTTTATGTTTGTATGCTTCCTTTCGACTATTGGTGTTTGTCTTGTTAATGCTTGCTCTGTCTAATTGGTCTTGTGTGCGCAAATGAAATTGTGCTTTTTTCTGCTTCTTGGTTTGATATTAATACTTTATGTGGCATAGCCCGCGTCATTCTACCTTCTTGGACTTGATTTATAACTTTGACAATACATACAAGTGTAATGAAATATTTGTTTGGAGGTTTTTTTTCATTAAAAGTAAGCTCATGTTATTGTATTCTACACAGAATCTGCCTACATGTGATATAAACAAAAATGATCTACTACAAATGTTTTGACTGCTTTATTGCTTTCTGTAGGACCCATCATAGGACACAAATGCTGCCTATTACATGCAATCTCCAATTTTGTAATTAAACTGAATAATGTGATAAATGACCTCCAAAACAGTCCGGTTTACTCTCATCTTTGATGGAAATGAATCATGATTTAAAAAAAGTGTGGCTATTGACAAGAGGTACAAAGTATTATATGCATACAAGGTTGCCGAAAGAAGGTAGTGGTTCTCTATTCAATTAAACTGACCTGTATTTGATGCAATGCATCCATTCGTATTGGGCTATACTTGTAGAATCTATGCAGCTGGTCTAAAATGGCTTTGTAGGTTGTCAGGTAAGAAATTCCTTTGGCTGCTTGACCTACAGCAAGAGCAAGTCTATGGGCAACACAGTGGTTCGATATTAGGTGCAGAACATGCTCTCGCAATTTGGCACCAACCCCGTTCTTTTTTCCTACCATTACAGCTGCCCAATCGCTTCACAAGGAGGAAAGCTTGTTGAATGGTATGTTCTTCTGTTGTAGAAGATCCATAATGGCAGTGACGATTGAGTCTGCTTTCCCGTCATGGAGGGGTATTATTGAGATGAACTCTGTCTGGCTAACACCATTCTTCAAATACCTAAAATATCAAAATAATTATTTTCTGACTTTACATGAGCATCATGTTATCACAGCAAGTTTACATAAATTAATGTTCTCTATACTAGCCTAGAAAAAGAACACATGCCACTTGACACTCATTCACTTATCTGTATACAAAATTCAGTTTTAATTACTATTTAAGGCCTTTCCCGCAAGAAGTTGATTGTATGACATCAGAGATGATGTATGCAGTCACATTTGAACATTCCTTTCAGTTTGAAAGCGGCGCCTTAACATAAGACTAAAGAAAAATATCCAATGTGGGTTCAAATAAAGACCAAAGACTTGAAAGTATACCTGGCATACACTATTATTTCCTTGATCACTACAATGTCTGTTGTTTTGTCTACTTGCATTGGGTACTAAGATGATCATCTTAGGGCGGAGAGTATGGGCTCTTGAATCATGGTCCCCATTGTTATGATTGCTTCCTGGATAAATTGCTGTGACTCTCCATTATCATTCCCCCATTATTCAGGTTGTTTATGATGCTTACACCTTGTTCAGCACAGGTGTTTAATTATAGATAAAATGTAATGACTTCCTAAGATCCATCATATCAAGGTACTGTGTGTTGCAAGAAGACTATTTTGAAAAACATAGTTTTCTGTACTAAAGAAATGTAAAACTGTATCAACCATTAAAGCATTTAACTATCTGTTATCTTCAGGATTTGTTCATACCAAGCTAGATAATTTCTATTAGCACCATAAATATTCTGACAACTATATAACTTTCAAAATGATCTAAAACTAAATATTGGGTGTAATGTAGCCTACGCATGAATCTATCGCCATAGGTGATAAAAGCCATGTCAATCAAGGCGTCATTAATTAACGAATAGTATTCACACCAAAGTGTATTAACGCTAATCTTCAGTCCTATAAGGGTCAATCAAATGCCATAACATTAATACACACGCTTTTGTCTACCTATACAGACGCTGTACAAGTGGACTGTGTATATTTTATCCTTTGTTATCGATTTTTTATCAGCTGTTCTTTACTGAATTATTGGCGTCACTTTATCTGGCATATGCTGGCATTGGAGTTAACTGCAAAGGGGGTCAATTTTAAGGCGCTGAGGAGACATCTAAAGCGCCGCGGGAGTTAGTTCAGGCGCAGCGGGAGTGTTTATTTTGAAAGTTAAGCGCCGCGGGGCAGCAGCGCTTTATAGGGCTGGGTAAGACCCTGGGCTATTAAATAAGTATGTCTAAATGTTCAATGTTGTTTCCTGTATATAACATAAAATTTCTTATAAAAACAGTTCAGGCTAGTAATCTGTGGTTCGGGCTAGTGAATAATCCCATCTGGTAGCCAGAATGGGCTAGTTGTTTGAAAATTGAATTTCGCAAACTGATATAATATTATAGCTCCTCCAAAATCAGCCAACTATGATGGCATACATTGTTTAATGCAAAACTTTTACCGGGCTTAGCTCTGTTGTATCAAAAATTACCCGATTGAATTCCAAATGGCACCTTTTATTCACAACCAGACTCTGGGTGGATATGGATTTGGATGTAGAATCCTCATACCGTTTTGTAGAACAGACACTTCCACAAACTCCTTCTTTTCCTCAGCAATCAACCTGTGGAGTATAAACACTTGATACACACATGTATATTGTATATGATTTTACTGTTTTTAATGAACACGGAATATAAACACTTGATACACACATGTACATTGTATATGATTTTACTGTTTTTAATGAACACGGAATATAAACACTTGATACACACATGTACATTGTATATGATTTTACTGTTTTTAATGAACACTTTAACTATACCCAATGTACATATATATCTGAACGAAAAATTAAATGCCCCAAAGAGGGATTAGTATGCAGTATCATATGAAGAGAAAGATACCCTTTTGTCATAATGGCTGTTTCTTTGCTATATTTCATGGTCTATTGATGATTTCAGTTTGAAAGAACCAGAAATTGCCCATATGGGAATGGGTTAAATAGTCAAGAGATATTTGGCTTAGCATGAGTTTAAGCTCTGGATTTATCAAATCAAAGCTGGACACATGAATGAGTTGTAAAAAGTCTTCCCTTTGAAATAAATACAGATTCAATTTAATTAAAGAATATATGTATTACAGTCAGTCTACGACATGCAGTTTTTCAAACACTAATGGGCAAATCATATTTTGTAGGAACTTGTTAAAACAGTCACAAATGTATACAGTTTTAATGAGTAACCATAATATAGGATTTAGAATATCAATAAAAAGCAGCCATTTTTTTTTCAGGTTTGGGAATAGGCCCAGTACCGGACATATTGGAAAAGATCACAGAGTTTTTCTCTAAAATTGGGAATTATTCAGGAATAACTTAATGCAAACATAAGCTTTCTTGGGAAATAGGGAAAAATAGCCAGTTGATTGGGAATGGGTCCGTTTTATGGTACCAAATAGTCAAATAATATGACATGAAGATTGCTTTTTTATCTGATGGGGCAATCCAACGTCAAAAATTTGAACAATCAAAATAGTGTCGGACTTTCCTCATTCTGATTTTCGGGTTAAAAGCACAAAATGGCCATTCAAATTCAATTGATAAGAGACTTAAAGGTATGTAAAATCAAAGCACTGAAAGCCCTGAAGGACTAAGAGGCGTTTAATGCAAGGTGATTGAGGATACATTTGAAAATGAGACTGGCAGATGGTCTACTTTCTGAACATCTAGAGATATGGTAAATTTGAATGAGCATGCAAAATTATCAAGTCAAAAATGTTATCAAGCGCAGAGGAAAACAAATGATGTCATTGTGGTCTGCTAATGTTTGAACATGGTTAGAAATTCTACTGAAATATGCCTTTTCTATTTTAACAAGGTCTAGCAAATAGTCTGTATGGTAATCATCTTTCCCAACTTTTACCGATCTTTTGTAACTGGTTAAATCTAGTGTTTGGGAAAACGTAGGTCCATTGCATCAGCTGGGGAAATATGTCAAAACTTGAGATTGGGAAAAACCGGTCCGTTTTCTGGACCCAGTTACAAAAGGAGGAAAAACCTAAACATATAATTGAAGATTTATTTTGGGGATATCCTGCCGTTTCTCGAAATCCCCCCGTTTAAAAAGGAAGGGGGAAATTGCGGCCCTTCAAATCCATTTCTAGAATAAACACTGTAATAGGTTCTTCCCATTCCAATGCGCATGCGCAGAGAAAATCTATCTGGAGCAAAAAATTTGTCACCTAGCGTTAATCAAGGGTTCTTACAAAGTTAATATGCAGAATACAGACATGTTAAGTGCATGGTTTAAAAAAAAAAAAGGATTAATTTACAACTTTGAGTGAAATAATTTGATGATTTTCAATTAAAAAGCCAATATGGGTCTTCAAACGGTGCGACAAGTTTTTGTCACATTTGTCCTCCATTAAATGAATTGTTCGAAAGTTTGATGTGATGGGAGATATTGCCTGATACGAAAAGTTCTCAATATTTTCCGATCACGTCAAATTAGTTTGACTACAATTGACCTTACGACAGACTTTGATTGACAGCTGGAACTGACCAATCAGCGAACACTTCGGTTGCTATCCGCCATTTTCTCCGACACGCTGTGCGACTCCGTCAACATATAGCACTATTGTGCTGTGGTTTTTCTTCGTCAATACTGCTTAAGATATTGTTTAAGTACTTATTATAGAAAAATTATGTATAAGGAGAGACTTGTGGGTGAAGTAGAGTTTATCCCGTTTCCAAAATCTGTCACATATATTGTGAAATGACTGAGATCTACACGCAATTAGTAAATATATGCAAACAGTCAATTTATAAAACGATGTAAAGAATAGAAGTATGAACTATAATTTTCTTTCTTTTTTTTCTTTCACATGTTAGTAAATTTTTATTTTTGTCTTTTATCTTCGTTTGAAAATGAAAAATTGTTGTTTTTAAAAAACGGAATTGACACATAATGACGAATGTTATTAGTTGCATTTGATAATGAATCAAATGTTAACTAAAAATACAATATTGATCAATAATGTTGTGGGAGGACATGGTTTCCAGTTGGATATATACAAATTCTTCAAATTGGATTTTAATTAATTGATTTTGTTTTTAAATGGACCCTTAGAGCACCTTTAACAATTAATTAACTTTCTTATTATAGCCCATCAATCCACCTACCTGTAATGATCGATGTATCGTATCCAAATTTAAAAGCTATTAAAAACAAAACAAATCCATAGCTCCTTGTCGCAACTTTATCCGAATACCTTTAAGAATCTAATGTTGCTGTAATATGTTGTAAAACACACTCTTGGTAGACAGTGATTGATTACAAAGACCGCCGATTGGCTAAACAATAAAGCGTTTGTGACTTGACCATAAAGTGCAATTGTGTCAGATTGATGTTAATTGGCGTCGAAACCCTTAATCCTTTTTAACAATCGAGGTTTTTTAACCCTTTACCAAATAATAACTACATTTGACTACTTTGTTACAGACAACTAGGGAAAATATTGTGGGAAATGGAGAAATTGCTATTAACGAGCAAGTTATCCATTTCCAACAATATGGTCTGCCCTATCAGAAAAGTATTAATTCATCATCTTCATTTAAATGACGTCTGCAAACTCTTTAAATTTTGAACAATTGAAAATATTTCGTTTGGTAAAATGACCCTTAGTTCGTAATCAAGTAGCAAAACCGACAATCATCCATTGAGTAGCATACAAAAGATTATGTTCGAAAGTATTGATGATTAACTTATTTGACAACAAAATAGTGATTGTTCCTATCAGCAATTGTTTAACACCATAATCTCAATTTTACCAACACTATTATACTTTTTTCAACATGACAAAATTGGCAGGTCTGCGTTCTGAATCATTCAGGATATACGCCGATTAAGTAAAATAAAAATTTAAACCGTTTAAGAATCAAAATGAGATAATTTTGTTCGTAACCTGCAAATACTGCAAATTAACTGTTTTGAAGAAGTATGAAATACGGTCATTTTGAAGGTCCGGTCGAACCAGTGCCGAACGGACCAATGTCGTTCGGATCCGAGTCTGATCGGACTTTGGACGGATCGTGTTTGGTGCCGATCGGACCCCACACTGCTGGGGTAAATCACTCCCCCAACGCCATTGAGATATATAACAGAGCTGTTATAAATGTCTCTGCTAACGCTCAAAATATACCATCTTCTTAACAAATTGTCATGCTATGTACATATTATCCAGCAATAAAGGCAGGTGCTTATTTTGTAAGAATATTTCCGATTTCAAATAAGAATATCCGAAATCATCGGCAATGTCAAACAGGGATCCTAGTTTTGCATTGACGCTATTTCACTCAGAATGTCGGAGAAAATTAGAGTGACCTCCCCTATTTACGGTGGGCGTGGTTAACTGCTCTGTGTCGAAAGGTCAATTACAGGTTGACAATTCCACTGTAACCAGATCGACCAATGTTCATTCAACAATGTATAGTAACAAATTACTAAACAGTAAATTGAACGACTAGCCGTAGTGAAGAAGTGAAACAGTACAATTTAATTATTAAATGGGGAAACAAATAATTCAGATTAGTTACGAAAATAACTGAGTACGAGTACGGTAAGTTTAGAAATACTTGACAATATATCCAAAGACAGTTGTTATATATAAGTTGTTGTAAATAAGAAACTGCCTTTATATATTACCTTGCTTTAATTCTAATAGTACATATTATGGTGGTTTGTTTTGTGTATTTTTCACTTTATTCGTTTTGAATTCTCACACATTTTTTTGCGCAGCGCCGTTTTCTGGGAAAAGGAAGTGACGTCATAATCAAAGTACTGGTGGTTCTGTGCATTTCTGCGCATTTCTGGAAATGACCATTTAAATAGTCCTCCATTTACATGTGTTGACATGCTGCAATTGGTCTCCATTGAAGTTAGAAGCATCGCCGATCCATACATCTTGATGTTCCCCCACAAACTTGCAGCTAGACAGAGACAGACAGACAGACAGACAGACAGACAGACAGACAGACAGACAGACAGACAGACAGACAGACAGACAGACAGACAGACAGACAGACAGACAGACAGACAGACAGACAGACAGACAGACAGACAGACAGACAGACAGACAGACAGACAGACAGACAGACAGACAGACAGACATGCATACATACATGCAAGAAAAGCGCTTGCTTACAATGCCTTAATAGTATCCACTCATTAACCAATAACAAATCAAATAACGACATATCACCTGTTTGTTGCAGAAAACTCTGGAAAACATTGTGGGAAAAGAAAAAACTGCTCTTAACGAGTAATCATGGGATAAGTTATTAAACATGCATCAATGAATTTCCAAGCGTCATGTTTCTTAATTCGATCACACCGCCGTGTACCTAATGGTGCCAAGTAAATTGGACATTGATGTTAAACACATGACCACGTTGTAGAAGAGTTGGGATACCTATACTCATATTCATTGTCTCTATCGTATATTGTGTATAACGATATAGTTTGTTAAGTTAAGTTAAGGTTGGTTTCTGCAGAGACAAAGATAACTTGTACAAAGTTCATCATATATAACGTACTTGTATATAAAGTAAAATTTGATGTCACCGTGACAAACATATACTGATAGTTACAAAAAGAAACACGACGTAATCCAGTCCAACCCGGGATTCAAACCCACGCTGGAGGACTCAACATTTCCGAGTAAAACATCGTTAGTCAGCACAATGTCATATTGTGTCTTGATAAAAATTTATCACAAATCACAAATTAAATAATTTAGGTAAACTAATGTAGGGTGTTTTGTGCTCCAAGTCTGTGAGGGAATGGGAATCTGGTGACCCAAATGGGAAAAGATAATTAATAACATGCTCTTGAGTAGAGACCGAATAACTGTGAATCATAGGTGAGCACTCAAGACATTATTTAAATGTTTCCTTTATGATCAGTTATGATAGGTTTATTGACCGATAGGCGTGTTTGTTCAAAGTCATATTTCTCGTCGTTAAGGTAGAATACCTATAAACCGTCATTTTGAAATGCATTTGGGGCCGGAACTATTTGGTGTAAAGCGAATAGTTCCGACCCGACCGATGTTTACCGAGAACGACCGAGCTAATCCGATGTATGAATGAATTTCGAAATGGCGGATTATGGGTACTCTAACTTAACCAAGAACGCTTGTCAACGGAAATCAACAAAGTAGACATATTTATGAAATTGATAAAGGTTCATTTAAATATTGATGCCTGAAAAATATTCTACTTTCTTCAATCCTTGGACATATTTCAGTGATGCGGCCCAAGCAGTTTGATCGAGGAAGACACTTTAAGATCATGAAGGATCTCTTGTATGGCACACCTAATCTTACCGAGTTAAAATGACGTCACGATATAAGGGGGTGCAGCCTGGCCATAAAAAATCAAATAATGCACTTTATAAACGTACTATACAACACAAAGATTGGTTTGGAATCTGGGCACGTGGCTACCTATACGCGACTTCGCGGCTGAATCCACATGATTCTGACAAAAGAATTAAAGGAAATCAGAATTTGTTTAGATAAAAAAAACTAGTTCATTAATGTATAAACCCTTGACGCCTTATTGTATTCTATTTGTTTATACTATGATATGATACTACATTAATAAATCTGAAATCGCCTAGAATGCACCATTATTTTTTAAAATTTTGCGGTGGAGCATGCTCGAACCCACTTAGCTTAATCCTCAATCCACATCCATGGAGAGTTTGCTATGCGCCTGGAATCGCTACCAATGTATACTAGACATAGCAATGTAAATAAATCATCCTGTTCAGTTTGTGTGACCAAACTGTCTTGTTCGGCTTAGGCATATTGCAATTCAGGTATATAACTAAAAAAGGCTACGTACTGTTTGCTAACTCATTAAAGTAATGTGAAAGTCGACAATCATTAAATCAAACTTGTTTGATTAAAGCAGGTTGATTCATGACGATTCTTTTCACTTGTTTGCTTCACTCCTTTATATGGAAATGTGCGACTTACATAGCTACATTCAAAGCAAATACCGAGGATATTTATATGACATGAATCTCTCTCTCTCTCTCTCTCTCTCTCTCTCTCTCTCTCTCTCTCTCTCTCTCTCTCTCTCTCTCTCTCTCTCTCTCTCTCTCTCTCTCTCTCTCTCTCTCGTCGGGGAAGGGTAACCTTGAGGGAGGGCAGGGTCAAAGGATTGTGTCCTTTTTTTCGATGGTAACATGATTGTAGTCACTTTTTATACACCCATTGCTTCACATAGCATGGGGTTGGTCATTTAAAAAAACATGATCATGTTCTTAACAATTCTCCTACAAACCCCGAGTTCCTGGAACCTTATATAAGAACAAAGAATAAACGACAGTACAGTCATTACCACACGTGCATTTCTATTGTTTCAACGAAAAAAAAATATTTTACTTCCCTTTAATGCCTCCCACTTTGTTAATTGAAATACAAATTCCACACCTTATTGTAGTAGGACACACAATAGCGCATTAGGTAAAGGGTTCTCCAAACCGTTCAGCGCCCAGTCAGAATTCCGCTTCATTGTCGCGGGTTCGAATCTTCCATCCGGTAATATGCAGTATTTTTTTTCCTCATTTGTTTTCACTTTAAATACACATTAAAGCGTATGACATGATTTTGTTCTTTCTTTTATCTCATTGTGTTTATGTATACAGAAATAAAATACCAGTTTTCAATCAACTGCTTCGATTCTCGTATTCATTCCATTTTTACAGTAAAATATCAATTAATGATTTCCATTTCGTTTTTGGCGTGACAAAAAGTCCAAGAATTGGCTCCTGTCGGGAATAACCATGAAAACGGGGTATATATCTCGTGCCCCGGGACATCTCCTCCTCAATAGGCTTAGAATGAAGCCTTGAGGACCCGTCTGCCCGTGACGAGATTTGTATAAATATCTATGTTTATTCGTTTATTTGTGTTTTTGATCTTTATACATTTAAATATATGTACATCCCCAGAAAATGAGTAAAATAAAGTTATACGTGGGTTGTTCGGAAAGTTCGTAGAATTTTGTTATACTGTATCTCTGTGTAACAGTGGTCGATGCTCTTGAAATTTAATACATGCATGCATTCACCTGTTTTCAACATATACTTAACGAGAAAAACAAAGTAATCATTCTAGCAAGATATATTGGTTACTGTAGCAACGTTGTTACACAGTATAACTCACTCTCAATAGATAACTCTATCTATACATAACAATGTGTATTTCATCGGCCTGACTCATAAAAAATTCGTACTTTTACATAACTGCCGTGACCCTTTAATATCACAGGTAACTTTGTTTTTGTAAATGGAAAATTGATATGAGTTTAAAGGTACTGTAGATGTGTTATAGTTGGGACTCATGTTCCGTTCACGTCTAAGTTAGCGCTTCTCTGAGGTTGTTTTCCCTCTTTATATCCATGTTTCCAAGAAAATCTAGCATGCGAACCTAAAATGCGAGATAAGCTCCAGACTTATTTATAATAATCTCACAACCACAAACTCATGAAACAATAAGCTTTAAATAGGTTTATCATATACTGAACAGGAGAGATTTTTATTTGACTAATTGAGTAGTAAATCAAAATAGCATTCAATAAACTAATTAAAACTCACCATCTAAAGTAATTGCGCACGGTGCACTTGACATATATGGACACGTTGGGAAATGGCCTAATCGGAGAAACTAAAAACATACTATTCATTCTGATGAATATATATTTGTCGGGTGAATTTCATTTGGTATTCTGTATTAATTAAGAATAAAAATATTAAGCAAGGCAGTCGTCTTCGAAACAAAGGGGCGCAAATCTTACATTACTTTAAGTAGTATATTTTTTACAGTTGTCCCCCTTGATAAAATTTCTGCAGAATTCAAAAATGAAATCAGCTTTGCTATCTTTACCTCTCATATCAAATTGAAACAGTTTAAAGTAGGAAATTTTGACAATATCACGTCTGGTAGAGATTGAATGCTAGAACGTTTTGGATAGATTGAAAGCTACAATCTTATAAAAATTCCTTTTCAGCTTGTAGTCATGCTATAAATACATGTGGGACAACAATCTCCCATGCAGAGTTATCGTCCCCCGGATCGTAGCGGGAACCAATTTACTCTGGTAGAGATTGGTGGGACAACGAAAATTAACCGTCAATAAGTCGCAAAAAGGATACCTGTAGTCCTTTCTAACTCGTATATAAAATCGTTTCAATTTTATTGGAATTTTGCAGACCACGACTTCTTATCGCTTTTATTTTCAAGCGCTTTGTGAAAAAACTTTGCAATAAATTTAAAGCCGACATGTCTTTCAAACAAATTAGTTTAGAAAAGCAGAGACATAGTTATCTATGTCTCCGAGAAACGATATTTGACAGAAGATGTGCTCAATTCGTTAAAATGTATATGAGTTCATGTATAAGGAGTTTAAGAAATACTATGTGCATAGCGATGACTTTATATAACTTTTATTAAATTAAAAGTGGCTGATTTTCTACCAGGGCATTTAGCCCTTTACCACAAAAGCGCACTGTCTTGCCATCACAAACGATTGATTTTGGAATTAAACAGACATGATGAAACATAGTAATAAAGCACTGTTATTTTAAAAAGGAATGAAACGAGTAAATGCTGTGATATTTCATTCAAGAGAGTTTAGCATAGACGACTTTCTAGAAATATGCACGGAGCGGTCGAAAACGAGACTCTGACGTCACTTCCTCCATGCGGTAATGGCGCTTTTTCGGCGATGTTCAGGAAAAGAAACAAAATAAACATTAAACAAAGCGAAACGACCTGCCAAAGTCACGTTTTAACAAGGTAAATTACTGTTAATAGTTAATAAGAAATAAGAAATTCAACGTTCTTGGTTTAAAATTGGCTGCCAGTCACTCAAGTCTCATTGGCAAATTCAACTCGTAACCAGGATATCTCGTAACAAATGGGACCCTATTGTTTTAACATTTTTAATTTTATGTACCGTTACACGTAATCAATTCAACGTAAGTCTTTTTTTTATACCGTGTACAGTTATTCATCAGTAAATAGGTGTTACTTGTTCAATTGGTGAGCATTCTGTTACTACCATTATGTGATTATTAGGTATGAAATCACACAGGGAGAAATATCGTAATAGACCTTTATTAACACTATATATACACAAGGGAAACAACTTCAAAGAGAAACCAGTTCTGATGTTCCGCGATTATCAGCCGTAATTTTTTATACGATCGCTAGTCTGTCAATTCTCTATATGTCCCGCATAGCCAAATGATTTCTGCGTCCAACAATACCACTCTCAACAAGATCGGTCCAGTCAACTCGGAGAAATCTGCGACGACACGCGATATTTTTTTCGAATTTGGTTTATTGGGAATAGATCGTTGAGAACAGAACCAGCCTATGATTCGGCACGTAATCACCTCGAACGATGGCACTTTACCGGCACTTAAAAAACAACTATTGGTAATGATCCAAACTAAAAATTCTAACCTGCACACTATATACAACATGTAATCCACAATTTTCTTTCAATTATTCACTGATTTTCGGCTCAACTCCATTTTGACATTCCAAAACGAGGCTTGATTGATCCCATCGGCCATTTGTAAGAAGTGATATCATTGGTTTAAAAATTACAAGGCCAAATCACAGCTTGGTTCCACGTTTTTCAGATTATTACATAAATAAAGCCTCTCGAGCGTGGTTCACAAAGCGTTACTTCTGTCATTTATCTGTCAATTAGTCGCCCCATTGAGTTTTAGCGGTTTAATTTTTGTGATTTTAATATTGTGTTGTTATTGATGTTGTGATTTGTGTACATACGATTTATAGATTTTTGCAGAGACATAGATAACAGATTGGCAACTCCGGAATTATCGCCAAACTCTCGCGTGCCGCGAGGTTCTGCGAGATAAGGAAAGTGCGTACCTGTTTATCCGTTGCCACGGGAGATGTCAAGCGAAATTGTTACTTCCTTATTACAGTAAAATAGCCATGTTTTGGTTATCTGGTTGCTTATCTGAAACAACTTCTGGACATTTTGTTTTATTTTCATTTTATTAAATTGATTTTATGTTAAAAACTAAACAAAAAGTTCCAATAGGCCTTCTTTTTCAATGACAGGCTTGATTACCATGCAATTCAGATTTGTACTTATAACGACAATGTCTTTCAAGCCAAGGTTTGAATAATATTTTGTAATAAATCAAGTGACTCTATTTAGTTGCAGTTAATAACCAAAGCATGAACTTTCCACTAAGACACGATAGTTTTCGTCAATATTAAAAGATTGCTTTCTCACTTCATTTCATTTATTCTTTGTCGTAAAACTGTTTACAGTGCTCATTTTGTCAAAACAAAACACATTTTTTATCATGACATTATTTCAAGCCAAATGTTTAAATTTAAGAAAATTAAAAGTATTTTATGATGTTAAAATGCATGTGATGAGAATTTTTGTAAAAGTGGTTTTAGTAAACGAAAGGACACGTAAGAAAAAACTGACGTGCAAAGTTTTTCAATACACCGTTTACCGCAGATTCCTCTAATATTGATTGCAAATCAATAAGTTCATAATTATTCTTAAACACGTAAGGGTCTGGTCTTATCATGCTGCTGACCGAAATGATTTTAGAAAAAAGAAATGTGAGCTTTTTGAATGTTAAGCTAAAGCAAATAGTGTGTCTTGCACCTTCGTTTTTATTATCATTTCTCAACGAGAAATTAAGTCAAAGCACACTACTTTTAAAACCAGACAGACGCTTTAAACAGAACAAATCCTCCCTATTTTGTTTTCGGGATCTTTAGGTCATTAAATTTGAATGAGGTGTCAGAGAGTGGACACAGGGTTAGCGCCACACACTTCTTGTGTAATCGCCCTAGCATCAAAAGGTTTTATGACATTAAACTACATATTTTATGGGGTGGCAATTTACAATCATAGCCTGTATTGTCCACTACCGTGATTGACTCTATCACCCTTCGTTCTTCAAATGACACATTTCACTTGACATATTTGCAAGCGATCGGAATTAAGAAGAAGTATGACGAAAAAGGAAATATCGTGGTGTTTCTGATTAAGAAGATCTATCCATTCTCTTTTGTCCATTAATTGAATGAATTTTCTTCTTCTTATATAGGAATATCACTTTGAAAATACGGGAAAGTTTGGAAACTATAGAACTTAGTCAGCATTTAATACGGGATCAATTCAAACTCATTCAGACGTTTTCAGTAATAACACGTTTGATAAAATCCAAGTTACACAATTTAAGTTTTAATTGATGCAAAAATGAAAGATTTTGATTGAAAATAAAATGGATGAAATCATGATTATGCTTGTGTGGTAAAGCAAACCTGGTATAACTTCGTTATAACACGACAATCACCATCAAAAAGCGGGTAACCATAAAACAAAAATAACACTTCAGGAAAATGTCAAGTATGATATGATCCAGTGCATAGTTTTTTAGTTTTACTTGCTACAACTTTGTTAATCTTTGGTTGGAAATCAAGATGGTTGAACTCATTAAGGTAGTAAATGGGACATATTTAGTACGCAATAACTTCTAAATGACAAAGAATATCGGATTGAAAATTTGGAAATCAACAAAATCATATTATCCCATTAAAGTGGACATAAATCAGAAATGTTTGAATAATCCTCTGTTAAAACATTTTACTTTGTACAAGTATGAAATATTTTGGTTGAAAATAAAATGGCCAAAATCATGATCATGCGTGTGTGGTTCAGGATACCTGGTATAACTTTGTTATGGAAGCGAAGATTACTTTAAAAATGCGGGCAAGCATAAAACAAAAATAACACTTCAGGAAAATGTCAAGTATGATATGATCCAGTGCATAGTTTTTTAGTTTTACTTGCTACAACTTTGTTAATTTTTGGTTGGAAATCAAGATGGCTGAACTCATTAAGGTAGTAAATGGGATATATTTAGTACGCAATAACTTCTAAATGACAAAGAATATCAGACTGAAAATTTGGAAATCGACAAAATCATATGAACCCATTAAAATGGACTTGAATTAGAAATGTTTGAATAAACCTCCATTAAAACATTTTACTTTGTACAAGTATGAAATATTTTGGTTGAAAATAAAATGGCCGAAATCATGATCATGCTTGTGTGGTTAAGTAAACCTGGCATAACTTCGTTATGGAAGCGAAGATTACTTTAAAAATGCGGGCAACCATAAAACAAAAATAACACTTCAGGAAAATGTCAAGTATGATATGATCCAGTGCATAGTTTTTTAGTTTTACTGTGCACAACTTTGTTAATTTTTGCTTGTAAATCAAGATGGTTAAACCCATTAGGGTCGTAAAAGGGGCATATTCAGTACGGAATAACTTCTAAATGACAAGGAATATCAAACTGAAAATTTGGAAATGTAGAAAAACAAACCCTTTCTTTAAAATGGACTTGAATTGGAAATGTTTGAAAAACGCTCCTTTAGAACAGTTTGAATCTAAAACTACTCAATTATCACGTTTATCACACAAAACCACGAAATTGCGAACAATTCAATCAAGTTTGTCGCAGTTTGCCATGTTTATTTCTTTGATAATCGCTTGCTGATCGGTCTTGTTGGATGGAGAAACTTTCTAACAATAACAATATAGTAAATTCGGTAAGAAAATATTTTAATTATGACTTAAAACACGCTTAAATGTGTGTTGCCTATTTCGCGTTTAGTTGAAAATAGCGTCGATAGACAGATCTCGAAAGGTCTCGCTAAATAACGCGTCATGCGAGATATCGCAGAAACCGGCTATAGGTAAAGAAGGAGTTGCCAATCTCTGTTATCTATGTCTCTGATTTTTGTGAGTTGTTTGATTTTTGCTTTTTTAAATACTGTGCTGACATTGATTGTAAGCTGTGTACATATCAGATTCGTCTTAATGTGAAGTCAAGAGAATATGGAAGTTGTTTTTAAATCCTTCCATTGAAGATGGAAAAACTTAATTCCTCACAAAAAGCTGCGTTTGATTTTGCATTAAAGGGACACAGTTTTGTTTTACTGGGCTCAGCAGGGACAGGTAAATCGTTTGTTGTGTCTCAGATTGTAGAAAACCTTCGGCGACTGGGAAAAAAAGTGGCATTGACATGCTCAACTGGGATTGCTTGCCTTGTTTACGACAGACACTTAAAGGTAAATAACTTTTAAATTCATCAGGGCTTGTTCTTTGATCTTTAGCAACAACTTTGAAATTTGGAAAAAGTGATCAAAACCTCTCTCCTATCTTTCCTCTTTTCATTTTTTTGGCACAATGTATTTCTCAAACCCCACTTTCCCCTTTACACTCACCCTTTCCCAAAAAATAACGACATTTGACCACTTTGTTGCAGACAACTCTAGAAAACAGTGTGGGAAAAGGAGAAATTTCTCGTTAAGAGTCAATGTTTTCTGTCCTATCAGAAGATTATTATCATCCGTATTCAATACATTTCAAAATAACATCTGCAAACCCTTTCAATTTGGGACAGTCTAAAATTTGGCGTTTGGTTAAGGGTTAATGATGATCTCATATGGCTAATGATGAATATCTGATATTTTCCTTCAAAATCAGTTTGTTATTAAACCTTTTAGAATAATAAAGTACCACTAACTATCAACTGAAAATCATATGATTAATCAGTAAGTACATTTTATTAGGTTATTTTTTTTTCCAAATCAGTACATATTTCTATGAATCTTGAATATCACAGACTCCAGGGTCAACCTGTCATTTTTTATTGTTTATGAATAGGCTATAACTTAAACTTTTGGCTCCTTATATGGAGACAATGTAATATATCCTCACTAATTGGTGGTAAAAAAAACACAAAAGAAAGCAAATAAAGCAATAAATGCATAAACTGTGGACTGGAGTGTTGGGAAGTGTGGAGAAAGTCATGCTGCCAGTTGAGAACCAATTGATTTTGTATAGATTTTTATTTTGTTTTAGGCTCAGACTGTGCACAGCTTCACTGGAATAGGAGATGGGCGTTATTCTGTTGAAGAAGTCAGAGATGTTGTGTTAAACAGTCCAAAACACCAGAATGTTTTGAAACAGGTTCAAGAGACAGACACTCTACTTATTGACGAATGTTCGATGATTAGTGGAAGAACATTAGAATTGATTGCAGAAGTTCTTTCCTTGAGGAATCCATCCCTTTTATTTGGTGGTTTGCAGGTCATATTGTGTGGTGATTTTAAACAGTTACCCCCAGTTAGAGATTTAAACTCTGGAGATGATGGATTGTACTGTTTTGAAACACAAGTGTTCCAAAAAGGATTACCTCATATCATCGAGCTCACAGACATTGTTCGCAAGACCCATGAAGAATTTATTAAAGCCATACATGAAGTATCAAATGGAGATGTGTCCGTTCAAACTTCAAATCTATTGAAATCTACTTCACAGCAGGATTTTGGAGATGACGGAATTTGGCTCTTTGCCAAAATGACCTTGTCGATGACGTTAATCGCAAAAAAATACTTGAACGCCCAGGTCAACTATATGAGTTTAAATCTCTGGATGAGGGGGAACAAGTGAACCAACAATCAAAACTAATTGTTCCATCTAAATTGTGGCTAAAAAAGGGCATACCAGTAATTCTGCTGCGGAACTTACACTGCAGATTAGTCAATGGCCTTCGAGGTACAGTGGTTGATGTGGATGAAGATGGTCCAACAGTCAAATTTGAGGACACAGCTATACAGAAAATTGAAAAGAGCATCTTTGAAGGTAACTTTAACTTTCTTTATGAATATGCCTATGTTTATTTTATACTTGTACAATGAAAAATTCTGTAGCAAATATGGCTTTTTATAAAAAAAAAAGTTCTTTCTTCCCAATAGTCTTCAACTCAAAAACTTAAAACCCATTGCCCAACAATAACAGCATTTGCCATGTTTGTTGCAGACGATTCTGGAAAACATTGAGGGAAAATGAGAAATTGCACTTAATGAGCGATTTCTCCTTTTTCCACAATGTTTTCAGTCCTATCAGAAGATTATTTTTCAATTTCATCACATTTTGAAATGGCGTTTGCAAACTTTTTCAATTGCGTTTGCAAACTTTTTCAATTTTCGACATTTGATCATTTGGGGATTGGTAAAAGGTTAAAGCCTTTGCTTCCTTTATTTTACCATTTTGTGCTTTGCATCAGAAATGATACCAAGAGCCTTGGTACAAACGTATTGTTAACATCTTTAACTCAGTGGAAGGATATAAAAATAACTTTTAACAAACTACATAAACTTATAATGTGTTCTTATTGAAATCAGCATTATGTGACATTGAAAAATGATTAATGATATATTTGAATTACAACATGAGATTGCCATTGAAAAAGAAATCTAAGGAAATGTGAACCTTTTTATTAACCCTTTCCGAAACAGTAACAACCTTTGACAGCTTAGTTGTAGATGACTTCAGAATACATTGTTGGAAAAGGAGAAATTGCTCGCCACAAGCAATTTCCCTTTTCACACGTTTTCTATCCTACCAGAAGATTATTTTCCAATTTTATCACATTTTGAAATGTTGTCTGGAAACTCTTTCAATTTGGGACAGTCGAAAATTTGTTGTTTGGGAAAGGGTTAGACTATGTTGCATTTAGGTTAACATTAATATCCGAGAAACCACAGATGAACCACTATTTATCTGTCCTCAGCATAAGAGGAAGCATTAAAAACATGATAAACCATGAACTGTAAAACCATAAAACTTGAAAGAATATCCCAAAGTCCGCTGCAATATCACAAGAATTTGATGGCAGCTTGAGTAAATTATCAATTTTCATGTATATATAAATCTGTAGCAGCAACTCTGACCGTTTGAAAAGTTCTGGTGCAAGCTACAAAACTACCATTGCTAGAACAATGACTACAAACCTTAAAACAGCATTCTGAATATGATTGAACTTTTCTTTTCAGTTTACAGTTCATCAGCCAGAAAAGTTGTTGCCACAAGGATCCAGTTTCCTTTAAAGCCTGCATTTGGGTTGACAGTTCACAAAGCGCAAGGGATGACTCTGGATCGGTAATACATTAGAGTTTTCTCTACTCCTCATTATGGATATATATCTTTTCTTACATGTTTTGTATGATTAAACATCAAAATCTATTGTTTTTCACCTTACTTCTTAATGACTCAATGTCAGAAAAACTGGGAAATTGCAACGACAAAAGAAGAAATTGCACATAATAAGCAATTACTAGTCGTCTCAAAAGAAATTTCACTTTTTATGCTTAAAAGATTTTTTTGCTCATGCTTTCAATTTTGGCTAGTCACAAAATGTTTATGATTCATTGGGTTTAGACCACATGAACCCATCACCTACTTTAAAATGTCATATCATAGAAAATAATGGCATGCAATTCCATTCACATCAATAACTACAGGTTTAAACCCCACGACCAAATATTTTACAATAATATTTACAAGCAGGCTAATCTTTGTTGTTGCATTTTATACTACAGTAACTACTTCACAATGATAAGTACCTTCCAACTTGATCCTGTAAATCATAATCCTTATAATACTTCATTCTTATGCAAACAGGTTAAATCCAGGCCAGCCACCTAGTAATTTGACGACTGGCCTGTGATCTAACCTGTTTGCTAATTTAAGTTTCTTTCTTTCCTCATCAAAATTAAGCAGATATTTATGGTTTTGGAAAGTAGATGACAGAAAGGTCTATTTTTAGAAAATTATCCAGCATTCTAAGGGTTGTTTCCTGCATACAGCATTCATTATTAGAATAATATGTATACGATGAGGTTAACAGAAGATAGATCTCTGTAAACAAACAAGCTATTATCTACTGTCTACAACATTAAATACCCCAACAATGCTGTCAATAGGAGCTAAGTCATTGTCTTAAATGGACAGATTAATTACTACAATGTACAACAATTGGTTTATCTGAAGATCACTATCAAATTTTGTGATTTTCAATAATTTCTTTTTGTCATTTATTTATTTGAAAAGCGTATTAAGAAAGGATTGTTCATAAAGCATCACATTTCCTCTTGTCACCATCCTTTTTAAGGCTACCAAAATATTTGTTGAAAGCAAACTTGCAGCAGTCTTCTGCAGGAGATATGTTGTAGGAAATGTGCAAGGGTTGTATTGAAGTTTGTTTATATTTTTGTTACAGTGTAAGCATAGACTGTAGGGACATCTTTCAACCAGGCCAGCTTGGAGTGGCTCTGTCCAGAGTTCGTACAATTGAGGGTTTATGTGTCAGAAACTTTGATGAGAAATTCTGCCTTAAGCACCCTGCAAAGGTTACAGAATTTTACAACTTGAAAACAGTGGAAGACCTTGAAGACTGCAGTTGTTGTAGAAATATAAAGAGGTAACTGAATTTTATTAGTCAACACAAAAGATTTTTTTTTTAACTTATTGGGATTTTTACTCAACTTTTAACATCTTTTATTTATTCACATTAGGTATTACAAATTCTAGATGCATTCCACAGATATTAAACAAGCCTTTCAATGTGATTCCATGTCAAGGACAATTACTGGCTTGAATGTTCAATCAAAGCAAACAAGAACCCAAAGCTGATTGAACATGCAAGCTGGCAAAGCAAAATCTCTCATTTAACATGTTTTTTTTTTAAAGATGGAAAGGGTCTGTTGTTAAATCTGGGGGAAATGCTTCTCTAACGGTTTAATTACAATCTTATTTGAGTGTACTTTTTTGCTTTCACCATTCCGCTACTTCCAATTGCAGTCTCAACTTTTCTCTTTTGACGAAGAGGTTTGTTGGTTAATACACCATATGGGGAAGTATTTTCAATCCCTCTTGCTGCGTTTGCTTTTTTTGAAATGGCACCCTGTCCAACAATTACACTGCTTTGTGCTTTAGAGTATTGCAAAGCATTTGGATTTGTGTTTGCTCCATGATAAGTTGACCGTTGTTGATTAAAATGATTTTCTACAACATCAGAATTTACTAGGGCTGGTATAACTGCTGTATATGTTGACCTGGTAAATGTTAATACATATTGACACAATTGTACAAAGCCAATACCACAAGATTGGATGTCCTCATGACACTGTAAGGACATAATATTTTTGTATCGCTCTTTTGATGCGCTTTAGTCTGCTGAAAGTTTCCAGTCATTAAACCAGTTGCAAACACTCATCAGGTCCTTAAGTCTTTCATCCATAGATGATGTAATTGGCCGCCTGTCTCTGAAAATCTGTATTAACTTGGAAGTTTTTTGCAAGAACTCAACTGCCCCATCAAGCACCTTCCCTTTTTCTCCTAATGAAGACCTGTATTCTTGCATAAGATTCAACATTTCAATGTTTAACACATCCTCTGCAAGGTAATTTCTCATCTTTTCCTGGTTGTTTGGGTAAAGATGTTCATGGGTAAGTTTACGATGGAGTGAAAGACAATTCTGTTGGTCCCAATTGTATGCATCTGTAAACATTTGCCATTGAACTGTGTTCCCATTACTAAGCGTTAGAAGTCTGGTTGAAAAATTAGAATACCCACTTTTCATAACATTGTTCCTTATCTTTTTTACTACATGGGAAAAGTCCATAAGAAATGAAAGACTACGCAAAGAACAATGACTGGACTATAAAGGAACGGATGTCAGTATTGGGAATATTTAAATGCATGAATGTTCTGTTGCATTGGGCTCCATCCATAATGGTATGCAAAACCTTAAAATCATAAGCTTCAATCTGATGGACAGCATCCCAAAATATTGCATGCAACTCTTGACCTATGACCTGATTAGTTATAAAATGTGCCAAAGGGAAACGAAACCCAGTCAGCCCAAGAAATATGATTTGTAGAACATGAGTTCCTAAAGTCTTTTTTTTAAAACCAGCTCTTAAAGCACTGCAAATATTTCCCTCCTCCCCTAAATCTGAAAATCCGGACAAAATGACTTCATCTCCTTTACTGATTTGTAGATCTGCCTGAATGGACATTTCATCAAACACAAGGCCACCACACATGCCCAGCTCATTCAATCCTTTTCTGGTTGCTTCTTCGAACATCCATCTAAAAATTTCAGGTTGAAAGCCAATCTTTTGTTTCACTGAATTTTTGTGTAAAATTAGTACTGAGGGGGATGGTAAAATTAATATGTTACTATCTCGTAAAGTGTTATATCCATGTGGGCTTCTTGAGTACAGTTGCAGACATGTCATAATAAAAGGTTTGCTCCATCGTCTCCCATTCGGATTTTGTTCAATATTTTTAGCCTGGTCTAGAAGCATCTCCTGCATTTCCTCACTTGTTTTTGGAATCAATTGTCTAAAACGAGCCTTGAGAGATGGTTCGTTTTCATTCTTATCGAGTTTATTTTCCGAAGAATTGAAAATCATTTTCTGGCAAATTTTACATGTTTCTTTTAGGCTGTTGAAATGAAGAACTCTTTTGCAATTGAGAGACCTTAGAACTCTTCTGTTAAGGTCACCCTCTGCGGGACCGGGTTGAAGTCTTTCTAAAGTATGGAATCTGCTGACAATTACGTTTTTTGTGACAGCTACTCCACAGCAAAGTCTCACTTTTCTAGCAGTTTCGCATACTATCTATCTCTACTCCTCTTTTGCTTATTTCATAGGTATTATGTATGCCAAATTCTTTAAGGTCTATGACACAGCCTGCTAGTTGTAAGGACCATGTTCCGTCACTATTAAAAATAATCTCTTTCCTGATCTCGGAAGAATTTGCCTTGATGCCAGTATGAAGAAAACATGAAACATGTGATTCTGTGGATTCTTCCACTACTACATTCTCCCCCTTGATAAATTCTTGGATCTGGTCAAAGTGCTGATTTTTCTTTATAAATGTTTCATCATTGAGAACTATGTTGTTGTATACTATCTTTCTAGTTTTATTATGTAGTGATCTCTTAATTCCAGGAAAGATGCGCAGCAATGATTCAATGAAAACTCTCATCGGCACTGCATTTCCTAAGCTGGCTTCTGTGCATTCAAACTTGTATCTTTTATATAAGGAATGCAATTCAAGCTTTCCTTCACCAGATTTAAGTCTTGAAAACAACCTGAAAATAAAAGGTGGAGAAATAAGCTTCAAGTTGTAAAAAGTTCATCCAACTGCAACATCTCTCATTATTACCCAAAATATCATTATATCACTAGCTGTAACTCTTTACAAGCGTATGCCATATTTTTGCATCATGTTGCAGACAAATTCAACACAGCTTTGAGATAATTTCGCATAGGCAGACTTCTATTGTGACAATGCCCTTTTTCTTCGTTTATCACATATATTCACAAATCATGCAAGGATACTTAAAAGGATATCTTTCTCAATACCAGGCATATTCTCTTTTAACTTAAACAAAAGGTAAGCATTGCCTTTGCTTCAGATGCTATGTTGAAGTTATGAAAATATGAGAATTTGTTATTAATGAGCAAAGTCTCTTTCTATTTTGTTTATTTTATTTGTAAGAAACAGTTAAACAGTTATAATTAGATATTTGTGTAATTTATATATTTATTCTGCTGCACAGTTCTACAAACAGTAAAAGTTGAAACATTAGAAACAAACAAAGATGTTTTATTAACTTGAGGAACCAGAGTGATGTTCGACCAGATGAGACTGACAATTTGCTGTTCACACCAGATGATAAGGCTCCTGAACAAAACACAGATGATGATTTTGACGAAGAATTTGACCAGTTGTTGAGGGAGATCAACTTTGGTACAGATGAATTTCATTTACCGGAGGATTTTCATTGTAAATCTGTCATTGAAACTATCAAGGTAGATGAGCCTGTATCAAGAGCCCAAAAGCGCACAAATGAGATCCTCCTCAATGTGACAAGTTCGAAAATAGAAACGTTCTGCAAAAAGGAGTTTCTAGTCCTAACAAATATAATTAATGACTTGAACATTACTGTTCCAAGAGCAGTTTCATCAAAGGAACTGACCCAATTCTATACCAAAGTCAATGAACACATGATAAGCCTTCAGTACAAGCTATCGTGCATCGCCCTGTTTGAATGTCTTGGAGAAACCTTCAGTGACGACCATATGAGAATATTGATATGACCCACCAGGAGGGTGTCTATTGTTTAGTCTTCTGATTAGACAGCATTTCTATGAAGGCTGATCAAAGGCTTTACAGTATACAAAAAGTGTGTCTATAACCTTTCCCTTGATGTATATTTGTGATTTATTGTATTTATTCTTACCTGGTAGTGGAGAAACTCTGCCTTTTCCATGGTGTTAAAGCTTCGTTATTTTGAAGTTGTTTATGTCGTTGGTACCTACAAGCACTACATATTAGATACGCAGATTGACCCAATTATTGTAAAGATCAACCCATGCATGAAACACACTGTGCTTGTTCAGTATGGTGGCGATTTCTATGTTTGCGTTGGTTTTTCCTTCTCTCCCTCGATGCAACCTTAACTGTAGTAACGTTGTCAAACGATCCGATCACATCCCAGGCAGTTTGTTTACATCCGCAATTCATGTATACTACAATGTTATATAGTTAGTTAGGATAAGAGGTCACAGCTTTAACGATCGTTCTTACCTTTCGAATCATTCATGAGTCTCAGAGTACCCACAGAACGCTATACTTTCCGAAATAATCTGCAAATTCTGTCACCTTGTGCAACCAGAACGGCATGTTTACCCTAGTCTTACGTCTACTTCCGCCTAGTTCGTTCTGTACAGGGAATTCCGCTGACTCATTGATCGGGAAAGACCGTTTATCTTTAGCTGTAAGACCTTTACTTTTGTTAGCACCCTTCACGTATATATGGTTAATTTCAGTTTTCCATATGCATATCGATGGTTCTTTTCTTATTGATATTTATTGTGTTGCCATGTTTAAAGCGATCTCTATCGGCCAGTTTTTTGGCCGTGACCACTTTTATTGGCCTCGGCCAGATTTATCGGCCAGTTTTTTGGAGAACCACTTTTATTGGTCTCGGCCAGATTTTCGGCCAGCTTTCTTGGCCGCGGCCAGGTTTTGTTGGGCGGTCGGCCATATTTTTATGGTCACGGCCTAAAATTCACGTGCGCGGCCAATGCTTAGTATATAAAGGCTGGAAATTATTGGTCATGAGTCAGTCTGGCTCTAGAAACTAAAAACACAAACTCCACGCCTGTTTGCTTTGTGAAGGTACGAGTTGCGACTTTAATCCAAAAATCCTCAGCTTCTTTTATTATGAAACCTTTGCAACTAATCTGTTTTATATAACGAATTGCCTGCGGTATACCATTCACAGTAGTAGAGTACCAACAACATAGTACTGTTAGCATTTAAGATACCGTTACTGATACTTCTACCGTTTTAATTAAAGAGAGTTTATAACCGCCGAAACAAGCCTTGACCGTTTTGATATTCAAACCCATTGTTACGAAGACACTCTACCCACGAACCCGTAACAATATGTTTTGGGCTTCACCTGGCTGTCAGGAAGTATCTCATGAAACAGAAAACCAACCTTTTTCCGTATGAGAGCCAGCACACAACTAAAAGATTCGTGACAGATGCATCCAGACCAAGGATAAAATATGTGGGTGGTTACTGTGTTGCCAAATTATTGCACAATTATTCAAAGAAAAAAGCCAACCATAAGTTTAACATATCAAAAAATAGTCAATCAATATATACAGAATGTGATTTCCTTTTAACCTTGCTCAATTTTATGAGAGACAAAGAAGACACAATTAAATCTCAAGTTATGGATCAAGATACCCTGAAGGATATTGAAAGGCGTCAAAGTGCCACAAGAGGATTGACATATATCACCGATGACATCTTCAATTTCTTTGTGAAGTTTAGTGAAGAGTGCGTGAAACTTTTACAATCAGCCCAGCTTAACCAATTTGGAGAATCCATGTTTAACCACTGCTATGATCTCCTTACCCAAAATTCTACATTGAAAGTGGACTTTCGTCAAAAGTTACAAGAAAGAATTAATGAGAGCAAGCTAGACAGCACAACAGTTCACCAGCTGAAGACCAGTCATTTACTTGGAAAGCAGTTCATCATGAAAGTTTTCGAAAAAAATGTGAAAAAATTCCAGATGGTCATGTTCTCCCAATATACCAAAGATCTAAAATCTTCATTTCATGTAGAAAAAACAATGGCACATAGAAAACAAATTTTGATCAAAAGAAAAATGACGACAGATGCCTCCAAAAAAGCCAGCAAAGAGCCTGAGCCAAGCACCAGCGGCAAACGCCCTAGAACCGAAAGCTCTATAGAAAAGAAAAGGGAAAAGTCTGGTCAAGGCAGAAAAGGAAAGGGAAAAAGAAAACTGAAGTCTTATGTGGTATGAAATCCAAATAATTCTGTTTTTCTGTAGCAGGGAAAAATGGTGTGACCAAAAAACCATTTAATCAAGATTATTTCTATATCATTTCATGTCTTTGTTGTTTAATTTTATTTTTTAAAGTCTCTCTTGATTGAAGTTGACAAGTTGAAAAAAAAAAAAAAGTAAGACATAATGCCAGAGAAAATGAGCAAACATTATTTTTACCACTGTAATCTCTATTATCATCTCAATATTATAAATTTAACAATGGCTCTTTCCACCATTGAAATGCCATACAAAATTTTATCAGCAGAAATTTTCTATATCACTGCAATTAGCAGGATTAACTAAGGATGATCAAATTATTCTGGACAAAATACTCTTTCATACAATTTTTTTTTCTAATGTAACGTTTGTTGAACGTTTATGCAGATTAGGAGCCTAATGCATTGTCTGAGGGAACATGCTGGTATATATATAGACAACACAACCGCTCAGTGAACGACAGTGTTTTTCACTGATCGGATGTGTTTGTGTCTTTGAGAGGTGCATCTGCTCGGTTCATTACACTAATAACTTTTAGATTTCTATAGTAACAAGATAAGAAACGGGTGAAAGGTTTATAAGATTCAGCCAAAACAATTATTTGTGATATATTTCCCTCTTAAATGTCCTACATCTGACAAATGTTTGAATGCAACAGGTGACCCAGAAAGACTTGTTAAGAATTAATGTTAATGAAATACTGACAACAAAGATAGATGCACTGTTGGCCATGATATGAATGTTACTTGTATGCTATTGAACGGTACCCCTATTGAAGAGTGGATTGAACCCAAGATTCACATAGAAATTAAAGGCCTTCATTCGTAAATTGCAGCTTTCATATAAACATACAATTACGTGAAGTGAGTATTTTCAAAAACTTTTTACTTTACAGGACGAGTCAGGAGAAATGGTTTGGATTTGTCCATCATGCTTAGAACCTGAAGATGGAATAAACAACATGATAGGTTGCGACAAATGTTAAGAGTGGTTTCATTGGTAAATAAATTGTTCCATTCTTAATGATTTTGAATATGAATTCTCTTCAAATTAATGGTTATTCAATATTTAAACATAACAAAAGAAATACAAAGCCAACAACAAACAACTTACTACATTTGTATGTTTAACCCTTTACCAAACGCCAATTTTCTACTGTTTCAAATTGAAAGAGTTTGCAGACGACATTTCAAATTCTGATGAAATTGAAAAAGTATCTTCTGAAAGGGAAGAAAACATTGTTGGAAAAAGGAGAAGTTGCTCGTTAAGAACAATTTCTCCTTTTCCCACAATGTTTTCCAGAGTTGTCTACAACACGCTTTACAAATGTCGTTATTGTATGGTAATGGATTAACAAGCTGGTGTGTTGATAATAGGTCGATTGCTCATTTATTGATGAATTTCTTTTCTTATTAAGCGTTTTACACAATTGTTTTACAGATGTATGAAGAGTTAATTTCATGGAGTAAAAGTAAGCAGTTCTGATAAAAAATGCTTTCAATGTCTGAGACTTTCATTGAACCACAATATTCTTATGGACCACATTGTTTTATTACTCTTGATAGAATTGCAGTTTTTAAGCATCTGATTGAAACATTTTGATTATTTGTACCTCTTACAGTCATATTTATGCATCGCATTGGAGACAACTTGAATAAAAAAAAGTATGTGGTAAGAGAAAAAATTGCATGATACAAGCAATTTTGCATTCAAAGAAGAAAAAAAACAACTTCAATCCCATGTATTTACTATAACAACAGTACTCAGAGAGTAATTAAGATTTTCGTCTGCTGCAAAATAAAATTTATAATCTGCAGGTGGTAAGAAGTTTATAGGTGGATTAAACTGATATCATTTCTTATGTTTCAGGGCATGTGTTGACATATCAAGTGAGCCGAAGGAAGAGACATGGTTTTGTCCAGGCTGTGACAGTGTTTCAAAAGGAAAACAAATAAGGAAAAAGAAAAGAAACTGAATAATTATCAAAACGGAGACTTTATTTTGTTTTTCTATTGCCTCCATTAAATCTTACCAAGTGACAATCATTTTCATCGATTCCAAAATACTTTATTTAGTGCTTGTGTGAGGCTTATTCAATTAGATACTTCTTATTTCTGATCGTGCGCAAGATTCTGTGTGTTTACAATATTGGTACTCGATGCCGCAACGCCCAGCACCTGAAAAACACAAAGCTGGGGAACCAGCATAATTGACCTTCAACCTGTTAATCGTTTATCGTTTTTCATGTGCCGGTTAAGTGTCATCGCTGAAATAACGTTCATCGAGGTGATTACGAGCCGAATAATCAGCTGGTTCTGTTCTCAACGATCTATTCCCATTAAATCAAATTCGAAAAAAATATCGCGTGTCGTCGCAGATTTCTCCGAGTTGACTGGACCGATCTTGTTGAGAGTGGTATTGTTGGACGCAGAAATCATTTGGCTATGCGGGACATATAGAGAATTGAAAGACTACCAATCGTAAAAAAAAATTACGGACTGATAATCGCGGAACGTCAGAACTGGTTTCTCTTTGAAGTTGTTTCCCTTGTGTATATATACTGTTAATAAAGGTCTATTATGATATTTCTCCCTGTGCGAAATCATTGTCAAGTTAATCTACAGGTAGAGTCTAATGCACCCTTTTTACTATAACATCAACACCCTTTGAATCTCCCAAATTTTGATTGGTTGTAAGTAAGAAAGTTATGTTTTTTCATTTGTAAAAGAGGAGATTCAAAATTTCTTTCAGTCACAAGTTTACTTTGATTACAGGATCCATACTTTTAGAAGTAATGTAAACATGGTCACCATGTGTCTTTCTTGAACTTTTGCCATTCAAATACATTTAGCTACAAGATGTAACATCACAAGTCTGAACCCTTACATGGCCAAAATTCTCTTTCATTTTTGGTATAGTCTCTGTCCCTTTCATTCGAAATTAATGTAGTTATCATGTACATGATTCACATCATAGGATTATTGAACATGTTCCCTAGATATTCAACCAGTATTAAACTATCACATATCACCGTAGTTGTTTTACATCGATTGTGAAGGAAGCTTAAAGCTTGTTCAAAGCCACTCTCCATGACTGCTTCCTGGATACTAAACCAGTAATCTTTTGTGGGTTAGTCCCAGAAATTTTCACCCGGCCTAACAGGGATTCGAACCAGGGACTTTCTGTACAAGAGCCCGATGCTAGGACATGTGTGTTTGTCAAGGACATCCAACACGTTTTCAAGTACCAGCTCTTACCATTGATCCATCTTTGATCAAAGTCTGTTTCATTTTATTTACTGCTAACCATTGATCAAATTATTGCCAAGAATGATTGGATGCTTTTTATGGATAACCATCTGTCTCCAAAAATTATTTTACAAAATTATCTTTGCAAGGATTTTATTTTAATTTTTATTTAGATGATTTGTTAGATGAATTAATGAACAACTCTTGTCAGATCTTTATTATAGAGTTTATGTTCATATCATCAATTTGTGCCTGTAGCATAAGACCATCTATATTTAATCTTTTCAGGCATAAAACAATGGTAATTTAAGTCAGATGTCACATGGCTGCTATCGTGATGAATTCTGGCATCAAAAGCAAGATCTATGGAGTTGTGTTTCCCTACTGCTTCACCACAAATACCCAGATCTCAGTGGGTTCCATGAAGTCTCTACATCCCATGGTTCTTGACATGTACAATCAATGTACAATCATGAAGGTAAGCCTGAAATCTATAAAAAGTAGGGATGGGAATGAATATTCGAATATTCGAATAGCGGGTCGAATATTCGAATAGCAAAATAGTATTCGAATATTCGATTTTAATGAACCCATATTACTGTAAGTTTACCATAAATTTTATTCAAAAATAATGTTGTTTTAATTTCATTTTCTTCCGATCCCAAATATCGAAGAACGTGCCTAGCTCCCAGGTGCAGTTACGATGTTTTTACAACGTATGTCACACAGTAAAACACCTTTGACAAATTACCACATCTTTTGACAGTTTGCAAATTGATTAATTCCTAAGTGTGAAAATAGTCGATTTTAAGCCGCTCAATCTAACACCTTAATGATCTGCACTTGCTCCTTATTATCCAAAACAAGTCAATCACGCTAATTGACAATTGTCAGTGTCAACCAATCACGTAACTTGTTTGTCGTGAAATTAAACAATTACTCTTTCAATAACCAATCGTAATCATGATTGCATATGCACGAAGACCAATCAAATAATGTGTTAGAAAGTATATTTTTCTTCAGAATAATTTGTCAAACTTATCTTCATTCTAATTTCTACATCTATTCGATAAACATCACAATGTCTCCATCACGTGTCTGGAATTACTTTACTCGTTCTGCTGACAAGTCGAAGGCGACCTGTAACAGTGTAACTAGGACTTTGTATTCAAGAATACAACATCCAACCTACTGAATCACTTGAAGGACTAGTGTACTAGTATTCGCACATGCAGACATTCGGACATCAAAACAATTCTAAAATCGAATATTCGAATATATTCGAATAGTTCTAGTCGAATATTCGAATAGTGATTTCACTATTCGTTCCCATCCCTAATAAAAAGGTCTAGATTAGAGGGGATCATCTATTTCTCTACATACTACAATAGTAAAGCCTTTTTTGTCGTTATTGTACATTAGGCTAGACTTTTTTGTGTTTTATATCAGAGGCCCATTAAAGGCACCTCTCAAACTGTAAATTTCTTTAAAATCATGAATTTTTTTAAAAATTGAAAGTCCCATAAGCATTTTAGTTTCCCAACTCAGCAATTTCATTGTTACTATTTTCCCAAATTAGCAGGCCTATAGGCATCTTCCCAATTTAAGGGAAAAAAGGCCAGTTAAGATTCACTTGTCTTGTATTGATATAGCCAAGTTTTACTATGAAAAAACAAACGAACACTATTTCCAGTCTTAATATTAATTCTTTAAGACAGAATGACTCCACGAAAGCTGTTCTATTATATTAGAACAATCATAGAACACTATAACTATGATCATGGCTTTATATGGCCCAATTTATTTATAACCAATTTTTCAAAGTCCTTTTTTCACAAATTGTTAGGACAATAATTCAACATCGTTGTTGACATTCGAAATCTATTGATAAATACCGAACTGCTCTCAGAAAAAACCCTAATTAGTGCCATCTGTTTGAAAAGATAAAAGATACAACATGAAGCTGGAATAAGATATCATATAGAGACCTTGACATTTTAATTTCATTGGTCCCAGACATTTCATGAAATTATCTGCGGCAATTCAAAACAGACCCAATTTTATCACTCATTGTAAACAAACCTCATATATTTTTCACTTATAAATGCATTATTTGACCTTGTTAACTTAATGTCTTACTCCTAAAAAGTAAAATGTACTCCTAAAAAGAATATTAAAGGTCATATTTCCCAATAAACAAAATTTTCTTTAATTATGGTTTTTTAATAAGGTTATGGTTTCGTTATGACGGAGGTAATGAATCTTTTCTCATACAGAAGCGAAAAATGTTGCTTTTGACTACTTTTATTCACATTTATCGATGTTTGTGAATGACTTATCTCCCTTGTTGTGACGTCATTTGTGCTTCAAAGTCATATGAACTATCAGTAAGAAGGATCTAGTTCTCAGTAACGACGGTGTTTTTGCACAAATTTCGGACATTTTAAGTGTTGAATTGTGTTTTGGGAAACGTAAATTGGATATTGAATATGGTATTTTGACAGGTCTTCTGGTGTTATTCTGTTTTTGGTAGCAGGGATGCGAGTTTTCTGACGAACATAAAAGCTGCAAAAAGTTTCGATAAGTAAACTGGACCGTGTTTACTTTACAAATAAGCAAAAGATATATTCCCCAAACAAGAACAGTAGGCTGTGTTGCTTTCACTTCGAAGACGGCAAGTTTACGCATTGTTAGGCGTTTTCAGAGAATTGATTTTATTGATCTTTAAATAATCGGACTCAATTCAAAGTAATTTATACAGATGAAGACGCTTCAAATTCATTCTACTTATTGAGTAACCGTTATATTTCCCTGAATTGATGTTCGTGATTAAAACAATTCCTGACTGTTAGTTTGGGGTGTTAGAGCCTCGTGTAGTCTTGCTAGATCTTTATATAGAATTTGCACTGTGTAAATGTAGATAAATTCAAGAAAAGGATAAATCACGTTGGTTACACCTTTTTTGAAAGTTAATTTCCTTGAATGACTCTCTTACTCGCCAAGCTAGTTTTGTTTGGAACAGTTTAACTATGCTACATACTTGGTCAGGAATACTTAATTAAGCTGCTTTACAATTATATTACGTAAGAATTCAAAGGGTTGCAAGAATATGTTAATTTCATCCAACATCATAAGTTATTGTATTGCCATGTCTTTGGGTTTTAAACGCTTAAATGCATCTTGTTCTTATTTGCAAAACTTAGAAGAAACGTTGCCATTGTACATAAATGAGACAAAATAAAAAATACGTTGATTGCTATGATAACAAACCGATTAAAACAAGCAAGTTTCTTTTATCTGCCGATGTCTTTGAATGAAAATTCAAAATAATGAATATTTGATATCCGCAAACTGTCTCTGGACTCATCAACGCAAATGATAATGGGTTCGATCTTAACTTAAGCGTCTGCTTTTCGGAATTATTTAAATCACACACCTCATTTTTTTGCCATTGGTGATATTGGTTTAAATGACGTATGTCACACTGAAATTCAGGGGTTCAAACATGATTATTACAAATTTATATTGATAATTTAGTAATAAGATCACTAAATATATAATTTACACATTTTAACATAATCTCTTTGTTTACAATTTAATTGATTATTGTCAGTTTACCTCACATACAAAGGGTCAATCAACAAACATCGGACATTACAAGGATTAAGGGTCGTGATGCAAATTAACACCAATCTGCCACATTTGCACAGTATGTTTCAAGTCTCAAGCCCTTTATTGTTTAGGCGAAAGATAGCCTCTGGCGTTAATCTCTTAAATATCTCTGTTGTTAATTAACAGGTCTGACACGTTCTGCTATTCCAGACATGAAATAACAAGCGGCAAATCTCACACTTTCAATGCGCGGCAATTAAATCTATCTAAAGAATCCATTGTTAAGATATAACCAATTAAGACCAAACTCTCACAGGATGTTTGGATTGATAAGGTGTCAGTACATATTAATCTCTCAATGTGACTTACGTCGGATACTTTATCGTTATGATATTCAAAGAAGTGAACATGTTGTCTTTTCTATTAGAATAGTTTGACACTTCAATAAGTATATGATAATCAGTATTCACCAAAACGGTATTAACTCTGTTTTCAACAAAAAAACGTTTTAACATCAAAATCAAGTTTTGTCAAATTGATATTTAAATTACAAAATCATAAAAAATAAATTCAAATATGTTTATTTAAGTTTGTCAGTAAACTATGACGATTTTTTTGTTTTAGCTGTTAATTATTAAACCTGTCTGAAAATTAAATGCTCAATATGTCAAGACTACTTACATGAGAGAAAACGAACATAAATGTAAAGTGAATATGAAGAAAAATTCTTAAGTCAAAACAGTTGATCTAGAAAGACGACATCGGAATCAATTTCGAAATCATAGACCTCTTACTGGGGATGGAGTTACTGGAATGTTGCCGGATGATTTTAACAAATACTCTTGAATGTGCCAGTGTTTAGTTTTGAAATTTGGATGTGTGGTGAAAATGTGAGTTAAAGGATAACCTTCGTATCACAAGTAAGTTGATGTGTGGTGAAAATGTGAGTTAAAGGATAACCTTCGTATCACAAGTAAGTTGGGTTATAATACGGTTTGTTTGTTCGCAATTTATGATCTTCTCCCGTTTCATTTCATGTATTGATAAGAAAATGAAGGGTGAATTTGACAGTCAATAGTTATACGATGTACGGTTTTAAGACAATTCGTTTATTCAGATCTAAGTCTTTGTTTACTACTCAATTAAAACCTTAATGCTAATACACGATCATTGACGAAAAATGACTCATGTTTTTTTTTCAACAAATATTAATAAAAATAGCTGTTTTCACAAATATCGTCAAAATTTCAAGCCGATTCTTACATATGAAAACATTTACAAATCCTTTCAAATTTACGCGTTATGTCACTTACTCTTTTTTTCAGAAGAATATTCTTATAATATGAAACATATTCAATAAAGAAAATGCACTGTCAATCCAAACATTGACTTACGGATTGCTATTTCGAGGAAAATCGTCCCACTTTCAAGCCGTTCCTTTCATATGAACGCATTGACATATCCTTGTAAATTCACGCTTTAAGTCACTAATTCATTTTTTTCAAATGGCTATTCTTATAATATCGAAAAATATCCAGTATAGAAAATTTACTGTCAACCCAAACAATGACTTAAGAATCATTTATTTCAAGGAAAATCGTCCAAATTTCAAGTCGTTCCTTTCATATGAACAGGTTTACGCAATGACAAATCCATGCAAATTCTTGGGTTAAGTTATTAATTTATCTTTTTTCAAATTGATATTCTTATGAAATGAATCATATTCAATAAAGAAAATGCGCTGTCAATCCAAACAATGACTTTAGGATTGTTTATTTGAAGAAAAACACCAATTCTAACCAGCGATCGCTCTTCACGCCCTTTACATGGTGCATTCAGTGGATCACGAGTGACGTCACAGCAAAGGGAAGTAAGTCATACGAACTTGTATTAATCGGTGCGCTATGACGGTGATTTATGACGTAATGCGTTATGCTAAAATGTTGCAAATAATTTCAATGTGATTCTTTTACTTCATATTTTAATTTTATGAAATAAACCCAACCTGTACATATGACCTTTAAATGAATTTTGATATATTCAATTTCAATTGTATAAGAACTCTAAATATTTTTCAAAATATGAGGGCCACTATCACTTTGATATTCTCAATCATCTTTTTCAATTCCAATTTCTGATGAAAAGAATAATAAAAGACATAGAAATCTTTTTTTCAGGCCAAAGCTGGCTTCTTTAAATTTTGTGCAGTGAAGAAGTTTAAATTGTTCCATTTTGATGAACTACAGATTGTTTCAGCATTGTAGTCATCATATCATGTGCATTTTATTTTCATCATATTAATGAAGATTACTATGATTGCAACTGTATTGTGAAAAGTGAAAATCAATTATTTTGGTTTGTACTCATTGTGACATTAACCCTTTACGGTATATAGCGCCGTTCGCCGCCTTATCGATTACCGCATAAAACGCTTTTCGCCGGTATACCTATTACCGTATAAAACCTATTTTGACGGGCTATCGATTACTGCATAGAACGCTTTTTGACAGCTGAAAAATTGATTCAACTTCAACCCTTAATTACACAAATAAACACACACGTCATTTTCTCCAAAGTTTATTTTCCTATTAAACAAATATGTTTTCTTTCATATACGATGATAAAATCATGGGGTCAAAGTTTAAACTTTTGCTCTAGAGCGAATATTTTGATAGTGGTCACGCGGCACACTTCTAAAAGAGACGCTATGGGATTGAGATGAAGGGAAATGAAATACCCACCCCCAATAAAACTGAAAGCGGCCTTCGATATCCTGTCATAAAGATCAAAACAATGCCGATTTGTAAAGACTTGATAAGGATTTCCTGCAATTCTTTACAAACTAACACTTTTCTAAAAATATTATCCAATTAAAAAGAACATAGGGCACGCGACCCGTAGACTATTTAATGAGAAGTCTTCCGGTCATAAAAGATCAAAACACTGCCGATTTGTAAAGACTCGATAAGGATTTCATGCAATTCTTTAGTAACTTAACACATTTCTAAAAATACTATCCAATTAAAACCAGAGCATACGGCACGCGACCTGTAAAGGATGTTTATGACACGGAGCTATTGTTCAAAGTTTAAAGGCGATTGAAAATCGAGCCGTCAAATAATTGACGTTATAAAGACGGCCTTTTTAAAATATTTAGCCAATTTGGTGTTTCCGATCGCAAGTCGGACATCAATGTAGATTCAGAGCAGTAATTTGATCGTTTTTTATTAAGCCTGAAGATGATGAAAGGTTGATAAATATTACCAATTCACGGACAAGCAAATTAGATCATTCCTCCGACTTTGACTACAACTACGAGCTTTTGGTAAATTCATCACCCATGGACACGTATTTTACGGAAATATAAGCATGTTTCGTTGCCAAAATGAGTTGATTTTTACTGTTTTACATTTATAAGAAGGACTAGGTTTAACTCCTTTACAAAGCAATATTGCGCTGAAAAACATTCTTTTATATATTTTGGAAACGGTTTGAATGGGAATTGAAGTAAAACGATTCAGCTTTGTTGAGAAATATGCAAAGACAAAGTATGTATCTCGAGTCATGAACGGTATTTTTCGGCAACAAAATTCCCTGCAATTGATGACAAACGGAAAACAAATTACGGATCTCTCAGGGAGAACACATAAGTCATATTATTAATTTTGATTTTGTATAATTCACACCGTAATATACATTTTCATTGTTTGTTTAATTTTCTACAACTTAATCCTGATATGAATGTATCACTAAATAAAGAAAAAAAACATCAACTTAAAGGAAATTTTGTTCTCGTCGTCTTTTATTCTTTGAAAAAATCTATTAGATGAATGTAAAATGCATTAGTTTAGGTTTGATTAACAGTACCCCAATCAATAACAATTATCGGAGATAATCCTGTGCAAATAGGTACCCAGGGTGACTAGTTATGTATGCGTTAATGGTCTTAGATAATCGGATGGTTTATACCTATAGTGTCACTGATAAGCCTTATCTCTATACCTTAAAGGGTTAAGCAAACTTGCTCATTGTAAGCAAAAGTCTCCTGACCTCACAATGCTTTCATTTTTGTAATAATGAAACATGTATTTATATTTTCGTCCTGAAATATGGTGTTTTAAGATGTTGTCTGCTGCAACTTTGTCATAATTAAAAGGATAAACAATCATTTATGTTTAATCTCAATATAGCCTTACCATCTATTTGTATTGTGTTTTTCAGAAGGAATCAATCAGTGAGTGCTGCTTCTGCTGTTATCACAAAAGATGAGAGAACAAATGAAAGAAATGACAATGGTCAAAGGTCACTGATGGGCTGGCTGATAAGTTGAGATAATTGAGATACCAACTGTTATAACATGGCTGTGATTCAGGTGAGATATTCTATACTGTATGTTTGTCCATAGATATTAAATTATTGTTTTATGATGCCTGCAAGAAAATGAATAAAACTTCAACCGGGCAAACAAATATGAAAAACAACTACAGTTAAAGAATGATTTGCTCTTGATTGATGCATCAAATTATTCTATCAAGGCATTATGACAAAAAGGGAACTACTTTTGTCAAGATATTTTCATATTTAACGACGATAAATATGTGGACATAAAAAATACCGGTTGGTAACAGAAAACCTTTAAAACATCAAATGTTATAGAATTATAATAAGAATGATAAGATTTGCCCAAATTCAAAGCGGAAGCAAACAACTATTCTGAGTAAATGGTTATCAAGTAAAAAAGGATAAAAAAGTTTCAAAAAGTATATACTTTTTATGGGAGAAATCCCTTTTTGTTACAACAGTTTTATAAAGTTTTAAGTTGAGCGTTCAATCTAAGACTAAAGCAAATTGCATTGAACCCTCAAAGATCATAAACCCTAAAGGAATTTAGTTTGAATTAACAATTCTTACTCTTTGAGATAACATCTTAAAATGAGCTCTTTAAATGCTCTTTCAGAGATATTTTTTTCTTTATATACCTATACAAACAATACAGGCTAATGCTGAAAGATGTTTAATTCAGAAATATTGAAATATAAAAACATCGATAAGTATTAAGCGTGACCATCCAGAAAGTATTCCTTTGTCTTTGAGACATTTTAAATCCTCACTTTTTTTTAATTATATTGTTGTTGTTTTTAAATGCACCATCTGTTTGTTCTTGATAGATTGCTCAAAATGATTATTGACTTTAGGGTGAAATGAATAACAGTGTACATGCATATTGATTAAAAGCTTAATAAACAGAAGAAATGTGAAAGAAAAAATCTCAAAGAGCAGAGCAAACAAAGTTCAATTGATAAACAAGAACTTCGAAATAACCGAAATAATGTTTATCTTTCAGACACAAAGCAGCAACAATGGTAAAAGAAGATCTCACAGAAATGGTCAAAGAAAGGTTGTCAGCTCTTTGTGTTTACAACAATTTTAAATCCATTGCAATATATGCATAACAGTATACCAGTTGAGTTCTAAAAGGTTGATGGCTCTACCCAGATACATGATCGAGCCCTGAAGGGCAGCTCAGTATGTGGGGTCCCCTTTGTTCACTAATGAAATGGTCAATAAATTGAAATTTTTATTGCAGCAATTAAAAATACAATCAAACCTTTTCAAACTACTTGTTTAACAATCAAGATCAGTTCGAAATTTTACTGGCATTATTTTATGATTGCTGAGTACATTATAAACTAAACATTGTTTTGTTGATAATCATTCGAATCCGTTTAAAGATACTGTTCAATGAATACCAACAGTATATCATGTGAATGTTATAATAATACATGAGAAAACACCCTCCATCTTCATAGCAAAAAGGTTTTGATTCAAATATAGGTTCAAGAGACATTTTCAGACCATTTTGATAATTCTGATTCCCCATAGAGATATTTATTACAATTTGATATCAAAACAGATCTGATCAAATCATATATGTGACAGACAACAATTACTCAGGCCTAATTATATGGTAATTGAATTAATATCAAAGAAGCCTTATGTTGTTGGTACACATTATAATTGTCTTAATGAGACAGTTCAAATGAGTTACAACAATATTAATAAATGTTCCGGATAATATATTCTCATAGGAAAGAGGTCCATTTTGAATATTTTTTTAAGAAATATTTTCAGACCATTTTAAACAGTTTGATATCAAATCATTTGTCTGATGGTCTACTTTAGTTTTGAGTTACTCAGGTCTTATTATAATGACAACTGGCTAAATTCTTATTAACCCTTATGTTGTTGGCGCTCATTAAAGTTGTCTCAATGAGACAGTTCTAATGAGTTCCAACAACATTTATAAATGTACTAGATACAATTGTATTAATCATTGCAAAGAAATTTGGATTTGAATATGGGGTTTTATGAAATATTCAGACCATTGTAATACACTTTAATACTCTGTTACCGCATACATACATACATCTAAGTTCAAATTGGAAGCTTTGTAAAAAAAAAAAAAAGTCCATTTATCTTTTACTACATAAAGATATATCTGAGTCGTCCAAATTAAAAGCATAAAGAAATATGTCGTTATTAATGTATTTTATCATACAAACACCATGGGTTTTTGTCTGACAGGTTCAAATTAAAAGCATTGAAAAATGTGTAAACATTAAAGTATTCCCTCATATAAGGGTTTTCTGATTGGTCCAAATTAAAACCTGGTAAAGGCAATGTTTATAAAGAATAGAAACCAGTCTAACAAAAGGTGATATTTTTTGTTACAAGGTATTTCTCCTTCGGTCACAATGGTTTCTTGAATTCTGAGATTTTAGTACTGGTCTGATTGTACAAATGTGTTGTTTTTTTCTTTTTTGAAAACATTGACTAAGCAAGATCTTTTATTTTTACATATTCATTGGCAATGGTATATGTTTTTTTCCCCCATGAAATTTGCTTTCGATTTTTGTATTTTTTCTGCATCAGTTGCTTTTCAAAAATTTCAACAAAAAGAAATACCTTGCTTGTTATTTCAATAAAAGATAAGAACGCTGTTGAAAATATCTACAATACATTCAGCTTCCGAACACAAAGTTTGTTGGTTAGGTTCCTGTGAATTGCAGGTTATGACTTGCCTCTTTTTATAAATCCACATTCATTGTTTGTACTGGTTATATATCCAGGAAATAGTATCATGTGTGGGTAATTTCTCTGTAAGAATTTATTTAGCAATTGTAAAATATTAAACCAATGCTTTGTAGGATGGTTCATAAAACACTGTACAGCCTTTTTCGTAATTAATGTAAATTGATTGTAATTTATTATCCCCTGCCGAAAGTGATATGGTAAATCTCTTTTCTCTTTCACTCTACCTATATGTCCATCAGGAAAATTTGTCCGAGCATAACACAAATGGTACAATTTATTTATATGGAGTTTTACATCACATCAACATTATTTCAGTTATTTTGCAATGCCCAAATCTAAATAATGGTCAAGCCGGATAGAACCATTGGCACTCCTTAAGTCAGTCTGGAAACTGCCTCTCATGAACATCCAAACGCTGTCACATGAATTTGAACCCAACACAGAAAGGGGTTATGTGATTTCAAGTTCTATACTCTAACCATAAGACCACGGAGGCCCCTACAAATAGTACAAGAAGCATAACTCTAAAGGTCGATATAGCTTAATAGGGAGTGAAGTGCACAAGAAGGGTTTCATAAACACTGGCATGGTGTGGGAGTTATTGCCCTTTGTAACTTTACAAACATTTTCTTAAGTAAAGCTTGTAAAAGGAATGCGTTTCAGCATGAAACTTTATATGTAGATAGAACTTAACAAGGAGAAGTGCAGTGCACCCTAACATGAGACCTGCTGATATCAAATAGATGAATAATTGAGAACCGACTTTATTTACATTAATCATCATTGAATCACTGTAATGTTCTAAACAAATTTATTTATGAACTTTGCCAGTCTCCAACAATTTTTCCCCCATCTACCATACACATAAGGCAGGGGATGGCTATTTTAACTTGGATCCTGCCTAGAGATATTAAGGTTTTTAAACAGATCTTGAACATTTCTTTTGAACCTTACTTTTTGTTACATTTTTGTGTCTTTCTTTGCTTTGTATGTAATATTTATTTTTTATATTTTTTTTGATCCATTACTACATCATCAAAACAATTTGTACTATCCTAGAATCAAGACTTGATATCTTTAAATGAACCTTTATGTTTTCATTTACTCTCTTCCATAAGTGTATATTTATATTAAATCACGTGCATCCAAAATGCTTTATTTACCACTGACAAACAAAACGAGAAATTACTTGTGACAAGCAATTTCTATTTTTGTCTTCATTGTTTCTACTCAATACCATACATTAATCTGTTTTCTTTTTAATACTTAATGATTGCTGTCTGCTGTTGCTTTTGACTATTTGCAAAATGAATTTAGGGAATATATTAGGACCCATGCCTTTGATATTGTATAAATATTCACTGTGTACATGAAGGGTTCAGTGTAAGATTACAGCAAGTGCATCATGTTTGTGATGGACTTACTATGGTCTTGCATTGAACCTTTGAAATGCTTTAAAGACAAGAATTCTACTTAGATGTAAACTACATAAGTCAATACATATCTAGAGGTGTGAAATCTGTTTGAATCAATTTGAAACACATATCGAGGGTTCAGTGCAAGACTATAGTAAGTGCTTCATAAACATGAAGCACTTACTATAGTATTGCACTGAACCTTCGATATGCAGAAGTCAATCATAGAAACTATCGCAAATGAATGAGAAATAAATCATCATGACCTATTGCAAGCATCTGCTGCTACTTTCAATATGTAATCATTTAAAGAGTCCCATTTGTGTAATTGGTTTGTATATTGGTTTGTTAATATTTATTTCTACTTACTTCAGACAAGAAATTATTGTGGCAGAAAAGATGATGTGTGCTTGATACCTGCATTATCTTGTTCTGTCACACTATTTTCCTCATGATTTAAAGAAATTATTTTTCATCAAGCTTAACATGTCTCTTTCGGCAGATATTAGTCCAGTCAACATGTGGCAACATAGAAAACAACCTTTAATTTACATCTGAAATCATTTTATATGCAACAGTCTCTAACTCGAATATGTTAAAAGATGACATGCAAAAAGTTTAGAAAATCTTTCCAGGGAAAACAATCTTAAAAAAAAAAAAAAAATAAAGAAGAAGAAAAAAGTCATAGTATCATTGTTAGTCTGGAAATAAATAATTCATACACAACAACAAATTGTTTATCTCAGCATATTGATTTTAATAAAATACCTGTTAATTCCAACATTTAATTAAACATAGATTATTGAATTTTAAGACCTATTTCTAGTGTGTACAATGATGAACATCAGAATTTAAACCTTTTTTCTTAGTCAATTTATATCAACTATTCAACACAAACTGACAAAACACTGATCTATGTATTTTTTCAGTTGCAAGGAAAAGACTGATTTGGCAAAGACACATTACAGTAAACTAGTCACTTGTAGCATGGTAACAGAAATATGTGTAACTAAGTATCATAAAGGAAAACATTGTGTGGTTGTAAATGCCTGTCAATAAAGATGCATTTTTGCAAATATAATCATTTAATCGAGGTCATTAATATAACCTTTCTATGATGGTTCATTCTCTCTAGTCAAGTTTAGACTTCATTACTTTCAAGAACACATCCATTTGCTTAGTTTGTAATGTTAACACTGTTTTCAAAAGTGTTCTATTTTTTAACAGAATACATTTTATTCAAACCAGTCATGTCCTGTTTGGAGCTGTAATTGACTTGCCAGTTGTAAAACTACTTAATCTCTCAACAATATTTCAGTTTTATTAAATTTAAAATCAGAATGTTGCCCAAAAACCTGCAAAACTGGGTAAAATGAGTTATAGATTTATAGAATAATTATGTTGAAACATAGCGTAAAAACACATGAGCATGACAATTTTACGCCTGCACTATTTGATATCTTATGTTTCAAAGTGATATTTCTCAAATCATGTACCCATCAATTTAAATTTATTGTTTACATTCGAGTTACATCTTAAATACCAAACATGTTTCCTCAACTTGTTTTTAATGATAAAAGTTGTTAAAGGGACTAACTCCGAGATTTGTGCTCTGGGGGTGATAAACATTAAAAAATTGATATTAATAATCATTATCACTTAACCAAAGACCATTTTCAATTTCTTTACTTCCCAGTTGTCAAAGTACATATTAAAACACATATTTTGAACCATAATGTTAAAAGCATACTTGAGCTCAGAAAAACTGCAAAACTGGGTAATATGAGTTATAAATTATGAGTGAATATGTTGAAACAAAGTGAAAAACCACAGGATCCTGACAATATAAGCCCTGCACTATTTACTTTCTATTTTTCTAAGTGCTATTTTCACAAATTTGGTGCCCACTCATTTTACTTCATTGTTTACATTCGAGTAAAATCTAAAGTACCCAGGAGCGCTTGGATTAATGAATGGCGATCACCTGGTTAGAAAAATCATGAAGCACATAAAAATGCTGTCATTTATCCAATGTTAACAATGTGAACATTCAAAATGGAGAATTTCTTGGGTTTTATTGGTTTCCAATGTTCCTCAGCTGACCTAGTTTTATCGCTAATTGTAAACAAACCTTATAGTATTCACTCTTTTTAAAGCATCATGTTAACATGTTACAGTCGCAATTCCTCTACTAAAGGAAATTTAGAGTACTTTTAAGTCAATTTTCAATTATTGTAGAACTTTCACAATTTAAGTTTAAATGAGTGCAAGTATGGCTTTAAAGAAAATACACTTTGAAGAGTTGATGCTAAAATGAGTAAAGAAATGGCCTATGATTGAAGTGAAAATCTCTCTAAAGATAGCTTCCATTTTATACAAAAACAGAAATCCTGCAACTGGTTATGATTCAATTATGTTGTTGATTTTTACTTTAGATATATACATTTAAAACTAAACATGTGAATTTTACATTGTGAAAAGCTGATGCTAGAATGTGTAAAGAAAAGGCTTATGCTTGAAAGTAAAGTTTTTGTGAGCATGTTTTCATTGAATTGTGCTATTAATCTAAGAAACACGCTTAAACATTTTTGTCTGAATGTAAAAACATTAACCTATGTGAAAATAGATATTTCAACTGAATATGAATTCGAACAAAGTTATCATTAGTAATTTGAAGCTCACTTTTGCTTTAGTTTTGATGATTCAATATGATCTTAAGAAAGCATCACATCCAAATGGACACTTTACTCTTGTGCCTTGATGATTCACCAATGATCCTCTCATTGCCACTAATAATTTTACACAATAATATCTTTTTTCCCATTTAAAGATTTGTCTAGACTGTTGATGTATTGTTAAGTTGATGTTTTGTTATTGAAAAATAGTACAAAAAATATTCTGTTGCAATAAATTGAGGGTTCAATCTCAGATTGACTGGAATACGTCTGCAAGGTTTCGGTATCTCAATACAAAGTAATTATACTTGTTCATTATTTTAGAGGGTTAATCATAAATTCTATTATTGGCTCCTTACTCCTTTAAAAATTCATTTTATTTTATCTGCAGCAAATATCAATTTGTTTACAAAATACAAGAAAAGGAAAAAAACTGTCTACTCAAATTCTTCAAGAGGATTTATTGTCCCTATAATACTCTTTTTATTGTTCTGCTTTCTTTTCAAGTTTTGTCAAGTATAAAATTCTTTAATTTCTTAATTGGTTCATCATGTTTGGAAAACCTTGTAAAAAGGCAGAACATTCTCAGAGTGTATTATTTTTCTCTTTGTTTATATGGTTTTCTGCAAACATAAATATATCTAAATAAGAACTTAGATCATTATTTAGGATGGTGTAGTAATGGGTTTATTGATGTGATTGTTGTATTTGTATTTTGTTTTCAGCAAATGACAAACACTGCAGGAACTCTTCAAGTAGTACCTTCAACCTAGTGCTTTATCAATAGCTACTCACTGCTTGATTTAAAGTTGCTTTTTCACAGATAAGAATGTAAAAAATGGAATAAAAATACCTCACTACTTAATAATTTCTGTACTCTAAGCAATGAAGAATCATTGTTGATCACTAATTTGGTTCAAAAAGAGCTATTTTAGTTATGCGTTCACAGCTTAAACAATGTCATATGATTAGAAGTCTTAAGCCATGGGCATGTGTGTACTTTTTACATCAGTATATATCATGGTTTGACCTATGAAGACAGATAGCATGAAATAAGGACATAGCAAGATTAGATAATTTGTTTTCATTGAAAACCTTTAACAACCTGCATTCACATTTAAACAATGTCATATGATTAGAAGTCTTAAGCCATGGGCATGTGTGTACTCTTTACATCAGTATATATCATGGTTTGACCTATGAAGAAAGATAGCATGAAATAAGGACATAGCAAGATTAGATTCTGCGTTTTTATTGAAAAACATTTATAAAGGTGATGAGGCAGAGAAATAGACAAAACCCTAATTTTTTCTACAACTGAATAATCCTTGATTCATTTAATACCCTCTTTTTCTTTGTTCAATGAAGATGTGTCAGCCATTTCGTTTCTGATTGTAGGTCACTTGATCGATGAAATCTGTGTGGGATATCTGGGAGATCCAGTCTATCACAGTATTACCTAATCGCGGAGGGTTTCAAGATTCGACTTAGAGCTAAATGAATGAAATACACTTCTAATTGAGTGAATATATAGTGTTTTCATGTTTAAAGGACATTGATATCCTGTCAAGTTTTGATTTAATAGGTGGATAGGATAAATCTGTGAGGAAGCAAACTAACATAAAAATATATTCAATCTAATTATTAAAACTATAGAAGATCAGACACCAGCAGTATATATCATGTTCTAATAAAGGTTTTATTTAATGGAGTAAAAATCAAATAAAGAACAGTATTGTCTTTCCAAGCCTTAACTTGAATTTTATTTGCATGAAGTTTACATTGTGTTAAAAGCGTTTCAGTAATGTTACTAGTTTAAGTACTGGTTAATTACCCAGGTACCAGGATCCCATTAGTAACGGATCTGCCAGATTTTCATGATGATTTACGGAATGCTGATGGTTCTACCCGGAATGTTGATGGTTCTACTCGGCTTTGTCAAGTTCGAGGTCTTCCTCCAGGAGGGGGGGGGGTCGTCACAACATAATTGAAATACTATTGACACATTGTAAAACCCATGTATTTAAATGATTTAAAAAATAGAATAAAAACCTTTCATAATTCTGCAACTTTTATACGACATAGTGTTAGAACTCAAATACTCAAACTTTGATGCATCCCAAACTTAAAGGTGTTATCTCTTCTATTATAATAATGGAGGATAAAGCATTTTAGTTTGTGAGGTACATCATGTCATCTGCCTTTCTTATACCTTTTCCTGTTCAAAGTTTTTAGGCTTGGAATGACATAAGAGTATCAAAGCGAATGAAAATATCCAATAAAAATCCCAAAGGAAATATGTTAATTTGAAATTATTGTGTCTGAAAGATAATTTACTCATCCTGAGCTATTTCTCCTTTCTGTCACAATAATTTGAAATATCTTCAGGAAGGTCATTTCAAATGATATAAGATACTAATTAATACTACAGTAACCAAATTTTTGCAAAGGAAAAATACACAAGTAATCATGTTTTGTCAAAATCATTGTGATAAAAAGAGAATTTGTTCATCCATAGCAAATTCTTCTTTTGTTGCAATGTTTTCAAAGATCTGCTGCATTGTCATTTTAACACATAAATGGTTAATCAATGTCATTCCAAATAATCAAAATTAATGAGTTTAAGTAGGTTCACAAGAAAGGTGTCTGATCTCTCTAAATGTTGAAAGGTACGCATTGATGGAGTTCCTGCTTTGTTTGTTGTTTTGTCTTGAACCTTCGGCCCTGTCTCCCATGAAATATGTGCGAACCACCACTCGACAAAATCTGTATCAATCATCAACCACTTGCGGGTACTGGACAGTCATCCACACACATTATATACACTTAAAGCATGCACTTCTAGTCCTACAGTTGTGCAGTGATAGGCAATACAAGTTTGAAATCATGTAATCTTGGTTTTATTCAAAATCTATGTCAATATCTATATACTGGAATGGCCTTTGGCAAGACACTGTTTCCTAGTTTAGTACTGGTAGAAAACCCAGTTTGCATGAATCAGTGAATTGTCACTTGGGATATTTATAAACAGTCATTGGAAATGGTAAAAGTCTCCAATTAATCACAATATTTCAAACATAGGGTTTAAATAAACATCTGAAAGGATAACAAATCAGGAGGTGCATTTTTTGTTCAGTGTAGATTAAGGATATTGTATTTTCATTGAGTGCAAAGGTCAGATTCTAAACATCAATTATTTGAAGAGGATTAACTGGGCCTCAATCTTATGATTTCACTTAGGATTTGGTATTGTATGTTAAATCTATTCATAAGGTGTTAAAAACTATTAAATGCCCTTGGTCAAGTCCCATTAAGACAGCACTATTATGAGAAAAATAGACATTTGGCATGAATGTATGCCAGTCACAGTTAAAATACTAAAATACAGAGATAAATAACTGGAGTTTAGGATTGTCTCTCCTCAGTATACTTGTCATGACACACTGCAAGAAAATATTAGCTTGTAGTTTGATGAAACCTTTAAACTAATAGGATAGTTTATTGTAAGGAGTTTTCATGGCCTAGTGGTTATAGTACAGAACTTGGAATCACAAGGGACCTTTTTGTGTTGGTTCAAAGCCTGATGACGGCATTTTGATTTTCATGAGAGGTAGTCTCCCGACTGACTTACGTATGGGGTCTTCCTCCATCATTAAGACGTGAGCATCCCGACATAACTGAAATAATGTTATGCGATGTAAATAAATATTTTTGTAAACTTTGAGCCAAGCAAAGCAATATTATTGAATTCAAGGTCAAATTTTACAAAAAGTTCAAATCATTCAACACACAACACAGATTTCGACATAGCACAAATAACATTTATATATCATGCAACACACAACACATTTTTTGTCATTACACAATTTATGCATTGCATTAACAGTACCCCAAGTGCTGATGGCTGGTTTAGAACTTTGTTGAGTGTCTCTGAAATGTTAACATTGCATAACCTACTCTTGTTTCAGCCCTATCAGATTGTTTCCTTTGCAGGTAGAGTCTCCAGAACCAGACACAACAGTGATAGTCATTCCTCTTTCTCTGTGAACACATCTTTGTGGTCTTATTAGATAAAATGGCTGATGTTTCTTTGTGCTCATATGAACAACAAGAACAGCTTGTCTTGCATTTTAAGTTGACTCTTTACCAAAATATATTTGGATTTTACGCATCTGCTGCAAATAGACATGCTATGTTAGAGAAATAGAAACGTTGCTCACATGAGCAGTTTCTCCCAATATCTCAATGCTATCGGAAAAGCTTCCTGGTTTAGAAAACTATTAAAAAAAAATTCAGTCGTCATCTGTAAATTTTCTATCTTTTGGTAAAGAGTTCAACAAAAAAGTGTGAAGAAGAGAATATTTGCTCCTTTAAAAGCTATATAAAAGGTCTTCATGAATAAGATGGTTATAGAGAAAGGGATTGAAAATCATTGTAAATGCAACTTTTGTCTGTTTTACCTCACTCAATGTAAATATGCATTCTGTCAAACCCTGTTGTATGGTCCGTAAGTGTAAGACTTTGCATGTAAAATTCATTTTTAGAACTCTATCCATTATTTCAATTCTGGGTTTGAATAAACTCTCTTTGGTCCGGTTTTCTGCAGAGAACTTCTATATAGTCTGATAAATAAAATTGGACTTAATAGAAATAAACTTTTAGACAGAAAACCACATGACTCAAGGAGAAATCCAAGAATCAATTTATCCTTCAATTTCTCTGAAAAAAGTCTGTATGGTACTGGTCAAGTACCAGGAAACATGGACAGGCATGATTTAGATATAGAACTTTGTTGAAAGACTATGAACAATTCTATTGACTAATTATCATTAGAAATTGATTGTACAATGTCTGTGTGGTACTGGTGATGAATTATCAGGAAACATGGACAGGTGTACATAAAGCATGTTGGTTCAAAGATTTGCAAATTAAAACAAATCTATTGACAAGATAACATTAGGTGATTGTACCAAGTCTGTAAAGTACTGGTGATGAATTATTGGGAAACATAGACATGTTACCTTAAAGAATGATTCATTTAAACCCATATAGTGAATAGTTATTAGAACTTATAGAAGTTAGTACTACCAAGCAATAAATATGTCCGTTTTATCCTCAAGACTTAAAAAAATCTATGGAAAACCTACCAAAGTAAGCATGATTTAATCAAGAGAAATAAATTAAGGTTGACAGAATGTGTATTTGCAGGATAAGTGTGTAAAACAGTTGAGGTGGCAGTGTCTCATCATATGAGATGGTCTTGGTGAAAATGGAACAACTTGGCATTTGGTGAAGAAAAGATTCAGATTAGAACGTATATTTATGCTATCTGATTTGTTTCTTTACTTCTCACAACTTTAAAGGCTCAGTTTGTGATAAGCAAAGAGTGTGGTTGCTGATTAGATTGTACAAATCGTTGTCAGAATTCATACACTTTGTTCATCATGAAAAGACTCTTAAAGAATCAAAATAGTAGAGTCTCAGATCAGACAGGCAAGGTGTCTTTTAATCTGAGTCTACTGTTTCCAAGTGCTAAGTTGTTCCATTTTTCGATTGATTACTTGTATGATGCAGGTTCTGGAGACTAACATCTGTTTAGGAACACTTCGCAGGGCTCTAACTTTTGAGTTGGTTGTGCAATGTTTACACTTTGAGGGAGTTTGCATGGTAATGGGACACAGGGTCAACGCGGAACAGAAACAATGATATAAGATAAAAAACTTAGAGCACTTTTTTTGGTCATTTTAAGGGATTTTTTCATAAAAAAAGCAAAAATTTCTATGTTTTTAGCTATTTTTTTTTAAATTCATAAAAATTTACTAAGTTTTTCTTTTTTTACAATGATTTTGCTATTTTTACTAAGTTTTTAAATCATAACAAAGTCGTTCCTATTTTTTCTAAGTTTTAATTAGAGAAGCTATGATGACAAAGTTTCTAAGTCGGATTAAAAGCAAAGTTTCAAAAGCAGTAAAGACTGTTTGTTGCAAGCAAACAAGAACTTTGACTAACTCTGAATCATCAACTGTCAAATTGTTGTCTCTATAGAAGAATGGCTGAAAGGCAATGTGCTTACTGAAAAACAATTGAAAACAATCATTGAAATGGGAACCAACAACACAGGATCCACTGTGTCGCTTGTGATAAGAAATGATTAGACAGTTCAAATATTTGGTTCACAAAGTAAGTCTTTTAAAACTTTGAAATAAATCAAATGAATATAAAGTCTCAAGCCTAAAACTAAAGTCAATTATAGGAATGAAACAAGTTCAAAGTATCAATTGGAGTTTCTCATTTGAAAACAAACGACTATCTTGTAATTGTATTCTGTAGCTGTGTATCACTTTTGTTATCAGTTTCAAATAAAATTATTTATAGTCATTGCTTTGTTACTTGATTTATTGATCACCTAAATTATCTTAGTTGCATAGACAGCTTGAGTAATTTGGCCCGCATAATGATGATGTAGATAAACGTCCATTATTTATTAACTATTGCCAAAGTAGAACTAAAAATGTTGAAAATGGTGTTTAACTACAATTTGAATAAGGTCGTAACTTGATTTGATGATGACATAGACAAATATTTATTACTCTATTATTTATTAAGTATTGCCATAATTAATCTTAAAGAATGTTGAAAATGGTGTTAACCCACAATTTGAATGAGATTGATACTTGATTTGATTGATGATGAAGATAAACAGCTATTATTTATTACCATTGTTAAAATGAAAAATTTTTGAAAATTGTGTTAACCCTTAATTTTTATCAATGTTGTAAATTAGTTTGATGATGATGTAGATAAATGTTTGATTATTTATTAAATACCCATGAAAGGAGATGAATGTTATATCAAACGATATCATTTGGTAAAGTTTTGGTCAGAATCTAATAGTTATCACCAAAAAACCCCAATCAACACAACTCAAATGCGAATTTGTTAACAAAGAAATCAATATGAGTTTGGTAAGTTATCTGTCATGTCGAGGATCTATGGTAACTTAACATAAAAGCAGTCACACCATAAATAGGTATCGTAATGATTGCCTTTGTCATTATATTGTATATCTTGCCTGGACATGTATTAAAACAACATTGCCAAATGTTTGTAGAAATAACATGAGCATTTCATGGGCATTAAACTATTGCAATGATATTACTGAAAACTGTTGAAAATAGTGCTAATCCACAATTTGAATAAGGTTGATAATTTGATTTTTTTTAATCATTTTAGTAATCTTATTTTATTTTCTAAGTCAAACTTCTGATCCCATAACCCTAACAGAGACAACATTGGAAACATTGTGGCAAAAAAGGAATTTGCAAACTTAATTCGTCTCTCATAACTCCACTGTTAATCATTGGCTTTGAATTTAAAATCTATCAAAATAATTCAATGCCCCAGAACTGATAACCCTTTAACAATTGAACTGTCACCACAGTATAACTGAAAAAGGTTGAAGTGGTGGTTACCCCCACCCCCATATAGAGAAAAAAAATAAATCCCCTGAGATTGAAGTTGTCTCTGATATGCCTGTGCAAGCTGATTTCCATTTCTAAAATGTATTTTTATTCATTTTACTTAAAGTTGATTAAGGACATTGCTTTATTAGGTCATCATGCTTTTAGATAGAAGTAAATAAGAAGTAGTTTTCTTTTTCATGGCAATGCCTTTTGTTAAGTTGAATATCTGTATGAAAGGACTATTTTCATTGCCATGCAGTTAATTATATAGGCTTAACTTTAAATAAACTTTGTTCTATTCTGTTATGTTTATTATTCGATTTATTGATAACCTAAATTAATTAAGTAACCCATTTCATTTTCTTTGCTAAAGGTTTGATCCAATTACTCTAATCAACATTCAAAAATATTGTTGCACAAGAGATCCAATTACTCTAATCAACATTCAAAAATATTGTTGCACAAGAGGAAATTCTAAACTTCATTTTCATTGTTGACTCTCTTAATTAGCTATCGCTATGAATTAAACCTATACAGCGTTTTAGAATATCCTATGTAGTTTGCAAATAAATTGGAAGAAGCACAATACAATTGAAAAATGTTGAAAGGGTGTTAACCCACAACGAAGAAAATAATTCCTGTGAGAATGAAATTATCACCCCAGATCAACATGTGCAACCCAATCTTCATTTGCTTTAGTTTTCTTGAAATCCTTTGACTAACAGGATGATTACAGAAAGATTAAGATTAAAGCACTACTGCTCATCATCAGCTATGTATCATTATATCCTATCAGTTTCAAATGAAATTATTTTAAGTTGGTATTTTCTTACTTGATTTCTTAATTACCTAATTAATTTTAGTAACTATTTTCTTTTCTTTGCTAGACCTTTGATTCCATTAAAATAATACAGACAACATTAAAAAATATTGTGACAAAAGATTCTTCATTTGTCAGTGTTAACTCTCCTATTTAGCAATGGCCATGAATAAAACCTATAGATAACCATGGACTAGAATATCCCACATAGTTTACAGTTATATTTGAGGTAGCACAATATAATTGAAAAATAAATGTTGAAATGTTGTTAACCCAAAGCAAAAAAAAAAAAAAAAGTGCCATTAGATTGAAATGACATCCCAGTTTAGTGCATGTGCAAGCCCACCTTCATGAAAACATATTTACCCTAAATCCTTTAACATGACGACATTTGAAATGTTTTAGACAAAAGCACAGCTGCTCATTATCAGCTGTGTATCAATATTTCCTATCTGTTTTCATAGAAAACCATTTAAAGTTATTGTTTCTTTCCTTCATTTTTTCATTAATTACCTTGTCAATTTTAGAAAACCTATTTTATTTTCTTTACTAAATGTTTGATTTCATTACCCTAACACAGAAAAAATTTAAAAATATTGTGGCATAGAGAAATTTGCCAAGTTCATTTATCAATGTTAACTCTTATTTAGCAATGACTTTGAATAAAAACCTATAAGACAGATAGCAATATCCTTGATCATTCCATTTAAGTTTAAGATACAACTAAGTTAGCATGATAATATTAAAGATGTTGAAATAGCGTTAACCCAAATCGAAATAAAGAAATCCTATGAGATTGAAATTGTCATCCCAGATCTGCAAGTGAAAGTCAACCTTCATGAACATAAATTTACTTAAAATCCTTTAACATGATGACATTTCGAAACATTATGACAAAAGCACAACTGCTCATTATCAGCTGTGTGCCATTATTTCCTTTCAGTTTAAATTAGAATTATTCAAAGTTATTGCTTCGTCACTTAGTTTGATATTTGACTTTTTTCCTGATATTAACAAAGTAATCCCATTTTAAATGAACGGAGTTTAAGGCACATCTAACCCTATTGTATGTTTTATGCTAACCCAATGATCCTATTACCTTATACTGACAACCTTCAAAAGAATTATTGCAAAGGAGGAATTACCAAGCTTTGTTTGTCTAACTTAACTTTCCAATCAATAATGAGTTGTATTTAAGAACCTAGTAGACCTATAATATTGTCCTAATTGCAGTAAATGCCAATTACTATTGTTTATTAAAAGCTGAAAACTTGCCAGTATATGAAAATGGATAATAAAACATTGTTAGGACTAGATTTATCAAACTGGAAAATTGAACATTTTTAAGACTAAATGTGCTTGATTATTTCACTGTTAACATTGTTTATGCATCCTAAATAATCAGATTTAATGCTTGCAGAAAATTCCTCAGATCAGAGCAAGATGTTTTATCCTTATAATTGCTAGGTTAGACCCAACGGTTCTACCATAAAGATCGTTTACACTCTCTAATAATTTCTAATTATGAGCACAGGTTATGGTTTAATTAATAAAACTTCTGGTTATGGGTTTAGACTTAGTATAATTCTGTGCTATTACTTCCCTTTATTGTAAGCTAAATATTTGCCATTCATAATGCTAGATGAATAAAACAGTGGTAAGATTAGATTAGTTCATTCTGTGGTATTAATTCACTTGTTTATGCCTTCTAAATAATCTTACAGTACTTGACATGGTGCACATGGTGCCTTGCCATAAGACTCTCCACAGTAAAATGTTTGATAGTTAAATGTGGGTCAAACCACTTGAGACATTTAGCTCACTGATAAAAGTTGAAAGTATTCATTGCCATGAAATCAGTTTAATTGAATTGAGGTTATTTTGTTACTCTCCTGAAAGTCTTGTAGCTTTTAAATAATTAAAGTTCAGTTTTTGAATAGAGGAGTACAAACTGGTAATTGATCACCAAGAATTTAGGAATCCATTTTTGATGTCAAGTTTTCTTTTTCAAATTATTGTCATTCTGAATTCAGACAGATGTTGAGTGTTTGACAGAGCACGTTAAGTTTAGGAGTTACAGTTATTATAAATACAATTGAAAAGTTCCTGGTTAAAGTACGAGTATTGCAAATATCACAAAAAAATAATCAAGGATTGAACTACTTTTTTACTTTAGTATTCATCAATAGTTTAAGTAAAGTTTATTCAAAGATATCTTACATTCATCATATACTCCTTTGTAATATTATGATTGTTAAGCATTAAGATCCAAGAACTAAGAACAATATACTTTGTTACACAAAAGTTTGAAAGAAAAAAAAACCTGTTTAAAACATTGAGAAATCAAATTCTTGCATGGTAAATAAACTCTTATTTTTGCTTAAAATACACTCGAGTCTACCTTTATCTTAATTGTACTATCAATATGAAATTATTATTTCTCCGTTGTTATTTAAATACATTTAAGATGGTACACAGCTACAGAATAAAATGTTTTGTTCAATCATATCTAAAACATTTTGAATCAATTTTATGAAACATACACACTTGAAGAAAATTTACTAAGAAAAAATACACATAATACTAAGGATTTAAAAAGAGACCTTTTTATGAACCAAATATCTGAACTGTCAAGTCACTTCTTACACAAGTTACACAGTGGATCCTGTGTTGTTGGTACCCATTAATCAATAATCAGACATACACCTGGTTTCCAGTAAGCACATTATCTTCCAGCCATTCTTCCATAGAGACAACACATTTTTACAGAGAGGATTCAGAGTTGGTAAGAATCATGTTGGAACAATTTTGGTCTGTTTGCAATAAGCAGCCCAAAGAGTTCAAACAGTCTTCTCTCTACCATGGAGCAATACTGACACTGAAAATCCAAATCTTGGTAGAGCTCCCTTCATGCTTTCAGGGGACCGCAAATAAATGATACAATACAATGATAAATTACAACAATAACAATAGAAACATAAAAAACATCAAGAGGCAGACCCTTTCTCAAGAAAAAATGGCTTCAAAGTAATCTCCGTTTGACAACTTGATTCAATGGGTGAAATGCAAGACTTGAAAAAGCCTCATAGCATTTGTGAATGACCAAATATTCCCAAACTAAATTATTATGCATCAACCAGTATTTTCAAACTTTAAGTGAGTTAACCAAATATTCTCAAATGTAATGTACATAAACCAAATACTCTCAAATCTACTGCGAATTAATCGAATACTCTCAAACCTAAGGTGTGTTAATGATATGTTCTTTAACTTATTGTGCATTAACCAAATATTAACAAACTTGTTGTGCAACCGCTAATTTTTCTCAAACTTAAAATCATGCTCAAACATTTATCAAATCTTATGTATAGAGGCAAGAGTTTCTTAAAACAGTGCAATGACCAAATTTCCTCAAACTTGTTGTGCAATGATCAAGTTTTCAAAGCAATATGCAATTATCAAGCTTTCAAAGCAATATGCAACGACCAAATATTTCAAATCTTAATGTGCTATGACAGAGGGTTCTCAAGTAAAGCCCTCATTTGCCCCAAATAAAAGTGAATGTGCAATGGACCAATGCTTATTATTCCTTATTGTGCTGTGTTTGGGAATGCTCTAATTAAAAGTTAAATGATTAGATCAGAAGGGCCTGCCTCAAACCAACCATGTGGTGCCCACTTTTTGCGACATACTCAGGTTCATGTATTTATCCAAGTATATAAGAATGTATCAACTGAAGAGCTTGATTAGATTTCTGTAGAAAGACTTTTTAAACTGTTTAGAATACTAAAAATCAAAGATTATTTAGTGCAATACCAAGTGTAAGCCCTCCTTTTGATGGTATATCTTACAAATCATGTTACACAATGCAATCAATTGGTTCAAATAAGAATAAACTCATTCATATTGGACAGATTTAAAGCAACTGAAGATGACATCTTAAAACAATATTCCATTGATATTTCCTAGTTGATTAACTAGTACTAACATCAGACAACATATTTCACACTTCCGAGTTAATAAACTATAACTGTAAACATTATAATTAAGCTTTCTAAATTGGACCAATCTCAGTACACAAATTCAGTTTTATGTAAACCTACAAAATAATCTCTCCACATACTGATCACAATATCTTTCCAAAGAGCATTCTGTTCTCCAGAAAGTACAAAAAGGGATTTGTTTTTATCTGTTTGGCATCTGATATATGGTTGTATCATCACTGGTAAGGAAGATATCATTTTCGCGTGCACTTTAGCGATTTCGCGGTCTAGCATTCAAGAAAATCCGTATTTGTCACCACACTTAAATCACCATTCTTGTTATTGTTTGTGATGGTGGCGCTCATTTAGATCATCATCATCGCGGAAACTATGTATGAGTAATATTATTCCATCACTTGATGGAAAAAGTCTCAAGACTTTACATTATAGTCTTTATCAAGTCTATATATTTCACTACACATCTAAACACTGTTGAAGTATGTTGTTGGCGCTCGTCTGGTTCATCATCCGGACATCTACATGAATGGATGTACTCCTTCATCAAGTGGTAACGGATAGTATCTCTCAATGTACTCCATCAAGTGGTAACGGATAGTATCCCTCAAACAGGCCTCGTAATCCTGGAAAGAGAAAAGGACGAAAATTGAGTTTATTGTCTCATATAATCCTTTGACTTGCCTTAACTAAACATGAGGTTTTTTAAGGTTTTTGTTCACAGAAGAGAAAATAGGGTTATATTATTGATTTTTTTTATACAATGTAAATGCTATTAAATGCATAATCAATTCAGGAAGCGTCAATTTATCTAAGTATGTACAGTAAATATGCAGTATATCTCAAAAGCGATGTAATGGTTTTGGATATTGATTTACTGTATACATGCACACTTTAAAGAACTGAAAATGATCAAATTTTGCTTCCAATTACTATTCTTCAGTGTGTATCATATACATAACATAACATAAATTTTATTGGCATTAAACATTACATATTTTTAGCCGTGCAATTTTACATACAATTTTACATACAAATGGTGAAACATAAGAAAAGGAAAATAATTTACCAAGACGAACAGTCTAATTATAGATAAGGATTTGTATGAATAAATAGATTTAATACATAGCTTAACATCTAATCTATATTGGAAATATTTCTAAATTTAAATGCACTAATAATATATTTAGCGACACTAAGGACATAACAGTACAGCTGTTTAACAGTTTTAAAGAAATACATTTTCAAATTTCCTCACATCTGTGATAAGCCCCATAACAGCAACTAGTAAGGAAAGAATTCTGTTTTTCTAATTAAGTGTAATTACTCATTCAATAGAAATTGCATTTCTTAAAACTCATCAGGTATTGTCCAATCACTGTTACAAAAGTAGAAACTGCTTATAACAATCAGTTTCTCCTTTTATTACAATGCTGTCACTTTCAACACGCAGTCACCGGGCTTTGAACCCACTCAGAGCGGGGCCGTGTGATTTCAAGTTCTGTACTCTAACTACTAGGCCACGGAGGCCCCTGATATCGCTCCCAATTTTCACTGGTTAGAAGTCTATGTAAAGTATATAACCCTAACCCATATATAAATCCTATGGCCTTAAATGACATTATAACACATTTAGAAAATTGAACTTGATTTGTTCTTTTAAGGTCTATCATGTAGCTGATTCTTGATTAATCAAAGGATTTATAGCACTGAAATAAAGGAAATCAAATTGGGACAGCGACAAAGGCATGCATGCTATTAGAGCAATGGGAGGAGACAACCAACAATTATGGGACTTTCTGTAGTGGTCATTTAAGGTAGGTTGGCCGCATCAAAGGATGGTTGCTTAGACAAGTTGGACTGTACAAGGCTTATAAGCAACTACATTAGAATCCACCATTTTATTTTCAAACAAAATGTTTAATATTTGCAAACAAGTAACCGTCTATTTACTGGATTGAATAAAACACGAGTGTTAATGTGTTCAGTATCAACATATTTCATTCAGCAGTTAATGAGATACAAACTTGCACGCAAAACTTAACCAAGACAATTCAAAGTACAAAAGGCCGCATAATTTACTTAAATTCAAAACAAGAGATATAAAACTTGGTCAGGGACCTTGAATTATGACCCTGAACACATGTGTAAATTACAAACCAATTCCATACAGCAGTTCATGAGATACAAACTTGCACACAAAAAGTTAACCAACATTTTTCTATGGACAAAATGTCACATAATTTGCTTATATTAAATACAAAAAATTTGAAACTTAGCCTGGGACCTTAGATTATTACCCTGAACACATGTGTAAAGTATCAACCCATACCATATTGTAGTTCATGAGATACAAACTTGCATGTAAAATCTTAACAAAGATTTTCTAGGTACAAAAAGCTGCATAATTTGCTTAAATTTGAAAATAGAGATATGAAGCTTGGTCAGGGATCTTAAAATATGACCCTGAACACATGTGTGAAGTATCGATCCATTCCATACAGTAGTTAATGAGATACAAACTTGCACACAAATTCTTTAACAATGTGTGTTGCCGACAGCGAGACTGTTGCCCGGGTGAGTAGTATAACTCACCTTATTCTTAAAATAGTCAAGCTAAAAACCCATATTTAGATTATTGTGTGTACAGGTACTGCAAAGGTTTAACATCATTCATAAAACATATATTTTAATTCATCATTGAAAATGTTTCATTCCTCATCATTGAAAATGTTTCATTCCTTCTATAATGGGTTAAAATTATGCATTACTTTCATTTTAAAATGATTACAATATTTTCAATTAACACTTTCCCCATATGGGATTTTGTGACTCATCTAAATTTCAATGCAATTGCAGTTTAACCCTTTCACAAACAACAAATTTTCAACTCCAAAATTGAAAGATTTTGCAGACAACCTTTCAAAAGGTGATGAAATTGGAAAATAATCTTCTGATAGGGCAGAAAACATTGTGGGACAAGAAAAAATTGCTCTTTACGAGCAATTTCTCCTTTTCCCATGATGTTTCTAAGGTTGTCTGCAACAAAGTGGTCAAATGTCGTTATTGTTTGGGAAAGGGTTAAGTTAGAGCAGTTAATATTCAGGAAACATTATCCTCCCACTGATAAAAGTTATATCCATTGTATCAAATGAAGAAACTCCTCATTTTGCTGCTTTTTAAAGTAATTTGTTCAATGCAGTAAAGTGAGGTAAAATGGTTTCAGTATTCATGTTTGGTAATATTTCCAAACAGATAAAAACATATTAAACACTGCCAATATTTTTAATTGAAAGCATCTTGAGTCAGATCCTCAGAATCCAATGAAATCTTGGCACTGAACGGTGTCCTAACGCTGGTAATGAAAACGTATATACGATTTCAAGTTTGGAAAAGATTACGGCATCGATATTAAGACAAAATCACAGCTACTGATTGGATGAATAGAATATATCCAATTAAGAGTTTGAATATTTAATATCGTAATAATTAGCACAGTTCTCAAGTGGGTGTGGTAATTGGGTACCGCTAATTGGCTTCATCATCTCTAAAATGGGGAATGTCAAACTAATTACCAATAAGCGCTCCTTTCGTCAATTTTACATTTAATAGTTGTTTGTCAATTCAATTATTTGATACTCCCTTTGTCAACGTAAGATGTAAAGATGCGTTGTAAGTCAATTAGAAGATATAATCACAGGAGTTAATTTGGGTCTCACTTTGGGGAATCCTGATTTTAATCATGGTGGTAAAATGCAGCAAATGGTGTTTAATCATTTTGAATAAGGTTGGTCAAGTATTGAACAAAATATCATGTTCCTATAAAACCGGTCATTTAGAAGTATAATTCATTAAAAAATCAAACAAAATAATAATTATTTCTAAAATATAAGGGTGCATACAATGTTTCCCTACAATATCTGTTGATAAACGAACATGCATGCAAAGTTTAAACCAAGAATTTTTAAGTACGAAGGACCGCATATTTAGCTTAAATTCCAAACAAGAGAATAGATTTTGACCCTAAACACATGTGTGAAGTATCAACAGATTTCATACAGTGGTTTATGAGGTACAAACATGCATGTAAAAAAGTCGCAAAATTTGCTTAAATTTAAAACAAGAGGTTTGAAACTTGGTCAGTGACCTTAAATTATGACCCTGAACACATGTGTGAAGTATCAATCCATTCACTACAGTACATGATGATAGTTAATGAGATACAAACTTGCATGCAAAAACTTAACCAAGGTGTGACGCTGACAGCGACGCAGACGCCCGATGAGTAGTATAACAGCTGCTCTCCTTATTCTTTGAATAATCGAGCTAATAAAACATAATTCTTAACCAATGTTGTCAGGTCATAAAGGGTAATCCAGAGTTGTGTAACTTTATCTATGGAATTCCTTTATCATAATTGTTTATAAGTGTATGAAGTATGATAACAGTAAATAAATATGCATGTCAATGTCTAGATAATGACAGAATCTTTCAACAAGAGATGTCCTTCAGCATGCTCAACTGTTCAATAAATGTCTGAGAGGGATAAAGGTCAATGAACAATAGTTTGTGACTGAAATATGAGGATGCACTTTATTGCATATAAAAACTAAACCAAGATTTTGTAAGTATATAAGAGGCCATAATTTTGTTAAATGATAACGAGAGTTTGGGGATATAGTCAGTCACCTTTTAATATGATTCCAAACACATGTGCCAAGTTTCAATCTAAAACATCACCAACATTTTCTAATTACACAAAGGCCATATTTAGCTTAAAATCAAAACAAGAGTTAAAGAACTTGGCCAGGGACCTTACATAATAACACATGTGTGAAGTAACAACAAATTCCGTACAGAAGTTAATGAGATACAGACTTGCATGTTAAAACTTAACAAAGGCTATGCAGACACCCAAGTGAGATTAAGTATAATACATGGAGCTCTTTTTATTCTTAAATAGTAGAGCTAAAAATGGATAAGCCGAAAATTGGTACTTGGTGATATAGGTAGATATCATTTTGGTAAATTGATTGCATGACCAATTACTTCTTTTGTCACAGTGTCTTTTTATTTCAGCTCTTTGCTGTATGCCTGTGTCAAGTCAATATACAGTAATTCCTCCTCGTGACAATCTGTTTTCTTATAACAATCACTTCTTCCACTATTTAGGCCCATCAAAAAAGTGTTAATGCTTTTAAAATTCAACACTTCACTAATTGAGAAATTCTTGCTCATCTTTCTCACTTCAGAAGATTTGGCAAAAAATTCAAATGAGAGATTTTTCTTTGATAAAAGAAACAAAGAAAATGCACACACAGTTGAAGAAATTGCTCACACAAACAGTTTCCTTTACCACAATAATTTCACAAGTTCCTTGCAGCAAACAAATGTTTAACCCTTTAAGGTATAGGCTTATCAGTGACACTATAGGTATAAACCATCCGATTATCGAAGACCATTAACGCATACATAATTAGTCACCCTGGGTACCTATTTGCACAGGATTATCGCCGATAATTGTTATTGATTGGGGTACTGTTAATCAAACCCAAATTAATGTATTTTACATTCATCTAATAGATTTTCTCAAAGAATAAAAGACGACGAGAACAAAATTTCCTTTAAGTTGGTGTTTTTTTCTTTATTTAGTGATACATTTATATCAGGATTAAGGTGCAGAAAATTAAACAAACAATGAAAATGTATATTACGGTGTGAATTATACAAAATCAAAAGTAATAAAATGACTTATGTGTTCTCCCTGAGAGATCCCTAATTTGTTTTTCTGTTTTGTCATCAATTGCAGGGAATTTTGTTGCCGAAAAATACCACTCAACAAAGCTGAATTGTTTTACTTCAATTCCCATTAAAACCATTTCCAAAATGAAGAAAAGAATGTATTTCAACGCAATATTACTTTGTAAAGTAGTTAAACCTGGTCCTTCTAATAAACGTAGAACAGTAAAAATCAATTCATTTTGGCAACAAAACATGCTAATATTTCCATAAAATACGTGACCATGGGTGATGAATTTACCAAAAGCTCGTAGTTGTAGTCAAAGTCGGAGGAATGATCGAATTTGCTTGTCCGTGAATTGGTAATATTTATCAACATTTCATCATCTTCAGGCTTAAAAAAACGATCAAATAACTGCCCTGAATCTACATTGATGTCTGACTTGCGATCGGAAACACCAAATTGGCTAAATATTTTTAAAAAGCCGTCTTTATAACGTCAATTATTTGACGGCTCAATTTTCAATCACCTTTAAACTTTGAACAATAGCTCCGTGTAACAAACATCCTTTACAGGTTGCGTGCCGTATGCTCTCGTTTTAATTGGATAGTATTTTTAGAAATGTGTTAAGTTACTAAAGAATTGCATGAAATCCTTATAGAGTCTTTACAAATCGGCATTGTTTTGATCTTTTATGACCTGAAGGCTTCTCGTTAATTGGGTTCGTAGTTTGGATTCCCTTCATCTCAATTTGATAGCGTGTCGTAAGACCATTATCAAAAGATTCTCTCTAGAGCAAAAGTTTAAACTTTGACCCTATGATTTTATCATCGGAAATAAAAGAAGACATATTTATTTTAGAGGAAAATAAAATTTGGAGAAAATGACGTGTGCAAAGATGTGTTAAGGGCTAAAGTTGAATCAATTTTTCAGCTGTCAAAAAGCGTTCTATGCGGTCATCGATAAAACGTCATAATAGGTTTTATACGGTAATAGATATAACGGCAAAAAGGGTTTTATATGGTAATCGATAAGGCGGCGAACGGCGCTATATACCGTAAAGGGTTGAGGTAAACAGTAAATATATCCAACCAGGAATCACCAGTCACACGTTTATTACTCTTATTATTGTTTTATTAGAATATATTTTCTTCAAAGGCCATAAGTCTATGTACTACAAGGTCTTCAATTACTGCATCATTGGATCTCTAAACTCTTGATTGTGGGTACTCATTAGCCCTTAGAATGCTGGGTAATTTTCTAAAAATAGATTTTGTGTTGTCTGTTTTCCAAAACCTTAAATATATGCTTATTTGATGAGGAAAGATACTCAGAGTAGCAAACAGGTTAGATCACGGGCCAGCCACCAAATTATTTGGCAGCTGGCCTGGATCTAACCTGTTTTCATAAGCATGAAATGGGTTCCACCACTGTAAGGGTTAAGATTTACTGTCAAGGATTAAGAGGTTTTGAAATATTGTATACAGCTCATTCAGACAGCACCTTAACTAGTAATATCTGATGAATTGTTTGGTAGAGATGATTATAAAGACTGCCCACAGTATAGGGTTATAGAGGAAATAAATGGGGCAAATGATTTCTATCATTGTCTAGTTCTATGTAATAAGTAATCAATGCATGTAAGGGTTTATGTACTTTATTTAATAAACCCTAACTTGCATATTAAACCAACAGTAAATTAATCCTTTCCCAGTTTGATAGAAGACACCAAAACCTGGAGACAAAAACAAAGTGGTAAACTGCATGACTTATGATATGACTAATGAAACACAGCAAATAGGAGATTTTGCTCAAAAGGAGAAAATTCTCATTTTATGACCTTGTTTTCAAAGGTTGTCATCTTGTCACCTAATCAAATGGAACAGTCCAAAATTTGTCAAATAGACTAGATTGGGTTGTTAATATACTATTTCCTCATGTCGGTCATTGCTGCTGGCCCAACTGAAAACATGAGCAGATGGCTTGAGTATGAATAAGGACACAATCACTAACCATTGTCACAAAAGGAATGATTGCTCAATATTCATTAATAACAAGAGCTGTCCGTAAGACAGCATGCTCCACTATTCCGCAATGTCGGACAGGGGTATAGGTCAGTGAAATATTATTGTTTCTAAAATACAAGGGTGCAAACAATGATTCACTATAGTAGCTGTTGAGAAACAAACATGCATGCAAAAACTTAACCAAGATTTTTTAAGTACAATGGACCGCATAATTAGCTTAAATTTAAAACAAGAGATTTGAAACTTGGTCAGGGACCTTAGATTTTGACCCTAAACACATGCGTGAAGTATCATACCATTTCATAGAGTGGTTCATGAGAAACAAACTTGCACGCAAAAACTTAACCAAGATAATTCTAAGTACAAAAGCTGCATAATTTGGTTAAATTGGATACAAGAGTTTTGAAACTTGGTCAGGGACCTTAAATTATGACCCTTAACACATGTGTGAAGTATCAACTCATTCACTATAGAGGTTCATGAGATACAAACTTGCACATAAAAACTTAATCAAGATTTTCCAAGTACAAAAAGCCGCAAAATTTCCTTAAATTTAATACTAGAGGTTTGAAACTTAGTCAGGGACCTTAAATTATGACCCTGAACACATGTGTAAAGTATCAACTCATTCACTATAGTTGTTCATGAGATACAAACTTGCACACAAAAACTTCACCAAGATTTTCTAAGTACAAAAAGCCGATAAATTTGCTTAAATTTAAACATAAGAGGTTTGAAACTTTGCCTGGTACCTTTGATTATTTCCTTGAACACATACGTGTGAAGTATCAACACATTCCGTACAGTAGTTCATGAGATACAAACATGCATGTAAAAACTTCACCAAGATTTTCTAAGTACAAAAAGCTGCATAATTTGCTTAAATTCAAAATTAGAGATATAAAACTTGGCCAGGGACCTTAAAGTATGACCCTGAACACATGTGTGAAGTATCAACCCATTCCATACAGTAATTAATGAGATACAAACTTGCATGTAAAAACTTAACCAAGGTGTGACGCTGACGCGCGGGTGAGTAGTATAGCTCTCCTTATTCTTCGAATAGTCGAGCTAAAAATATTCTACTGGTTTGTTTAAATAAGTAAACATGCAATAGTTGAATGCTTTTACTTTGATAAACTGTGGAAAATGGCTAATATTCCTTAATAGGTTCCAACAAAAGGAGAAATTGTTTGATATAAGTAATCAACCTTCTGTGATTATGGTCCATTAAAAAGATCAACTGCAGTTTGTGTCTGAACACTTTTGCAAGTTGAAAATGGTTTCAGTAATTCAAATAAACTCTTTCTTAGGTTACTAACACTTTCCCTGTTTCAGATGGTTTTCAGCAGAAAAATAAAAAATGTCGCAAAGTGAAAAATAATATTGCAGATTGAACCAATAATCAATAAAACCATTGTGATAATCAGGAAAACTTTTTTCTTTAAAAATTCTCTCATAAAATAAATATGATACAGCCTCCAGATGCAGTCAGTTGTAGGCGTTTTATTTTATACTATTCTGACTAATTTGACACAAATGAAATTGAAACCAATTATCCAAGTGACAATCATGGCTCAATTAGAAAAGCTGCAATATTGGTAAATAAAAATATACATTAACCTTGCAACTTTTCATTCATCAAAAATCAGTGCAAGTACAAAACTATCTATGTATCCAGGAAGCAGAATTGAAGGTGATTAATCCAAGTTGTAAAAACTTGTTTCGCAATTAATGTTTAATAGATGTTACACTTATCAACAAACATAACAATCATTCTTGGAAAAAAAACAAAAGATAGCATGCTCATTTTTGTAAGCAAAGTCACCATTTTTAGGAATATTTTTAGGAATATTTTCAAACAAATTCTGCTGCAAGGATATTTAAAGATCTTTGTATAAGGGAAAGATTTATTCAATGAAAGTCAAAAATTAAACCTACCACTGTGTAACAGGTGAAGAAGTTGTTTGTCAGAGTCCAATCCAGTCCAATGCTCAGCTACTCCAATGTCTCCTCTTCAATTGTACATGATGTCTAAAGGTGGGCTGGATCTTTGACTTAGTTCTGCTATTTCAGAATATCATCTCCAACATTTCTGATCAAGTGGAATCCAGTAACATGAACAATGAGGTATCTGTAAAGACAAAAAAAAAACATTTCTAAAGAATTTGATACCAGTACATTTTTTTTTAAATTCTATTCTAATCCATATAACAACAGTTTATATCTTTCAATAAGAGTACTCCAGTTATATCATGCTTCAGGTATTTGACACAAAATTTTTCTGGTCTCTCTTGTTCACACAGGGTCATTTTCAAAACAACATAAAATCTCTACACAAAGTTGTCTCATTTTTTGCCTCCATCATATATGCACATATTTCAAGATGTAGAAGTGATATCCATGTATCAAATCAAAGGCCAATCTAACTAAATATACTTCATTTTCATTTACTTATCTAGCAGGGTTCACGCTGGCCTTCGCAAATGGCGCCATTTGCGACAAAATAAAGAAATTGGCGCAAGAAAAACGAATTTGGCGAAAGTTGCTGGCGCCGACTATTTTCCGTGAGAATTTGATGTTTGTTTACAGCGTGGTTGCCGATCTCGAGTCAATATCGATCTTTTATTACTGTAAAGCCGAGAACCATGTATCGATGGTTCCCATAATCTCAGTACTCTGAATTAAAACTTGGGAACCAGCTTGTTTATCAAATGCCATTTCCGATACGGGATAATCCTGTTTTCACACTTGTTCAGTCCATTATATTTTGATTGTCAAGTTTGTTGAAGGTGACACTTTCTCGTGTACACCATTTAGTCTTTCGCCAGCCTTTACAACTTCAATTATATGGAAATTATGACTTAGATAACTTTTATTGCTTTCCAATCAAAAATCAATTCCCTTGCGCTTCTTTCAAATAAATTGACATAAAACATTGGCAAAGTCAGTTATGTTGATTGACAAATATGTAAAATATTTTATGCATTAAAGTTTATAAAATCCATGATTTTCTCTAAGTGACATTAAATTCTGATCCAACACAAGAATGACTTTAAATCGATCTTCTCAGTCGTTGAACATGCCTCCCACTAAAAATCAAATTGACATCTGAAAACCGTAATTTCAAGGAGGCTTTGGGGCCAGGAAATAGTTGGTTATAATATGACGCTAAGATGAAAGTCATGTTTCTGCAATGTCCTGTTTCAAATGTTTAGTGTGAGAGAGGATTTAGTCCATAGAACCTTATGAAAACAGCACTTAGAAATAGATAGAACAAACAAACACTTGAGAACTTCTTTAGAACCGCAGATGACCCTGATGAAGGATTTCCCCTTCTACATAAGACTATTTTGGCTCCAACCTATTGAATTTGGCTCCATTTTTTTAAATTTGGCTCCAACTTTTTGAATTTGGCGCAAGTGTTGGCCCAAAGAAAATTTTAGCCAGAGAGAACCCTGTCTAGTGTTGGCAGTTTGTACGATTGTTTAGTTTTCCAAAACCATTTTCAACAATTGTTCAGTCATATCACTATAGAAAGCCCCAATAAAAATATCAATGCCCCAGAAAATTGCTACAGAAATGGTCATGCTATGAGTCCATAAACAGTCTTCAAAAAACTATATGGTAAATCACTTTTTTGAGTATCATTCATTTGAACAAGGGGAGTAGTTTGAAATAGAAGCAACTAATAAAGGCAATATTAACCTGTTAAGGATCATCAAGCATCAAAGTTGATGCTATACTAGGCCTGTGTTGTCTGTAGCATTGACTATTTCATTTCAGGGATACAATTACCCATGTCAATGACATATTCCCCATATGAGGGACATATTCCAAAACTTTAGGGACATAATCTTCAGTGAATGAAATATTCCCCATATGAGGGACATATTCCAAAACTTTAGGGACATAATCTCCAGAGTGAATGAAATATTCCACATGTGAGGGGCATTATTTTACCCAAACCATCTGATTTTTCACTTCCTGACACTCTGAGAACCCGAGTTTTCTTTGTTTGTTTTTATATTGGTTTTACATCACATCAACATTATTTCAGTTATGTAGTGATGCCCGACTATTAATGATGGAGGAAGACCCCATACTCAACTGCCCATAACGGCTGGTCAAGGCGGGTAGAACCATCAGCATTCCGTAAGTTAGACTGCCTCTCATGAAAATCCATATCCCTCTCAGGATTTGAACCCTCTCGGAGAGGGGCCATGTGATTTCAAGTTTTGCACTCTAACCACTAGGCCACGGAGGCCCCTAAGAGCCCCAGTAGGACCAAACTGAACACTTTCTTTTTTGTCTATGTAAAAATCTATCAGACCTCAGGGATCTCAGTCAGTCAAGGGCCTCGGGCCTTCAAAGTTTCGTGGAGCCTATGTTAGAATTTTTTAAACCTTTTCTTCTGCAAAGTTGTCTGTTTAAGGGAAAAGGCTAAAGGAATCAATGTTTAAAACCAAAACTTACCTCAGTGTAACAGGTGAGAAAGCCTTTAACTCAGTCAAACCCAGTCATGTTCAGGTTATTTTAACTCCCCTCCTCAATGGCAACTTGTGTCTAGAGATGGGCTTCATCGCTGACGTTTTACAGGCAGAGGATTCGAACAAGGCAGCCTAGATGAGGTATCTGTAAATACAGGACAAACACTGTATTTAAAGGGCCAGTTTGTCTTCCAGTTGTTTCGTCTAACTGATATTGTCGCTTTAAAGAGGTGTAATACGGGCGGAAGACCGTGCCAAAGGCACGGTCTGGAGACCGCCTATATGTTACACGTACACGAAACCAAAGAAAATACCTACAAAACAAAGGATATTCCGAATTACTTCAAACCCCATAAGACTTTTTTCGGCCATGTCTGTTTTGCATTTTTTTCAATTTCATGTAGCCTCAAACGTTTTTTTATTGGGCTTTTTTGGAAGCAATGGTGTGGAAAATCAAAGTTTAAAAAAAATTAATAGAAGAAATTTCATCCAAATATTTTCTAAAAAATCTAAATCAAAAAATAATTTTGTAAAATTTAGTCTGCATTGCGTTCCTTTCCGTTTCTTTGGTGAAGTTAGCATCTCTCATCCTAAAACCAGTCAATTCTACACAAATTTACATGATGCATACACTAAGAACTGTGACGTGTACACCATATATATTTGTTGTTGTTGTTGCTTTTGTATATCACGTGACAAGTCAGGATTTACAAAAATATCGGGTCACCGCTTCAAATCTTAAATCGAATAAACTGGTCACCCTGTTGAATGAATACCTACATCGATGATATCAGGTTAGAAAACTTTTTGTACACTTTCATTTTCATATAACTTAGGCATAATTTATTGGGCCTTTTTCCCATAAAACGTGTCATAAATAAATCGAAGCTTTGGCAATGTCAGGACAGCCATTCATTCAATTTCTACCCTAGTCTAATGTAAACATAAACACTATGCGCCGTACGATCACTGTCTTACACCGAATATCGATTTTATGTAACCGCATCTTTGTGTCGAGATTGTATTTAGTAAACTCCCACTTTCAATCTTAAAGCATAAACGAATGGATTTGATATCGAAAATGTGACGCTCGAATTCGGAGAACAAGTTTTTTATTTATGATTACGCCCATTCAAGCGTCACTTTTTCAAAAGCTATCGAATCAAATAGTCTAGTTTTGCAAGTTATTTCACAGACTTAAAACAATGAATGACCTCGGTCAACAATAAATCAAACACCGAGAGATATGTAAATGTTAAACCAGTGTTATTATGTCAACAAGGTAAAGGATAGCCAAGTTCAGCTGTCTCATAGCATAAATAAAAGTGATGGAATAACTCGTTTCTTGTTGATTTTGATTGTATTTGGCTTTAGATTCTTTCCAATATGAAATGACCATACAATGGTACAGGATGTAAATATCTACATGCAGGAATTTGAGACTGTTTTATGTTCACTGTAAACATGTGTTTATTTTTAGAATGTTTGCAGATATCACCATGGTTTGCTTTGAAATACCACAAAACCCATTGATGAACACAGGAATTTCTCAGCTGGTTTGTAATTTTAAATACAGTTCTATTGTTGATTCCAACAATGTTTGTAATGAGTCTGTAACATTTGCATGTTACTTAATATGCAAATTAAATGACTGTGCATTGTAACAAAGGAAGAGACTTGCACTATTCATATTCACAAACCATTAGGGAATGGAACAGTGGTTTCCTTTTTGAGAGGTCTCTGCTTTGTTATTTTTGTTGAAGTGGTGTTATGTTTTACAGGTCTCCTCCTGTCATAGCCATTTCGTAACCATGTTTCACATATAGGCAGCATAGACATTGCTATGAATCAGTCATGTAACGGGTCCAAGTTAAATTTCATCTTTTTAAAATAGAGATTGTTGTTACAAGACTGGAATTTGCTCATCAGGACATGTCTTACAGGTCTTTTTCCCCCTTGAACTTGGAAGAGGCCCAAGTCTGTTGAATATGGAAAATTTTATAGCTGAAATTACTGAATTGAGAAGCCTAAAAAGCTGGTATGACTTTGAAATTTTGGGAAAAATGCATGATTTTCAGAAATTTCCAATTTGGAAGATGTCTTTTATTGGCCCTATTGTCATTTTCTCACAGTGGTTTCTATATTGATTTATGAAGCAGATTTGATAAAAAGAGGTAGTACTGATATATCTTAATTAATGCCTGGGTTTACATCTTGCCAAATTGTTACCACTGGATATTGTGTAGGAAGTGTTTTAGTATGGACATTTTCCTTTTCTTTGTTGCTAATTGGTTTCAAATATTTTTTACTAATAATGCTATTGAAAGTATGACACTAGTTTTGAAAAAGGAGTATTATTTTATCCAATTTAGGTACTTGTGATTGGTCCAATATTGAAACAACAGCAAATGACTGTTACCAATACCTATTAGAAACAATTGTGACTACCCATAAATACATTTGTATAAATACTATTAATAGTTATTGTTTTTGTGTTGTTAAAGGAGAGGATGGCTGTCAGTGTATGCGACTTAAACCTACTTATGTGGAAATTGAATAAGGCATATTGAATTTGTTAAAAATTATACAATGCCAGAATTAAGTCTGATAGCTCAACTGGTTAGAGCATCTTAGTTTTTCTGAGGAGGTTCTGGGTTCGAATCCCAGTTGGACTCTCTGGCTTGTATATACTTCAGATACTTTAGCTATTGGACGTAAGATATATTTAAAACTTTAAATAATAAGAATGGTTGATAAAGTAATAATAAACAATGGTAATAATGTAAACTGATTATTGATATGATTAAACATAGTCAATTGTTTATCTATAGAATTGACATTTGTTTAAATTTTCATCTTTTTATTGAAGGACTTTTGGTGCTTTTTAAATTGAAAAAAAAAGAGTTAAATGTCCATCAACAAATCCTTTTCAGCAGTTCATTATTTCAAAGAATTGGTGGATTTCCTTCATAATAGTAAATGTATACAAATTCCTCCTCTGTTTCAACATTAAATCAAATGTCAAAGGTTATAATTTCGAATGGCTCAGAGGAAAACATATACTTACAACAAAATTTGATGAAGTGTAAATTTTACATATTGACAAGGTTTCAATGCTAGACCTATAGTTAATGTCCACATTTGTGAAGCACTTACTGAAGTCTTGCCTTGAATCCTCAATTTGCATGCAGAGATAATCTAGGATTAAAATTCTATAGTTTGATTAGTGGTTTTGATATGGCTCGAACAGTGTCTTCTATTTCTCATTTCATTACTGATATGGGTAGGAGAGCTAAAACATGCGAGTATCTCCAACCATACATACATGATAATTAGTCTTAGATGCTATTGTTGCACAATGGTTTAACAATATTTTCAACAGAATGTATCAGTTGTATCAATGAACATATCCCTGCTCCTGTTATTACCTCACCAGTCCATGCCAATTCATCTTCCAAGACACTAACCATGAAACCCATTACTCTGTGCTTTGGTCAAAATAATTTGATGTTAAACAGCGTTTTTAAATGGGAAGATTTAGGAAGGACCTGTGTCACAGCTAAAATATGGATATGAAGTATCCATTGATAGCATCTAACCATACATAGATGGTAGTGAGTCTTAGATGCTATTGTTGGATGATGGTTAAACAACAATTTCAAGAGAGAGTTTCATATGTATCAATGAACATATCCCTACTCCCATTGTTGCCTCACCAGTCCCCGCTAATACTTCAAGTCTTTGATTGCTAAACAGTGTTGCTCTGTTGTTAGAAATCAATTAACCATTGTCAAATGACTTTTGAAAGAATATCACCAAAGCTGAGGTATCAAATGCAAAATCGATATATCAAGCTTGATTCCAACTAGACTTCTGTGACGTTCTGTCCAATGAAGATGTACAATTCATAAGCGGTTTGCAACTTGTTTATTCATAGTGGTAAATTACAGTGGTTGGTATCGTAGACAATATATATATATTAAACACACCCAATTTGAATTTTGATAATGGACATGCATCTCTTTCACAGTAGAGTGCATTCTGATGAGACACTATTTCCTTGCCTTTAACCAATACATTACAAAGGAAACATGTGTAATAATAATCTAGAATTAGCACGGTTCATACATTGAAAAACAAATCTTCCGCCCGATTTAGGCTTTGCCTATTTTCATATTATATAGTGAAGTTTTATCATTTTCATATTCTGATATTAGTTTGTTTTTCTTATAACAAAGACCTTAAGTTATTAGGTCTTTGCTTATAACAACATTGCTTATAACAACATTGCATATTCATGAATAAATAATTCGGTCATATTTGAAAACCGTAGGCATAACAATGACTTCTAAAAGGGTTGATTAAATGACTTTCAGACCTCATATGTTATACAATGGCTATCACATATTGAGTATGTATCGGCAATACGGAAAATATAATGACTAAATTTAAGGGAAATTAAAATATTAAAAGGGACTACAAATCAACAAAGTATGAATTGAAAACATGCATCCAATAGGCAATTAACCTCTGATTAAACACTGACTTATAGATAGTTTTTTGGGCATTAGAACTAAATAGGTTATCAAATGATTGGTAGACGAAACAACTTTCGTCTACTGTCTTAGTTGCTTTGTGGACAAAAAAACTTGAAGATGAAACAACTGTTATTCATCTTTTAACATTCTTACCAATTTGGGTTACAGTTTTAAGAGATATATATCAAAGCTTCCTAATTCAATAATGCTTTTAATAACTATTATCTCTGTATATCATACAACAATGTAAAAACTGAATTGTTTCAACAACATTTTATTTTGACTTTCAAATCTTCTCATATATGATCAAGCAACTTATGTTTGTATGGTGGTTGTATAAACAACCTTTCAGTTATGTAACAGCTTTCCTGGATCCAATCCACCAGTACTGGGCTATGGCTCTGAAGAGACTTTTCAAAGGTCACTCCCATAAAGCCAGCGGTATCGGTTGGGCTAGAACCTACAGCCAAATCTTTAACCTACCATAATTTGTAGAAAACATTTGAACATCAATATCATCAAGTTGACAATTCAAGACCAAACTTACCTCTGCTCTTTTCTAAATGAGTCAACTTTCTAAATCATCAAACACAGAGATTTTTCTCCATGGAGAATTGTTTGTATCTTTTCATTAATCATTCTCAAATAATGATACAGCGAGCAGGTTTAATGTCAGTGTGACGGAATAGATTTAGGTATTTTAAACCTCTAAGTATGTGTTTTTCATTTCAAATGATTGTGAGAATATGCCCCAAATAATTCACACACAGGACGAAGTATACTGGTGTACCCTAATTCCGTGGTACTTATGGTTACATGAATAACAGAAAGGAAGGGGAGAACTAAACTGTCAACATTCAGCTTTTCTAACATATTTCATTCCTTATTTACGATCTTCTCATCATTATTTTTAAATGGAGCACATAAATGCTCTACGTAACGTAAATTAATTGGGTCACTGGCAACCATTTGCATTTTTGAGGTCTTACCCTAATTCCGTGGTATTCAGGTCAAACACAATTTTTTAAGTATCAGTCCAAAATAATTAGGAAGAAACATACTAGATGTTCTAGGAACGAATCCTGAAACAATTTGGTTGTGTCTGACCCAAGAATGGTGGAGAATTGCAGACGAACTCAACAGTGTGAAAGGATTTGTTTAGGGTCTTAGATTTGAGTAAAAAGTGTGAAAATATCGGGGATTTTCGGAGCTCTCTGTAATAAGAGGACAATTTTATTGGATTGAATTGGTTTTATACCAGAAAAACATTCATGCTTGCTTCTTTGGGGTTCTTACATTGGGCTTCGAAAGTAGGTCAGGTTGGTGTGTTACTTTAAGGAAGCAGTGTGACATTATGCAAATACCACGGAATTAGGGATACCACGAGATTAGGGAAATTTACTATACAGATGTTTCTTAATCAACAGGTGTTGTTCGAAAGGAACAAATATAAATACGACTTTATAGTAAAAAACACATGAACCAACTCCGAGAAATGCCTCACATATTATTTCTCACTTCGATGAAAAAATAATTTGTAAAAGGGCTATTTTTGAAGAAAATAAAGGGTGTCGAATTTGTGAAAACGTTCACGTGCATACCCCACCCACAATTTACTTGTGTAAACCAGTTGAGTTCAATTTGCCGTGAACAAAGTGCAGAAATACGTTTGCTAAGAATGTTTCATGACATGTAAGCGAATGTGATTCATGTAAACTCAACTTTACCTTTCAAGAATTTTCTGAGCGCGCCATCGTGCAATCAAACTCCGCCATCTTCTTTCTGATAAAGCTATCCGTGATTATCTACGAATTCCACTCTTCATTAAAATATTAATAAAATATAGCATATTGCGATAAACTATACGTTTATATATATCTTTTAAAAGGTTCTGATAAGTTTTAATTATTTTTAGAAAAATTGAGATCGCATGATAAATCAAGAGGAACTAAAATCTAGCTATTTTAAATAGTCTTTCGAATTCGAAGATTCGGATAGACACTATTTCATGGAGACACACCTGTTCGATTCGTTCTATATGTTAGTCTGTTAACTTACGCTTGCCTCCATCTATTCACAACAAACTTAACCTAATAGAGTAGTTGGAGAGCTTTTAATGGACAGAAAACTGTGCTAGTATGGGGTCCAATATTGCAAAAATTTTAACTGAATGAATTGGGTGTTAGAAAGGGACTTTCTTACCGGTGGAGGATAGGCTAATCTTTTAAAATAAATTGTCATCACGAATCTATAAAGTTACATACAATTTGGCTAGTGATACACTATACTTATCAATGTTTTTTTTAAATTTTGATATGTTTTCGAAATACAAATTAACAGAAACCAAATGAATTCAACAAGCAACAACGGTAACAAGCAAAGGCGTATTTAAAAATGCGAAAAGAATGTCCTGTGATTCTGTCACGAATCACTCATTTTTTGTACTGGTGGAATAGATGTTTGGCTTGATGAAATGCAATATTGAAGGAGATGAATGCATTCCTGTTGGGAAACCCTTCACAAATAGGTTCCATGTCAGGGGCTTAGCTAGACCATTTAGTAAGTGTACGCATTTTCCGGTCATGGGCTAAACGATTGACGCCGAAGGCGCGAGTCAGCTAGAGGGGTCTGGGGGAATGCCTCCCGAAATAAGTTGAAATTTCAGAGGCCAAATCGTGAGATTTGGGGGTGACTGGATTTAAGTGTAAAAATATGTTTAATCTCACACATTTTACTTTGACTGGCGATTGATGGATTTTATTGCATTTTTTGGACTTTATATTTCTTTCATTTTTCCTGGACAATGCGTACGCAATGGCGCCTCTTGCATTCAGGTAGCTATGCACCTGCATGTCGAGTCGAACAAAGAGGAGAACGAACAGACTGACAAAGAAAGGCTCAACCAACAGAAGACGTAGGTACAACGTTCAAGATACTTCGGAAGGTAAACATGTCGTTTCACGTAGAAATACCCACATATTCTCCAGGTAAATCAACTTGCCATAAACTTCATCATGTATGCCCCTTATTATATATAGATAATTCTTAATGGACATCATTTTAATATGTTTCCCCATTGTTAAAAGGTTCACTTTTCCCTTATTAATTAATGTAGATGATATGAAAAATTTATTTGATCTCCAAATAACCAAGGTTGCTTAAATTCCACAATGGTTGGAGAGGGTTGATATTGATACTAACTAATGAATGAATTACTAACACATTTTTAAGTTCCTTTTGTTATAAGAGCTAAACAAGTGTGTATAGTGGACTCATTTTAAGGACTGTCAATTCCTTGCCCGTTAACTCATAGATACCAGTTTGGACGTTTTTGGAACTGCGAAGTTGTAACACAAACCAATCAGGCATCGCGGCCACCAAACAGCAGGATAATCTGTCGTTTCGTCTGCTGTCTTCTATCCATCAAGGATTCCCATAAATGGGAATGTGTAACATTCTCTCATTTTCATAAGTTTTAATCGTGTAATATAACTAATTAACTATGGTGAGTGTCATGAAGTAGGTTCCAGCACTATACGGGTTAAGGTGGACACTGCCATATAAGTAAAATACTGTTGATAAGTACTCTGGGTATCTTTCCTCATCAAAGCTAAGCAGATATTTATGGATTCAGAAAGCAGGTGACACAAAAATCCATTTTTAGAAAATTACCTTGCATTCTAAGTGTTCCATAAAAAATCTATGAAATTGTGAAGACATATTTCAGGTGAAAATCAAAATGAAGAAAATGAAAACTCAATTGTCTTTATGTCGGTGATCTTCCATCAGCTTAACATGGAAGCAGTTTTTGCTGATAATGAACCAATTCTCATTTGATCACAATGGTTTCAATCCATTTAGGAACATGACATATCAAAGGGATTAGCCTGGGGTCCTTGCCCATGCGTATACACACAAAACAGGACCCCAGGTAACTGAGGTTTGATATATATGCTAGATAAAATATTACCATCTAAAGCCACATTTTTGCATCTTGCAGCAGAAGACCTTCAAAAGGCATTTTGTTAAATCGAGAAATTGCTTGTCACATACAATTTCTCCTTTTGCTTTTTCAATCAACTCACATATCACAACTGAAAGGTTTTTCACACATTTACAAAGCTTTTCTAAAGTTTTCTGCTTCAAGTAAAAGAAATGTCGTCTGCAGGTGGTGAAAGGATAACTTATGTCTGGTACACACTCTCACCCTCTATATTTTTTACTCTAGTGGATCTTGCACTATGGTTGCCCAGAGGTGACATGTTTGCATTTTTTTTATTTTTTCCATTTCAAGTTAGTAAGTGTAATGAGATAATTAAGTCGTTAAAACAATTAGTTGACCAAAGATGGTTTCCTATCTTTCATTTTCTGTCATGATAAATGAAAGACAGGACTTACTTGAAATAATGACTTAATTAAGTGGTTATAACAAGTTAGTTGAACAATCAGATGATTTGATGTCTTTCATATTTCACTTAATCTCGTCATTTTGACTTATTAACTCAAAATAACAAGATAATTAAGTTGTTTTCTTTTCAACTTACTCATCGCAACCATGTCATCTCTATGCAATTGTAGTGAACCCTTCATATTGATGAAGCATGTGAACCAAGGGGTACACAAAACAAACAGAATACCAAACAAAAACCGTTTACAAGTTTATTATTGAATGGAAAAGAAAAAATCATGAACAATGAAAAATAAATTATATGTATGACAAAAGTGCATAGATAAATTAAATCATGCATTTAAGATCTGCATAATACTTTAATTATGTTTTTTTTCTCTGTAGTAAAAAAATGTCATGGATCCTAATGTACATTGCTGAACCTTATGCATTCATCAATGTTTCCATAATACAGCTGATACTTTTTGAAACAAGTACTATCGACTGTTAAACAGCAACTGTTCTGACAATGCATAATTCACTGTCATTGTCAGACACTGTTGTGAACTTGGATAATTGAAACTCCAAGAAGAGAAAGATATTGTAAACTTTGTAAAAGTAATGGTCTCGAAAACGAATATCATTTCCTTCTTATTTGGCCAGCATATACTAATCTGAGAAAACAATAGTTGAACTCACATTATTATACCTGGCCAACTACTCAAAAGTTTTCTAAGCATATGATAATTCAAAATAAAAAAGAAATACTATTTTTAAGTAAGTTTATCATTCCTTGAAGGCACATTAGGATTGTCTATCATAAGTTAAAGTCTAAAAAAGTACTCATATTTATGTAGGTATTTACTTGGATAGCTTCTCGCCAACACTATTATCATGCTCCTCCATTGTTTACTTATTCTTTTTTTGTAAAAGGTACTACATGCTTTATACTGAATAAAATTAATTGAATTGAAAAAAAAAAAAAATGAATTGACTGCAAAGCAGCAACTGTTGTTACAAAGCATCATTTACTGCCAAACAGGTATTGTTGTATCAGGACATAATCGACTGCCAACCGGACACCGTTGTGAGAAAACAGTGTTACCCAGCAAACGCCAGAATATGCTGATAAAAGTTGACTTTAACTCATGACAGATTTCAGACTATAGGAGTGATTGTTTATAATTTCTTTGCATAGTCAATTTCTTATGCAGGGAACAACTACAACTTTTGTGACAGAGGAACGCTTTTCCAATAGTAGCATTGACATAAATACATTATTAGGCTAATCAGTGAATGCTGCCGCAATACAATTGTTTGAAGGTACAATGCAAGACTAGTAAGTGCTTCAAGTTGTGTAGAACATACTACAGTCTTGCACTGAACCCTCAAATCATTCTACTGTTTATAAGCTTTAACACCTGAATAAACCGAACATTTATCATCCATATTACATGCCACAGCACAAACACTAAATTATATCAAGACAAATGTCACATCAAGCAGTTATCTAGATTGTCCAAGGGAATACATGTCTTTGACCATCCTATGTTGATCAGCTCCACCCAGCAATGGTCCTCAGGCCTGTCGAATAATCCTTTGCGTCGCATTTCTAACATTTTACCCTCCCGTTGTTATTATCACAAATATTTCTCGACGGAAAGAATACGGTATCACCAGGACACTGGAATGTATATGTCGTTCCGAAAGAACACAAATAAAAGCTGTGACAGTTGCCAGGCACTGGGAAATAGACATTGTCTTTGTTTGGTTTACACGGATCCGTGTTAGCTGGAGTGGGTATCAGAGTCGGAGTTGTTGTTAGACGTGTTATTGTTGTGGGAGTTGCCAATGTTGTCAGTTTTGTGGTAGTTTTAGAGGTTGTTGTTGGACTGGTCACTGCTAAAGTTGTGCTGGTTTGATCTGCATCTGTAAAATAACATGAACCAAGGTATTAGGGAATTATTATTATTCATAAATACAACATACACTAAGTTAGGCTATTTCATATAAGTATAATAAAAACATTGTCAGGTAAATCCTTTGCAGTAAAAAGGAAAAGTTAGGGCATTATCATTATTTATAAATATAACATACACTAGTAAGGCTCTGTAATGACAGAGATTTGTAGTTAGGATTCTTACAGGGTAATGGCTATATCTATATAAACCCTAAAGAAAGACTCCTAACTACGAATCCCTGTGTCTGTAATATAAGTATAATAAAACAATTGTCGGGTAAATCCTTAGCAATATAAAGGTATTCTATTGACTAGTCTGTGATGCTATAAATGGACTCCTTACAACACTTAATTAATAACTCATTATGAAAATATCCAAGTGGAATCAACAATCAAGATAGTTTCCTTTGAATTCAATTTGCTTGCACCAAGTATGAAGCATTTGACTAGACGACAGGGTTTGATTCACCCATATTAAGATCCAGGAGTTGCGGTTGTTTCACAAACTTGTTACTCTATAGACTCAAACTTTATAGCCCGATTCATTGACTATATGTATTGCGTCAAAAGTAGCAAGATGCAAGACATACAGATGGACAATGATCCAAAATGTTGGCTCAATAAAGAATCAGATAGATCTAGCCATTGAACTATATAAGCCAAACCAACAAACCGCCTTGGACTTAAGCAGACAAATCAATGCAGTCAGCCAACAGAGATGGTTTAGGTGACCAGACCTGAAAGGAATTTTGTTTGGCAGCCATGTCATTCTGTACTTACATACCTGTCCAGATGTGAAAATGTACAAGACAAAATGTTAGATATGCAGTCTTTTCAAAAAGAATTGGTTAACAGGCCAAAACAAAATCTGAGCAGGCCACTTGGAGGGTGGTCCATGGCGGTTCTTACAATCTCTGCGAGTTGCAACCGGCCAAAACATATATTGAAGAGGTCATTTTGGCCTGTAGCCTGTTCATATTGAGAACACAGAAAAAAGACAATTTAAAGGTTCAATGCAAGACTATAGTAAGTGCTTCACAAACATGAAGCACTTACTATAGTAGTGCATTGAACCCTCGATTATTGTTTTATTGCAGATAACTTCAAATCTATGAACACATAATTTTCTCTTTACTAGAACTTACATGAGTATCCACAATACAACAAGAGTAACTCATATCTATCTTATGAACCAGCCTGAATAACCAAGTCTGAAATGTTTCCAAAGTGGACACAATGTTCCACAACCCTGTTATGCCAATATTCCTTGGATGTTCAATGAAGTAAGAGAGCAATAATCAATTTCTGCATGGAATAATTATGCAGAAACTGTAAGGAGAATAGCTGGGATATGAGTAGGTGTACTGTTGACTGTGATATAACTGAAATACTCTTGAAACCGGGATAAAACTCTTATTGAGTCATCACTCTAAACATAGACATTCAGTTGAATATACAGCCAGCAGACCAACATAAAAGGAACAGGAATCACTTTTGACAAACAGTTCTTTCAGTTGTTAGAAGGTTTTGACTTTTTGTGTCTTGGAATACCTTTTATGATTGATCACACCTGACTTGTTTTATGTTATGGTTGAACAGGTACAAATTTAACAGTAAAAAACACAGATAAACAGTTTTGTTGATTAGTCGTAATTAAATACTAGCATAACAAATGTTACTAGTAATTAAAGGTATACATCTGCAATAATAAAGAGATAATTACTAGTAATTAAAGGTATACATCTGCAATAATAAAGAGATAATTACTAGTAATTAAAGGTATACATCTGCAATAATAAAGAGATAATTACTAGTAATTAAAGGTATACATCTGCAATAATAAAGAGATAATTACTTGTAATTAAAGGTATACATCTGCAATAATAAAGAGATAATTACTAGTAATTAAAGGTATACATCTGCAATAATAAAGAGATAATTACTAGTAATTAAAGGTATACATCTGCAATAATAAAGAGATAATTACTAGTAATTAAAGGTATACATCTGCAATAATAAAGAGATAATTAACCTGTAAGTGAATTAAACACAACTAGCTACAATTATCACAAGAATCCTATATACATCTTTGGAACAATGTTGTCTAACATCTGTAATGGTGAATAAAATACTCCTAATTAATAAAACACATTCTAGTTATCTCATCTTCTAGATTAGAACAAACTCAACAAATCATCATCCCAGTCAAGTAATTAAATGAAACACCAAGTAATATTGTTTCTGACCTGTCACTTTTTAATATTATATCATCTTAGATCACGATTAAATATTACCTCCATTCACAATGCTTACGATGGTAAGTTGGAATCAAAGCCATTTAACCTTTAGAATGCTGGGTAGCAAACAGGTTAGATCACAGGCCAGCCTCCAATTCACTTGGCAGCTGGCCTTGATCTAACCTGTTTGCATAAGCATTAAGTCGGTTCCAGCACTTTAAGGGTTAAGTACAAGATGAAAAGGTTATACAAAGATGTTGAGATATATATACAAGAGAAAATGCGATTCTCATAATGAAAAAGAGAAGGCACATTTTCATATTCTTTCTCGCTATAGATAAATCTGAACCAGCAAATCAAGAAGTTAGACAGTAAATGTTATTCCTGTCTGTAAGTCTTGGTCTGGTAGTTACTAAACTATATTAAAGTTTATAGTAAGTCTTGACCGACTATCCATATTTGGATTAAGGGTGCTTGTTCACAAAAGATAAAATTTGGAAGTCAAAACAGAATGCTTGAAACAATGCAGTTTTGTATTGATACTTGATATACAATTAAAAGTAGCTTTTGGAAGCATAATTTATTCAAGAAGTGTCAATCTATCTAAGTATTTACAGCCTGTATGGGGTAGATCTCAAAAGCCTATCAAATATGAGTACAGCTGTTGTGCAGTTTCAAAGACATTAATTCTTAGCGTCCAATTTTCCTTCCATTTAATGTACTTGTAAGTAAAAAGGAAGACATTTCATACAGGTATTTGTATAAGGAGTGATTAACTAAAGTATTTGTAAGTAATAAAGGAAGACGGTTTGCACAGGGATTTGTTAATGGAGTTAATTGTTTAAATACTTCTAAATAATAAAGGAAGACGGTTTGCACAGGGATTTGTTAATGGAGTTAATTGTTTAAGTACTTCTAAATAATAAAGGAAGACCGTTTGCACAGGGATTTGTTAATGGAGTTAATTGTTTAAGTACTTCTAAGTAATAAAGGAAGAGGGTCTATGCAGGTATTTGTTCAGTTAGTTGAATATCAGAGAAAAAGAAACAGACTAAACGTTCTAACATTAACCGACTCAGTACGACAACATAGAGAATGAGAAAGAGAGAGAGAGACTCCACACAAAAAGTAAACCTATTTTACAAGAGAATATGTTGGATGCACTTACCACTCAGTAGGTATATTAAGAAAGAAAGAGAGAAATACCCATATATAGAGGAAGACTGTTGTACAAGAAAGTGTGCAGGATATGGCTGCCATTTGTTAAATGAAAATGAGTATATTAAAAGAGAATGAGAAAAAAGAGAAAGAAAGAACGAGAAACTTTTGTACAAGAGAGTTTACAGGATATGCTTACCACTTAGTCAATAAAATGAATATTTTAAGAGAGAACAAGAAAGAAAGAAAGAAACAAGAGGGCCATAATGGCCCTTTATCGCTCACCTGAGTTCTGTTTGAAAAAGAGGTATATTTAAGACAGAGTGGTTGGTATGTTTCAAACTCTTCTAAGTGCTAATTGCATTGAATACTCTAAGCCAATGCTCTTGCTTGTTAACATTTTTTTATGTGTATTGTATTTGTCTTCTTGAGTTAATGTTCACCAAGACAAAGAGAATTAAGATGAAGGAAATTTAGGTTTGTGAAAGCAGGGACAGTAACAATTGGTTGGGCAAATTAAAATAATAACAATTGGAAAATGTATCTCAAAGTCGTTTATTGGTTTTCAACAGTAAATAAATTTGGAAAATTTTAAGACAGTCAAGCTTATGGTAAATAATCCAATCATTCTGGCCAACTTTCATCAAAATTGGACCATAAATGTGGCCTCTAGAGTGTTCACAAGCTTTTTAAATTATTTGACCTAGTGACCTAGTTTTTGACCCCACATGACCCACTTTCAAACATGGCCAAGATTTCATTTTGGCAATCCTTCTGACCAACTTTCATCAAAATTGGACCATAAATATAGCTGCTAGAGTGTTCACAAGGTTTTTCAAATATTTGACCTAGTGACCTTGTTTTTGACCTCACATGACCCGGTTTCAAACTTGGCCAAGATTTCAATTGAGACAATCATTCTGACCAACTTTCATCAAATTTGGACCATAAATGTGGCCTCTAGAGTGTTCACAAGCTTTTTAAATTATTTGACCTAGTGACCTAGTTTTTTACCCCACATGACCGAGTCTTGAACTTGGCCAAGATTTCATTGAGACAATCATTCTGACCAACTTTGATAAAAATTGGACCATAATTGTGGTCTCTAGAGTGTTCACAAGCTTTTTAAATTATATGACCTAGTGACCTAGTTATTGACCCCACATGACCCAGTTTCAAACTTGGCCAACATTTTTATTGAGACAATCATTCTGACCAACTTTCATCAAAATTGGACCATAAATGTGGCCTCTAGAGTGTTCACAAGCTTTTTAAATTATTTGACCTAGTGACCTAGTTTTTGACCCCACGTGAACCAGTTTCAAACTTGGCCAAGATTTCATTAAGACCATCATTCTGATGAACTTTCATCAAAATTGGAACATAAATGTGGCCTCTAGAGTGTTCACAAACTTTTTAAATTATTTGACCTAGTGACCTAGTTTTTGACCCTACATGACCCAGTTTCAAACTTGGCCAAGATTTTATTGAGACAATCATTCTGACCAATTTTGATAAAAATTGGACCATAATTGTGGTCTCTAGAGTGTTCACAAGCTTTTTAAATTATTTGACCTAGTGACCTAGTTATTGACCCCACATGACCCAGTTTCGAACTTGGCCAAGATTTTATTGAGACAATCATTCTGACCAACTTTCATCAAAATTGGACCATAAATGTGGCCTCTAGAGTGTTCACAAACTTCTTAAATTATTTGACCTAGTGACCTAGTTTTTGACCCCAAATGACCCAGTTTCAAACTTGGCCAAGATTTTATTGAGACAATCCTTCTGACCAACTTTCATCAAAATTGGACCAAAAATGTGGCCTCTAGAGTGTTCACAAACTTTTTAAATTATTTGACCTAGTGACCTAGTTTTTGACCCCACATGACCCAGTTTCGAACTTGGCCAAGATTTTATTGAGACAATTATTCTGACCAATTTTGATAAAAATTGGATCATAAATGTAGCCTCTAGAGTGTTCACAAGCAATTGTTGACACACGCACTGACGCACGGACGACGGACATCTCGGTATCACAAAAGCTCACCTTGAGCACTACGTGCTCAGGTGAGCTAAAAAAGAAAGAAAGAAAGAAAGAAAGAGAAAACTCTATATATTGAGTATGACTGGTGTACAAAAGATCGTTTTGGATATACTCACCACTTAGTCAATAATATTGTAAACTGAAATTGTTGTACAAGCGAGTGTGTGGGACATACTCACCACTAAGTCTGTAATTGTTGTACAAGCGAGTGTGTGGGACATACTCACCACTAAGTCCGTAAAATCAGTATTACAAGAGAGAATGAGATAGAGAGTTTGAGAGGAAACGAAACTAAGTGTGTATACAACTACTATATATTAAAAGTGGTGTACCAGCGAGTGCGTCGGATATACTCACCACTTAGTCTGTAAATCGAGGAGCTAGTTTAAGAAATATATACAACCATAAACATCTAAAATAAATATTTGATCTATGTTTATAAAACAAGCATCATTTACTGACAAAAAGAAGTTCTTTACTCCTTTGCTTCAACTATTTATGTTCACATACCTTAAACATTGTCTCTGTTCATGGTATTCATTAAGACCATACAATAATGGTGAACAATCAAATCAAAAGCAAATTAATGTCAATGATATGTTGTATGTCTACAGCTTCATGGTTATCATTTATTGTATGGAACAACAAATTTTACAACTACAAATAAACCATGGTTATGACAATTTATGTCTACAAAAAGTCTCAAATATGCCAATGGCAAATCTATCTCAGTAAGGGTAAAATCAGTCGACTTGAAGCCACAACAATTATTCCCCGAAGATGCAGACATAAACAAGCAACGATATTTGCTGCCCAACCTATATCAGGTTGGTAACATCGCAATAAGAACCAATTTCACTGTTCCTGTCGGTCTAAAGTTATGTCATCCAAATTGGAACGTTCATGGTACACTGTACCATAGCATAGCATGATTAACCACTGCCAGGTACACACCAGCTACACACTACAAGATGTTCAACCAAAGAGCATGTCCGCCTTAAAATAATTGAATTCAGTTTAAAATTACATCTAGCTACAGCCGCTTTCCACAGGGAAAGTATATTCCAAAACTTTGTTCTTTCAATAAACATGGTATCATTTGCATTTAATACATGTATTCAGTTAAAAGTGACACATTGCAATGTAGAAAGAAACCTAGGTTAGCATTGTAAAATGTATACAATGTATTTGAAAAAAAATCAACAACCATAAGCTCTTCATATTCAACACATCCTTCAGATATTTTTATTTCAGTTAAACTTTAAGTACACAAAAAGCTCTTGTAATCGACCTAAGTTTGTATTTACATGTATCACATAATATATCAAAATTGTTATTAAAGCACTACAAGTATCTAATTGTTTGTGTCTGTAGAAGGAGTCAATTATTTATCGTATTCGTCTTCAATAACTTGTTTAAGGCTTGACACACTGACTAATGGCTGGACTGAACTGTTTCGGTTTGTCACAGTTTGCCTTCACTCCAGAGCCGGCAATACAGATGTAATAAGCCGCCTTGTCCTTGGGGTCCGGTAACATCACATTGTTTTTGTCGGGCACGCACGGGTCCGCTGGAAACACAGGAAGTACATGTAGGTCCACGTCCTGCGTAACATGGACATCTGTCTCCACACCATGCTGGCCGTCCCGGATATATCAACATACATACAACAACAACATGTTGTCTATGACACCCGCTCATTCCTTGATACATGTACATGTCAAACAGCAGCTATTTGTGTAACCATTGTAATAATATTAAATATTTAGCATTCTTCAATGTTCCCATGCTAGTGAGGTTTCAAGATCAGTTTTGAACATATTTCTTGAGCATATCAATTGACCTGTCTTATATAAAGTAGTCAGATATATTCTTTCATGAATCATTCTAGAAATCCATGCATATAGAAATTCACTCGTACAAGAATGCATACATCAATTTGATTTTCCATGCATATAGAAATCCACTCATACAAGAATGCATACATCAATTTGATTTTCAATCCAATACAACCTGCATGGTCACAACAGGCATTCTCAGTTACAAATAGATTTAAACATCATATAATACATCTCCTTGTATTAAATAGTATCGTATTAATTAATGATGGGAATAAAACAAAGGGTATAAAGGTTACCGACATATTTATTCATTCAGTTACAAATAAAAACATTCTAGCACATAATGATGGTCAACATTACAGACATTTCTACATAGTGCTGTAAATGCTTTGATGAAAATTCTCTTGTTTTGGAATTATTTCTATTTAAACACAATCGTCTATTTAATATCTGTTGTATTCTGTTCACCATTTTATTATGCTTTTTGTATGGTTAATTAATATCAATACCTAATAAAGGCTCTAAGCAGATGAAGTAAACAGTAAAGTGAACTGAGACTGATCACGACCATCCTTCTGAAAGCATTTTCTGTTTTTCATGGTCCCCACATCTCCCAAAGTCAAATGTATTTTACGCATGATAATAGTGTAGAGTCATTTTACACATAGTAAGTGAAGAATTGTTTTACACACAATAAGTGCAGGGCTTTATCTCGTTATATAACAGGGGATCGTAAAAGGCAACTTCCCAATAGGAAATTTCTTTGCATTAATCAGGCAGTTTTCCCAAAAATTCAAAGTCACACCAGCTTTTTGACTTCCCAAATCAGCAGTTTCATTGATACAATTTCCCCAAATCAACAGGCCTAGACCTCTTCCAAAGGAAAAAAAGCCCTGAAGTAGTAAAGGTGTTTCTAAACACAAAAAGGTAGTTTAGAGTTGTTTCACACATGATAATAGTACAAAGTTATTTTCAGATTGTAATACTAATAGAGTAAAGTTATTTCAAACACTGTAAGTGTAAAGTTATTTTACACACAATGATAGTTTAGAGTTGTTTCACGCATGATAATAGTACAAAGTTATTTTCAGATTGTAATACTAATAGAGTAAAGTTATTTCAAACACTGTAAGTGTAAAGTTATTTTACACACAATGATAGTATAAAGTTGTTTCACACATGATAATAGTACAAAGTTATTTTCAGATTGTAATACTAATAGAGTAAAGTTATTTCAAACACTGTAAGTGTAAAGTTATTTTACACACAATGATAGTTTAAAGTTGTTTCACACATGATAATAGTACAAAGTTATTTTCAGATTGTAATACTAATAGAGTAAAGTTATTTCAAACACTGTAATAGTGTAAATTCATTTTACACACAATGATAGTATAAAATTATTTTACGCACTGTGATAGTATTGAGCTATTTCATAGAAAAATAGCAACATATAGTTTTGAGTTATTTCACACACTACGGTAGTTTGACACAAATCTATACAAGTTGATCAACTCTATCTATGGCATTATCCATCAGTGTATGAGCCAATCCCCAACCCTGTCTATGACCTACACACATTGACTGATGGTCATATCAAACACTTCACCAGGGCCACACTCAAACACATATGAGTCTCCAAGTGAACAAATAATAAACTTGGTAGAGTTCCCCGGATAAGAGAAGAAAATATTCGTTTTGTCCGGCTTACACGGGTCTGGAAAGAAATAGGAACACCATGTAGCGTGATGCTGTGTTTGCGCTGCTGCGGTCGCTGACATGTTAGTATGATAATACGGGGATAGGAGGACACACACAGACACAGACATGTCATGCCTTTAGTAACTTGCTGCAAGTCATTTAATCGCTAACAATAAACCTTGTCAGGCAATTATTTGTGTTAGATTCAAAGCAAAATGGTCAGTAAATGTAGGTAGGTAACTGAAGGGTGTCAAAGAAGCCTTGACTAGTCTTACTGAACTAGTCTGTACTGTGTTTTTGTCCAAAAGCAGTAAATCAAAATGTTTCAACGTTAACCTTTATTCACGTTTTGTTTTAAGTCAATTTTTCGAATCTCTTTCAGTCATATTGCCTTTACTCTCTTGACCAACTATTTGGGTCGACAGTGGTGCAGAGGTAGAGCGTCAGTCTCTTGTACCAAGGATACCAGGTTCAATCCCCGTAAAGCGAGGTGAAAATTGTCAGGACTAACCCACAAATTGGGATGGTTACTGGTTTAGTAAGCAGGAATCAGTAATCGCGAGTGAATTTAATAAGCATCAAGCTTCCGTCACAATCAATGTAAAATAAATAAGTTTAAAATAAAGGAAACTATCCTTTCTGCCCTGAATTTCCAGTCATAAAGCTTTCCTATAAGCGAGATTGCCATGGAGGGAACTCATCACTTCCATTTTATCCTGTTTTTTTTTTTTGCTTAGATGTGTCTATGACCGAATGGGGTCTTCACCCTTTTTATATCATACATATTTAGCACCACAGTGGTCCAATATATCTAGAGTTTTTCTCCTTGTAAAGGGTTAAGGCAGTGTAAACATTATTTCTTTTATATCACTGCATTCCTGGGATTAATCTACACGAGGCTATTATTCTTAAAGTGGCAGGCCAAATGACACTCCCCCAGAAAGCAGAGCAGGAGGAGATTGAACTCTGGGCCCCCAAGGTATAAGTTTATCATTGGGTAGGTAGTACTTCATTGTTCATCAATGAAAATAGCCCATGTGACCTAACCATCCCCACTAGGAAAAAGAGTAAAAAGAAAGAAAGAATTGTTGCAAGGCATGATTGCAAAAAATGGATCCTGGTATCCCTTACTGTGCAGACATTTTTCTCTGGTTTTCAAGTATGGACAATTATTGCAACATTTTCACTGATGTTTAAGGAGAACACTAATATAATCTTTCTCTCTTCTGTTGAAAAAGATGTTCTGTGGAACCCATTGGATAATGTCCATGAAGTACTAGTGGGTTATAACCTTGTTGTACCGATTATGACAAAGAAATGGGAAAATAGTTCAAAATTTTCTGTGACATCTGCTGTGAGGTGATAACCAAATTACCAAATGTTACTCTTGTTAATTGATCAGTGCAAGAATAAAATGTAGATCTTCTAAAACAAAGCCTGAGACCCAACCTAAAATGTTTTATTTGGCCAGCCTGCTGTGATTAACAATTTATTTGGAGTAGAAAAATGGTTAGTATTTTTTATATTATAAGCTTAACAAGCCTATAAGTGTCATTGTCAAGTGATTAGTTGTCTCTAGTGACTAACAGAGCAGCAGTAGCGATGGTAATGTGTTACCAAAGTAAGCAGCAAGTATGAAGCTTAGAGCCAGACAACCCACAGGCCAAATGGTCTAAGCAGTGAGTCACAAGCTTAAATCAAGACAATCTGGGGGACAAATGGTCTATTCTATGAGTAGCCATGAAGCTTGAAACCAGGTTATCAACAGGGAAAATGCTCTTTACCCTGAGTCATGAAAGTTATCAAATGATTATGTTGCAAAGTTGAAATTGAAATTTATAGTCTGATCAGCAAAACTGTGCAAACCCCTGCTTAAGCTTCCTTCGAAGCCCCTGGATGCTCCTGCATGTTAGCTATTTTGAGACCAAAATTTAGTGTGTCCTGCAGCTTTTCATTCATTTTTATTTTTACAATGTGTAATGTTAAAGAGCAGCAAAATAGAAAAAAAAATCAGACCTTTTAAGAACAAAGCATGGTGTAGTTTTTCACAAGCATGACTGACATCTTGAATTTTACATTATTTCAATATTGGTAATCTATGTGGATTCTTTTGATAACTTATCATAACTCTTTCATCCCTTTTCCTTCAAAGTTTTGACAACCTAGATACTCAGCGCAGTTATCTTAAAACTCTTTCTCTTACTCTTCGTAAATCTCCTATGTTATAAAGCACTTGCACATTGACAGAGAACAAAATAAAGCACTTACCCAGTGACCAAGAGAAACACACTTCAGTCATCATATAAGTTCTTTAGTACATGTATATCTCCTATTTTTTAAAGAACTTTCGCAGTGGCAGAGAACAACATAAGGTAGCAATCAAATAAGTTCTTTAGTATATCACCCTATTATAAAGAACTTACGCAGTGACGGAAAGATAAACACTTCTCAGCAATCAAATACCGGTAAGTTCTTTAGTAAATCTTCTATATTATAAAGCACTTACGTAATGACGGAGAACAACACAACGCAGCAATCAAATTAGTTCTTTAGTAAATCTCCTATATCATCAAGTACTTATGCAGTGACAGAGAACAATACAATGCAACAATCAAATGGGTTCTTTAGCGTAGCTTCTATCTTATAAAGCAGTTACGCAGTGACAGAGAACAATACAATGCAGCAATCAAATGGGTTCTTTAGTGTAGCTTCTATCTTATAAAGCAGTTACACAGTGACAGAGAACAATACAATGCAGCAATCAAATGGGTTCTTTAGCGTAGCTTCTATCTTATAAAGCAGTTACGCAGTGACAGAGAACAATACAATGCAGCAATCAAGTGGATTCTTTAAAGAAGCTTCTATATCATTAAGCACTTACGCAGTGACAGAGGTAAACATGTTGTAGCTGTGCAGGTAGAGAAAGCATTTACAATTGACATGCATACATATTCTATTGTAGAAAGACTTAACATTTCACCTCTCTAAACCCTTATAGTGCTGGAACTGACTTCATGCTTATGAAAACAGGATGGATCCAGGTCAGCCGCCAATTTAAACTAAATATGGCGGTTGACCTGTGACCTAACCTGTTTGCTACTCCGAGTATCTTTCCTCATCAAAATTAAGCACATTTAAGGTTTTGGAAAGTAGACGACACAAAAATCTTTTTTTTTTTAGAAAATTACCCAGCATTCTAAGGATTAATTAAAACAACAGTAAACGACACTTGAATTGAAAACACATAATCAAAGTTTTATCTTTTTTCCAAAAATATCACTTAGTTGCCATTCCAAGTCAAAAGAATTATAAGGAAACATTTTTGAAATATATACATATTCTTGACATGACACCCTTGGTATATATTATTATGACAAAAATAAATTGCATGTAACAAACTTATCATTGCTAAACAATGGTGCCTGAAGGCAACTTTTAAACGTTCATTACAGGAAAGTTTCTAAAGGATTGAATATAAAACAGTAAAACACGTTTACACAATAGGTTTGGAAATATGGTTTTCACAGAAAAGTTTTCAAAAGTCGTTTACTGTTAACAATTATGGGGTAGTTCAAATGCATACAAATATTATCAAAAACATATTACAAATTAACTTTTGAGAACCTATGATAAAGCATACATAGTATATATTAACAAGCTATATGATTTTTATAAAATCATTAGGTATCCATATTCTTAATTGTACAATTTACATAACATTTCAAGCAACGGCTACAAACATATGAGTTAATTTTTTCAAAACATATCAAATTCAAATATACATGCACAATATATTTTTCTCTCAAAATTTCATTTAGAATTATTGAATAGAAATAATAAAATGGAGATTTACTACAAAGCTACCACTTTATATATTAGTAAGTTTAAAATAACTTCAATCAAAGGATAAAGAAAAGGCAACTACTTTTCCTAAAGATTTAATATCATCAAATTTTAAAAAGGAAATTCCATCATGAAGCATTTTAATCATTTATAACTTTCAAGATTCTCTTTTTCATATAATCTCAACATTTATAAGCTTCTTCAATTGTATTTATTCTAACACATCTGTATCGAGAAGGTTTGTGAAAACATTGTGACAAAACAACAAATTGCTTGTTTGAATGGTGTTTAAAACCATATCAACAATTATTCAGTTATGTAACAGCTTTCCTGAATCCACCAGTACTATGCTAGGGCTCTGAAGTGACTTGCCAAAGGACACTCCCACGAAAATAGAGGGGTCGGTGGGGCTCAAATCGGGGACCCTCAAGTTTTAGGACCACCACCATTACCACTGGACCACACAGGACCCAGTGGACCACACAGGACCCACACTATACCCACTGGACCCTAAAGGACCCACAGGACCCCTGAGAAACTTCTTGTGAAGAGCATTTTAAGAAACATATATCTTGATAATTGCTTAATTGCTGCATCATTGAAACTGGTAGCCAAGAAAGGCAATGTGAAATACTTTAACACATTTTGGTTGCGTATATCAAGGTGTGAGTTCTATAATCAGCTAAGTATATTCAAACTTACCTGAGGGGGTGCCGAGTGTTGTCCCTCCACCTTTGATGAGTGAAGACATCGTCTTGCCCTGTTGTAAGGACTCTTCGAACACGAAGAGTGGACCAATGGATAATACGATGATGTTGTCTATACTGGAGCGATGCGCATTCTCGATCAACATCCCGATCAGTAGTGAGGGTAAGAAATCATCTTGTTCACCGCGGAATGTCAGCTGGAAGTTCACCTGCATTATCCCATCCATTAAAAAGCTGAAACAAAAAACATAAAAAAATAAGTCATGAAGATTTGAAAAAAAAAAGTCATGTACATTTAAAACAGTTGAAAGGCACTGGCGTAGAAAGACTTCTTGCAGAAACCAAATTACTTCAATAGAAGACCTTCATAACACTTTCTGTGATTTCCAGCTGCTTAAAAAGTCAAGACAGTATGAAGTAACAAGTACCATTAGATGAAAGAGAAAAGGTTGGCTGTTTTCATTGTTTAGGCAATGTAAGAACCAATATTTGATGCAATGTATTACTTACAGATACTACTTAAATTTGTGGGAGTTTTAGAGTTTTAAGAGTTATCTGTCTGAAATTTACCATAGAAAAAGGGATCAAAAACATTAAGCAATAGGGTCAAACCACCTCCATTGAAAGAAGAAGTTAAGAGAGAATAAAGTATCACTTACAATGATTTTACATCGCAAGACTCATAGTCGGGAAATCTTGTACTGTAGGTTCTTGTCAACTGAAATAAAACAACATCCATTGATTAACCCTTATAGTGGTGGAGCCGACTTCAAGCTAATGCAAACATATTAGATCCAGGCCAGCCGCCAAGTAAATTGGCAGCTGACCTGTGATCTTACCTAGTTGCTACTCTGAGTATGTTTCCACAACAAAATTAAGCAGATATTTAAGGTTTCAGGAAGCAGATAACACAAAAATCTAAAAATTACCCAGTATTCTAAGAGTTTATTATTGTAAACTTGTATGGTGTTTAACACCTTATCATCAATTTTTCAGTTATGTAACAGCTTTCCTGGATCAACCAGTATTAGGCTTTGACTCTCAAGTGACTTGCCAAAGGTCACTCCAACGAAACCAGAGGTGTTGGTGGGACTTGAAACCGGTACCCCGAGTTCTAAAACCGCCACCTTAACCACTGGGCCACGCAGGACCCACATTGTAAACAGGCATTAGATAATTATATCTAATGGATTTGTAAGTTGATTGATATTGATAACAACTAATGTTTATATTAATAACAAAATGTGTACATTAATAAAAACAGTACTATTGTGTACATTAATTTACAACATAATTATCAAATTATTAGTATCAAAATTGTTCACATCTAACAAGTGTAGCTTACATTAAGACAGAATTCACTAGCTAGGGCCTTGAACTGGGCAGAGTTGGGGTCACGAAGTTGTGGAGTCATCGTCAAGTTCTTCAGTTGGAACGTCATGTTAACGATGGTGTTAACTGAAACAAGATTTGAAACAGCGTATTAGTATAAAATGATTTAAGCATAGGTATTTAACAGTGAAGTTTGAATAAGCAGACTTCTTAAGAAATTCTTTTGATACAAAAAATTGACAAATCACATTTCGAAGGTAAAAGTCACAGAAGCAGAGAAAAAAAATGCTGCTTGAATAAAATAGAAACATGTTGATTTCTAATAGAATTAGCAAATCACCATAATTCTAGGCTTTGATAAAACGCCATGTTTGATGGCAGCATTTAAGTATCATTTCATTCAAAGAATGAAATGACAAACTAAACAAACCTGAAAGTTTTAAACTGTCTGATGTTATTTAATATGTCTCAACTTGACTGCATTAGACATTTTAAGTTATAATCATAACAATGACGATTTCGTTTCAATTCAATTAAAATATTTATTGACCCAGAGAGACATCATAGTTGAACTCAAAGTTAAAATGTGTAAAAAGAGAATCACAAGACTGATGGATGCCCTTAATTTAAAAGAGTTATGGTTTTCTTTTACATTTCAATTTTTGAGATATAATTTGGAATATTTGTCAGTGTTTCTATAAAGACAAAGCGACAGTCAGAGTTTGGAAGAATAACACTACCCGTCAGCCCAATACAATGTGGATATGGATTATAACCGTTTCAGCTGAAACTTAGATTGACTACGTACCTGAGACTGGCGGGGGTTCCGTTGTGGCAATGACAAGCAGATAGTCAGACATGTTTATCTTTATTTCATCCATGCCCTGTTCGTTGATGAGGTATTTATTGCCGAAGAAGAGCCAGCGTGTTCCGCTGAAGTCGTAAGCCTCGCTGTTGGATGTGATGATGTCGTCCAGTTCTCCCTTAATGACAGGCTCTGTCCCGTTAAATATCAGCGAGTAGGTGAAGGACACTGGGGCGTCGGCATCAAGTAGGTTCTGTCTGTAAACAACAAAATTGTTAATGTTAATACCTATATTTTCTTACATATACAAAGCAACCATTAATGGAAGATACAGCAGAAAATAAACATAAAGAATAAAAATCTGCATTTTCAGATGCAATTGTTTAATTAACATTTCAAGAAAGTAAATTACTATCGGAATACAGAATGTTATTTATCTCTATACAGAAAGATAGTAGATCTTGATGAAAATGAACAACATCTTGAAATATCAGCAAAAAATTTTACTCATTTTTCGAAATAACCCTTAGAATGCTGGATAATTTTCTTAAAATTTCCAAAAAACCTCAAATATCTGCTTAATTTTGATGAAGAAAACTACTCAGAGTAGCAAACAAGTTAGATCACAGGCCAGCCGTTAATTAACTCGGCAGCTGGCCTGGATCTAACCTGTTTGCCTAAGCATGAAGTTGGTTCCGGCACTTAAAGGGTTTAGAGTTTTACTTACTGGAAGTTATCAATAAAACATCTGTAGTATCGGTTCTTAAGGACGTCGCTTATAATAGGGTCACTCTTGAATATTCTGTCCATCTGAAAAAAAAAAAAGGAACATGAATGGTTCATTTTTCTAGAACATTTGACTCACATAGTATTCAACTTGCAGCCTTGAACAAATCGTCTGACAAATGACATTTCAAACAATGATAAACAATTAGGCCCTAAATCTCTCAATAAATCCAGCATAGCCTTACTGAGAACAATTGCCCCGAGTTAACATCTTTAACTGTCTAAAATTTTCACTTGATAGCAAGTCAGTAGATTATGGTTCCCTCTTATTTGACCAACAAATAAGCATGTTCATATGAAAAGCAGTCAATAGATTGAAAAACGATGTAGTTAAGAAATATCAGGAGCATGAATAGAGTACTGATATAAAAGTTTTATAACTATAACTATGTGTTAATATAACTATAACGATGTGTACATAATTAAGTTTATATAACTTTAAAAATGTGGATACAACTATATGTATGTTACTTTGTTTATGGGTATATAAAGTATGTATTAAAATGTTTGTAACACTTGGTCAATCATTATAAAATAAAACTTGCTGCACTCTCAAAAACTAATAAAGTCTGTCAAACACTTTTATAAGACACTTTTATTTCATGCCTTCAAGTTGTGCTGCAGATAATTTTCTAAGAGCAATGTAAAAAAGAAGAGATGACCAATTGTTTCTTTTGTTGAAATTGTGTTTTCTTTATTCATTACAACTTATCAGGAGTAACATAGAGTCAAATTTGTTAAGACATTGCTTTGGTCATCTACTTGTGTTTGAACATTGGACCAGTTATGTATTACATATAGGTATATAGGTCAAACAAAGCTAGGAACAGGCATTCCTACTTGGTAAGCTACTTATGTATGAACATTAGACCAGTGACTATAACACATGGGTCTATAGGTCAAACAAAGCTAGGACTAGACTTCCTTACTCACCTCAGTACAGAAGATATCTTCATATTCCTTAAACTTGGGGGAGGTGGAGTCCCAGAGTCTGTCTGAATCCTTCCACGCAAATGCGTAAATCTTACTTGTAGTGTTCATCAACCATGCATCTGGTAAATAAAACAACAAACTTAGTTGAAACAGTCACATAAACATGAATGAATTGATTGCTGTATTATGAATAATGATTTATAATCAAAATCTTGTTCAAATGACAGTGGTTTGACGTAGTTCTTAAAGAAATAAAAGGCCTAAAACAATTTCATCAAATAATACTTTGAATTTGCACTAGAAGAATACACCTTCCTAATTCTATTCCTGAAAGATTGCAGCCTTAAAAAACTGTTCTTTTTGAAAATTTTCGTAAAACAACCTAAATTGTTTTAACATTTAAATCACATACTCTGTTGCAAAGATAACACATATTGTATGAAGAAAATAAATTGCTCTTAAAAACAACTATTTCTTTCTTTTTATCATTTTAAATCTTGAGTGCAGCACATATCCTAAAAAACAATGGAACTATCTATCTTGTTCAGATTAAAAAAACAAATAGAGGTTGCATTCTTTCCTGTCGAACTGCACTTTCTCTGACAGAAAAGAATGCAACCTTGTCAGTGTCAGCCCAATGGACAGAACAAATTGGAGATTATGTATTAGAAGACCTAGCCGCCTGCCGCCACCCCTGTGACTGGGACTCCCGCAGCAGATGACAAATCAAATAAGGATTAAGTAAGTAAGTAAAACAAATTTCTTACCAAACAGCGTATCATCCTGATAGAGTAACAGATCAGCGTAGTACACCAGGAGGTCCCCGACCAAATGACCGACAACATCATTGTGACGGTATCTTGGCGTCTCTTCGAATATCACCGTGGCAACAAGCTGTTGCATTTCTGGTATGGATAGCACTCCCATAAACTCGAGAAGAATTTCTATACTCACTGGATTGTTGCTAAAATGGGAAACATAATAATCTGGTTACAAGATATCTTGGACTTGCCATAAACTATAGAAAAAAAAAGAATATTTTATCACAGAAATTTCTGACATTGATCTATAGTATACATTCACAGCTATGCTAATTTGCATGACATTATGGAAAGAAATTTGGTTCTTTTCAACACAACGATATAACTTTGGGATTTCTTTCGTCCAATAAGCTATAAGATGGTAACAACCTCCTCATAGGCAAATGTTATACCATCGAAAATAATTTAGGTCTGCCACCTTAAATCTATTTATCTAAATGTTACCAGGTCAACAAAAGGGCACTCTATGACTGTGCTTAAAGCGAACATTGCATTCATCAATTATTTTCAGTTTCATTTTGGGGCAACAGTTCTCATATCAATGATTCTTGGACTAAGCAATTCTACACTTGTTGTTCCCCCTTTAATAGATTTAATAGTTTATTGAATAAATATGATAGTACCTACCCAAAATTCTGAACTTTGCACTTTTCGTAAGTTGGGAAGAGATTTGGCTTGGATTGCAATAACATGTTAATCTGCAATATAAAATAATTCAATTGTTAGACATATTTAAGGGAATGCAAATTTGATGCCAACATTTTGTTTAGGATATAAGTCAAGTGAAGATGTTTTTGCACCCTCAACATATTATGTTCAATAATATGTTCTGAAAAGATTCATTGTTTTAAATTTCATTCTCTAACAAACCTTTACTTTTCTGTCAGATTCATAAATAAAGGGTAAATTGCAAGACTATAGTAAGCACTACATTTTTGTGCAGCACTTACTATAGCATTGCATTGAACCCTCGATATGCCATTAAGACAATATCATGGATAAAATGGATGGATGTGACTTTTAACCAAAATGATTGAAACCACAAAGCTGTATGTTCACTCACAAGGCTATTGCTGAGACAAAACCAATATGAGGGTTCTGTGCAATAATATAGTAAGTGCTTCATGTTTATAAAGCACTTACTATAGTCTTGCACTGAACCCTAAAATATAGATGGGTTACTTTAAAAAAACTTACATGTATTTATTTTACATCGATTGCAGAACAAGTTCTTACAACTTATATTAATCACTGTCAATTCTGCTTCCTTGATCATAACCAGTACATGAAGCAAATGAGGATTAATGAAAGGTCACACAGAAAAAAAATGAAAGGTCACAAGGCAGATCCCACTAATCACGAAATTCAAACCCCAACCCTCATGTCCAGAGGCCAATGCTCTACCCCTTGGACCGACCACTGTCCTCCACCACGGGTTACTCACATCAGCACAGAAACGTTCTGCATGTAGACGATACCGGCCCGAAAACTCGTCAGCCAGATCCGAGCTCCAGGTCAGATTTAAGATGCGGAACTTAAGGGGAACTTCTGTAAATTCTGTGAAGTTTTGGTAGTAGACTAGCAAGTCTCCAAGTTTGTATCCGAGCCAGCGATCATATCTCATCTTAGGGAGATCTTTATACAAGATGTCATTAAAGTCTGTTTCTAATGTGAGTGGATTTAGATCTCCTTCAAACTTGAGGTCAAACTTCACTCGGTCAGGGCTGCCTCTGGAAAAACAAGAATGTAAATTAAAAAGTGAACATCAAACAAACACACTTAGCTTTAACACAATAACTCGGTTACTCATTCAGCAATCAAATGAAGAACAAGCTGCTGTACGAAGAGGTGAATTGTGCTCATGGATTATATCATATGAATGTCGTTGAAATTTATAAGGACAATTTAAGAAAACATGAATATGAATCATTATTGATAACTTTTGTTTTCTCATATATAAACCCCCTTTATGTAAAATAATATGTCATGGTGGTAAGTTCCAAGAAATGTTGTTTACTTACGGGAACTCTGTAACAATACAATCCAAGTATGTCGGGAACTTGTCCGGGTTTGCTTTCATAATGGCATCGACCTGAAAGACATAAAAAGTTTTAGTCCAAGACTAGACAAGTGACAATATGAACTTTTAATGTTTGTTAGAATTCTACACCTAATCAACAATATTTTACTTATATAGCAATGCCCAGCTAAACCCTTAAAGTGCTGGAACGGACTTCATGCTTATGCAAACAGGTAAGATCCAGGCCAACCACCAAGGAAACTGGCAGCTTGCCTGTGATCTAACCTCTTAGCTACCCTGAATATCTTTCCTCAGCAAAATTAAGCAGATATTTAAGGTTTTGGAAAGCAGACGACAGAAAAATTTATTTTGCCCTGAACAAAATCCAACCTTTCGTACGTGTAGGGCTCTTAATAGCACATAAAGACATGTTAAAACATTTTGTTACTCAGCCAGGCGACTACCAGGGAAGAACCATAAAGTGTATGTAAGGCTTCCAATCATAAAGAGTGAAATCTGTCCACTTATGAATCAATATCAAATGGAGAGAGGCCTTGTGATAGGTCAAGTATTAAAACCATCAGATTATAAAAGCCACCAACTTATAAACAACACTTTTTGCCATTGCTTTAGAAATAATGGTTGAAGGACAATTTAGATAGATGTATTTATATTTATATGGGATATACACCATATCAACATTATTTCAGTTACGTCATGGTGCTCAACTCTTAATGATGGAGGAAGACCCAATACTCAACTGCCCATAAAGGCTGGTCAAGCAAGGTAGAACCATTCGCATTCCTTAAGTCAGTCGGGACACTACATCTCATGAAAATATATACAGATATACTAACATCTGCACACATTAACTCCGCCTGTTGCTTGAACAGAATGCTGTTGGGATTATTAAAGTCTGGAAGTCGGGTAAAGTTCAGCAACTCTTTGCTAATCTGCAGTCTCGTTGTTGTGTAGTTATCCAGGAAGAATAATATATCTCCAATCTCCAAACCAAGAGCATCACCGTATACGCGTCGAGGGAAGGACTCGTGCACCAATCCTACGACGTTCTCTCTTGTTCCGGGCGCAACATTTCCTCTGAACTTCACCTGCCAGTCCATCTTGGTGGGATTGTCCCTAGAATGGTAGAAATGCAGTGATAACTTTTGGCCCAAAAAAATCTCATAAAAATTCCCCCAAACTCATTACTTTCATTCATTTTAATCATTTTTCTATAGAAAAACCCATTGATTTTAAGTTTTAGTTAATTCAGAAAAAAATCACTGGAAATACATTGAAGGTTTATTCTTCACCACAACATTCATCATTTTTAGTACATCACTATTGGTATAAAAAAACCTTATTTATTTTACATCAATTGAGAAACAAGATGTTACAGCATAGATTAATCACTCTGGATTCTCCATCCTAGATTATAACCAGGATTTGCACCAAATGTGGATTAATGAAAGGTCTCAAGGCAGAACTTGCTATTCATGGGATTCATACCCACGACCCTTTTGTATGGGGGCCTACCCTCTATCCCCCGACCACTGTTCTCCACAAATTGGTATTCATCAAAACTCTTTATGGTTGACAAATACAAATCCTTCACTTAAAGAACTTAATAAAATAGAAATTAAATCATTGAATCTTTTTTTATTACTATAAAGCTGCATCTTAATAATGAACCCCATATCTGTATAGCGTAACAGGGATTTACGGGACGCAAGATCTTGAGTCTAATACCCATTAATCATTAGGTAGGACCCCTCAATTCACTCAACCTGAGTCCTCTGGGATGCAGCCATGTTTGTTATGCCTTTCATTAAAATCCAAAACTATGCGAGTCCAAACTACGAAAGGCTAACTCTTTCTTTTTACCATAATGGTTAGGATTTTCCCATATTTTACAGGCTACCTATAACTAGAAAGGACATGAGCTCTCTTTGAACCAATTGTATTGAAGGGTGTCGAAACAGTCCAATGGAATTTGTGTTACTATGTGCGCTATGCAGTCTCGTCATTTCTCCTTATGATTTAGACACTTGTTACTTGATGTTTTTTCTTACAATCAACCACTCTAATGACATGGATGATATGACAGTCTGCTAAAATGTCAAAACAATGACTTGATGTTCTACGATACTTGTTTGTTTGCAAATTATATATATATAAAGACGGGGCCCCCATTTTCAATGCTGAGACCCCCAACATAATCAAAATTGAGTCCCAAGGACCCCCAACCATTCAGCTTGATGTAAAACCCTGGCGTAATTTACCTACATAGAGTCTTATGTAGAAAAGTAGATGTAAAATTATTCAAATAATATCATCACTCGTCTAAATGTATGCTTACAGTGAAATGGCTTCTCTAAACCCCATTTACAGTGTCAAGTCAAGAGTAAATCCTATTATGCAATATAAGGAATCAAATCTACAGCATGGTGGCAATAATAGAGTATCAAATTTACAGCATAGTTGAAACAATAGTATCAAATCTACATGATACTGGCAACAAGTTTCAAATCTACAACATGATAGCATAATTTTAAGACACAACACTACAACATGATGGCATAATTTTAAGACACAACACTTCAACATGATGGCATAATTTTAAGACACAACACTACAACATGATGGCAACAATTTTAAGACACAACTCTACAACATGATGGCAACAATTTTAAGACACAACTCTACAACATGATGACAACAATTTTAAGACACAACTCTACAACATGATGGCAACAATTTTAAGACACAACTCTACAACATGATGACAACAATTTTAAGACACAACTCTACAACATAACCACAACAAGTATATATTAAATCTACTTACTTGAAACTTTGCACTGTACATCCCGCATATTCTGGGAAACGACTTTTGTGTGATCGCATCATATCATCAATCTGTAAATACAAATATGTGAACAAAGTTTACTACCTCCTTTTGATATTCATTATCTCTTTAACCCTTTACCTAACGCCGAATTTATTGGTATAATAGAAATAGCAACATCCACAAATTTGTTCCGAAGTGTTACATTCTAGGATGTTTTAGGAATCCTTCAAAGGGGTTTATTCAAACTGTTAACACATAAAAATGGAAAATAACATAAGACTTATAAAATTTTCTTTCTATATATTCAGATTGTCTTTGACAAAATCAGAATTGTTTACATCAAGACATTATTTCTAAGGATGATTTCTTTGGTTGTTAACTAAAGGTACAAGACAGGGTCCTGCAAGGCTCATTGGTTAAGTAAGTGGACTTAGAACTCTGGCGTCTCTGGTTTAAGATTCATCGGCACCTCTATTTTCGTAGGAATGACCTAAGAGCACTAGCCTAGTACAGGAAGTTCCAGGAAAGCCGTATCACCGAAAAATTGTTGATATAGCATCAAACACAAAGGTGGAAGATGTTGTTTCTAGACACAAATACATTACTTACATCATTACAGAAGAGTTGGGCATGTCTCTGGAACTTGGAGGACGTATTAAACGCAAGGTCAGGTGTGTAGGTCAAGTTCAAGGTCGGGAAGGAAATCAGGAAGGCAGTCTCTATACCTACAATATAGGGAAAACAAACTATCAAAATCTTAGTAACTAGGTTTCTACAGTCACATATCACTATACATATCTTATACATGCAATTAACTCTTTACCACCTTCAGACATTTTTCTACTTGAAGGAAACAACTTCAGAAAAGCTTTGTAAACATGTGAAAAACCTTTCAGTTCTGCTGTTGAGATATGTGAATAGATTGAAAAAGCATTGAGCCAAAAGGAGAAATTGCAGGTTCATGGGTAGTGGTAGAGACATATTTCACATAAATGCAACGATTAATTACAAATGAATTAACATGTTATCATATAATAACATATGTGTGTGTAAAACTTACCATTATCACAGTTGAATCCTGTATAATCTTGCCTGCAGACACAAACATAGGATCCGAAGTTATTGATACAAGTTCCCCCATTCTTACAGGGGTTCTGTAAACATTCATTGATATCTGAAATAGAGAGTATAGGCTGACATGGATGGACTCCACCAATAGTGAATTAATCCTTTACCAAACGTCAAAATTTTGACAGTCCCTAATTGAAACAGCTTGCAGACTACATTTCAAAATGTGATGTAATTGGAAAATCATCTTCTGATAGGGCAGAAAACATTGAGGGAAAAGGAAAAATTGCTCGTTACGAGCAATTTCTCCTTTTCCCACAATGTTTTCCGGAGTCGTCTGTAAAATGTTGAATGATGCTATTTTACCCAATAAAATGTATCTTCCAGTGAAATTCAATGTTGATACCTGTCATTTGTTTGTTTGTATGGTGTTTTAAAGCCGTATCAACAATTGTTCAGTTATGTTACGGCTTTCCTGGAACCACCAGCACAAGGTGAGGGCTCTGAAATGACTTGCTAAAGGCCACTCCGACCAAACCAGAGGTGTCGGTGGGGCTCAAAACTGTGACCCCGACATTCTAAGTCAACTTAACAACTGGGCCTAACAGGACCCTTGATACCATTTATTATAGGTGCAATGTTTCAGAAAAAAGAAAAAGTATGAAACATAACAAACAGGGCTGTTGCGATAAATAAATAAAGTTTTATCAACACTGCACAAATACTCACCATCTACCTATTGTTAAATGTTCTTTATTGTACCTTTAGTGTACTGCTTCCAATTAATCTATTTACTAAAATATATTTAGTTGATTTTAATATTTCTTTGCTAATCAAATTCAATATCATTAGCTGCCAATAATGCAAACCAGAGAGATGGTTATTCAAATAGCAGGCGGAAAAGAGCACATGACTAACTCTTTTAACCATTTACCAAACACCAAATCTTTGACAATCCCAAATTGAAAGAGTTGGAAGACGACAAATCAAAATGTGATGATATTGAAAAATAATCTTCTGATAGTGTAGAAAACAGTGTGGGAAAAGGAGAAATTGCTCGTTAAGAGCAATTTCTCATTTTCCCACACTGTTTCCCAGAGTCATCTGCAACACTCTAGTCAAATGTAGTTATTGTTTGGTAATGGGTTAAGTCTGTTATAAGTCTGTAGTTTACCTGCAGAGCAGAGAGGCCCTGTGTATCCTAGGGGACAGATACACTCGTAACTACCCAGCGTGTTAATACAGGTGGCGCCATTCTCACAGCGAGATAAACCTGTCGCACACTCATCTACATCTATAACATAGAAATACATAGAGAATAGATGGTTGGTGTTGTGAATTGGAAATGTTATCGGGCAAGGCGTAGTTCGGCTCACCGGATAATAATCCGAAGCCGAGCCCGATGACTTTTCCCATTCAAAGACATCAACTATCTATTATATTTATCCTGTTACCTTTATGTATTCTTTAAAAGAAAAAAGATGAAAATGAAACACGAGAAAAAAGGACAAAAATAAGTAGAGAATGATGTAAACATGACGTCATATCGTTCTTATGACGTCATGATTAGTCACGTGCATGTATTATATGGTTAGTGCCGGATATCACAAATGTTATACGGCACCTAGTTATCTGTCCCGAAATGGCACTATTGACAGGATAAAGTAAGATATGTACTGATTAAATATACAGCCAACCATAATTAACTTTGGACAAGCATAAACTTTGAAAGATAATCTATAAGATGTTAAGGTAGTGAGTAGTTCCAGCATTGGCCTATGGACACAAAGTGTAGAAGGGGTCTCAATTTAGAAGGTAGAGTTAAATGTGTAAGCGGCCCGGATAGCTGAGTAGGTAGATTGTTCGCACGGTTTGTGGAGGTCCCAAGTTTGAGTCTTAGTCTGGCTGCATGTTTTTCTCACCTTGGTTACAGAAGAGCGATATTCGAATCATGTCAATAGCAGGGTACAATTTGAGGCCTTTCATTAATTCACAATTAGAGAGAGTACAAGTTATGCATCAGTATACAGGTAGCAATCCCAAGAATGATCAATATAAGTTTTAAGAACTTGCTTCACAATCATTGTTAATTAAAAAAAAAAGTTAGAAATAAAATAAAAGAAGTGAACATTGTGGCCAATAAAGAAAGTAATGTATCAAAGAATTATACCATTTTTCAAATTTGATAATTAATATTCTGTCCCAAAAGCATATGTGTGCATCATTTCATTGACTTTACAAGCCTGTATTACCATTATACAAATCATCAATGCATGATTCTCTATTGAGAGTGAGAGAATGTTTGGGAGTAGTTACCATTTTCACAATGAGGTCCGGTCCATTGCGGGGGACAATTACACAGGTACGAGCCTTGTGTGTTAATACAGGTTCCACCATTCATACAGATGGTCACATCTAGACATTCATCAACATCTGAAATAAAGATACAATTCAAATGTAGGGAAATTCATTTGTCACCAAAGAAAAAAAAATCTAAGCATTTATTATTTCATACGTAAAATATAAAGGTCCTGAAAAAATCTTACATGTATGTTTGATGCATCAAGTCTGAAAGTGAAGAAATTTATTATACATCACCTTAAATATTGTCCAAAAAGGATCAGCATCAAATGTAACAAACATAACACCACCTCATATAGAGTCTGTGTAGTGCATCAAACAATTACATGTATGGTGTGTAAATATGTCAGGTTATCTTTAGTTACAAGTTCAAATCTTGAGGTTAAGTCCAAATATAAATTATAGCATTTCTCATGCTCTTTCCTGGTCATATCAATATTGTTTAGATGTCAAAAAAATCTGTTACGGTTTCTATGATGATTGTATAGTGTTTAATACCAAGCAAACAATTTTTCAGTAATGTAATCACTTTCCTGAATTCCCCAGTACTAGGCTAGGGCTCTGAAAAGTCTTGCCAAAGGCAACTCCAAAGTATCAGTTTCTATGAGATCGAACACCCCAGTGTGGTTTTCATGCATTGATCTATAAAGTGAAGTGAGAAAAGTTATCCCTACTCTATATAGGCTGTAAGATAAATACCTCGTTCACAGCTTAATTCTAAATTATAGCATTCATCAAATACTCTTTTTTTGGGTCATATCAATATTGTTTTGATGCTTTTTTTTTGTAAAAAAACTCCAGCTACAATTCTACAGTTTCTTTGAGATAAAACGCATAAAATGCCTACAAACATTGATCTATAAGGGAAAGTGAGAGATGTAACGTCTGTCCCTATACTCTATACATGGTGTAAGATAATTACCTCGTTCACAGTTGACGCCAGTTCTGCCAGGCACACATTGACACACATAGGATCCCGCGGTGTTTGAGCAGGTCCCTCCATACAAACAGGGATCCTGTAGGCACTCATTGATGTCTGAAATACAAACCCACATACATTGTCATCATAGATTTGTTCTGATGTTATCAGATAAGGGAAGCAAAACTGCTACAGATACAATGTTTTAAAATCTAGAATCTGAATTATAAACCGACAAACATTGTCATCATAAATTTGTTGTGATGTTGTCAGACCGGGATACAAACATTACAATGTATGAAAATCTAGAACTGAGGACAGGAGAGGCAAAATCAATTGTTTGTATTGCCCAGCTTGTTCAAAAGGCATTAAAGTCATAGAAGTTCTTTCCAATGACAAGTGATAATTTTTATAATGTATTAATGTCTTATACTATTGCCCACAATTTTTGTCCATAAAAAAAGATCACTATGATATACAAGTCTGTGGGCACTATTGATATATGAGTTATTGGTTGTACACAAATTATAATCGATCTAACAATTATAGATGTTTAACCTCTCTTCTGCAAGGTTAAATCCATCTTCAAACACTATCATAAACATAAAATCATCATTATTATAAACAACTCATTTTAAGTTTGACTTCCGATGAGGATTTCTAGTATCATGTACACATGTTACCCGTACCTGTTTGACAATTGTCCCCTGTATAGCCCGCTGGACAACGACATGTATAGGATCCAGCATTGTTTATACACGTACCACCATTCTGACAGGGTCCGGTGAGGCACTCATCTATATCTGTACAGGAGCATAAAACATATTTTTGCATTTCTTTATATACGTCACAGTCATTTTCTAATTAGCAAATCCTTTATTGATATATGACCCAAATGTTTTTCCAGAAAACAATCATGAATGTGCTATATTGTTAGTAGGATGTTAACATTGTAGAAGATTGTCATGTTGTTGGGTTTTTAACCCATTTCCAAACAATAACCACATTTGACCAGTTTGTTGCAGACGACTCTGGAAAACATTGTGGGAAAATGGGAAATTGCTCTTAATGAGCGATATCTCCTTTTCCCACAATGTATTCTGCCCTATAAGAAGATTATTTTTTCAATTTCATCACATTTTGAAATGTCGTCTGCAAACTCTTTCAATTTGGGAAAGTAAAAAATTTGGCGTTTGGTAAAGGATTATGGATGTTTACATGGTAGATGACTCTACATCTTCATCTAGTTTGACATTCTATGAATCAGAATCAGAATAATTCTATTGACCTATACAAAAACAGTACATAGTCATTCTAAACATTATATTTACAAAATAATGTGTTGTCAACATGATTCATATCTCTCCCTTTTTTTCTTTCTTTATATGGCATGATAAGGTTATGTGTTATTTTGTGTTACCTTGTTCACAGTTAGGACCAGTCCATCCGCTGGCACAGAAACAGGTGTACGAGCCTTCATTGTTGTAACATGTTCCACCATTAGCACAGGGTCGGGAACTACACTCGTCAAAGTCTGGAATAACACAGACATATAACTTAATCACCTTTACATGGATAAAACAAACAATTTTTAAAAAGTAAACACATCATTAGCAATTTCCATTATATCACAAGATTTCTTCTTTTTTTACGAAGACAACTTTCCATTAACATGAATATTTCAGTTACTTTGAGAACTGATTTAAATGATGTTAACTGCAAGGACAAAAATCATGAACTCAAAAATTAAGGTAGAAATGACGCAATCTTTGGTAAAGTGATTATTTTTCTTTTGTCAAAATAAGCTTAAAAGGAGTTTTAACAAGACCAACAGTTTGTCTTTAATTCATTAAAGTTGCACAACAACTGTTCTGTTATATGATACACAGTGATAAATAGCCACTAAAAGCAAACATAGCTCATTTTTGATACTTTAAAGTGTGTATGCAGTTAACTTACATGCATTTTAATCCCAAAGCATGATATCGCCTTTGAGATTTACCTCATATAAACTGTATAACCTTAGCTAAATTGACACTTCCTGAATTAAGTAGATACTTTTAATTGTTTATCAAACGAGAATACAAAAATTGTATTATTTCAGCGACATTTCATATTGACTTCTAAATTTTCACTTCTCTTAACATGCACCGTTAAGAACAACTTAACTCATTGACAATCATCTTACCGTCGTCACAGTTAAATCCAGATCGGCCAGGCAGACAGTTACAGAAGTAAGAACCAATGGTGTTAACACAGGTCCCGCCAAACTTACACGGGCTTCGTAAACACTCATTCACATCTGAAAAATTACATACATGAAATTTTAACAATACAATCATTCTTTTTGCTTTACATTTAATTATGATCGTTCAAATGATTATATCTGTCTGTGTTACATCTTTTTTATTCAGTAAACATGTGTTGTTTAGGCTATTCAAGTTGTCGCGACGGCTGAATGAGATTATTTTTTTCATTTGGTATGTAGTGGTCTGTGTAGATGTTTTTTTTTGTATTTGATTTTGTATAAATAACATGTTTTGCTTTCAGAAGGCTGCATTGTAAAAGAGATCTTTGTATCTTGTGCATGTCTAATGTGTACACCTGAGTACCTCGTGGTTTCTTTACGTTGTTATTCACAAGTGAAGAGGAACATTGATCCAAATTAAAACAATGTTAATTTACCACAATCACAGTGTTTTATTGGGCTACTAAATACCAAAAAGATATTTTGGGAAAAACATGAATTGCTAACCATGGAAGAAACATGAAACTGACTCTAAATAAAAATCCAGCAAAGTCTGATAAGTTATTATGCAGCTTGTAGATGTATACAGAAACCTACATTAAATGAGACACAATTGTCTTCAATATTGTTGATAATCATTTTAAATAAATGTAGTAAGCATAAAGGTTTACTAAACCCTTATAGTGCTGGAACCGACATCATGCTTATGCAAACAGATTGGATCCATTCCAGCCGCCAAGTAAATTGGCAGCTGGTCTGTGATCTAACCTGTTTGCTACTCTAAGTATCTTTCCTCAACAATATTTAGCAGATATTTAAGGTTTTGGAAAGCAGACAACACAAAAATCTATTTCTAGGAAAGTATCCAGCATTATAAGGGTTAATCATCACTACACATATCCCCGACTTACCTGACTCACAGTTAGTACCAGTAAACCCTGGGGGACATGTACATCTGTAGGAGCCTTGTAGATTAGTACAGGTACCGTTGTTCAAACATGGATTCACCGGGACACACTCATTTTTATCTGTGCAATACATGGAGATTATATATATCTGACTATGGGAAAGACATAAGGTCATAAATAACGCAGGGAAATGACTTGAGTCATATGTGAGGATATATAAGGGGCAACATGGGATATCAATTCTCAAAAACTTGTACATGGACATTCAAGGTAAAATTGATGAATTGTAACTAATGTTTAGGAACACTAAATTCAACCCATACATTACATTACTTCAATTTCTTTTTTCTTTATATGTGTTTTTACATTGCATCAACATTATTTCAGTTCTGTTGCGGTGCCTGGCTCTTAATGATGGAGGAAGACCCAAAACTCAACTGTTCATAAGGGCTAGTCAAGCAAGGTAGAACCATTGGGATTCCATAGTCAGTCAGGAGACTACCTCTCACGAAAATGCAAATGCTGTCACCAGGAGGGTGACAAGTCAACAAGAGGGGCCATGTATTACTTATATTGTCTTAGGACAAAATTTTCTCAATAAGAAGGCGCCACAATGAAACAGAAATATACTCAATATATAATTTACTTTAGTAAGTTAGAAATATAAAGAATTAAGGATTACATATGATGGATGTGTCTGCAGAACCAAGTTATCATTACCAATGTATCAAACATCTGCTATGATAACAAATGGACAATTAGGATGGGTAGTTATGCACTATACTGACATACCAATATCACATGTTTGACCAGTCCATCCAGGCAGACATTGACATGAGAATCCACCCTCGTTGTTTATACACCGACCACCATTCGCACATATAGATAGGTTCTGACACTCATTGTAGTCTGAAACAAACAATCACAAGTCACAAGATTAAAAGAAATAAAATGACAGCTTCAAATAGTTATTTCAGTTTTTATCATTATTTTTTTCAAAAAGATTTTAAATGCAAAGGAAATGGTTTATGACGTATTAAAAGGACCTTTTCACAGATTGAGATTTAATCTTTTTAAAATAAAATGCCTTCTAAGAATAAAATGCCATCACAGATCTATTATGTTACAGAAAACTGATTATTGATACACTTCTCTTCTCATTGAATAGCCGTGTAGTGGAGACATAGCACATTTATGTTACAAATTAAGTAATGCATTTAAACTCGTTCCTTTTGGTAAAAATGACCTTTTTCTTTTATTTCTGTGATGAGAATTGCTTAAACCATCTCTTTAACATTTGTTACTTACACAACACACTTATAAACAACAGAACAGAACTTCTGATTATCTTTTCTATTCATAACACGTGTATAGATAACTGACCGACACTCAGCAGAGGATGTAAATGGTATGCAATTGTTACTCTATATTTATTCACAACTGATTTATCATTACAAATGTTTTGTTTTTGTTTTTCTAATGATCTTCTGCTTTCCAAACTATATTTTATAATGGAACAACCTAAAATACTATGAACTTATTTTTCTGTTAGAATGTCGAATATCTGTCAATTGTACAATAAAAAAAAAAAATATTGCTTACCAATTTCACATCTTGGTCCAATCCAGTTGGGAGGACATTCACAAATATAGGAACCTGGGTTGTTGGTACATGTTCCACCATTCAAACAAGGGTCTTGTAAACATTCATTTAGGTCTGTCAATTAAAGATATAAAAATTTAATAGAAATATGATTCAGATAAAATCTAATGAATGTCTTACTTATACCCAACTGTTACCATAACCTTACTCCTGGTAAGCTTAAATATACATTAGTTCCACATTTAGCGCATATGCTCCGCATACAAAACTAGTTAAAAAAAGTCAGTGTGACAAAAGAAATTCACATGATTACTTCACCTTTGATTACTCACAATAAAATAATTTCTATATATGATTATAAATTTGCATATAGTGAATAAATTGGATGTTTTGTTATGCTTTTTCACAGTCACCTGTTACAGAGGCATACAAGTCATCTTATTTACACAAAAAGCTTTCTTAAATTAATATGTTTACAAAGTCCGCTGTAATTTAGGCTGTACTTAAATAAACCATTATAACATACACTATACAAGGTTCATTTCTACACACAAGTAGATGAGGCTTCCAAATCTGAAGATTCTGAATCAAAAATAACTGATAAATGGTTTAGAGTTTCAGCCTGTATTGGTGTTCTGTAACATATTATACAGGCTGACACTCTTACCCATCAGTCGACTATTTTATTTGTTATTTACAATCAAGGCCATGTTTGTTTATCTAGCTTACCCTCAGTACAGTTTTTCCCTGTCCAGCCTGGTGCACACTGACATGTATAACCCCCAATAGAGTTAAAACACTGCCCACTGTTCTGACAGATACCCAGATACTCCGCACACTCATTGATATCTGAAATATAGTTTATACAGAATAAAAAACAAAGCACATTTTATTAAATGGCTAGACAGAAAAAATGTAAAAAACCTTGGATGATTAAATTTATTAAGACACTTATAGTTTAATTAAATTAATACCCTTATATGGTCAGAAAGCCCAGACTTAGACATATCAAATGGCTTGAAGTATAATTCTTCCCCCCAAGATTTTGTACCCAATAATGATTTCATATCTTAAATCATTAAGGTGAAACAAACTTGGCACTACTCTACCATTCCTTTCTTACAGAAAATTTGACAGCATGAACTAAATATCCTAGGGTCGCAATGCTATTTGTCAACCTATCACACAGCTTTTGATCAAATTGCTTTTCACTTTAAAAATAAAATAAAAAAATCTGCACATACCACACAGAGTATGGAAACATAGTATAGACAATGGAATCTTAACTCATCTATTCAACACTGAAACATTATAGATAATACCATCTAGATTTACCTATTCCACATGGAAACATTATACACAATGTCACTAGACTTACCTATTCCACAAGTATTTCCTCTGAAACCATCTGGACATAAACATTTGTATCCTCCATCTTCATTCAGACAGGTGCCCCCATTTAGACATGTAATTGTCAAACACTCATCAATATCTAGAAAAAAAAGTTTGTATCAATAGATAAGTTCATATATTCTATCTTAGGTTTAACCTAAGTCATACAAATATATGGTCCATGTGTCATAATCAAAATTAATTAAAAAGCAAAAGTAAGATGCAATCATAGAGTATGGCAGACCTTATGAGGCTAACATTTGAATATTTTTTTAACATAAGCAACTTCATGTTTATTCTACAATAATTTCCATCATTTGTAAGAGCAAAATCTTAAAATTACATTTCGTTTGTCTTCTGAAGAGCCGTAAACTTCTTGAAAATACGTAATAAACTTGTTGTACAGTTAGTTTAAACTAATTTATTTTACATCGATTGTGACGAAGTTTGAAGCTTTTAAAATTCTCTCTCGATGACTGCTTCCTGGATACTAAGCCAGTACTCCTGCTGAATTGAGGGCTAGTCCTGGCAACTTTCACCTCGTCTTTAAGGGGATCGAACCCTGGAACCTAGTCCTTGGTACAAAAGGCCGTTCCTCTACCACTGCAACACTGTCACTGGGTTAGGGTTAGTTAACCCATTACCAAACAACAACGATATTTAACCACTTTGTTGCAGATGACTCTGGAAAACACAGTGGGAAAAGGAGAAATTGCTCGTATTGAACAATTTCTCATTTTCCCGCATTGTTTTACGCACCTTCGAAAGACTATTTTCCAATTTCATCACATTTTAAAATGTCGTCTGTAAACTCTTTCAATTTGGGACAGTCATAAATTTAGTGTTTTGTAAAGGATAAAAAAGGTTGGTAAAGTTTATAAGGTTGGTTGTTAACTCACCAATGTTACACAGCTGCCCCGTCCAGCCCAGGTCACAGATACACGTGTACGAGCCCGGTGTGTTTATACACGTCCCTCCGTTCACACACTGTATATCGAAACATTCATTGATATCTGCAGCACAGTTAGGTCCAGACCAGCCAGCCGCACAACTACAGGTGTAAGATCCGGCGGTATTCACACATGTTGCCCCATTCTGACAGGGTTTCTGTAGACATTCATTCACATCTGAAACAAGGATAAGGGTTATATGTTAACAATTATTTATCCTATGGCCAGAACAATTTACAGACCGATAACAGGTTGCCATATAACATACATATGTGATATCCCGATAACAGGTTGCCATATAACATACATATGTGATATCCCGATAACAGGTTGCCATATAACATACATATGTGATATCCCGATAACAGGTTGCCATATAACATACGTATGTGATATCCCGATAACAGGTTGCCATATAACATACATATGTGATATCCCGATAACAGGTTGCCATATAACATACATATGTGATATCCCGATAACAGGTTGCCATATAACATACATATGTGATATCCCGATAACAGGTTGCCATATAACATACGTATGTGATATCCCGATAACAGGTTGCCATATAACATACATATGTGATATCCCGTACTAGATTACGTGATTGCTGCGCACACTTGACTTTCTGTTTTGTTTCACTTTATTTGTGTATTATTTTCAGATGAAAATACTATCACAAAACAAGCATGTTTGTGTAAGTTTTTTTTATTTTTTTCAAAATGTCTATAGGAAAACTGTTAAGGAAGAAGGCATTTCAAGTACAAATTTGATTCAATGTTTTTTTAACAACAATCTATCATTTGGTAAATAATCAGTCCAAGGTTATACTATTAAAAGAAACTCTATTCAGCTTGAGGAAACAAAGAAGCGCATCTGGTCATTTTTTTTTTTTTTTATAATAACAGACATAAATAAACATTCTGACTACAGTTGATTCAAACATTTCTTCTTACATGCTTATTCAAACATACATTTCAAACTGTAAGAGTACAGAATACTTGCAAAGAGAAAAGCTGTAATTCATTTTTAAGATTAATACTTTGATTAAGAATGAAGTCATACTTTAAACTTGGCACTTGCTGATGTTTCTAATGATGGAATTGCTATCGGATCACTGATGTAGAATATAAGAGTAAATCAGTACCTGTTTCACAGTTTCGTCCAGTCCACCCTGGGACACACTGACAGGAGTAGGTACCTGCCCCATTATAACATGTCCCATAGTTCAAACATGGCTTACTTAATTATTAGGTGATCACTAATTAGCCGATCACTAATGTACATTATTAGAGTAAATCAGTACCTGTTTCACAGTTCCGTCCAGTCCACCCGGTACACACTGACAGGAGTAGGTACCTACCCCATTATAACATGTCCCATAGTTCAAACATGGCTTACTTAATTATTAGGTGATCACTAATGTACATTATTAGAGTAAATCAGTACCTGTTTCAGTTTCGCCCAGTCCACCCGGTACACACTGACAGGAGTAGGTACCTGCCCCATTATAAAATGTCCCATAGTTCAAACATGGCTTACTTAATTATTAGGTGATTACTTATTAGCCGATCACTAATGTACATTATTACAGTAAATCAGTAAATCTTTCAGTTTCGCCCAGTCCACCCGGTACACACTGACAGGAGTAGGTACCTGCCCCATTATAACACATCCCAATGTTCAAACATGGCTTACTCAATTATTAGCCGATCACTAATGTACATTATTAGAGTAAATCAGTACCTGTTTCAGTTTTGTCCAGTCCATCCTGGTACACACTGACAGGAGTAGGTACCCGCCACATTATAACACATCCCAATGTTCAAACATGGCTTACTTAATTATTAGGTGATCACTAATTAGCCGATCACTAATGTATATTATTAGAGTAAATCAGTACCTGTTTCACAGTTCCGTCCAGTCCACCCGGTACACACTGACAGGAGTAGGTACCTACCCCATTATAACATGTCCCATAGTTCAAACATGGCTTACTTAATTATTAGGTGATCACTAATGTACATTATTAGAGTAAATCAGTACCTGTTTCAGTTTCGCCCAGTCCACCCGGTACACACTGACAGGAGTAGGTACCCGCCCCATTATAAAATGTCCCATAGTTCAAACATGGCTTACTTAATTATTAGGTGATTACTTATTAGCCGATCACTAATGTACATTATTACAGTAAATCAGTAAATCTTTCAGTTTCGTCCAGTCCACCCGGTACACACTGACAGGAGTAGGTACCTACCCCATTATAACATGTCCCATAGTTCAAACATGGCTTACTTAATTATTAGGTGGTCACTAATGTACATTATTAGAGTAAATCAGTACCTGTTTCAGTTTCGTCCAGTCCACCCTGGGACACACTGACAGGAGTAGGTACGTTCCCCATTATAACATGTCCCATAGTTCAAACATGGCTTACTTAATTATTAGGTGATTACTTATTAGCCGATCACTTATGTACATTATTACAGTAAATCAGTAAATCTTTCAGTTTCGCCCAGTCCACCCGGTACACACTGACAGGAGTAGGTACCCGCCCCATTATAAAATGTCCCATAGTTCAAACATGGCTTACTTAATTATTAGGTGATTACTTATTAGCCGATCACTAATGTACATTATTACAGTAAATCAGTAAATCTTTCAGTTTCGTCCAGTCCAACCGGTACACACTGACAGGAGTAGGTACCTGCCCCATTATAACATGTCCCATAGTTCAAACATGGCTTACTTAATTATTAGGTGATTACTTATTAGCCGATCACTAATGTACATTATTACAGTAAATCAGTAAATCTTTCACAGTTCCGTCCAGTCCAGCCTGGTACACACTGACAGGAGTATGTACCTGCCCCATTATAACACATCCCATTGTTCAGACATGGCTTTCTTAATCATTAGCCGATCACTAATGTACATTATTAGAGAAAATCAGTACCTGTTTCACAGTTTCGCCCAGTCCACCCGGTACACACTGACAGGAGTAGGTACCTGCCCCATTATAACATGTCCCATAGTTCAAACATGGCTTACTTAATTATTAGGTGATCACTAATTAGGTGATCACTAATGTACATTATTAGAGTAAATTAGTACCTGTTTCACAGTTCCGTCCAGTCCAGCCTGGTACACACTGACAGGAGTAGGTACCCGCCCCATTATAACACGTTCCATTGTTCAAACACGGCTTAAACAGCTGACATTCATTGATATCTGAAATCATACAGAGTGAAACAATGTCTTATTGAATAGATTCCTTATCAAAACTCATGTCGTGGGAGTAACCTTTGGCAAGTCACTTTAGAGCCCTAGCCTAGTACTGGTGGATCCAAAAAATTATTGATAAAGCATTAAACACCATACAAACAATGATGCTCATGTCACTGTAAAATATCAAGACTGACTCCTTATCATTTCAAAAAGGCAATTTCATTCGTTACAAAGTGACATGAAAACAAGCTCATCACTCCCAAACAAATGACATTGATGTTTTGCTTTTACCAGCAGAAATGAAAAGATATAGACAAAGCCAACATGAACTACTTCTAGCCACAGCACTTAATTATACTAAATATTGATTGTTGTTTTTGTGTGACTTGAGTCAAGGTTGAGCATTTGTAAAAGTGAGTAAGAAACCTTGTTTCAACAGTTAACTGGTCACATGCATGTCCCATCAATGACATTCTGTTTCAAAAGAAGAACAATACTTTTGATAATGAACCTTCTTAGATAAGCAGAGAAAAATATTTTGAGAGGGGCTACCTTTTTGTTTTACCTTCCTCAAGTTAATGCAAGTTTTAACAAACAATTAATCTTGATGTTAAAATAAAATCATCCTTGATTGAACGAAACATTGAATCTTTAATCTGTAGAATAATGCCTTTTTAAATTGGTCATTTATTACATGATAACTATAAAATAGTGCATTTTTTTAATTGAATATTTATTGCACGAAAACTAAAGGCTTTACATATATAATGACTTAATCAATTGACAATGCCATGTATTTCTGGTACCTGTTCTACAGTTGGGACCTTCCCAGCCCTCGTCACAAATACACTCGTACGAGCCGGGCAGGTTTTTACACGTTCCTCCATTCTGACAGGGGAACATCTGACACTCATCAACATCTGTAATACACATGTTTTATAAACTGTTTAAATACTATAACGGAAAGGGACAAGGTCTGACATACTTAGCGTTAGCACAAATAGAAATTCACTCCTTATATAAAGAGTGGACTTTGAGGAAATCTTTAGTTAAGTTTAAACTTATCTATTTTACATCACTCTCAATTATGCTTAAAGAATAGATAACCAGTACGCACACAAAAATGTGAATTAATGAAAGGTTGCAAGGCAGATCCTGCTTCTCACAGAATATGAACCAACAACCCTCATGTCCCAAGGTCGGCACTCTACCCCTGGACCACTGTCCTCCACAAATGAAATCTTTCATTCATCGAAGTACAAATTTTACATCAACAAGCAATCTTTACAAAGCTATGCGAATTTAATGAGCAAAATAACTAAAGGCCTCAAGTGTCAATTTTAAATATGATAATGAACATTATTCATGAATATGAGGGTATATAATTGAGGGTATATTAACCCTTTACCAGACGCCAAATTTTCTACCGTCCCAAATTGAAAGAGATTGCAGACAACATTTCAAAATATGACGAAAATGAAAAACAATCTTCTGATAGGGCAGAAGAGCAATTTCTCCTTTTCCCACAATGTTTTCCAGAGTCATCTGCAAAAAACTGGTCAAATATCGTTATTGTTTGGCAATGGGATATGTCTACTCCACAAGATGTATCAATTAATATTTATACTCCACAAGTTGCATTAATTGATATTTCTACTCTATGAGTTGTACATCTACTTACCCACATCACATTGTCTGCCCGTCCAGCCTGGCGGACATTGACATATAAACGAGCCTTTTGTGTTGATACAAGTCCCACCATGTTCGCATACTGCTGTACTGTTGAGGCATTCATCTATATCTAAACACAGACAACATCAAACATTGTTACAGGGTATCTTACTTGCTATCATTAGCAGGTTTTATTTTTATAAGAGGACAACAAATGCGTCCCTATGGTTCATACTTTGTTGGCAAAGACAACGAAGGAAACTTCACATTTTTTTTGAGGGGGGGGGGAGGGGTAAAAAGAAACAACAAAGCATTGATTGGGTTAAAGTGATAAAAGCTACTTCTAGGAAAAGATCTTCCAATACACTTACATGAACATTTATATGATTATGTCAATACACTTACATGAACATTTATATGATTATGTCAATACACTTACATGAACATTTATATGATTATGTCTCCCAGAGTGTAAGGGTTATATCTAAACACTTTTCATTATCAATAAGAAGCATGTTGGCCTCTTAAATGTTTGACATATATAAATATTTGTATGGTGTACTTTGTATCAATAAACTTCCAGTTATGTAACGGCTTTCCTGTATCAACCAGTACAATGTACTAGGCTAGAGCTCTGAAGTGACTTACCAAAGGTCACTCCCACCAAACCAGGTGTCAGTGGGACTCAAACCTGGGACCCCCTAGTTCTATGTCCACCACCTAAACCATTTGGCCATACAGGACCCTATTTAGGTATATAGTAAGTGTGATAACTCTTGACTCACCTATTTCACAGATCTTGCCCGTCCATCCAGCATTACAATCCACACATTCATAATCACCAATCAGATTCTTACAGGTGCCCCCATTAAGACATTGAAGGTCAAAACATTCATTACGATCTGAAATAAAACATATAAACATGTAAATTCTTACATTCTCACAATAAAATTGACAAAATGGAAGTTGAAAGCAGTCCAAAACATTCATTACATTCAGAAACAAATAAATGAAACATATAAACTCTTACATTCTTACAACAAATATACAAAATAGAAGTTGCAAGCAGCCATAAAACCTTCAAGCCACAAATGACTCAAGAACAATACACACAAACAGCAAGATATGCCTCAGCATGGATAATCATAAAAGACAGCACTTTTGTCTGGTAGAGCCAATAAAGAATGTTTCTATGCGTTTGATTTGGATTTTTATACCATTTTCAACAATATTCAAATTCACCAACCTGATAGTCCACTTACTCATGTTTCCTTGGTGTTAGACTAGTTCTTGGCTAAGAAATAGTGCCATGTCTAAAGACACCCAAAATAAAATAGGTAGCCTCAAATCTTGATGAAATATTCAAAAAGCATTTGCAAATCCAATAGAATAAGCAATAAGTCCACTCTGCTTCGCAAAATTAATGAATAGAACATTAGCCTGCCTAGTCTCACAAAAAAGGTGCTTTATTTAAAGCTTTCTAACCATATAAAACAATAGTTGGCTAACCATGCTTAAAAGGACTTAATTTGGTGCAAGTTCTGGTTATAATCCAGGGAGCAAAATTGAGGGTGATTAATCAAAGTTGTAAGAACTTATTTCACAATCCATGTAGAATATATAAGTTTAAATAAAGGCTTAATCTTTATCAATATGAATAAGATCTGTGTTATAAGAACTCCCCCAGATGAGAAAATCTTAAAAAATCACTTTCATGATTGAGATTAAGCATTGCTTACCTTTCTCACAATCCGTGCCCTCCCAGAAAGCTGTACACTGACACCTGTACGATCCATCAGTGTTAAAGCATTGGCCGTCATGTAAACAGGGGTTTGACAGACATTCGTTGGTATCTGTGAAAATAGAGATATAGTTGTTGTTAACTATAGATGAACTCTTTTCTTGAACTGTTGACATATCATACTGCCTTTTAGATGGCGCCATTTGACAACCTTTGTACGTCAATAGAATATTGTTTTCCACAAATACATAAGTGTTTTTCATGGGCTTTCAATGGTAAAATTACTGTTTCATCAACACACACTTCTAACATTAAAGAGGACGTTTATATATATATATATTTAATGGCTTCAGATATTTTTCAAAGTATGGAATTTCTTAAACAGTAGACAATGCACCCTTTCTATAATTATTTTCAGGAGTCATCAGCAACAGACTGGTTGAATGGTGTTAATGTTAATGTTTGGTAATGGGTAAAGCCATGATATGGAGGATGTTAAAAAGCTACAAACCATTTCTACAGTCAATTCCAGATCTGCCTGCTGGACATTCACAGTAGAATGAGCCGACGGTGTTGACACAAGTTCCTCCATACAGACAAGGGAAATAGTCACACTCATTCACATCTGTAAATAACAAGCGAAAATATTCATTCTCATTTACATCTGTAAATCACAAGGAAGGGGGAAATAAATGCATGTGTTTCCATCTGTGCGAAAATAATCATCACAGTTTACAAAGCATTGATATGTGATACAAATGTATAACTAACTGTTTGCTTTCAACACGCTCGTTTTAAATCATATGTTTATGTCATAACATTGAAGTAGATGCAAATCTTTGATTTATTCTGGAATGACATTGATTCTTTGCAAATATTGTATCAATTACTCAAGCAAAACACATTTGGGGAGATAATATTCCGATGAAAAAAGTATAATAGTTCAAAACACCCGAATGACATATCTATTGTGAAGTCAGTTTATTGGTATACATCACAGAAACAATGGTTGAGTGAACATTGCAATTGAGATAACAACAATTTGTGTAGAAAGAGATTATTTAACCCATACAATGGTGGGTAAATTTCTAAAAACAGATTGTTGTCTGCTTTCCAAAACCTTAAAAATCTGCTTAATTTTGTTGAAGAAAGATACTCAAAGTAGCAAACAGGTTAGATCACAGGTCAGCTGCCAATTTACTTGGATATAACCTGTTTGCATAAGCATGAAGTTGGTTCCAGCACTATAAGGACTGGATCTAACCTGTTTGCATAAGCATGAAGTTGGTTCCAGCACTATAAGGGTTAAAGTATTACTTACTTTGTTCATAGTTGGATCCTGTGTAGCCGTGTGTACAACGACAGAATAGAAAACATTCATAGAGCTAAGAAAGAAACATGTACATAGCTAACCTGTTTGCATTAGCATGAAGTCAGTTCCAGCACTATAAGGGTTAAAGCATTACTTACCTTGTTCACAGTTGGGTCCTGTGTAGCCACGTGTACAACGACAGATGTATGAACCTTGTGTGTTGTCACAAGTTCCTCCATTCAGGCAGGGCGCTTGAAGACATTCATTGATGTCTGTAACATAAATAAGGGAACCTCAAATTGAATATTTTTCTTTTATATAGCATGAACGAAACCCTACAGTTTCTTTGGCCACGCATGGCTTTTTATAGAAAGTCTTTGAAGAGGAAACTGCTAAATAAAACTTTTTTCATTAGTTTATGTATACAGTGAACCCTTGTTTATCCGAACATGTCCGTTCTCAACAAAATGTCCGGTTTACAGAATAATCCGGACTAATGAAGCAGAGCATGTTCTTATTCACATTAAGACATAAACGGTCTGTATGAGCGGTATATACTTATAACCATTTAGCAAACACCAAGTTGTCGACCGTCCCAAATTGAAAGAGTTTGCAGAAGACATATCAAAACGTGATGAACTTCAAAGATAATCTTCTGATATGGCAGAAAACATTGTGGGAAAAGGAGAAATTGCTCGTCACGAGCAATTTCTCCTTTACGCACAATGTTTTCAAAAGTTGTCTGCAACAAACTGATCCAATAATTCCATTCCCTTACAATTTCGTTCGGATTGCGAGACATCCGGATAATCGGGGTCCGGATAAACGAGGGTTCACTGTATTTGTACATGGGTTTTACATTGCATTAATACTATTTCAGTTATGTTGCGATGCCCGACTCTTTATGATGCTGGAAGACCCCATACTCAACTGCCAGTAAGGGCTGGTCAAGCCAGGTAGAACCATTGGTTAATTCCTTAAGTCAGTTTACACTTCCCCATATTCTGAGAGCCCCAGTAGAACCAAACTAAGCACTTTCTTCTTTGTCTACGTAAAAGTCTGTCAGACCAAAGAGGGTCTCTGTCAGACCTCAGGGTTTCAAGTCAGTCATGGGCCTAGGGCCAATGTCTGCAGTCAGGAGACACTTTTTAACAAATTAAAAGAGTTTGCATATGAGAAGTAAAAGGTATATAAGATATTTAAATACTTGACGCCAACAAACACACCAACTAGTAAATAAAGCCTTACCAATGAGGCAAGTTGGTCCAGTCCATCCTGGAGCACATATACATGTAAATGATCCTACTGTATTCATACAGGTGCTACCATGGTAACAGGGGTTTCTGGTGCATTCATCCACATCTTAAAATGAGAAGAACAAATAAGAGATTTATCCAAATAAAATAGGTACTGATTAACCCTTATAGTGCTGGAACCAACTTCATGCTTATGCAAACAGGTTAGATCCATGCCAGCCGCCAAGTAAATTGGAGTCTGGCCTGTGATCTAACCTGTTTGCTTCTCTGAGAATCTTTCCTCAACAAAATTCAGCAGATGTTTAGGGTTTTGGAAAGCAGACAACACAAAAATCTATTTTTAGAAAACTACCAAGCATTTTAATTGTTTTGGACATGCTCGCACTGTGCACAAATTGCTTACCTCTCATAAATTAAATCCAAGTGGTACATTCAAAACCTGACCATACAGTTTGAATATAAAATACCATAATGATTATTGTGAAATCATTTTGCTTGATTATGAAACAATTTTGGAACCCAACAGCTTCAAACAATTTAGATCTATGTACTTAAATCAATGATAAGCATTTTAAAGCTGTGATCATACAAGTTCAACAAGCTAGGTAATTTAAGCTACTGTAAATATGCCATGTATGAGTAAACATGTATCTACCTTTGCAAAGTGTATATTTGTATTGTGTTTAACGGCGTAACAACAGTTTTCCATTTATTTATAATGTCTTTCCTGGATCCACCAGTACTAGGTTAGGGCTCTGAAGTGACTTGTCAAAGGTCACTCCCACAAAACCCGAGATGTCAATTGAGTTTGAACCCGGGACCCTTGAGATCTAAGTCTGCCAATTTAGTATGGGCAACACAGGACCCACACATGTGTATGTACAAATGCCAAGAATGTGTTAATCTACATATGCCTTGTACAAGTGTGTTTGTACAAATGCATTTTATAAGAATCTATTGATTGAGCCTATAAACCTGACATGATAAGTTTCATCTATAAGGTCAGTTTGACTAAGCTACTGTGTGAATATGATGTTTCTACTTACCTAATTCACACTGTTCTCCGGTCCATCCCATTGTACAGTCACAGCGGTAGGATCCAACAATGTTGAAACATTTCCCTCCATTCTGACACACAGTTGGGTCATTACACTCATTCACATCTGGCAAATACAAGTTTAATCTTATCTAAATATATCAAACAGACTGAGGTTTTAATCTTTTTTAGAAATGAAATATCTTCTATGGATAAAATGACAACACAGATATATACTGTCACATGAAACTATATTGTTGATTCACTTCTCAACCTCAGGCATAACCGTACCTTAAAGATATGAGACATCTATCTTGTAGTTTAACAGTTGATTTCATGAACAATAAAAATTATTTCCATTCGACCAAACTTATCAAAATTGGTCCAAGTGTCTGGAAACAAAAACATAAAATGGGTCGACAGTTCAATCACATGACACTAGCAAGGTGCATCAGGGTGCAATACCATGAATATTTGTAAACCAAGTTTTAACATCAAAGCACTGAAAGGTGTAAATATTAATTCAAATTTCTTTTAAATGAAAACAAAAATTCTCAGCATATTTAGAATAAAGAAATTGAAAAGAAATACATTCTTGGCTGCTCCCACATTTAATGGAGTAATTTACCAGAGCAACAACAACAACAATGGTCCCTTGTTTAAAGATGAGATTTATTTAAATCCTCAATACTTTTTTATGCTTATAACCACATTCACACATGTATTGTAGGGGATATACACACCTATTTGACAGAGTTCTCCAGTCCATTGTGGAGGACATTCACACATGTAAGACCCGTCCATATTCTTACACACTCCTCCATTTACACACTGAATCCTCGCACAAAAATCAACATCTGGAAAATAATAAATATGAGCTTTAGATAAGGGCTACAATACAATTAAAGAAACGAAAAGGTTGATAATATACATATTATCTATGAAGTTAAAAAGATGCTCTTATCTGACTATCTGATCCAACATGACAATTATGATTTCTGTACCAACCTCATTTTAAATAGTTTTCTAAAAATCTGTTTGTGAGGTTTTGTATGAACATGAAACTTCCTAGGTCCTTGCCTGACTGAAATCCATGAGGTCTGACAGAGACCCTCTTTGGTCTGACAGATTCTTACATAGACAAAGAAGAAAGTGTTTAGTTCAGTCCAACTGGGGCTCGCAGAGTATTGGGAAGTGGTATGTGAAGTCTATGAAATGTTTCTTTTGTCTTTGCAATGTTTCTTTTTTTCATATGACTCTTTCTTAATGAGAGCAAAGCTATAAGTAATTTCTTGGCACACTGCATGACAAAGACACAATGAATTATCAAGAACACGCTGAAATGTCCACTCGAGGAATTTTCCCCCATGAAATGGGAAGAGGCCAAGGACTGTTAAATTCTGGAAGTTAGATCGCAGTAATTGCTGAATTGGTAAACCAAAAAGCTGGTATCACTTTGAAAATTTTTGGAAGACTGCAAGGTTTTAAGGAAAGTACCAATTGGGAAGATGCCTTTTGTTTGTTTGTATGGTGTTTACAGCGTATCAACAATTCTCCAGTTATAAAACGGCTTTCCTGGATCCACCAGTACTAGGCTAGGGCTTTTAAGTGAATTGCCAAAGGTCATTCCCATGAGACAAGAGACAGGGACCCCCGAGTTTTACATCAGCTAACTTAACCATTGAGCCACGCAGGACTATGAAGGTGCCTTTTTATAGACCCCTGTTATGACATGAAAAAGCCCTATCACTACATGATAAAATGGCCACTAGACAAGAGTACCTGCTGTACAGTCCTGACCAGTCCAGGCTGGTGGGCAGATACACCTATAAGATCCATACGTATTCTGACAGATCCCTCCATTCTTACAGGCTAGCTGTTGTGTTTCACATTCATTGAGATCTGTATAACACATAAATATAAAATAGTTTTGACTTTTTCATGTATTGGTATCGGTATAAACATCAATATATTTCATTTAGTTTTGCATTCATTGACATCTGTATAAAATATAAATATATTTGGTTATGCATAAATCATAAATACATCATATTGGCTTTCACTAACAATGAATTCTGTCTTGATCTGACATCATTAAGTATTTAGCTAGGCAATATGAAGACATTATCATAAAGTTTAATGAACTTGACCTCTTTGCCAAGGATATGTTGACAAAATTTTAAACCACATACAGTAAAATCTGTATTAAAAATAAGCTGTACCCAAAGTGGCCGCTGTGCAGACTGGCTGTTGTTCACAGTATTGACCCTCCTTTTCATATATCTCTTACAGAGTAGTTGTACAAAAAATATCCATGCATAAATAAACATTGTTTAAATTGTTTATTCTTGGCATATGAATCCACACTTTATTAAAAAATATATGATGTTAGATAAGTTTAAAAACATAAAAACATGTACTTTATAATTTTATCAATTCAATTCAATTCAAATATCTTTTATTCGCTCACGTCTGAATTTATCAGACATATGAGTATAGTAATACGATAATATCACATTCATTCACATAAACAATAGTAATGTATATATAAAAGTTGTAAGGAAACAGAAATAAGTTAAATAGAAGAGACAGAGATTGGAGGGGCTATTTGCTTGACAAGCACACTATCTTTAGAACTATGAGACAGGCTATAAGAAATGTGATGGCTTAATCTAAAAATAGATTAATCTTAAAAAAGATTATTTGTTAGTTTCACACTAAACACCTTACTACACATGTTTTGGCATTAAAGTTGCTTCCGTTTTGAACAATATCATTCAAATCCTTTAACTCTAGAATGAGAATATCAATGGAATCACCCATGTTCTAACCTTGATCACAGACGGTTCCCGTCCACCCTGGCTTACAGATACACTGGAATGAACCCAGCGTGTTCTCACACCGGGCGCCGTTCAGACATGGTCCCCGGCTACACTCATTGTCATCCGTCTTACACAGGGGACCAGTCCAACCCTCGGGGCATTCACACAGAAACCCGCCCTGAATATTTCTACACGTCCCGCCATGGCTACAGGGATTACTGAAACATTCGTCTGTGTCTGGAATATAGAAAACGAGCAGTCTAGCATGTTTGGGGCTAGCAGAATGTATAACCTAAAATTAATCACATAATGATATGCATAAATTCCAGTAAAATGCGGTTAAGTTTACGTTATGCCGGCCATTTGGGTAAATATGAGATAGTTGCGAGCGTTTTGATTTCGTGCCTAACTTATGATCGTCATAAGCAGTTGGGATTGTTTGATGAAACGCACATAAGAAATGTAGTAAGTGGGATTTTAATCGCTCTTAGCCTAGTGCACTTAAAACATTTTATGAAACAGACCCCTGTTTTCTAGGGATACTTTTTAGCATTGAAATGATTGGGTTGCAGTACAGTACTCTAAAGAGAGAAAGAATTAATTTCAAGATAAAACATCAGATGGTTTTAACCCTTAGAATGCTGGGTAATTTTCCAAAATAGTTTTTTTGTCGTCTGCTTTCCAAAACCTTAGATATCTGCTTAATTTTGATGAGGAAAGATACTCAGAGCAGCAAACAGGTGATCACAGGCCAGCCGTCAATTAACCTGTTTGTAAAAGCTTGAAGTTGGTTCCAGCACTATAAGTGTTAAGGTAATCAGGCACAAAGTGAATTAACAATTACAAAAACACCAGAATCTATGAAAAACATAGAAATGCCAAAGTTTCTTTGAATATGCTCTGTAAGTAAACATTGAAAAATGTCATATTTACTCACTAGCATATCTGGATTTTGTTAAATTATTATCTAAAAAGAAAGCTAGATTAGAGTTTACCATTATCACAGTTGACTCCGGACCACTGATCTGGACAGATACAGTTATACGATCCAAGGGTGTCAATACAGGTTCCACCATTCTTACAGGGATTGGATAACGTCACACACTCATTGATATCTACAAATATAGTGTTGGATAATGTCACATATGCATTGATAAATCTATTAACTTAGTATTGGTCATGATTACAAAAAATAAGGTAATCTAAAGACAACAAACAATTACCAAAAATGAAGGAAATGACGAGCAAGGAATTTATGTTTAACTTAGTCTGTTGTGAATGGTCAAATAGAAGTAAAGACATTACACGTACATAGAATGTTGAACAGTTCACCTTTTCATGTTTCTTTATTGTTTCATAGACATACTACTCTGTAATTCACGCTTATGAAAACAATGACAAGAGACAAACAAGTAAAACAACAATTCACAAGATTTAAACATAACGTTAGCCATGCTGGTATCGAACCCAGGATTTAAACATCACTTCACCTTGGCTATGAAAACACCATTTCATAGTTATCTGGTGTAGTTAATTGTAAATCCTCATTGTTTAAATATCCCTCCGATAATCACACTTTCAAACAGTTATCATCTACAGCTTGTGAACTCTTAACAACTGTTATTCAACAATAAAAATGTGATAAGAAAAGAAATCAACATAGTGAAACATGTACAGTCCAACTTGTCCTTTGAAAAAGCCGATCTCCCCTAAACAACCACTACAGAAAGTCCAATTGTTGCATTTCTAGTGTACATCAATTTGTGTTAAGCAGCCAACCTGTCTTAAACAGCCAATTTTCTCAGTTCCAAAACCTGGCCTTTTAACGCAAGTTTGACTGTATCTCCTTTATGAACCATTTAAGACAAATATCTTTTGTACGATAGAAAGTAAAATATAAGATCCATACTTACTTGTTTGACAATATTCCCCCTCATATCCGGGTGGACACAGACACTTGAATGATCCCTTCGTGTTAACACAGGTAGCTTGGTTCAGGCACGGATCTCGTACACACTCATCTGTATCTGTAAACATTACACAAACTTAGATTTGAATTTTATATAAGCTTTATTAATTCATCTATATGGGTTTTACATCACAAGGGTTCAGTGCAATACTATAGTAAGTGCTTCATGTTTATGAAGCACTTACTATAGTCTTGCACTGAACCCTCGATCATATCAACATTATTTCAGTTATGTTGCAAAGCCCAACTCTTAATGATGGAGGAAGACCTCATACTCAACTGCCCATAAGGGCTGGTCAAACCAGGTAGAACCATCGACATTGCATAAGTCAACCGAGAGAGTACCTCTCATGAAAATCCATATCCTACAAAGGGATTTCACCCACAAGGAGAGGGGCCATGTGATTTCTAGTTCTGCACTCTAACTACTAGGCCATGGTGGCCCCTTTATCTAAGCTTTATCATTCGCAAAGTAATTTTTTTCCTCAACACCCTAAACAGACAAACTTCCCAAGAAGATTATTAGAGCATTATAAGTCTGTTGTACAACACATCACTCACCATTTCCACAGTACTCTCCTTCATACCCTGGCAGACATTCACATTGGTAGGTCCCTGCTCTGTTAACACATGTGGCGTTGTTCAAACACTGAATTGCTAGACATTCATTGACATCATTCTCACAGTACTTTCCCGTCCATTCGGGTGGACATTTACACATGAAGTCTCCGGGCAGGTTGATACAGGTACCTCCATGTGAACATGACACAGTCAAACATTCATCTGTGTCTGAAACATTCATAAACATGACACAGTCAAACATTCATCCGTATCTGTAACACTCATAAACATGACACAGTCAAACATTCATCTGTGTCTGAAACATTAGTGAACATCACACAGTCAAACATTCATCGGTATCTGAAACATTAGTGAACATCACACAGTCAAACATTCATCGGTATCTGAAACATTCATAAACATGACACAGTCAAACATTCATCTGTGTCTGAAACATTCATAAACATGACACAGTCAAACATTCATCTGTGTCTGAAACATTCATAAACATGACACAGTCAAACATTCATCGGTATCTGAAACATTCATAAACATGGCCCAGTCAAACATTTGTTGGTATTTGAAACATTTGTGAACATGACACGGTCAAACATTCATCCGTGTCTGAAACATTCATAAACATGGCCCAGTCAAACATTTGTTGGTATTTGAAACATTTGTGAACATGACATGGTCAAACATGCATCAGTGTCTGAAACACTATTAAACAATCATCTGTATATAGAACACCAGAACATTTGTGGAGGACAGTGGTGCAGGGGTAGAACGTTGGGTCTCGGCACATGAGGGTTTTGGATTAGTATCCCGTGAGTAGCAGGATCTACCTTGCGCCCTCTCATTAATCCTCATTCAGCGAGAGTACTGGTTATGTATCGAGGAAGCAGAATCAAGAGTGATTTATCTAAGTTGTAAGAACTTGTTTCACAATCTATGTAAAATGAATAAGTTTTAACTAATTGTGTTTTTCAGAGTCATCTGAAACAAAGTGGTGAAATGTCGTTATTGTTTGATAATGGGATAAACACTCATAGAGGGGATATTTACCATTTGAGCAATCTTTGCCAACCCATCCCTGGTTACATTCACAACGATATGATCCAGCCAACTCAATACAGACACCGTTACCACTACAAGGGTCTTGCATTACTGTACATTCCTTCTGGTCTGTAATAGCAAACAATGTTTACTCTGAATAATCATGATATACAACTGTCTTAAATAAGGTATACAGGATATACTTCAAAATACACTATCTTAAACAATGTTTTCTGTAAATACTTGATTGATTCACCACTATATCACTGTTTTCTGTAAATACTTTATAGTTCAAGACTATCTGAAACAATGCATTATGTAAATACTTAATTAATACACCACTATCTTTAAATAAATTTTAACTGTAAATAATCAATGATGTACATCTTGTAGAGTTGACAGCTTTCTCCATTATGTATCCATCATGTTTATGCAAACATGTTAGACCCAGGCCAGCTGCCAAATAAATTGCTGGTTGGCCTGTGAGCTAACCTGTTTGCTACTCTGAGTATCTTTATTCATCAACATTAAGCAGCTATTTAAGGTTTTAGAAAGCAGATGACACAGAAATCTTTTTTTAGAAAATTACCCAGAATTCTAAGGGTTAATGACAGAGACTTACCTTGAGTACAATGAACACCTTCCCAGCCCGGTAAACATTGACAGTAATAAGACCCTATGGTATTGATGCATGAACCACCATTCATACAGGGACTGTTTAAACACTCATTGCGATCTGAAACAAAATGAAGAGATTTAACATACACATTTTATGTGATGTTGCATATGGGTACGTGAAGACAGAGGCAGATAGAATTCTTCACACTAAGTATGTGAAAAATGAACAACTCGGTATTGAAGTGAAATATGGGTATTTATTAGTGTACACCCTAACTCATAATGATCATTGCATAATACACAGAATTTTCACAAAAGAAATCATTTTTGCCATATCTGGGCAAAACAAAAAATGTCACAAGGAAACGCCACCCAGACATTGAATCACTTATAATATATTATATATCTAAAAAAAAAAAAAAGAACATTTATCAAACTTCTGTTCAATGTACACTAGCAGTATTTCAGTTTTGTAAGAGCATTTCTATAAAACTGTTAATAAGGCATATAAAATGTCTGTATGTAGTTGCTATGGTGATGGTAAAGTGCAACCCTGCAGATCAGCCTGTTTAGACAACCTCTCTGTGATTATAATATCCCTCTAACTTGTCCAGGAATTCTGTTCACAAAAATCCTGACCTACCTTTCTCACATGTTTTCCCCTCAAATGTGTTTGGACATTGGCAATAGTAGGATCCCATCAAGTTTGTACAGACACCTCCATTCTTACAAGGGTTTGCCTCTAAACACTCGTTCACATCTGCAATAAACACAAAGAAGCTGTAATTAATCATTTATATAATAAGGATGTTGTTTATAAACATTTTCAGAATTGTATGATATGTTTCAAACAACTTTTGAAATGACTGTAAGAAGGGACATTGTTCTTTTTGCAACAATACAATCTTTACTACAGGCTTGACAACCTTGATTGTATTTTCATTTGTATTTCATAAAGATGGGACAATCAAATTTTAAGTAAAGAGTTGTTAACATAAGAAAAATATGGGCTATCAGCAATGGCAAAATCTGATTTCAAATAACTTGACCATTAATACCAATTGTTTTTGTTCAATTGGCAATATGATAGTTATACAGTAAATTTCAGTAAAGTTCACTTGTCTGTTAAGGCTTTTGGACAAGCTGGGAAATATAGAAGTTTTATGAGTTTTGCCATCCCTGGATATGATCTATAGAAGGTTTGGTTTGTTGGTTTAAAGAATTGATGAGTCTCACCGTATTGACAGCGATCTCCAGTCCAAAATGGCGTACATCTGCACTCGTTGATTCCACTGATAACTGAGCCTGGCTCGCAAACTCCGTCATTTAAACACTGTATCCTCAAACACGGCTCCATATCTTAAAATATTTTACAATGAGATATGTGAATAAAAGATTGTGCTTGAGGGGAACAAAATTATGGATTGTGTTATGAGAGATGTAAGCAAGTCATTCATTTGATGTGATATGCAACTAAAAGTAATTTGCAATGAGGAATGTTTACTAAACTTCTACCCTACACATACTGATTTTCTATCTAGCTGTCAAATTTTCTGTGATTTTACAGGATAGGTGTTTAACTACCAGTATTTCAACAGTTGGAGAGACTGGGTATGCACCACGGAAGTACAAACCTTTAGCTTCACAACATTCTTTCCAAGGCATTGCCGGCTTTCTCTACTAGACAGAGTCAAATAATATGTAACACATGATGATTGACATTATCACTCCTATTTACAAATAAATGATATTAACAATCATGAGCTCAATGTTTAAATTTGATTTAAACTTATTCATTTTACATTGATTGTGACGGAAGCTTGAAGCTTATTAAATTCACTCTCAAAGACTGTTCATGGATACTAAACCAGTACTTGCACCAATTAGAGAGCTAGTCTCAATGTTTTAAATCATAGCATAGCAATCTGCTGAAGCATTCAAATTACAACCAGTGGAAAAATGTATCATGAATGAGGACTTATATGTTGAAAAAATCTTGTAATCTAATGAAGTATACAAGTTACAACAGGTGGAGAAATGTTTCATGAGCAACGACTTATGTTCAATACAATTATCTTCTAATCTGACGAGAGAGAAAAAAAAGTTATGTCACCTTCATCACATATCTGTCCTCCCCAGCCCTGAGTACAATCACACTTGAAGCTTCCCTCTGTATTCAGACACACACCTTCATTCAGACAGATGAATGGATTCAACACACACTCATTGGTATCTGAAACAATACAATTTATAATTACATATATTTCATAAATCAATGTTATAACTAGTAACAAGTTTCTTCAGGGTTTGATAACACAAAACAATTACTATTTGACATTTATTGGTATCTGAAACAAAAATATATGAGTGTTTCATAGATCAACCATCATCCCTGTAAACAACTGTCTTCACCTTGTGATAATGCAAAACAATTGCTAATTCATATTCAGCTGTGAAATGAGAAAAGGCTGCTTAAAATGAAAATAATCTCTTTGTTTTTCATATGTTTCAAATGCAGCTTACATGTAATTAAGAATGGATTAAACTCTAAAAAATCTCATCTTGTGTTAAAACCAAGAGTTCTCAGCCTTAGCTCAGGTACACATACAAAATCAATCCATTTATATGTTTGTGTTTGTATAAAATGACATTTTTTCTCAAACAGTTGTTCCAACACTCTTGTTTGAATGGTGTTTAAAACCATGTCAACAACTTTTCAGTTATGTTACGGCTTACCTGGATCCATCAGTACTAGGCTATGACTCTAAAATGACATGCCAAAGGTCACTCCCAAGAGACTAGAGGAGTCCATGGGGCTCGAACCTTGGTCCCCTGTGTTCTTAGTCCACCACCTTAACCACTTGGCCTCGCAAGTCCCAATTATAACACTGATTTAGAAATTATAAAATAATAGGATGGTGTGTTCCTTACCAGTAAAGTGCTGGTGGGGCTCAAACCCGGGACCCCCGAGATCCAAGTCCGCCACCTTAACCACTGGGCCATGCAGGACCCAGTTATCAACACCAACTCAAAAACTATTTAATAATAGGTATAGTGTGTTCCTCACCATTAGCACAGGTCTGGCCTTGCCAGCCATCAGGACAATCGCAGGAAAACGATCCAAAACTGTTGATACACAGTCCGCCATTGGCACATGGAGAGAAGTCACATTCGTTGATATCTGAAGGACAATTAAAACAGTCTTACTTCTCACAGGTCATACAGTTCTTGGTAACAACCTACTACTTAACTGATGTCTCAACTGTCATTGCTTTCTTCAATAGATCACTTTATTCATATGGATTTTTAATCATCTATTTTCTATATAACAAGTTCCGTATTTCTGCAGTTTATCCTACATACCATGTTCTCCATTGCTGTAGTTTACCCTTTACCAAACGCCAAATTTTCGACTGTCCAAAATTGAAAGAGTTTGCAGACGACATTTCAAAATGTGATGAATTTGAAAAATAATCTTCTGATAGGGCAGAATACATTGTGGGGAAAAGGAGAAATTGCTCGTTAAGAGCAATTTCTCCTTTTCCTGCAATGTTTTCAAGAGTCATCTGCAACAAACTGGTCAAATGTCGTTATTGTTTGGTAATGGATTAAGGAGACAAGCTTACCTTCATTACAGTCCTTGCCGGTCCATCCAGGGGGACATTGACAAACGTAACCACCCGCCTGGTTTATACACGTAGCTCCGTTATGGCAGGGCTTGATCTCCGTACACTCATTACGATCTGTAATCAAACATAATTAACATGTTGAGATAACTCTTTTAGAAAGGGAATTGGTATCTATTATCTAAATAATGAACACATTGAAAAAAGTAAAGGGAATAGGCGATCCTTGTCACATTGACTGTTCATAAAACTTTTAAAAATAGAACATGTTTATTATTAAGTTCACTGTTGTGTATTTTATCCTGTCACTAGTGTCATTTTGGGACCGATAACTAGGTGCTGTATAACATTTGTAATATCCGGCACTAACCATATAACGCATGCACAAGACGAATCATGACATCATAAGAACGCCATGTTTACATCATTCTCTACTTATTTTTTTTTTCTCGTGTTTTATTTCCATCTTGTTTGTTTGAAAGGGTAACAGGATAAATAGAATAGAAAGTTGGTGTCTTTGAATGGGAATAGTTATTGGGCTCACCGGATAATATCCCTAAGCCTTGACTGATAACATTTCCAATTCACAACACCAACCATTTTTCTTTCTTTATATCACTTGGAACACGGAAAAGTTGAATCCCCAGCCCCCGGCTGATTACCTTGTATACAGGTGGGACCGGTCCATTCCGGGGGACAGCGGCACACAAACGATCCGTACGAGTTATAACAGGTACCCCCATTATAGCAGGCTGTTCCGGGCAGGGCACACTCATCAACATCTAATAAAGAATAGTTTATCTTTCTAAATCTATTTCATTTATACAACTTATAAAAACAATTGAAAAGTATAAAACAAAGCAAGTAATTTCTTATTAATATAGATAGCTCGATTCAAGAAAACACATCATTTAAACAAAAAGAATTTCTATCAACAAGCAATATTTACTCTAAAATTGTAGCACCAATCCAATCTTATTTATACACAAGCATAATTGGAAGCAGAGGTTTAGCCAACTCATATTATTCTTTGATAAGGCAGACTTTGTTGGCTGCAGCACTGGCTGGATCGCTCTAGTCCACCATTCGAATGTACCAGTGAAAAGACCGCTGGAAGCCCTCTTGAGAGGACCTTATAAAGCAGGACAGGAAAGCCCCGGGTATGGTTTTCATCAATCCTCAACATAGACAAGAATTGGGAGATAGACCAAGATCGAGATTGGACATGCAGGCCCCAGCCTTAGCAGAAGATTTATTGATAAACAAATAAACCAAAAAATGTAGTGTGTGTAGTGTTTATTAGGTCTTCATTCTTTTATCAACATTATCTTTATCAGTTAAGAAATAAGAACTTATCTGTCCATTCATCCTTTTAGTTCTATATACCTTACCACAAACTAATCTTTTCTGTTGTAAAATGATAAAAGATACTGACCTATTTCACAGATATCCCCGGTCCACTGTGGCAAACAGAAACATCGATATCCCCCAATAGTGTTGGTACAGGTTCCTCCTTGTAAACACGGATTGGTCATGTTACATTCATCGAAATCTAGAAAACAGGAAACAAACTTTGTCTCATCTTAAATATTGATATTGTAAATTAGAGAAGTCGAATTTTCAACACTCTCATACAAGTAGTTCACAAATTACCTTCACTAATAATTTGCACAACTTGTTATAGAATTTAGAAACTATATTTTCAATCTTTTTTCTTTTGCAATAAGTGCTAATTGCTAAAGATCACTTTAAGTAAGTATAGACTTGTTATTATTCATATAAGATCAAAGTTGAGCAAAATAACAGAGGCTAAGAGAAGCAAATGCAATGGTGTGGTGGATTAGTCTAGCATTAAAAGAAGGCAGTTGTGCAAATTGATTTGTCACTAATTGATAACCTGTGACTGGCTCAAACTCAAAACCAAAGATATTAACCAAGAGAAATATAGAATGGATTGATAGAGACAAAATTTGTAACAAACACTTGTTTGCACTTATCAGTGAATATCATATACATTTGTTTAATAGTCCATAGGTAGAGCAACAATCTCGGGACACAAGGGCCGTAGGTTTAAATCCCATTAGTAGGGGGATCTGCCTTGCCACCTTTCATTAGTCCACAAGCATTGGTTATGTATCCAGGAGGCAGAATCAAGAGTGATCTATCTGAGTAGTAAGAACTTGTTTCACAATTGATGTAAAATAAATAAGTTATAACTATTTATTTGATACACCCTTCAGACTCATTGAATCTTTTCTCATAAAATAAGACCAATACAAAGACATACCTGACAGGTGTACATACCTGACTATGTAAGTAGACATAAACATATCTATTTATGTACAGAGGCCATATGCACATAGTACAACATACAGTAACAAAATATATATACAAAAGAGTGACAATCCAAAAGCAAATACATTAGAGTAAATCTTCAAGTATGATCGACTTACCATCAGTACATATTTTTCCTGTCCACTGTGGTTGACAGAGACATTGATAATCTCCCCTTGTGTTTATACAGGTCGCATTGTTCTGGCAAGGATTCAGCAAACATTCATCAACATCTGAAACAAACAAGTCGATAAATTTCATGTAAATAAAGGACAAGTTTACTAAACAAAACAAAACATATCCTGAATGTTTCAGTTTTAACTATATCATGAGAATAATCACTGAAAAGTTAAGTTGGCGGACTCAGGGGTCCCAGGTTTGAGCCCCATCGACACCTCTGGTTTCTTTGGAGTGACCTTTGGCAAGTCACTTCAGAGCCCTAGCCTAGTACTGGTGGATCCAGGAAAGCCTTTACATAACTGAAAAATTGTTGATACCGCATTTAACACCATACAAACAAAGTTTATTTAACCTATTTTAAATTTCCCAAATGGATGATGTGTTGAGAGATATTTACCTTGTAGACAATTTTCACCCTTCCATTGTGGTGGACAGCGACAGATATAGCCGCCTGCGATATTTGTACATATTCCTCCGTTAAGACAAGGGGCATACAGAGTACACTCATCCACATCTACAAGTAAAACATAAAACCAGTCAATTAACTATACAGGGTGATCAAGAATATGTGATATTGTTTCATATGGTTTCAAGGTTTGATATGTAAAGACATGTTGATGTTATACCTTAATGTTATATATACCATTTGAAAGAAAATTGTCATTAAAAAAAATTCCTACGGAAAACTACAAAAAAAAGGTCAATGTCATGAAGTCATTCATAATGCCATAAAATGATGGATATTTTTAAAGAATCAGATGTTGAAACAACAACAGTTAATAGTAGTGAATAACAGCTAACCCTCTTACAAAACAAATTTCTACCTTCCTTACAATGAAAAGGGATCAAGATCAAAGATGTTTGGTCCAGCAAGATGGTGCAGCACCTCACACGACTAGAAGTGTGTTGTGAGAAACATTTGGCAACATTTTCATCTCATTTAAACTACTCTGGGCCGGCCTCCACATTCGCCAGACCTAAATTTGTTTTGATTCCTTTTTATGGGGATACTTAAAAGTCAATGTTTATCTTCCAAATCGGACAATTTTCAGCAGCTAAAATCAGCAATAAGCCGAGATTAAAGAAAATCAACCGGCTCTTGAGCGTTTAAAGTATAATTGAAAGAACAAACAGTTTGTCTCTATTTATTCAAGAGTCTTTGAAACGCTGATTAAATGATCAAAGTTTAACAAACTTTGAATGTAAATGAATTTAAACCAATGTCAAGTCTTTGTGTACTCTGAACCTACATGTAAGTCTATCAGTGTTGAGTTAAAAAGTGGATGAATAACCTCTATTATAAACTATGCAGTATGGCAGTCAGCCTCCATAGCCATAAACTTTTAACAGAAACAAAAATGTCAATAAATAAATGTGATGCTCCTGGGCAATGGTTTGTTTGCGAGACTGTACATAACCAATATGGTAGGCTTATCATATGCATTCTGACACTACTAGTTATCTGAAATAAATGATGGTTAATAGAACTGACCGCTTTTACTAAATTTCATTTCTGACAAATACCAATTTCAATCAAGCAGATTCCACAGTACTCAAAAATACCCTTTATGCTTACCAATGGTACAATCTTTGCCACTCCACTCTGGGGGACACTGGCAGGAATAGGATCCGTCCACATTGACACAGTTAGCTCCATTCTTACAGGGTCCAGCCAAACACTCATTCACATCTGCAAACAAAAGTTGAGAGAGAACAGTCATACAGGGGGTATATGTTAATGATAACCATAGTAACAGATGTCATGTTTAACCCTTTACCAAAGGTCAACATTTTCCGACTGTCCCAAATTGAAAGAGTTTGCAGACAACATTTCAAAATGTGATGAAATTGAAAAGCAATCTACTGATATGGCAGAAAACATTGTTGGAAAAGGAGAAATTGCTCATTAAGAGTAATTTCTCTTTATATTTCTCTTTTTTACCACAGTGTTTTCCAGAGTCATCTGCAACAAACTGGTCAAATGTCGTTATTGTTTGGTAATGGGTTAAACATGAAGATCCTTAATTACAATCTGTTGTATAAACTCATGCATGCCCTTGATATCTGTCTAACGTACATCAAGTTAAACAATACATCAATGAAAGATGAACCAGTCACTATTTTACTCATTAGTCCTCTTAATCAAGCTGAAGACTTTGCTGATGGTAATGAATATTTCATTTCAGATTAGCTTCTGAAGACTGATTTTATCATCTTAGGAGTATAAATGAATATGCTCCCCCTATTACTCCTGAAATATTTTGTAAGCAGCATTAAACCAGTAAACGGGATTCCAAAACTACCTAAATTGAAAGCAAAAAAATATTTGTTTCATTGTCTTAAGAGTTATGAAAGTGTTTACCCATTTTACTCCTAAAATATTTTGTAAACAGCAATAAACTAAAAAATTTCATTGCTTGATACAAACAATATTTCTTTTTCACAATGTTTATTGATTCAACTGCTCTGCTCATTAAAGGTATTAAACAGTTAAGTCCTGGGTACCGTTTTTACTAAACATTTTATGCGTAAAAAGTGCGTAAGTTCAAATCAACATTTCTTCTTATTTCGATATTTGGCTAATTAATATTGTAATGTAACACATCATTGGAATCGACTCTCTGGGACGCTTCCAATGACATGTCACATGAAAATATCGTACTTTCATTTAAGAAACTATCCATTTTTATCAATTTTTGCCTTACACAAATTCCTTAAGTCATTTAGTAAAATGTTACCCAGAACAACCAAAGGACAAATAGGTCCCAAATATATCAGAGAAAGTTCATACCTATTTCACAGTTCTGTCCGGTCCAACCTGGGGTACATTGACAGTTATACGAGCCTAGTGTGTTAGTACAGGTACCTCCATTAAAACATGGAACACCCAGTACTTGTCCTATAGTACACTCATTTACATCTGTAATTGATATAAACATATATAAACATTTCTCTCTGTACAGTTATAGGAGTGTGTTAGTACAGGTACCTCCATTAAAACATGGAACACCCGGTACTTGTCCTATAGTACACTCATTTACATCTGTAATTGATATAAACATATATAAACATTTCACTCTGTACAGTTATAGGAAGTGTGTTAGTACAGGTACCTCCATTAAAACATGGAACACCCGGTACTTGTCCTATAGTACACTCATTTACATCTGTAATTGATATAAACATATATAAACATTTCACTCTTTTCAGTTATAGAAGTGTGTTAGTACAGGTACCTCCATTAAAACATGGAACACCCGGTACTTGTCCTATAGTACACTCATTTACATCTGTAATTGATATAAACATATATAAACATTTCACTCTGTACAGTTATAGAAGTGTGTTAGTACAGGTACCTCCATTAAAACATGGAACACCCTGTACTTGTCCTATAGTACACTCTTTTACATCTGTAATTGGTATAAACATATATAAACATTTCACTCTGTACAGTTATGGGAGTGTGTTAGTACAGGTACCTCCATTAAAATATGGAACACCCGGTACTTGTCCTATAGTACACTCATTTACATCTGTAATTGGTATAAACATATATAAACATTTCACTCTGTACAGTTATAGGAGTGTGTTAGTACAGGTACCTCCATTAAACCATGGAACACCCGGTACTTGTCCTATAATTACACTCATTTACATCTGTAATTGGTATAAACATATATAAACATTTCACTCTGTACAGTTATAGGAGTGTGTTAGTACAGGTACCTCCATTAAACCATGGAACACCCGGTACTTGTCCTATAATTACACTCATTTACATCTGTAATTGATATAAACATATATAAACATTTCTCTCTGTACAGTTATGGGAGTGTGTTAGTACAGGTACCTCCATTAAAACATGGAACACCCGGTACTTGTCCTATAGTACACTCATTTACATCTGTAATTGATATAAACATATATAAACATTTCACTCTGTACAGTTATAGGAGTGTGTTAGTACAGGTACCTCCATTAAACCATGGAACACCCGGTACTTGTCCTATAATTACACTCATTTACATCTGTAATTGATATAAACATATATAAACATTTCTCTCTGTACAGTTATGGGAGTGTGTTAGTACAGGTACCTCCATTAAAACATGGAACACCCCGTACTTGTCCTATAGTACACTCATTTACATCTGTAATTGATATAAACATATGTAAACATTTCACTCTGTACAGTTATAGGAGTGTGTTAGTACAGGTACCTCCATTAAACCATGGAACACCCGGTACTTGTCCTATAGTACACTCATTTACATCTGTAATTGATATAAACATATGTAAACATTTCACTCTGTACAGTTATAGGAGTGTGTTAGTACAGGTACCTCCATTAAAACATGGAACACCCGGTACTTGTCCTATAGTACACTCATTTACATCTGTAATTGATATAAACATATATAAACATTTCTCTCTGTACAGTTATAGGAGTGTGTTAGTACAGGTACCTCCATTAAAACATGGAACACCCAGTACTTGTCCTATAGTACACTCATTTACATCTGTAATTGATATAAACATATGTAAACATTTCACTCTGTACAGTTATAGGAGTGTGTTAGTACAGGTACCTCCATTAAACCATGGAACACCCGGTACTTGTCCTATAGTACACTCATTTACATCTGTAATTGATATAAACATATATAAACATTTCTCTCTGTACAGTTATAGGAGTGTGTTAGTACAGGTACCTCCATTAAAACATGGAACACCCGGTACTTGTCCTATAGTACACTCATTTACATCTGTAATTGATATAAACATATATAAACATTTCTCTCTGTACAGTTATAGGAGTGTGTTAGTACAGGTACCTCCATTAAAACATGGAACACCCAGTACTTGTCCTATAGTACACTCATTTACATCTGTAATTGATATAAACATATGTAAACATTTCTCTCTGTACAGTTATAGGAGTGTGTTAGTACAGGTACCTCCATTAAAACATGGAACACCCTGTACTTGTCCTATAGTACACTCATTTACATCTGTAATTGATATAAACATATATATATGATTTAAGTTTTAGAGCCTGTATATAGTGATATAATGTGTATTCCAAATCAATGAATGAATGGTGTTTTAAGGCGCATCAACAGCTAAGGTCATCTAGCGCATTTAGCATTTCAATCCAAAAGAGATGCAATGGTTTTGAGGTCTAACATATATACGCTGTACATACTTAGATATATTGTTGTTTCCTGAATCAATTTTACTTTCAATAGCTTTTTTATAATTGTGCATCATACAGCAATACAAAAACTGTATTCAATGGCACTTTATTTTGACTTTCAAATTCTTTCCATCTGTGAACAAGCACCTTTGATCATTATCAACAGTTCTTTAAAAGTTATATTTCTATATACACACCTAGTATTGACCCATGATCTATCTACCTTTATGAATTCTTTTACTAAACCTGTATGTTTCTATGGTTAGATTTGGGCAACAATTGTGATAGAAGTATATAAGGTCCACAAAGTACAACTATTGATATGTGTTACTTTCTCTTTATAAAAGTAGTTGTACATATATATTTAAAACCTCTTGAACCCATTACCAAATAATAATGGCATTTAACCACTTTATTGCAGACGTCTCTGGAAAACATTGTGGGAAAGGAGAAACTGCTCGTAACGATCAATTTTTCCCACAATGTTTTCTGCCCTATCAGAAGATTAATTTCCAATTTCATCACATTTTGAAATGTTGTCTGCAAACTCTTTCAATTTGGGACAGTCAAAAAATAGGCGTTTGGTAAAGGATAAAGGTTATCAATGTATCATGGAAAATGGTTCAATAAAACAGGGTGTGATGATAAAATATGCTACAAATCGACCCCTTTGTGTATGAATTACCTTGATCGCAGTCTTTTCCCATCCATCCAAGTGTACATTCACAGGAATAAGTACCAAACATGTTGATACATCGAGCTCCGTTCCTGCAGGGGCTGAGTGTTGTACATTCATTGATATCTAGAAAGGAAAGTTTGAACATATAATTTCACAACAAAAATATATCTAATAGTAAATCTTTGTAAGGTTCATGGAGTAACTATGCAAATTTGTGGGACCAAGAACATTCAGGTATAAATGAACAACACAACTTGTCAATGGACAATAGTTTTTTTTGCTGAACGAATGTGATTGTGTCTATTAGAGTTTTGTTTACATATTTTAGTGACATGTGTACAAGAATTAATACAGATAAACAATTTATCTTCAATTTAACTCAGTCCAAAGAGCCTATAAGTCGCTTTTCATACAATACATATATATCAAATTAGCATTAAAAGTTTTGTAAATAATGTATTTGTTTGGAAAGATATTAGGTAAAATTTGGTGTTTGTAATTCTAAACTCAATCAATTTGATAGGAAAATAGAAATAATGTTCTTGTTAACAATACATTTGTACTTAAGTTGAATACATAGTCATATGGAAGACAAATATAAACTTAACACTTATGCTATACTCATGATTACGTATTTTGATATGTAATTCCTTTCTTTCATTTGAATTCTTAATCACAAGACTGATGTTTATGTTTATATGGATTTTACATCGCATCACCATTAAATCAGTTATGTTGTGATGCCAGACTCTTGTTAATGAAGGAAGACCCCAATACTCAACTGCACAAAAGGGCTGGTAAAGCCACGTAGAACCATCCGCATTCAGTAAGTTAGCCATGAGACTACCCTTCATGAAAAATCAAATGCCGTCATCAGGATTTGAACCCATGTGGAGAGGGGACATATGATTGTTAGTTCTCTACTCTAACTATTCGGCCACGGTGGCCCCTAAAAACTGTTACAGAAGTTTACTTACCTTTCTCACAGTACGGCCCCTCGAATCCCCGGTTACACTGACAGATGAAGGAGCCAGGGGTATTCTGACATGTGGCGTTGTTCATGCATCGATTAAAGTCACACTCATTCAAATCTGAAACACACAGGCATTCATGGTAAAATATCTTTATCTGAATTGGCATTAATATCATGTTAATTTCATCAATTATTTTAAAACTGTTCTTGAAAGATATCACAAACAGGGTTTATCCCAGGTATTCTGTAAACACTTATAACAGACAGTATGGGGGAGAAAGACTTGGGTGTAAACTGGATAGTCCAGCCCCACGCTAAACATAGTGTTTATTGATATCCTTATCAACACATAATCAGGTGAATAGTAGTTTATTGAAAGTTTAGTGGGCAATTTAAGAAATGATTACAAACAGAGAATTTCATTATAATCACAGGACTGCATCATTTTCATTTTTCTATATGGGGTTTAAAGCCGTGTCAACAGTTCTTCAGCTATTTTACGGCTTTCCTGGATTCACCAGTGCTAGGCAGGGCTCTGTAGTGTATTGCCCAAGGACATTCCCAGGAAAATTTGAGTGCCGCTGGTGAGGATTGAACCGAGGACCCCGTGTCTCGAGTCCTACACCGCTACCACTTGGCCAAGCAGAACCCATCACTTTCATTCGTGGACTATACATGACCATTAGTATTAGAGTATTAATGTACGGTTTAGGCAAGGTCAGAGAAACGATATGTGTGTGTATGTGTGTGTAGGTATGTACCTGTTTCACAGTTCTGTCCTGTACGTCCATTTGGACATGTACATCTGTAGGAGCCAGGCAGGTTAGTGTAATGAGAGAGATGTGGGGGTGTATCGTGTGTGTGTATATACCTGTTTCAAGTTCTGTCCTGTACGTCCATTTGGACATGTACATCTGTAGGAGCCAGGCAGGTTAGTGTAATGAGAGAGATGTGGGGGTGTATGTGTGTGTGTGGGGGTCGTATGTGTGTGTAGGTATGTACCTGTTTCAAAGTTCTGTCCTGTACGTCCATTTGGACATGTACATCTGTAGGAGCCAGGCAGGTTAGTGTAATGAGAGAGATGTGGGGGGTGTATGTGTGTGTAGGTATGTACCTGTTTCACAGTTCTGGCCAGTACGTCCATTTGGACATGTACATCTGTAGGAGCCAGGCAGGTTAGTGTAATGAGAGAGATGTGGGGGGTGTATGTGTGTGTAGGTATGTACCTGTTTCACAGTTCTGGCCAGTACGTCCATTTGGACATGTACATCTGTAGGAGCCAGGCAGGTTAGTGTAATGAGAGAGATGTGGGGGGTGTATGTGTGTGTAGGTATGTACCTGTTTCACAGTTCTGGCCAGTACGTCCATTTGGACATGTACATCTGTAGGAGCCAGGCAGGTTAGTGTAATGAGAGAGATGTGGGGGGTGTATGTGTGTGTAGGTATGTACCTGTTTCACAGTTCTGGCCAGTACGTCCATTTGGACATGTACATCTGTAGGAGCCAGGCAGGTTAGTGTAATGAGAGAGATGTGGGGGGTGTATGTGTGTGTAGGTATGTACCTGTTTCACAGTTCTGGCCAGTACGTCCATTTGGACATGTACATCTGTAGGAGCCAGGCAGGTTAGTGTAATGAGAGAGATGTGGGGGGTGTATGTGTGTGTAGGTATGTACCTGTTTCACAGTTCTGGCCAGTACGTCCATTTGGACATGTACATCTGTAGGAGCCAGGCAGGTTAGTGTAATGAGAGAGATGTGGGGGGTGTATGTGTATGTGGGGGGGTGTATGTGTGTGTAGGTATGTACCTGTTTCACAGTTCTGTCCTGTACGTCCATTGGGACATGTACATCTGTAGGAGCCAGGCAGGTTAGTACAGGTACCTCCAAATTTACAGATAGTCAAATCTGCGCACTCATTCACATCTGAAAATACATACAAAATACATCATTGGCAATAGATATGGTGTAAAGGTCTATTGAAACATGTGGGGCATATCAGCAATAGGATAAAAGGCTCATTTTAAGTTTTTCTAGGCTTTGAAACGTGTTGTTACGTATTGGTAGTTCATTAAAGCATTATGATAAGTATTATCAATACACATGTGGAAACATTAACCTAACAACTACAACATATACAAACAGTCAATGGAAACAATACACATGTGGAAACATTAACCTAACAACTACAACATATACAAACAGTCAATGGAAACAATACACATGTGGAAACATTAACCTAACAACTACAGCATATACAAACAGTCATTGGAAACAATACACATGTGGAAACATTAACCTAACAATTACAACATATACAAACAGTCATTGGAAACAATACACATGTGGAAACATTAACCTAACAACTACAACATAAACAAACAGTCAATGGAAACAATACACATGTGGAAACATTAACCTAACAATTACAACATATACAAACAGTCATTGGAAACAATACACATGTGGAAACATTAACCTAACAACTACAACATATACAAACAGTCATTGGAAACAATACACATGTGGAAACATTAACCTAACAACTACAACATATACAAACAGTCATTGGAAACAATACACATGTGGAAACATTAACCTAACAATTACAACATATACAAACAGTCATTGGAAACAATACACATGTGGAAACATTAACCTAACAATTACAACATATACAAACAGTCATTGGAAACAATACACATGTGGAAACATTAACCTAACAACTACAACATATACAAACAGTCATTGGAAACAATACACATGTGGAAACATTAACCTAACAATTACACCATATACAAACAGTCATTGGAAACAATACACATGTGGAAACATTAACCTAACAATTACAACATATACAAACAGTCATTGGAAACAATACACATGTGGAAACATTAACCTAACAATTACAACATATACAAACAGTCATTGGAAACAATACACATGTGGAAACATTAACCTAACAACTACAACATATACAAACAGTCAATGGAAACAATACACATGTGGAAACATTAACCTAACAACTACAACATATACAAACAGTCAATGGAAACAATACACATGTGGAAACATTAACCTAACAACTACAACATATACAAACAGTCAATGGAAACAGCAGCAATTATCCATGGAAAACATTGTGCACAAAAAAACCCAGATTGTTGCAGAAAGATATCTCTCGTTTTCGCACTTTTTTCTACACTAAGCATAAGGAATGAAGGTATATCCATTGAATAACAACATAATTATTATATATTCATTTGTATGGGTTTTACATCACATCAACATTTTTTCAGTTATGTTTGGATGCCCGACTCTTAATGATGGAAGAAGACCCCATACTCAACTGCCCATAATGGCTGGTCAAGCAGGGTAGAACCATCAGCACTCTGTAAGTCAGTTGGGAGACTATCTCTCAGGATAAATCCATATCCACCATCAGGATTTGAACCAATACAGAGGAACCATGAGATTTCAGAGGCCCCCACATAATCATTAAAAACATTTAAGTAAGATGACATTGGAATTGTTGCTTATGATGAATTCTCTAATTGTTTCGATAGTTTTGAATGTGTATCGTGTAATGTATTACTATATACATATTAAGTAAAGGTTTGTGTTTAAGTACTCAACCTTATCACATAGCTGTCCGGTCCAGCCTGTTGGACATATACAGTTGTATGTATACAAATGTGTATGATGTACATGTATTACAATGTGTATTAAGTAAAGGTTTGTGTTTAAGTACTCACCGTTGTCACATAGCTGTCCGGTCCAGCCTGTTGGACATATACAGTTATATGATCCATCGCGGTTCTCACAGGTTCCTCCGTTCAGACAGGGGTTCATCATGTTCAAACACTCATTATAATCTAGACAAGAGAAAAAAAAGCTCATATACTTTAGTTTAAATTTATTTATAAAATATTGATTGTGACGCACGCTTGGTGCTTATTCAATCCACCCTTGATGACTGCTTCCTGGATACGAAACCAGTACTTGTGCCGATTTGAGGGGTATACCAGACAATTTTCACCTCATCTGACAGGGATCAAACTCTGGACCCTTGGTAGAAGAGGCCGATGCTCTACCAATGCACCACTGTTGCTCACTCATATACTTAAGAACTTATCTTACTATAACTTTGTTCCATTATCCTAAGTGAGAGCAGCGGTGGCAAAATTAATTGTCTGTATTGCCCAGCTTGTCCAAAAGCATTAACGGACAAGTGAAATTCACTATATGACCATTATACGGACAAATGCAGAAAAAGATTTGGCATTTACGGTATTTTAGTAAATCAAAGTTGGATTTCGCTACCCCGGGAGATTATTAGCAGAAGATAATTCTAAAGAAAGTTGTATGAAGATAGCCATTCTATACAAGTCCTTCACTTCATACATACATTGAAACACATTTCTCAACTCACTAATTGGCGCAAGTACTGGTCATGCATCAAGGAAGCAGTCATTGAGAGTATTATTCAATAAGTTTCAAGCTTCCTTCACAACTGATATAAATTGAATAAGTTTAAGCCTTATATACATTTCTAGCTCAAATAAAGGACATAATTCTAACAAGAACTAAACATATTTAGGGTTATCCATTACCTTCAATAGTTACAGAAGAACAAGCTTAAGAGTTTGTAAGTTAGATGGTTGGTGTCATGAATCAGAAATGTTATCGGGCAAGACAAAGGAATATAATATGTTGAGCCAAATGCTAATCCGATAATAATCAGAAGCTGAGCATGATAACCTTTCCTATTCAAAGTCATCAACTGTCTATTCTTTATATCCTGTTACCTATATGGATTTGAATAAATACACAATAAATGAAGAAAGAAAAGAAACAAGGAAAATAAATCATTACTGACAGCTATCATATGATCTATGGACAGTGATCAAAAATGTTATTACACACCCTGTTATGGGTCTGTAAATTGCTCTAGTGATAAGGTGAATTGATATAACAGGGTGTTTCTACCTTTAGTACAGTTATCTCCTGTCCATCCCTTTAAACATCTACAGGTGTAGGATCCTGGACTGTCGATACAATCTGCCCCATTCTTACATGGTCGAATGGTCACACATTCATTCACATCTACAATATGATAAAGAAATGTTTAAAACATGTACATCGCCTCTACAAAATACCATACATATTGCAAAGATGTTGCTTGAATGTCTCATGCGCTTGCACAAACCTTGCTTAACCCTTATAGTGCTGGAACCGACTTCATGTTTCTGCAAACTGGTTTGATTACCGGCCATCCGCCAAATAAATTGGCGGCTGGCCTGTGATCAAATCTGTAACTCAATTTTCAATGGAAACATAGCTCTATTTTCATTGGATTAGTTACTCTATTTTCATTGAAATTGTAACTCTATTTTCAATGGAATCATAACTCGATTTTCAATGGAATCATAACTCTGTTTGCAATGGAATCACAACTCCCTTTTCATTGGAATCGTAACTCTATTTGCAACGGAATCTTTTCTCTATTTGCAATAGAATCATAACTCTCTTTTCATTGTAATCATAAAGGAATCTTTTCTCTTTTTCAATGGAATAGTAACTCTATTTTCATTGGAATCGTAACTCTATTTGCAATGGAATCTTTTCTCTATTTGCAATGGAATCATAACTCTCTTTTCATGGGAATCGTAACTCTATTTGCAATGGAATATTTTCTCTTTTTTCAACGGAATTGTAACTCTATTTTCATTGGAATTGTAACTCTATTTGCAATGGAATCTTTTCTCTATTTTCAATGGAATTGTAACTCTTATTTTCAATGGAATCGTAACTCTATTTAAATGAAATCTACTTACTAGTTCTGCAGTTTGGCCCAGTCCAAGTCGGTGGACAGAAACATGTGTAAGACCCGACTGTGTTCTCACAGGTACCACCATTTGTACAGACATCTCTAAAACACTCATTCTCATCTGTAGGGAAAATAAACCAGTAATATTTCATGTCACTACCGGGAGATACATTCATTTCATCATTTACAGTATACATGTTTAACCCTTTACCAAACGCCAATTTTTCGACTGTCCCAAATTCAAAAAGTTTGCAGACAACATTTCCAAATAAGATGAAATTAAAAAGTAATCTTCTGAAAGGGCAGAAAACATTGTTGGGAAAGGAGAAATTGCTAGTTAAGAGCAATTTCTCCTTTTCCCACAATGTTTTCCAGAGTCGTCTACAACAAACTGGTCATTGTTTGGTAATGGGTTGACACAAAACTTAAACAATTAGTCTCAGGAATAATGCTTGAATTTTTCATTTCAAACAGAAAGGTTGGCATGTTTCAATAACATAATAGACAACAATTTCCAAATGACTATAGCTAAACAGTTTTTATATATAAAACAGTCCACAGTTTAAGTTCAATTGAATAATTTAACTGAACAACTTGACTTCCTTTTGTGAATCGCACTTTGCACGCACTTTAACAATTAATCACTATACTAAACACTTTAGCTTCAAAAGGATTTATTCTCCAGTAGTTGATTACACTAGCAAAAAGAAAATCAAAGTACAATCATCAACTTTTTCACAGTTTTGCTATTAAAGCAATTTGGACAAAACACAAGAAGCCACTAGTTATGAGCAATATCTTTTTCTGCTACAATAATTGTGTACCACCTGTGAATTTACTCACTGAAGTAAATGTGAGGATACATTAACTGATAACAATGCTGCGAATTGGATAAGTTGGGTCACACGGGAAATCTAGCAGTACTATATACCATGTCTAGTTATATGTGACAATTAAAGGCACATGAAAGGATATAAGTACAAATAGATTACTGAAAAAATATATAGAGTTCTTTTATTATGTTCATAAAAGTCATAAAAATTTATGAATGCATTGAGACCCTATTCATTTAAATCCTTTAACATAAGTTATTATGTGCTTGAAATATAGTTGTCTTAAATTCAATCATGTTTATCAAGAATCTTTTTGCTTACATATTTAGATTAACAGATTCTGATTGGTCGGTTAAAAAATTTCTGTATCACATGACCAGGTCAGAGGTGAAGAATCAGGCAATCTTAATTATTTAACTGGCTGATCTGGGTTAATTCTTGTTGGCTTTCACATTAAAGTTGTGTTGATGTGTTTTGTTGGGTGTGAAAACTCTTTGAATCTGACCAAAAGTTTACCAAATAATATAGTTTGATATAGCATTAATCTCCTTTCACGAGCCTTCAAAATTTGAGCTGATAATTGTTGTCATACCTTCGGTACAATTTTCTCCTGCCCATCCGTCAATACAGAAACATTGATAAGATCCGTCTGTGTTCACACAGGTCCCACCATTCTCACAGGGGGCGTACACATAGCATTCGTCTATATCTACAACAACAGTACTTACACACTTAGTCATTACAAGTATGTATACAGTATGTCTATTAATCGATCATGTCTGTCAGATTATTTCATAAATCTTTATTGAAAATGTTTAATTATCTATATTTGACAGAGCAAACCAAATAACATATTCTCAAGCCAATTGTTTAAGACTTTGGAAGCCAAATTTCAAATAACTTAAAGTTTCAAGAATCAATATAGATAGAAATAAGATTTATAAGAGAAGATAACAAATCAAATTTTACCCATATCACACTTGGATCCAGTCCTGCCTTCAGGACACAAACACTCATATCCACCGATGGTATTGATACACTGTCCTCCATAATAACACGCATTTGTGATCTCGGTGCACTCATTCTTGTCTGAAACAACAGAAACCAAATTTTTCTTTAAACAGACATGGATATTCTTTGAAGATATGTTAAAAACTAATGCCACAAAAAGAGTAAGTTTTATCATCATCAACCTATCTTTTGTCAGATTGGATTTAATTTTATAACATGTCAATTTTTAAAGTCATCTGCTAGAAATTACTCACAGGTTCGAATCAATAACTTTACCGTCATGAGATTATTAGACTAAGTGATTATAACATCAAAATGTTTTCTTTTCAAAGAATTTTAAAGAATGTAAAGAATCTTGTTCATTCAAATAATCTTTCTACAAAAATGATGAACCACATGTAAATAATACCTTACAGTTGGAGGTATTCCATCCAAAGATATAACAGAACAAATTCCAATATAAAATCAAGTTTTATATCATTGGAATAGTTTATCCATTTAAATTAATATCTGCCATCTTTCATTCATGTAATTTTAATTTCAATGAAAAACTTGATAATCAAGGGGAGGTAATTACCATGGATTTAATAACAGAATTCATTGATATTCATTTTGTAAATATAAATTCAAAATCAGACACATTACGAAAAGTGGCTCTGTGAATGCCTTTTAAATGATAAATACTTTCATGACTTACATTTCAATTCTATTCTTTAAACAAGGCAAGTTTTCCATCAGGGCTGGAATACCCAATGTCTATTAACCAAAAATGCAGAGAACTTTAATATAGAGTGTCTAAAACTATTTAGCCCAAAATGACAACTTGTTTATAATGGACTGAACCATTTTTTGTCTAATGGTTCTCGACTTAAATTACCAGACATATGTTTATGTATAATATCAAATATCTGTTACCTTCCGAACAAGTTGGCCCTTTCCATCCATCCGGACATTGACAGACATAATTCCCATCACTTCCATCTATACAGGTGGCGCCATTCTTACAGGGTTTGGTCAGACATTCAGATCCCCCTGAAATACAATCATATACCATACATCATTCAAATAAATGGATTATAATGGTAAAACATTCAGATCCCCCTGAAAATACAATATTTCACCACACATCGACTAAATATACAGATTATAATGGTCAGACATTCAGATCCCCCAAAATACAATCATTTACCATATTCACATCAACAAACATAAACTAGTTATGATTTTAGCTTAAAAATGTAGGATGATGCTTTTTTATGTGAACCCAGTCACATAATTGCTCATTGGTTAACTACTGATGCATCTTTAGAAATGTTGTAGGCAGAAAAAACTAACTACAATCCCTGTTTTAATGGTAGTAACAGTACTCTCTCAACCAAATTGCACAGAAACTATGTTAGATAGAAGACAATATAACATTCTCTCATAAAGCTCATCTTACATATTCATCTGTATGGGTTTAGGGCAATTCTTCTGTTATAGGCTTTAAGGAACTAACTCAGACATTTGTGCTCTGGGAGAAATAAACCTTAAAAAGATGACATTAACAATCATTGTCACTAAACGAAGGACCATTCTTAAATTTTTTTACTTCTAAGTTGCTTAAATCCCATGATATCATCAAATAATGTGAAGGGAGCCTTCACGACTGTCACCTCTTCTAAGGGAAAGCTGGTTTATAAATAAACTCAGGAATTCCTTCTCGTGCACCTTGCTAATGTCACATGACAAGAGCAGTTAAAGATAGCTCAAGATAAAAAGTTTAGAAATCTATGTTGTCATTTCATAGGTACATGACAATTTATTTTAAACAGTTAAAATCTCTATGAGAAAGCCCTTTTAACTTACGTGTTAAACACTGAGGATCCTTCCATCCCGGGGCACAGCTACAACGATAACTTCCAGCCAGGTTCACACAAGTTCCTCCATTCTTACAAGGTCTACTCTCAACACATTCATTGACATCTAAAACAAAATTAAACCAACATGTCAACATCTTTTCACAATACAGTGGATCAATTTCTTTAAGAATAAAAATTTCTTGACATAAAAACATCTATTTCTGAGATCAAAATATAAACAAAGGTATCATAATTTGATAACATTTGTAAAATTATCAACAGAAATAAGGTAAGACTTAACTACATCAAAAACATAATAAACAATATTAAGGCATAGTTTGTTTGAATGGTGTTTAACGCTGTGTCAATAATGTTTCAGCTTTCCTGGATCAACCATCACTAGGCTAGGGCTCTAAAGTGATTTACAAAAGGTCACTCCCACGAAACCAGGTGGTGGTGGGGCTCGAAACCGGGACCCCAAAGTTCTTAGTCTGCCGCCTTAACCACCGGACCACACATGACCCTATAAAGGCAAATAAGGTTAACACATCAATAAAATGTTTGTTATAAAAAAGACGTACCAACTTGACATTTTGTACCAGTCCATCCGACAGCACATTCGCACAGCTTACTGGATGATCCGATACATGTACCCCCATTGTAGCATGTCACTGACTCACACAGGTTCATAACTGAAAATAACAAATCCAGCATTCAACCCTTATAGTGATGGAACAGACTACAAGCTTATGCAAACAGGTTAGATCACAGGCCAGCTGCCAATTCAATTTATTCATCTAACCTGTTCGATACTCTGAGTATCTTTCTTCACCAAAATTAAGTACATATTTCTGGTTTTGGGAAGCAGACGAAACAAAAATCAAATTCCAAATCTTGCTGTAATTATAAAGAAAGCTCTGGTTTTAAGTCTTTGGTTAAAAAGAAGGAAAAAGAAGGTTTTTTAAATTTCCTCGAAACATTCATTATACTACAATACACACATTACCACCTAATGCCACATTTTTGCGTCTTGCAGAAAACAACTTTCAAATAGCATTGCGGCATAAAGAGAAATTGCTTGTCATAAGCAATTTCTTCTTTTGCAACAATGCTTTTTCAATCTATTCACAAATCACAACAGCAGAACTGAAAAGCATTTCACATGTTTACAAAGCTTTTCTAAATTAGTTAAAAAAATGTCGTCTGTAGGTGGTAAAGAGTTAAGCTTACATGTTCCACAGTTATTGCCGGTCCAACCCTCTGTACATCTGCAGTAAAAACTCCCGACAACATTAACACATGTACCGTTATTAAGACAAGGGGCGGGTACTGCACTACATTCATCAATATCTGAAATAGAAAATCACTTTTGTTTGAATCATCTACTAAATGTGACTAGTCTAAACATTGTACCAAATTCTAAAAGTTGTTTTCAAAATTGTAATTTGGGCTGCATCACGCAAAAAGGGGCACTCGGACATATAAAAAAAAAAGCGCTGACTCAGCTCTATCTTAGCACTATTATCCCAGCATCTAGTCACGAAAGTTATCATTTGTATTTATTTAAAGGTATAACTGGATGTCCTCTTAGATGGCAAACAGTGTAGCCCCAGACCAGCCGCCACGTCAACGACATGGCCGCTGGTCTGGGGCTACACTGTTTGCTATGTCCTAGTGTCCCTTTTCGCGTGACGTGGCCCATTTTATGAATGGAGTTGTTATTTATTTTTTTTATATGGGTTTTACATCACATCAACATTATCTCAGTTATGTAGCGATGCCCGACTCTTAATGATGGAGGAAGACCCCATACTCAACTGCCCACAAGGGCTGGTCAAGGCGGGTAGAACCATCGGCATTCCGTAAGTCAGTCGGGAGACTGCCTCTCATGAAAATCCAAACCCCTCTCAGGAAATGGAGTTGTTAACTTACCCTACAAAATATAGGTTCAGATGTAAACCTAATGTATATTTCGTATGGTAAGTTAACAACGGAATCAAATGTAATGATACATTGATATAATGCATCTGCTGTTGACAATTTAAATGCAATTGGTTATTGTGGGAAAAATAATCCCAAAATTAAAATGCCTAACTGTATTAGAGATAAAGGAAGACATGTGAAAAAATCTTAAGATTTCTCCATGCGTAGATTATCGACCTGTGTTTTTACCATACAAATTTACGGTAACAATACATAATCTAGATAAAACATCATTTTATTGTTCAACCATCACTCCACATAAAGTATTGAATCATACCTGTTCCACAATCAGGCCCTGTATACCCACTTGGACAGCTACAGTAGTATGATCCCGGCGTGTTTACACATGTACCGCCATTCCCACATGGCTGGAAGTTACACTCATTGAAATCTGGAAATAAATCACAGCATGCTTGTTTGTATGGTGTTTACATGGGTAAAAATTCCTGAAATCTCTAGTTCTTTATCCTGAACAAGCATGTTTGCTATATCGTTACAGTGATTTTTTTCTAAATTAAATCAATGGGATTTTTTTTACAAAAACTTAAAAGTCAATGGGTTTTTCTATAGTAAAATTATTAAAATGAATGAAAGTAATGAGTTTTGGGGAAATTTTATGAGATTTTTTGGGCCAAAAATTATCACTGTCTTTATATAGGGACAAAAAGTCTCCAAATCCTGAATATCAGGAATAATCCTGAATTCTTTCACCCATGGGTTTATTGCCGTATCAACAATTTTTCATTTATGTAACAGCTTTTGTGGCTCAACCAATACTAGGCTAGGGCTCCGAGAAAATCACAGATTGATTAACACGGATACTTCTAAACTTTATTGTTGATAAATAATAACCTACTGTTGGTATAAAATACAAATAGATGAGCTGTGAAATACCATTGATAATATTCTAGGACTGAAATATGTTCGCATACAAATTAATACAGGGCATGTCATTAATGGACAAAATGACTTAACTCATTACCAAACAAAAAGGACATTTTACCACTTTGTTGCAGACGACTCTGGAAAACACTGTGGAACAAGGAGAAATTGCTCTTAAAAAGCAATTACTACTTGTTACACAATGTTTTCTATTATATCAGAAGATTACTTTCCAATTTCATCACATTTTGAATTGTCTGCAAACTCTTTCAATTTGGGACAGTTGAAAAATTTGGTATTTGATAAAGGGTTAATCAAGAATAATCATGTAAACAAAGAAATAACCGACTGACAAGTAAAGGAGTACAGAACTCACCAATGGTACAGTTTGGTTCAGTCCATCCTTCTCCACACACACAATAGTGACTACCATAGGCATTCATACAGACTCCCTTATTCTGACAGGGGTTGGTCATAATGGTCGGATCACATTCATTCACATCTATAAAAAAAAATAATTATTTATGCCATTACGTTGATTAATATTTAAATAATCAATCAGCATTGATAGTTTGAAACGAAACATGTTAAAGGTCCTTGTTCATTGAAATGAAAATTTGAAACAAAATAAAAACTTGAAACAATATATTTTTTGTATTGTTGTTTGAAATACAATTAAAGGTAGATATTAGAAGCATAATTAATTCAGCAAGTGTCAATTTATCCAGATACATACATATGATATGTGGTAAATCTCAAAAGCGATGTCATCCTTTTGGAATTATAATACATTTCAATTCACTGTATACCCACTTTAAAGAGTAAAAAACAATCTAATGTCTAGTCTTCAGTGCGTATCATATAACCATGCACCTGTTGTGCAGGATTAAAGATATTAATTTTCATCTTTCAAACTTCCTCACATCTGTAAACAAGCACCTTTAAAACGTATTTATTTAGGTAAGAGTCCTTCTAGTCTGTAACAAATCAAGCCTACAAATAAAAATTGTGAATATTTGCTGTTAAAGAGATATCAAATTCTGATGGATTGATTAACATATCAAACTCCGATAGTTTCAGAATTGATAGAACATTGAATGGTTGGACTGATTCAAAATCAAACTTCATCCAGATGAAACGCTTTTTCTGTCAATTATCCACATATTTTAGACAAAGATAAATATGCCTTTGAAAAAGCTGATCCTTGTTTATGCATGCAAAGAAAAGATAGAAACGATCAGGATAAAACTGTTCAAGAAGTAAGTTAAACTGTTAACCTTTTCTGCAGTCTGTTCCAGTAAAGCCTGCAGGACATATACAGTAGTAGGATCCGACGGTGTTGATACATTCCGCACCATTGCCACACGGGAACCGCTCACACTCATTAATATCTAAATACACAAATACAGTAGAAGGATCACAAACCTGTAATATAATGCTACCTTGAATAACAATGAATCGGTCTCACACCTCTCATGAAGTGCTTCTGGGTTTAATACCCAAAAGTAGTCAAATTTAGAAATTTAAAGTTTCACCATCTGGGGCATAGTTTTGGACATAAGAGATGACCTGGTAGAACACTGATATGTTTCCTGTATAGATGATAGTCCTGCAATGCTTTCAAAGTTTGTTTTGATTGACTATTGTAGGACTGTTTTTTAGTGATGTATGAACACAAATGCTGGTGCCTTGGGCAGATTTGATGGCTTTTGCCCTGATTTTCGGACAGGACTAGTACACTTTGCTCCAAACAAAAAAGTTTTCATATTTTTACAGTTAGTAGCCATATAATGACAGTTTTCGAGAGTTTAATGGACCAACTTGATGTTTCAGTATACGGCTAAGGGAAGAAAACACCATTCTTAATTCAGCAGAGTCTTGAAAACACATGATTTAACATTGGAGTCAATGGGAATTTAAGATCTCAAAAGTAACAGATGTATGACCAAAAAGTAACTTAATATCCCTATCCTTATCTTGTACTCTTTTATCAAAGAGATCATGAAGAAAGTACTTGCTAAGGGTATCCTCTCCTTTGATAACAGAGATCATTACACGCTATCAAAAATACATCACAGTGATTTGTCATACTTGTGTAAGATATTATACAAATAACATCATATTACGAATAGCAACATGATTAACATGCCAACATTGTTCAATAAACATACCTGGTTCACAGGTGGTGCCAGTATATCCTGAATCACAGGTACATTTGTATGAGCCAAGTAACTCCTCACAGGTACCTCCATTCTTACATGGGAACGTCAAACACTCCTCAATGTCTGTAAATACAGTATTGATTTCTTGAAAACTCTAATAATAATAAAACCGACTTCGTGCTTATGCAAACAGGTTAGATCCAGGCCAGCCGCCAAGTAAGTTGGCCGCTAGCCTGTGATCTAACCTGTTTTTGGAAAACAGACGACATACAAATATATTTTCAGAAAATTACCCAGCATTCTAAGAATTAACAATCATCAAACAAGATCAGATTTATGATATGTATGTGTCATCAAGTAAAATCAGATAAAACCCACTTAATTGCTGTAAAAAATGTGTGGCTAACAGTGGTGCAGTGGAAGAATGTCAGCCTCTGGTACAGAGAATCCAGGGTTCGATCCGCATTGAGGCTAAGCCTAAATGGGAAATGATGATGGCTTTGCCGAGTACAGGAACAAAATCTTACACACTGTGAGACAAAGTGTGGGAAATAGTGACCTACAAAGCTTACACACTAAAACAAACACACAAGTTTGTTTATGTCATCTGTGAGAACTGTTACACACTATAACAATGTCACAAGTTAGTCTGTGAACAAGATAGACAAAGTTCCTTACCTATAGAACAATTCTGTCCTGTCCATCCACTCTTACATATACATCTGTAGCCACCCAGTTCATTAATACAGGTCGCACTGTTCTTACATGGTGAGTGTAGGAGACATTCATCCACATCTGGAAATAAAACCATTCAGGGTTAGTGTCATTAGCTCAGGGCTTTAAAGTAATCTTTTTATCATCCAAAAGTATAGCAGATGGCAAAATTAAAATATCAAGGATTCAATGCAAGACTATAATAAGTGCTTCATAACAATGAAGCACTTATTATAGTCTTGCACTGAACCCTCGATACATTATGTGATATCTCTAAAGCAAATTACCTATAGATATCAAGTCATCATGCAGTCTTAATTCCTTCAAAGAACAATGTTACGGTTTTATGCTATATCACTTTATAGATTTTCTCTAAAAATTCTTTAATGTTAACAATTGTAATATTCATACATATTATTACAAATCTTGTATTTCTTATGTTTCAGAGGGCCTCATGAGAGATTAGTACCAGTTTTACAGAAAAAGCTAAATGAGTTCAACCCTCTATAAATAAAGTATATTATTATCATCATCATTATCATCATCATTATAATAGGTTTTACAATTATTTAAACTATCATTTTTTCAATTATCATAATTATCATTGTTATAATTATCATTATCATGGTTATAATCATCATTATCATTATTGTGTTAATTACCAATGGCACAGTTGACTCCGGTATAACCTGGTTTACAGATACATCTATAGGAACCCTCCGTCTCCAGACATTGGCCACCATTCTGGCATGGAGCACTGCTGCACTCTTTGATATCTAGAAATATCAACATTCATTACAATATATATGTGTATATAGACACTACATCATAGCAACCTTACTTTAATCCTAAGAATGCTTGGTAATTTTCTAAAATTAAGTTTTTGTGTCATCTGCTTTCCAAAACAATAAATCTGCTTAATTTTGATGAGGACAGATACTCAGAGTAGCAGACAGGTTAGATCACAGACTAGCCACCAATTTACTTGGCGGCTGGCCTGGAGCTAACCTGTTTGCATAAGCATGACGTCGGTTTCAGCACTAAATGGAATTGATAGAAAATATTGTCAATGGCGACTAATTTTTTTAAACTGTTGCTAATACATGACATTTCCACATTGTTCTGAATAAGGGCAATACCAGACAATAATTGTTAACTTTGAAAAATGTGATTACCTGTTTCACAATTATCACCAGTCCATCCCGCTTTACATCTACACATGTATCCACCGACCAAGTTAAAACAGCTCCCATCGTTCATACAGATTCCTGGATTCTCCAGGCATTCGTGGACATCTGCAACAAGAACACAGGGTTATCAGTCTGTCTTAACAATAGACTAAACTGTGAATGAAAGGCCAAAAACACACATCATAAGTGGATCTTGATTTTCTGGAACAAAACAGGACATCTCCGGACATCTTTTATAATCAAAGTTGTAAGTAAACCAATATGCACAACAAAAGCTGATTATGGCTGATACACTAACTCTTTTCTTAAGGTTTCCACATCATAAAAATAATCATTTTTATTTTTGTATGTTGTTTAGCGCCTTATTAAAAAAATTCTGTTATGTAATGGCTTTCCTAGATCCACCAGTACTAGTCTAGGGCTCTTAGGCGACTTGCCAAAGGTCACTCCAAAGAAACCAGAGGCTCAAACCCAGGAGCCCCCCAGTTCTAAGTCCTTCATCTTAACCACTAGGCCATGCAGGACCCCCAAGAATAATCAATATTATTTCCGTAAAGCATTACCATGACACTAATAAAAGTTTTCAAACAGAAATCCCCATGATCAGGGATTTTGTTAACTTACCCCTTTCACAGTAAGGTCCCTTCCATTGAGCGGGGCAGAGACACGTAAATGATCCCATGGAGTTGTAACATGTACCCCCATGTTGACATGGTGACCGATCACACTCATTGATATCTGAAACAATATATACAACATACCGTAGCATAAACAACATCATCAACAAATCATAGCTTTGGGATTCAAGCAAAAACTGTTTAAATAAATAGTTTGGTTTGCAAGAAACGGACATAATGATAAATTTTTCATCTTTACTTCAGAATGACTATTAACCCTTAGAATGCTGGGTAATTTTCTAAAAATAGATTTTTGTGTTGTCTGCTTTCCAAAAACCTTAAATATCTGCTTAATTTCAATGAGGAACAATACACAGAGTATCAAACAGGTTTTATCACAGGTCAGCCGCCAAATTATTTGGCCGCTGGCCTGGATCTAAACTGTTTGAAACTAACACTAGTAATTCATTTTCAAAGGAATTTAATATCTTATGACTTCTTATATCTATATCTTACACTTCCTAACTTATTTTGTTCTTCAGCTCACATCTATGCTTTTATATGTTCTCTTATTTGTTTCTTTGTCATGGAATATTTGTATTATATGAAAATTGCTATAAACTGTAACTGTTTTTGCAATAAAGAATATTGTAATGTAATGTTTGCATTAGCATGAAGTCGGATCCAGCACTATAGGGGTTGAAGTATATGATACATCAATATGATTCCCCATACTGTTCCATAGTATTCTTCTCCATACCATTATGCAAAATGAAGATGAAAATTAATCAAATATTTTTATTGATATTTGTAGATATTTATAGACAGAAACAATTGCAAAATCTCTTATTGTTAAGTAACATCCCCGTTTGCTCCGGAGTTTTGTAAGACTGATTGAATGACCTTTTTCGAAATGATGATTTATATTTTACTTTTTGTTTATATTTCATAGAGTAGTGAAATGACTGACCTATCTCACAGTGGGGGCCTGACCATCCATTATCACAGAGACAGTAGAAGGAGCCTGCAGTATCCACACAGGTACCGTTGTTTAAACAAATTCCCTTCTCTTCACATTCATACACATCTGAAATAGTCGAAGAAAATAAACATCATTATTTTGTGTCCAACAAATGAGCTAAATTTTCTTTCTTCAAAAACACACTTAAAAGACTTGAACTTTACTTCCATTAAACAACCCGTTTTTCAACAGATAATGTTGTCCAATTTTTATCTAATCTTGGAGGGATAGGCTGATCCAAAATAACACCCCCAATTTTATCAACATCAACATTAATGCTGTTAATTTGCTCTCCATCTTGTTTCAATTCATGCAAATAATTCAAAATGAAAAAAATTCACAATTAAAAATAAAAAATAGTTACATTTTCTTTTAAAATCAAATTCTAGATAAAACCAGAGTTCTTTACTTGACCTTAATTTTTGCTAATTTGGGGGACTTTTGACCCCTTTATATGGAATTGTGAATGGATAACAATGATCTTTAGGGGTCATATTTAGAAATTGGAGGTTATTAACTACACAAGTTGAAGGTCAAGGAAAACCCTGTAAAACTCATCAAAACTTTACCATCAAGTTTATATAAATATTTCTCTCCCAAGATCACATTTGACATTAGACTTTACTGACATAATAAATAAGAATGGATCCCTTACTTTCCTCACAAATCTGGCCAGTTCTTCCTTCAGGACAGAGACAGAAGAATCCACCATCTGTGTTCTGACATTGACCGTTATACAAACATGGATTTCTAACGGCACACTCGTTTTTATCTGCAACATAAAATATAAAAATGTATTTAGAGTAGTTAAAGTTACCAAAATTTACACAAATCAAATCAGTTACAGATCTAATCGAAATACCCATATTTCTTCAATGTTTCAATAAAAGCCATATAGCGATGACTTGGAACTTTCCCTTAAACAATTTCAACAAATGGTATCTGAAATTATGACAAAGATAGAAATCACATGCAAAGAAAACTGTTAAAGAATAGGGAGAAAGATAGAACTCCTTGTTTTGTTTCCTGATCAGTTTTGTTTTATGAAGACATAATTGGTGTATGTTTATCGAGAAGAACAGGAAGGATTACTGGTCATCCAATGGTTAAATTAATGAGTACCGTTTTACTTAACTTATATGCTTAAAGTTTGCGTAAGATCGAAACAACATTCCCTCTAATTTCAATATTGAACTATGCAATATATCAAAGTAACACATCATCGGAAGTGTCTTGGAGAGACCATTCCAATAATGTGTCTCATTATAAAACTGTTCTCTTGCTTAAGATAATTTCCATATAAATCAATTCCAACTTACGCAAATATTTCCATAAGTACAGTTAATTTGATAAAATGATGCCTTGGACTTGAGACCTGACAACCCGAATTCTATTCCTAATAAGGGCTTAATTATTTTACCATGTAGTGTTCTTGGCCAAGACACAATTTCCTAGAATAGATAGTACTTGATTGTTTGTATGGTGTTAAACAGGTTTTCTGGATCCACCAGTACTACTTGATTGTTTGTATGGTGTTAAACAGGTTTCCTGGATCCACCAGTGCTACTTGATTGTTTGTATGGTGTTAAACAGGTTTCCTGGATCCACCAGTACTACTTGATTGTTTGTATGGTGTTAAACAGGTTTCCTGGATCCACCAGTACTACTTGATTGTTTGTATGGTGTTAAACAGGTTTTCTGGATCCACCAGTACTATTTGATTGTTTGTATGGTGTTAAACAGGTTTCCTGGATCCACCAGTGCTACTTGATTGTTTGTATGGTGTTAAACAGGTTTCCTGGATCCACCAGTACTACTTGATTGTTTGTATGGTGTTAAACAGGTTTTCTGGATCCACCAGTGCTACTTGATTGTTTGTATGATGTTAAACAGGTTTCCTGGATCCACCAGTGCTAGGCTAGGGCTCTGAAGTGACTTGCCAAAGGTCTGGGACTCCTTAGTTGTAAGTCTGTTAACTTATCCACTGTACACTTAAGTACTGGTACCAAGGGGAAGATGGACTATAATGGTATAGAGTGAGGGCTGTATACTATGAAAAGAAAGAAAGCCCATGTGAGAACCAAACTTACCTATTTCACAATGATCTTCTGTATACTATTAGAAAAAAAAAAGCCTGTGTGAAAAGTAAACTCACCTATTTCTCAATGATCTATGGTATACTATGGGAAGAAAGAAAGCCCATGAGAAAAGTAAACTCACCTATTTCACAATGATCTCTGGTATACTATGGGAAGAAAGAGAGGCCATGTGAAAAGTACACTCACATATTTCACAATGATCTCTGGTATACTATGGGAAGAAAGAAAGCCCATGAGAAAAGTAAACTCACCTATTTCACAATGATCTCTGGTATACTATGGGAAGAAAGAAAGCCCATGTGAAAAGTACACTCACATATTTCACAATGATCTATGGTATACTATGGGAAGAAAGAAAGCCCATGAGAAAAGTAAACTCACCTATTTCACAATGATCTCTGGCATACTATGGGAAGAAAGAGAGGCCATGTGAAAAGTACACTCACATATTTCACAATGATCTCTGGTATACTATGGGAAGAAAGAAAGGCCATGTGAAAAGTACACTCACATATTTCACAATGATCTCTAGCATACTATGGGAAGAAAGAAAGGCCATGTGAAAAGTACACTCACCTATTTCACAATGATCCCCCTCCCAACCTGGCGGACATTTACAGGTAAAGTAACCAGGCCTGTTCTCACAGGTCCCTCCATTCTTACATCTGTTCACAACACACTCATCAATATCTATAAAATAATGTAAAGATTTCAATACAACTTATATATATCATACAATAGGTCAGAATCATGCAGGAGAGCTTAGATATATAAACATTTTGCAAATGATTGTCATGTTGGCCATCTTCAATCTTACAAACACAACATTCAATAGCTGACTTCAATTCTATTCAACATACAGTAAACATATTAATGCAAATACATAGTGAATCAAAACTCATTCAAATATTGTGTCAAAGCAAGCATCACTAACTTACGAAAGTAAAGATTACAGTTTTTCCAATTGTAATTTTTCTCAACTGAAGCGGTATCATTTTTTCAACTAAAGTATTTCAAGAACTATCTGATAAATCTGATGGTACTCAAAGGACAATTCTAAAAATTTCAGACAGATGAGGATTAAGACAATTTCAGATGAGAAATAATGTAGCTTACATGTGAAATATTTTTATTTTATCTTGGCCTGTAAATGCCTACTTGTGATAGACATATTTATCCCTTACCAACTTGTATAAGGAAGTTAGGGTAGCTATGAAGGCCATGCCCTTTCTTATACATTATAAATCATCTCCTTTAAATCCACTTATTCAGTTCATTCATTTAGCTTTTTCACAGTTGAGGTTTACATAGAGAATAGATGGTTGGTGTCGTGAATCGGGAGTGAAATCGGGCACGTGATCTAGTGACTGATATCAAAAATGTTATACGGCACCCTGTTTTTTGTCTGTAAATTGCCCTAGTGACAGGATAAATCAGTAGACTCACCATCGTTACAGTTATGACCAGTCCATCCTGAGCGACACTGACAGATATACCAATCAAATGTCTCTGTACAAGTGGCACCATTACGGCATGGTACACGTAAACAGTGGTTAATCTCTGAAAAAAGGTTGATGGCAATACAATCAATAAAATTCAATATAAAAAGTGAGTTGTGTGGAATTTTGAAATTCAATATAAAAAAGAGCTTTGTAGAAATTTGAAATTCAATATGAAAAACTTAGATCATTTAAATTTTGAAATTCAATTTAAAAAAAAAGAGCTTTGTAGAAATTTGAAATTCAATATAAAAAAATGAGATCATTTAAATTTTGAAATTCAATGTAAAAAAGAGCTTTGTAGAAATTTGAAATTCAATATGAAAAACTTAGATCATTTAAATTTTGAAATTGAATTTAAAAAAAAAGAGCTTTGTAGAAATTTGAAATTCAATATAAAAAAATGAGATCATTTAAATTTTGAAATTCAATATAAAAAAGAGCTTTGTAGACTTTTAAAATTCATTTTCAAAATGTAACAGAACTCCGTAGTGTAATGAAAAGAAGTGTTATAATGTTAATTATTCACTTACGCTGGGATGAAGGCATCACGACAGTGCCGGTCGGACTGATGGTGGAGTATGTGGTGTCTGTGTGTGTGTAGTTCACTGGGTGGAGACTGACATTACACTTCCCTGACAGTAACATCAGATCCCCCACTTTAAACATCTCTGTATTCTCGATTGTGTATCTCGGGGCTTGCCTTTCCAACTCTTCCACCACCGCAGTCTTTAGATAATCACTTATAGCATCGCCAAATATCAGGTGGAAGTTTACAGAGCTGGTGGGTAATTGTCTACAAAAGTAATTTAAACTGTCTAAACACTAAAAAAGGTCTTATTTACATATAACATTTCAGACAAGCATATTGAACTAAAAGTACTGTGTTGACAGTTAAAAATTTCTAGACTTAGACTAGATTTATTACAAAAAGCATGGAGGTTTAAATGAGTAATCATCCTTACATAAAGATATCAGCTTCATGTGAAGTAAATAATGATGATAGAAAATAAAACTAAAAACAATACTTATGATAACAATTCATCATCTCATCATCAGTATTTTCTAAAGATGGGAACATATAATCGAATATTCAGTTTAAGGTCCGAATATTCAAATCATAAATTACTATTGGAACATCCATATTAATTGAGCCAATATTACTGTATTGCTAACATTAAAACTATTGAAAATCATGTTTTGAATCATTGCTCTGCACCATCTAAATTGATCAAACATTTAAAACCTGTCGACATGTAAATTTATAGCATCCAGGTGCAATTTCAATGTTTTAATAGTGTAAGAAAGTGATCATGATATGCCGGTTTTGGCCCTATTTCGGTTGTACTAGACTGATTGCAAGTTGAGATTTGATGTTTAATCGGTCCGGATATTAGCCAGATATAACATTCTATACACAATATCTCCGCAATGTCAAGACTAATCTGTTAGTTAAGGTTGTTTTGATACCTCATAATAAATATCTAATTGCTACAAGACACTTGAACATAAAAATCGTACATAGATTTTCTACACACTATATATACTCACTTGAACTTGACTATATAACAGTTGATATAGGAAGGTGAAAGTTTTCCCATTCTGTAGTATTCTGCTGCCTGAAAATTTTTTAGAGAGTTTATTATTCTATTTTTTCATTCAGTAAAATACTTCCATATTCAATGATTTTTCAATGACGTCCAGGGTAATTCATTTAAAGACTTTCCTCAGTGAAATAAATGGCCGATATGTGGAACAAAGCCAAAGTTATAAAATCCCATACAGACGCATTTTACAAGAAATTACAAAATGGTTGAGGATAAGTAAAGCAAGAAATCAATTAAGTTGCTAAAACAATAGATTTATGAATAACTAAGTATTCAACTATTTGGTTTATTTATCATGATTCAAGTACATCATGTCTTCCCTTTAAAGAGTAATGCTCAACTTAAACAATCAAATAAACCTACTCAAAGCACACAAACCTATAAAAAACGGTATGAAACATATCTATTGAAATATATTGTAAAAAAAGCAATCCTAACTTCACTAATGAAAACGTTTTGTTTAAAACTATTTTATGGAGTAGAATTATTCTGGACAATAAAGGTAAATAAAACACCTGTACTTACATCTTCACAGAACTTTCCTTGTAATCTGATGAATTCTGGTGATGTCCGGCTGCCAGTGGAGAACGGCAGGGTTTTGTTGTACATTTCACAGCTGATATCAGCAAGAGTGGCAGCTGTATAGTATAGTACAGTATACTCAAACCATGCATCAATATCATACATAGAGGTTTTGTACAAATTGTAGCCTCTTAGCAGGGCTTTTATGCGTTATATAACAGGGGCCTATAAAAGCACCTTCCCAATTGGACATTTCTTTAGAATCAAGCAGTTTTCCCAAAAATTCCAAGTCAAACCAGCTCTTTGCTTTCACAATTCAGTAATTTCAGCGATAAAACTTCCAAAATTCAACAGACTTGGGCCTCTTACCAATTCAAGGAAAAAGAGCCCTGCTTAGGCAATAAAAGTTCATTCAAACACGAATCATAAGATTTGTTTATAATAACAGTATAATGTATCAATAGTATATAACAGTCGACTCATCATCTACTGAACACAACAACTCACTAATCAAAACACAAGAACACATTTATAATTGTGAACAATTTATCATCTTGCCACATTTTAACTTTACTTTAATATGTACACCAGTTCAGTTTTTCTACAGAAGAAATTGTAAATTTATTGATTACCTCTATAAGAAAGGTTTTTAAAGTGTCCACTATAAAGCTGCTAAAGAAGCCTATAGAAACCCACCATCATGGCTAATTTAATCATTAATCAATTAAATTCAGTCTTCTTTTGGAACAAAAGTTACTGCTCTATCAAAAATTTACCTGTTTAAAAATCATTGGAGGTAAAATTAAAGTCATTGGAAAAACTACAAAACTGTTTGTTAAAATATGATTGTTTGAAATAAAATTTTGTTCACCTTGGAAAACTTCTTATTCTATCCCTCCTGTTGTTAACCAAGGTTAAATAATGGCATGTATGAAAAGGTCTGTAATACGACAAAGCAACTTAATTGTGGTAACTTCTCATTTTATCCCACTGTTGTTAACTGAGGTTTCATAATAGCATGCATCAAGGGGTCTGTATTTCTACAAGGCAATTCAATTGTGATATTTTTACTGCAAAACATTGTGATATTTTCACATATTACTTACAATAGACGAGAGAGCCTGGAGCTGATGTGCTTGTTATATCCATTGTCCTGGATGGCCTAATGGTGTCAGTCGCCCTGCTGGTGATGTTTGTCACGGATACATGGAGATCTCTCTCGTTCCAGATTATCCTGCAGCAATAAATATATTAATGTATGTCTCTCCCTTTACATAATTTCTCCAGAATAGAATGTCCTAAAGAAAGAGCTGGATGGCTTTCAAATTGGATCAATCAAAACTCCATGTGTGACAATCTATAAATGAATCCTTATGTTCTTGTAAATGCTGTTTAACGCTGTATCAACAATTTTTACAGTAATATACCGGCTTCCCTGGATCCACAAGTACTAGGCTTGGGTTCTGAAATGACCTGCCAATGGTTACTCCCACAAAACCAGAGGTGTGCTGGGGCTGAAACACAGGACCCCCGAGTTCTAAATTGGCCAACTTCACTACTGGGTCACGCAGGACCCTTATGTTCTTGTGATGTATTCAGTTTAAGGTGTTTGTCAGATATAAGTCTACAAAACAGAGTTTACCGCATGAATTGCTCCTATATAAACCTGTCACTCTGGGTGGGGTTTTCCCCAGTTCCTCAATGCTAGACAGATAGCGGTCACCAAGGACCAAATAATTTCTGTTGGTTCACATACCACATTCTCGACAATAAAATACTTTCTATAACAAACTTTGAGACATTGTAAATGAGAATCTAAATGCTATCAAGCAGGAAAAAAAATTATAATTAAATAATAGAACAAATGTTTCATTTGAAGCATAACACTATGAAAACTTTTAAAGACTAAAGAAACAAGGAATATCTTTTAACTTTACCCCCACTCCCTCAAAAAATTTAAGAGTTGTTGATTTCTTATCCATCATCTTATTTCCATTTAAATCCATTTCTATTAAGATGATGAAATTATAACAAATTCCCTTTTATATCTTGGTAGCTCATTAAGTCACACACAATTCAGACTTTAAATGTCAATATCTATCAATGCCCGGGTAAATAGCATTTCAACATTTACGAAAAAGGCCAAAATAAAAGAGTTTTACCTTAAGTCGCCGATATCGAGAATTTCGTATGTGCCTTGTTGTTCCTTGGGTGCATTTCTCTCGATGATGGCTGTAACGTTCTTCCTCAGGTAGTCTCCAAGTGGAGCAGCGAAAGAGAGTCGGAATACCAAACCATCAGGAGAAGGTCTACAGAGATAGGTTATAGATTTTAACCCTTTATCAAACGCTAAATTTTCGACTGTCCCAAATTGAAATGTTTGCAGACGACATTTTGAAAATGTAATGAAATTGAAAACTTATGTTCTGATAGGGAAGAAATTATTGTGGGAAAAGGAGAAATAGCCTGTTAAGAGCAATTTCTCCTTTTCCCACATCGTTTTTCAGAGTCATCTGCAAAAAACTGGTCAAATGTCGGTATTGTTTGGTAATGGGTTAAATAGCTTTGAACATGTTTTATACTCAATTTTCACACATTATCCAGATTTTGCAAAGACTAGATGAAGAAAAAATATTCATTTCTATTACCTTCAGTTCAAGCCATCTTTCAACAAGTAAGAAGTAAATAACGAATACAGCTCAATTAATCTGAGATCCAAAAGGAAGAAAAAAAATCATTAAAGATATGAGAAACTTCTCTCATCATCCTGGTAAAAATAATAGAGTCATATCAGTAGTGCACATGCCCCCTTCAATAAAGAGATTTTATATCAATATAATAAAACCATGTCATTCATAAGCTATGGTATGTCATGATAGAAAATTTAATGTTTTCAATAGGATCAAAACCATAAAAGGGCCACATTTTACTCACTTGAAATGATCAATAAAACAGTCCAAGTAGATTTCCCTCATGTTACTGCTTTTGAAATATCGGTTGATCTGAAAAAAAAAAATTGAATAAAATTCATATTACTGCTTTTGAAATATCGGTTGATCTGAAAAAAAAATGAATAAAATTCATATTACTGCTTTTGAAATATCGGTTGATCTGAAAAAAAAATTGAATAAAATTCATATTACTGCATTTGAAATATTGGTTGATCTGTAAAAATTAGAAAAAATTGAAATGTTAACCATGTATTCAGGGAACTAAGCTGAAAATGGTCTTCCACATTTTGTCAATGTGTTTAGCAATGTGAGGTTGGAGTTATATGCTGTTTTTGCAACATGTCAGTTAGAAGACAACAACCAGTCCAAATATCTATGTTCCTCGTATTTCTTGACCAGAAACTTATCTTATCAGGCTACCAGCAACCTACCCAGAAAAAACAAATTTATTCCATGTTAATAAATTAAGTCACAATAACTCCATTTACCCACTTATTAAATGTCATTTAAAATTAAACAGGGGTTTCCCATTTGTATTTGAAGCCAGCCTCCTAAACTTTCAGCATTGTAGGAGAACTGGCTTTAAAAAATATTTGAAAAATAAAAAAGGCCATAAATCCATTAAAAGGGATTAATTGAGAAACCTCAAGGAATAAACATGCCTGCAAGCTCTCTGTTCTAACAAGTTTTTCCTCCAGATAATCCTGTTAACAATGACTGCTGACTATATTGACAAGGCTTGGGGCTATGGAAAAGGGGAGTTAGATACCTTAAAGTTTTATCTAGGAAAGCCTCCTTGAATTAAGAAAGAATGTGAACCAGGAATAAATTTGTTGAGTGAATCCAGAAAAGTATACAAGAATTATACTGTATCAATGACAGACATGAAACTTCGTAGGTCCTAGGCCATTGACTGACTGAAATCCCTGAGGTCTGACAGAGACCCTCTTTGGTCTGATAGAATTTTACATAGACAAAGAAGAAAGTGTTCAGTTCGGTCCTACTGGGGCTCTCAGACTTTCGGGAAGTCTGCAGTGAACTTTACTTACATCTGTACAGAATCGGTTTTGAAGACGCAAGAAGTTGTCTGAAGTTTTGTCATCTAACTCAGTCTTATAGTTAAACCCATACAACATGGCATCTATATAGGCATTGGTGGAATCTGAAATTCAAAATATACAATATTATATGGCATCAATAAAGGTATTTGTGAAATCTAAAATTAATACATACAATAAGGCATCTATTGTAATAAACCAAGAAAATTCAACCTCTCAAAGACACAATCACATTCAATCAGTGAAAATCACTGTCATATGCCTGCATGTTCTCTATAACAATGCATAAGGTTCCCAAATTTGCAGATTCGTTCTGAGAACCTTACACTATAAAGGCATTTGTTGATTCTGAAAACAACATCCAACATGGCATCCATATAGGTAGGGAGATTGATATTTCTAAAATGTTGAATTAAAAACCATGCCTTAACCATTCTCTAATCTTAAGTAAATATCATGTTAAGCTCCCCATGTTGCAGTGAGCTATTGGTGTTGTGCCGTTGATGTATAGCAAGTTACTTACTGTAAACAATAACCCTGGTTGTCCTAGTGGAAGGGAAAGCAGTCATGCCTGGAGTGGAGGTTGGCATCACAAAACTATACGAGGTAAAAATACTTCCAAACGTCATCGGATCTGTCATCATCATTGTCTCGGAGGTGGCGAGCATCGATGTGGCGGTCTGATATGGCGTGTATCGCAGGATGAAGCTTCCATCTGCCAGTATAACAAACAGATCCCCGAGACGGTAAGTAAACAGGACACGTGAGCCGTCGGGTACTTGGTACTCTGGGGCCCTTGTGCGAATAATCTGTACCAGCTGTTCTGGCTGGTAGATAAACGGATCTGCGACCTTCAATAGTGCGCGTATAGACATGAACCTCTTACCCTCCTCAGGCGGACTAAAATAGACATCAATTAACAATCAGATTAGCAACATAGAAACATTTAAGGTAGAATACCCACAGTCCGCCATTTTGAAACTCATGCTTTCATCAGGTAACTATGGTCGTTATATGCATACATCAGTCGTGCAACTTTTCGGTGTAAATGACTCAAGTAATCTGACTAAAGAAAGAATTTCAAAATGGCGGATTACGTGTGTTCTACCTGAAGATGAACAATATCAATAATCAATTTACATATTCAGTCTCGTTAGTTATGAAACTTGATCAAATCAAGCATAATGATGTAAGTTAGATAATTGCTGAATTCTTACTTCTTACTTACTCAGTCCCACACACATTTATAAACAAAAAACATCCTGAGAGAAAAAATAAGCTATAGGTACAGACTCTCTTTTCACAAAGTTTTGTGATTTTGAACAACAAAACCTCCACCTTATTCATTCTTTACCCTTTTATCACTATTTCTATTACACGTTTACAAAATGTTATCTAAACAACTCCTCTATCATTGAAATTATTTTATCTAAAGTCAGCAAGGCAGCTCTTTCGCAAAATTAGGGAACCAAGAGAATGATCAAAGTGAACTTACTAAAATGCTATGATTTCACATTGGTGGAAGTGGTTACTCCATTCACTTTGGCTGATATAAAACTCCATCTGTAAAACATACCAAATGTTACCAATAATGATCAAGATAATGTCAGCACTGCTGATTTTCAACTGATTTTAATTGTACCAGACCAATTCAAAGGTGATATCTAATGTAAAAATCCATCTAGATATGACAGATAGATATGACATTCAACACATTTAACAGTGCATGTATCTCCAGATTTCCAAAATTAGCCTGTTTATTACTTATCTTTGTGTCAAATGATGCAAGAGGCTGATATATATTTGGGGTTTGATAATGTAATCGATTTGGCACACTCTATTGAGAAGTATGCATTCAACGCTTAATCCATAAATACCGATAATATTAATCACATTTGGTACGCATTCAATGCTTGATCCACGAATACCGATAATATGAACCACATTTTGTCTAATGTGGGATGATGCATGGATGACTGCACAAATACAGTGAACCCTCGTTTATCCGAACATGTCCGTTCCCAACAAAATGTCCGGTATACCGAATAATCCGGACTAACGAAGCAGAGCATGTTCTTTTTCACATTAAGACATAAACGGTCTGTATGAGCGGTGTATACTTATAACTCTTTAGCAAACGCCAAATTGTCGACCATCCCAAATTGAAAGAGTTTGCAGAAGACATATCAAAACATGATGAAATTCAAAGATAATCTTCTGATATGGCAGAAAACATTGTGGGAAAAGGAGAAATTGCTCGTCACGAGCAATTTCTCCTTTACCCACAATGTTTTCAAAAGTCGTCTGCAATAAACTGGTCCAATAATTCCGTTCCCTTACAATTTTGTTCGGATTGCGAGACATCCGGATAATCGGGGTTCGGATAAACGAGGGTTCAATGTATAAGGAGTGTTGATATCCAAAATATGATGATATAGAGAAAGTTTGCTTCTCTAATCCCTTGCCAATGCAATGTGTTTTATTGATATTGAATCATTTTATTGGCCATCATGCAAATTGGTCCTTGAAGAGAAGAAAAAGAAATAACCTCGCCCTTTAACCTTCCATATCTATCAAACATGAATTGGAATGAATGTAATTCAAAGACTGAACAGAAGAGATACTTACATCTTTACAAAATCTTGCTGAATAATCTTTATAAAGGACGGACCGTCTATCACCCAATGCCGGTTGGTAAGTCAAGTTGTAGATGTAGAGAGTCATATCTATATATGGCATTCCATCTATAATATAATCAAAATGGTAAATACATAATCATGTCTATATCTATAGGGCATTGTGTCTATGATATAATTGGAACAATAAATGTATAAAGTCATGTCTCTAAAGGGCAATCCTCAATTAACAATACTGAAGAGAAAGTCTGACAATCACAGCATCATAAATATCCTGGCGCAGTAAATACTTGTTAAATAAACCATGCCACAAAAAGATGAAACAGTGATGTTAGTGCACCTCCCTGTCCCTAATAAACTGTCCCTAATAAACTGTAGCAAAAACATCTTGTTAAAGTAATACAAATTTCTAGAATATAAAATAAATTGAGGCACCTCATATTTTTTAGTTGATTATTATGGCATCTCTTTCGGACGGTTTACAGTACCGGATAAAAAACCAGTCCCATTCTATCATACATGAGTAAAAGTAACATGAGACAGGAAACCAGCTTCTTTTATTTATTCATGTTAGACTAAGTGTATGAAAAATATATTGGAAATGTATAAAAACAATGAAAAAGTTCTAAAAAACTGGCTTCAATATTACCATTTAAGAGAAAATGTTTCTTTGGTTTACTAACTCCAAACACTTTCTGATATCAACTTATTGTGTTTGACAAGCTAGATAAAAGTTAAATTAATATACTTGACCATATTGAAACCATCAGACATGTTTTTATGATAAAGATCTATTATGAATTTCAAAGGTTTCCCCTTTCGAATCGGTAAAATGTGTACATGAGTGACTATACAGAGCACAAACACCTAAGACGAAAATACCCGAGCAGATAATGAGATATTGCAGCTGATTGAGGCTGCAAACAACAACAATAAGTGTATTGGATAGACAGTAGCTTTTGGGAAACCCCTAACCAAGACCGAAAATTAAGCAAGCCGTCATCTCCAAGGCTATATATAACTGTCAACATTAATTTGAATCAAAACCTAATTGGAAATAATTGCTTGTTATAGAATTTCAGTTTGGAAAAAAAAGGCGGGAAAGGAGGCCAGCTTTTTTAAATGATGTTTTAACACGTTTTATTTCCATTTTGCCTGATAATTATTTTAGACAATAGAACCCCTCCCATATAACAAACATTGCGCTACTCATGCGGAAATACGGTTTGCGAGACCAATATTGATACAAATAGAAGACTGTCCGAAGTGATGACCGTCCGAAAATGATGCCGTACAAGGATGCTTCACCAATCAAAAGTTTGGCACTTGGTAAAATGTTCACTGCCATCTTCATGGTTAATGCATACCTTTCTTTAACACTCCCTTTTTCGAACATCAGTTTAAGAAAGTTCAAACAACACAAAGTCAACTATGTCGATGTTGTTTTGTTATTTCAAATTTTGGAAATTTTCAAAATGTTTCACTTTTTCGAGTGTTTGATTTACATTTCATTGGACGCCGTTGGCTTACAACTATTCGGAACATATTCATTAAGCGAACAAATTACCTTCATGTTATGGTCTAAGGGAGAAAACTATGTCTGCTTTACCCTATTAATAAGTTAGAGTTACATCCCTTTAATTAAGAAACGAAAACAAGGCTGTTAGAATGGAAGCCATGTGATTAGAAAATAGCATCAATAAAGATTAACCCCCGACTAGAAATCGTAATTTAATTATTGACCAAGAGTCAGATGAAACCTAACAGTGACCCAAAAACAACGTCCTTGTTAATTTACTTCTATTAATCCACCGAGTCATGTAGTAAACGACGAATTCGGTACTACGACCGACTTAATAATGTGGATGGAATTATTGCTCAATTTCATTACTCGTAGGCAAATTAATTGATAGAGTTATCTACATGTACTAGTACAATTACCTTATTTCGAATAACCTTGTACATGAATAGCTATCTGGATGCTAACAAAACCATTCAAATGATCATCAATAAACTTCATGGTACTTCATGAAGCAATTTTTAACATGTTGTTATGGTTTTTTTTTCGTACAAACCGACTGACGCCGATCGTGACCGGAACAATGGAACATAGACACTGTATGCGATACGTACCGATCCATGTAGCTGTGGGCATGGCGGTGGGTGTTGGGTTCAAGGTCAGGGTGTTTGGGTTGACAGGGATTGGCACCACCTCGATCTTCCCGTCTCCCGCCTCCGGGGTAATCAGCAGAGTTCCAAGGATCTTCCGGGGTTTCCCGTCCACCATCACAACCTGTGCGTTATCCATGATGAGTCGCGCTATATCACGCTGCAGTTCCTGTGTGTTCTGTCCGGTAAACCTCACGTGGGCGATAGCGATATCGGGATTCGCGCTGTATACAAATATAACAATATATGAATTGATATAAGTCCAACACAGTATATGGCCGAAATTAAAAATATGTAAACAGGTGATTTAGGCTCAAATCATCGGTAGGTAGATAACCACGGATATTCCAATCACCCCTTATCTCAGGAATGGTATCGTTCGATTGTAACAACAAAAAATCGCACGAGAGTGCGATGGACCTATAGCAATATCAGGATTTGCATTATACACAAATAGAGCAATACGTCATGAAGTAAAGCAACGTGGTTTTCTTTTCTTGTTTATCTGTGTAATCTTTCACCATTGATAAATTATGTTCTTGTGGGAATGCAGACAGTGGGTTTGGAAACATTTTTGTTCAGTGTTGGCAAAGGACTTCCAATAACATGGGTACAACCAGAAACAACCGTGGTAAAAATACATTATAAATGAGAATAGCGTAATAACCATTTTTACCCCAAAACCGTCTTACGGATCTTTCAAGCTTGGTCGTACACTTGGATGTGTCCTAAAATAGCACGCTCATCTTTTGTAAGTCAAATACCATCGGACTTGAACTAAATCACTTGTTGACGTGATGTGAAAGCCAAGTAAATAAAACAGACTATTACATTAGTGGAGAGGATGAATAATACTTACGCGAACGCAAACACTTCACAACCTGCGTACCGGGCAAACAGCTTACTTCGCAACATGATTTCTTCAATCTATAAAATATATAATCATATATAATTATCAACTTGAAACATGACTTTCACGTTCTCAACTGCAACTGGCAATCTGGTTGCAATGCTCGCCTTCAATTTGAACTCATCGGGTTTATCCATTGTACTTCTCAGATTACGGGAATACCCGAGTAGTTACGATTTGCTCTCCCTATTTCCAAGAGTTATGTGGAAGGAGACAATAACACATTAGTAGGCCCTAGTGTTAGATTGCTTTATTACACATCGTATTTCAAGGCATTCCAACACAACAGTTTGAAAAAATCCATTATCAAACACAATCTCCTATGCAGAGTTATCGTTTGTTCTTCACAAATGTGGGAGCGAAGCGGTAACTGAAATACTCGGGTAGAGATAGTATCAAACAATCAACACATATATTGTATATTTTGAACACGCGCCGTCTGCGATCTATATGTATTCGAGTTCAAATCACATCATTGATTGAGCTATTTCCCTATGTCCAGTATATTACAGGTTTTTGAAAACAATACAGCGGATTTGTAACATGCATGTGTATTCAGCAAACAAGTAAGTTTAATCATACTTTATTGCAAAAGGAAAACATTCACGTGCTTTCTGTACAACTTTTAACTAGACAAAACAAACATAAAAACAACGCATACAAAACACTTAGAATTATTATTGTTGTATGATACTAAATCGAATTAACTTTACTTAATCATGAGTATATATTGTATGTTTATGTAAATGTAAATATGAATGTAGCAACGACATGTAAATGTTATGCTAATAAAATGTTTGAAAATGTTAAAATATTATAATACAAAAATGCAAAAGGATTGGGCCACACGTTTTTACAACACTAGCGGTTGGCCCGTGCGAAGTCGACTTACGTCTCCACAGAACGGAATGGCGAGATCTTTAAAGGCGGTAGACTGTTTGTATTTGAGGACGTCTGTGTACGTCAGATTGTACACCCACACCGTCAAGTTGGCTAATACACCCACTGAAATAAAAAACATAAAACTAATCGAATTTGTACCAAAAAAAATATATATAAAAGAAGTGTAGGCCCCTAAAACAGTAAACGTTATTTTCACGTTTGTATTATTTTCCCTTCTCATTTCGAAGTCAAATAGCCCGGGGTTCTGGTCCGTGAGTAAGCTATCACTCTCGATTCTGCTTCCTGGATTCATAACTGAATGTACTCGCGCTGAATGTGGATTAATGAAAGGTCGCAAGGCAGATCCCGCTCCTCACGGGATTCGCACCCACGGCCCTCGTTTCAAGAGGGCGACGCTCCACTCCTGGACCACTGTCCTCCTCTAGTGTATAGCATGGTCTACTTATCAAGCTATCATTAATCCACGTTCGGTTTTATAATAAAAGTAATGTATCAAGGGACACATTTGAGAGTAAATAATCCGTGCGGTAAGAATTTGTTTTTATCACATTCGGTAAAATGAACATGTTGGATAGATAGATATTCAACTCACCCTCTGGGTTCAGTGGTCTAGAGGTCGTGGGTTGGATCCGGCCCTTGTCTCGCACGTCCACTATAAACTGTTTTAGGTATAGCACCTCGTAGTCCTTGCCCGAAACGCGAGTCGCCTTGTTGTCTAGGATACTAGGGATGTCCAGTTTTAGACCGTCCAAGTCGCCTTTAAACTTCAGTTCAAAGTTGACCTTTACTGACCCCTCCCTGAGCACAATGAAACATGAAACCAAATATCAGCATAAAACGACCAGGGTACCGTTTTACTAAAAAATGTATGCTTAGAATATGCGTAAGTTTAAAAAAAACATTCCTCATCTTTCAATGAGTGCGGAGACTTGTTAATCTTTATGTTTAATAGCGTGCTCTTGAACTGTTTCTAAAGACAACTTTGCTTCAAATTTGAATCGAATACTTCAACATCAAAGCATCAAGTACCGTAATGGAATTTGATGTCGTCTTGTAGATACATCCAACCATTGCTGCTCTTTTGAGACCACTGACATATTTGTGGTATAAGCTTAATTGCTGAACGATATCAAATCAGGTGACCCGGCTGTCTTCCGGCAAACTCACAGACGATTAAACATATTAACACTATTGTTCTATGCGCTTTTAGTTTAGCTAAAGCATTTTATTGCCAATTGAGCATATAATACACAGTACACAACATTGGTAAGTAGACATGTTATTAGCTTTGGCAAGAGGTTGGGCCACACGTTCATACAACTTAGAAAAGGCCTTTCCCCCTTTGTAATTGAATTATCAGAGTGTTCTTAACATTTCGTTACTTTGTTACTTTAACATATTAAAATAATCGGTGAACACTCATCGCAGTTTTGTCACATATATGTTCTGGTAATTAAAAAAAAAATGACAATGAAAAGTTTCTATGAAATGGGGAATATATATATATAAATAAGGACGATAAAGAGAGAGAAAGGAAAGAAGGTTTTGTATAAGTTTCTTGTGGGAGCGTGTTGAGTTATGACTTACTCGATTGTCTTCAGGATTCCCGCACACTGACAAACCAGCGGTTCCATATCAGGCCTGTAAAACATAAACGTTCATTTTTGTAGATGATCTAAAATAATTACAGACTTGATAGTATCTTTATAACGTAAACAATGATAAGTACACGTATTTCGATGTTAATTAAATGAATATGGACTTTATAACAGAATTCATTGATATTCATGTTGTAAATATCAATTCAAAATCAGCCGAATGTAGGAACAGTTGCTTGATGAATGCATTTGAATCGTTATTGATTTACATTTTATTTTAATCTTTAACCAAAGAAAATACAAGTTGTCCATTAGGGATGGACTACCGTAATAAGACATTGTCTGTAAGAAATGATAGAAGCCTAATTGATTACTGTGTGTACGTACTTAAGCTCTTTCACGTGACATCCCAGGTAGTTCACCTTGTACTGACTGTCCCGGAAATACTTGTCCAGCTGGAATATAACAGTGGATGGGTCACTATGGAAAACACGGCATTCCTGGAAATATCTATATGGATAACATGGCACCCTTGGAATTCTCCTAAATCAAAGACCAAATTAACATATCTATTTGGTATTTGCTCCAATTTAGTCGCTACAAATGATAAAAAAGAAACTTTACAAGTTGGTCGCTAAATTGACTTTGCAAAATTGAAAATGAAATGCATAAATGTGGGAGTGTGCATTAGTTTTATTAGTTATTAATCTCTGCTGACAAAAAGAAAAAGAAAACCAATTCCTTGCCATATACAAAATGTGTGAAATCACTGAAATTGCTAACCTTATCATACCGTAGATTCAGAGGAGATATGATTGAATGTTACAAGTAATTGAACAACAGACAAGATGTGCAATATGAAATAGTTTTCAATAAATGTGAGAACGAACAACTACGTGGTCATTAACTCAAGCTTAAGAAGAAAGCAGTAAGAAAAGATACACGGAAGAACTTTTCTCACAGAGGGTGATAACAGATTGGACTGCCTGAATATGTCACCGAAGCAGCCACTCTAAACAGCTTTAAAAAATCAGCAAAATTCTTGGGAGATAAGACCTACTTGATTTGACCGGACAAGACATGGCTGTCAAACAACCATAGGTTAATACGTCTTGCGACCTTAGTCTTAATAATGCTCCGCAAACGAAGATTTTTTTTCAACATTTGGACATTTATTGTGCTTCGCACCAGTCAATATAGCAATAGTGTCGAGACCCAAAATCTGGACAACTTGCGACCTTACACGGATAATCTTCAAACTTCAAACTAAACAAGTATGAGCTACTACCTCAGCACAGAATGGTGAAGCCACACCGATAAACTCCGGAGATGAGCTGTTGGCCATGGCTGGGTGGTAGGGAGTGTTCAACAGACGAACTTCCGAATCCGCCGAACTCGTTTCTGTAAATATTAACATACATGTACATCAGCTGGGTGAAAACAAATCATTCGGCAGCACGTATGTTGTATCTTACACACAATTTAATTTTTGTGGACAGTGGCATTTAATTTCAGCTTTCCCAACTGTAAAGTGTGATTTCTAAAATATAGTTATTGGTTGAAATGGTATTTCAAGTTTCCACACCTTATGACTTGCTTGAATGAAATTGCTACAAACGACTATATTTTCAATAGTTTACACGCGCCTAACAATGCATTAACAGACAGCTAAATAGACAGAGAGACATTAACAAAATAGAGAGACTGACAGGCAGAGAGAGAGATAGAGAGAGAGAGAGAGAGAGAGACAAACATACAGATAGATAGACAGATAGAAATATAGCGACAGGCATGGCGACAAACAGACAGATAGACAGAGAAGCATTAACAAAGATAGAAAGACTGACAAATATGAACAGATTGATAGTCACTTACGATATTTTGCAAATCCAGGTGCTGAAATATAATGAAACAAACAGTTTAAAAACGTTTATTAAGTCATGATAGATTATTGAACAACAGACACAAACTTGTAATTCTAAGCAGCTTAAACTATCATCTGAACATTCATACGAGCTCGTTTATCGTTTATATTTTTACTCTCTCGCTAAGTATAATAGATATCAAGTAAGCACGATTTTGGTCTTCGGAATCTATGTTTCAACTTATGGTTTTAAAAGGCACAATCGATAAACGTGTAGCTTGAAACACGACATTCCATATAACCTTTGATAAGATGAGAACATACAATACAGTTTGATTTATGACATGATTGAAGACGAACTAATTGATATTTATATAATTGAAGACTTCATCGTTATACAGCAGGGGTCAACGTCTCTTATCAATCAAAACGCAATATCGTCTTTACGTTTCTATACTAGATGAGAAACAATACTTGGAAAGACACGGAGAAACGCACGACGTTTTACTCTTTTTATCAGGGGTGAAGGAACTGTTTGGGTTATTTTATTGCTTTCCTAGATTAACCAGTGCTATGTAGTCCAACCCAAGGTCACTCCCACGAAAAATACCAGTACCACAATTGAGGATTTGAACCGGGGATTTTATCACATTTTGAAATGTCGTCTGAAATCTCTTTCAATTTGGGCCAGTCGAAAATTTAGCGTTTGGTAAAGGGTTCAATCTCTAAGATAGTCCTTTTCAAATAAATCACAAGTCCTAACACCTTAACCACTGGGCCATTGGGGACCCGTCGGTCAATCTGAACACATCGGGTTTATCCAATGAAAACAACGTATTTCTCAGCTCACGGAAATACCCGAGTAGTTCCGATTGCCCTTCGATACGTTTCCGGTACTCACACGAAAGTAGAAGGTAGTACACGAGCAGGCCCACCCCGATAGCCAGGATCAAAGCACCGATGATCAGCAGACAGATGAGGCAGCAGTTACGTGCCCCTTTCGACCGGAACGATTTGGACGATTCGTACGAGTTGGCCTGACTCGTACTCATGGGCGTGGCTGAGCGGTCCGCGTAGTCGTACGCGTTCCCCTTCCGGTCCCAGCTCTGGAAATATCCGCCGCCCTGGACCCGACGGGGCATCTGGAAATATAGCAATAGTAAAAAGATCGTACATAGAGTCTAAACAATGTTCGAAAATATCAAATATGCAGTCTGTACAACAACGTTTGAATTATATCAAATAAACAGTTGGTACAACAACGTTGGATAAAGATGAAATAAACAGTCAGTATAATAACGTTAAACACAGTTCAGATATATATAGTCAGCCGATATGCACGATGAGCAACAAGTCTACATCTTCTAATGAATGAAATAAAACGGTTAGGGGTAACCTTTGAGATTGCAGAATAGTTTTAACGTTGCAGAATAGTTTTGACGTTGCAGAATAGTTTTGATGTTGCAGGATAATATAGAATGCCTTATTCCGATCTTTAGTATCAGGACCCAGAGTCTTTTGGGTGTGTCTTTACTTGGGGATAAAGTAAGTCATCATTTACGAGTGTTAGTCATCCCTTCCGGACAAATTACATGTCCCGATAAAAAATCGTCCTTCACCAGGTAGCCTTGAACCCATTAGTCACGTGGGTTGTCTTATAAAATACGAGCAGGACTTCACACATCACGGTTTTGTTACCTATGGAAAATGAGGAACATACATCCAGCTGATGCCTTGTTTTGGAACTCTTGTTAATATTATTAATAGTGTCATCTGAGCAATTAACAATCTGTACAGTCGGTATTTGATTGCTCATAATTCATTGGTCATGGTATCTATTACAGAATAGTAGATAGGTATTAGTAAATTACCTTTCAAAACAATAATGATAATCATACTAATAATAAATAACCAAGGAAGAATAGTTCACAACTAGTGTTTCTTACGAGTCACAGTTGCAGAATTGTAATCCCATTTGAGCTTTATACATTTCAAAAGCCTAAGCTCTGATGTATTAAACCCTATAGTGCTGAAACCGACTTCACGCTTATGCAAACAGGTAAGATCCAGGCCAGCCACCAAGTAAACTGGCAGCTGGCCTGCGATCTAACCTACTTGCTACTCTGAGTATCTTTCCTCATCAAATTAATCAGATATTTAAGGTCTTGGAAAGCAGACGACACAAAAATCTATCTTTAGAAAATTACCCAGCATTCTAAGGGTTAAATGCGGCGTGAAGTACATATCAGATGAACCACCGTTGACCTTTGAGAACCGTTTCTCCGAGCCAATTGTCTTTACTGACCACTTTAAATAGTGCCGCTCAATTAAACAATGCCTTCAGGTCATAACTTAGCATAAACAACAACACAGATAAAATAATGTTAATCGGATAGTTGTCTGATAAGCAAGATTCGATATAGACCATAGAGCAGATTAGAAATATTTTTTTTGTAATTAAATATTAATGTTTATTATTTAATGCATACACACAGGTCAATTTAATTGAAAAACGTAAAACTTGGACATGTACTATTTGTCACGATTATAAACATGGCCTGAATTGCTAGAACAATTCAAACCATTTGAATAAAATTTCAAATAATAAGATGATCACTTCCCTATCTGATAATTGACCACCCATGGACTTTGTTGATATTGTAAATGTATATTCTGTATGTTATATGTTAGGCATTTTCCCTGATAAAAGTATCTTTTGATCTAAATCCACCAAGCCACCCTTATGGCTAATTTCATTTGCCAAACTACCTCATGGTGGTCAGTTGAAGGACGTGCGTCCGTTGCATTGTTCCGCATTTTGTCCCGTTCATAAGCCGAGTTTCGAAGGACCGTTTCATAACCATGTGACTACTTATTATCAAACACGATCCAACAAGATTTTCATAACACAAAGACTACAAGTAACCTTATGGTTGGCACTTTATCTTTAAACGACGTCTTAATGATATTGTCCACATTTTGATAGCGAGATTACTTATTCGGAAGGCTGAAAAGGTTGGTATGCTTTAAGATAATCATCCTTTTTTGACACATCCCATTTGAATTATATCGTAAAAACAAAATTGTATGCTTTAATTCTTTATGTCAACTGATTTTCCAAAAAAAGAAAATAACAAAAACAGATATTTCATAAGCAATATAGTTACGAACACAATTTCAGGATCACTGACAAAATCTGAAACCATCGGGTTTATCAGATGGAAACCGCTCACGGAAATACCCGAGTAGTAACGATTTGATCACTAATTGACGGAACAGACCGAGATTCCTCGACATGAAGTTTCACAGGTTTACCGTGCATGAAAACACCATAACCAGCCTGTACCCCCTTGTCGTTGTCTGACATGTAAAACTGTCAGCTAGACGAATTAATTACGAAACAGTGCGAATATTAACTGTCAATCTGTCAACATTTACAAACCACTAACAAGCTTATTGACAGTCTAGACTTAAAGAACAGTATGGTCACTATGGTCCACACTGCTTTGTAGAAGCACTTTTGTCTCCGATCGCATTTGCCTCACGTAAAACCGATGCATCTTCATTTGTCTTACATGAGACCTCAAATATCTAACCAGAAATACAGTTGTTTAGCATTTGTGCCCCAAACAATCTTTAAGTGAAAAGAAAGCACATTTGTCTCATGTCATTTCTATTCTATTATGTAAAATAAAAGCATATTTGTTTGACTTTCCATGACCGAAAAACAGATAGAACCGTGGTTCGACGTTTAATACTACGCCAAATGTACCAAATATGTTCGCAAGTGCTTGTTCATAAAAAACCTTAAACCTGAAATCTAAAGTACAACTATTAATTTCAATATTTTTGATTTATGAATCGTTTTTGATTGACTGAACCAGAAGGTGTGTGTACAGTGATGTATCGTTAATCCGAACACGCCCGTTCCCAACATAATGTCCGGATGGCCGAATCATCCGGACGATTGAAGCAGAGCATGTTCTTATACACATTAAGACATAAACATTCTGTGTGCGCGTGTATACTTATAACCCTTTAGCAAACGGCAAATTGTCGACCGCCCCAATTGAAAGAGTTCGCAGACGAAATTTCAAAACGTGATGAAATTCAAAAATAATCTTCTAATATGGCAGAAAACATTGTGGGAAAAGGAGAAATTGCTCGTCACGAGCAATTTCTCCTTTACCCACAATGTTTTCAAAAGTCGTCTGCAACAAACTGGTCAAATAATTCCGTCCCCTTACAATTTCGTTCGGATTGCGATACATCCGGATTATCGGGGTCCGGATAAACGAGGCTTCACTGTACATTGAAACGTACGGAATCCCAACAGAGTTATATGGAATACCGTGGCTATGATCCTTTTTCTTCCGACGAGACGCAACTTGGAAAGCGACATTACAAGATGTCGTACTGTCGCAGTATCCCGCCAGAAATGACAAAATTATTTTCCAAAGGCCTCCATTATAAGGTATAGCGCTATATTTGCTTCGCTATCTCTCGTTGGGCAATACACTGAGATACCATCTCTTTGAAAAGAAATCTCAAAAAAATTACGCAATCACATAAAAGATAATTTCTATCTTTAATTAGAAATAGTTCATTCTAACCAGGGAATAATTTACGATCCGAGATAAATGGATCCTACACTGCTTCCCTCATTGTCATATCAGAGCGCTGCTTAATCCAAATCGTGTCCAAAAATAACATCTTCGATACAGTTGAAGAAAAGTATTAGGTACATTAGATGTTTGTTTACGACATACGTTTAGAAGTATAGACATTAAACATTTAGAAATAAAATGATAAAATGCACCAACTCTTAATTCATGTTCATTTTCCATGGCCATTGAGGAATATGCATAAGTCTATAAAATCCTTATGGTTGCCTGCTAATTGTTATTTGGTCGTTCGCCGAAAAGTGAAACTGCATTCATACGCTCGTTGTTACTTCTAGGAATAATGGAAAGTATGAACACTTCATATGAAATAATCCGCTTTTTTATTCCTTACAAATATTACAATAACGATGTATAAATGCCCATGTTTGGCTAAGGCATGGTTTGTGATTCGAACAAGTTAAAGTGTTTTTCAAGAATATTAAGTTTTCTCAGTCAATAGACGGATACTGTGGAAAATGTTATGAAAGGAAATCTCTGTCCTTTGACCTAATGCCATGCACTTTTCGCGATATGTTTGTTGTAAACAATCAAATGACAATATACCACATGTAACTAACTAATGGCTTTATATTCTCGCGTGGACATTATCATTCGTCAGAAAAGATAATCTCGACTATCCTGAATTGAACGGGTTTTATTTGTGTTTTTTTCTTTTTTGTTTTCTTTGGGGGGAAAGTTGTTGTCGTTTTGTGTGTGATTTTTTTTATTTCGTTTTGTTATTGATGCTATTTCTGTTTTGTATACGGGAAAGGGTTAATGCGTTTCTCGTGTAAACATCCGTCTTCTCGCCATAATTAATGTGTGCTGGAGGACAGCGTTGACATCCTCCCGTCTGATATATCGCCGCCATTACGGGGCGGGGCTGTCCACCCTAACATCTCGTCACGTGAACGAGACTTGCGTAATATATTCACCACGCGACGTCACATGTACAAGGGTGGAGTTCGGAAACATCTAAACAACGTCATTAACTGAATTTATATAACCTAACTAAATTATTGGAAACATCTATAACGGTTTGAATCAAAGCTGATCCATAAATTTTCTAGAATATGAATTTTCGACTTATATTCAGAACGACAAATTAATAAGTTCGGAAACAACCGCACAACGTCATCAACTATATCTTTATAACTATACTGAATTTTTGGAAACGTATTTAATGATTTGAATCAAAGTTGATCCGTAAATTTTCTAACGGGCGAATTTGTGACCAACGTTAAAAACGCCAAATGAAATACACCGCTTGTAACATAGATCTATTGTGACCAAAATATATTACATGATTAATATAACGTATCCCACTTTAAACCGTTTCTGATCAATTTAATCTTAAAAATTAACCAGATTGGTGAGACCTTTTTCGTTTATTTGTATTATTCTAATAGGGTTAACAACGCTTTCAGTATTTTTCAGTGACATTGTGAAACAAGTCAATAATACCATACTTCTTGCCATGCCACCACTACCTCATATTTTCATATGTCTAATTTCCTAAACCAAGCGTATGGAACCATAAGGAACAATAAGGGTGAGTAAAAAGGAAATGTAAAAAAGAATGTTTGTTATTCTTATTCGTTTGTCTTAAGACTTTTCTAAATGTGATTTTGCTATTAAGATTTCGTATTTTTGGAACGCGTCAAATTTCATTTTGTCAAAAAGGAGATTATCAAAAGTGGAGTAATGGTCCAAATTCTTTGCGCCCAATTAAGGATTCAACATTAGTATGGGACGTCACGTTATAATAGTCCTAAGACGTCAGTTTTCAGTAACAAACCGAAAACATGTGGAATACATGACGGTGTACCTGGTTTAGTATCTATATCCAGGAAGCAGTCATCGAAAGTGAATTTAACAAGCTTCAAGCGCCCTACACAATCTATGTAAATTAAACAAGAGATAGATAGATGTTTTATTTCAATGATATTTTATTAAGATAAGTTAGATGCGTAACAGTACGGCGTATATAATGTTGTCCGGAACATTTCCCGCAACCTCGGCTATCTAATGAATGGACGTCTAGAGGCGATGGTTCCCGCAACATTTGTCATTTTAATAATAGTAACGAATGATTAGTTGTGTGGTGAATAATACCGCCATATTCAAGTTACGCCCATCCCCCCTCCACCCCTAGAGTACGTCAACATGCCAATTAGGGAATATAATTATGACCAAAACATTTGTTGTCCCATCGAGAGTTTCTCCACAAAACGATCAATCTCTAACGTTTCAGTCGGACAGTTACAAACTGGTACGATATCCGTTATTAGGTGTATGAAAACACAAAAGTCCAAGGATCGACAGACCTTTCCATTTTACCACTTTGCTGCAGACGACTCTGGAAAACAATGTGGGAAAAGGAGAAATTTCTCCTTATCCCATAATGTTTTCTACTCTATCAGAAAATTAATATTCGAATTTCATCACATTTTGAAATGTCGTCTGAAAACTCTTTGAATTGGGGACAGTCGAAAATTTGGCATTTGGTAAAGGGTTGGGCGGTAATGTTTTACGCCAGGTAGATACAGTAACAGTATACTAAGGAGATAGAACGGATTGTCTTAAATAAGACGGACTTTTCCATGCAGAATTATACTGGGTAACGGTGCATGCCTTGTTAAAAGCATACTAGCGCTCAGAAAAACTGCGAAAATTGGTAATATGAGTCATAAATTGTGATAAAATATGTTGAAATAGCGAAAAACCACATAATCATGACAATATAACGCTGCACTTTTTATCATCTAATTTCAAAGTGCTATTTTCCCAAATTTGGTGCCCACCAATCTAACCTCATTGTTTATATTCAAGTAACATTTAAAATAGCAAGGCACACTCAGATTAATGAGTGGCGATCACATGGTTAGAAAGATCATGTTAAACATATAAAAATACTGTCATTTATTCAATATTAACAAAGTGAACATTAAAAATTGAGAATCTTTAGGTTTTATTGGTTCCCAGCGTTTCTCGACTGACCTTGTTGACCGCTAATTGTGAACAAACCTTAAAACATTCGCTCTTTTGAAAGCATCATGTGAACTTGTTACAGTCTCAATTCCTCTTTAAAATGGAATCTAAAGTACTTTTAAGTTAATCTTCAGTTATTCTAGAACTTTTACAATATAAGTGTAAAATAGCGCAATCATGGCTTTAATAAAGACAGTAACAGTATCCCAAGGAGGTAAAATGGATTGTCTTATGTCAGACGTTCTTGTCCTTAATCAGACAGGAAAACATTTTAGGCCTGGTTACAGTTAAAGAGTATCTAGTCTACTGGGCGTCTTCGATTAGCCTATTTTGTCCGAATGCGTTTCTCAGGAAAAATCTGTTCGCTGCTTAGCCAACGGACATTGGCGTCACAGATAAACTTACACCTGCCTTTACTTGAAAAGACATTTGAGTTCATAAAGTTAGAAGTAAGCAGACAAAACCCAAATCTTATCCAATCTTATTCGGTGCTTTTGTCAGTTATACGATCGTTTAAAGGAGTCATAAGGACATTCTTTGTTTCATATCTATATTCATCAAACGTTAGGAACATGAAGGGTGCTTTTTACAAAACAAATCCGTCTAACCACTAGGGGTTTTGTCATTTGTCGAAAGCAGTGTCTTTAAATGCGCCCCAACGGCGTGACCTACGCATATACAACAAAGTCTAAGCAAGATTAGCCTAACCATCGGCAGTTATACTTGGAAACTAAACAGAAATACTTTTAACGAAGGAATGAATTGCTCATTCAGATTAACATATCTACTTTTGTCACAATGACCCCTTTGTCTTTTCATTGTTGGTGTATTTTCGTGGGTATGATTAACATAACATAACACAACATACCATTATCTTATGTCATAATATACATACTATGCAGGAATAAAAGTCACCCACTGCCCACTTTCTTTACCTCCCAATTGGTTGTGTCATGGGACTTACACAAATTACATGTCGCCATACTAATAACACGACCAAGATGGCAATCGGAACTACTCGGATATTTCCGTAAGCTGAGAAATATACGTTTTCATTGGATAAATCCGATGTGTTAAGATTGCCAGTTTGGAGAAGTCCTAACCGTTATATGATGACACAAAATAAAAGAGAAATACTATTTTTAAGTAAGTTCATTTTGCATGCAGGCACATTTAGATTGTCTATCGTTAGTTCAAGGTTATACTCATATTTATGTATGTATTCACTTGAATAGCTTCTCGCCAACACTATTATCATGTTCTTCCACTGATTTACATATTTTTTTTGTAAAAAGTACTTTGTGCTTTCTACTGAATAAAATTAATTGAATTGAATTGAATCGAATATATCAGTGTGAACAATGCTAGTTTATTATCGACGCCAAGATTAATTTATAATTTAATCCGAAAAGGAACGACACGGGTAATTAATTAGTGGCAATGCATTTTGCACAATACTAGGGATGGCCAATTGTACCACGAGAAACATTTGTCTTTAACTTGACACGTCTGTCATCAACATTCCATCCTCTTAGTTGATTGATTGAAATGACAGTTTCTCAAGGATTCCAGGTGTTTGTATCTGTGTATAGACAAAACATGTAGAAAGGATTGTTCCCAGTCGAACCCTAAGAATGCTGAGTATTTTTCTAGAAATAGATTTCTGTGTCGTCTGCTTTCCATAACCTTAAATATCTGCTTAATTTTGTTGAGGAAAGATTCTCAGAGCAGCAAACAGGTAAGATATCAGGCCAATCGCCAATTTACTTGGCGGCTGGCCTGGATCTAACCTGTTTGCATAAGCATAAAGTCGGTTCCAGAACTATAAGGGTTAAGGGACTTGACGTGATGGAAACAGTTACGCCAATAGTCCCGCAATCGTAGAATCAATTGTAACATTTTCTTATAAGTTGTTGTATCGTTATATCGATTGAAACTTACTACATATACAATACAAAGAGCGAAAATTTCTAGATAGGACTAGGTAATTTATGGCTAGCCAACTCAGAACTATCTTTTAATGTTCAATGCGACCACTTTTCAAGACCTGCAAAGACTTTACAATAATGTTTCATACGGCATTGACATACACTGGACATAAGTACATTGTTTGAAACTTTTAAAACAGTTAAATTTTGCACACGACGGTAATAAGTTCTTGCCCGTGACAGACAGTAAGCACGGAACAATAAGATATGTCGATTTTAAGCCATACTTGCGCTCATTTACACTTAACTTGTGATTATTCTAGAATAATTGAAAATTAACTTAAGATTGCTTTGAATTCCTTTTTACAGAGGAATTGAGACTGTTGCATGTTCACATGATGCTTTTATAAGAGTAAATACCATAAGGTTTGTTTACAGTTAGCAATAAATGAAGGTCAGCCGAGAAACGTTGGGAACCAATAAACTCAAGAAATTCTCCATTTTGATATTATTGAATCGAGACGTAACTGATCTAATTTAGAGACCATCCATTAAATTATCAAAAACAAGGCCAGTACAGGTTTGAATTCGGGGAATTGTATATAAAAAGATCTAGTTGAAAACCAAAATAGACCATACACAAATGAGTCCCTATAAGCTACACGAAAACATCCAATTAAAAATGGACCATCTAGCCCAAATTGCTGAACCCATGTATTGTCGCCGATGAAGTCTGTATTAGTTAATACGAAGTGACACAGACGTACTTACACCATGTTTATATCTTGTCAAATTACACGCAACATCTCCCCTTAGCGATTAGAGAGCGTTTGTATAGAATGTATCACCAGCTTCCGACATTTTACTTCATAAACAGCGGACGTTTTGATACGACGTTTCGTGCTGTGTCAGTATTTAACTATACATCGGTGCAGGTCCGATTCCCGGGAAAACATTATTTTATCATAACAGAACCCAGGAAAACTTCATTCCATTCCTAGGCCCTAGGTTTGGATTTTTTCTGGACAAACATGCTATCTGTTGTTATACACACCAAGGAAAACAAGGCCACATCAAAAGTCCAGAAACACTTGGATAATAAAAACAACAACAAAGGAATCGTTGGCGATTCCTAGATGAGTAAAACCAGGAGTGGCGAAATCTGATTTCGATAAACTTGTCATTGAAGGCTTAAATAGTTTTGCCCTTGTCCTTATAATGGTTTTATGATAAGTTTTAGTAAAAAATTACTTGTCCGTTAAGGCTATTGGACAAGCTGGGCAATTGATTTTACCACCCAATTTAATTGGCGGCTGGCCTGGACCTAACCTGTTTGCATAGTCATGAAGTCGATTCCAGCACTATAAGGGTTAAACCATTGTTCCCTTTTACCCAAAATCTATCGAAAGTGCTGAAGGAGAACGTAGAAACAACCGCGACAAATCGATAAAATTGCTCTTAATTAGCAATCTATCCTTTTGTAACCACTGTTTTTACCAATTGCAACACAGACAATTTATCACTTTTTCGATATTCTCTTTTGTTCGTTACTTTTAAGACAAATCACAAGTTCCCTTGTATGGGGAATGTGTTTAACAAGACCGATGTGACCCGAGGCGAGGTTCAGCCAAGTTGAGGTCTTGTTACTCGCCTTTTTATGACATGCATGCGGCTAGTTGTTTGATGGTGTAATTATTACATCTATTTATGGTGCATCCGTGAGAGAACCTTGGTGCAAATGAGTCTGTTAGCATGTATGGGGAGTACTGAAGGCGAGTAAACCGTCAACAACAGCATTGTGCACGCAGTAATTGTTATAAGTGGTGTCTTACATTGCGTCAAACATTGTTTGGTTAAATTGCGATGCATTGCTCTTCATGGAGGAAATCCCCGTTCGTTGGAATTCCCGTAATCCACCATTTTGAAACTCATTCTGTCGTCGGAAAACTTCGGTAGTTCTCGGTTAACCTCGGTCGGGGAGCGGAACTATTTGGTCCAATGCGAATAGTTCCGGCCAAGACCTAGGTATACCGAACACGACCGAAGTAAGTCGACGAAAGAATGAATTGCAAAATTGCATATTATGGGTATTCTACCTAAACAGTGATGGACGACAGGAAAAGCCGAGTAGAACAATCGGTATGCCGTTCCTCAGTCACGCGACTTCCACTCATGACAATCCGAATCAAATACTACTGATATTCGAAACTAAACAGGGAGGGACCATGTGTTTTAAAGTTCTGGGAACCGTTTTACGAAACCACTTTAGGAAAAGATTTGCGTAAGTAAAAACCGATATAAACTGGCACTTCATTGAAAAAGCCTCGGAGAGAAGGAACCAATGACGTGTTACCTTGCAATAAATGTACATAGTTATTCACACAGAACGGTGCTTTCCTTATTCTATTCATCAAACCTATAAACCATGGTTTTGAGAAATACACAATAGGTTTACATAGTTATTCAACTAAAACAGTGCATTCCTTAGATTATCTATCAAACTTATAAACCATCGTTCTAAGAAAAACACAATATGTGTAACTAGTTATTCATTTAAAACAGTGCATTCCTTGGTGTAACTAACGACTTACAAATAATCGTTCTCAGAAATACGCATTAAATGTATATAGTTATTCAACTAAAACAGTGCATTCCTTAGTTTATCTATCAAACTTATAAACCATCGTTCTAAAATATACGCAACAAATGTACATAACTAATTATTCAATTAGAACGGTGTCGCCTTACTATTTATTAAGCTTATATCTACCAATGGCACTCCATTATGTAGCAAGAACAGAGTTTTACTAAGATTACCTATCGAACTTGTAAACTTTCGTTCTAAGAAATGCCAAAATCTGAACCTCGTATATGCAACTAGAACGGCAACTTGTTAAATTCAACCAAACTAAAAAATGTGCATGTAATACATTTCCGACGATTTAACAAATATCATTTCGCTCAGTCTCTGTAACATTATATAATCTATATCGGCTATAAGATACGTACATGCACCTTATTGTTGCTTCTCTACGAATGGTTTTTACTAAATTCATTACTCGAAGGAGATGCCATACTTGTTGAAATACAACACTATATTATATCACTGGTACCCAAAACATTGACAGTGCTTAATGATAGCATGAAACGGAAGGCTCGTAAATGAAATGTAGATAACTATACTTGAGTAATTTGACTAAAACTCTTATTTGCCGAGACGCCCACCGAACTCTTCTAATCGATTACCGATTATCGATTATTTCAAGTTGCGTTCATTCCAAGATGTGTAATTTAAAATCAACACGATTTCTTTTAAGTTAAAGCCGTCCATTTTTGTCGAAAGTGTGAAGACAATAGCATTTCAAAATCGGGAACAGCCTGAGATCATCTTCATCATTAATAAAACGATTCGTTGTCGGAATTTTTAAGGTTTCGCCTTCGGGAATAACAGCAACAAAATATTCGATCGAATACAGACATTGGCACTGCATACAGATATCGCTTGTTCGCTAAATAATTTCAAAAGTTGATCACAGTTGCCCTTTTCCGACTGATATCGTTAGAAGACGCAGATCTTTAGTTTGACTTAGCGACTGATAGTGTTTGATGGGGATGTTGAGTTGACATAACGACTGACACCGTTTACCGTTTGGCACAGGATAAAATCCTAAGCTTGTGAGTCCTATGGTATTATAAATGGTTATAAGATGAAGTTGTTGAGTTTGACTTACAGACTAATATGAGACAACGTTTACTGTTTATGGTACAGGATAAAGGCCTAGACCTGTGACTCCTACGGCTTTATGCTATTGTTACAAGATGATGTTGAGTTTGACTTATCAAACAATCAATCAGTCAAAGGAGAATTTATATAGCGCAAAAAATTATATCATATAAATTCTGTTGCGCTTCACAATTAGTTGTCTTAAAAAATAATGTCATCTGATTTCCATTCACTGATTTAGCACTGATTAAAAAAAGTCCAAAAAGGTGTGTTTTCAGGCTTTTGCTGAATTGGTTTTCATCTGAAATTAATTTAATGTTTTTTTCTTTTCCACTTTTTTGGCCCAACAACTGAAAATGATATATCTGCTAGTTTTCTTCTTGTTCCAGGAACACACAATTGCTATTGTCTGCAGAACGAAGTTTGTATTTTCCACTAGAGGGGGTGATATTGTTATAAGATGAAGATGTTGAGTTTGACTTACCGACTGATATTGTTAGAAGATGGTGATGTGTTTGACTTATCGACTAATATTGTTAGAAGATGGTGATGAGTTTGACTTATCGACTGATGTTGTAAGAAGATGGTGTTGAGTTTGACTTATCGACTGATATTGTTATAAGAAGATGTTGAGTTTGACTTACCGATTGTGTTGAAGTCCAGTAATCATTCTGCTGGCCCGAGGTTGATCTCGGAATTGTGTCCCCCTTCATATGTTCCACCCAATCCGGGCGATCACGTGTCATAGTCGAAACGTTCACTTATCGAAATCGGTGAAATACAGCAATTTTCTTATAAATAGGTCTATACGAATGTCGCACAAAATAACAAACGTCCAATGTCCAATGTCCACATACAGTGTTAAATAATAGTCATGTTGCGCCGTTATTTATAAGTGAGAGAAATACAAAAAGTGTTGTTGAAGTTAAATAAAATCCGGTTTGTTTTCCCTGTTAAGGTCCGCTCGTACAGGCACCTAAAGTCTAACTGTTCCCAGTTGGCCGTGCGTCCCTATCTACTTGATGTTCGGGCTGTGTCATCAACAACCAGCCCATTTAACACTGTCAAACGAGCTTCACTGAAACCCCTTACTCCGTCTCAAACATCTCATCATTGCGTCGGTTGTAGAGGACTTAAAAACAATTGTGACAATAGGATGAATTGCTCATGATGAGCAATTCATCCTATTGTCGCAATGTTTTCCATGCTATATTATAGAATAACATTATTTCTTCCATGTGATTATTTTTTGGCTGCATTTCTTTTTAATTTGAACCAGTCACAAATCATATATTACGTACATTTCGTCACTTTTGTCTCAGCTTAGACATTGTCTTGCACTGTTTGAATAAATCAATTTAATAAAACATCGAAATATTGAAAATAAAAAAGTATCTTTATTCTATTAGCCCTTCATGAACGTAATTTTGACGATATTTTAATATAAAAAAAAACGGTTGATAAAGTTGATCTGAATCGAGAAGGTACATAACGCCTTCTCCGATCGCCGTAAGCAGTATACAGGGTTGGGGAGAGAATATACAACTGTCTAGCTTGTCAAAACGCGTTGACCAAACCGATTTACATGGGACATTGACAGAAATGAAACTCCCTCAACATCTTATATCGGACCGCTTTTACCAACGATTTAGTTGCACAGTACAAAAAAACTTACTCGGAATAATCGAGAGAACTTTGGTTTTACATGCGACATTGACAGAAATGAAACTTCCCCAACCTTTGGTATTGGACCGCTTGTACCACAAACAACGGTTTAGTTGAAAAAAACCAACCACCAACTAACTAAGAATTTTGGTATTACATGCGACATTGTTAGACATGAAACTTCCCCCAACCTCTGGTATCAGATCGCTTCTACCAACGGTTTAGTTGCAAAGTAAAATAAAACCCAACTTACACCGAGAAATAGAGAGAACTTTGGTTTTACATGAGACATTGTCAGAAATGAAACTCCCACCAACCTTTGGTATCAGACCGCTTCTACCACAAACAACTGTGTAGTTGCACAGTCGACATAAAACAACCACCAACCATTTCCGAGAAATAGAGAGAACTTTGTTTGGTTTTACATGCGACATTGACAGAGATGAAACTCCCCCAACCTTCTGTATCGGTCCGCTTCTAACACAAACAACGGTGTAGTTACGCAGTCGAATTTTTTTTATTTACACGGGTTTTTTTTTAATATGGGTTTTACATCACATCAACATTATTTCAGTTATGTAGCGATGCCCGACTCTTAATGATGGAGGAAGACCCCATGCTCAACTGCCCACAAGGGCTGGTCAAGGCGGGTAGAACCATCGGCATTCGGTAAGTCAGTCGGGAGACTGCCTCTCATGAAAATCCATATCCCTCTCAGGATTTGAACCCACGCGGAGAGGGGCCATGTGATTTCAAGTTCTGTACTCTAACCACTAGGCCACGGAGGCCCCTACACGGGGTTTAACATCGTGTCAACTTTATTTCAGTTATGTTGCGATGCCCGACTCTAAATGATGGAGTAAGACGCCATACTCAATGGTGGAATGATGGAGGAATACCCCATACTCAATGGCCCATAATGGCTGGTCAAGCCGGAAAGAACCATTGACACTACGTACATAAGTCCGTAAGTCGATCGGGAGACTGCCTCTCAAAAAAATCTAAAATGCTGTCACCGGGATTTGAACCCACGCAGAACGGGACCCTAACCATCAGGCCACGGAGGCTCCTTGCACAGTGGAACATAGTTACTCCGTGTAATCTAGTACATGTATATGTCGACGTTTGATCTATTGGTAAACCTGTTTAAACAAGACATACAATTGAACTTAAGGTAGAATACCCATAATCCGCCATTTTGAAACTCATTCTGTCATAGGTTTACTTCGATCGTTCTCGGAATACATCGGTGGGGAGCCGGAACTATTCGGTTTAATGCGAATAGTCCCGGCCCAAACCTATGTATTCCGAAAACAACCGATGTAATCCGATGAAAGAATGAGTTTCAAAATGGCGGATTATGGGTATTCTTCCTTAAGTTATCACGTGGTTTGTAAATCCCCTCAGTCTGTTTCTACAGAAAAATATTTCAATAGTGTGTCTTTTCCATTTAAACTTATCATTTAAACAGAGTTTATGAATGAGAGAAAATGAATTATGTTTTGATACTTTTCTTTCAACATCTGGGAATTATATGAACCAGTGAGTAGCCCTGATCGCCAAGAATGTAACATGGAAGCGTCAACCCGTTATACGATAGATGAAACAATATCAAGAAGTGATTATTAACTAAATAGTGTTATTTAACCCATTACCAAATATTAACGCCATTTTACCACTTTGTTGAAGACGACTATGGAAAACTTCGTCATGAGCAATTTCTCCTTTTCTCACAATGTTTCCTGTCTAATCAGAAGATTCTTTTTTAATTTCTTCACATTTTGAAATGTCGTCTGAAAACTCTTTCAATTTAAGAAAGTCGAAAATTTGGCGTTTGGAAAAGGGTTCCTACCCATTCCGGCAGAACGCCTACTTCAGGATATATATTTTTCTAATGTTTTCTTTCATTTCCTTTTTTACTCGTAATACAGCACTCGAAGAAAAGGGAATCAAATGTCAAACTACTTTATTAACGCTTATAGTGCTGGAATAGACTTCATGTTTATGCAAACAGGTTAAATCCAAACCAGCCGCCAAATAAATTTGCGGCTGGCCTGTGATATAACCTGTTTGCTACTCTGAGTATCTTTCCTCAATTAATTTAAGCAGATCTTTTTAAGGTTTCGCAAAGCAGACGACACAAAGATCTATTTTTAGAAAATTACCCAGTATTCTAATGGTTAAGTTAAGGTGTGGCTTAATTGTATTGCTGTCTGTCTGTCTGTCGCCGATTCAGAAAACAATTCATCATTTATATAACAAGCGTTTATGTAAGTTCCGTGAAAATAGCTGAAGGAATAATAGACAGATTCGCTAAAATGCGCAAACCCTCTTAACCCAAATATGGAAAATACGCCATCACCATATCAAACAGTTCCAGGCGAGGCGAGGTGTCAAACATCAGACTGATTGGAAGACTACAACCACTTGACCATTTAGTTAAGGAGGATCTGTACACGGACTATACACCTCATACGTTTAAAATGCAGGGTTCAAGTCCGAACTGTCCCATACCCGAGACCTGAACAACTGCAATAACGAATCGCAGTCATGACACTTGGTGTGAAGGGTTGATATCACGAATAGAATGCCAAGCAGGGTAACACCGGGTAATAAACGTTGATCATGTTTCAACAAATTCCTCGAAATTATGTTGAGAGTGGTATTAAACCCATTTCAACAAATTGATATTTCAAAGGGTATTTTTGATCGACGCCTAAAAAAAGTTTAGGAGTCATACGTATAACTGCAGGAATGGCAAAATTAATTGTTCGTATTGCTCTGCTTGTCATAAAACTTTAACGGACACGTGAAATTTTACCGAACTTTGCTATATGATTATTATAAGGACAAGTGCAGAAAAGATTTTGCATTTGCGGAAAAGTAAAGCAAAATCAAACCTGCCATCCTTGGCCGGTAACACCATCTTACAGATAAACAAATAAAGGTGACCATTGAATGGAACGTCAGAGACACATATAGTGATATACACGAAGAAAAGTTTGGGATCAAGTTTATCATTTTTGCGTTATAATTCTTCATCATGTTTTCCTTCGTTCGACAAACTTGTATCCCAGCCGACATGAACTAGTACGTAAGTCTATATGAGAACCAGCGAACTATAAGGCGTGCTCGTTAGTATAATTATACGGCAAGCCTGTCCGAAACTTTTGATCTTTATAAATGATATCCCATCCCACTGACCCCTCAGGCAGGGGCACTACTTTTTCGCTATCTCGACTCATCGCTCGCGCCTGCCTTGGAGACAGTCGTGATGTGTATTCGTGCGCACAGGTTCAACTTTTGCACTTTTTACGATTGACTAGCTTCTTGTTTTGATGTTTTTCTTTATGTTTCACAACAACGCATATTTTTCAGCAAGGAAAGAGATGCCTTTCGTAGTTATGTAAGGACTAAGATTGCCAAGTTTTATTTCGCTGCATCAAGTACTCACTCACGCCTTTAGACATTACTGTTGTATTATCCAGGGATTGAATAAACGTTTGTCCGAGACTGTAACACTCATGGACAGACATTTCATAAAAAACACCACTTTAACCCTTTACCAAACAATGACGACATTTAAAGGCCCATTTAAGGAGATTAATACTATATCAAACTATGATATTTGGTAAACTTTTGGACATATTTAAATAGTTATCACCAGAAAACACCATCAGCACAATTTAAATGTGAAAGTACACCAGAAATAACCCCGACTAACAAGTTTTATAATTCAGATTTCCTAATTCATCACCTCTGACCTTCACAGTTGATACACACATTTTTGTACTAACCAATCAAAATTCGTTATTTTGAATGTGTAAACAAACAGGTTGTTGATAAACATGATGGAACTGGAGACAGCTATATACTCCTCTCCTTTTATGTGCCTTTAACCACTTTGTTGCAGACGAATCTGAAAAACATGCACAATGCTTTCTGAAGATTGTTTTTTCAATTTCATCACGTTTTGAAATGGCGTCTGCAAGCTCTTTCAATTTCGGACATTCGAAAATTTGGCGTTTGGTAAAGGGTTAAGGAGATAAGTGCGTAAGTCAAAACTGATCAACACATATAGTATCTTAAATGAAAACGCAACTTTACAATGTGACACATCATTTGAAGCGTCTCGGGGAGACGATTTCAATGAAGTGTAACATTGCAATATTGACATACCCAGGCCGCAACGCTATCTAGGTGTAAGATCTGCATATTGAACAATGCTTCCACATAGAATCTGTTGGTTGACTCGGAACCAACAATAACGTTCCCATATATTAATAAAACCAATTCTATCGACCTTCTTTGTATGAAGCTCTATAGTGTTTAAAGAATTGTTATCTTTTGGTTATTTTTTAAGTTAGACTTGCGTTAGTAAAATAACATTATGAGAGGTGCGATTTTCATTTCACTAGAAAATCCTGACTCTTGTTTGTTGAGATCTTAATTCGTTCTTTATGCTATTAGAAATTCATTTTGGAAAGTTATAATAAGACATCCATACAATAAACTATCAGAAAATCAATCCTAATTCATATAAGTTGCCTACCTGCCTGCGTGCGTGCCTGCGTGCGTGCGTGCCTGCCTGCCTGCCTGCCTGCCTCTGCCTGCCTGCCTGCCTGCCTGCCTCTATCTCTATCTGTCTCTGTGTGTTTGTCTCTCTCTCTGTCTGTCGCTGTCACTCTCTGTCTGTCTGGCTCGGGTAATTTCGTCTCAGGTAAGTCAGGTACTGTACGATGTTAACTCACTCAGGTGTGTTGGAATTGATGCACGAACTCGCAAGATGATACCATTCCTGTCAAAATAAAAACAACACTTTTCTGCAGTCAGTTAGAAGCAAACGGAAACTCACCTGTCAGACAAGCGATCAAAACTGTTGAGCCATTTTGGTGGGTTTTGTGGGCATAAATTCTGTAGATTATCATGTTTTTATTCTAATGCATCCATAGATTTGTATGAGACAATCGAATAGACTAGATTACACGAACATCTGTCTAATGTCCGGCAACTTCTACAGTCGCTTTTATGGCTAGTTTAAAAATGTTTGTTTACAAACATTACAAACATCTGTTGCATGTCTTGTAAATCTGCTTTCTCGCTCGACAGACATCGTTTTCTTCTATCCTGTGTGGGTAGATGGGTTATTCCATTGCGCTAGATGCATCTTATTGCGATTTACTACCCGATCGCAAAATCAGAGTGCGTCAGAATTTTCTTCCTTGTTTTCTACTTCTAGCCGCCGATTGCTGGATCGAGCGCTAATCAGAAACGCAGCAATAATTCAGTAGTTCGTGAACTAATAAAACCCTTAAAGGAAAGTAAGACAATGGGTTTAAAATGATCTTGAACGAATTTTGTGGAAATGTCATCTTTGTTTTGTCAACAGCTTAATAAATATGCTAAGTGAAACTTAAGTTTTTAAGGCCAGAGTTTCTTCTGCATTCATTGAAATTTGAGAACAAACATAAGATGGGGTCCGGAACTGTCGATGATCCCAAACTGTTGAGTTGACTGTATCGTATTCCTCTCACTCACAGGTATGAAGAGCGAAAGATCCGAGTTTGTGCATAAAACCCCACACACTTGAGTGACTTTACAATTCTATGTTTTCCAGGCTGAAGAAAGAACAAGAACCTTGTTGCTGTATTTATGCACATTTGTTGTGTAGCCATAGCAACCTATCATGGCCCAAAGTCCCCCACTCCCCGCCCGATCGGACAGCCTACGGGAATATCAGCCAAAACGGCAGCCAGCTCAGGGAATGTGTCTGCATAGTATGGATACTGATGCGGCCAATGAAGAGAACGTCTCTCTAACAAGGTAGTTTAGAGTTTAGATTGATGTCATTGCTGTGGTTTTGTGGGATATTATTGACTGCCCTTTGAATTGTTCCTTGGTGACCCAGTGGTTAAGGTGGTGGACTTAGAACTCAGGGGTCCTGGGTTAGAGCCCCACCGACAAATTAACTCTAATTGAAATGTTCTTTTATTTAAGTATATTTTGAGCAGAAAGCTTAAGAAAAAATTGTTTCAAACTAAGAGTTTTCTCAATGTGAGTGAAATGCTTATTCAAGGCTACAATTTCAAAGCTTCCATAATGAATGTAATTTTGTACATTATTTTATGTTACTTCATTAACTGGCTAATATTATGTATATATTTATATATATGTACCTCTTGACTTATGGTTCATTTTTCAGCCTAATAGAGTATGAAGATGAGGAATATTATCGAAAAACTTTTGATATCCTGAAGGGATTCCTGACAACTGGAGAACTTTGTGATCTAGAAATTCAATGTGGGAAAAAGTCGATAAGATGCCACCGTGTGATCCTTGCGAGCATAAGTGGCTATTTCAAGGCCATGTTTACGGGAGACTTGGTGGAGAGTAAACAGTCGGTGGTGAAGATCCAGGATATTGACGAGAACGTGATGGAAGGGTTGATTAAGTATGCATACTGCGGGAAGATTCTACTCACGGTGGAGAATGTGCAGAGTGTATTTTTCGCAGCCTCTGTGTTGTTGATGGACAATGTTGCGTTCGCTTGTTCGAACTTCATGAAGGAACATTTGACAGCTGAGAACTGTATTGAGGTACAAATGTTTGCAATGTTACACAATAGGGCCGAGTTGATACAGTACACCCAGGATTTCATCATTGCGAACATATCAGAGGTGGTAAAAACCCCAGACTTTCTGACTGTAAGTTCAGAGGTTCTCGAGGAGGTTCTTAAATCCAGTGACCTCAATGTTTCCAGCGAAATCGAAGTGTTTGAGTTTGTAATGATGTGGATAACGCATGCGGTTGACAAACGCAAGCAACATCTCCCAACCCTTCTTTCCCTGGTTAAACTCCCACTTATGGACACACCATACCTCATGGAGAAGGTGGCCAAGAATAATCTGATCCTAAACTGTCTGAAATGTCGGGACTTGCTGGACGAAGCCAAGTCGTACCGGATGTATCTGGGAAACCTGGTTCATGACATCCAACTTACAGACAGAACTCGTCCACGGAAAAGCTATGCAGGTATTGTGTTCACCTATTCAAGTATCTTTGGTTTGGTTCCTGTCTTGTTTTCCATGTATCCGGTACCCAACTGATCCCTACACTTCATGCACTGCTTCAGGTTTTGTGATAGGCAACATTCATAAAGCATGTGTATGAAAGAAATAGAATAAACTTGGACAGAAACCAATGTTGCAAAGGAGTTGCTTCTTGCAAGTTATTTCATTTTTAGCTTGACTATTTGAATTTATTTGATTTTTATGTCGAAGAACTCTATGCTAAAGGAATGAAGATATGGGATAGGGTATATTTGAAGTATATGATGTATGGGGTCCATGGGTGTTCTAAACATCTCCACAAATTTGAACTTGCCAATATTTAATTTGAAGCGGTCACACTGATTTACAAGTGAATTTTTACTGAAATTCACTATACACTGTATAACCATTACAGTGAACCCTCGTTTATCCGGACCCCGATTATCCGGATGTCTCGCAATCCGAACAAAATTGTAAGGGGACGGAATTATTGGACCAGTTTATTGCAGACGACTTTTGAAAACATTGTGGGTAAAGGAGAAATTGCTCGTGTCGAGCAATTTCTCCTTTTCGCACAATATTTACTGCCCTATCTTTTTTTTTATTTCATCACATTTTGAAATGTCGTCTGCAAACTCTTTCAATTTGGGACAGTCGAAAATTTGGCGTTTGGTGAAGGGTTAATTCAAATCAGGTTTAACCACCCCTGGTTAACAATGTGATCTATTTCCCAGGAGTGTTGTTCTGTGTGGGTGGAAGGGGAGCGTCAGGGGATCCCTACAAGACCATTGAGTGTTTCCATCCCATGAAGAACCAATGGTTCCAAGTGACAGAGATGAACACGCGGAGGCGTCATGTTGGTGTGTGTTGTCTTGATGGTAAGCCAAAATCTCTTTCCTGTACTATCTTATTAAACTGGAATCCCACTTTAACTTGTATAACACAGGTTCCAGAATAACATGGTGGGTCCGCTGTTTCCCCAGACTTTTTTTCAATATCATATAAGTATTGATCATAAGTAGGATGTATTGCAAATTGAACAACCTTTGACAGGAAAATCAGTGTCTGTGTAGTGGTTTACTCCCTATACCCTCATCACTGCACTCTACAACACAAGGCAAAAAGCGATAATGAGTGTTGGCGCATGTGTACATGTATTAGTGACTGCTATCAGTGAAATATTGCTCCAACTGTTTAACTCCCAATGTAATCTTTATTGAATAACATCACACAAGCGGTTTAACTTAAAGCCGTACCGAATTATAATTAACACTGTAACTGCTACATTACTCTTTAAGAAGTTACAACAGTTTTCTCCAAACAATCCTAACACTGTAATTATTTCAAACTATACAAACAAACACTAGCTTTATATTTTTAGAGCAGTATTTAAAATATGGGAACATTGCATTGTACGTTTTATGCTTGTCCTCTAATTTCAATATTGGGCTAAGCATAGTAACACATCATTTGAATCATCTCTCCAAGGCACTTCCAATGACATGTCACATGACAATATTGTGTTTTCATTTAAGATACTATCCATGCTTATCAGTTTCGACTTGTGCTTATATTTTCCTAAAGTCATTTGTATAAAGTTACCCTGGTTTTTTGTCTTTTGTAGGACAAATCTACGCTGTTGGTGGACATAACGGGGCGAAACATTTGAGTAGTGGTGAAGTGTTTGATCCAAGGACCGCCAAGTGGAAAAAGATTGCAAATATGGTGACACAGAAATCAGGCGTGTGAGTATATCTAACAAGGGAGACCATTCTCTAGATTGGTCACATATCTCAGAGTCTTAGATGACTTATTGATTCCTGAGTTTTCAGCTGTTATATTTTCTCCAGGGTACTTATGTAGATAGCAGGGGTTTTAAAAGTAGTGCAACAAGGGTATTTGCATTTATAGGAGGGACTCCAATAAGCTCTACAACAAGGTATTGTTGGGCTTCAAATAGCTTTGTAACCGGATAACTTGGGTAGATATCAGGGTTTCAAATAGGTTCTGCAAACATGGTACTTGGGTAGATAGCAAGATTTCAAATAGGTTCTGCAAACGTGGTACTTGGGTAGATAGCAGGGTTTCAAATAGGTTCTGCAAACATGGTACTTGGGTAGATAGCAAGATTTCAAATAGGTTCTGCAAACGTGGTACTTGGGTAGATATCAGGGTTTCAAATAGGTTCTGCAAACATGGTACTTGGGTAGATAGCAAGATTTCAAATAGGTTCTGCAAACGTGGTACTTGGGTAGATAGCAGGGTTTCAAATAGGTTCTGCAAACATGGTACTTGGGTAGATAGCAAGATTTCAAATAGGTTCTGCAAACGTGGTACTTGGGTAGATAGCAGGGTTTCAAATAGGTTCTGCAAACATGGTACTTGGGTAGATAGCAGGGTTTCAAATAAGCTCTACAACCAGGAAACTTTTGCAGATACTCATGATTCAAATAAGCTCTGCAACAAAATTACTTGGGTTGATGTATGGGTTTCAAATAAGTTCTGAAACCAGGGTGTTTTGATATATAACATGGTGTTCATATAAGCTCTGCATTCAGGTTTCTTGAGTTCATAGTTAGGGATCAAATAAGCTCTTCAACCAGGGTACTTGAATAGATAGCTTGGGTTGGAATAAGGTTGTTATTTCCACTGTTAACATTTTGGTTGTGCACAAGTCAATATCTGTTTGGCAAAGTGTGAACATATTTAATTATTTGATGCAAACACATTTTTACTTATTGTGAAAAGGGTTAGAAAAAAAATCCTTGAAAGATTATGTAATTCATAGATCATTGGTGAAACGCATAATTTTTATCAATTATTATGAAAATTGTAAAGAAAAAGCACTGTATGATTCAAGTCTAGAATGAACATGTTGATAATAGAAAATAATGAACAATTGATATAAGAGCCAATATATATGATACATGTGAATCCATTTTGATAATCTAAGAAAAGATCATATAGACAATATAGAGATACCAGATTTGGATCTGCTTGTAATACCTATACCCCAGAATGGGGACAGAGTTATCACATATGAGTTTAATATGATTGATTGATTGATTGACCGATGATAACCTTTGTTACTTCTATAAATGATTTCTGTTTGATTAATGGACATCATTTCAGGACCCGAGCAGAGAAGACATTCATGTCATCTAGGTGAACTGTTCAAAGTTAAACCCATTACTCCTTTATGGCTCAATTTACCATATCTGCAGCAGAAAACTTTAAAAAACACCATAACAAAAGGATGATTTGATCAAAATGATTAATTCATTTGCTTGACATGATAGTTCGGAGCAATCCATCTTTATGACACAATGATTCCTGTCAAATAACACAGGAGGGGGGGAATCACGTGATCAATGTTTGGACATAAGACGTAATTGTTGGTCATGTAACACATAGTGAAACTTTTTTGATGTCAAGTTATTTTTATAAACTGTTGTTTTAAAATTGGACCAGTCATAAATTTGAATAGGGGGAATGGGTTAAAAAGTTGATTAATACTATGTTTTTTATTGTTTGGTGGTGGGGTAATTTGAAGTTTTATATACATGGCTAATGAACTTGACAGACTTACCTACAGAAAAACTACAGAGAATGCTATGACAAACTGATTACTTCACGCCCCACAGAAGGAAGAATGACATTAAGAGATGTTGTTTAACCCAGCACAACACCTACGGTCCTGATTATCATATAGAAATATTACTTCATTAAACCATTACCAAACAATTACGATATTTAACCACTTTTTTGCAGACGACTCTAGAAAAAATTGTGGGAAAAGGAGAAATTGCTCGTATCGAGCAATTTTTCCTTTTCCCACAATGTTTTCTGCCTCTTCCGAAGATCATTTTCTAATTTCATCACATTTGAAAATGTCGTCTGCAAACTCTTTCAATTTGGGACAGTCTAAAACTTGGCGTTTGGTAAAGGGTTAACTGATTATTTCATGTCCCACTGAAATAAGAATGAAATTAGGAGATATTGACAAGCAAAAGCAACACATGTGGTCATGATTACCGTAAAGAATCTTACCTTTTAACTGGTCACTTGTTGGTGATAGTTCAAACTAAATACAGAATCCTGCATTAGAGACTAGGTTAAGTAGATAAAAGATAAGCTTAGTTTATACTTATCTATTTTACATTGATTCTGGCAGAAGCTTGAAATTTATTGAATTCAAACTTCATGACTGCTTCCTGGTTACAAAACCAGTAGTTGAGTTGATTTGTGAGTTAGTCCCGGCAATTCTCACCTCGCCCACCAGGAATCGATCTGATTCCATACTTTCATTTAGACCCCTTTGTAGCAGACAGCTTAAGATTATGGACCTATCTTTTTATAACAGTTTTACTATCTGCATGGTTGTCACAAAAAAATTAATATATTTATGTTGTGAGTTATGGTTAACTCTGATTTGTTGATATTTCACCACAGCATTGTTACAATATTTTAACTCTTCAATTCATTTATACTCAACTTTAAACCTTAAAATGCTAGGTAATTTTCTAAAAAAAAAAAGAATTTTGTGTCGTCTGCTTTCCAAAACCTTAAATACCAGCTTAATTTTGTTTAGGAATGATACTCAGAGTACCAAACAGTTTTGATCACAGGCCAGCCAATTTACTTGGCGGCTGGCCTGGATCTAACCTTTTTGCATAAGCATGAAGTTGGTTCCAGCACTATGAGGGTTAATGCTTTTACCGCAGACGAGAGGAAAATTGATGAGTAAATTGCCCAGGACAAACAATATTTGATACTAATTGTCCTATGTGCCTGGGCTTATAGGACCTGCTGCAAAAATCTAAAACTTGAAATCACATGGCCCCTCTCCGCGTGGGTTCAAATCCTGAGAGGGATATGGATTTTCATGAGAGGCAGTCTCCCGACTGACTTACGGAATGCCGATGGTTCTACCCACCTTGACCAGCCCTTATGGGCAGTTGAGTATGGGGGGTCTTCCTCCATCATTAATAGTCGGGCATCGCTACATAACTGAAATAATGTTGATGTGATGTAAAACCCATATAAAAAAAAAAAAAAAAAAAAAAAATCTAAAATGGGGGAATTGATAAAAAAAGCTCAACAAAAATAGTTTTACTGTTCTACCTTTTTCGGCCCTCAGCACATGTGTTAAAGCTGTTATAATCAACACTTTACCACCTGCAGACGACATTTTTGTAACTTGAAGCAGACGGCTTTAGAAAACCTTTGTAAACATGTGATAAACCTAATGTGAATAAATTGAAAAAGCATTGTGACAAAAGGAGAAATTGCAAATTATATTGTTGTTTACAGACGGGGCCTTGGGTTAGCTGCCCTAAGAGGTGCTATCTATGCTATAGGAGGGCTGGATGATAAGTCGTGTTTTGACACTGTGGAGAGATACGACCCCAAAGCAAACTCGTGGACCACCGTGGCCCCGATGTTATTGCCCCGGGGAGGTGTGGGTGTGGCCGTACTAAAGGTTAGTGTCAAGGGTCTTCCTCAGGTCTTTTAAGCGCTGTGGGGCCCCAGCACCTGGATTTCAAAATTAGCGCTTCCCTAGTGCCTTTATTGATTCCACTGTGCTTAAAGTCTGTCCACAGCGCTTTAAATTTGTACTGCAGTCTTCTTGCTTCTGACATTGTCTAACCACTGTGATTTGTGTGCTATTTGATAAGTCAACTATATCAGGCGGGGGAATCACTTGACCAATGTTTATGATCTTATGTCCTAAAAGGATGGCTGCGCCCAGGTATTTTTGCTTTTTCCACCTACTTTTGCCAATGATGACACCATTTTGTACCCCGCATCAGTTGACCATCAACTTTTCGGTTCTGGTGGTATATGATAACCCATGCTTTGTAGTTGCGTTACGTCTAACACTTGGCAGAGAAATTGCAGTCAAAGACCAACTTTTATTTGAGTGTAGTCTTGAAATTAATGCCTGTTTGAACCCAAAAGTGCCTATTCAAATTTTCAAGCTGCAGTGTTTGTATGATTGAAAGGTTAAATTCATCAGCATTGTAAAAAAATAATTCATAAGCTGTAATGATAAGTAATATAGCTGATAAGTCAATCAAATAGACAATAACAACACCTGTTGAAAGAGAGACCATTTGTAATTAATCAAACACTAAAGACCGAAAATTACCCTAAATTACCGAAAGTAACATTGTCTTTTGGTGGTATTTCACAATTTTGTAATGGTTTTTATATTTAAGTACTACCCTATAAAAATGACATCTGAAATAAAATTCACCGATTGGGACCGCTACTTTTGGGAAAGACTGAATGTTTCTTAAATATAATTTTGTTCAAAAGACTGAATGTTTATAAGATTCAATAGAATGTTCTATCCCTGTTTGATATATGTGCTGTTCTATTCCAGGATTTGCTGTATGCTATTGGTGGTAATGACGGGACAATGTCCCTGAATCGATGTGAATGTTATGACCCATTCAACAATAAATGGTCCAACATCGCAACAATGCACTATCGACGGGCGGGAGCTGGTGTCGGTGTGCTGGATGGATACATTTATGCTGTGGGTATGTAGAATGGATGCTGGGATTCGTGAAATTATATATATGTTAAGCTCAGAGCTTGTTTTACAAAAAAATATATTGTGTTTCAACCCATTACCAAACAATAACAACATTTGACCAGTTTGTTGCAGACGAATTTGGAAAACATTGTGGGAAAAGGGTAAATTGCTCTTAACAAGCAATTTCTCCTATTCCCACAAGGTTTTCTGTCCTATCAGAAGATTATTTTTCAATTTCATCATATTTTAATGTTGTGTGAAAACTTTTTCAATTTGGGACATTCCAAAATTTGGCGTTTGGTAATATATTATTCTAAACATTCTGATGGAATCATGTATCTGCTGCAAACAGCTGAAATATATTTCCTTTTTATTCCTTAGAATGGTGGATAATTTTCCAAAAATTGATTTTTGTGTCGTCTGCTTTCCAAAACCTTAAACAACTGCTTAATTTCAATGAGAAAAGATACCTGGAGTTGCAAACAGGTTAAATCATAGACCAGTTGCCAATTTACTTGGGTTATAGAAGAGGTTATTTATACAAGAAATGTCATTTATGATTTTACATGGAACTCTATTCAATGTTTGAAAATTGTCCATTTTGTCACCATGGGCTTTAAATGGTGATAACTGTACTGTTACTCTGATGCAATGATCAAGATGTCATCTTTCATCACTGAAAAACTGCATAAAACTAAAATCCAACTTAATCCAATAAGAACATTCTGTTGAAGATATATTCTGTAATGAAAAGGTCCTGCATGTTATGGTGGTTAAGGTGGCCGACTTAGAACTCAGAGGTTCCAGGTTTGAGCCCCACCAACACCTCTGGTTTTGTGGGAGTGGCCTTTAGCAAGTCACTTTAGAGCCCTAGCCTAGTACTGGTGGATCCAGCAACACCATAGCACAGCCTTAGGCCTAAATCCTTTACCAAAACAGTAAACAGTAAAATTCTAAAAGTAGTTTTCATTTAAGGGACCCAATTAAGCACAGCATGTAACATGTTGTTATATTTCAGGTGGTTTTGATGACAACAATTCCTTAGACACCTGTGAGAGGTACGACCCAAGGACCCAGAAATGGGTCCCCATGAAGCAACTCTCCAGTAAACGAGGGGGTGTGGGCGTCGCTGCTCTGGGCGGGAAACTCTACGCTGTAGGGGGGCATGATGGGACGGATTATTTGAAGTCCGTGGAGTCATACGATCCTGGGACAAACACGTAAGTGTAGTTATTCGTTCATTTATACAATATCTGTATGAAAAGTTTGGAAAACTGGAAGACACTTTAATCTGATCTTATTTTGCCTCTGGATCAAATGATAAGGGATATGGTGTTTTATAATCTGTGTGAACACAAACCTAAACTGATAAACTAAGGAAATAAATATCAAGGACTAAAGTTGGGTTTGTGTTCTTTATAAAAGGTTCCTAAATCTTAATAATATCTTCACCCCACATTGGATAGATACATTGGTCGAAAGTCACTTCTGTGTGGTCTAAGATTAAGATCTTGAAATAAAAATAGACCTTTTTTTGAGCATAAGTATTTTCCGGTTATACTTCTTGTTTTGCATCTATCAATAACCTTATCTAAGACCTTTTCTTTTATATTAACTGGCATTTACAGTCTAGTACTTTGAATAATTGATATTTTATTAATCATTATTTTAACCTTCAATTATAACTAACATCATTGTTTTTCAGTCATTTTGTCATGAATATTAATTATATTGCTTTATTGGGTTGTTGGCTTGAAATGGCTTTAAACAGAGGTAGGTTATACCAATATATGAATCTATAAATAAAGTCAAATTAAGAGAAACAAGAATAAAAAGGAATTCATTTTCTTCATGACATAAAGGATGTTTGTGTCAATTGGTATCTAAATATACCTCATCTTACTTTAAGTTTAGATCGTTGTTTACAAAATAAACCATTCATTCAAACAGTCTGCAATATCAGTGATTTAAGCATTCTTTATCTTGTCTGTAAAGTTATCAGCAGGGTTGGGAGCTGTCAATAATCTAGTTCTATGTTTATTTAGAATTCTCTTCTCTCGTTTTGACCATCATTCAAAGTGGCCTTAGCTCTTCACTGATTGGTCAGTTTTTTATTTAGCTGGAGCCCGGAGACTTGTATCGAGATATCGCGGGCAGGGGCGGGAGTGGTTCTGCTCCACGGACCCATCTGTTTACTCCCGGATTACTCCGAGTACAATTATTTTACCAGCCATAGTGGAGCAGGTACTCCTATACAGTCCCCATGTTGTGCATATAGCTTTATCGGGCGGGGTAATCACATGAGAAATGTCTGAACAAGATAGCGTTGTCTATGATGTTACAATTATTTTTGCTTTTTTTACCTACTTTTGCTTATGATAGCCACATTAGGTCTAACACTCGGTAGAGAAATTGCAGTGGACAGTGCACTGCCATTTTTCTGCAGATTGTTGGACGTAACACCGTAATAAAGCATGGGCTATCATATACCAGCAGAACCAGAATTTATTTATATATTTATATATGGGTTTTACATCACATCAGGGGCCTCCGTGGCCTAGTGGTTGGAGTATAGAACTTGAAATCACATGGCCCCTCTCCGTGTGGGTTCAAATCCTGAGAGGGATATGGATTTTCATGAGAGGCAGTCTCCCGACTGACTTACGGAATGCCGATGGTTCTACCCGCCTTGACCAGCCCTTATGGGCAGTTGAGTATGGGGGTCTTCCTCCATCATTAAGAGTCGGGCATCGCTACATAACTGAAATAATGTTGATGTGATGTAAAAACCCATAAAAAAAAAAAAAAAAAAATGTCTGAACAAGATAGCCTTGCCCATGATGTTACGGGTATTTTTGCTTTTTTCACCTACTTTTGCTAATGATAGCTGCATTAGGTCTAGCACTCCGTAGAGAAATTGCAGTCGGCAGGCATTGTCTTGAGAACATTCGCGCTAGTCGACTGCAATTTCTCTACCGAGCGTTAGACCTAATGTGGCTAATGATTGCCACATTAGGTCTAACACTCGGTAGAGAAATTGCAGTGGACAGACGATGTTTTGAGGTCATTCGTGCCTGTCGACTGCCATTTTTCTGCAGATTGTTGGACGTAACACCGTAATAAAGCATGGACTATCATATACCAGGAGAACCAGAAAGTTTATTGTCAACTCATGTAGGGTACACAATGTGGCTATCATTAGAATAGTAGATGAAAAAAGCAAAAATACCTTTGGCGTGGCCATCTTGTTTAGACATAAGGTTGTAAACATTGGGCACATGATTCCCCCTCCTGTTATACCCAACTTTCTTTTCTGCTTTATGTACCAGTATTTGTTACTTATTTTGCTTTTGGTCAATTTTCTCTTGTTTTTAGATCAACATTGATGCAAACTAGGGGGTTGAGTCAAATTGCATGCAAAGGTGATCCAAGACGTGATGGCTATTTAAAAATTAAAGATGTGAAAGTAATTGTGCCAAGATAGTTCTTTAGAATTGATCTTCCAAAGAAACTATAATAATTCTGCTTTTTTGAAAAGTGGTTTGGTTGTACAGAGGTTTTTATAGCCTGGTCTTGTCTTTTGATTTACTGACAGAAAATGTTATGTATAAGGATAAGTAGGGATGGGAACGATTAACTGTTTCATTAATCGATTAATCGGTCAATGATTAATCGATGAATGAATGACGGTTTGTACACGTATACGTCCGTTGTAAGTCATTTCTGAGCTTTTGATCGTCTTGTCGTCAGCAGCACGCTTGAAGTATTTCCAGACAGAAGATTTTGAAGGCGGCATCGTCGTTGAAGTTTAATTAAATATTTAGTAGTTTCTCGAATGAGCATTAAAGAATGAGGGAACATCTTTATATTGTGATTATTTAAAGGTTTTAGAGACAATCGTTCGAGTAAATCTTACAGACGTCCAATTGAAACGTGTTAATAATTGCAGTATAGACCGGTGTAAGTGTGAAAGATTCGCTGATTTGGTGTTGTTATTGTTTGACACGGGGTGACAATTTGGATACTGTTTGACGCGTGAGTGCTAATTGGACATCAAATATAACGGATTAACCCATCTTTCAGACTACAAGGTGTTATGATTGACCCTTACATTCCCTTTATTCGCACTCGTTAGCTATCTTTATTTGATTTCGAATTGATTAGTTTATTCAACCTTTAATGTGAAAAAAAGGTATTTCTGTTTTTTTATTTCCGATTAATAAAAATTAATCGATAGTCGGACGTTAAATCGATTAATCGGTCCCATCCCTAAGGATAAGCAATGGATAAGACCTTTCACTTTTTTAATTATATTTCCTTTTTTCATTCAATATTATGTGATCAATGTAACCAAGTATTTATTTTTCACTTCCCTTAGCTTGTCATTTTTCATTCAAATATATATTAGCTTACTTTGAATATTGTTGGTATTTTGTTCCTTTTATCTTATCTTTGTGTAATGTGTTGTTTATATAACAGTTTCCAGGGGGGGAGGTTATGTGACCTATGTTTACGATCTTATGTCCAAACAAGATGGCTGCGCCCATGATAGAACAGGTTTATTTTTTCGAATGATAGCCACATTGTGTACCCACAATACCCTGCATGAGTTGGCCATCAACTTTCCGCGGTAATGATGATATATGGTAACCAATCCTTTATAACAGTGTTACATTTAACACTCAGCAGAGAAGTTGCAGTCGAAGACCAACTGCTGTGGACATGCTTGCCCGAGTTTCCAGAACCGGAAAATTGATTATCAACTCATGCGGGGTACACATTATGACTATCATTCGCAATAGTAGGTGAAAAAGCAAAAAATATTTGTGGCGCGGCCATGTTGTTTGGAAATAAGATCGTTAACATTGATTAGGTGTTTTCCCTCACCTGAATTCCTTTTGGTATGATCACTGCTGATAAAGAAGAATAAAATGTCTGACATTTCTTTTAAATTTTGGATCTTGATTTAACACATGATGGTTTTCCGTTGTAGATGAGTTCTCATCATTTACATACCATGCCAATTTTTTTTTATTTGAAGGCCTCAGAGGCCGCCTTCCTATATTCATTGCAGCATTCCTGGATGAACGGCTCTTCCGCGTTCGTGTTGGGAACACCTTGTCAGGTGCTCGCGAGCAGGAAATGGGGGTTCCCCAGGGGTGTATTTTGTCTGTTACACTTTTTAGCATTAAGATAAATAGCATTGTTAAAGCTATAAACCCTGGAGTGGACTGCTCCCTTTATGTAGACGACTTTGTTATTTGTTTCTGTTCCAGAAACATGGATATTATTGAACGCCAACTACAGCAATGCCTTAATAAATTACAAATATGGTCAGATGAAAATGGGTTCAAGTTTTCCAAAACGAAAACCAAATGTATGCATTTTTGCAATCTTCGTAGATTGCATCCAGACCCCGATCTGACTCTAGGCAATACTAAACTAGAAGTTGTGCCAGAATTCAAATTTCTTGGAGTCATTTTTGACAAAAAACTTTCTTTCTTACCTCATATTAAATCTCTTAAAAAGAAATGCCAAAAAGCAATGAACATTCTTAGAGTTATTGCACACTCTGATTGGGGAGCCGATAAGAAGGTCCTGCTTAGGCTATATCGATCCCTTATTCGTTCAAAACTTGACTATGGTTCTATAGTGTATGGATCAGCCCGTAAATCCTATCTCCAGCTGCTAGATCCAATACAAAACCAATGTTTAAGGCTTGCCCTAGGCGCCTTTAGAACATCTCCTGTTAACAGCCTCTATGCAGAGGCTAATGAACCTTCTCTATATTACAGAAGGGAAAAACTATCTCTTCAATACTTTTTAAAATTGAAATCCAATCCTTTTAACCCTACTCATCGAGTAGTTTTTAACCCCCAATACAAACGCCTTTTTCAACAGAAACCAAATGCTATTGCCCCATTTGGTATTCGCATGGAGCCCATTATAGATAATCTTGGGGTAGACACTGATTCCATAGCCCAGTACAAGTTATCTGACATACCTCCATGGACACTGGACACAGCAAACTTTTTATTTGATCTTACCTCTGATAAGAAATCAGAAACAGATAGAGCTATCTTTCACAGTAAATATAGAGAGATAAAAGAACAATATTCTTCCTACAAACCTATATACACTGATGGATCCAAGGACGGTGATTTGGTTGCAGCTGCAGCTGTATATGGAGAAAGGGTTAAGAAATGCCGCCTTCCAGACAAGTCTTCTATCTTCTCTGCAGAGATAAGGGCTATTGATCTAGCCCTTAACCTGGTGGAAAATGCAAATTCCACCCGATTTATTATATTTTCTGATTCTCTATCAGTACTGCAAGCCTTATCAAATCAAAAGTTGGAGAACCCTTTGATATGCCAAATTATTCAAAGGATCTCTCATATTTTGTCTTCAAACAGACTTGTGTTCTGTTGGCTTCCAAGCCACACTGGTATCATTGGTAATGAACATGCGGATAGATCCGCTAAATCAGCTCTTAACCTTCCCATTTCAGATTTTAAAGTACCATACACCGACTTTAAACCTTCTATTTTAACTTACATCACATCCATCTGGCAATCAAAATGGAATGATGATGTTTTTAATAAATTGCATTCAATTAAGCCTACCCTCGGAGAATGGTACCCTTCTTACAGGTCCGTACGAAGAGAGGAAGTTACAATTGCACGAATCCGAATTGGTCATTCATACATTACACACTCCTGGCTCTTGGCTAAGGAAGATGCACCTGAATGCATTCCATGCAATGCACCCTTTACCATCAAACATATATTGCTAGATTGCATTGATTTTCAAAGAATTCGTGCAAAATATTTCAATGTCAACACTATTTTTGAGCTTTTTGAGACTGTAAGGATTGAATTAATTCTTTCCTTTCTCAAAGAGGTTGGGATTTACAATAAATTGTGATTCCCTACACATTCTAAATATATATACATTTATCAATATCATTTTTCATCACACACTATTTATTTCATATCACACATTCATTACAAACAATCTATCAACAATCATTAATTTTTACAAATCTTATATCTACTTTTGTTCATTAATTACAAATTCTTATTTATTTTATTTATTTATTAACCTGTTAATATTTTAAATATCCATTCATCCACATCATCATAATGCGCGCTAAATGACCTTAGCTGTCGATGCGCCTTAAAACACCATTCATTCATTCATTCTTTTATTTGAAGCCGCATTTCATAGAGGCTTTGCTTTAGAATAAAAATTACCTTTGATAAGAATGGACGTTCGTACAAGTTAAAACGGTAACGAAAAACACAACTACATGGCTGGGCAAAATTTACAAAGAACTGCAACTAGAGATAGAAATTTCCATGCCCATGCATTAATATCAACTTCTAGAAATACAGCTTATCTGTTCTCTCATGGTGCAGCATGCCAAATCTCAATATCATGATTTTCCTTAGAGCAATACTTGTTTTAAACAAATCTTTTATTTCAATACTTTTTTTTAACATTCATTTAATAAGCTGTCCATGGTATCTATTTAATGAATGAACAAATACTTTATATTTATTTAAATGCATAGAGAACTTCGACAATTACAAGTTTTATGAATGAATAATCCACTTCACGTTATGCTATGTATGATAAGGTTTACTCCATTTTTTGTCTGAATGATTCTTTTTTTTCTGTGATGGGGAATGTAATATGTAGATCTATCCAGTTTGATTCTTTTAAGAAATCACTAACCATGATTTGAATAAGTTACTGGTCAAGCAGGGGGAATCATGTGAACAATGTTTAAGATCCTGTTGTTGAACAAGAAGGCTGCGTCCAGGTATTGTTTGCTTTTATCACCTACTTATGCCAATGATAGCTACATTATGTACCCTGTATGAGTTAACCAATGATAGCTACATTATGTACCCTGTATGAGTTGCCAATGATAGCTACATTATGTACCCTGTATGAGTTAACCAATGATAGCTACATTATGTACCCTGTATGAGTTAACCAATGATAGCTACATTATGTACCCTGTATGAGTTGCCAATGATAGCTACATTATGTACCCTGTATGAGTTAACCAATGATAGCTACATTATGTACCCTGTATGAGTTAACCAATGATAGCTACATTATGTACCCTGTATGAGTTAACCAATGATAGCTACATTATGTACCCTGTATGAGTTAACCAATGATAGCTACATTATGTACCCTGTATGAGTTAACCAATGATAGCTACATTATGTACCCTGTATGAGTTGCCAATGATAGCTACATTATGTACCCTGTATGAGTTAACCAATGATAGCTACATTATGTACCCTGTATGAGTTAACCAATGATAGCTACATTATGTACCCTGTATGAGTTGCCAATGATAGCTACATTATGTAACCTGTATGAGTTAACCAATGATAGCTACATTATGTACCCTGTATGAGTTGCCAATGATAGCTACATTATGTACCCTGTATGAGTTGCCAATGATAGCTACATTATGTAACCTGTATGAGTTAACCAATGATAGCTACATTATGTACCCTGTATGAGTTGCCAATGATAGCTACATTATGTACCCTGTATGAGTTAACCAATGATAGCTACATTATCTACCCTGTATGAGTTGCCAATGATAGCTACATTATGTACCCTGTATGAGTTAACCAATGATAGCTACATTATGTACCCTGTATGAGTTGCCAATGATAGCTACATTATGTAACCTGTATGAGTTGACCAATGATAGCTACATTATGTACCCTGTATGAGTTGACCAATGATAGCTACATTATGTACCCTGTATGAGTTAACCATCAAATTTTCGGTTTTGGTGGTATATGATAACCCATAATTTATAATGGCATTGTGTCTTACACCCAGAAGAGAAACAAAGTCGATGGGCATGCATGTCAAAAACAGTCAGTCTTAAACTGCAATTTCTCATCTGAGGGTAAGACTCAATGCCGTTGTAAAGCATCGGCTATCATATACCGGCAGAATGAGAATGTTGAGGATCAACTCACAGCTATCATTGGCAAAAGTATGTGGAAAAAAACAAAAATACCTTGGCATGCCATCTTGTCCGGACATAAGATCGTTAACATTGGTCACATGATTACCCTGCCTGATGGTTGAATTGTATGAGATACCCATAATGTCCGTAATTAAAGTTGTGTCATACAGAAGCTGTATATAGAGAATAGATGGTTAGTGTCGTGAATCAATGTTGTCGGGCAAGGCTTAGGAATATTATCCGGTGAGCCGAAGGCGAAACGGATAATAATCCGATGCCGAGCCCGATAATTTTTCCTATTCAAAGACACCAATCATCTATTCTATTTATCCTGTTACCCTTATGTATACTTTTAAACAAACAAAATGAAAATAAAACATGGGAAAAAAAAGCAGAGAATGATGTAATCATGACGTCATGTACCATGGCGTTCTTATGACGTCATGATTTGTCACGTGGATGCGTTATATGGTTAGTGCCGGATATCACAAATGTTATACGGCACCTAGTTATCGGTCCCAAAATGGCTCTATTGACAGGATAAAGATCATTTACCAGCTCTCAGTTTGCTGCACAATATCTACAATAAGTTAGATTGATCTGGTCAAGCATTGCTGTATTGGACAGGCAGGTTTATCTGACACGAGTCCATGAATGTTGATAATAACCACACTTGGTGTAAAAATAAAGACCAAGTGGTCAATTTCTGTTAAAAAGCTATTAACATTGCAGATGTATTATTTTCCGTTATTCATTTTTGTTACATTTTATTAAAATCATTCATGTATGATCTCACATTTCTAAAACCAGTTTGCATGAGTACCTTTGTTGAACCACATTGGCATTTTTTCAGCTTAAAGAATTACAAAAAAATCTTATTTAACAATAGGGTGAATGGCTTGTAACAAACAATTTATCTGTATGTCCCAATTTATTCTACCACAAATGTTAAAGAGCTTGTAATTGCTGAGATTTGATACCTGCTGTTTCTTTGGATTCTTTACAAACTCATAGGGCCGACATTACAAAGAAGAAATGTAAGACATCTGTTTAACTTGTAGTTTATGTCTGGTTGGGGCTTGACACAATTTACAACATTTTCAGCAATATCCTGATGACAGATAACATATGGCATCATATCCAGGCAACTTTGATTTAAAGGCCCATAAAAGGAGAGTAATGCTACATCAAACAATATTATTTGGTAAACTTTTGGACAGAATCAAATAGTTATCACCAGAAAACATAATCAGCACAACTTAAATGTGAAAGTAAACCAGAAATGACCCAGATAAGCAAGTTTTATAATTCAGATTTCCTGAATCTTCACCTCTGACCTTGACAGTTGATACACACATTTTTGAACCTACCAATCAGAATTGGTTATTTTAAATATGTTAACAAACAGTTTGTTGATAAACATGATTGAATTGGAGACAACTATATTTCAAGCACAAAATAACTTATTTTAAATGAGTCTTTTTAAAAGGGTCTGAATGTATTCCTAAACTAATTCTCATTACTTTTATGATCATAATAAAATATCTCCATATATTTTTTCAGTAATTTATTTGTACTCCTCTCCTTTGATGTGCCTTTAAACTGTCAATGGCATTATAGTCACAGTGTTATTCCTTTATCAGGGAGTGACAAGAAGGCTTTTACTTCCATTGTTTTTAGGTCTTTCTAGTTAATCTATTATACCTCCACTAAATAAGACCCTGATATGTGCATTTTCAGCTGGGAAACTAACAGGAGTGTTTGTACAGCTGGTATTTGTATTTTCAGCTGGGAAACTACAACAGGAGTGTTTGTACTGCTGGTATTTGTAATTTCAGCTGGGAAAATATAACAGAATTGTGTGTAAAGCTGTTATTTGTATTTTCAGCTGGGGAACTATAAATGGAATGTATGTACTGCTGGTATTTGCATTTTCAGCAGGGAAACTATAACATGAATATCTGTACAGATGGTTTTTGTAATTTCAGCTGGGAAACTATAACATGAATATCTGTACAGATGGTGTTTGTAATTTCAGCTGGGAAACTATAACATGAATATCTGTACAGATGGTGTTTGTAATTTCAGCTGGGAAACTATAACATGAATATCTGTACAGATGGTTTTTGTATTTTCAGATGGGAAACTATAACAGGAATACATGCACAGCTGGTATTTGTATTTGCAGCAGGGAAATTGTAACATGAATGTCTGTACAGCTGATGTTTGTAATTTCAGCTGGGAAACTATAAAAAGGGATGCATGTACAGCTGATATTTGTATTTTCAGCTGGGAAACTACAACATGAATGTTTATATCCAGTATTTGTATGTTCAGCTGGGAAACTATTAAAGGAGTGTCTGTACAGCTGGTATTTGTAATTTCAGCTGGGAAACTATAAAGGGATGTCTGTACAGCTGGTATTTGTATTTTCAGCTGGGAAACTGTAACAGGAATGTCTGTACAGAGAGCTGGTGCAGGCCTCGATGCCTGTGGAATAACGCTGGCCGAGTTCACCAAACTCTACACAAGAGATGAGGAGTCCGCCACAGGGATAGTCCATGTATAGACACTGCAGGGGCCAGGTCTCTGACTATGGAACAGTTTAGGATGGGACGAACCATTCACCCTACAATGCCTTTCTTCATGTATGTCATGTATTCATCATTCGTTACTTGTTTGCTGTTACTGTTTCCTTTTTGTAGCTAAACTATTCGAATAATATGGAGATCTATACTACTCATAGGCGTCACACCTTTGTTAAGTTTGAATCTTAGGATCTACTTTATAGAATGGGTTGATACTTTACACATGTATTCAGGGTCTTAATCTAAGGTCACTTACTAAGTTTCATATCTCTAGTTTTGAATCGAAGCTAATTATGCAGTCTTTTGTACTTAGAAAACATTGGTCAAAGTTTTGGTGCAACTTGGTATGTCAACAACTATTTAAGGGAAATATTTTAATCTTGGCACCGTATTCAGAGTAATTTTGTAAGGTTCAACGTCCCTGAAACAAATAATATTCACTGACCTAAACCCCTCTCCGACATTATCGAAAAGTTGAGTAGTTGAGCACGTTGTCTTATGGACAGCTCTTGTTGTTTTATTTTCAGTTGTTGATTGTTTATAAGAATTCATAAGGGTAACAGAATAGATAGAATGGATTGTTGGTACCTTTGAATAGGAAATGTAATTGAACTTGGCTTCAGATCATTATCCGATTCGCCTTCGGTTCACCAGAGAATATTCCTACGCCTTGCACGATAATATTCCTACGCCTTGCGCGATAATATTCCTACGCCTTGTGCGATAATATTCCTACGCCCTGCACGATAATATTCCAACGCATTGCGCGATAATATTCCTACGCCTTGCGCAATAATACGAAAGATTCATGTCACCAACCTCCTATTCTCTGTAACCATACTAAGTAGCTTTGTATACCAATTTGTACCAATGCGCAATGGCTAAAAGTATGTGATTTGTACATAAACGATTATTGTTATTTGTTATAAAAGAATTATACTAATTTGGTATATTGTAAATATGTGTTCAGTGCAATACAATTCTTATTAATAAATATGTTTTAACAAAAGTCAATCCTTGAATTAAAGAGCTTATAGAGGAATGTAATAAGGTTAAACTAAAAATCTTAATAAGTGGCTAATTGTAAGGTTAGTTGGATAATTAAGTTAATTGTAAATATTGATTTTAACGAATTCCGCATTAAATGCTTTAAATGCTGATTTGACTTGAAAGTATCATCCATATCCAAATAATTTGTAAATATTCTATAATTATCTAGATTTTTTTTTTGAAAGATGCTTTTGAAGAAGAGGGAGGGAGAGAAAAAAAAACTTAACATTATGAAAAATGGGGTATAAGCTTGTGATGAGCAATTCCTTATTTGTCACCATGTTTACAATGAAGGCATTGGTCAAGTGGTAAAGTGTGGCCTCGATAAGATACTCAAGGGCCATAGGTTGAAATCCCGGGAATAGCGGGAATAGCGGGATTGGCTTTGCAACCTTTCATTGATCCACATTTGGCGCGCATACTTATTTATGTATCTTAGTCTTGTATATTAAATATGTCTTTCAATTCTCGTTAAATTCTTTCTTGTTGGTACTTATGAGATTGTTATGATTACTATCAATAATGGATTAGACAATAAACAAATCAGTTAGCATGTGATACATTCCTGGAATCTGTAAATATGATTGATACATGATTGAAGTTTGTGTAAAACACAGCAAGACACTCATCCCATGTGAAAGATTCAAAAACTAATTTATGAACTTTATGAACATTCATGAATGTTAAATGGCCATTCATGAATTCAACACTGTATTCACAAAATTTAAGAACATGTTCATGAATATCAAGAACAGGTGCATGAGTGTATTCATGAACCTGTGCCTGATGTTCATGAACATATTCTTGAATTTAATGAAAAAATTTATGTGTTCATGAACGACCATTTAGTTTATGAATAAGTTCTTGGATCTGTAGGATGAGATGTTTGTAAGACACCCACTATTGTGTCACAGGATACCCAATACTACTGTGATATAGACATGTAATGTCGTACTAGAGATAGTGGGAACGAATACTTAACCCATTATCAAACAATTAAAATATTTAACCACTTTGATGCAGACGACGCTGGAAAATATTGTCGGAAAAGGAAAAATTGCTCTGAATGAGCAATTTCTACTTTTCCCACAATGTTTTCTGCGCTATCAGAAGTTTATTTTTCAATATGATCACATTTTGAAAGGTCGTCTTGCAAACTCTTTCAATTTGGGTAAGAAACAAATTTGACGTTTGGGAAAGAATATTTAGAGCTGTACCATGGGCGCTAAAAACTATTTCAAAGACCAGAAAAAGAATACATTTTTTGCATTGTTTCATTACGCTATAAAGAATTATAATATGTTCACTCTTGAGATATATGGGCACATTGCTTTTTTCATGAAACAGTGCTCTATTAACGATATTTTGAAACGTTATCACGAATTTTTATATCTACACAACCAGAGACATAGATAGATCTGACACAACACATTGATTACAATTGAAATAACTGTATAATATTGTGTCATGTAGGAAATCGTTTGCATAATTCGAATAATTGTTCAACTAGCACAGTGTTAATATATTATTTCTAATTGTTGTTTAATAAAAGTGCTCTACAAGAAACGCTTCTTCCTGTATTTTATGAACGCGGCCCGCTGAAAGACAAACATGCATTTTGAAATCCGTATAGCCTGAGTTCAAGCACCCATATGTAGCGTATTCTTAATTTAAATCTTTTTTTCCTTTATGATATTTTTTTGTTTTCCATTATCTATAGCCGTCATCATTTAAACACCCAAAGTAGAGAACAACACGCTATTTGGGATAGTTGATATTTGGTCCCAAAACACGGACCATAAACAGCTAGTTGTTTGGTATTCGATATATATGTATGTACATATTGTAACGAACCGAGCAAATTTACTATCAAAGACACATCCGATCAGAAAAATACACCGTCGTCAACTGATCAGTTTGTGCTGTCTATTCATGCACATGCATGTTGCAATGCGTTAAGTTTCCGAATTTGCATAAATGTAAAACATTCCATAAACGTTATAATAGCAATCAAAATAATAACAGTGTTTTTGAAAGCAAAAACCTTTACAGATCATTGTTATCTTGATTGATAATTATTATATTACGTCCGTCATCTTCAAGCGCATTTATCGACAGTTAAGTTATATAAATCCCTTTAACAAACAAACTATGAGAAAACAATGGCGGCGTTCTAAGGACGAGTTTTCCAGTAAGTGATTGTCGATAACCAATAGAGCCTTGCCCAGGAAGGAAACATTCCCTCGGAGTCATTCTGACCTCATTTATTGATTGATAGATGGAAATTACAGGCGGGAGAATCACGTGACCAATGCTTACGATATTATGTCCGAACAAGATGGCCGTGTCCATTACGGAAGAGCTATTCTTTTCTTTTTTCACATACTTTTGCCAATGATAGCCACATTATGTACCCCGCTCGAGTTGACCATCAACTTTCTGGTTCTGGTGGTATATGATAACAGATGCTTTATAACGACGTAACGTCTAACACTCGACAGAGAAATCGCAGTCGACGGGCGCGCAGTCGGTCTTCGAATGGTTCCGACCTCAACCGATGTTTACCGAGAACAACCGAAGAAATCCGACGAAAGAATTGGCGGATTATGGGTATTCTACCTTAACAGCAGTACAATGGCGTAGTCACAAACGGTAAAGAAAGTGATTATCGTTTTTATGGCCCTTTCATTGCAGCAATGCCAAATTGTATTACCGGGTCTTCTAAAGCTTCTATTCACACACAACTCATTAAACATCGAACAGATTTCGTATCAGGCGTGTTTAAATAGAACCGATCACATCAATAACGTTCGATTACCATAAAAATGTTTATATCTCAGTTTGCAATTCAATCCCGAATTGTAAAATTGATGTCGTTAAACACATTTCAAACGAGATTATATTTATCATCCGATGCTTGATTGAAATGATTTTTACTCCGTTTTCAATATTTCCACTGCTATGTGAAAGTGGACGACAGTGGTGCAGAGATAGATCGTCTGTCTCTTGGGTTCGATATCCATTAGGCGCTTTGAAAATGGCCGGGACCAGCCCACAAATCGGCGCGAGTAATGGTTTAATAACCGAGAAGCAGTCGGCAAGAGTGAATTTAACAAGGGTCAAGCTACCTACACAATCGATCTAAAACAAATAAGGTAATAATAAGATACTACCAAACTTCTATGATAATTTAACATATTTTAAACTAGTACCAGTTAAGGATGATGCATCAACTATTCCGGACACTAACCCATTAGTAAGATGTTTGAATCTCTGATCTCCCGGAACCTGGTGCTTTAACTAGTCGGTTGGTTCTCTCGACATTGGTATAATTGTTCTTACTGATGTGTATGCTTATTTCATCAGACCGTCCCTTCCCCTTTTCTGACACCGATTCCGTTTTAGAATAGTGGGGAGTTATTAATGATACTTGTTTTTTGTCGCATCAGGAATCCAAGCCAAAGTTGGGTGCAACAGCATTGCTTATCTACAGAAATCATAAAAATATGTTTTTCGTGAGTCTAAAAACAACAAAAGCCGTAACGTCTCCATAAACAGGCATCCGTTGAGAGCACTGTGGCAAAACGATAATTCACTCATCGTGAGCGGATTCTTCTTTTGTCACAATACTTTCAACTCCTATTTTTATATATTACACAATAACACAGCGTTTCATTCAATGATGTGTAAATCTGCCTAGATGTGTTTAACCCTATGCCGAACGAACTCTAGTGATTACTTGTCTGAAGCAGACGACTTAAGAAAACATTGCGAGAAAGGATGAAATTGCTCTTCATGCGCGATTTATCCTTTTCCCTTAATGTTTTCTACCCTATCGGAACTTTGTTTTTTAATTTTATCACATTTTGAATTGTCGTCTGCATGCTTTTTCAAATTGAGACAGTCCAAAAGTTGCCGTTTAGTAAGGGGTTAAAATGACCTAAAACTGAATTTAAAAGGACAGCCTTTGGGCATATTGCGATAAGGGGAGAACTTGCTGATCATGAGCGTATCCCTTGGTCGCAGAGTTTTCACTTTTTATAAAGCTGTAAAATATTTTACTATACATTTTACATTGTTACCTAGATGTGTTAAAAATTATCTCCTGCAGACTCCGCAAAATATAAGCAATGATGGCATTGTGATAGAAGTAGAAATCGCTCATTGTGTGCGAATACTTTCGTCGCAATGTTATCTTTCTTGTATTAAGAATTAACTCAGCTTTATATGAATATTGTTCATCTACCTAGCTGTGTTCAGAAACACCTGCTGCATCCTTCGTTACAGACAACCTTTGATAAGATACTTCTATTGTAAAAAGGGATAAAGCAATGTTTTAGTTAGTAGTTTGATCTTTTACCTAGATGTGTTCAATGTCTGCTGCGGACATTTTGACAGACAATCTTGGGAGAATTGAGGCAAGTGGGGAATTCGCTCTCCATGAGTAGATCCTTCCTTTTCCACAATATTTCCAACTTTCATTAAGCATGAACACAGCTTTATTCTGTATTCTGTCAGTTTGTCTATATGTATTCAATTTGTCTGCTGCTGACTTAACAATTATATCAACCATTGAGGGCATTGTGACAAAGGGAGTATTAGCTCACTGTAGGCGAATTCTACTTTTCTCTCATTATTTTCACACCGTTTTTCATAGGGTTGTCCAAAGACCTAATAAACATGTTTATTAGGTCTTTGGGTTGTCTTATATATTTGTAAACATATGTTCGATATGCCTGCTATAGACCTCTTGAAACAGAAAATACTTAATTCCAAATTGCATGTTAATGCTTTATAATCATCTAACATATATATCAGGGAAATATTGTAAAAAATATGTTTGTATTATGGGCCGGAGGCCTCATATATTGTGAATAAAATCATTTGCCTTCTTAGCGCTTACACATAACCACCAGTTTTGTGTCTTGCACCAGAATACTTCAAAATGCATTGTTGCAAGGGAGAAATTGCTTGTCACAAGACAAGCAATTTCTCAATTTGCCACCATGTTTTTCAATCTATTCACATATCACAACAGCAGAGCTGAAATGGTTTTCACATGGAAACAAAGCTTTTCTTAACTCGTCTGCTTCAAATAAAATAATGTCGAATGCTCTTAACACTGTCCTTTGGTACGATTCAATGACATATGAAGTTCTTTAATGCTTCATGTTCCGCGATAGCAAAAAGCTATTAAACCAATAATGTTTGAATTCATATTTGTTCAGTGCAGGCTTGATTGATGTATATTTTATTGGGTTCTGAAGTTTACATACTTTATCATATACTATGACCCATGTTTATAGTTCCGGTCCCGACCGATGTGTACCGAGAACGTCCGAAGAAATCCGATGAAAGAATGAGTTTCAAAATGGCGGATTATGGATATTCTACCTTAACAAATTGGCCCGATGGGATACATTGTCCATAGATAAAGAGTAGAAAACTGTATAAAAAAAACCCGAACAACAATGGATTGTGTTCAATAATTAAACTACCAATATTGTTGTGCGAGAATATGTATCTTATCAAAATGAAATACAGACATTGATTACAAAATGGATGAAATCATTGTCGAAAAGAATTAACTGCTTATCACTATCAATTTTTTTAAATGGTTACTTAACCAAATAGAAAATTTAAGCTTTTATTGCAAACTCAGCAAAATGTGTACTTAGCAAACTTAAACATTCAGAGTCATAGACGCAAATGAAGTAAACCCATATTATTTTTTTATCATTTACTACGTCACTTATATGCCTTATGAAATATCTCCCGGTTTTGATTAATATATTTCATCATTATATATTATACACTCTTTGTGTTTATTCAAATGTATTTTATTTATGTAGTGACAACATATAATGTTTGTGCCAATAAATTAATTTTAATTGAACTGTTTAACTTTCTTCCACAGGTGTGTGTAACCAAGGGAGGTCTGTGACGATCATAAAGTCTGATAACATAAAGTCTGATAATAACAGTACTAGTTCTCTTTGTTATTGTGCTCGGTAAAACTCGAAGTGAAACAGACGTGATAATAACAGTACTAGTTCTCTTTGTTATTGTGCTCGGTAAAACTCGAAGTGAAACAGACGTGATAATAACAGTACTAGTTCTCTTTGTTATTGTGCTCGGTAAAACTCGAAGTGAAACAGACGTGATAATAACAGTACTAGTTCTCTTTGTTATTGTGCTCGGTAAAACTCGAAGTGAAACAGACTCTTAACAGTAATCGACTTTTGACAATCGACAACGCTACATCAATCACTGTCATCACAAAATTTCACCCAGATTTGGATAAAATTTAAACGTTTTTTCTAAAGTTTTTACCGGATATTGTTGTTAATTTTGCAAAAGTGTCTTGTTGTGTTGATTTCTGACCAGTTGGGTCATGCAAACTCGAATTATGAAAACTGAAACTGTTCCAGTAAGTATCTACGTTTGGATCATTCGGACCAATGGTCATGGGACAATTGTGGTGGCAGAGATCAATCGAATAAAGGGAGATCACTGTGAGGAGTTTGGAAATGCCAGACACATTTATACTGGTAATTACGAGCTCCACTCAATTGTTACTCATTAACCAAACGCCAAATTTTCTACTGTCCCAAATTGACAGAGTTTGCAGACGACATTTCAAAATGTGATGAAATTGGAAAATAGTCTTCTGAGAGGATGGAAAACATTGTCACGAGCAATTTCTCATTTTTAATTATTGGTTAAATCTTGTTAATGTTTGGTAATGGGTTTATATGGTAATAAATCGCCAAGAGGAATCAGAATTGAAAATGTTTTATAACCCCCATTCAATGCATATACATCTACATATTTTGTAGGCCTATCTACTACAGAAGAGACAATATACCTCGAAGATCAAGGTACCTCCTGCAAATGTTCGACAGGGAGCTCGACGTAAAGCTGTACTGAATACAAAGACTAGAACTAAAGGACGATTAATTTGGGGCCCCGTTATTAACTTCGACGTATAGAGGAGTTCGACAATCAGAAATTCGAGGTATTTTTATTCTACTGTTTTAACGTTTTATTCATATGTTTTTATCTTCTTTTTCGATTTGATAGATCTAGTGTTTAAGTGCATTCATCAAAATTTACTAACGAAAATTTGATAATTTTCTCTGTCAAACCAAAATTACGCACCACTTTGATAGGCTTAGTTTAAATACAGAATTTTTTTTATCATATTTTATATGAAGTAAATATTTGTTGATGTCGATCCATATGTTTAGCTATTTAAGAACAAACGATCTCTCCAGTTGATTGATGGGTGGGTATTACTGCAGATTTGTCTGGGAATTGACGAGAATTCAGTGACACTAAGTAGTTTATTGACCGAACTTTGATAATGCTGTAGCATATGACGTCGTACAAACAGTTGGTAACAATCATCGGTCAAAGACCAGGCAAAAACAAAGCATCATGATAAAAATAAAAAAAAAAGTTAAAAAAAACCCTCGTAATTAAATAAGATAAAGTCTTAAGGACAGTCCACTAGTTCTCCGATGGTAATTGTTTCTACATGTTGCCTCTCAGAGAGTATCTGTTGAACACTTTTACAAAGAACATCCAAGAAGTCTTTGTTCTTACACATACCTTTTCAACAATCCATGGTATTGTCCCGAAATTGATTTAACTTGACTTAGTACCCTTTTTTGCTGTGATTTAGTTGTTAAACCATATTGTCATCGTACCTTCTTGTTAATATGGAAAGAATTCACCCTTTGGTAACTGGTTTTTATACGTACGTATATGAAAACCAAAAAACCAACAATCGTATCAAATACATGTAGGATTTCCGATGTGATCGAGTCGTTTATAGTCCAACTCGGAAAAAAGCGTTCAATTTAATTCTGTTTATTGTTCAATTAACAGGTAAAAATTGTTTATGTTTTTGAGTTCCCTATTTCGGGGAGGGGGAATGTTTGCTCTGCCATATTGAAGTATGTATTTGTTTAAACCTACCACATTTGTATGGAATGAATAGGCAAAAGATCTCTTTAATGATGTTTGCCGAATGTTATTTAATTCAATCAAGTTAAAGGTTGGTTTTAAGAAGCAACAACGACCGAAGACGACAAACGACAGGAGAAATGGACAGTGCATGCATACTGAAAGCGCCAAAAATGAGCTATTTCTAGATAGCATGAAAAAGTCCAATTTTTATTTGTGAAAAAAAACACCTTTTTATATGAACAATATGTAAATAGCACAAACAAAACCAATCAATAATAATAGTAATAAAGGTAATACATATATAGAGCCATAGAATGTATATCTCTATACAGCGTATATCATCATAGACCTTTTAACAGCACAATATGTATTTCTGTTGTTTCACCTGACGGTGTTCTTCTTTTACCAAATGCATTATAATCTATGTCATCGGGCATTCTTAAATGCAGTACATATCAAATAGAATAACGATATTCAAAATTGGTACCATTTTCAGATGAACCTACATTTACATTTTGTGTATTTGTTTTTTATTTGATATGTTCTCTACGGTTTTAATGTATAGCCTATATTACAATGGTATGTTTTGTTAGATGTTCGGTAAATCAGAAATAATCGATGCCTGTATCGGTAGGATGCACACCACTGATCACAAATACTGCCGACAAACCCGGATAACAAACGGGGCCTTGTAACGTGGGTAGGGGGTCACATGTACGCGGTTATCTTACACTGATGGAAGACCGATATAGACATTGGTTTAACATTCGTCAAACAAGGACGTATATTCAGTGATTGAGTTTCTTACTTAAAGGCCCATGAAAGGAGGCTAATGCTAAAAACTATATTATTTGGTAAACTTATGGTCGGATTCATTTACTGTAGTACATGTAATAATCACAAAAAAACCCAACATCAGCATAATTTAAACGTGAAAGCTAACGAGAAATAACCCAGAATAGCCAGTTTAATAATTCAGATTGTCTAATTCTTCGCCTCTGACCTAGTCACATGAAACGCAAAGTTTTGAACATACCAATCAGAATTCGTCATTTTAAATCTCTAAACAAAGGGATTGTTGATAAACCTGCTTGAATTGGAGACGACTGCATTTCAAGCAATCGGAACTACTCGGGTATTTCCGTGAGCTGTAAAATACACCTCGGATATAAGTGTAGGGTTACAATTTTTCGGGTAAATCGGCATCCGCCAATGAACACCTTTTCTAAGCGTGCATGTTAAGTAGTTCAATGTGTATGGAAGTGTTGGACATCCTTTTTAATCACTTTTGATCAGTAACTCATACCAAATGGCGAACTTGTTGTTGTGACATGTATACTTGTTTCCTCAATCAAATTTAACGACTTTTTGGATTTTACATTCAAAATCTATTTTTAGAAACGAAAGAAAGTGACGTCATTCTCGCGGGAAACAATATGGCGTCATCCCTATTATTTCAGAGGTGTTTTCTATTGGATAAACGCGATGTGTTCAGATTGGACGTCAATCTGAACACATCGGGTTTATCCAATAGAAAACACCTCTGAAATAATAGGGATGACGCCATATTGTTTCCCGCGAGAATGACGTCACTTTCTTTCGTTTCTAAAAATAGATCTTGAATGTAAAATCCAAAAAGTCGTTAAATTTGATTGAGGAAACAAGTATACATGTCAAAACAACAAGTTCGCCATTTGGTATGAGTTACTGATCAAAAGTGATTAAAAAGGATGTCCAACACTTCCATACATATTGAACTACTTAACGTGCACGCTTAGAAAAGGTGTTAATCGGCGGATGCCGATTTACCCGAAAAATTGTAACCCTACACTTATATCCGAGGTGTATTTCACAGCTCACGGAAATACCCGAGTAGTTCCGATTGCATTTCAAGCACAAAATAACTTATGTTAAAGGAGTTTATTGAAAACGGTCTCACATCATTTATAAATTAATTTTCATGACTTTTATGAATATAATAAAGGAACATATCTTTTTTCAATAATTTATTTGGACTCATATCCTTTCATGTGCCTTTAATAGTTGATATTATTTTTGTTGTCGTTAGGATCGGAGCAGTTAATTCCAAATTGATAACTTGGATCATAGACCATCATCAACATTATCATCATCCTTATAATTATAACGTTCGTGGAACGTTTATGCAAATTTGGGAATCTAATGCATTGTTATAGAGAACATGCTGGTGTATTTAAACTGACACCAAAACGGATCACGGACGACACTGTTTTTTTTACTGATCATTGTCTTTTACTGATCGGATATGATTGTATCTGAGAGGTTTATTTGCTCTGTTCGTTACATAATTGTTATAACTATTATTATTTTAATTACTGCATAATCAGTATTATTAGAATTATCATACAGAGTGAATAGTTGACAGAAGCTTTAGTGCAACATTAATTATGAATATAGATTACATTTATCACCAACATTCTTTTATTCGTTAGTCCTCTATGATAAAATGGCCATATGATCCTTCAATTGATATACCTGTCTACATAGAGATGAAATGTCTACATAAATTACCATACATGTTTAACGTGACGTGCATCTTATGTTTTTATTGTTTTTTTTTTGTCTTTTTTTTCTTTCGTGGCATTCGGAAATTTTAGAATACCTATAATAAGTTAGCCGTAGAAGCATAAATAGTTATAACTTATGACGGATTTTAGAGGTTTTTGGAAAACATCAAATTCTAAGGGAATTTCGGCATGTGTAGATGACAATACAATTTGGGATTTTCCCAACTTAAAGTAACGGAGAGTTAATAGAAACACCATTGTAGTCAACGGTTTATGTTAACGTTTTTAAATATGCATGTACCACATTTAACCATTTACCAAAAATTCGTCTGTCCCAAATTGAAAGAGTTTGCAGACGATATATCAAAATGTGATGAAATTGAAAAATAATATTTTGATAGGGCAGAAAACATGGTGGGAAAAGGAGAATTGCTTGTTCAAAGCAATTTCTCCTTTTCCCACAATGATTTTCAAAGTCGTCTGCAACAAACTGGTCAAATGTCTTTATTGTTTGGTAATGGGTGTAGGGTGGGTTTTCTGCAGACACAGTCAGGGTATTAGCAAATGCACTCAATCCCTACTCGACTACAGTTCAATTGGCGCATAGAAAACTAAAACTGTTTCACAATCATTGTGTTCGCACAAATAATTGTTTATATAAGTGAACATGAAGTAAATAAATCAATACAATCATCCAACTGAACGAGCCATTTAACGTCGACTCTAACACGGAACACTAAGTTATGCTATATCGGTTATTGCTCATTCTGTCGTACTGACCATTGACGGATGGTAATAGATCAACATCACCGATTATAAAGGAGTTGTTTGTAACTATAAGTCAACTTCAAGTACGAGCAATGTAATGTGAACCGAGTTTCTGCTGAATTAAATTTATTACCTGGGATTATCTTAATACATTGTTTACGACTCAAGTTTTCATTCAGCGTCTGTGTGGTTCAGACATTATTAGGCAATTTCCAAGTTAACTTGACAAAATTTGTGTTAGAAGTTTATGATATAATGGTGCTAGAACTAACATTACTAAGAGGCAGTTCGGAAGTTTTCTACTACAAGGAAAAAATGCCATTGAGTGAACAATGATGTCCTAAAAAAGATAAAAAAAAAAGAAGACGAAGAAAAACCAAACGATTCGTTGTCAGATGTTAAAGGAATGATTGAGAAATACATATAGCTTATTCCTTTCTTTATAAGTACATGTACAGTGAAGAGTGATAACAATCTTGTGTGAACGACTATTACTTAACGTCATTAGTAAACTTATTAGAAATTTTGTGTTACCGAATTTAATAGAAGGTAATTACTAATAAGATAAGGTCTATTTGACATTTAATTCCGGTAAGATTTATATATACATTTATCTTACATTACTTATGGAAACTATATAGAGTGTTTTTAACATACAGCCCCGTTTCGTGCCATTATTTGTGTGAAAGACGTTACTTATAGACGATGTTTAAGTTCCATATTGTAGCATATCAACCCCGTGTGTGATATATTGACATACGCCGTGTTAATTGTAGCCGATATGCCATCCCTATACGAAACACTGACAGGCGTGGTCAGAAAACATCCCGGGGTCAGGACAGATTTCGAGTGCCAGGAAATCGTGCCGTGGTTCCGGAACAAGTCGCTGTTGTTGGAGAAAATCAAACCAGGTTGGTGATAACATTTACCCTTAAAACCAGGATTGTTCAAGCTGATTTCAACCAAGATTCAATTGTATCACTATAATCATTTAATTCATAGATCTTTTTCTACCGATTTTGGGTAAGGACATGCTGTCTCATCCATAATATGGATATATTATATGATAATGTTTTAGACGCCTATTCGTGTTTTTATTTATATAGCAGCCAGAGAGCACGGTAATGTGTTGGCAAATATCGGATTGTGTTGCGATTTTTCGAATATTTACATTTTTATCGTTTTTTTTGCTTTTATGTTCACATATTATCGCTTTACCAAAACTGTAAAAATCTTAACTTTGAAAATTCTGTCGCTGTAGACTAGTTTTGAAACTCTTTCGTTGAATTATTTCGGTCGTTCTCAGTATACATCGGTCGGGGCCGGAACTATTTGCTTTACACCGATCACGACTGAAGTAATTCGACGGAAGAAATTGTTTCAAATTGGCGGATTATGGGTATTCTACCTTAATTTCTTTTAAAACGTTTACAACGTGATCGGCTGAACAGTGTTTACTATTGCTTTCAGCTTGTTTTAAAAGATACCTTTTCTCAGACGATTGATTCAACGCAATCGATGTTTCAGATCCCTATGAACACAATCACAGATGCATTTCGAGCCTTTGTCAAATATATTTTGTGACGTATAAAGCCTATGATGAAGTCTGTTTCGAGACAAAATGACGTTTCTGGTTGTCAGGATTTGCGTTGTTTGCCACCGAACGATTTAGTGTTGGAAGCAATGGCTGTCTTATATGGCTGTGATTCAATACATAAAGGGACAACATTAAGGCTAAAATACCGACCGTACGTCAGCCAGACAGCTGGACAAACATTTTGACATATAGACACAGACAGACAGACAGAGAGACGGACGGACAAACAGAGAGACGGACAGACAGACAGACAGACAGACATACAGACAGACAGACAAAGACTACTACAGTATTTGTTTAAGTAAATAGTATTATTTAGATTCTGATTGATGCGCACCATCTCGGTACGGTGTTTTTTTTCTGTGAACGCTAACTTAGTGATAAGTTGTTTAGTGGTGTGATAGTCGCAAATGGCTTGTCAAATAGCTTGTCATAGATTGTTACAGTGCCAGAGTGGGTCAGACAGACTCTATTTAGAAATTCTGGTAGATACTGTCAAAGAGGCAGAGCATCACAAATTTATAAAGACAGGTCAGTAGCTATTTATATATCTACAGAGAGATATATGGTTGTAAGATCGAAATAAGATATTGTTTTATTGGCGATTGTCTTTTCCAACAAACTGTAGTTTGTAATACAGTTAAAAATAACAAGATAGGTGAACCATGGTCAGAAATCCGTTAACCATTTTGATTTCATAATCCTCGTTAATCCGACTTGGTATCCCCGACTTGAACTTACAAAGGTTCCTAATTGCGCCTGTTGGCCTAAAGGAATGTATTAACGAGTTTCAAGTTCTAAGTTTGAAATAGTTGATTTGCATATAAACTAAGCATATTTTTTTGTCAGACATAAATACAACATACAAATGCATAAAAATGCATAAACATGGCAATGCACACATATATGGACGAAAAAAATGTTTGTGATGAAAAAAAAACCCAACATAATATGAAATTAAGATGAATGAAAAACTAAAAGCTAGAACACTTGTAGTTATAAGGAATGATGGGTTAATTACAATATGATTATTGCGTCTACTATTAACCTTATCTAAGAGCTTACTAAAGCTAAAACTTGTTTCCTTAGAATTTGATTCCATTAGCCATATGCATTTCGGAATGTTCGGCCAAGTACAATAGTGTTTTGGCAAATACAATATTTTTATTTTCCTTACAAAAAGGACATACGAGGAGTAGAAGGTGAAATTCGTTTTCAATTACATTTAAATTGCATACTAGACAGTTCCTATCATTTCTTGCAATGTTTCTTTGCCTGCCTACTTCGATTTGTAGTGATTAACAGTCCTGAGAACTCCAAATCTTACACAGCATAATGGATTGTCGATCCGGAGCAGTTTATGTATACTGTCAGTTGTAATTGTATTTGTGCCAAGAAACTGTATAGTTTACGTCTTGAATAAAACTTTGTCTTTGTCACTGTCATTGTCTGATCGGAGAGGATTTGTATGTACACAATATTTCACGCACTTGATGCTTTAGGTATGGCAAGACGTTTTTCAACGAGATTATGTTAGCTTAAATTCGTATAAGCTTCTTGATATGCACTTTCATTTATTTGGCCTTTGTTTATGGACAAACGATTTAGAATTCCGAATGATTCATGTCCGTTTATACAGTTCTGAATGACTTGGCCATGACCGTGGGCGAAAATTACTGGGTGCGGAAGTCTTCACTTGTCGGGAATCACACTTTTCGCCTCGTAGGGGGAATGGATCATCACTTTACCAATCATAGCTGTGTTGTATAACTAATATCAAACGACATGATAACTTAGGTTAGATTTGGTAGAATGTACAGCCTATATACCGTTATAAGAGACCAGAATTCGCTCGGATTTATGCGAGTTTTAACAACGACCAAAATTTATAAGGGAAAGTTAATCACTTGTTTGTTTATTCTAACAATTCACCTTTAATGAGGTACAGCATTGGAAAAGGGGTCAGTTTCTGATCTAGTGTTTTTGCTTTTACAAAGATCAGTATGTGCCTACAACTCAGTCAACACCATATATCACAGACCGGTTCTACCTTTAGCCTAGGACGTATATGTAGACGTACATATATACGAACACTGACGCTGTATGCACGAAAGCCGGATCGTAAAGCGTCCTACCAGCACATACTGATCGGTACGATTGCTCGTCACATTTTCTTTTCTAAAGTAACGGCTAATCTAATCCGGATTATCCGGTTAATCCACTAATCGGTGTTGAGGATCGCTAGATTGTGATTAGTGGGTAATATTAATCAAAACAAACCGCGATCATTCGTTAAACAAAAGGGCTGGCTTACAGAGCCATGTGGCAGTATAAACCGAACTCAACACCATGTGCACGACTGGTGATCGTTCTACCGCACCGCCATGGTGCTGACAACGCAATCGGTTCCACAACTTCCGGCGCAATCGGTTTTAGCGTTTTTAGGGTATTCTTTAGCTATTTTTCTGCATTTTCAGACAAGTAATCAAAAATCTAAAAACATGATTCAATCTTTATTGAATTCAGCCGCCTGTAGGTAAAGCTTCAGTTTTGAACTCGTGGAATTGGTTGAAGTTTCGTAAACATAGAAAAATGAATATTTGACGGACGTAATATTATAAACACATACTCGTATAACACGGATTCATCGAACGGTTGATGTTGTTGTTGTTGTTGTTGTTGTTAGTTTAACTTGTTATAAAGAAGCGTTCTCTAGATGTGAAGTTAAATGCAACTTAATTCTAAAACGTTAGTATTTATATCAAAACGTTTATATACTACTTATAGAGTTCGTATAATCCGGAAAGTTCGAGCTCACACAAACCAAACATGACGTCCTAGGTAAAACAGCGGGTTAAAGGGGATACGATATTTTCTGATTGAAGAGTCAACCATCGCAGTCGATCTGTGTTAATTGGGTAACCCATTCGGTGACTCATTTGGCAACTAAAAAGGTAATTCATTGGGTAACTCATCGGATAATTCATCGAGTAACCATTGGGTAACTCATTGGGTAATTCATCGGGCAAATCCTTGGGTAACTCATTGGAACTCATTGGAAACTCAAAAAAGTAAATTAGAAGAGGTTTATGCCCGCCATTTTCTTCTTTAAGCACAGAGACAAATGCGCAGAGTTAAGGGAAAAACTGACCTTTTGCTTTCACTTTACAACATTACCAAACTTGAAAGTGTTAAATAAGAAAAACGTATGTTTATATAGATAAAGACTCAATCGTTCTGTACATCGATCACTCATGTCAATAATATGAATCGATTAAGGCGAATATCCACCAATCGCAAGACAGGATCACTGAAATATGATCCGAGTTTATGTCAATGTTTAAGTCAATATTTAAGTATATCAGGTCTTAAGTACATGACCTGTCTCTATCTCGCATATACTCAGGACCAACAACATGCCGGCGTACATTGCGAGATAGGGACGGAATTCCATCTAGAACATTTTTTTCGCAGAGTCATAGTTCTAGCAGCATGGTTGTACGTGAATGGCCCACCATTTGCCCTTGATATCCACCTTAATGAACCGTCTATGAATGAAAACCGCGTCTTTCGGATTATATGCGGCTTAACTCTTTACCAAACAATAACGACATTTGATCAGTTTGTTGCAGACGACTCTGGAAAACATCGTGGGAAAAGGAGAAATTGGCCTTGAGGAGCAATTTCTCCTTTTCCAACACTGTTTTCTATTCAATCAGAAGATTACTTTTCAATTTTCAATTCCATCACATTTTGAAATGTCGTCTGCAAACTCTTTTTCAATTTGGGACAGTCGAAAGTTTGGCGTTTGGTAAAGGGTTGAATGCAGTTCACGGTCCTACATGTACAGCCAGTCTGATTGACTCCGACTTTTAGAAATATCATTAATAGAAAAAATCATAAATGATGTATTGACTTTAGAATGTAAATAGATAGGTTTACACCACTTCTACGTAATGGGCTGTTTTATGTTTACAACTAAAAACACGATAATATTGGTAGATTAGCACTATGACACCAAAGCTAAGTGAATCTTTCGTACACTAAGACGTTTTTGTCTCTTTACCATTGTTGTTTTCTTGTAAAAACACTCATCTTTGTGAAGGGTCAATCGTTGTAAAGAGGCATATTATTCATGAACCTCATGGTAATGCAAATAGAAATTTGTAATGTCAGAATGTTCTTCCTAACATGAAAACCAATTTGTATTATGTATTAGATCTAAATGTAAGTATAATGGCCTGTGGTCTATGTACCATGGAATTTTGAATTTGAATTTGAATTTTTTCCTCTGTTTGCTTGAAATGACTCAATCGAATCTGGAAGCAAATAGCATAATTCATTCAACATTTTTTTACGTTCATCATATCGGCATTTAGTTGTCTGTATGTTGTTTTATAATTACAGACTGGTTAGTTCAGTATATGTTTTACCCGGTTAACTAATGGCCAATCGTCCGCCCTTTGTATTAGGTACTGTACGTGTACCGCTGTCATTGGCAGTAAATTATGTCGGCATTTTATAATCTACCTTCAGGAAATGTTTATTTATTGTAAGATTCAGTACTTTAAGGATATGATGATACAACACACACCTGAAAATATAATATGTAAGACATAAATAAAGCCAAGAAAATACATATCTTAATCAGAAATAAGTGTTTTGACTGTGGTCTTTATGCCTCTCGACAGGAAATAGTGGTTCATCGAAGTTTATTTCGATTTATTCATTCAACAATAAAAGACCCCCCCCCCCTGGTTTCTCACAATATCGACATTGCCCCTGCACCAGTAGGGTCATGTAATGTTTCTCGACATGAACAAAACGTTCAACCAATGATTAAAGGCACATACAAGGAGATAATTGCTATATCAAACTATATTATTTGGTAAACATTTGGTCAGATTCAAATAGTCATCACCAAAAAACCACATCAGCACAACATAAACATGAAAGACAACCAGAAATAATCCAGATTTGCCAGTTTAATAATTCAGATCATGTGATTCTTCACCTCTGACCTTGACAGTTGATACACAAATTTTTGAATTGGCCAATCAGAATTCGTTATTTTGAATATGTAAACAAACAGGTTGTTGATAAACATGATTGAAATGGAGACAACTTTATTTGAAGCACAAAATAACTTATGTTAAAGGAGTCTATTTAATAGGGTTTCAATACATATGTGAATTAATTCTCATGACTTATATGAAAATAATGAAAGAACTCCATATATTTTTTCACTAATTTATTTGTACTCGTCTCCTTTTATGTGCCTTTAAATATCAAGGCTCACTAATATACATCCTCTTTAAAGCAAACGATATGCCAGTAATATTTATTTGACAAACGCCATCAAGAGAGTACTTCAAGTTCTGGCCCCCTTTCTGAGAGCTAGAACATTAGTAACTTGCCAATAAAACATCCCTATACTATGTCCACATTATCGCCCAGAGGATAACTCTGTAACACCTGGTTACAAGGGCAAACGCATTCTCCTACACAGTTCTCTCCCTTGACATATAGTTTAGGAATGCGTTTACAAAAAAGTCCTTCCAGATCTTTAAGGATTACATCTTTTTTTAATTCAAATATCGAATCAAAGTTTGTATCTAGTGATTGTTAAGTTTAAGTCAGTTGGACCCCCTCGACCCAATCAGAATAAGAAATAATGCAAAATATTTAGATTCTGACGCAGTTGCGTCATTCGCCTCATTCGTAAGCAGTTGAGAAAATTTGAGAAAAATACGTAGTCACGTGTTTTCTGTGAAGGTACCGAACAATCTGAACACATCGGGTTTATCCAATAAGAAAACACCTCTGAAATAATAGGGATAACGCCATATTGTTTCCCGCGAGAATGACGTTACCTTTCTTTCGTTTCTAAAAATAGATCTTGAATGTAAAATAAAAAAAGTCGTTAAATTTGATTGAGGAAACAAGTATACATGTCACAAGAACAAGTTCGCCATTTGGTATGAGTTACTGATCAAAAGTGATGAAAAAGGATGTCCAACACTTCCATACACATTGAACTACTTAACGTGCACGCTTAGAAACTGTGTTAATTGGCGGATGCCGATTTACCCGAAAAATTGTAACCCTACACTTATATCCGAGGTGTATTTCACAGCTCACGGAAATACCCGAGTAGTTCCGATTGGGTACCGAACTGCGTATAGCAAAGGGAGGTAATACCGTATGGAGTTTTTGGGCAAACGACCTTGACATTGACCGGGGGGGGCAAACGACCTTGACATTGACCGCCATTACGTCATTGGTGGACGCCAGACTGTCTCCATGCGCAGGCTGTTCACCCCTTGATGACGTCACCATACTCCAGGAACCAACTTAGACGGGATTTAAAACCCTTATAGTGTTGAAACCGACTTCGAGCTTATACAAACAGGTTAGGTCCAGGCCAGTCGCCAAGCAGACGACACACAAAACTTTATATTCTTTTATAAAATTCCTAAACATTCGAAGGGTTTCACTGCAAAGCTGTGAGTTTAAAGCTTTTCTCAATTCTGATTTGCTTAACACTACAGGAATCAATTAAATCTCAACCCTTTTAAGAGTACTTGTCCCCTATTACTCAGTTACTAAACAAAATGAATCGGTAGATTACAGATTAAAGTCAAAATCGATCTATGACAATATCTTCTTCAAAATGAATGAGTGGCATTGTCACAAAATGTGAATTTTCTTTTAGAGAATACCTTCTCTATATGGATTTACCAATGTGTTGCAAGAGTTTAAGAAGTTGGTATGGAGTAACACTCTAAACCAGACGGCGCCGATTTGCTATTCGACTGACGGAACCAAAACTATTTCAGGAAATGGTCAACTTTGTTTGACCTGCTGACTATATAACGACAGCATCAAATACACAGTACTTAAATTTTGTCTTACTAAAGGGTATGTAATCATATTTATTTATATGATCACAATTCACATGAAGTTCATCCTGTTATTCGACTGACGGAACAAAAACTAGTTCAGTGAATTGGTCAACTGTATTTGACCTTCTGACTATATAACGACATCATCAGATATACAGCATTTTTTAAAAAACTGACTGGAGGGAATGTTTGCATATTTCTCTAATATGACCATAGTTGATATAAAGTTCACACGTGTGAGAAAAATGCTTATATTTTGTTCTTTTACAAAGTGAGTTTCTTGAATATATCTATGTTTGAGGTTTAATTGAATTGAAGCATTTCTTTTTTTTCGGCAGACCTTATCCTCACAACCTTATCTTGCCAACCATGGTAAAAGTTCTCTCTCATGTTGTAGATACTGTCACTAAACCTTATATAAGATAGTGACCCAATACAGCTTTTTAAAATAGTGATGAAACATTGCGTACTTAAAACATTATAGCAAACATCGCTATTGTAGTGTAAGATGTTGAAAGAATGGTGTATATGTATTCGATCTGTGAAGCAAGTCATTTTCAATGGTATATCTCATAGAATGTGTTGTCTGAGTCAAAAAAGTTTAAAAGGGGGCTTTCATTAATACTCATAACTTAATGAATGTCTGTTTTAGGTATTTGCATTTTAAAGATACTGTTTCCACCTTTAACAGTTTATAACTAATTTTTCTCAATTCGGTCAATGTAACTATTTCGATATTCCCTTTTTCCTACAACTGTTGCAACAACAGGCAACGAATGTCAACATTCCAAGACTAAATTAAAAGGCACATAAAATGAGATTAATGCTATATCAAACTATATTATTTGGTAAACTTTTGGTCAGATTCAAATAGTTATCACAAAAAAACAACATTGGCACAACTTAAACGTGAATGCCAACGAGAAATGACACAGATTAGCAAGTTTGATTATTTAGATTGTGTGATTCTTCACCTCTGACCTTGACAGTTGATACACAAATGATTGAACCAACCAATCAGAATTCGTTATTTTGAATATGTAAACAAACAGATCGTTGATAAACATGATTGAATTGGAGACAACTATATTTCAAGCACAAATGACTTATGTTAAAGACTTCTATTTAATAGGGTCTTAATGAGTGTGTAAATTAATTCTGATGACGATTATGAACATAATAAAAGAACTCCATATATTTTTTCAGTAATTTATTTGTACTCATCTCCTTTTGTGTGCCTTTAACTAGAAAAAAATATTAAAATCAGGTTCCGTAACGAAAACAGTCCAGTCGAGTCCCTATTATTCCAACACGCGTTATCCGAAAACCATGTCTTATCCGAATTAGCATCAAGGCTTCTTCGATGTCATGATGGTTGGGGTAAGAAACGGTTGCCATTAAGAAACTTTGTTTATTCAGTTCCATATTTCTACATTGCGGATTATTCGAAAACCATGTCTTATTCGAAAAATGCCGACCGCCCCTGTATGACTACTATCAGTACTATCCACATACCAACATGCTGTTTTTGTCGGTTTTAAGATTGACCTGTATTGTTCACGTGATAAAAGATGTGTAAACATAGCTATCTATCCAATTATATATATTATCAACCCTTTCCCAAACAACACATTTTTGACTGTCCCAAATTGAAAGAGTTTGCAGAAGACATTTCAAAATGTGATGAAATTGAAAAATAATCTTTAGATAGGGCAGAAAACATTGTGGGATTATGAGCAATTTCTCCTTTTCCCACAATGTTTTTTAAAGTCGTCTGCAACAAAGTCGCTAAATATCGTTATTGTTTGGGAAAGGGTTAAACAAACTATTGTTAATCGATGTGAAAATCGATTATGAATCGATATATCTTTATAACCCATAACCTCCCTCCATTGTATCGATAAGTCAATTGTAGAACAGCACGAAATGTGAATTGAAGTTACTTCTAGACATACACATGGCGTCAAAATATCCAAGATATGTCTAAGTTTGATAATCACAATATTAAGAAGCTACATAGTTCCAGATATGGCCTTTAAGTAAACGCTTGGAGATTCAGCACCCATATCCATGTTACAATGAGTTATCATTGAAACTTTTGGAACCAAATCTCGAAAACATCCTTTAGCAGTGTCATTATTTCGCCCACAGTTGGCCCAATAAACAACCCAGTGGTCAAGGGATAGAACATCTGCCCCATAGGATAGGAGGGTTGTTGGTCTGGACACTGTTCAATACTGTTATGGTGGAATTGGTTTGCGTTTTATTACGACTCTAATCCACTGCGTCGTTGGCAAAGCACCTGTTTGGAATTTGCATTGAATGAAAATTTGACTTGGCAAGATTATGTTGGATACTACTTACTAAAGCCACGTTAAAATAATGATAAAAAATGAATAAATAGATATAAAAAAGTGTCACATTTGTGGGTCCATATGATGTGGTGATGAATGACCGTTAATACTAGAAAAAAAATATCACAATTTAAAAGAAAAAATAGACGACACACTGCCGTAAATCGGTGAGTTAGGTGCTTCGAAAGGCTGCCATTGTAGCATTTTCCGAAAACCGATCCTGCAAATCGACAAAACGTCAAAGTTGCTGTGTCGTTATTTTCACAAATAGCCCTAAATATCGAACGTAATGCGTGAGAACAAAAGTTAAATTGTATGTCTCATATACAGTGAAGCCTCGTTTATCCGGACCCCGATTATCCGGATGTCTCGCAATCCGAACGAAATTGTAGGGGAACGGTATTATTTGACCAGTTTGTTGCAGACAACTTTTGAAAACATTGTGGGTAAAGGAGAAATTGCTCGTGACGAGCAATTTCTCCTTTTCCCACAAGGTTTTCTGCCATATCAGAAGATTATCTTTGAATTTCATCACGTTTTGAAATGCCGTCTGCAAACTCTTTCAATTTGGAACGATCGACAATTTGGCGTTTGCTTAAGGGTTATAAGTATAGACGTGCATATAGACTGTTTATGTCTTGATGTGTATAAGAACAGGCTCTGCTTCATTAGTCCGGATTATTCGGTAAACCGGACATTTTGTTTGGAACGGACATGTTCGGATTAACGAGACATCACTGTAGTTTTATACTTAGGCAAACTAATTGAGACACTGCCATTAACGACAAGTTTTCTGTCCCGTATAATTCCCTTTTTATTTTTCAAACTGGAGAACTTGCGTTCTTGTATTTAGCACCAACCGAGATCGACAGCCTGCTTGTCTGATGCGGAAGTCCACCTTCTCCATGAACCAGCGTTTAATTGTTTATCTAAAATCACAACGCCGTTATTGTACTTCAAGATTGAATGGTGGGCGATTGTATTGGGAGCTATTTCTGTTTGGATTTGTACCGATTGTGTTATAAAATACGTGTTGACAAATTGATATTGAAATAGCATTGTAATTAGAATCTATAAATGGTTTCTATTTGTTGTTGTTTGTGATTCGAAGGAGGTCGTTTGATTTTGACTTTGAAGTACAGTTTGACATATTCCACGCCGACTTCGTATTTCAATAAAGCATTGATTAGTTTGTTACACATCTTGCGGTATATTGGTCTGTTCTTATTACGTCGTGAAAGTTCGATGATATGGAATTGTTATGAAATCCTTATGTGTGTACATGTATTCTATTGTACTTAACAGATTCGGACATATGTGAAATAAGACAACCTTTTTGCCTTAAAAATATATAAAAGTTCGTAATCGTGTCGATAAAATTAGGAATGATTTGGAAACTATACGTTTGAAAGGGCCAGTAGTGTTTGGATTTCTACATGTGTATTTTGTCACTCCCACTCCCAAGCCGTATGGCGACAGGATTCTTCCATAGGGCATAAATAGAATTATAAATAATACTTTATAGATGTTGAACCAATAAGGTTGTATCTTTTTATTCGATAAAGAGCAGATACTATATTTTTGATTAGATGATAAGTATGTTTTTAACTCATTCTCATAACGGAGCAAGTTACTCACTAAAATTGTAAGCATCAATAAACTCAAACAAGAAACTTTCTTAACAAAGTAGAAGCTATTAATATTTATCGCAGTTTTCTCTTGGTTTCGTTAACCCTTATAGTGCTGGGGCCCGTTTTACTAAACAGTTTACGCTTAAGATTTGCGTAAGTCTAAAACAACAAGTCCTTTTATTTCAATATTTGGCAAAGCAATATTGCAAAGTAACACATCATTGGAATGACGTGTCACCTTGCAATATTGTACTTTCATTGAAGATATTATCTATGTTAATCAATTATGACTTACGCAAACATTTTCCGTAAGTTGTTTAGTAAAACGGGCCCCTGGAACCGACTTCATGCTTATGCAAACAGGTTAGATCCATGCTTGTGATCTAAACTGATTGCTACTCTGAGTATCTCTCCCCATCAAGATTAAACATATATTTAAAGCAGACGACACAAAAATCGATTTCAAGAAAATTACTTAACATTCTAGGTGAACGTTGAAATGTGATATTGTACCAATGGTTTAACCATACCAACTACAAATACAGGATCGGTGCTCACTTATTAACGTATACAGAACATCTGCTAGCCGGTGTTTAGCTGAGATTGCCTCATTTCATTAGACACGACTTTCGCAGAATCTTCTGCTATTTTCACCTGCAATAACTTTCTTCGAATAAATGATATTTCTTTTCACAAAATATGTTTATTTGTGTTTCAATACTTTCGCAATTTACTGATATTTTGCTTTAATTTTTATCGCAATTGCATATTCGTCGTTTCGCCATTTCGCGTAATAGTGACATAACGCAAACATTTAATTGTTTTAGGTGCACTTATTTCGTTCGTAGTATTTTTATATATGTTTCTTACGAATAAAAAGATGATTTTTTAATAGAACAATTCGTTACTTCTAAAGAGACATGTTTTATGGGCGTTTCCAGATCAACTAGAAAACCTGAACAGGTCCATAAGTGATACTTTCCTTAAGTAGTAATTATTGTGCTAGAAGTCGATGTTGGTTTTTAAAGTATTCCTTTTAAAACACTATTTTTTCTATTGTTGTCTACTTAATTTGTGCGTCGAAATAAGCATTAACGTATACATATGTACACGTTTACAAGTTAAAAATATTTGTTAATAAATACCACTGTATACGAACGAGATAAAGTTGTCGCTTCTTAAAACAGTTTCGAGTCGATTAACAACATCGCTAGATTTATATACATGTATACATCTTTAATTATATCAATGGATATGCGTCAAAAGACCCGCAATATAGAAACACAGAAGATTTGAGTTACCCCAATACATAATGTGTTATTGTAAAGGCAGCTCGATATGAATAGAGGCTATTTCTGTGCCTTTTGTCTAGTTGAATATTCGATGTGAGATTGTATCGTGAATAAAAACGTTTAATACAACCGTACTCTTTGATATAAAAACAGACCAACCCTCTCTGAAGTTTGTAGTTGGCGCTTAGATACAATATGCAAGTGCACCAGTTTGAAATTAAAAGGAAATTGTGGTACAAAACAGGGGACTTGTTGTAATTTTCAAGTAATTCGAATAAATTTTAAACTATATGAGATATACAGTCTAACCTTTGTTTTCACACATTAAGTTCGAACTTTATGACTATTCATGAAGATAATGACAAAGCAGCTTTGACGTTTTGGGCAAATGCTATAATCGCAGCCTTTCGGAACCTCTTTTAAAATTACCGATTTACGACTTTAAAATTACCGATTTACGACAGTGTGCCGTCTGATTTTGTTTTTAATTTGAGGTCGTGATTGTTTCTAGTGTTAACTTTCCTTTAGTTGGTTGGACTGTGTAGTGTAAGAGGAAGGGCAAACCCTCTCTCTAGTTTGTCGGACTAACCCATCCTTTAGTTAATTGGACGGTGTGATTGTATGAACAATGAACGAAGAGTTTATCTCAGTCGTGGAGCGCCCGTGCGAGAGCAGGACCGAGTTCGAGTGTACGGACCTCGTTCAATGGTTCAGGAATCACGCAGGACTCTTCGAGCAAATCCCCGAAGGTAGTTTTACTCATTCACGTCTAGTTACTCCACAATCTGACCTCTTCGGGTTCATCCACAGGGGCTTGAATCAATGCATACCTCCCAAATCCCTCTATATATACTATATATCTTTATTATAGTATATACATAAGGTACGCATTGATTCAGGCCCCTGTGGGTTCATCCAATGAAAACAGCTCAATAGTAATAGAACTTCTCAGCTGCTTTCATTGGAAAATCCCGATTTATATTTGAAAACGGAAGTAAATATTTACAATTAAAGAAGACTTCTTTCATTGTACATTTGTACTTCCGTTTTCAAATAGGGCCTTTAGATCTTAAATGTAAAATCTAAATAGTCATTTGATATGATTAATGAAATAGATACATACCAACTTATAATTTCACTATTTTGTTTGAGTTGCCAATTAAAAATTACGGTTTCAAATGATGTTTAATGACTCCATGTACATTGAACTACTCAACGTGGACGCTTGTAGGAAATGTGTTTTTAGCCGGGAACGATTCATCCGAAATATTGTAACCTTACACTTATGTACGAGGTGTATTTCTCAGATCACGGAAATACCCGAGTAGTAACGATTGGTTACACCGGACCCTAAGATGATTAAATATCCTTACACATTGCTTCACCAATCGATATATGGTCTGACATAAATAATCGAAGGGTATGGTAGTATAGTAGATTCTCTTTACGTCGGAGTTAAAGGAACTTCACATAAATGTTCGACAAAGAGAAAGTTCGATGTATAGATGTCTGGAATATCGAGACGTAGAAATGAAAATTGTAACCCTACACGTATATCTAAGAGGTATTTCTCAGATCACGGAAATACCCGAGTAGCTACACCGGACACATAGATAATTAAATTCCTTTCACATTGCTTCACCGATTGACATGCGGTCTGACGCAAAAGTCGAAGAGTATGGAAGTACTCGTACAATATAATCTCTATACCTCGAAGTTGAAGGGATCTCATACAAATGTTCGACATAGAGAGAGTTCGATGTATAGATGTCTGGAATATCGAGACGTAGAAATGAAAATCAAATACAGTCAAACTTGTGTTAAGAGGCCAGCCTATGGGACATAGTAAATTGGCTGTTTAAGACAGGTTTGCTGCTTAACACAAATTGATGTACACTATGAATCTAACAATTGGACTTTCTGTAGTGGTTGTTTCAGGCAGGTTGGCTGCTTAAAAGGGTGGCTGCTTAGACAAGTTAGACTGTACTACTACCTTGGGACTCCGTATTTACTACTTCGACGTAAAGAACAGTTCGACATTCAGAAGTTTGATGTGTAGATGTTCTTCCATTACACCCATTTGTCTAGACAACATTTTTTTCTATTTCGCTACTACTATATCTCGAGGGTTCAATGCAATACTATAGTAAGTGCTTCATTTTTGTGAAGCACTTACTATAGTATTGCATTGAACCCTCGATCTTGTGCATGGTCTTTTACGTTCGAAATGTTGTTTGGTTATCACCTTAACCCTTTTCCAAAAGCCAAATTTTCGACTGTCACAAATTGAAAGAGTTTGCAGGCGACATTCCAAAATGTGATGACATTGAAAAAAAAATCTTTTGATACGACAGAAAACCTTGCGGGAAAGGGTAACGAGCAATTTCTCCTTTTCCCGTCTGGAACAAACTGGTCAAATGTCATTATTGTTTGGTAATGGGTTAAAAGCAACTCAGTGATACTGTCTAAAATTTCAAACTTTGAGAATATCATGTTGTCGAACCCGATATACGTAACGTATGTTGCATAATGGGTTCTTTACAATGTATTGATTCGTCGGGCCGGCCCATTTCTTATGAAAAATGAAGGTGCATCGATTGAAGTCAGAGCAATTAGCCATTTACCTTACACGCGCTTTCAATTGCAGTTACAGCAGTGTTCGAAAACATTGAAAAGACGTAGATACTATAATCGTCTGTGATTTACATCTGTTGTCATTGTGGCTTCAATACTTTTTGTTAAAATGTACAAAATTACATTGACATATTTCTAATATCGGTTTTATTTCAATGATATCGAATGTTCTTTTCTCCGTTTATTCTCTTATAGTGGAGAAAAGTATGTGCATTGATACAGGTGAAAGCGTCTCTTTCAACAACGTCTCGAATTGTACGAAATCAATTAGTTAACCCTTATACTGTTGGAACCGACTTCGTGTTTATGCAAAAAGCTTAGATCCAGGCTAGCCGTCGAAAAAATTAGAGGCTGGTCTGGATCTAGCCTGTTTGCTACTCTAGGTATCTTTCCTCATCAAAATTAAGCAGATGTTGAAGGTTTTTGAAAGCAGACGACACATCTATTTTTAGAAAATTACCCAGCATCCTAAAGAAGTGTTGCAATCAGGAATACACTGAATATAATGAGTTCGCTCTGTATCTATACAACAAGTCTATCATACCGTAAAACACGTCGTGAGAACCACACGAATAATCTAATGCCGCTTTTAACCGGGTATCAACTCGAAAATGTCCTTCATAGCTTGATCTCCCTTTCTCATTGCAATCTTACCAAATACTTGTAATACAAAAGTGTTTCATGCTACAGAGCTTTTCACGTTACATAACAGGCATGAAGGGCCTATTACAGGCCCCTTCCCAATTGGAAATTTCTTAAAGATCATGCAGTTTTCCCAAAATTCAAAGTCACACCAGCTTTTTGGTATCCCAATTCAGCAATTTCATCGATATAATTTCCCAAAATAAGCAAACATACGCTTCTTCCAAATTTGAGGTGAAAAAAATGTCGTTCGTCGATCACAAAACTTAATCTCAGAAAACAAAGCCGTGTTTTGAGCCCAGTATTCAATCTGCGATCACTTATTTACACTCAGTTTTCTTGTGGAAAAACTACGATCAGAGAAAAAAATTATTCTGCTCTTTTATTGACTTAAGTGCCGCTTTTGATTCTATCTGGCGAGCGGGATTTTGGCAAACTATATTTGAAATAGGAATAACAGGTACAATCTTTAATGTGATCCGGAATATGTACTCAAACATATGATCATGTGTCTCATCAAATGGTAAAACATGGATTTTTTTTTTCAACATTCAATGGGGTAAGGTTATGTGAAAACCTATCACCAATCCTATTTACTCTATATATTTGAACGATCTGAAAGAATGTCTTACTAAATCAAGCAATGGAATAACACTAACTATAAACAATATTGATACTACGAGTAACATACAGCCTTTAGTCTTATTATATACAGATGATACTGTCATATTTAGTGATAATGAGCACACTTTTTAGAATCTTCTAGACGCATTTTACAGGTACTGTGTAAATGGAAACTACATATAAACAAGTCCAAAACGTAAGTTTTGTTGCATTTGGGACAAATAAACCAGTTAAGTATACATTCAAAATTAACAACGAAGAGATCGAAACTATTGTGGAATATAAATACCTCGATATATACTTTTCATCAACCGGTAGTTTTCAGAAATGTATCAAAAATAATGTAGCACAAGCAATTAAAGCTCTTTTTAGTCTTTATGTTTAAATTGATAATCTAAACGTCCCATTTAACCTTAAACTTAAACTAGTAGACCACACTATTATTCCAATATTAACTTATGGTTGTGAGATATGGGGTTATGGAAATACTGATCTTATTGAACAAGTCCTTTGCAAATGTCTTCGAATAACAACTAATACACGAACAACTACTCCAAGATACATGCTCTACGGCGAACTTGGCAGGTTCCCAATTAACATTATGATAAAAAACGCATGATACAATTCTGAAGCAACATAGTTAATTCTAAACACAGGAGTATAAATGGATTTAAGACATCAAACAGATCTTACATTCATCAGGTACCAATTATATATGGTTGTATCAAAATCATGGTGTCGATAACGTGGGATAACAATGCTCACAAGCTAATTAAACATACCTTGTCAGACCAATTTAAAAAAACAATGAACCACAATTAAACATATCTGACAAAGGAAAAACGTACTACAGAATTAAATGAAACTTTATCAGATTTGAAAAATACTCAATTATCTTACCTGAATCGTTGAGAAGCCTTTTATCCATTTGAGAACTTGAAACCATAGATTCCCTGTAGACGTTGGTAGATGTTTTAATATCCCTCATGAAAGCTGCAAATATAATTTATGCAGTCTAAATGATATTGGCGATGGTTTTCACTATTAATTCAAATTTGTCCATACGTTACAGACAAAAGAAAGCAATGTAAAAATTCACGTCTCTATAGAAATCCAAAAATGCTGCAATTCAAGGAGCTTAGGGGCTCTTACAATAAAACACAATTGACAAAACTTGCACTATTTCGAAAACACTGTCTTCTTTAATCCATAGATATTAACCACATTTTGATAATACAAAAACAAAATGTTTACTTCCATTCGGATTTGATAGTGCGTTATCCTCTATTGCACAGTATGCGCTATACAAACAAGTTGGCTACTACCATAAAATGTATTTATAGATGTTTTGTTTCTATTAATATACTGTACGGTACCACGTGACATACTAAAAAGAGATCTATTTATAGTAAACCATGCGGATTTGATGGTACATTATCCTCTCATGGACGGCTAACATGTAGGCCTACTATAGTATGTGCTATGCAAACAAGTTGACAACTACCAGAAAATGTATTTTTAAATGTTTTGTTTCTATAAATGCTATGTCCTGCATCATTTGACATTTTCGAAAGAGATTTATTTTTAGTATTTCATTACCAAGTAATATTGTAATGGTTGTCTTGTATGTTCTCTACATTTGTGCGTCACTTAAGTGTGGCTATTTCTAGTGCTGTACGCATTGTTCTTCACAATGGCCGCTTTTTCCATTAAAACTATTAGTTGTATTCTATGTATATATCTATGCCTTGTTAGTGTTTGGGACGGTCTATATTTAAAGATTAAGTATAGGTAATACTTTATTTAAAAATGAAAAAAAGTCCGACTTTTCTGGTGACTTATGTCAGCTGATAAGGCGGATTATGTTGTTATTTGCTTATAGTCCAATTTACATGGCATTGGAAGCATGATAATTGGTACTATTCCTTTTTTCTTCATTTTATGCCATCATACCCTCGTGAATAGGTAGTGTGCCTTTAAATAGGATTCCGCCTGTTTAACAGTTTATAATGAGCCTGCCCAAGTCACTATACATCACCAAGTCTGACAAACCTTTTTTCGATTTGACACGTAAGACTTTTAAAACTAGTGAACATACAACCAAGCTATGTTTCCGATTAAACAATAATCACTTTCTTTTCAGATATTGTTGCCGATGTCATTCGTCACTGTGAATTTGAAAGAAAGAAGAAAAATGATGTTCTTATCAAGCAAGGAGAAAACGGGGATAGGTAAGTATATAATGAAGTTGTTTGTCTGTCATGCATTGGAATGCTAATGTAATGAACCGAGCAAATAAACCTCTAGAAGACACAATCACACCAGATCAGTGAAAAACACTGTCGTTCACTGATCAGTTGTGTTGTCTATTCAACATATGCTTTATTTGTAAAGAAAACGAAAATTTAACTGGTCGGAAATCAACACAAGAAGACATTTTACAACTGCTATTTCCGGTAAACAAACCATTTAAATTTCATGAAAATCTGGATGAAAACCTTGTGTTGTCAGTGATCGATGCAGCGTAGTAAGGGGAGACTATTGAGAAGAGTTTGATAGAGTTCCAATAGAAAGTAAATGAGGTCATTTGTTTCTAAAAGTAATTGTATAGAAGAGCGGGAATATGAGGTCATTTGTTTCTAAAAGTAATTGTATAGAAGAGCGGGAATATGAGGTCATTTGTTTCTAAAAGTAATTGTATAAAAGAGCGGGAATATGCTTTATTTCCTACAGTTTACCGCTTATTCATTTTGTGTGTGAATATTTTGAATGGAAGAAATGAAACTTTCTCATGAATACCAAAAAGTGTACCCAAATATCCCACGGTATTTCTGTCAGTATATTGTAGTTGGTGTTAAATACAGTAACAAACATTTTCCCTTCAATATCAACATACTCCTTGTGTAGGAAAAAATTGTATTCTTACTCAACCCAGAAGATATTGTATTCTTATTCAACCCAGACACGCCTTAATTGTACATCTGTCTTCTTTTATATATCGGAATTTCAATGACAAGACAGATTAAAGTAAACAACGTTTCGAACCCATGTGACAAATCGATCGTCAGTTTTTATATTGCATTCATTGGAAATATTCGAATTTCTTTCATGTTGAGGGCAAGTTGATACAGCTTTTACCCGAACATGATTACTTTATATAAATGCCCCACATGGTGCAATCTTTTAATTGAGATACCGAAAAGGTAATTCGTAATTATTAAATTGGTTATAATTATTTTCTTTTATAAATTATATCATTAGTTTTTTTCTAAAATATTTTCTAACAACATAATGATGATTTAGCATTATGGCTAAGGCCAGCGACAATCGTCCGTTTGACGTGTCATGACCGTGACATCGTCTTAACATGTCATGTCTGTGACGTCTCTTGATGTGTCATGGTCATACACCTGTTACTTTTGAGATCTTGAATTCCCATTGACTCCAATGTTAAATCAGGCATTTCAAGTCTCTGCTGAGTGAAGAATAGTGTTTTCTACGCTAAGCATTATACAGAAATACCAAGTTGGGCAATTAAACTCTCAGACACTGTAATAAAATGGACACCTCAATCGTTTCATTTTTTTCTACGGAGCAAAATGTACTAGTACCGTCTGAAAATCAGTGCACAATCTGTCAAATCTAGCCGAGGTACCGACATCTGTGTTCATACATCCCAAACAATTAGTCCTGCAATAGGCAATCAAAACAAACTTTGAGAGCATTCCAGGACTATCATCTATACAGGAAACACATCAGTATTCTACCAGCTCGTCTCTTACTAGCAAAACCATGCACCAGAAGTCGAAACTCAAAATTTCTAAATGGTACTACGACCCGGAAGTACTCCGTAACAGGTTCGAGACCTTATGTCCTTAACGTCCCTTGACGTGCCATTACCGCGACGTCGCCGCGACGTTACCGCGACGTACATTTCATGACAATGACGTCCATTTGATGTGTTAAGACCGTAATGTCCCCTTGATTTGCATTGACTATGACGTCCCCTTGACGTTCCATGTCCATGACACCCCACGATGTGTCATGACAATGACGTCCCTTTAAACTGTTATGCCTGTGACGTCCCCTCGACATTTCATATCCGTGTTACAATCTTCATGATAAGAGAACTTGACGTCCTTTCGACGGATCTCGTCTGTGACGTTCCTTTGACGTGTGCAGACCGTGACATTAAAGGCCCAGACATGTCATGCCGGTGTTGCCATATTGTCGTATCATGACCGTTGTATGCATATTTTCCAGGCTATACGTTATCCTGAGGGGTGCCGTATCGATCTATGTTATACAGGACATCGAAGATCCCCGTGAGGTCCTTAAAGAGGTCCAGTCCGTCTGCTCGGACGCGGAACTGAAGCGAGAGAGGCTCGGGAAATATGTATGGACAGCCGGTAAGTCAAACCTTATGATGTTGTTAGCGGAAATATCGGAGGTGGGTCTCCTAGACCGAGAGTAATTGACCGTCAATTTCCTCAATTTTAAGTTTGCGCTCTGATGAACGTTTTTTTAAAGAGGGTATGGAATCGTTTACTTTGCTCCTCGGTTTGAACTAAGCCATCAAAGTAGCGTGTTTTTCGTCAAAAGTCGCTTAGCTTTTTAAAGCTTTAAACTAGGAGAGGGAGGGGCAAAGTGGTTCCAAGCTAGGTACTCTGAACTCTCTTTCCCTCTCGCATTGGTTCCTCTACGTTTTAAACCGAGAACAGTAGTCAACCAATGATGGTTAGCCGCTCACTCACCTCAACCCCACCCCCAAACTTCTCACAGTGATCTCCCTGTATGGGTGTGATCACTGTCATCACAAATGTCACGTGATCACCTACTTAGAAACGAAAATGGCATAACAAGATGGCGGCAAAACTAAAAAATTGTTATCCATTAGTGCTTTATTTATAAACAAAACCAATTTTTTTTTCAACTTAACTGGTCAGAAATCAATACAACGAGATATAATTACTAAAATAACTAAGATATCCGGTAATAACTTAACAGCATCACTTGAATTTCATCCAAATCTGGATGAAAAATCTTGTGGTGGCAGTGGTCGATGCAGCGTAGCAAGGGGAGATCACTGTAAGGAGTTTGCCTCACCCCCGTCATTGTATTAGGATTCTAATGAAGTGAGGTTAGTTTTTTCATGAGAGAGATATTTGCCGAGTTAACATACAGGGGATCGAATGGCCTAGCTTATGTTTATGCTCGACTAAAAATTAAAATGAAATATTGACCAGTTTGCGTTTTCAAGCACTTATAGATTTGACATTCCAGAATAATTGAAATACTGTTTACGCGATGTAAACAAAACACTTTTAAAATGAATGCGCTACCAGGATACACACTCTTGTGGTAAACTTTATTGTTTGCCATTTAAAACGTAGTTTTGATTTAAACAGGCATTACGTTGACTTTATTGTATGTTATTGAGACAAATGTTCCTATTAGTCACGCTGTTTCCTCCATCCTCTATGAGGCTTTAGAGACCTTCGTGGTAAGAGCACCGCTCTAGAAATCACACAGCCTCTCTCGGCATGTGTTCGAATCACTGTAGCGTAAGAGTTACAATTTCATGAGAGGTTGTTTCTTGGCTGCTTAGTGTATGCCGATGACTCTACCCATCTTGACCAGTCCTTATTGACCATCTAATCAGTGCCGATGATTCTACCCATCTTGACCAGTCCTTATTGACCATCTAATCAGTGCCGCTGATTCTACCCATCTTGACCAGTCCTTATTGACCATCTAATCTGTGCCGATGATTCTACCCATCTTGACCAGTTCTTATTGACCATCTAATCAGTACCGATGATTCTACCCATCTTGACCAGTTCTTATTGACCATCTAGTCAGTGCCGATGATTCTACCCATCTTGACCAGTTCTTATTGACCATCTAATCAATGCCGATGATTCTACCCATCTTGACTAGTTCTTATTGACCATCTAATCAGTGCCGATGATTCTACCCATCTTGACCAGTTCTTATTGACCATCTAATCAGTGCCGATGATTCTACCCACCTTGACCAGTCCTTATTGACCATCTAATCAGTGCCGATGATTCTACCCATCTTGACCAGTCCTTACTGACCATCTAATCAGTGCCGATGATTCTACCCATCTTGACCAGTTCTTACTGACCATCTAGTCAGTGCCGATGATTCTACCCATCTTGACCAGTCCTTATTGACCATCTAATCAGTGCCGATGATTCTACCCATCTTGACCAGTCCTTATTGACCATCTTATCAGTGCCGATGATTCTACCCATCTTGACCAGTCCTTACTGACCATCTAATCAGTGCCGATGATTCTACCCATCTTGACCAGTCCTTATTGACCATCTAATCAGTGCCGATGATTCTACCCATCTTGACCAGTCCTTACTGACCATCTAATCAGTGCCGATGATTCTACCCATCTTGACCAGTTCTTATTGACCATCTAATCAGTGCCGATGATTCTACCCATCTTGACCAGTTCTTATTGACCATCTAATCAGTGCCGATGATTCAAGCAGATTGAGAAAATATGAAACTCAGATGTGTTGATGTAAAGCATTCAATTTCGATATTTTACCAATTTGATGTATTTACAAAATATTAAGTCGCTATGTGTATGTAGAAATCAAGTGTATTATCCGGCGAAAAAAACAGCAGAATATCCCCAGGATTTCTGGTGTTTTCATATACTACCTACGAAGTATATCCATCGGCTTATGCCGGGAATTGCCGAGTAGATACGATTGATGGGTCCGTTGTTATTTCAGGGGAGGGGAAATCGTTCGGAGAAGTTGCCCTTTTGAAGGATGACTGTATACGTACGGCTACAGTTATTGCAGACTGCGACACAGACCTTGTTGTTATCGACCGTAACCTATATAACCGATCCGTTAGGGATGTACTCGAGAACGAATACAAACAGAAAACGAAGTTTGTCGAGGAGAACACGCTGTTCAAGAACTGGCCGGCCAAACACAAGAAGATGTTGGTGATCTCGCTGAAGAAGGAGACGGTGAAGTATGGGGTGCCCCTCACACGACAGGGTAACCCCGCCGAGAATGTCTTCTTCGTACTCAAGTAAGTCTGCAATCGTGACTACTCGGGTATTTCTGTGACCTGAGAAATACACCTCGTATATAATTGTAGAGTTACAAATTTTGTGTAAAATGTCCCCGGCTAATAACGCATTTTCTATGAGCGTTCACGTTGAGTTGTTCAATGTATATGGACGTGATGAACATCATTCAAAGCCATTATTTTTGGTCGGTAACTCATACGATACATTAAGTGTCGTTGGTAATTATTTTCATTTAAGCTATAGAAGCTAAGCTATAGGATTGTTGATATTTGGTTAATTGTGATCCGCGGTTTGTGAAACAAGTTGTGTACGTTTTGGAAGAAAAGGGTGGAGTCATTCACGCAACATAATCAAAACACGGGATTAGATTTAAAACAAATATTGAATCGAGTCCAAATTAATCAGTTTTAATCGGTAAAGATCCATCGCGCCGATAATTCATGTTTACGCTTGAAACGTCCATTAATTACTTAGTCATAATTGATTGATTGCCCAGTCACACGGAATTTGGTAAACCCAGTTACTTCCCTTTATTCATTCTTCAGTTCGCGACATTTGTGAATTAAATCTATACATCTCATTGTCTGTGACTATATTCCAATACTTGCTAGATAGTTTGTTGGTTTGGTTGGAATCTTTAGACCATTTTAATGAGAGTATACATGTATGTCATTTACATCTATGTAGTCACCGCCTATCTTTTATATCCATGCCAAAACTCCCATTCTTTTCAAACCACTGGCCTTTTCGTTATAACAGCTAACTTGTTAAGTGGGAAAAGATGAGTCATTCGAATTGGTAATTCCGTTTTTGTATAAAGGCTAAATCATTGCTTTTTATGCCTACGTCTTAATGTACATACATCTTCACAAAGAATGTATTTAATTAGTTCGCATATTTGAACAGTATGTGGTAAAGCATTTCTATAAAGTTTCCATACATTTCGATTTACGGAGTGTTTGTTAAACTTACCCATTTCTCCATAAAAGATCGACTGACCCAGATTATGGACATTTTTTTCTCTAAATAAGTACATGTAATTGAAAGTCTATTATTCATTATCAACTTCTTGTTTATACAAGTATGAACTGAGCTGGGGTTATCCATGTATATCATTAAGTATGGGTTATTGTACTTATTGGTTTACAATTGAGCAATGGAAATTGCATTTTCTCCTGTAATTTGACAAAATACATGACACAAAAATGATTGATATAAGAGTATCGCTTCCGAACCTTTGGTATCAAATTTATGCAAGCTCGGTTGATCTAGTTTACAAGTGTAATTGGGAGTCTGTATACAGTTTATATAAATTCTTACTTTACACCATTTTTCTATGATCTTTTAATGAGTGATATGAATAAAGTTGATTCTAGAATCCAAATAAAGAAAGTATCGACATAGAAACGCCCCGTGTGTGTACTTTGGTGCATAAAACACAAAACCACCAGCACCACCAGCACCACCACCAACAAAACCCCCTTGTTAACATTGTTATTTTTCATGATATCTTAATAACGTTTTTTATCGTCCCTATATTTCCAGCGGCGAGATCGAATTGACGTGTGATCAGAGTCTGTATAAAACTCAGTACGAAGATTGGTGGAGAGAGATGGAAATCCTTCTACCCGGCCTACTACCCAGGTAAACATAACGTAAATATTCATACTAAAACATGAACCAATGTATGAACCAATGTTAACAGTTTACAAACTCGGATATAAACCGTAAAATATTCTATATATATAAACTACAACAATTAATGAAGACATACTGTTTGAACAAAGCAAGGCAGGTTATAGTCAGATCAAATTGCCGGCGATAGAAAATTCAACTTACTACCTACGACTTAACACAATTCCACAAGACAAACGAGTATTTTGAGAGATCTGAATTATTTTGGATATATCCGTGCACTTGTATTCATGTACTAGATTGTTGTATGCATATTCGTGTACTTTAACATGTTCCTTACAGATCATCCGGTGGTGAGACGCCCCACGAATATTTACGCCGCAAAAAAACGCAACACAAACTTGTCCAGCTATGTCTGCTGGGGTCAAACGAAATGGTCGGTAGGTACTTATAATCCTTTCTCATTTGGTAAAATATTTTGTGCTTAACTAATTAGAACATCGTCAAATATATACATTCAAATGACCAAATATGGCAAATATGAATTAAACAACAGGCATATGGGCAAAAATACATTAGACAAGGGACATAGCTTGTATGCCATAAGAGGATACGTTTTTCGATTAAAGGTTACAAAAGGCCGGTGAACCATACTTCAGTAACAAGGTAGGTCTGTTATCTATTCTTGATCTGCATTGCAAATCTTCACACCGCCATATGGTTCGTTAGGGTAGAATACCCATAATCCGCCATTTTGAAACTTATTTTGTCATTGGTTTTCTTCGGTTGTTCTCGGTACACACTACTCTGGGCCGGAACTATTCGGTTCAATACGAATAGTTCCGGCCCGACCGATGTATAACGAAAACGATCGAAGAAATCCGACGAAAGAATGAGTTTCAAAATAGCGGAGTATGGGGTTCTACCTTAATGGTAGAGGTAGCAAGCAAATCGAGTATAGGGACCTACATTATTGCACATTGTACTGAAATAGAAGTTTACTTTGTAACACCTGCTATTATCTGTCTACATGGGTATAAATAGGGAGTTATATCATTGGACATTGAACTGAAATATAATTTTAACTTAACTAAGTTACACCTGTTATAATCCATCTACAGGAGTAACAGAAGTCCTACTAGGCCTGGAGACATCCTTAGAGAACGCCAAAGTCACGCGGGAAACCGACGTCCTCGTGTTGAGTAAGGAGAATTACGAACGGTTATTCTCCCGGAAGTTCGCCCAGCGGACAGTGCGCAGTCTCCGGGACAGACTCACCATGAGGCTGTATCTATACATACACCGCAGTGAGACCTTCGACAGCAAACAGAAGTCGCCATTTTTAAAGTTCCTCTCGTTCGCGCTTTCCGATGAGGGCGCGCTCAATGAGTTAAAGCGTCTGAAGCGGAAAGAGCGTGAGGATAAGAACCGAGACAGCCCGAACTTCGCGAGTGAGATTGATGAACTGGACGAGGATAAGTTCCGATCGAAGGATGCTGAGGAGGTGTCGAACATGTTAAAGGTAGGCTGTGATTATGGACGTGTTATTTCAGGGATTTACTCAAGTGTGAACGGGGTATGTTAATTCGTTCAAGACGACTGTTTGGTATTGCAAGAATCGGTCGATACTCGATGGTAAAACCCCAAATCCCCACTTTATACCCCCTTGCTTCGCTGCATCGGTCACTGCCACAACAATATTTTCGTTATTATTTGATAAAAGTTTTCAACGTACTTTGGTTCAATGTGCGAATACATGTACTATGGTTTAACCTGGAACGTCCCATCTCACATCCCCGACGCGAACTTTTTTACCACAACAGTCGTTTAGTATCAGACACAGCTTTATGTAGCGGAAATACTATTTCGTCCACAGGGGCTTGAATCAATGCATAACTCACAAATCCATGTATATATACTATATAAGATACATTGATTTGGGAGTTGTGATTTCGTCAGTTGGAAATAGTTGAACGATGTATTTACATTCAATCTTTCTATTACAAAACGACTGTTTGAATCTATTAGCCTTGATAAGAAACTGATTCGTTTTATATTTGTTTGCGGCGGATATACATTGTAAGAGTTAATGAATTTTTGTGTGTTTCAGCTTTTAGACATCCGTCCAAAAACACCCCAGGGTCGTCTACCCTCGATAGGCACCAGCCAGATGGTGATCAAAAACATAGAGGCGGGGCTTAAAGAGTGGGTGGAGCGAACAAAAATGGGCGGAGACTATCTGGAACCGAGTAAATCCAAGAAAGTGTCCCGTAATTCGTCGTTTAGTGGAAATGTGAGTTGATTCAGTATTGTCTGATAACAGCCATTTTGTAACTTATACAAGCCATACTTAGATGCTTTTTAGTGACACAGTATTTTCTTATAATTAACTTTTGTACTGTATACAAGCCGTATTTAGATATTATTTAGTGACTCAGTATTGTCTTATGATAGCCTTTTGTACCTTATACAAGCAAAATTTAGATGATATCTAGTTTAAACTTATTTTCATTTTACATTGATTGTGAACCAAGATAAATCACCCTTGATTCTGCTTCCTGGATACATAACCAGTACTAGCGCCGAATGTGGATTAATGAAATATCGCAAGGTAGATCCCGCTACTCACAGAATTCGAACCTACGACGTCCCCTCGCATTTGTTCTGTTAAGGTCTGTTTATTGATCGGTACAAATGAAAGAGGAAAGAGTGCAATTGGCAAGCTTTTTTGCATTTTGTCGCCCTACTGGTCGTTCAATTTAAAACTGAACCTCATCACAGTTTTGTCATTTTGGCTGTCGATTAGATAATGACCGTGGAAGTCAATGATCAGGGGCAGAGCGTCGGCCCCGGGACACGAGGATCGTTGGTTCGAATCCCATGAGTTGCAGGATCGGCCTTGTGACATTCTTAATCCACATTCGGCGCGCGCGAGTACTGGTTATGTATCCAGGAAGCAGACTCGAGAGTGATAAACATACATGTAGGCTGTAAACGATGTAAAATCAATAAATTTAGACAAGTAATGACAAGTACGAAATGTTAAATCGTTTCCCCATTTTTCATTCCAGGAGTTGACAGTCCCCGGCTACCATAAGGTCCGATCCTTAAGGCGTTCCAAGACCCCGCCTGTCCTGTAGAACACATTATAACGTCTACACAGTCGGGGATAGACCGTCACGACACAAGCTCTACCATACTCACCCACCGTTATCTATTCCATATCTAGAACAAATAGTTTTAGTCCCTTCAAAAGGGTGTATCACGTATTTATTAACATTTTGAACTCATTTGTGTTGAAGGGTTGAAGGATCGTTCAGCGACTTTTTCCGGAGGTTTAACTGACAGAACATTCCGTAGTTATTTATGTTTGATATAGCTGAACAATTATTCCGACAGCGTATACCTGTAACAAATTATGTCGGAAAGCGTTGATCCTCCAATAAAGTGGATTCTGCTTCTAACAGGATTCGGACCTGCGACCCTCGTGTCCCGAGGCCGCCGGTCTACTCATAGACCACTGTCCTCTACGATAGTAACATGTTATAAGTTAGTTGGTGTGAAATCGAACGATAAACGTCTATATACCCCCACGATGTCCCTTGGTTTAAATGTAGAAATTCGTCCATGACATATCATATCTAGTGGGAGAATAAACTGCCGAGTTATCTATTGTCCACAACTACCTTATTGCATTTTAAGCTGTGTTTTATACGTTGATGATAAATTATCCTCCATGATCTTGTATCAAATCGAAACCTAATGACACATTCATACAAAAAAAACCCAATCACATTGACTTTTTTTTTCAAATTTAAGATCGGAGTAGACAATGCTAACCATGAGTATTCCATTTTTCTTTCACAATTTGAGGGTTATTTTCAAGTTACCATGTAGTAGTGTGATACCTTACATGTCTGTCTTAAGTCAATCGCAAGTGCAAATTGAGTTTTGTAAATATCTGTGGCCAGGGATAAGTGTGTATGCCAAGAAATCACCTTGGTACCTTAAACTCCTCACAGTGATCTCCCTTTATTGGATTGCTCACTGTCACCACACATGTCATATGACCATCTGCTTAGACACGAAAATGCAGTTTAAAGATGGCGATGACACCGAAAAAGAATGCTCCATGTGTGCTCTATTTGTAAAGAAAATGAATTATTTTGTCAGAAATTAACTCAAGAAGGCATTACAGTTAGTAGTTATATATGTTAAAAACCTTTGAAAAAAATCATTCAAATTTCATCCAAATCTGGATGAAAATCATTTGGTGGAAGGGATCCATGCAGTGTAGAAAAGGGAGATTACTCCGATGAGTTTTGGGGGTTCCGTTCCCCAAGGGTACGCAAGCCCTTGCCGATCAGATCGCTTCATCATTGTGGGTGATTCTACTCTATTTACGAGCGATCTAAGGATAATTGTTATGTTTTATCATTCTTGATGCATTCCTTATGAATCTTTACAGGCTGGTAGTTTTACTATATGGAGGCGTGATTTATTCGCCATTGTTTTGATGTTTCTCTTGTAAAATGTTGTGAATTGCATAACCATCAGGACAAATAAAATGAAATAGACAATAAACCCACTATCTTGGTGTCTGACTTTTATTATAAAAAGGACATCATTCCATACATGTACAATACGATATACAATATGTAATGTATAAGTAGGAATAGTTCCCCAAACTCGGTAGAACACAGCGGTAAGTATGTCTATTGGCTCACACGCAACATGTCGCGGGTTTTACCCAATTGAATAAGGAGTTAAATGTTTGTTTGGTGTCTTGTCTTATATATAGACAAAGACAAATTTTATTGACATAAGCTAGTACAGCTTCTAGTCATATACAAAATACATATCAACACTTACTTTTCATAACATGTTACCGTCGTCTCAAAATATATATGTGTGTATACTGTGCATCATGTGCTTATGATAACATACCGTTCACAATTATTAAGGACCTCTGTGGCCTAGAGACTAGAGTATTGGAATAAATCAAAAAGTCCCTCCGCTTAGATCAAATAGAACTAGAATGATCACAGCCATACCTGTGTTACCATAAAATATCTACGTCTTGATCATTCGAACTAGGTCAAATTACGATAGCAGTTGATTTGGATTACGATTAAAGGTAGGCTACCTGTTGGCTAAAGGAATGTCGATGGTTCTACATGGCTTTACCGGCTCTGGGATCTTCCTCTCTTCATAAAGCTGGAAAGCGTTATATAACTGAAATTCTGCTAAAGCGATTTAAGAAGCTGGAATAACGTACACATAAAGAGTGGAAGAACATGTTCCCCTCTTAAACCCGGTATATAAATCGTGACGGTGTGCTGCCCTAAAGAGAGATTTAACGATTGGTGTGTAAACTTGTAAAAATGTTTGGAGTAGCTGTCAGTAGTCCTTAACCCTTATAGTGCTGGAACCGACTTTATGCTTATGCCAAGGGGTGAGATACAAGTAAATTGGTGGCTGGCCTGTGATCTGACATGTTTGCTACGCTGAGTATATTTTCTCACAAAAATAAGCAGATATTTAAGGTAAAGTTACACTTGTACCAAATTGGAATCAACCCTAGCATAAACGACAATTATCTAGCTCAAAAAAGGATACTAGTTTGTTTGAAAAGTAACTCATTGTTTTGAGTCTTGAATTTACAGATTTTTCTGAGTTTTAACCATAAGTATTTGATAACATTCGTTGCATCAGACGATTCAAAAGCTAAACCAAATAAACCTTTGGCGGAATGAAGCAGTAATGTTTTTAACGTCGTGTTTACATCTTTTATTGTTTTATAACATCGGTACAGGCGAACATACCTAATAAACCCCTACTTTGGCAGTTTTATGTGCATAACCACTTGTTACAGTAGCCTAGTCTATCGTTTGCCCTGTTCGGGTTGTGCTTGGCTATGATAACAAATATATATTTGATATCATAACCAAAGGATATAATTAATACATTACAAAATCAAAACAAGTATAGATTTGATTTGATTATGTAAAGCATTGAATCAGATCATCAGAAGGCTATTACACACATTGAAGAGGGAGTTCAGCAGATTTCTCAATTTAGCAAACACTATTCCTTTGGGATATTGTTTCCCTATACTAAAACATTCTTAAACATACATACTGACCAGACAAAAAACGGTCACACGCAAACAGATTAGGAAAACACACCCTCCAGCATATGCTGAAATCTTCAATCTTTGAGATAAAAGCGCTCAGATTAACTGCAAAACTAGTTAAAATGGGTTATAACTTATGATAGAATATATTGAAACATAGCAAGTGGCGATTTCCTGGTTAAAAATATCACGTGAAACACAATACCAACACTGTGAACATTCAAAATGGTGAATTTCACGGCTGACCTCGTTTAATCGCTAATTGTAAACAAACCTTATAGTATTCTCTCTTTTCAAAGCATCATGTAAACGTGTTACAGTCTCATTTCCTCTGTAAAAGGGAAAGTTTTTAAGTTTATTGTCAATTATTCTAGAGCATTCCCAATTTAATTGTATTTGAGCGCAAGTATGGCTTTAAAAACGAAATGTTTCGGGGAAAGAAAACACTAAATAACAACAATTAAGGCTAATCTGTGTCAGTTCGGGTTAATTCGGTCAACAAGGCGAATTGCCGGGACAGCTGGCTTTCTTATAGGTAGGAAATAAAATGACAATTTCGGAAAGTCGAACACGTTTTACGACCACCGTAAGAACCCTTGAGTCGTTTTCAGGTATTTAACTGCGGTAGGTTTATTACAACTGCGATGTTTTACTAAGACTTGAAGCGTAAAAACCACTTTATCAGAATTCAACCAACGCGAACAAATGGAAACACGAATCCAGTCCTGTTGTAGTTATTCATGGATCATGCGACTTTGTCAAACACAACTGCGTTTACAATGGAGTTATTCGGTTCTCCTTTGGGATTCTATCGCTTACGACCACGTGACGAAAACCCAAAACAGACAAACAATTCGGGCAGTACGGATGATTTAGCCGGAGAGTACCTACAATACAGGGTAGGCGACGCGCTATGGGTTTACGTATCTCCGTTACTGTTGTTTATAGGAACGGTCGGTAATGTGTTATCGGTGTTGGTCCTGCTCCGGCGATCGCTACGCCGCTCCACCACCATGTTCTACCTAACGTGCCTCAGTGTGGGAGATCTGTTTACATTATACACCGGCTTGTTACGGTACTGGGTTCGAGCCGCGTTCCACACGGATGTCCGGACCTGGTCGGATCTGGGCTGTAAGATCCACGTATTCCTGGTCTATGTCTCGCTGGACTTCACGGTGTGGGTGCTCGTGTCTGTGACTGTCGACAGGTGTCTGTCTGTGACCTTACCCTTTAAATCTCGGCGTATCTGCACACTCCGGCGCAGTAAAGTCGTAGTGATTGTTATACTCTGTGTTCTCGTCCTGAAGAACGTCCATTTTCTCTGGAACCTCGAACTCTCGGGTCTCGGGGAATCTCGTGAATGTGACGGGAGGTCCGAGAACGCGACACATTTCTATAGGTTCGTGTGGCCGTGGATCGATTTCAGCACTTTCTGTCTGATCCCGTTCTCCATAATGATTCTGTGTAACATCAAAATTATATACGAGATGATGTTATCGCGACGGAAACTGAAAACACACAGTGGTTTCCATGGTAACGTGCCTATAGCCCCTGTCACGGAAGGTGTGGTGAGGTTCGAGACGGGAACACCGGGGCAGAGTGACCCAGCGGTACTTTCTATAGACTCGTCAAATACTCAAGACAAACCATTCTCCACATTACAAACAAATGACTCAACACAGGCACGACATGATACCACACGCAATCATGATACCAACATAAACCACAGTGCCAGTCGGCCAATATCAAACTGTGATGTGTCCGAAATAGGAGAAAGGAGTGTAGAGTTGAAAGACACTGGGCCAGTCAACAACAACAACAGCAATAACAATCCGGTCGTCACCATTGCGTTACCACAGCAACAGAATCCGTTGAGTGTGCAGTTAAAGGACCGTGGACAAGTCAAAAACAACAACAACAACAACAACAACCCGTCGAGAACGTTATCGACGCTAACGGCCATGTTACTCACCGTCAACTGCGTGTTTCTCGTCACGACCACGCCCATACAGGCGTTTCTGATTGGTGAACATTACTGGTTCCCGGACACGTCACAGGGTAGTAAGGTGGCATGGCACAACTTCTACTGGGCCCTGGTGAACATGCTCCAGTACACAAACAACTGTGTCCATTTCTTCCTGTATTGTTTGACTGGTCCCCGATTCCGGCATGAGCTTAAGTGTATGTTTAGGAAAAACCACCGGGTATCAGCCGTCGGGGATTTTGTGTCGGGTACTCTTCAATAATCGGGAAAAACACGGAAATTATTCTTGCTTAGATATGACAGCGTATTATACAGGAATCTAGAAATTTTGTGCATTTTTTTCGATGAAGAAGGTTCGAATTTTGTGTAACAATGTTGAGATTTTATTCACGACAACAAAATATATATCAACGTGTTGTAAAGCACTAGTATCATCGAGTAGTCTTAGACTAAGAGCAAAGAAATATCATTAATAATCATTCAAAATCATCACAACGTCATGACTGAACTTATCTATTGATCTTTTTATCACTTAATTCACGATGATCAACAAACGAGACTGTGTTGATGCCAATAAGAGAAATACTTTTGAGAACCTTTATATGAAACCTAGGATAAAAATTTGTATTCATTTCCGTTATGAGCGAATAAATTGTAAGGAACACATGTCTTATCTAAATGATTGACTCTAGCTTCCCATTGAACTGGCTTTAAAAGGGCTATCTCACAATTTGAGGATCATATATTTCTAAAATAAAATATCTTCTACTGATAAATATATATAGCACATGTATGTTGAAGATGAAGCAAGATGAAGCAAACCGTTTAACAGTTTTATTTTTGTAATAAATACAGAATCTGAATAACTCATAGGTAAGGAGTGATATTCATGATATAACAATCTGAAAATGTTCGACCTATTACACTCCTAATCGGTGAAAGTAAACTTTTCCCATCAGTACTGTACCAGCGATTAAACAATTTTCTAGAATCTATTATTATCCTTTCTGAAAATCAAGCAGGCTTCAGGTCAGGCTACTCAACTATTGATCAGGTTTTCACCGTTAACTCCATCTTAGAACTATTCAAATTTTATAACAAGACATTTTACTGCTGTTTTGTTGAATTTTCAAAAGCATTTGACTCAATCTGAATAGTCTGTTTATGGTCTAATTTACTTAACTCCAACATAAATGGCAACTTCTTAACTCTAATAAAAAATATGTATGCTAATATCGAATCATGTATTACCACAGGTGAAGACCAGCCAGCCTATTTTTGTGTAATTGCGGAGTCCGCCAAGGCGAATTTTAAACGGCGATTCTATTTTCTTTGTTTTTGAATGACGTTGAGGAATTTAATAGTAACCATAGAAACATTGAAATCACATTTGAAGATAATGAATTGAATACACATCTGAAAATACTTGTTCTGGTTTATGCAGACGACACAGTTCTGATGTCTGGTGATCCAAATAAACTACAGTTATGTCTAAACTTTCCAGTCGAGATTCCAGTCAATACCTCAACTACCTAAAAAGCGAATAAAGGAAACAACTTGCTTTTCTTAAATCTAAATTTACCTGATTTTTTAATCTTAAAACTATTTGATAATACTATCACCCCAATATTGACATTTTCTTCAGAGGTATTGGGCTATGAGGACATTAGAATCCTAGAGAAAATAAAACTACTTTTTAAAGAAGATTTCTTAAACAAAGTACCCCAAATTATATGCTGCATGCCGAAACTGGGCAATACCCACTTGAAATGACAATTAGAATTAGAATGATAGGGTACTGGACTGTTGGTTATGAAATGCACTATCTCCTAACATGTACATACTTCCAAACTCAAAGGTCAACCGTCATTTAGTAACGTTATTTTATCCGGCCAAACATAATAAAATTTAAAGAAATGATGAATTGCAAACACATCATTGACATTAAAAACTTTTGTAAACTCATCACTGTAAGCATGAAGCATTTTAATACTATAAAATAACCTTATCTAACAAAGAAAATAAAAAACATACCTCAATCTGGGGTCAATTCCATAGCTAAATTCAAGCACGGAAACCCATGACAGATGTCAAATGCACACAACCAAAAGCATGTCAACTCACTTTAAGATGGCATATCCCTTCCATGATAGTCCATTTATATCCATGATAGCCCATTTATATCCATACTCTTTGAAATCACTATGTTATCCTTAAAAAGCATCGTTTCATTGTTCATCTGCTGATCCATGTATTTTTGTCATGTACAATTTTGTATTGCTATATAACATGTTATGTTTATTATGCAATAAAATATAGTTATAGTTAATTATCAACATTTATAAACACAGATGAGTATATTTATTACGAAGACTAAATTTCGAGGAAAACGTGCATGATTTATTAATAGATTTATAGTAAATCGGCCTACTAAAGTAAACAACGTTGTGTAGTCTTTTTCTGAAATCGCCTTAAAAGATCCACTAAGAAACTATCTTTAAGGCTTCCAGCCATATTGCATTTTGTTTTATAATATTTTGTTTTGTTAGTTATTCTCTGTTGCTAGTTAGGCAACTATTATGTTATATGTAAATACCTAAGGAGAAAGAAAAAAAGAAATAGAATAAAAAGGAAAATGTTACCCTCTCCAATTATACAAACATGGAATAACACATCAACCACATGTATACATCCTATTGATCTATCACTCCGGATTGAGCAAGTTATCGTTTTAACCACTGATATCAAATATATTTGAAAATATTATAACAGTTTAAAGAAAATGCTCATAAATAACTATTTTTCTTTTGCCATTCTGCTGTCTTGTAAATACTGCAAACGTTGTTATAATCTCTCGGTTTTTTTTAATATGTAGCGATCACAAACTCAATGTGGAATGATTGGATTATAAAAAAAATAATAGAATAAAAAAAATAAAAACAAAAATCTTGTTAATAACAAGTTTATCGCCACTCTTGTACTTAAGGATAGTAACCATCAGCCTATGTCAGTTAGCTCATCTGTGCTTGATTGACAAGAAACATTCTTTGACCATAGACTGGCATTAAGTATTGCATTGCTTAGTTCATATGAGAGAGTACAACCAAGTACATTATTGTCTATCGACTTTACAGAAAAACGCGTTTTTAATATTTCAATGCGAAAATAACTAAGATGGTTCTGTGACCTTTATATTCTCAGAGTTATGTATTTCTCCAAACTGTTTAAATCAACCAACTTATTTTCGCAAAGAAGGAACATAAGTTTACAAGTCAAGTGGTAAAACTGATAATACAAGATAAAACATCACATACCGCAATAAATTTATTTCTTTAGAAAACTTAACAAATAAAAAGCAAAGAAAGAACAAGAAATGAGATCTAATGCAAAACAAACTGAGTGTGAAAGGGTAAACATTAGACCATGTCAATCGAAAACGAAGTACTGGTGCAGAAAGAAGTAAATATCTGGGTATATGCCTCACTGGTTAACACGATCGTTAATTACGTTACGTTCTCGGAACTTGTATTATAAGAAAACCTAATGAATTGTTATAGAGAATATGCGGGTATGTACATGTAAAAAGACAACACAACTGATTAGACGATTACAGTGTTTGCACTGATCGGATGTGATTTTGTCTACTAGTGGTTTATTTGCTCGGGTCGTCACAAAACATTCGGCTTGTAAAGCACAAAGTCGCATGATTCAAGCCTTCTAATCAGTAAAAGTCTTATCTAGACCGAAATAGAAGCACATGTACACAGTTTTAGACTGACATGGATCCAATGTACTTTTATAATACAAGGAAAATAATCTTAGATTGTATCAGAACTTTTCAAGATAGAATTTGAGACAGACAAACATAAAAATACGCAGCCATGGGTACTGTTTGATTAGATTCTAGTCGATTTTGAACGGAATATGATCATGAAAAGTTTCAACAAGCATCATTTACCACGGTTTATTTATAAAACTGTAAAAATAACACTAAGACAAAAACTTTCATGCATTTCGACAAATATCTGTATAACAAAGTCACCCATATGGGATTTGAAGATCTGTCCAAATTAAAAACATACTCAAGCGATATCAAACGTTTAGGTAAAACATTTTCATTTGAACGCTCGTAAAATAATGTTCTATAACATACACAGTTTCTCGTCAAGAGAATGTCTCGTTTTTCCACAATTGTTTCTAAATCTGTATGCTACATGTTTGTTTAAAATAACGCATTTACGAGGAAAAGTTTAAGTACCAAAGCACAGAAGAAGTAAATACTGCGAGTTTTCGGGTTGAATTATTCACCCACGTCATTTAAAAGTGTCCTTTATATAACAGAAACGTTCATTACATGCTCACATCATTCACACAAATGTTTAACTGTTCATAGTTCAACTGTTGCTGTTTTAAGCTCAATTAAATCAACTAGATAACAGGAAATAGATCAAGCGAATTCCCAATAAACAAAATGGCGTCATTAGAGATGTTAGCATGCTCGACTGAAAGCTAGGTGAATCTGAAATTAAAATTAGGAACAATTAGCAGTATCCGGCTTCGATATGGAAGCATTTTAAACAGTTCCAAAACATGGGCACATTTAATACAATGGATATGTCCGATTTTAACTTTCAACCTCGTTGGATTAGCGATATATAGCGATATACAGTTCTAACAATGTCTCTGTGTATGTACGATATACGGTTTTGTAATATATAGGATTCTGGGAAATCCTTTCAATCACTAAGTGCATTTGAATGAAATAATTGGAAACCTGGGTAGAGATTGAAAACAACTAACACATCAATCGTAACTACTCGGTGATTTCTGAGAACTGAGAAATGCACCTTGTACATTAGTGTAGGCTTACACATTTTACTTTTTTTGTCTCGGCTAATTACACGTTTCCTGGGAGCATTCAGGTTGAGTAGTTCGATGTATATGGAAGTGTTAAACATCATTTAAAACCATTAACTTATACATTATAGTTAAACTTTAAGTTGTGATATAGTTTGTGATGACTGTTTAGACATTGCATTTGACATTACCTTTTGGAAACAAAAGTAAAATGGAAGTAATCTTGCGAGAAGAAATATTGCGGGTTCCATTATTATGTAAGAGGTGTTTTCATTGGATAATCTCGATGTGTTCAGATCGGGGCCTAAATCGTATCTACTCGGCAATCCCCGGCACAAGCCGGTAGATGTACCTTGTAGGCAGTTCATAAATACCCCAACGATCCTTGGGAATTTCGGCTGTTTTCCACAGGACAACACAATTGATTACAACATACACACAGGGACAAAATATTTATGTTAATACACGCACACCGGTTAAACATCACAATTGTTTTGTTTTTTCACTAATTCCATTAAAGATTATCAGATTAACACATCTGTATTTCATATTTTCTTAATCGTATCTACTCGGCAAGTCCCGGTTGCAAACAGGCATGCTCTCGTCGCAATCTGAACACATCGGGTTTATCCAATGAAAACACCTCTGAAATAATAGGGATGACGCCATATTGTTTCCCGCGAGAATAACGTCACTTTACTTTCGTTTTTAAAAAAAAGATCTTAAATGTGAAATCTAGAAATTCGTTTCAACATGTCACAACAACAATTTCGCTATTTGGTATGAGTTACTGATAAAAAATGATATAAAAGGATGTCCAACACTTCCATACACACTGAACTACTTAACGTGCACGCTTAGAAAATGTGTTAATTTCCGGATGCCGATTTACCCGAAAAAATGTAACCTTACACTTACATCCGAGGTGTATTTCACAGCTCACGGAAATACCCAAGTAGTTCCGATTGGCCCTCTTCGCCGACATATTGCCGGACTAATTTCAAAATGGCTCCACATTACCTACGAGGTTATTTTAAGAAATGGCCGAGGTGTTCCGAGTGTGGCGCTGTATTTACTAGACACGGATTGGTTACCTACCTGATCTACATGCTATATACGTCTCATCCGTGTTATCACCACAATCGTCCACTCCGTCACACATCTGGGTGTAATAGATACATAACCCTGTCGGACATTCCAGGTAACCCCACCCACACTGAAATACAAGTTGAATATGATATATACGTATAAATTTGATATATTGACGTTTCCTGAATTGAGTATGCCCTCGATAACTACTTTCAATTGTATGTCATACAACAATTCAAAAAGATATTGTTTCAATAACATTTTACATGTATTTTGACTTTTAAATGTTCTTATCTGGAAACAAAGACCTTTAACCTATTCCTAAATTCATAATACAAACAGGAAGTGTTACGTAGCCACACCACTGTCTACAGCATAGCAACAATCAATCAGGACAAGATGTAACCTCTGCGTTACTGAGCCGACTCTTTAGCTCAGTGGTTATGTCTTGGACTGTCACCCGGGAGAATAGAACCGGGATCGAATCGTCACAGGGGACATAAAATCCAAAGTGGATTTTTCTAGCTATGCTTCGTTGCGGACATTGTTCGTAAGAGAAGTCGTGACCTTCCTTTCATAACCATTCTGGTAATGAAGAAACCATTATAACACAGGTAAAGTTCTAAATAGGCAGGCGTTTGTTCGATTTTAGAAATCGCTGTGATAAAACGATAAACTTGTCGAAAACCTCGTTTTATAACAAATTTAGGATTGTTTTAACCCTCAGAATGCCGGGTAATTTTCTAAAAATAGATTTTTGTGTCGTCTACTTTCAAAAACCTTAAATATATTTTTATTTTGTAGAGGAACGATACTCAGAGTAGCAAACAGGTTAGATCACAGGCCAGCCGCCAATTTACTTAGCGGTTGGCCTGGATCAAACGTGTTTGAATAAGCATGAAGTTTTTCCAACACTATAAGGGTTAATCATCATAAATAAGGCATGAACTAAGACTTACGTTTCTAGTCGGTGACGTTGTTAATGTTGTACCGGCAGTGACACTTGAAGAAGTAGCCGATGAAGATGAACTTGATGATGTGCCTGATGAAGTCGCTGATGACAAATCCGATGGCGATGATGTACTTGATGAAGTAACTGCTGATGACGATGATGTTGATGATGATGATGTTGACAGAATACCAGTCGACGATGTTGGTGTAACAAGAGGCGTATCTGTGATAAATATAGAACTTCAATGAAATTAACTTTTAAAACAAAGGGGCAAAAGGGGTGTTTATACAGTAGGTGAATAGATATCGACGAAATTAATAACAAATTAAAAGGTGAGTATATATGGGGATTTCTGTTTAGAAAAATTACGTATTCTAAATAAAAATGAATGGACTCGTTTGGATTTTGGCTCAAATGTTATACACCATATAAACGAGACGGTGTTTTCTTAAGTTAAGTAAATAGATTTTTCAATTATGATACGAACGCATGATAAGCATTTTAAAAGAAAAGATATCAAATTTACATACGTTGTATTCATTTACAGTGAAAAGAGAAATTAACCAAGTAGTGTTGTATGTGTTAAAAGCAAAATGACATAACAAACAATTCTGTATGGAAACAGGATTAACAACTGTAAACAAACTTACCGTCTCCCTGCAATTCAACGAGCATAACAAGGGAAAAATAACAAAAAATAAAGAAAAAAGCAATCATATAACGATCATGATACACTGTATATAACAAAGTTCAAAATGCAAAACCTTTTTAATTCGGCGTGCACGCGTTCTATATTATTACATATCTAGCAGCTGTATATGTAATAGATGCTTAACATAAGAATAAAAAAAGAAATAAATAATACTTACTTGTACAAACTGAAATTCATGTGACTGTGACTAACTACGCTACAGGATATACATATATCACTATGCTTATGGTGTGCCTTAACTGAATTGAGATCATTTATGTTTCGCCAAACTCGTGTATTTCCACAGACATAGATCTATGTCTCTGATTTCCGTTAAGAGAGTACACATACAATGTAATTTTGGTATTTCCTGAAAATATGTCTTTTCAAGAATGTAGAAAACAAGTTTGTGTCATGGAGATACAAAAACAGACGCGCAACACTATTTATGCTCATACCTTAATGTCTGCAACAATGATGAATTCATACTTTTGATAAAGTATCATTAATGGATAGGATAATAATTAATGATGTTTTTCACTCTTCATGTAGTATCATTTAATTATTCTAAACTATTCTGTATATCTAACACTGATGCTACGCAATAAAGTAAGACTTGTTCTGACAAAGTGATTTTCTCCTCTCAAAGCTTTCTAAACAGTTTTTTAGCATATCATGATCTCCAAATATTGATCAGACAAACATTTGTCAACTGATTGCATTTAGAATTCTCTCAACTCAATAAAGGCAGGAGCAGTGTGCACTTTGATAACGCAATTGGATAATTGCTATAGCATGAATATATATCGTTTATAAATATTGTGGTTATTTTGAATATTAGAGACCATGTCAAGGGAGGTCAATGTCCAAATCACAACGAATGCTTTCCATACAACCATATTGTGTTGTTATCTATTAGAAATACCGTATCTATACTAGTTAATATCAACGTCATTAAACTTGATCGAAAATACTAATCTGGACGAATTGAAATATATCTATATTTCTTGGTAGGTGTTTGTCTAAAGTTCATCACTTTTCTTTTCTTGTAAGTTCCCAAAGACAATGTTTGAATAATCTACTAATTAGAGAAATGAAATAAGATTTAATTACATCCCCGTAACTGGCCTCATGATATGCTGATGGTTTTCTACGCATTAATACTACTTTATAAGAAAATAATAATAAATACGGTACTACAAGAGTTAAAGTATACCTTCACCAACTAACAATGATTCTAATCATATAAAAAATAAATAAATAACTACTTTGGAAAAGTATAATCAAGAAAGGTTAGTTGGTTTTTACGCATCAAGACTAAAACACATCTACCAAAAGATGGTCTAACTGATGTACAAGGCAACTGACGCTAGCAAAAAACGCAAGAACAAACAAGAACGCAGTCAAAGAGTCATGTAGACAAATACTTATGTTGTCAAATGTGCGTGTGCGCATTTGAAACGTACTAAGTGATGTTGTAGATTGTGCTGTTGACGTCGGAGTAAAAGACGTTGATGACGTCGAAACTGACGTCGGAGACACTGTTGACGTCGAATATGACGTCAGAGACGCTGTTGACGTTGAAGACGCTGTTGACGTCGAAGATGACGTCGGAGACGTTGTTGACGTCGAAGCTGACGTCGAAGACGATGTTGACGTCGAAGCTGACGTCGGAGACGCTGTTGACGTCGAAGCTGACGTCGAAGACGCTGTTGACGTCGAAGCTGACGTAGGAGACGCTGTTGACGTCGAAGTAGAAGACGTTGTCGAAGTACTGGTTGTGCTAGCTGTTAAGCGCATGGTAAAACAAATCGAAATGCAGATCTGTTGAAAGTTTTCATTTCTTTTTCTACTTGGTAAAGGGATTACAATTTTCACATAAGATCATCGCATTATCAAAATAAAGTGCTTCACAATAAGATGATTTAAATAAAGAAATCATTAAACAAATGAAGCTCAAAATACATGCAAAATTGCAAGAACTTTGTTAGTAATTTCAAAATTGAAGATTGGTAATCTTTAAAGAGAATACATGCATTGCATATAATCTCCAATCAAAGAAATGTCAACTTTATGCAGGTCCTTTCTGCTATAGAATATACGCCCAGGACTTGCAGAAAGAACCGTTCACAAGGGAGTAAACTTATTTCAAAAATAAGAATAAAAGCAAAGATTTTTTAGTATGTTATCATATCGTAAAAAAAGAATATACGCCCAAATATGGTTTGGAGAAAGAAAAACAAGAGTATATTGACCGAAGTATATGACAAAATACGCCTAAATGTGTTTCAAGATGTTATTTTTTAAAAGTTGTTTTTAGATGGATTTTAAGATGTTGTTTTTTAGATGTATATGAATTAATCAATGTACTAAGGTAAGAATAGAAAGAAAAGAATAATTGTGGTTTGAAATTAAAAACAAAAACCTTCACCACTCCATTGACAAAACAAAAATTAAATCAAGAAATGGTTGCAATGTGAAATACTGTTTGGTTCATGTAACACTAATTTGATAAAAAAAAAAACCAACAAAAAACAAAAAAAACATTAAACAAACTTGTCCCCATTACAAGAAGATGTGTGAGACCAGATCGAATCCCATGTGATGTAGAAATTGTGATGTAGAAATTGTGATGTAGAAATTGTGATGTGAAATGGTGATGTAAAAATTATGATGTAGAAATTGTTATGAAGAAATTGTGATGTAGAAAGTGTGATGTAGAGATTGTGATGTAGAAATTATGATGTAGAAATTGTGATGTAGAAATTGTGATGTAGAAATTGTGATGTAGAAATTGTGATGTAGAAATTGTGATGTAGAAATTGTGATGTAGAAATTGTGATGTGAAATGGTGATGTAGAAATTATGATGTAGAAATTGTGATGTAGAAATTGTGATGTAGAACGTGTAATGTAGAGATTGTGATGTAGAAAGTGTGATGTAGAAATTATGATGTAGACATTGTGATGTAGAAATTGTGATGTAGAAGTTGTGATGTGAAATGGTGATGTAGAAATTATGATGTAGAAATTGTGATGTAGAAATTGTGATGTAGAACGTGTAATGTAGAGATTGTGATGGAGAAAGTGTGATGTAGAAATTATGATGTAGAAATTGTGATGTAGAAATTGTGATGTAGAAATTGTGATGTAGAAATTTTGATGTTAAAAGTGTGATGTAGAAAGTGTGATGTATAAAGTGTGATGTAGAAAGTGTGATGTAGAAAGTGCGATGTAGAAAGTGTGATGTAGAAAGTGTGATGTAGAAATTGCGATGTAGAAATTGCGATGTAGAAACTGTGATGTAGAAATTGTGATATAAAAATTGTGATGTATAAATTGTAATGTAGAAGTTGTAATGTAGAAATTGTGATGTAGAACGTGTAATGTAGAGATTGTGATGGAGAAAGTGTGATGTAGAAATTATGATGTAGAAATTGTGATGTAGAAATTGTGATGTAGAAATTATGATGTAGAAATTGTGATGTAGAAATTGTAATGTAGAACTTGTGATGTAGAAATTGTAATGTAGAAAGTGTGATGTAGAAAGTGTGATGTAGAAATTGCGATTTAGAAATTGCGATGTAGAAACTGTGATGTAGAAATTGTGATGTAAAAATGTGATGTATAAATTGTAATGTAGAAGTTGTAATGTAGAAATTGTAATGTAGAACTTGTAATGTAGAAATTGTGATGTTGAAATTGTGATGTAGAAATTGTGACGTAGAAATTGTGATGTAGAAATTGTGATGTAGAAATTGTGATGCAGAAATTGTGATGTAGAAATTGTGATGTAGAAATTGTGATGCAGAAATTGTGATGTAGAAATTGTGATGAAGAAATTGTGATGTAGAAAATATGATGTAGAAATTGTGATGAACAAATTGTGATATAGAAGTGTTCAGTGATAGTTCGATAGATAAAACTCTTACCAAAAGGAAGAGAGTACTCGTATGTTATACCCGTGTTGATGTTCGACTTGTAGTTATAAATCTGAAACAAACAGTCTTATAATATATATAAACACTCAGGGTTCGTATAATACAAATCGGAAACAAGCGTTTTTGTAATACATACACAAACCGTAAAACATGATGCAACCGTTATTTCTATTGTAAACTTGGCATACTGGTTGAAAATGAAACCAACCAATTTAAGCAAGATTCTGAATGTATGGTTGCCCTTTACAGTGTAAAATGTAACATTTGGATTGAATTAACCCTTTCCGAAACAATAACGACATTTGACGACTTTGTTGCAGACGACTTAAGAAAACATTGTGGGAAAAGGAGAAATTGCTCGTAACGAGCAATTTTTCCTTTTCCATACATGTGTTCTGCCCTATCAGAAGATTATATTTCAATTTCATCACCTTTTGAAATGTCGTCTGCACACTCTTTTAATTTGGGACAGTCAAAAATGTGTTGTTTCGGAAAGGGTTAAGACTTGAAACGCTAGAAAAGGAAGCATAGAGAACTCGTTGTGAGTCATTGGGAGCAACTATTTGAAACCTCGGCAAGAAAAGGTTAAAACTGTGTTAAATGAAATTAACGCAAAAATATACTAAATATTTGTAAATTCATATTGTCTAACGTCTAGGAAATCGTCATAGAAATTCCAGTTCACACTCAAACTTAAAACTTCCAACACAACAGGTATTTCTGAAGGGAATATACATCTATGCAAACTTCTATCAAGACAACCGAACAACAGCATTATAAACTTACATACCAACTCTCTAAACTCCTAAAACTAATACATTTGTATAACCTTTCAAATGTATTGTTTAAGATGCAAATTGATAAACGTTAACCATTTCCCAAACAATAACGACATTAGACCACTTTGTTGCAGATGACTTTAGAAAACATTGTGGGAAAAGGAAAAAATGCTCGTAACGAACAATTTCTCCTTTTCCCACAATGTTTTCTGCCCATCAGAGGATTATTTTCCAATATCACCTCATTTCGAAAATTTATGTCGTCTGCAAACTCTTTCAATTTACGACAGTTATAAATTTGTTATTTTGGAAAGGGTTAAGCTCACCACACAAACCCACCTTGACGGTGATATTCGACGTTAGCGGTCCGTTTGTGTACAGATACTGATCGTACCAATAGAAGTACCAGTCCGCACCGGCAGCGTTCACCGGGGTCTCCCGGGCGTCGAATATTCCTTGCCATAAAGGAGAAAAAATCGCCGAATCGGTCTCAGGATCCCGTAATTCTATAAAAAAAAATGGATAATGCGTGAATGCTAATGAGTTCTATTTCATTGGTTGTTACAGCTGTTTTGATGTGACGACTACACGAACAGTAAAATATCTATACTTCAAAGTTCAAGCGACCTAATGAAAACATTCGATGTAGAGATTATTCGACAAAAAAATTCTGGAATATCAAAACAGAGAGATAAAGAACAAATGATTCGACAACCCGTATTTATTTCGACGTATAGAAGAGTTCGACAATAAGAATATTGATGTATAGATATTAACATCTTTATTGCTCCACAAATACTATACTATGTGGGTACATCTCTCGCTGTGACAATTCTCACGAAAACCTTTAAAAGCATACTAGCGTTCAGAAAAACTACAAAACTGGGTAATATGAGTTATAAAATATAATAGAATATGTTGGAACATAGCGAAAACCCACAGGATCATGACAACATAACACCTGCACTATTTATTATCTATTTTTCAAAGTGCTATTTTCACAAATTTGGTGCCCACCAATCAAACTTTATTGTTTACATTCGAGCAACATTAAAAATAGCAAGGAGCGCTCAGATTAATGAGTGGCGATCACCTGGTTAGAAGAATCATGTGAAACACATGAAAATATTATTATTTCTCCAATACCAACAACGTGAATATTCAAAATGGAGAGTTTTTGGGGTTTTATTGGTTCCCAACATTTCTCGGCCGACCTAGTTTTATCGCTAATTGTACCAAACCTTATAGTTTGCACTCTTTTAAAAGCATAATGTGAACGTCTTACATTCTCAATTCCTCTGTAAAAGGGAATTTAAAGTACTTTTAAGTTACTTTTCAATTATTCTAGAACTTTCACAATTTAAGTGTAAATGAGCGCAAGAATGGCTTTAATATATGATAAGTCGTAAACGTTATGAAAACTGCACACAGATGATTATGATTTATTGATATCTGTATGATTATTTTTTACTCGACCATTTACCAAATATTTTAGTGACCAAGATTATAATTTCAATGCCCAAACAATAAACAATGTTATCTCCTATCACGTATACATCAGGGTAAGAGAAGAACGAATGAAGAAATGGAAACTTTATCCACATACAATTGTTTTAAAATCATTTCACATTTTTGTCTGACTTTGTAGAGTAACAAGGAGAGAGAAGTCTCCAATACCCATCAATACATACATGCTTAATTAAGCATCGACCTTTGGTATGACGGTTGGAAAACTACCTTTTCCACACATGACAAAATAGATCCACGCTAGCCCAAAGTCAGACTTTTACGGAAGGGGTAAAGTATTTGGGAGCGGAGACAAAGTTTACCACGAAATTAATTCACAAACATTGTTTAATAATTGAACACCTTTTTCCGACTGTGTGCAATGAGAAAGAAGTCTGCAATACTCATCATTACTTAAATGCATAGTCAAACATGACCTTAAGTGTGGCAGAAAGGCGACCAGCCCTTCTCATCCATGACAAAATAAACCCACCCTAGCCCAAAATTAAACTTACACAGAAGGATATGGATTTTTGAAGCGAAAACTAAATATTTAACCACGAAATTACTTTACAAAGAACAATAAGGAGAAGGTCGGAGTTAACTATATAATATTGGTAAAGTATTTTGAAGCAGAGACTAAATGTTTTACCACAAAATTACTTTATCAAGAACAATAAGGAGAAAGTCGGAGTTAACTATATAATGTTGGTAAAGTATTTTGAAGCGGAGATTAAATGTTTTACCACGAAATAACTTTACCAAGAACAATAAGGAGAAAGTCGGAGTTAACTATATAATGTTGGTAAAGTATTTTGAAGCAGAGACTAAATGTTTTACCACAAAATTACTTTATCAAGAACAATAAGGAGAAAGTCGGAGTTAACTATATAATGTTGGTAAAGTATTTTAAAGTAGAGACTAAATGTTTAACCACGAAATTACTTTACAAAGAACAATAAGGAGAAAGTCGGATTTAACTATATAATATTGGCAAAGTATTTTGAAGCAGAGACTAAATGTTTTACCACAAAATTACTTTATCAAGAACAATAAGGAGAAAGTCGGATTTAACTATATAATATTGGTAAAGTATTTTAAAGCAGAGACTAAATGTTTAACCACGAAATTACTTTACAAAGAACAATAAGGAGAAAGTCGGATTTAACTATATAATGTTGGTAAAGTATTTTGAAGCAGAGATTAAATGTTTTATCACAAAATTACTTTACCAAGAACAATAAGGAGACAGTCGGAGTTACCTATATAATGTTGGTAAAGTATTTTGAAGCGGAGATTAAATGTTTTACCACAAAATTACTTTACCAAGAACAATAAGGAGACAGTCGGAGTTACCTATATAATGTTGGTAAAGTATTTTGAAGTAGAGACTAAATGTTTTACCACGAAATTACTTTATCAAGAACAATAAGAAGAAAGTCGGAGTTAACTATATAATGTTGGTAAAGTATTTTAAAGCAGAGACTAAATGTTTAACCACGAAATTACTTTACCAAGAACAATAAGGAAATAGTCGGAGTTAACTATATAATGTTGGTAAAGTATTTTGGAGCAGAGATTAAATGTTTTATCACAAAATTACTTTACCAAGAACAATAAGGAGAAAGTCGGAGTTAACTATATAATGTTGGTAAAGTATTTTGAAGCAGAGATTAAATGTTTTACCACAAAATTACTTTACCAAGAACAATAAGGAGACAGTCGGAGTTACCTATATAATGTTGGTAAAGTATTTTGAAGCGGAGATTAAATGTTTTACCACAAAATTACTTTACCAAGAACAATAAGGAGACAGTCGGAGTTACCTATATAATGTTGGTAAAGTATTTTGAAGTAGAGACTAAATGTTTTACCACGAAGTTACTTAACTAAGAACAATAAGGAGAGATTCTGAGTTACCCAGATAATGGTCAGCCATCGTGGACCAGGTAAGATAGAACTGTATCAGGTACGCTCCAGCAGGCAGGGTGAACATTTCAAGACTTGAGCCTGTAACAAATCAAACAATCAAACAATAAAACATCAACACATTGTTTAACTTTTACATAAGGAATGAGCGATTAAAGATTGTTTGGTAATTCATAAATCGTTTCCATTTATGATGGCTAATTCTTATAGCGTTTCCATTTATAATTCTTGTTTTGAGAAACCTGATATACTACAGGTATAGGACCAACCAAGAGTAAAGCATACCTTGCTTCACGTTAGGATAACGCTTACAATTAACAGTTGAGCCAAACATAAAATTACTACTTCATCTTGAAAAAAAAATGAAAAAAACAAACAAAACACCAGAACTCATAGAATTCACATTGATCGTGCATCCTCGACATATAACTGTTTAAAGTTATTATATTCGTGCGAAAAACAACAAGAAATCATAAGATTAACATCGATCGTACGACATTCATCTTGGAAAGTTTCGATAAGCTCGGTTTGGGCCCCTTCTGAACTATGGTGTCCAACCAATGAGTCAAACATCCAAACACGAATGAATATTGTATGTTTGAAAGAAGACCAACGCTGAAGAAGCACAAACATCTATTGACACAAAAAAAAATAAAAAAAAATAAAAAGAAATAAGAAAAGGCGGTAATTGTTGATCATGAAAATATTAATTTCGCAGGTTTCCAGGTTGATGCTTTGATAGTTGTATTAACTGCCATCTCATGAAATTCACTTGAGTAATATGTTTGACGGATATGGTAAAGTATCATGGTTACCTGAAGGGGCGGGGTCGGTAAAAACGCCCTCTACAATCTGACAGGTAGAGTTATCTCCTCCACATACCCCACATCCGTCCAGTTTAACGCTAGAGGTCGTACCATCACAGGAAAACGTCTGGAAAACAAGGATCGATATAGTCCGAATGATTCAGACGTAGATATGTCATTAACTTGGGGTCCCGGGTACCGTTTTACTATACACTTAAGATTTGCGTAAGTCTAAAACAACAATTCCTCTTATTTCAATATTTGCTAAAGCAAAATTGTATTTATAAGTAACACATCATTGGAATCGTCTCTCCGAGACGCTTCCATTGACGTGTTACATTGTAATATTCTAATTTAAATGAAGATACTATCCATGTGTATCGGTTATGACTTATGCAAATATTTTTTTAAGTTGTTTAGTAAAACGGTACCCTGGCCGGTGCGTATACCACGCACTAGCCTAGTGCGGGCACCGTTTTACTAAGCAGTTTACGCTTAAGATTTGCTTAAGTCTAAATCAACAATTACTCTTCTACAAGTATTGGGCAAAGCAATATTACAAAGCAACACATCATTGGAATCGTCTCTCCGAGACGCTTCCAATGACGTGTCACATTGCAATATTGTACTTTCATTGAAGATACTATCCATGTTTATTAGTTTTGACTTACGCAAATAATTTCCTTAAGTTGCTTAGTAAAACGGTACCCAGGACCCCAGGCTAATATTTCATTAACACAGGTACAGCTTGGTTCATCTGAGTTAGGACTGATACTGATCGGATGTTGTGTCTATCAATTTACCCGCTTGTTCTCTATAAAATAACAACACTGAATTAGGTTTCTAAATTTGCATTAACGTTCTGCGAACGTTACACCATAATCATGTTCGATTTTCATAAGTATCCGCAATCGACAGGGGTTGTGTTGAATAAGCAGTGGTACCTCATTAAACAGTTCATAATATAAACCAAAGAAATATAGCCTTACCTCACAATACCCACGGGCACATCGTGCTTCCAGCCCCGACCCTCGGGGAAAGCCCTTCTCGTCAGACACTGACGCCCCGGGGTTGTTGAGGGTACACGGAGTACCGTCCGGCATCAGGGCGAATCTGTCCCCCCACCCGGGACTCGGGTTACACCCCACCTCACACTCACCCGTGTCACCTAGACATGCGACAAATACAGATGATTAACAGGTGAACATTCAATAAATAACGAAGATTATGACATAAACATGCAATAACTAAGTATTGCATTCATAAACATGCTTCCACCTAAACGCGAACTTTTAAAAAGTATTTTTAACTAAAATGTGTAATAAACAAAGTTTTCTTTTCACCTCAACTTGTAATACACAGAGTTATTTTACACATGTTATAAACACAAGTATTTTCCATATAAACGATGGTAACCTAAACACTCCTTTTCAACTAACCATGAAAAATAAGACATTTTTCACACAGACAATAAACACGTTATTTTTCACCTTAACATTGCGCAAACTAATTAAACATTCATTTTGATATTTAAAACTCGGACCTATTATAATTCGGGAGAAAGTGGCTAAAAATAGAACGTTAATTCATAACAATAACAAAAGATATAGGTAACAAAGCACCCTCATCCAGTTTTATATATGCCTCGCAGATAGCTACATGCTACAAGTTTATCTACATACAGCAATTCACACATCATGTCAACCCAAAGCAAAGCTGGAAGTTCCAATTCGGACAAAACTTTTGTCAGTAGTTCTCAAATTTATGACAATAACATGATAGAAGACAAACATAACCATATACCCTCACATGTCATTATACAACGGTATAATAAATGTTTCTAAGCAAGCGGAAAAGAAGACTATAATTTGGGAAGAAAGTTAACCGAAATATAAACCATCACACCCTGTCAAGTACAATAGTAAGGAAGTAAATAAACAAGACACAGTCAACCCAAAGGACAACCCCTTGCTCTTATAAGATCAAAATTTACAGAAAAGAATTCATTCGTACGGATTACTTCTTGGTTCAAAATATTGATTTAATAATTAAGTCACGTGGTTCCTTTAGGTTTGATTACAAAGCCATAACGATTAACATGAAATGCCCCAATATTGTGATTAGTGTATATGTTGAACCATTTATAAATTTGTAAGGCATAGTGTATTGAAATGTCAAAGCCAAAGGCATGTCTGTGCTGATTTTGCCGAATAAAATAATTGAAATTGAAATTGTACTTACTATTACTTTACATAACCACCCACTCATTCTGATTAATTTAAATTTCGAAAGAAATTCAAAAAGAAATTGAATTCTACCCAATACCATTATGTTTTAGATCTTTTTATATAGAATTGAAGAGCATGTATTTGGGTTGACCTTTACCATAAGCAAGACCAACGATATATGTTTACAACACAATCCCACAATACCTACTTTGTGCATAACCTGGAAAAGAGTGTAATCTAAGTGATTTAGCATATATGTTAACAAGCTCAACTCGTCATTAAATATGTAAAATGTTGATCGTCTAAAATGTTGGAAGTGTTAATGAATTGTTATACAGCGCATTGGTATTGTTCAGATACGAAAAATAACAACACATTACTAGATATATTTTAAACAGATAGAAAGGTATAATGAATGGTTTGTGTTACAAGTATGTATTCTAACAATTATGTATCATGTCAAACAAACTGTTTACCTCGATATTGTGTTTGTCATATGTACGCATGTGAAATAAGAGATAAAAAATATGTCATGAGCGTTTTTGACTATACATCTTTTTCTGAGTAGACCAGTCATTCTTAATATTCTTTTGTTACATACATGAATATTTCATATTGGAAAGCCATAGGAGTCACAGGCTTAGGCCATTATCCTGTACCAAACACTAAATGGTAAACGGTAAACGTTGTCTGACAAAATTTGTCAGCAAAGGCAAGCGTGAAATAATCGTAGTTTCACATTGCTGCAATTTCTTATTATCTATGATAAAAATAGATGTAACATGTGCTTGGTCACATATTAGCACATATGTTTGCAAACGGCTCAGATCATTCATTTGTCTTTGAAAGCAGTGAGTTCTTCAGTGGTAATTGTACCGGACTTTCACCAGAGAAACCCGGGTTCGAGTTTCAACTTTGTCCATAGGTAAGGTGCATTGTTGTTGTTGGCCTTTCCGGTATCAAAGCAGTATGAGCATTAACCCATAAATGTTAAATCACAAACTCCACACAGTGATCTCCCTTTATGGGATTGATCGCTGCCACCACAAATGTCACATGACCATCTGTTTAGAAACCTAACTCCGCGCAGGAATACTTCCCTTCGCTACACTTCAGTACAATACCACTGCCATCATAGAAATCACGTGACAACTGATACAGTCATGTGACCCAAACAATATAGCTGAGACGACAAATAAAATGGGTTCTCTATGATTTAATTAAACCTATCTAACTTTGAAATTGAATGATGAGTCAAATTCATACATTACGTTGACAACTCGCCAGTATTATCAATCATGACTATGTAATTTGTTTTCAAAATGTGTATTATAGAATCTACCTCGATACGATTTTATTCTATAATGAAAACACGATATTGATATCCGTTACTTTGAGGACATGACCCTATGTACTTTATCGTTTTATTATATCAAATAAACCTTTCCTGGGTTGGCTGTTACGGTACCTTGTTACAAACCAACAAGGAAAGAAATAAGGTTACGAACTGGTTTGAGTACGATATAAGCAACTTCTGTCAGTTTTAAACATATAAATATATATTTTGCCATTCTTTTTTTGTAATGATTCGGCCTAAGAAATCAAACTTCTGGAATTGAAAACATGCTGTACTCAGATTTCAATTCAAAATTCATAATGAAAAAATATAATCCTTCCAGATCTGGAAGGATTTTTTCTGTGATAGCAGAGAGCTCCTCACCAAAATGAAATAGGAGATCACTGCGTAGGAGAATGCTTAGAAACGAGAATTACATTAAAAGATGGCGGCGACACACAAAAAATAATCCTTTTTTTGTGCTTTATTTGTAAAGAAAACGGAAGATGTTTCAATTTACCTGGACACACATCAACACAAGAAGACGTTATTACGAAGTTAACAACTATATCCGGTAAAAACTTGAAAAAAATAACAACGTCATTTAGATTTCATCTAAATTTTGAGTGATCAATGCAATGTAGCAAGAGAAGAATACTGTGATGAATTTGTTGAAACCTGCATAAATCCATTACCAAATAACAACGACATTTGACCAGTTTGTTGCAGACGACTCTGAAAAACCTTGTGGGAAAAGGAGAAATTGCCTTATCATAATATTATTTTTCAATTTCACCACATTTTGAAATGTCGTCTGCAAACTCTTTCGATTTGGGTCAGTTACATACCGCTGTTCCTAGTTTGTCCCGTACCATCATGACTCCCGTCTATGATTCCCTTGGTTATAAGGTCGGCACACACCTCGCCCGCTCGCTGTTTGATGAGATCACTGTCGGTCGAGGGGTCACCAGAACACGGCTGCAAACAAACGTTTATAAAGGTTATCAACAAAACACAACAAGAGAGAGATAGAGGGAGAGAGAGAGGGGGGGAGAGATAGAACGTAGGAAAGAGAAAGTGAGAGAGTGGGCGTGAAAGGGGGGGGGAGAGGGAGAGGAGAGAAGAGAGATCCAGCATATACAGTTTCTCCTTACATTGTCCCGCTTCACTGAAAATCAAACATGGCGGATATAAGAGAATTTGGAACTCGTTATTTGACCCGATAAAACCCATTTCGTGGAGGGACAGATTTTTGATATCACAGGAATCCAGTTAACTAATTTCCATATATTACACATATCATATCAAACAGATAATTGATACACATGAGAACAATAGTGCCTACCTGGGTGTTACATAGCGTCGCTTCTGTTCTTGGTCCTTCACAAAACGGTGCCAATAACGGCCTGTAATAAACACACATGTACCATTAATCCTAATTGTGCTGGAACCGACTTCGTGCTAATGCAAACAGATTAGATCCAGGCCACTGCTAAATTACTACTTATCATAAAAAAGTCGATGGCTCATTTTGTCACCGTTTTTATATTGGGAAGAGGTCTAGAACGTGTTGTTATTAAATTATCTTTATGTCGAAAACTTCCATCCCATTTCTTAGAGGTATAGAGATTTTATTGTATATGAAGAATAAGTACAGCTGTTAGACCACTACTCACGAAGGATTATTACAGAACCGTTCCCTGTTTGTTATACCGACGCCACACGTTCTAGAACACGTTATTGTTAAACACTCTTTATGTCGAACATTTACACCATATTCGTTCGAATTTCAATTGTATAAGCAGATTAAGTACATCTGTAAGAGCTTTACTCACAAAGGGGTATTACAGGGCTGTTCCCTGTACTTTATACCGACTCCGCAAGTTCTAGTACATGTTGTTAAACTATCTTTATGTCGAACATTTAAATCAGATTCTTTAAACTTCGAGATATAGATATCTTATTGTTAAACCCATTACAAAACAATGACGACATTTAACCACCTTTTTGTAGACGACTCTGTAAAACATTGCGGGAAAAGGAAAAGACGCTTGCTAAGAGCAATTTCTCCTTTTCTGACAAGGTTTCTGCTCTATCTCTAATATTTTTCTATTTCATCACATTTTGAAAAAAATGTCGTATGCAAACTCTTTCAATTTAGGACAGTCCAAAATTTGTTGTTTAGGAAAGGGTTAAGCAAATTCAGTACAGCTGTAGGACTATTACTCACGAAGGATTATTACAGAACCGTTCCCTGTATGTTATACCGGCTCCACATGTTCTAGAACACGTTGTTGTATAGGCGCCCCATTCACTCCACCCACCTGGGACTACAGTGAACTTTTCCAATGGGATTCGAGTATCTGACCATGTGATACAGTCACTCATTTGCCCACACACAGATCCTTCGGCACAGTAGGTGCCTGGAAATAAACGCATACCATTGGTGAATAAAATGGTTGAATATCTGCAAGTTTACAAGAGACGACATGTTTATGAACATCATCCAAAATGGTGCTGCTATTTAGCCCAACATGATTAGGCTAAATAGCATCACCATTTCGGCTTGTGTCCATAAACATGTGTTTTTTGGATAATCAGATATGTAGTATTATAGCTCGACAGACATATATTGATTCGCATTCATCTGGTACATGTGTGAATCAAATATAAGTGAAAGAGGGGAGTCGTCTCCGGATTGCTAAGGAACTGACCGGAAGCCAGAATAGGTGCATTGGTCGCCGGATGTATTTACAAAACAAACAAACGCGTTTAGAATGTAATTCTATTAAACCTTAAGAATGTGGTCTGTAGAGATGAACAAATTCAATGTTAAACGTAACAACAGTCGGTAAAGGCTTACCAAACCCACACTGTGACAAACATAGCTATATATATTAATCAAAAACCATTTCCCCGTTTTGCTATAATCAAATCGAACTGCACATACATTCATGGGCATAGAAACATTGTCACAATCTTCTTTCCGAAAAAAAGATTACATAGAAATCATTCCGAAATGAAGGGAATGGCTTAGTTACATACTTCTCCATCTTTTCAAATGGTTCTTACTTAACCCTTTCCCAAACAACAAATGTTCGACTGTCCCAATTTGTAAGAACTTGCAGACGACATTTCAAAACGTGATGGAATTTAAAAATCATCTCCTGATAGGACAGAAAACATTGTGAGAAAAGGAGAAATTGCTCGTTTAGAGCAATTTTTCCTTTTCCCGCAATGTTTTTCACAGTCGTCTGCAACAAACTCGTCAAATGTCGTTATTGTTTGGTAATGGGTTAAAAGGCTTTTTTTCTGAAGAAGAAAGTAACGTTTTCTGCCTCTATGAGAGAGTTGTTCCTGTTTTTAAGAGTTTTTTCTCTAATCCAAGGTATCAAGATGGCCGACTATATTTTATTACCTCTCAAATGACGATCTTCGGGTAAGATCACGCCATAGTTCGCACCATCATTCATGTTGACACAGCTAGAGTAGAAACAGATGCTGTCCTACAAACAAACAAACAAACAAAAACAAACAAACAAACATACTGTTAGTCTAAAGTGGGCGACAGTGGTGTAGAGATAGAGCGTTAATCTCTTATACCGAGGGAGCCGGGTTCGATCCACATAAGGCGAGTTAAAAATTGCCTGGACTGGACCTCAAGCCGGCATTTATACTGGTTTAGTATTCAGGAGGCAGTTATCGAGACTGAATCTAATAAGCCTCAAGCTTTCGTCACAATCGAGGTAAAAGAAATAACTATAAACCTAACTATTATTGTTCGAATATATATCAGGCATAGCACCTGGAAACTGTGTTGTACGGAATTCCATAAACGACAGCCTACTGCCAACTGCCTAGCCAAAGATTGATTAGCAGCGAATAAATCTGAGGCATCCCGAATGCAACAGTTGGCAGTAGACAGTTGCCATCATATAGTAAGCAGTGAACAGTAGGCAGTCAGCAGTAGGCTGTGTTTGAGATACTTGTCAATTGTATTCTGCATCTATATACCATGAACAAGTTACATTTACATACATGTATATGCGTCCGAGACGTCAACTGCTAAGCCTATTTACACCAAAGACTTGTAAACACAAATACCAGCTAACCATGTGGACCACACGGTCATGATCAGCATTCTTAAGCTTACTGTCAACTGCTTACTGCTTGATGCCAACTGTCTGCTGCCAACTGTTGCATTTGGAATGCCTCAGAGTTATTCGCTGCTTATCGACTTTTGTTTGGCAGTAGGCAGTTGGTGGTAGGCTGTCGTTTATGGAATTCCGTAGTGTTGTTATTATTCGCGTCTTTGTCGATGGGACATTCGTATCTTAGTTATCGTTTGCGTTTTGTTTCTTAAAACATTGGAAATATTTCTTTACTGCTTACAAACCTTTTTACAAAGCCGATTTTAGTGGCAATCCAAAGTAAACTAGAGAGACATACATCCTCCAATCTCAGTGTTGATTTTCAAACCAGCTGTCATATACGATGCTTCTCCACGGTATCTGTACCAAGACTGACAAACAAACAACCATATAGACAAACAGACATACAGACACAAAGACACTTACTGAATCCCTGTGTATATACCATTCCCGATATCTGTACCCCGAGCCGTGCGTGTGGAAGCATACTTCATCTGGGCTCGTCGTCATACCTAGAATATAAACAATTCTTTATCAAAGGCCAGAATGGCCTGAACTGCGTCGCAGTATGGACTGAGAGGTTTGTGCGTACGAATGGATTTGAAAGAAATCTAAGGAATTTTTTAAAACAAACCAACATATTTCTGTTGAATAGCAGAAACCAAAATAGAAGTAAAAAAAAGACATGTCCCAGTACGCCAGTGGTACTCAAACCCAATGCTCTAATCAAATGAAAAATTGTTATTCCAGTCATCAACAAAATAGATATTGTAGACGAAAACAAGCATTTTTAGTTAAGATACCAATCTGCAAGGGGCCACAGTCACAAGTTATTTAAGAAACACTGCAGCACAAATACAGCTTCAGTCAGAGATCATTGAAAAGTTTTAAAAGTGCATTAAATAAATATTGGGTTAAATGCCATATCAAAGGCATGCCCGAGTGTTACGAACAGGAACCGGAACACAAGAAAAGAGTAGATCAAAAAGGATCGGAGAGATGTAAGTCTAAAAAATGATCTCAACAACAAAGTAAACAATCATACATTCTAATCTGGGTGATATTTTTATCTACTCAACAATACCTACATTTAGTGTTTCTTCCAGGAATTGAAACAATAGAGGTATTTCCCCAATACATTTGGCAAAAGGTGATAATAGATCTTCTTTTTCATTTTGCCATTGTAAAATGCACATGCTCACTTCATGGTCAGTAATGGTAACGAAAAACACGGTGTATTTCCCGGCTTTTAAAGAAACATCAGGCAATATTTCTTTTTTCTTTCTTATAATGAAAAAATGACAGATTTTTTGTTTAGTATGAACCGTCCTGTTCAATTGCAAAATCAACTTTCAAATTAAAGTAACGGCTTAAATTTGATAATTAATGTCGTTTTTCATTTCATAACAATATTACTGCAAAGAATCGGGAGCCGTATTTTCACTTCACTAAGCGTACTGGTTCCAAACCCTCTGGTGACCAAACAAACGAATCGGAAACCTATTACTGAAATTGGGTCATGGGTTTATGAAACAAAATAAAATCGCTGATAACTATCAGTTTTCCTTCATGAATGTTTCTAAGCCGTTTCTGGCACAAGGCCTGTTGTTAAAAGAAGTTTGCAAATCATAAAAAAAGGGACTTTGTTCTGCACTGAGTAAAAAAATACTGGGGATTCCTTGAAAGATGGGGGAAATCCCACGGCCTAGATACGGGTGCTGTGGGAACGTGTCAAGACGGCCCCATGTCAAAACGTCCCGGAGATCGATGAGAACGGCCATGGAATGGTCAAAACGGGCCGATTGTTGATTTTTCAATCAGTCAAAACGGCCCAAATAAAGGTTTACCCTGTTTTAACACTTTAAACCGAAAATGTTGCCGTTTTGACTTATTTCGGGCCGTTTTGAACGTAGGACATTTTGACATCGGGCCGTTTCGACTGTAATCCGGCGCCGCTAGATACCTTCTTCTAGAAGTTCTAGGATGTTTGGAAATTAACGCGGATAGTTTGCATTACCTTTTATCACCATCCTGCACATAACAGACGCATCCAAAACAAACCAAGGAAGAAAGAGTTATTTCAAAAAATGACGATTTAATTTGATAAGAATTCACGCAGTTATAGACAGATTACAATCAACATAGAAGTTGGAACTACTTTCTTTCTCTCGGCGGTGATTAAGCCCCTATAGGTAAAGAAGGATTCCGTACGATGACTATATACGCTTTCGCGCATGCGCGCGACGCGTATAATAAACACCGACTATAACCAATCTGATGTATATGTAAAGTAGAAAACTCATAACATGATGTATCTCCAATCAACCAATAAATAAATATGTATGTAACAAAACTAATCAATAGATGAATGAATGAATATATGAATGAATGAATATATGAATGAATGAATATATGAATGAATGAATGAATGAATGAATGAATGAATGAATGAATGAATGAATGAATGAATGAATGAATGAATGAATGAATGAATGAATGAATGAATGAATGAATGAATGAATGAATGAATGAATGAATGAAACAATCAATCAATCAACCAATGAATCAACCAACCAACCAACCAACTTTCCTTAGACAAACGTTTCTATGATTTATTTCACCTAATACTGCTCATCTGCTCAGAAATACTCAATGAATTCGCCACTGATTTCTAGTTCTTTATACTTATTCGGGCTGGTTACTTCCTTTTTTTACATTCTCAACAGAAAATTTCATTATACGCCTTATATTTAATGTATCTGTCTGATTTAACATGTCGAGTCGACAAACCGACCACATACATGAAACAAACAGAGGTGGAAAGATGCATCCACCAGAACGCAAACATGGATTCAAACAACTATCACCAAGGGGATGTAAATGACGAATCGTAAAACAAGAAGGGCACGCAATACTTTACGTTTACACTGTCTAATTGAAGGATATAAGCCCGATTAATATCATATTTATAACCTTATAATCGCGAATATCTTACAGAAAGCAAAGTACTTGATCAAAACACATTTAGCCAGGAGTTTGTCCTGGCTAAATGTGTTTTGGTCAAGTACTTTGATACGATAAAAAAAAGTTCAGACGAAATGCAGAATTCTCTCTCAGATAGAATGCACCCCTACTTTTCTCTATTTCCCCTACCTTCAAACAGGCCCTCTAGCGTGATAGACGAGATTTGAGCGTCGACCGAAGCTGGATCTACATTCTCGGCAAATAAACAGGCGGGATCAGCCGCTCTGCAAGATACATTGAACAAAACATATAACGGATAGAATGATGTAGTTTGATGTCCTAAACTTAATTAATATTGAACAATTATCCAACAAATTAAACGAACAAATTTAACGTTCTTGTATTAAGCAAAGTTTGGTCGTAGAATTCTGCTTAACATACCCTATAAACCCACCAAGGCTGATATGCTTAAGTTGAAAATGATTTTATATTGTTATAACTGGATCAATGAGAAATCAACGCCAGTGTAAACTTACTGTACAAACATGTCAAGTGTAAACGTACTGTACAAACGTGTCGAGTGTAAACTTACTGTACAAACGTGTTGAGAGTAAACTTACTGTACAAACATGTCAAGTGTAAACTTATTGTACAAACATGTCAAGTGTAAACTAACTGTACAAACATGTCAAGTGTAAACTTACTGTACAAACATGTCAAGTGTAAACTTACTGTACAAACATGTCAAGTGTAAACTTACTGTACAAACATGTCAAGTGTAAACTTACTGTACAAAAATGTCAAGTGTAAACTTATTGTACAAACATGTCAAGTGTAAACTTATTGTACAAACATGTCAAGTGTAAACTTATTGTACAAACATGTCAAGTGTAAACTTATTGTACAAACATGTCAAGTGTAAACTTACTGTACAAACATGTCAAGTGTAACATTATTGTACAAACATGTCAAGTGTAAACTTACTGTACAAACATGTCAAGTGTAAACTTACTGTACAAACGTGTCTAGTGTTAACTTACTGTACAAACGTGTCTAGTGCAGATCGACTACATGATGACCAACTGTAGCTGCCCGTCGCCAATGCGTCCATTATACCCAAGGAACTCCCACACCCAACATCTCCATCATGACCCATACCTAGACTAATAAACCGTAGAGAGATGTGTTGGATATTAGAATGACCCATGATGACGATACCAATGGGCAATTATTGTATGACTTGTTAAAATCATCCAATTACAGTTAGCCTCGAATTGGTCGACCTCTTCTTTACTGCAAAGTTAAAGGCCCATAAAAGGAGAGTAATGCTATATTAAACTATATTATTTGGTAAATTTTGGACAGATTCAAATAGTTATCACAAGAAAACACCAACAGCACAACTTAAATGTGAAAGTAAACCAGAAATAACCCATATAAGTGAGTTTTATAATTCAGATTTCCTGATTATTCACCTCTGACATTGACAGTTGATACACAAATTTTTGAACTGACCAATCAGAATTCGTTATTTTGAATATGTAAACAAACAGGTTGTTGATAAACATGATTGAATTGGAGACAACTATATTTCAAGCACAAAATAACTTATTTTAAATGCGTCTATTAAATAGGGTCTCAAATCATTCCTAAACTAATTGTCATGACTTTTCTGAACATAATTAAAGGACTCCATATTTTTTTTTCAGTAATTTATTTGTACTCCTCTCCTTTGATGTGCCTTTAAGTTAAGATTGGTTTCATAACGATCTGACTTTTTATATCTATGTCTTAATATTAAAAACGTCTATACGTCGGTCGAACTCTCTCTTTGTCAAACATTTTCATCAGATCCATTGAACCTTGGGGAATAGAGATTCTACTGTATCTCATTTTTTATCGTGAGACTAATCTTAAGTTATACAAACCCCTTTATGAATTATGAGAAATTGTTATCTTACAGTGAAAATATAAGAATAACTCCCTAGTACGACACACTGAGAATTGTTCGTATTCAACAATTTCTTCGTGTGTCACATCTGTCTTTGAATGGGTTTCTGCAAGAGCGTTGAAACGTGTAATGATAGAGAAAATACTACCTAATTTATGACAATTAATAACATTATACGAATGTCTGCATTAAAATTATACAGGAGAAAGCAGGGAGTTCTTCGGACCGTCTATATCCTTGCATGCATTGAGCTTGATAGTTTTGGCAAAGAAAATAACAAATAATACATATGTAGTGTCAAATATTTCGCTTAATGGATTCCGCTTTTGTAAGGTGTCAAACCTTTATAATTCATTTTTGTTTTATATAACATCGTACAGTTTTTTATGCATTTATCATTTTAAACTTTCTGATTTTAAAATCACGAAACAAATAAACGTTTATTCAAATCAGACACCGACCGTATATCAAGAGTAAAAGACATTGAACAACAGAATAACTACTATCTTCAACACTTAATTATACCTCTCGTTCATAAAATTGGGAGAAGACCATCAAGACATAGAGGGACATCGGAGGCCTAGTGCCTAGAGTACAGGACTTGAAATCACATTGCCACTCTCTGTGACGGCATCTGGCTTTTCAAAAGAGGTAGTGTCCCAACTGACTTACGGAATGCCAATGGTTCTACCTGGCTTGACCAGCCCTTGTGGGTAGTTGAGTATGGGGTCTTCCTCCATTATCAAAAGTTGGCATCGGAACATAACTGAAATAATGTTGACGCGATGTAACAAAATAAATCGAGACAACTTGAGAATTGCTTCACGGCTTCGTTGCTGTAGGTTCGTCAAAATACATTGTATGAAGAAGTAGATTTACAAGGCTAATACAAGATGACGCCTGACCAACTGACCTGTGTCCGAGTTCGTGTGAGACGAGGTAATAGGAGTCCCAGCCAACTTTCGTAATAGCACAAGGTGACCCGGTACAAACCCCCGGGATTTTGGAATACCCGTATGCCCCTCCCGAATCGACCAACCTGTAACACAGGAAAACATGGAACTATTGTACAGGATCAAACAAAACATATGTCCAGTCGACTTTCGTTATATAACACGGTGACCCGGTACAAACCCCCGGGATTTTGGAATACCCATACGCCCCGCCGGAATCCACCAACCTGTAACACCGGAAATACGGAACTATTGTATAGGAGTAAACAAAACATATGTCCAGTCGACTTTTGTTATAGCACAAGGTGACCCGGTACAAACCCCCCGGGATTTTAGAATCCGTACCCCCGCCGGAATCCAACAACATGAAACACGGGGAAAACACGGAACTATTGTACGGGAATAAACAAAACATATGTCCAGTCGACTTTTGTTATCGTATACGGTGACCCGGTACAAACCCTGGGATTTTGGAATACCCGTAAGCCCCTCCGGAATCCACCAACCTGTAAGACAGGGAAACTATTGTACAGAAGCGAACTCGTATAAATACACATAACAGGCGGAAATCATGTGACCAATGTTAACGATCTTATGTCAACCTCAGGTATATTTTTTTAACCAGCTTTTACTAATTATAGCCGCATTATGTAATCCGCATGAGTTGACCATCAAAGTTTCGGTTCTGGTGGTATGATAACCCATGCTTTATAACGGCGTTACGTCTAACACTCAACAGAGAACTCGCACGGGCGCGCATGTCCAAAACAGACTGTCTTCGACTGCGATTTCTCTGCCGAGTGTTAGACGACCGAGGTATACCGAAAACGACCGAAGTAATCCGGCGAAAGAATGACTTTCAAAATGGCGGATTATGGGTATTCTACCTTTAAGTCCCTTTTCCAAAGTTTTCAAGTTACAGAACAAAATTACTAAAACAGTCCATTACCAAAGTATTAGCCGAAAAGTTATATATTATAAAAATTACCGTACATTGTGTGAAGGTGGAAATGATCACTCGACAGGACGTTGGTTTGAGTCGTGATACCGTTACAGAAGTTGGACAAGGTCGTAGCTCCGCTCGACTCGTGGATCTCAAACCAAGCCTGGAAAGACATCGTTAACACTAGAAACAATCATGATTTAAAAGCCAAAACAAAATCAGATGGACCACTGCCGTAAATCGGTAAATTAGAGTTTCCGAAATACTGTGATTTCTATCTACCTTTGTTAAGGATACGTACAGAATCGCAAATTTTAACTGTGCAGGTACAGACATGTCGTACCAAATATACCATCTAGTTAAAGACGAGATATACCCTTAAGATTGATGTCATGTGTTTATTTCCCCTTTTGCTTATGATTGCGGCGAATGTGTCTGAATTGATGCCTAGAATGCCGGGTGAAACGGAAACGTAGAAGCAACTTGTTCACGACCATGATACGACAGAAAATGACAATCTGTCTGTCCGTCCGTTTGTGCCTCTGGTTGTCGCTCTTCCGGCGGCTCTCTGCCTCCCTCCCTCCCTCCCTCTCTCCACCCTCCCTCTCCACCCTCCCTCTCCACTCTCCCTCTCCCTCCCTCCCTCCTCCCTCCCTCCCTCCCACCTCCTCCCTCCCTCCCTCCTCCCTCCCTCCTCCCTCCCTCCCTCCCTCCCTCTCCCTCCGTCCCTCCGTCCCTCCCGTCCCTCCGTCCGTCCTCGCTCCTCTCTCGCTCCTCCTCCCTCCCTCCCTCCCTCCTCCCTCCCTCCTCCTCCTCCCTCCCTCCCTCCCTCCTCCCTCCCTCCTCCTCCCTCCTCCTCCTCCCTCCTCCCTCCTCCCTCCTCCCTCCTCCCTCCCTCCTCCCTCCTCCTCTCCCTCCCTCCCTCCCTCCTCTCCTCTCCTCTCCTCTCCTCCCTCCCTCCTCTCTCTCTCTCTCTCTCTCTCTCTCTCTCTCTCTCTCTCTCTCTCTCTCTCTCTCTCTCTCTCTCTCTCTCTCTCTCTCTCTCTCTCTCTCTCTCTCTCTCTCTCTCTCTCTCTCTCTCTCTCTCTCTCTTCTCTCTCTCTCTCTCTCTCTGTATATCTATGTATATCTATGTATATCTATGTGTGCTTCTGTCACGTCATTTCATCAAACCAATACATATCTTACCGGATTGGTTGTCCAGAACTCGATCTGTTTTATCTGGAGCGTGATTTCATATCCGAGATCGTCACTTAGTGCAATTGCTGCTTGGACCTGGAACAGTGAAAACGAAACAATTAAATCATCCAAATTCAAATAAAGATATGATAAATCAGTAATCCACACATACCACTCATTTTTTTATTGACAAAAGGCGAAAAGCTTCCATTTTCTTATAAGTATTGTCAAGAAAAAGAAGATTGGAAACGACAAGGCCAAGATTTTTTATCATCACAAATCAAATGAAAATGAGTTATTGTTACTGGTCGACCAAAGGCCGTTATGATCTTTCATATAAATATGCATTGTTCACCAACATTCGCCGTCTGTTGCCTTCTATGCATGAATAATTATGGCGCAGTATATTCATTTCTCGACAGTCTTCGAACACAGTCGAGACCATTCGGAAAAGTCTGTCACGGTTGATCTTTTTTTCTTCAATTGCAAAAATACCCAAACCGAAAAGTTATATTGATGAACTGTTGTTCACTACTTTATTGATTTTCATACTTTTTAAAAGATTGAATTGAGGTATGGGCAATATAACATATATTGTAACCCTATAACTCCAAAATAATACGTATATACAACCAGTGGTATAACAGCGTCCAAGCTGTCGTGGTAGCAGTGTTCTCTTTATAAACCAAGTAGTCGAACATTACGGACGGCTCCGAGGATATTTAAGATGCTCAGCATAGCGTGTAATTCATGCTAGTCAGGCAGGTCAACAGACGGGGAATGTTGGTGAACAATACCATTGCCCGTCGGACATAGACGCCCCCAAACCAACAACCACTCACCCCGTTCCAGAGAGCAGCGATTTGTCGTATTTTTAGCTCGGTGGTGGTAGCGCCGTCTGTCTCGAGTTGGGTCACATGACCCTCATCCACGAATATTCCAACCTCGACGGTAAAGGCTGTTCCGGGAACAGCCCGTTTATTTCGGGTTTTGTTGACGGGTAAATCTCTTACTACTGTAAATAAAGAATTGTGTTTTCGTTCTTTTAGCAAATCGACACCAGTGGTCCCGGTTAAAATCGGCTTTTTTATCATTTCATAAAAACATGATTTTGAGAAGAGAAACATTGCCGAAGCTATAGTTTACAACCACATTACGGTAGACTTAAAGAGAACTACAAATAGTCGATCCCAAACCGTGGTTAATATTTATAACAAGAACGAACCCCAGAAGACCGATAATCACAAATAACAATGTTCAAACATTTAAAAAAGAATACAAAACGAAAACACTTAATTGTGCAATCTCATTTACAAGAACTACAAAGCTCAGTTACGGTGAGTAAAGATAATCAGGGACTATCCAGTACTCTGTTGATAAACATAGAATACACGAGTTATCATATCTCCCACATTGCAAAGAAAATTTCTTGCATAGATCGATATCTAATAAGCTGTCTATCGAGAAACTTCGACGAAAACTACTTGCATCATAGAAACAAAAACAAAGCAATCATGTTTAGACACTAAAGTAAACAAGAGTAGAAAACTACACACCTTTTACTCAAAATGTCGAAGCACATGGTTTAATATATACAGTCATGTGATATGTGCATATGGTCCAATCAGATTGTTATATACGTACCACATGGTACAATTTCATTGTCCAATCCGATTGTTATATGCGTACCACATGGTACACTTTCATTGTCGAACCAGATCGTTGAATGAGTGTTTGAAATGACTACGTGACATGCGTATACAGTCCAATCAGATTGCTATACTAGTAACACGTGGTACACTTACCTCGTCCAATCAGATCGTTGAATGGATGTTTGAAATGACCACGTGACACGACGACCGTTTCCTCCATATCTGCCGACATCTCCCCGGCCGGATCGATTCTGTACATAAAGTCTCCCTCGAGGATCGAGCCTTCCTAGAGTAGGAGAATAACAGACAAGTACAGTCACATGAGAGTTGGGCATATGTATCAATCTGGACCAAGCATCAATATAGATAGATATCGGTTACTTGAAACGCAATGGAATTCGGATATTTGGGATAAAATTGGAATCAGAAATTTGGGAAAGATTAGGAATCAGAAAGTATGAATAAATTCGGATACTTGGAATAAGTTAAGAATCGGATATTTGATATAAAATGGAAATCGGATATTTTTGGATAAATAGGAATCGGATATCATGGTTGAATTGTTTCATATCTTGTGTAGAATGAATGAGTCTATACGTATTTTGACCTGAAAATGGTAGTTATTTGAGAAAGTAATCGTTTTATCTAGTCTCAACGTTCTTTTCTTCATGCTTTATGATAGCAGTCTATTAATGCTTTCAGATTTGACCAGTTACCAACAACCGAAAGCACAAATTGGTTAACTGTATAATTAATAGAAATTCACCTAAATGATGACAGAGTGATACCTGAGTGCCTATAGATTATAAGCTTTCCTTAATGAATGTCAAAAAAGTAAGTGTAAACTCACATATCCGTCACAAAATGTCAGGGCGACTAACCCCGCCCCTTGTGTCCGGCCCTCTAGGAAACAGTCCGGCTTCTTTCCAATATAACGGCGCACGGTATTGTTAGACCTGTAATAAGATGATTCATAAATAAAACATGCAAATATAGAAATAATTGTTATCATAATATTATAAAGCGTTATTTCTTTTTATATCAATAATGTATGTTCATTGGACTGTCCCAAATTGAAAGAGTTTGCAGACGACATTTCAAAATGTGATGAAATTGCAAAAATATTCTTTAGATAGAGTAGAAAACCTTGTGGGAAAGGGAAAAATTGCTCGTCACGAGCAATTTCTCCTTTTCCCACAATGTTTTCTAAAGTCGTCCGCAACATAGTAGTCAAATGTCGATATTGTTTGGGAAAGGGTTAAATGCTCTAAAGTTAACCCGATGATTAAACCGGACTCATAACTTAATTCATTTGAGCTCAATTTCTTTTAGTAGAACCGAGAGGAATCTGCCCGTTAACTCTCCAAGTGAATAAATAAACTAGCTGCAAAAGGCTACGTTTTAATCAATGAACGATAATCGACGTATATTTCAACTAGCCTGTTGCCAAGCAAAAATGTGTATATATAGTTTACTGGGTATTTTTAGCCATAAAAGAAAGCCGTTACCTCATTAACACGGGTGTATATGCAGGAAGAAGATTCGGGTTGTATTTAACGGCCATCCTGAACGTGTTGTTGAAGGCGGAGAACGTCAGTTCAAAGGGAGTGTCGTCTAGTCGGGTTGACCGCTTGTCACGGATCCGTCTGAAATATCCACAAAAATACATTACATTTCATTAGTCATCTAAAGGGAGTATATCATGGATACTCAAGAATTTTCGACAACTCGATTCGAGCGAGGTCTTCAAGGGGTTTAATGTTCTTTTAGACGAGTTCGTAAAAATGGACTTCTTCCATTGATTATAAGTTAAACACATTGATTTACTGATATTCTAGAGTTGCATTTCTTATAAAAGTCCAATTATCCATTGGAAATCAAGCTCTAAGGAGTAAACATTAGACGGGTGGCGAACATAGTGACAGCGGTCCTTTCATGGACATTCGTCAAAACATTTTTTGTTCGCTAATCACGGACTGCTTTGCATTTACCTAAGAACAAATAAGTTTGCCTTACCCTTGGTCGTTTCTGTGTGGTGGAAATATTGCTCGTATACTTGATAATTCGGACAGCTCGAACTCTAAAAGGAAAAAGTAAATGAATTGATTGAAAATAAACAACCATTCAATATTGCGTTAACTTTTTCTCTCCATATAGATTTCAATAATTGACCCAATCTTAAAGCAACAGCGACGACAAAAAATGAAATGATTACATTACGAACATTATATTTTCTCTTTGGCTATCGGTACAAGGTATTGCAAGGGAGTTATATATTGCTTGTCACAATCGATTTCTCCTTTTTTCTTCTTACTTTATTTCAATGGTTTCTTTGCTTTTCTGCTTCTGTTGTCTTATTTGATGCGTTTCATAGTAAGAGGTACAGAGAAGGATAATTCCAGGTTATTCTATTATCACATGACATTAACACATTATCAAATAACGCCACATTTTTGCGTTTTGCAGCAGACGACTTTAAAAAACCATTGTGACAAAAGGAGAAATTGCTTGGCACAAGCAATTTCTCCTTTTGCCACAATGTATTTTTAAATCATTCACATATTGCAACAGCAAAATTGAAATGTTTTTTCTCATGTCTACAAAGCTTTTCTAAAGTCGTCTGCTTCAAGAAAAAAAGTGTCGTCAGTAGATGATAAAGAGTTAAACAGTCGTTACAAGCCTACCTTCATTTAAATGTTTCTCTTTAACAATCCTTTGTAACAGGGATGCGTCATCTAATGTCTGAAATTACAGAAACACGCAGTAATAAGCATAGCGTAAACAAGTACATTTTGCAGGTATGCAGTGAAAAGGTTCAACGTGCTTCAATTACGTAATATTTATTTATTTCAATACGCAATAAACAAACAAAACATACAAAGGACGCATGCACTCACATATATGTTATGGAATCAAATTTTAAGAACTACGCAATAGTTATTCTAAAGATCTGTTTTAGTCACTCGCTTGAAATAGGTATATGACGAACTTATATTAATTGAAAAGACCCTTTTCCCAGACGAATTGAACAGTATTTACTCGTCTGTTTTCTTATGTATAACTCTCACTTTATGTAACATTCGAGAGACCTAAAGTCAAAATATATGATCATTGAAGAACGACCTTATAATTTCAAGTCAAGTGCTTTCATAACTTAGTCAGCCGTTTTAGCCCCATTTACGACATAAAGAAACGTAATTCGAAATTACGCAGACATGATACATTACAAGGACATTTTTACCTATAACATGGTATTTGAATTACACAGGTCACTATCTGTCTGACCAAATGCAATTCTTTATTAATGTTTTTGTTTTTCCTTCGGAATTTTGTGTGCGATATATGTACTGTATATTACATTCTTTTTGGAAAGCTGTTTACCCTTTCCCAAACAACACATTCTCGACTGTCCCAAATTGAAAGAGGTTGCAGACGCCATTTCAAAATGTGATGAAATTGAAACATAATCTTCTGATAGGGCAGAAAACGTTGCGAGCAATTTCTCCTTTTCCCACAATGTCTTCTAAAGTCGTCTCCAACAAAGTCGTCAAATGTCGATATTGTTTGGGAAAGGCTTAATTTGTACAGATAAAGCAATTTTAAGAAAAAAACTATTTCGTTACAAGTATTCGGCTCTTACTGTGCCCATAAAGTTATATTTTTGATAATAGAGTATACACTTTCTACAATGAATTATTTTGATAATGAACAATCAATATTTACGTTTGTCGTTATAAATGAAAATCATCATTCATTTTGACCTTGTTCTGTTACTATATTTGTGAATTGTAATGACAAGAAACGTTGTATGTTAATGTCTGAATAAAGTATTCGTTATCTATATAACGACAAATACATTGGCACCCGTTGTCGCAATACAGAAGTAATAACTAACTGTGACATGCCTGGATGATATTTAAACTCTAAGGTCATCTACCCGTATCCCAACATGGCGCCAAATAACGCTTTACAAGGCGTTATAGACACGGGTGGGTAATACACGTTAAATACTCATATACGGAATGAATCGGGTGTTAGCGTGTCTAATTCAAACAGGGAGAGGAAAAGTAGCTGTGAGATATTAGAAATCGAGTTAATATGATTCAATTATGCATGGTCAAGATTCGTCTTACCAAACACAAAAAGAGTGAAATTGGCAATTAAATAAGTATGAATCAATTATGCATGTTCACGATTTATATAACCGAACAAAAAACAAATGAATAGGCATAGATAAAACGAATTTCTATAATTCGAACAAATTAATGTATTATTAAGTTTGAGTTCTCTGCAGTTTGCGTTCACCAAACCATAACTCATCGCATGAAAGATGTGCGAATCTAATAGTGACCGATTCGACTGATTTCACCATACAAAACGTTACACAGCAGTTGGCCTGTTCATAACAGCGTTTAGGGAGACACTCAATTCAGTATAAATCGATTAGATATAGGAACGCTGCGGGATTTAACGTCGCGCATCCACTCCGTATCTAGAAGGAAATTAAAATCTGGATATCTCGCTTTGTAAGATTTGGCTTTAATGTTTTTCGAATACCCCTCCCTCATATAATTAGCGAGAAGCACATATTGAAATGTCATTCACCTATACTTTAGTTTGAAAGTGCATACCTAGTAGTAGTTTTCCTTCTACATATTACGAACATCAAAATGGGTGACATTCTACCAACATACATTCATTCCCAATAGATGTTTTTCATATTCTTGTGCGCATCCTCAAAATGCGGCCAAAGGATCCGCAATATAAACGAAATTCGATGAGGGGGCATGTTTACTTCCGGTCTTGACTTCATGTAATTCTTCGTGATACCTATCGTTAGTTTTATGTTAATTTGATTGCATTGTATCTGATGTTCATATCGTCACAAACTAACATCACGAACAACCTTTATTAGAAATAATAAAAAATAGTTTCTTATACAACGGCGACATTTTTATTTAAATTGTAACCCGAGGGTTCCGGGCTCTATTCCAACCGAGACAACAGTTTTGTTGGAGTGTTCTTTAGCAAGATACTACAGAACAATAGTTTAACACTGGTGGATTCCAGAAAACATCATTGACACAGCATTTAACCCAATACAAAACAACAAATAGCACATTCCCAACTGAAATACAATTTATAAAAGCATTCCCCTATTTATTTTAATTAACGCCTCTGTGTGCATATCTTTATGTATTGTATGGATAGAAGAAATTACAACGCGAGGATTTAAGGAAGAAATACTTATTCAATATCAGAGTAATATCTTAAAATGTTTAAACTTTATATTCTATGACTGCCATTACAATAAAGGTCCAGGTTGAAAGCAAGGAAACACGAATATATAAACTGTCACATCACTGTAAATGAAAGTAAATTTGAACGGATTCTAACACAACATAAACAAACAAGTCTGGAACTGTTTTTTCACTAGATGATAAAGTAATTAATAAAGCTTTATTCTACGGATTCTCTCAGCGACCATCATGAACATTTCCTGCTCATTTTACCCACCTAGCTTGGATTATTAGTTCTCTCTACACATGCTCGCCACACTATCATTCTAATGTCCTAGTGACTCCAATGATTGATTGTTTAGAGAGGGTTTATAATACCACATACTGGCCGTTTTGATTGGGTAAATTGTTTGTAGATCCGGTCTAACAGGACTATCAATGACTCCGAAAAGTTTTGGTCTGAACCGTGTTTTGAACCATCTGATCGCAACATTTGTGTCAACTTGGATACCATGTCTTATTAGCCTATTACATTATCGTTTGGGTAAAATCACCTGAAATGCCCTGGCATATATTCCAGTGCTTCCTCTTCGAACGTACACAACAAATTTGGTCTAACTGATTATAGGAGAAACTCATTAACTTGGCGATTTTATTTGAAGTGGAAAGTATATGTAAATCCGGTATCAGCCATTGCTTTCGATGCAGAGCATTTAAAGTGCCTCGTCGACATCATGTCCTTTTGGATACAACGAAAGTCATTAAAATTAATGAAACAGTTAAAAAAAAGTTTACGTACAAACAAAAACAACAATATTCGTCATGCAATAGATCCCCGGTATTACAACATACGGATCGGGTGTTGGAATATCGTAAATAATGGGCTTGAACAGAAACCAAGCTGTGACGTAGAAGCCAAATTCAACCATTACCTGCTCTGCGTACCAGAAATAAAAATGTTAACGAATTACATAGCTCTACTCGTATGTGAACATGACTGTATTTTATACTCGTCAAATGTATGTTTTATTCTGTTCTTTTCGCTGATGTAAAACCGCCGTTCTCTCATGGTGGCAGTCAGCTAAAGTTTGATTGACATGTAATCAACATATGATTTACAAGGTAGCCATGAGAAAAGTGTTAAATAAGATTATCTCTAGCTGTAACTTGCATAATGGTCAACTTTTCTAACAGTCATTTTAATGGTTGTAATAAAACATGTACACAGGTTTGACTTAAACAATTCGGATAAACGATTCTTCGGGATTTGATAAATGCGTGTCGGTAAGACATTAAAGACTCGTACAAATTACAATTACATTGCACTAATGGAAATATTGTTCAGTTTTCTATTACGGAAATACAAATAATGGTCCACTTACAAGATGCGCGACATTTCAAAAAGCCGCTACATCATCACATGTGTCTCTTAAAACCATAGCATGATGTGTGCTTATTGCATTTTACAAAACATTGCCTTATTGTATGTTACAAAACAACAACTGTTAAACAATCAAGTAAAACAAGTATTTGTTATCACATGTATTTCCCCTTTTAATTGGGTAATAGTGATCGGTATATGGCGTTTTATTCACCGGCTTTTTTGGCAGACATGGGTTGAAATACGTGTAGTAAATACTTCGCTTCAGATTAACACTTAAAGTCTGCAAAAACAGCCAATCACGATTCTATACTAATTTTTAAATTGTTAAGTTATTGAATCTGAGATTTGCTTTTGGTCAGATATTATGGAGAATAAGCAAGACCATTTCTATCCCAGATCTGGATTTAAACTTGATCTAAATCCTGCAAGAGCATTCCTGACAACTGAACGTATCGTCTGATTAACTGATATATCAAATGAGACATGCACTAATATATGGTAAAAGTTACTTTACCTGAAAGTATCCAATTTTAATACCGCGGCTTAATTGATGCAAAATGAAACTCGCCGACACCTGTCAAGTTTTTTGTCAAATTAAATCATCTTTTCTATAACGAATGAATTGAATTTCTCTCCTTTTAAAATTGAATAAAAATTCACGTTTGCATAATGATTCGTTGTCATCGTAATGTACAATAACATTCAACCACCCACAAATACATAACTCTCATCGAGCATATCTGGGTACTGTTTATCAAACGACTTAAGGAAGATATTTGCACAAACGTTTCCAATGTGTTACTTTGAAATATTGCTTGACCCTATAATGAAATACGAGGGAATGATGTATTAAACTAACGCAAAGGTTAAGCATTAAAGTGTTCTCGAAACATACTTTAGTATGATATATATTGCTTAAATTCATCACTATTGTTCAACTTTGAGTACACGTATCAGTTTTAGATTCAAAGTAAAGTGGCGATCTAGAAATAAACTCGTTCTCAACTGTTTCACTCAAACTTGAGATTAAGCAATGATTTTGGGTCAACCTAAACGCTGTCACAAGTGATGCGATAAATGCTCCAAAAAGCGACGATAAGATCACAGTTCATCCATCTTACTCGGCCGAATACAATAACCGTACTTAAGTATAAATAATGGTTTAACAATACAATACAATACAATTGTATATTAGTAAATAGGCCTCTGGCCCACAATACATATACTTATAAACATTGCATATAACACAATCCAAATGAAATTGAGATGTGCCCAACACTATCATTAATTATATCCATATAAGATTTTAAGGAAAATAAATATAAATCAAAGGCCAGAATGGCCTGAACTGCGTCGCAGTATGGTCTGAGAGGTTTGTGCGTACGAATGGATTTTAAAGAAATCTAATGGATTTTCGAAGACAAACCAACACATTTCTGTTGAATAGCAGAAATCAAAATAGAAGTCAAAAAAGACATGTCCCAGTACTCCAGTGGTACTCAAACCCAATGCTCTAATTAAATGAAAAATCATTATTCCAGTTATCAACAAAATAGATATTGTAGACGAAAACAAGCATTTTTAGTTAACATACCAATCTGCAAGGGGCCACAGTCACAAGTTATTTAAGAAACACTGCAGAACAAATACAGCTTCAGTCAGAGATCATTGAAAAGTTTTAAAAGTGCATTAAATATATACTGGGTTAAATGCCAAATCAAAGGCATGCCCGAGTGTTACGAACAGGAACCGGAACACAAGAAAAGAGTAGATCAAAAAGGATCGGAGAGATGTAAGTCTAAAAAATGATCTCAACAACAAAGTAAACAATCATACATTCTAATCTGGGTGATCTTTTTTATCTACTCAACAATACCTACATTGAGTGTTTCTTCCAGGATTTGAGACAATATAGGTATTTCCCCAATACATTGGGCAAAAGGTGATAATAGATCTTCTTTTTCATTTTGCCATTGTAAAATGCACATACTTCATGGTCAGTAATGGTAACGAAAAACACGGTGTATTTCCCGGCTTTTAAAGAAACATCAGGCAATATTTCTTTTTCTTTCATATAATGAAAAAATGACAGATTTTTTGTTTAGTATGAACCGTCCTGTTGAATTACAAAATCAACTTTCAAATTAAAGTAACGGCTTAAATTTGATAATTAATGTCGTTTTTTATTTCATAACAATATTACTGCAAAGAATCGGGAGCCGTATTTTCACTTCACTAAGCGTACTGGTTCCCAACCCTCTGGTAACCAACAAACGAAACGGAAACCTATTACTGAAATTGGGTCATGGGTTTATGAAACAAAATAAAATCGCTGATAACTATCAGTTTTCCCCCATGAATGTTTCTAAGCCGCTTCTGGCACAAGGCCTGTTGTTAAAAGAAGTTTGCAAATCATAAAAAATAGAGACTTTGTTCTGCACTGAGTGAAAAAATACTGGGGATTCCTTTAAAGATGGGGGAAATCCCACGGCCTAGATACGGGTGCTGTGTCAAGACGGCCCCATGTCAAAACGTCCCGGAGATCGATGAGAACGGCCATGGAATGGTCAAAACGGCCCAATTGTTGATTTTTCAATCAGTCAAAACGGCCCAAATAAAGGTTTACACTGTTTAAACACTTTAAACCGAAAATGTTGCCGTTTTGACTTATTTCGGGCCGTTTTTAACGTAGGACATTTTGACATCGGGCCGTTTCGACTGTAATCCGGTGCCGCTAGATACCTTCTTCTAGAAGTTCTAGGATGTTTGGAAATTAACGCGGATAGTTTGCATTACCTTTTATCACCATCCTGCACATCACAGACGCGTCCAAAACAAACCAAGGAAGAAAGAGTTATTTAAAAAAATGACGATTTAATTTGAAAAGAATTCACGCAGTTATAGACAGATTACAATCAACATAGAAGTTGGAACTACTTTCTTTCTCTCGGCGGTGATTAAGCCCCTATAGGTAAAGAAGGATTTCGTACGATCACTAAATACGCTTTCGCGCATGCGTGCGACGCGTATAAAAATGAGACTACAAGAATAAGACGAAGCTAAGTAGTAATATATTGTAGTAATGTTGATACATAGAAAACTAGCCTTGTAACAACCCGTTATGTAATAAAGTTGCACTATGTAATAATTATTACAAAACGGGTTGAAGTTTATTACATTTTGCGTTTTTCGATGCGAACCCACTATGTAATAAAGTTGCATAATGTAATAATTATTACAAAACGGGTTGAGGCGTATTACACTTTGCGTTTTTCGATGCCAACCCGTTATGTAATAAAGTTGCAATATGTAATAATTATTACGAAACGGGTTGACTTTTTTTTCAGTGATTTTTTCTTTACAAACCCGATATGTAGTAGTATTCATAATGGTAACATGGTAATATTTTCACACTAAAGGTAGCCTCTTCCAAGCCAAAACAGGCTTATAAGCAAAAACCAAACGTTCTTAAAATCTTTGTTTGAGCAATTTTCAAGCAAGGAAACCGTTCCAAATGACTAAACGTACCGCAAACAGTCAAGCCAAGTATCTAAAAAGCCGAAATGGGCTTATCAGCAAATTACAAAAAATATTTTAAATGTCTGTTTTAGCGTTTAGATGCTAAAAATAGCATCGCAAGTGGCAACAAGTACCGACAAAAAGGCCAACAGAGATGCTTGAAAGCCAATATAGGCATATCAGCGATTTGTAAAGATATCAGAAAACTTGATTGTTCCCCAATTTTCAAACGAGGATACTGTTCCAAATGACTCAATGTACCTAAAGCGTGACTAAGAATGCCAAAATGGGCTTATAAGCATATTACAAAAATGAATTTGTATGTTTGTTTTTGAGCTAATATGGTAAGAAAAACATCGCAAATGGCAGCACGCATGAAAAAAGAGTTCTATTTTCGCAGTAAAGCTGTTTTAAGTAAAGTTGCATTATGTAATAATTATTACAATACGGGTTGAGGTTTATTACATTTTGCTTTTTTCGATGCGAACCCGTTATGTAATAAAGTTGCAATATGTAATAAAATAAACAAAAAGGATTGATATTCTACAAAGTGAATTTTTAGATGCAAACCACTTATGTTCTAAAATTCATAATGGTTACGTGGTGACATTTTCACATAAAAGGTAACCTCTTCCAAGCCAAAAAGGCTCATGAGCAGAACTTTGTTTGAGCAATTTTCAAGCTAGGATACCGTTCCAAATGACTCAATGTACCGACAAAAAGTTAAACCAAGTAACTAAGAAAGCCGAAGCGAGCGCATCAGCAAATTACAAAGGCGATTGTATATATCTGTTAGATACACTTATATAGTGAGAAAGACTTCGCAAATGGTAGCGCAGCAAAGTGCAATTCTTGAAGAGAAGCTGTTTTCTTTAAACGTTGAACTATGTAACAATTGTTACAAAATGGGTCGTATTTTATTTTTAGATGCCAACCCATTATGTAACAAGAATCTATAACGGTCAAATACCGATGTGTTTACACACAAAAGATAATCTCTTCCAGGTCAAAAGAGGCAATATTTAGCTTAAAAATGGCTCAGCTTTGAACAAGCCTTACAAAATAGACACAAACCATTGTTTGGTGACCAAAACGGTCCTTTTATCAATATGAAAAATGATTTTACTTATCACTTTTTAGCTTGATTACTCGAAAAATAAGGAGAGCTATACTTGTCACCTGTCAATAGTCTAGTTCTATGTAACTTCAGAAATCTTTGTTGTTATTTTTAGAAGACGATTTATTTAAAAAGAAAAATCTTCATCTCTGAGAGAGTCCCTTTAAATATTGAACTTAATGTCTATAGTTAAGATTTTGTTTGTCTTCTTTCTTCTTTTTTTCATCCTAGTTCAAACAATAAGACCCATCTCTTAGTACTATTAGTACTTTGATTGTAACAACAAGGTTTGAGGTTTCATCACATTGTGTGTTTTTCAATGTTAATCCGTTTTTAACTCAACTATTCGGATATAGTGAGAGCAATACTTCTCATTCGAACGTGGGAGTCGGCGTCACATCTTGGTTAAGTTTTTACGTGCAAGATTGCATCTCATTACCTACAGTACGATATGGGTTAATACTTCACAAATATCTTTAGTGTCATCATGTAGAGACCATGAAATAATCTATGGTACCTGACAAAGTTTCAAATCTCTTGATTTTAATTTAAGCAAATTATGCGCGGCCTTTCGTGCTTAGAAAATCCTGGTTTAGTTTTTACGTGCAACTTTGTATCTTATGAACTACTGTTTGTAATGGTTTGATACATCACATTCGTGTTTGGTGTCGTTATGTAAGGTCTTTGACCGAGTTTCATATGTCTTGTTTTGAATTTAAGCAAATGGTGTCGTATTTTGTACTTGGTTAAAATTGTGCATGCATATTTTGTTACATGTTGCAACTTTATTGCTTTACTGGTTGGCATCGAAAAAGACAAAATGTAATAAAACTCAACCCGTTTTGTAATAATTATTACGTAGTGCAACGCTATTAGAAAACAGCTTTACTTTGAGAATTTCATTTTGGTATGTGCTGCTATTTGTGAAGATTTCCCACCATAAAAGTGTTAAAACAGATAAATAAAATCGCCATTGTAATTTGCTGATAAGCCCTCGTCGGCTATCTTAGTTACTAGGTCTAATCTTTTTCGGTACATTGAGTCATTCGGAACGGCATCCTAGCTTGAACATCGCTCAACTAAAGTTTTCCGATGACTTCTGACCTTTGCTCATAAGCCTCTTGTGGCTTGGAAGCGGTTATCTTTTGTGTGAAAATGTCATCACGTAACCATTATGAATATTATAACAGAACGGGTTGGCATCTTAAAGTTCGCTTTGTAGAATATCAACCCTTTTCATATATTTTTTTACATAATGCAACTTTATTACAAAACGGGTTGGCATCGAAAAACGCAAGATGTAATAAAATTCAACCCGTTTTGTAATAATTATTACATAGTGCAACGTTATAAGAATACGGCTTTACTTAGAGAACTGCACTTTGAAATAAAACCATAGAGTTTTGAAGTCATCATTTAAGTTTGTCATCGGAAAATCTTCATACGACATTTGCCATGTTTGATATGTTCATAGCATTGACCACTGTGCTAAACCTAACTATCATATTACTTGTACAGCCAATTGATCTTATTGCTTATACGGCAATATATGCTGTTCACCAAAGGTTCTCGCCATATTTTGGTCGTAATCAATCGGTTTTTGTGTTTCACTTACGTCAGAAAAAGAGATATTATAGTCCATTTCAATATCGCTGATAGCTTTATCTTGCCGAAAATAACTTTATGTGTCTCGTTTCGAAAGGTTCTGCCATATATGTGTGCCATATCTGAAATATTATTGGGAATTTTAGTATCTAAACACTAAAACAGACATTTGAAATATTTTTTGTAATTTGCTGATAAGCCCATTTCGGCTTTTAAGATACTTGGCTTGACTGTTTCTGGTACGTTTAATCATTCGGAACGGTTTCCTTGCTTTAAAATAGCTCAAGCAAAGATTTTATGAACGTTTGGTTTTTGCTTATAATCCTGTTTTGGCTTGGAAGAGGCTACCTTTAGTGTGAAAATATCACCATGTTGCCATTATGAATACTACTACATATCGGGTTTGTAAAGAAAAAATCACTTTGAAAAAAAAATCAACCCGTTTCGTAATAATTATTACATATTGCAACTTTATTACATAACGGGTTGGCATCGAAAAACGCAAAGTGTAATACGCCTCAACCCGTTTTGTAATAATTATTACATTATGCAACTTTATTACATAGTGGGTTCGCATCGAAAAACGCAAAATGTAATAAACTTCAACCCGTTTTGTAATAATTATTACATAGTGCAACTTTATTACATACTGGGTTGTTACATAGCCTTTTGAAGGTTGCATTATCACCCGTTCTAAAGGATTATACAAATTATCTAAGTTTGGACGACTTTTATACCAGTTAACTGAATCACTCCAAACTATGACGTATCATATATACAGAGTATTACCATCGGCAGTCTGGTAGTCAGCCGTACGACTATTAAAGCTATTCAAATCTTGCAGTAACGTTCTTTAACCTCAAGCGGAGAGGGGTCACGTGGTTTCAACTTCGGCACTCTAACCACTAGGTAACGTAGGTCCCATTTCGAAACAGAGACCACTCACATGTAAATTGTTACCTTGAAATAACGTACGTAGGTAATTATTGATGAACGTGACTTAAATCCCGCAACGATTTCCCTGTTGACCCTAGAATCGGGTGGAATGTGTAGGATACTACGACGAACTGGTAATTATCAACCGTGAAGCAATTTCCGGTCGGATGGATTGATCGTGTTTTTGGTCAGGTCGAAAGCTTACTTCATGAATAATTGGAAGTTCCTGTTGCTTTTACATATCTGATCGCTTCATATGGAATGAATAAATGGTGTTTTAAGGCGCATCGACAGCTAAGGTCATTGAGCGCGCATTATGATGATGTGGATAAATGTATATTGAGTTATCAACAGGTTAAAATTTATTTGGTCTAAGAAAAATATAAAAGAACTTGAAAAGAATGAATGATATTAAATAAACGCTTTATATGGAAGTTTATAAATAACATCAATGCAATAACATAGAGAATACCTTGTTAAAAAGGTAATAACATACGCAGAAGACACAAACAATAGATAAACAATAAATGCAAAAAGGACAATAAAACAACATAACAAAAAACAACCGAACGAAAACTAAAATGATTTCAGATTAGAAATTACTTTCTGACATAATGGTGACCATTCACAACACGTTAAAGTGTTTGCATTGACCCTATCTGAAATATGTGTTTAAGAGTGAATAACGCGAAGTAGGGTATAATCTGGAGAAAGGGCCAATCTGTTGGTAATGATATTAGCGACACAGTTTATGTCAGCCCAAATGATCCAGACGTAGAAATATCTTTCTATGTAACACAGTTAAAGCTTTGAGCATTAGAGTTAACTTAAGGTTCGCAGTGGCAAAACACGTCAGAATAACAGGACAAGTAGGGCTACATGTAATTGCATCGGAAAACGCATATAATAAATGTAAAGTATGTAAGATCCAGGCTGATTTCCATGTAAATCAAAATTATGCTTAAAACTACGTAAACGTAAGAATACGTAGAAATACTACTTTTACGTGATTAATGTAGACTTTCTTTTACTTTAAAGAAATATTAATTGGGAATGATTTCTTCAGCTTCACTGTTTTTCGTTTTTATTTCATATTGATTTTAACAATTTTACCGTAATTTGCAGCCGACGTGCAGTTTAATCGAACAAAAAACAGTAGCCTTGAAAATGATTATCCCGTAAACATATAATACGAATGCAGCTTAAAATTCTTCAGGTAAAATGATTGTTCAATATTATTTTAGGCGTTCAATCGCTCATGATGTTTACAGGTGTGTCTGAACGCATTTCGGATATCTCTGTAAATTGAACGGACGATAAAATGTCTATAATATTAGGACATTGAGTTCCGTGTTCTATTGAAATGTAATAAAATGACACACAGTGACGTCTTGTTTATCTGAACACGTCCGTTCCCAACAAAATATCCGGATTAACGAGTCATCCGGACTAATGAAGCAGGGCCTGGTCTTATACACATTAAGACATAAACGGTCTATATGCACGTGAATAATTGTAACCCTTTACCAAACGCCAAATTTTCGATCGTCCCGAATTGAAAGAGTTTGCAGACGACTTTTCAAAACGTGATGAAATTCAAAAATCTTCTGATAGGGCAGAAAACATTGTGGGAAAGGAGAAATTGCTCGTGACGAGCAATTTCTCCTTTACCCACAATGTTTTCAAAAGTTGTCTGCAACAAAATGGTTAAATGTCGTTATTGATTGGTAATTGGTTAAGCAAGTTACTATAAATAATTCCGTTCCCAAACAATTTCGTTCGGATTGCGAGACATCCGGATAATCGGGGTCCGGATAAACGAGGTTTCATTGTATTTACATATATCACCACAGCATCCCTTAAAACGAAAACCATCACGCAAAGATCGTGAATGAAGTATCACAACCGTTGTGTACAACATTTAAAACCTAGTTTTGCTACATTGCCTCTTACTCGCCACAAACTTGAGGACACCACATTATTATTTAAAATAAAAATCCTGACGTCTTAATTTTGAAAAAACCCAACGTTTGTGTATGTTATTGTTGTTTTTGATAGCATACATTTCCTGGAATACGGACCCCTTTAACTTTTGGGTATGTCATCATGGTTATCGATAACATACATTTCTTTGAATTTGGACTGCATCAACTTTCAGTATGTTATCATTATTATCAATTACATATATTTTCTTTTATCATGGACCGGTCCAACTTTGATACAGGGAAGGAATATCTTTATGTAGATCGATTACGAGTTAATGAACTGCGTACACTTCGTCATATTTGTAAGGATATTGTATATATATTTACTAACAATTACGTCTCGATGTAACATCTGTAACCATATCGACTGATTATACGGAGTTTGGGAATCGCGAAAATGAAACCATCCCATATAACTTCCGTTATTACGTATATCATTATCATTATTTCTTTTACAGATAAAAATCAATTTCTGAAGAGTTTCAGGAGTCCAACATTTATTTTATAACTATAAAATATATTTCGCTGGTAATTATTAGAATTGTTGTATCCAATTAATACAAATAATCAAGAATATTTGTATAAAGTGCTGAGAGGGGAAATAAAAAAGAAGACCAAGAAGCAAAAGAATATTATCCAGATCTTTTCTTTTTTCCGATTGCTTTCGAAACGAACCCGACCTATGTGACAAAAGAAGATTCTATCGCCATATCAGCAAGGGAAACGTTTAAAATGCAAATAGTTTTAAAAATATTAATATTTTATTTTGATTAAACTAGTTCTATACGATATTTTTCTTTACTTTTATAATCCTGTAGAGTTAATGTCGTAATATCTTGACGAACTTAATTAAGAACGTACCTGACAAACAAACGCGTAATTTAAGCACACCGTGATAATCATCCATGCTTTCCCAACGTAAGTCCCCATCGTTAGTGAATGAGGGAGTGTGTGCTCCGGTAATTTTGGGAGGCGACTGAATCAACGCCATATAAAGCCGATATTTACATGTCCAGCTTACACGTCACCCGGGGTGCGGGGGGAGCCCTGAATCCGGGGCATCTGCAAACTCAATCCAATTTATTTATTAAACATAAAATAGCAAAAAGCATATTATAGCCATTACAAAAATAATACATAGTAATCATAATACATGAATAGAGCAACAGTTCGGCAAGAGTTTTCTAGAGAATTATTAGAAAGAAGTTAATACAGCTATAAATTTCATTTGTAAACAGGATAGAATATTCACGACTCTGTAAGGATCTATCAGTATTATAAGGAAACAATTATAGAAACATATTGTTAAAAGAAACTTGGCTTTTCGAGAATGCTTCTTAGTCAAGATGTCCCTGATACTTTCTATGTTAGCAAAATGTTTTGACGGGAATCAGGATCCCAAAATCTTTTACAGGCTTTTGTAACAGCAGATTTCTGATTATATAAGAACATGTGTTAACATGTGTTAACACATTACCAAACGACATTTAACCACTTCGTTGCAGACGACTCTGGAAAACATTGTGGGAAAAGGAGAAATTGCTCGTCACGTCAATTTGGGACAGTCGAAAATTTGACGTTCGGTAAAGGGTTAGGTTTGGTGGCCAGTCCTTTTTATCGAATGTAGCGAGTTATGTTTCACAGAGAAATCCCAAAGTCTACATATTCATAGACATCCAACCAACTGAATAGAGTCAGTCGTAATTTCTTCAATTCATTTGAATAGGTTTGAAAAGATTTAATTTGATTTGATGATGTTAAGATTTGTGTTATTTTCACGAAATTGTCAAGTGATCCTTTTTGTAGCATAAACAGTTATAACAGTTTTCCTCTCATACGAAAATTTCGGTTATCTTTAAACATACAAACATGATAGAATCCCAGCTTTTAATCGATTTGATGATGACGAGTTTTGTGTTCTTTTCGCGAAATTGTCAAGTACAGAAAAGTTTTCCTTTTAAGCCAAGGTTTATCTTCGAAGGCAATAGACCTACAAATAAACATTTTTTTAAGAATTCAGTATCAAATTAATTTGCAGCAGGTTATATATTTATAAACATCTTGACCATATGAGAATTTGTCAATCATGTCAATTATGAGCAAGCGTTACTCGTTCATAATGGTTTCATTTCTTGGATAAGATTTGACGCGTGATTGTTAAATATCTTCTCGTATGACTTATTTCAGAGAAATTCTTTTTTTTTTACATATTTACAAAGTTTGTCTGGTCGGTCGGGGTTTTATTTTGGGTAAACGAAGTTTTAGTAATATCTTAATGCCCGGCTTCCCATCGATTGAAAGAAACCCAAAACTGAACTGCTTATAAAGGTCTGTCAAGCCGGTTAGAACCAGCTTTCCGTAAATCAGCCGGGAGACTATCTCTCATGGGAACTACTCACAGCTAACATGATTCAACTTCATTTATGACGGGCTAAATACTAAATAGTACTCCATGTATCAGACTTGAACGTAAGGTTTGAAGGTATAAAGTTTGAGAGTATCGCCCGCTTGTAATTCAATCGCAATAGACCGTAAATAATTCTATTTCTATTGAACATTGCTATTCGTCATGTAAGTGCGTGTACGCGGATTAGCCCATCAATGACAACATTTGTATGGGGGCTACACGTTCTTTAGTTCATTTTAGACCGAATCCAGGTTGATATACTGGCGGAACATTCAATTATTCTAACGCGGCGTGATCCTAACGTCCGAATAGAGATTATACATAAAATTTGAATAAAGATGAAATAAAAACATCTATCACACCCCACTTGAGTCACATTTGGTTGCATATGTCCCAAAAATGATACATTTGTCGCCGGGTGGCAAAAATGTCGCAGGTTCTTCAAAAGAACGACTTGATACAAACTAACATGACTTACATCTTGTCCATGATTAAATGTGTTAGTATGATAGATCTAAAATTGATATACTCGTTTCCTTGGGATATTTAAAGGTTTCTTTTACATTTTAAACTTTTTTTTAAACTCATGAGAAACATTTTTCAACATTTTTAATGTTTAAGCCTCGTGCATTACAGCAGAAAAACACAGCATGATTTAAAGAGACTATCTCGAAGATTGTGATCTGTAACAGGCAAACGATTAAAAGGTAAATATTACAGTAGTACAGTAATAGTAAAAGTCGCCTGAAAATGCCTAGCATAAATATGAGACTATAAACCCCTACCTTTTTACACACTCTCTTCGCCCATAAATGGATGACCAGTTGCGAATTTCATTACTTTAATGATGATAAAACTTGTGTTAATATCAACACATTAGGAAACGAGAATTCGCATTCAAATGGATGGCAACATACATAGCAATGCAATTGTTGTTTTATAAGTCAAATAAATCTCTATTCATGATTGCATTTGCCTACATTTTTGCCCACACGGCCCCTCAAGAGAGATAACTATGGAATTCAAACAAACGTAAGATATAAACAGAGTTATCCCCCTTGTTACCATCGCAGTTCTTTTGCTGACTAAATATGACTCATATCACACTAAGAAGTTTATGTGATGCTGAAGTCAGGTCCCCGGGTTTATACAAGTTAGCGACGAGTTATAAATGCTGGAACCAACCCACAACTTATTTCATCACATTTTGAAATGTCGCCTGCAAACTCTTTCAGTTGAAGACAGTCGAAAATTTGGCGTTTGATAAAGGCTTAGATAAAGATAAAAGTTTGCAGACGGCATTTCAAAAAGTGATGAAATCTAAAAACAATCTCCTGATAGGGCAGAAAACAGTGTGGGAAAAGGAGAAACTGCTTGTTAAGAGCAATTTCTCCCTTTCCCACAATGTTTTCCAGAGTCGTTTGAAACAGAGGGGCCAAATGTCGTTATTGTTTAGTAATGTGTTAAACAATAAAGGTATTCACAGAACAGATAAACAGACATTAATTGACCAACATCGGCAGAACTGGCACGATCAACTTAACGTTTCTAACAAAGGAAAATTGTATCTAAGTTTTAAACAAGACATACAGTTTCAATCATATTTTATAAGTATGAATAAAAATGATAACTTACCACTTTTTAGGTTACGTACCGCAAACCATTCCATGCCGGTTGAAACGGGTCGATATAACGGAACCCCTTTTGATGACCGGAAATTCCCTCTTTGTACGTCCGACTGTGTAGGTTCTGAAAATTATTACTTTTTTGAATGCAACTTTTTTTAAAGCGAGATACGTTAACACTATAATGACGTAGTAAGTCGAAATGTTACCAATTTACTTTTGGCCACATCAAATGTTAAAAAGTTATAAAGACCAAGTCTATTTGTGCGAATTGTTATTCAGTACTTTAATGATAATGTGACGTGTACTCTATGCCGAGCAGATTCGACCTGTATACGTCCTAAACTTGTACAAAACCTGCACAGTACAATTATGATACTAAGTGCTTATAAGTTCAACCCAACTGGGCTTGAGCCATGGTGTCAACCCAAGAAGAGAGAAATTAAAAGGTGTCGAAACATGTATGGTGTGAACTAGTGTGGAGAGAACAAGTACTGTACCAAACTAGTATCAGACCACTCAGAGGTATGTTTGGTATGGAACTAGTATCGTACCAAACTAGTATCAGACCACTCAGAGGTTTGTTTGGTATGGAACTAGTATCGTACCAAACTAGTATCAGACCACTCAGAGGTTTGTTTGGTATGGAACTAGTATTGTACCAAACTAGTATCAGACCACTCAGAGGTTTGTTTGGTATGGAACTAGTATCGTACCAAACTAGTATCAGACCACTCAGAGGTATGTATTGGTATGGAACTAGTATCGTACCAAATTAGTATCAGACCACTCAGAGGTTTGTTCGGTATGGAACTAGTATCGTACCAAACTAGTATCAGACCACTCAGAGGTATGTTTGGTATGGAACTAGTATCGTACCAAACTAGTATCAGACCACTCAGATGTATGTTTGGTATGGAACTAGTATCGTACCAAACTAGTATCAGACCACTCAGAGGTATGTTTGGTATGGAACTAGTATCGTACCAAACTAGTATCAGACCACTCAGATGTATGTTTGGTATGGAACTAGTATCGTACCAAATTAGTATCAGACCACTCAGAGGTATGTTTGGTATGGAACTAGTATCGTACCAAACTAGTATCAGACCACTCAGAGGTATGTTTGGTATGGAACTTGTATCGTACCAAACTAGTATCAGACCACTCAGAGGTATGTTTGGTATGGCACTAGTATTGTACCAAACCAGTCTTAGACTACCTCAAACTTGTATGGTGTGAGACTAGTACGGACAAAAACGGTATTGTACCGAACTAGTATCAAACCATCTATCGTTTCAAACAACAGGTTTCATACCAGTGAAACTTTTGGCCAGTTCAGTCAAGGCTTTGTGTACATGTATACACCGTCCGAACACCCAGCAAGTATGAGCCGAAGCTGCAAGTATGTGGGAGTTCCACTGGTGTATAGTCGCGTACCCAAAATCAAACTAGCGAGGGTTACAGCCAAGAGAGAGTTTTAAGAAATGTTAACTCTTGGAGCAGTAAGAACAGTCTATCACTGAACGCGTCGGCATTTTATACCCTTATTTGTACCATGTGATTGGTCATGTGATGTATTATTATAACTCCCTCCCTCCCTCCCTCCCTCCTCCCTCCCTCCCTCCTCCCTCCTCCCTCCCTCCCTCCCTCCCTCCCTCCCTCCCTCCCTCCTCCCTCCTCCCTCCCTCCTCCTCCCTCCCTCTCCTCCCTCCCTCCCCCTCCCTCCCTCCTCCTCCTCCTCCCCCTCCTCCTCCCTCCCTCTCCTCCCTCCTCCCTCCCTCCTCCTCCTCCCTCCCTCCCTCTCCTCCCTCCCTCCCTCCCTCCCTCCTCCCTCCCTCCTCCCTCCCTCCCTCCTCTCCTCCTCCCTCCCTCCCTCCTCCTCCTCCTCCACTCCCTCCCTCCCCTCCCTCCTCCCTCCTCCTCCTCCTCTCCTCCCTCCTCCTCCCTCCCTCCCTCCTCCTCCCTCCTCCCTCCCTCCTCCTTCCCTCCCTGAATGATCATCATCGTCATCATCATCGTCGTCATCGTTGTTTGTCCTTAGATATATTGACATATTCTCAAGTATATATCCTTTCATTAGCCATTTTCATTATATACTATTCCGCAAAACAATAACTGTAGCATTTCAACAACATTTTGTTTGCCTATTGACTGACATAATCAAGTGAACAAGCTAAGGCTAACGTGTAGTTGATTTGTTATCTGATTATCGTCTATATCGGTGTATAATACCATTACTTCATTTCACTTATAAGGCCTTATACATTTTCATGCCGTTTAATAAAACCACAAGACCCCCCTCTTTGATAGCTCAACATTAGCGAACCACACTTTTGGTCACAAACTTCAAAACTAATGCAATTTTGAAGATTATTATCGCCGCTTCCAAACTTGACCCATCATAATATAATGTATAAATTGTGTTTTTATGAATATTTGGGTGTATTTAGGTATATTTGGGTGTATTTGGGTATATTTGGGTATATTTGGGTTTTTCGTGCTTCCGAACTCAATGAGCGTCTATCGACTTGGACTATTTTACCAAACATCGACAGAGCCGAAATTTCCAAAGATAACTTATCAATACAGTTTAATATGGGAATACAATTAAAGGAAACCTAATTTCATATCAATTACAAACACTTACATTACGGATGATGTTAAAATAGTGTAGTATTTGTCGATAAAGCTAAAGCTGTCTTTTCGTTGATCTTTGTCAGAAAATGCTTGCTGAGCAAAGGGAATAACTAAACGGACATTAAGTGCCAACAAGCAATATGATTGAAGGAATGTAATTTCGTCACAGTACCCTTATTGTATATATGTTATACTTGGGTTAAAATAAAGTTCTGTTCTGTTTCACTTCGACCTTACCCAACCCAATGTTCAAGATGGCCCTCTTGAGTGACGCGTGTCCACTTAATGTTGCGCCATCCTGTTGTTTGATCTTGAGGTGGTATATCACACGTGACTAACCGGACACAACAGGCAACAACACTCCAGAGCCGAGTCCATCATGAAGGGGGAATCAACCAACATTTCCGGGTTATACGTCATATAGTACCAAAGGCGTAGGAGCTGGGGGGGCAGGGGGCCCCCCGCCCCCAAATTTCCAGACCGGGGGGCCAGAGTATACTTTGCCCAAATATTCACAATGGCAAATGATGATATTTGGGGAAAAAATGAAAGAAACGAAATTTAACTGCAGAATAAAGATAAACGTGTATTTTTGTTCTTTATCTAATACCAATTCGCCTTTTGTTACGAACAACAACCAAAATCTTTGACGTCATCATCCCAAATGGCAATCTGAACACATCGGGTTTATCCAATGAAAACTCAGCTCACAAAAATACCTTGGAAGTCTTGATTGACGAAAACAGTGGTGTAAAACGTGTTCTTAGAAGTCAATATTTTCTTCAATTGTTAGCTAAAGCTTGAACAATAATTCAATTTTTTTACTGTGCTAGCAATTTGAATACGTGGCTGTGACAGTACGGTCGCTGTTACTCTTTTGGTTAGATAAATTCATTTGGTATCCGCGTGAGATCGAGACCTTACATATCCTTTTTTCTTTTTTTATTTATTAAAGATACACATATTCATACGCTTTCTTTTAATTATTATAATGTTATTGAATTTGTAAATGTATGAATAGTCGTGAAAAAGATTAGGAACATTTATTTTTAGAACGGTTCTTATCTGAAGTTGCCCCCCCCCCCCCCCCATGTTGAAAACGCTCCTACGCCTATGAGTACGTACGCTTGTTTTTCTAAATGTTAATGTTAATTCGCATTTGTATGGTATTTGATGTCAACGATTTTTCAATTATGTTATGTCTTTCCTGGATAAAGCAGTACTATGTTAGGGCTCTGGAGTGACTTGCCAAATGACACTCAAACGAAAACAGTGTTAATTCGCAAAGTTGTAATAGGTTTAATTGCTGGGTTATCTTTGTCTGATAAGTCTGTACCCGAATCAAGATCACAAGGGCTGGAGGTTGCCAATTCCAATTCCACATAGAAAGTTCAAAATTGTGTAAGCCATTAAGTTATTTTTCCAGTAATACTCAACCAACCCGTAAACCAAACCCGTCGCCAAATCAGTTACGAAATCCATTACGAAATTCGCTACTAAATCTGTTACCCAAACCGTCAAAAAACACGTTACCGAATTCGTTACAAAATCATATATCAAACATAAAAAAATAATTCCCACTTGATTCCTTGTATTGTCCTTTATGTAAGCTTACTAAATACGAGATGGAACAACAAATACGCCCACACTTCTCGTAATGATCGTGTATAATTATATAATGTCTAAACATGTGTTCGAAAAGCACACCCAAATCTAATTGGTATACATAACATAACATAATATAACATAACATATTTTTATTGAGACATTAAGCACACAAGCTCATAGTCAATACTTATATAATAACATGCGATTGATATGGCATTCACTATAAGCAATATACATATTCACTATAATTGCATCAAAAATAAAAACAAAGAAAGGAAAGAAGGAAAAAATGACTTTGGTGAGAGTGGTTTGATTTGGTAAGTGCTTCTACATAAAACCCAGCCTGATCTGGATCGACGTATCTTGTAACATGTATATCAGGACATGTAGCTCGAGTTGTAAAGTATTTGTGGTTAATGATGACATATTGACGCTTAGATGATACATGCGGATCTTGGGACTTTAGAATGTCATTAAATAGTTTTGTGAAAGGTCGAACAGGATCAACTTGTATAACCAGCAATGGTGTTCTGATATAGCGTTGATAAGCGAATTAATATTATGAAAACGTCAAATTATTCAATTGGTAATTGATCAATGATGCATTATTTCATATAAAATATCAAACTTCTCGTTCACATTTTTACTGGAATATTTATTCAAACTTTTCTCATTTCACATCGATTGTGACAAAAGCTTGAAGCTTATCAAATTCAAACCGATTTTGATTTAAGGAGACCTTTTCAAACATCGTAGTAGAGCGTCAGCCCCTTGGGTTCGATCCCCGTAAGGCGATGTGAAAACTGCTGGGCCTAGCCCTCAAATCGGCGCAACTACTGGTTTCTTGTCCAGGAAGCAGTCATGAATTGGGTAAGTTTCAAGCTTCCGTCACAATCGATGTAAAATAAATAAGTTACCTTAACCAAAGACCTAATAAACATGTCGTGTTTATTGGGTCTTTGTTGAAAGACATTGTCGTTATGAGTACAATTTCATGGTAATCTAGCCTATCATTTAAAAAGGAGGCCTACTGGACAACTTTTTTTAACATTATATCAAATTAGTAAAATAAAAATGAAACAAAATGTCCAGAAAGTGGTTCAGATAACCACGACATAGCTTTTTTACTGTAAAAAAGAAGTTTCAATTACGCTTGACATATTCCGTGGCAACGGATAAACAGGTACGCACTTTCCTTATCTCGCAGTAACCTCGCGGCACGCGAGAGTTTGGCGATAATTCGGGAGTTGCCAATCTCTGTTATCTACGTGTATAAGTTTTCAAAATCATAAAGCAGTAGCGTTTGCTGGCAATGGTACATGAACCAGATATGACAGAAAACAGATTAATTTGTACCTACGATATAGGTGTTTCCATGGACTTGCATATAAAGCATATGAGACTTTTATCGTACTTTAGAATCCGTCAGGAATCACATATTTTTTGTCAACCTTTCTAAACAGCCATCTTAACATCGGCATATGAACCAGTTTGTTGCACAATATCTATTGATCTATTAACATAGCTCGGACGGTGTGTAACTCAAACATTGTCATGGTTTGATCACAACTCACCAAAATAAGGGGATTAAGGGGAATGACCTTAACCAAACGCCAAATTTTCGACTGTTCAAAATTGAAAGAAATCGCAGACGACTTTTCAAAATGTGTAAAAATTGAAAATTAATCTTCTGATAGGGCAGAAAGCACTGTGGGAAAAGGAGAAATTTCTCGTTTATAGCAATTTCTTTATTTCCCACAATGTTTTCCAGAATCTTCTGCTAAAAATGGTTAAAAGTCGTTATTGTTTGGTTATGGGTTTAGGGGTGCATAACAGAGAATTAACTAACTCGAATGTTCCAGGCTGTAACTGTACGAATGAAATATCTGCGTCTTGATCATTCTGACTAGATATAAACCCCGTAATTTTAATGACCGGAAAAAATGGCGTGCTGGCTCTCACCACGGGTGAAAGTGGCAAAGGTGAAAAAGGTAAGAACCTAGTCTACCCTACTTGACAACTTTCGACAAGGGTATAAGTAACTTACAAATCTATATTCAATCAATGACGTAAGCTAACAACGCTTTCTCCTCTACAACTATTGACAAGAATTTTATTAGATTACTGACAAAGCTTCTCTCCATTAATACTTTCGACAACGACGAAATATGTTTATTTACAAAGCTCCAACACCCCAATCATTAGATTAGACAAGTGGTTAAAAATCGTTTCTTTTCAATTTGCCTTTATCACGACTGTCAGTAATCTCAGTTTGTCAGTTTATGAAGAATCGGGGTCAATCCATTCTTATTAGGTTCAAAGGTCACACTAATATTTGAACATTCTATAGAAACTCGCTTACAACTGTCTTGAACTATTTCTCATATTCGACTTGCGAACGTAATATACATCTTTGCCAACAACAATTGTTAATTCAAATCTGGTTATGATTTTAATGTAAAGGTATCGTTTTTTTTTTCATCAAATCATGATATAATTATTCTTTTATTGTTAATCAAATCACGATATCGTTTTTTCATTGCTGACGTTATTCTGTTCGTTAATAACAAAACAAACCAGGTAACTGATGCGCAAAAGACCCAATCCCCTTCCAACACTCATTGAGTGCATTCTGCAGAAATAATCAGAGCTATTACCGTTGTTTATACTGTGTTCATGTAACAGTTCTCTAGAAGTGCACACCACTACAATGTCTGAATCCATAAGTCGTTCCAAATTGATAGCATAAGCAGACGAAATTGGTGATGTATGATATACATGTATAAACTGACGGTTTTGCTATTTAAATTGATTTACCCTTTACCAAACGCCAAATTTTCGACTGTACCAAATTGAAAGAATTTGCAGACGACATTTCAAAATGGGATGAAATTGAAAATGAGCCTTCTGATAGGACAGAAAACATTGTCGGAAAAGGAGAAATTGCTCGTTAAGAGCAATTTCTTCTTTTCCAACATTGTTTTCCAGAGCCGTCTGCAACAACCTGGTTAAATTTCGTTTTTGTTTGGTAATTGGTTAAGAAAAATGAATTAGGAATGTAAATAAGTCTTTAATCATATTTCCTGGGATCGGCTGCTGTAGAAGTGATGAAGTAGATATGTAAGGAAACGTTGGATAGTGTTACTTTGTACTTACATTTGTGGTAAGCCTGTAGCTGTTTTGTTTTCAGACGAAGCTAAAGTTTAAAAGGAATCACGTTTTCGTGTAAGTGCGAGTACTAAAATCATGTTTGTTATCCTTTGAGAAAACCCATCAAAGAATATCTGCGTAAAATTTATCAGTTTGCAGTCAAATGAATGAATTAAGTTTCTAGTTATGTAAACCTTATTTTGCCTTGAATTCCGAAAGTGGAACACACGGGATTGTTGGATACTGGTGCATTAGGCTCATATTCCTAAAGATCCTTATTTTGCCTTGAATTCCGAAAGTGGAACACAAGGGATTGTTGGATACTGGTGCACTAGGCTCATATTCCTAAAGATCCTTATTTTGCCTTGAATTCCGAAAGTGGAACACAAGGGATTGTTGGATACTGGTGCACTAGGCTCATATTCCTAAAGATCCTTATTTTGCCTTGAATTCCGAAAGTGGAACACAAGGGATTGTTGGATACTGGTGCATTAGGCTCATATTCCTAAAGATCCTTATTTTGCCTTGAATTCCGAAAGTGGAACACAAGGGATTGTTGGATACTGGTGCATTAGGCTCATATTCCTAAAGATCCTTATTTTGCCTTGAATTCCGAAAGTGGAACACAAGGGATTGTTGGATACTGGTGCACTAGGCTCATATTCCTAAAGATCCTTATTTTGCCTTGAATTCCGAAAGTGGAACACAAGGGATTGTTGGATACTGGTGCACTAGGCTCATATTCCTAAAGATCCTTATTTTGCCTTGAATTCCGAAAGTGGAACACAAGGGATTGTTGGATACTGGTGCATTAGGCTCATATTCCTAAAGATCCTTATTTTGCCTTGAATTCCGAAAGTGGAACACAAGGGATTGTTGGATACTGGTGCACTAGGCTCATATTCCTAAAGATCCTTATTTTGCTTTGAATTCCGAAAGTGGAACACAAGGGATTGTTGGATACTGGTGCATTAGGCTCATAATCCTAAAGATCCTTATTCAAGATCCTTTGGAAAAGAGATTTTAATTTCACGGTTTTCATACGTTATTAATTGTTTATTGAAACACTTTCCTGACTTATGGAAGATCCGATGGAGTATTTCTGGTGTCCTTAACAGAACGAGCTGGTCTTAGTCGGGCAGTTTCATAACTACGTTTCATAAGTAATATATTACGGAACCAACCAAATTGGTCTAAATTGAAGGAAACTGTTAGCGAAAAGAGTACGAAGTGTACTATTTTCTATGCGATATTGGGAGGAAATCACTATGGTAAAATAATAGATATGATCACCCATGCATCCGTGTTTTAGAATGGACCTTGCGATTTTAATGATATACAGATTTTTGGTAATGATTGTGAATAGATCAGAGTTTCAGTGATAACGTTTGATAAAAATTTCAATTTTGGCCGGACGGGGCAAAAGCATAATTGACTTATCTTTTACGTTTATTAATATTTCTCCTTACATCTTATAACTATCCAAAGTAAATATGTAGGTGAAGAGTCTGAGTTGGTTATAAGTTCGAAATTCCGCAATTCGCTTTCCTGTAATGTATTATCAATGCAGCAAATTTACGTCTTATCTAATTTGGTTTCGTTAGGCTTATTTGAGAAGGATGGGATTGATTTGGTTACGTTTAATGACGCATATTGGGAAACAAGATTAGTAGGAATTAAGAGGAAGATATGTTTTTTCATTGGGCTGATACTATCTTAGTAACGACAAATATCTTATAAAACAATCACAACTTTAACACCCTTATATTCTTGCATTGTATGTTAATGAGTTAACGTGCTTGAGTTCAATGACAAATGAACGGCTCGTGTTTTCGGGTTTGTCTGTTATGAAACATTCTTTAGGGATAGCCCCATCAGGATACAGGATCAAACGTCAACAAAGCACGATCCTTTTATCCCTATTAAGCCTACAAAGCTTTCTTCAACCAATTGTTCTAGTCTGCGTACTCTTACACCGGAATTCAGGAATAATCTAATCTTTCATCATGTAGGCCTTTGTTGAAGACACGTTTTCACGGAAACACATGCTATAACGTTAGGAAATTATCCCTGTGGCAAATGCCGGAAATTTGCGAAGGAGAAATACAACATCCTAGAAACTTATCGAATACACATGAATACCCCTTGTTAGGTTAGAGCAGCTATTATATAGACATGATTAATAGAAGGATGATACAAAACTTCTCCACTTTGATCATTAGATCGCTCTCCAAGAAAATATATCGTAATCAATGAGCGTCGGAATGCTTGGCTAAACCAACGCACGCGTAAATGATTTTAACGGTTACAGTTCTATGCCTTATATCAATAATTAAGACAATACGCGCTAATTAATCAAAGAGGATGTGTACTAACCATTACATTAAAAGAGGTTCATAATTCTAGTTTTATCGCAACGTTTTGCACGCTGATGCAATAAGACTAATTCAATCAATCAAACCTGCTCTCTTTTCCTGAGATACACGCATGCGCGGTTCTTTTGTTACCGGTAAGAAAATCACACTCAAACCGGAAGTTCATCTCCGATGACGTATGAAGGGCTTGTTTCCGGTTCGGCACCCGCCGCACTTGAAGTCGAGAAGCTGGGAAAACTTTGCGGGTTACCAGCCAATTAAAGTCGTTAATATAAACAGATGTGGCAAAAAATTAGGCGATAATTAAATCAAACCTTCCAGTACGAGAGATTGGTTTAGGAGGGGAGCGTTAAGTGATTGTTTAACGATTCTTTTTGTTTACAATATATGCAATACTAATGATGGATACTAAAACTTTGAGAGTGAGCGTTTGTCTTGCAGTGAGTATAATTTAATGTTTTCTTATATAATAAAACACAAATGCAGACTTCATGGCAAATATATAGGGTCATTTTGTGTATAATGTTACTGTCCCTTAACAAAGTTCAATTCATGGGATTTCTTGATCAGTTTAAAAGTGTTTTAACGATTGCAATGTGTAAGCGAAGACGCACACAGACGCTTGAAAGACTTAACTGAAAAAAAGAAAACAAAAAGAGAAACCGACAACATTAAAAACAACAAACAAAACAAGAAAACAAATGAAAGCTCGGTAATTAGAAGAATTTGGAACTGGTCAGATTTTCTTGCTCGGTTGAAATTTGGATTTTATCCACATAGTTTTAAATTTACATGCCCAAACGATTGAATTATCCATATGTCCAGCTTGCTTTTAAGATTGTGATAGTATCTGAATATTATCATGCGTCTTGCGTAATCTTCCAGGACAATACTAAGGAACCATGCATTTCCCGATAACAAAGCTTGTACCTGGTTGCACACGGTATCAGCAGTAAAAAAAGGGCACCATTTGTTTGATACATGACTTGACACTTTTAAAGACATTTCCTCTTTTTACACAATGTTTCCGACCAAATAATGCAGTTCAAAGAAAAGAGAATCCTTTTTTCTAAACATTTGCGTCGCTTTAAATTCAGACTATAAGCGATGTTGGATAGGAAGGAACGTGTAAGGAATGTCTAATTGGGCCTTTCCGTCAAGTGAGGTTTGCAAATTGCTTCAAAAGCCTTGTGGATGTTCCTATATTTGGCCATATTACATGTACATGTATAAACAGTTGACGGCTAGGTAAGCTAAATCCTTTGGCGTAGTTTCATAGGGCTGTTTTTGAACGTTTATCCTTATTTTTCCGTACCAGAATCATAAATTGTATGCTAGGCAATGCATCCAATCTCGTAAGTATAGATTCATAAGTGGTGGGCGGCAACAAGTATGCCTTTGTATCTACATAGAAATTAAAACGAAAGAATCGCATTGTGTTATTAGTCTAATTCAGCATCACAGAAATGTGCCTCATCGTCTCCAGGTACCAAAAGGGCAAGGCACGTATTGTCTGTCAAACGTTGTGTGCATTAGTCTAGATACGTGTCCTTTACGCGCAGTAACTCAAATACTCTTAGACGTAACCAATTTGTTGGATTTCATAAGAATCGTTACATCTAGACGATTAGAACGTGATTTCATATGTTTTAGAGAAGCAATCACAAGGTTAGCTATAATAACACATTCCGTATCTTGGCTGTTTGGGCAATTTAAGCATCAAATATGCAATATTTCTAAGCTAAGATAGCATTATCTAAAATATAATCATACTATTCATTTAGACAGCTGGAATAACACATTCCATATTTTTTTCGCTGTATGGTTGATTTAGGCTTCGATATTTGCGATATTACTAAGGTTATGAACTTCTGATAGCATTGTCCATAATGTAATCATACTATTCTTAGACATATTCACACAAATTCGTCACGATAAGAAATTCCCGTTTGGTTTTTGGCACTCGTTTTGGCATGAATCGTTCAGGAAGTTCCACTTCAAACGTCGACACAGTTCTGTCGTATGATCTGTTACATGTAAACCCACCATACACATTAGCACACAGTGTTGATCTAGATCTGCATACAACGTTCGCTTGAAAAGGACAAAACGTTTTCGTAACATGCAGAATACGAGCAACATTTGTCCTTTAAGACAATCTAAAGATGGTACAAAAACCTGTATAACAAACACTATAACAATTGCCATAAGTTAATACTTGATCTAGTTATATTGGGTGAGATTTGGGTCAGGGTCAGTATGGGTTTATCCATGAACTGACTACTTGTGTTTTATAAGGGAATATTCCTTACCCTTATAGTGCTGGAAACGACTTCACGCTTATGCAAACAGGTTAGATCAAGGCAAGCCGCCAAGTAAATTGGCGGCTGACATGCGATCAAACCTGTTTGCTACTCTGAGTATCTTTCCTCATCAAAATTAAGCAGATCTATATCATAGGTTTTGGAAAGAAGACGACATAACAGTCTACTTTAAAGAACATCACCCAACAATTTAAGGGTTAACCATAAGGATACAATTAGGTTATTTTTTATGCTAATAGAAACTTGTTTAAGTGCTTCTATATTCTATTATGCTGACTGGGTGTCTTGCTATAAATAGTACTAAACATAATACGGCCAACGCCTGCAGCCGAATCTTGTTTGATGACCTTTTCGTTTGCTTGCTTTTGTCATTCTAACAAGCACTATATTTTATTTTACGTATTCAACCGAGCTGAATGGTAGATAATAATTGTGCTAATCGACCTTAGAAACAACCAGAAGTAAAATGCTTTCTCACCTGGCAACGTATGAAACATTGTGTTCTTCCACAGTAGAAAGAAGTAAGTTAAGTGCGCGGGTTTTTTACGTTGCGACGTATGAAGCAATCAACCACCGAATATTCAAAGTGGCTTGGTGGATATAGATTTTTCTTCATCAACATTTACAGAATATCAAGCCTGTCTGTGATGATTTAATCTTATATATTCTTTTCTGACAGATCGTAAGCTACTAGTGTAGCGAATCTAAGCATGCTTTACAGCAAAATTTATTTTGACCCATTATTTCATTCTAAACATTTTATTTAAACATATTTCATTGCCAATTGAACATTTGATACACAGTACAAAACATTGGTCAATACGCATATTATAATATTCGACAATAGGTTTCTAGTCATTTGACGAACTTGCAGCTAGTGAATTAAGAAACCATTGTGACAAAAGCAGAAGCGGGACGTTAATGTTAGCTTAGACTTAATTTCATTGATATAATGTTCCCTTTCTTTACCGTTTCTGATGCTGCCTTTGAATTTAACCGACCGGAATCCTAAATAGCAGATAAAATAGCTACATGTTTCAATGTGTGTGTAAAATGATGCGTTACCTGGTGTTATATAAGCATGCTGCAGTTCTTTGTTTGTGTGGTGATGGGCCGGAACTGTGTTTTGGCAGATACATACGAACACCTGGTGTGCGATCTTTGGTCAAAAGAGCTGAAACAACAATACACGGGGCATTAAACCTTAGAATGCTTGGTAACTTTTTAAAATACATATTTTTGTTACGTCTGCTTTCCCAAACCTTAAATTCCTGCTTAATTTTGTCGAAGAACGATACTCAGAGTAGCAAATAGGTTAGATCACAGACCAGCCGCCAATTTACTTGGCGGTTGAACTGGATCTAACCTGTTTGCATAAGCATGAAGTCGGTTCCAGCAATATAAGGGTTAAATATCACTCCTAAGTTAGATATGCGTATCGATTAGTATCTGTTGAACTGTATTGCCCACATGCATCAAATTGGGCTTGTATCATGAACGCACAAGTCTAAAACGACATTTTTGACTGATTCTTGGTAAGGCAGTCTGGAAAGGTTTTAAAAATGTTCGTTTCATAAGCATGTGAAGTTAAATAGGATCCTGTCAAAGAGTAGACGACCACAGTCGGTGTTGTCCATAGATCACCATGGTAACAAGGTTGACTGACTCATATCGGGTCATGTGATAGGGTAGACGGTCACAGTCAATGTTGTCGAAAGATTACCATGGTATTGACTTTATATAGGGTCATTTCGGGTCACTTCGGGTCATTTCAAAGGGCAGACGGCGACAGAATATTCTGTCCACTTGACACCTACTTATCAAAGCTTAATCAAAGATTAATGTGCATAAAAGACCAACCGTGATAAGAGAGTAATATCAATGATGATGTATCCGCCTCCATTTACAGCGAGATTGCAACACCCATACACATTTGAAGAGAACATGTTATATTTGTATCTTTTAATCGTCACGACAAACGATGGTCTCCATTAAGAGGGTCATTACTTTGCGATAGGATGGCTGCGTTATTATGATAAACTGGCAATCTCCTGGTTGATACAATTGAAACATTGGTAGTCACATATTTATTATCTGCTATCATTAAATTGTTTGCTTGAGTAACCAATGTTTATCCGTTTGTTTATGTATTACTGTTCCTTCTTTATCGAAATCCTTAACTTTAAAGAAGAATGGCATGTTCTCACTTGCGGAAGAGATAGTTTTGTATTAAAGATATAATTAACTTTACGGCTAGAATCAGAATGGCACGCATGTATACTTTGTCAGAAGTGTATGTTTTTTTTTATCTTAGTCATGTGACCTATCATTAATGATTATCGCCAGCTAATTACAGTTTCCTTTCGCCCATACAGGGTGAGGATAGTCACATGAACTATCATTTATGAATATCCCCATCTTACTGTAATTAAGTTTCGCCTATAGATCGTGAGGGACAAACAATGACCAATCCGGAATACATTGTGTTAAGTGTTCACACTTAATGAGTGATACCTCTTAATGATTTGTTTTAATTACTATTTCCTGTACGTACATGTTTCATGGTTTTGCATCCTTTTATGGCTGTATACTAATTAAGTGGTCCTTATGTGATGATATGGTACATTTGTATCATGTAGCATGTTCTAGGTATTCATTTCTGTTTCTGTTTGTAAGGGTCACGAATGTTTTCTTGTGTTTGATTAAGCTTCCCGGCTCAAAATCGAGCTTAATTGCCCTCAAAGACTTATCAAACAGGATATAACCTTCGGCATTCTGTCAGTAAAAAAAAAAGACTAACCCTCATGAAAGTTCAAAACTAGCTATTCCGTAGTTTGAATAAGGTATACGTGAAAATGATATCAAGTGTCCTTAAAAGATTTGATAACAAATTAACCGACACATAGATACATTAAATCAAATAGGCTTGACAATTTGTAGAAGATATGCAGGAAGCCAGGCAGTTTTGTAATTAAGCAATAATGGTATCTTTCATATTACACGTTGTATAATCAGGGTTAACTCAACTCATATATTCTATTCCCCTGTATATAACAGATGGCAGATTTAACTCATATATTCTATTCCCCTGTATATAACAGATGGCAGATTTAACTCATATATTCTATTCCCCTGTATATAACAGATGGCAGATTTAACTCATATATTCTATTCCCCTGTATATAACAGATGGCAGATTTAACTCATATATTCTATTCCCCTGTATATAACAGATGGCAGATTTAACTCATATATTCTATTCCCCTGTATATAACAGATGGCAGATTTAACTCATATATAAAATTCCCCCGTGTTGTATATCACAGATAGTATTAACTGATAGTTTCCATTCCCCGGTGTTGTATACTACAATTCAATTAATTCAATTATTCGGCAAAATCAGCACAAACATGCCTTTGGGCATAACATTTCAGTAGACTATGCATACAAAATAAATATATGAGAATATATAATCAATACACATATACACTCATATAAATCAACATACAAACATACATATTTGTTAACTCCCTCTGAAAGGAGAGCAAACTATTAACTCATAATATTGCGTAGTTAAACGCTTCCTTTAAATAATGTGAAAGTTCAAAAATAGCCTTTCTGCCTTTAGACGACACAGTGTTTATAAAGATATGCATATAAGGCCATGGTATATCTCTAAAGTACTTAATCTTTATATTTGAATAAGCTGGACAACATAGTAAAAAGTGATATTCATACTCTATTTGGTTAAGATTACATAAATTACAAATTCTATGTTGTCTTTCAACATGACATTACAATATATACAATTCGTTACAGATGACAGTATTAACGACGATGGTAGAGAGTCAGGTGTTGATGGAAGAGCTAAAGATGCACGATCTCACACCCTATAAACTGAACGGGTCTGAGATCTACACGGAGAAAACTATCGACCAGATAATTATGCAGGCGATGGGCGGGGCCGGAAGTAAGTAACACGTGACCATGAGTTGACGCCCCTTTTTTATTACATGAACATTTTTGCGTTGTTTAAGTATGTTTTCGATAGTTGTTAAGGTATATTAGTTCAATTAGATAGCTTACTCCCTACAAACTGAAATGGTCTGAGATCTACACGGAGAAAACTATCGACCAGATAATTATACAGGCGATGGGCGGAGTCAATAGTAAGTAACACGTGACCAATAGGTTAACCCCCCCCCCTTTTTAACCAATTGAACCCTTAGCGTGGTTAAGTATGTTTTCGATATTTTTTAAGGTATATCGGTAATATTAAGGTGTTGTCATTTATGCCATTGAAGACATCTTATTTTGAACAGATAATTCTTAACGTATGAAATAGTCCTTTTAAATCATTCGACACGCATATATTGTAAACAAACAATCTTTGGTGTTAAGTTGAACGCGTTTCATTTCATTACATACGTTGATGGACTAATGAACAATTAAATCATGCGGTTTTTGTTGTATATTTCTAGGAGCACAGAATATGATGTTAGGTGATGATGGGAATATTCTTGCCGAGTTAGATATGTACTTAACGCAGGAACAATATCACTATCTCTACGAAACAGACTTGTAAGTATCAATACATTAAATTCTTGTACTTCTCAATGCACATCATGTGATATGCAGAGTAATATATGTATTTAATACAGGTACCTCTCATTCTGTATGTTTACCTTACATCATATATAGTGAAGCACTTCTCTTATGAAATGCGAGAGATAACGCGTAATTGATACTGATGATGAAATTCAACATATTTATGGCAAATGAAGGTAAACAGATACAATAGAAATACTTGAATACTAGGCTTATCGAAACCTAAGACTGTAAATTCTAACACATATACCAAGAGTTTTCAAAGGAGTATTTTATGAAAGTGATATTTAGTGATCCAAATGATGTAGATATAGCATCCAATAGGTTATGGTAAAAAAAAATCATATGTTAACTGTTTTAACCATATACATTTCGTATGGGTAATACATTCACATTCAGTTAATCATCTCATTAATAGCCTTGATTCTGAGTTAAATGATTATTATATCGAACTTTTGTTTTATCACCAATCAAATGTTCCCCAAAGACAAGCGAGGCGTGACTTATTTCCTCCACACAACGTTTCCGTTTCAGTGAGCAGACAATGACTGGGCGCAAGAAACGTCGAATCGAAAAGCCACGTCGGACTAAACGGAAGGCTATCAGAGACGTCATTCTACGTTGGCCGAACGCAACCATACCGTACACATTCGTCAATAACCATTTCAGTACGTATATATGAAACATTATCGGACCAAATAACTTACATTGCTTACATCGGTTATAAAACAAGGTGCTTCGTTAATAACAGCCACCGACAGTCTGGCTTCCTACATGCATGACCATTATCTGAGAGCTTCATCCATTTCTAGGGGATTTTACAAAGTACTTTTCAACAAACGAAAGGCTTTTAGCGATAAAAGCTTCAGCACTATCTGAGCAAATGGAATGAGCTGGCCATTCAAATGAGAAACATAACATCATTCAAAAATAATCTGAAAACTCGCTATTTAAAAAACGTTTATGCATTGTTATTGAGTTGATTGGTTATAGAATGGTTGTTTTGTTTGTATTTTGTATTTTCGATAGAGTGATATATTATTCTAATAATTAAACAGATATATTTGATTTAGGTTGTACAACGCCGTTGAATATGATTTGCATAGAAATAGGCGTTTAATCAAATCATTTTATTTTACTATCTTAGAACGCAATAGCTTGGTTTGATTAAAATGTTGGGTTGTACCCATATGGTATCACTGTTTCGATATTTGGGAGTGTTATATACGAATCCTATGAAACCAAACAGCATAGCTACATTGTATATCGTGGTATTACCCCATGTTTCCAGGTGAGGAAGAGGAGTATAATATCGGTACGTCGATGACGGAGTGGGAGAGGTACACCTGTCTCAGGTTCCGGAAAGCCACGGTCCAGGACCGGAACCTCGTCCGCTTCCAGGACGGAATGGGGTAAGTAAGGTGTACATTGTTTACAGCATGGTAGGCACGGGTCTTGACAAATGTTTAGTATAAAGTTTACCCTTAGAATGCTGGGTAATTTTCTAAAAGAAGACTTTTGTGTCGGCTGAGATATACTGCTTTCTGCACACATTGCTTAGATTCCTTTCCAAAATTATAGTATAGTGTTAAATGTGCTTGTTCTCAGATGTTAAGAAATAAATTTCTTGGCACCACTGTTTAGTCTCAAGGAACAATGTATGATCTAGTTATTATTCTTGTTGATCTGTAACGATACCGTTTACCTGCTTATTAAATTCCCTGCTCTTTATCATTACTGTTTCTCATTACTGTTTCTCATTACTGTTTCTCATTACTGTTTCTCATTACTGTTTCTCATTACTGTTTCTCATTACTGTTTCTCATTACTCTTTCTCATTACTCTTTCTCATTATCATTACTCTTTCTCATTACTCTTTCTCATTACTCTTTCTCATTACTCTTTCTCATTACTCTTTCTCATTACTCTTTCTCATTACTCTTTCTCATTATCATTACTCTTTCTCATTACTCTTTCTCATTATCATTACTCTTTCTCATTATCATTACTCTTTCTCATTATCATTACTCTTTATCATTACTCTTTCTCATTATCATTACTCTTTCTCATTATCATTACGCTTTCTCATTATCATTACTCTTTCTCATTATCATTACTCTTTCTCATTACTCTTTCTCATTATCATTACTCTTTCTCATAATCATTACTCTTTCTCATTACTCTTTCTCATTATCATTACTCTTTCTCATTACTCTTTCTCATTATCATTACTCTTTCTCATTATCATTACTCTTTCTCATTATCATTACTCTTTCTCATTATCATTACTCTTTCTCATTATAATTAGTAACGCTGTTCGGTTTGAAAATGGAGTGTCTACCAAAATAGTATCAATATAAGGACGCCAGGTAATTTTTTAGATTCTATTTTATTTCTATCTTTTTTTCTTTTCAGATGTAATTCACAGCTTGGAATGGTTGGTGGGTCCCAAGCATTGAACCTAGACAGAAATGGCTGCAGATTTGTGAGTATTGTCACCATTGTTTACACATCAATCAGGACCAAAACATTTTATATGCTCGATATTCTGTTGGAATCACAACTGTCGTACTTAGAAGAACTCTCCTTTATCGCAAACAACAAAAAGATCTAAGTCTTATGCTAGTGAAGAGTGTACTAGGCCGGGCGCCTAAGACGATTAATAGTAGGCGACTCGTGTGGTTAATAAACAAATGGTTTATGGCTAAAGAAAAATTCAATTTTGGGGTCTTTAACCGAAGACAGACATTATGAATGATCCATTTTTTCCAAAGACATAAAGCTTTCTAATTGCCATTCTCACACATAACTTGATTATGTATTTGAGTGCTGTATTTCTAAATAGATTAACGTACAACAATATCTGTTATGGGTTGATTCCGGCTATTATTCATAAAGTATATGACAATGTATGTACCATTCCAGACATATTGCACTAATCAACAACTATCATAAACCGTTTACTGCTTTGATTTGCAAGCGAACTGATCCCCGACATATGTTACCAAAATTCTCACAGTGATCTCCCTTTATGGGATTGCTCACTGCCACCACAAATGTCACATGACCATCTACTTAGAAACAAAAATGGCGTTTAAAGACGGCATAAATTATTGTAAATCAATTTGTGCTTTATTTGTAAAGAAAACGGAAGATTTTTATTAATCTAATTGGTCCAGAAAAGAATGCAAGGAGACATTATTACTAAATCAACCATTATACCGAAATAACGAGTATACTAACTACCAAAAAAAATGGGGAAAAACATTTTAATTTCAACCAAATCTGGATGAAAATCATGTGATGGCAGTGATCGATGCAGCGTAGCAAGGGGAGATCACTGATATACGTTTGTAATGTTTCCCTTTACAGAAAGGCCTGTACCTACACGAGATAGCGCACGCAGTGGGTCTCGTACACGAACACCAGCTGCCCAACAGGGACGAGTACATCGAGGTGCTATACCATAACGTACAACCAAACATGAGGGTCTGGTTTAACAAATACTCCGGCGCCGAGGTAGACCAAATGGACGTCGGATACGAATATTCCTCCGTCATGCACTATGGTATCACGGTAAGTACTTGTCAGTGTTGATGTTGTTGTTGTTTTCTTTTTTTCAGTGGTCTATTCCGCTTAAAATAAGTTTCGAAACATGGGAAGCGAAACATAATTACTTTCAGCCTCTGTGGACTAGTTGTTTGAGTACATGTGCTGAACTTGAACAGTGTTGTTGTTGTTGTTGGTGGTGGTGGTGTTGTTCTATATGAGTTTTTCTTTTTTTTTCAGTGATCTGTTCTACTCAATAATTCAAAAACATTAAGGTATTTCAAAACGTGGGAAGCTGTATATAGAAACGTTCCGCCTCAAAGGCCTGTTCGAGTCGAGTTTTGAATGTGAACGTGTCAGTATTGTTTTTTTCAGTGAGCAATTTCAATTAATAGTTTAAAGGGGTCTTTCAAAACGTGGGAAGCTGTCTTTAGAAGCTCTCGGCATCAAAGGCCTGTTGGTTTTGTACGTGTTTTGAATGTGAACATGTCAGTATTGTTGTTGTTTTCTTTTTCTTTTTTCAGTGATCTATTCCACTTAAAAGTGTAAAAGCATTAAGGTATTTCAAAACGTGGTAAACTGTCTATAGAAATTTTAACTTTCTACTGGACGATAAAGCAATAGAGAAAAAACCGAATAACTTATTCAAAAGTCCTTTGGAAGCAAACACTTTAGTATATAAGCAAATTATAAGCTGTTTCCTTGTTTTATTTGACAGGCGTTCTCTATTGACAACAAGGCACAGACCATTCGAGCAAAAGTACCGGACAAAGAGAAGAGTATAGGCCGAGTGTACAAAAAACAACTGGGATTTAGTGACGTTAAGATCGTTAACCGGATGTACAACTGTAATGGTAAATTATCTTGTATAAATATTCATAAAAAGGGTTTGTCGTTGTTAACATTGGCCGCATTATGCCATATCTTGGACTAAAATAAGACATGTATCGGTCTAGAATTGGACTAACAAGATATATATTGGATTAAAAAGAAACATATTCGACTAAATGATTGTTATACAATATCAAGATAATGAAACTTGCTCTATTTTCAAAAACGGAAGTACGAATGTAACCACTAGTCTCGTGATTAAAGAACAGATAATACATTTTATTTGACGAGTACATGGTACACAGTTATGTTCACATACAACAATAATTTTGATCTAATGATTATGATAATGACCTGTCGGACCATAAGACATGTACGCCATCTCCACATTGTAAATACCAATAACTTAAGTTATTCAAGTCTTTGTATCATCATCGGACATTTTACCTTTCAGCCCACTGTCCGAATAACATAGTGTGTAATGGGCGTGGGTTTGTTGACCAGAACTGTAAATGTATTTGTCCTGACGGCACGGACTCCTGCTCGAAATCTCCCGAAGAGAAATCAAACGAAGATCGTAAGTGTTATTTTTTCTCAAAATGTTCAAACTTCTGACTATTTATGTCCTACAGACAAGGCCTGAAGAATTCGAGATAATGTTACGAAATCCATTGTAAATTCATTGCAAATGTTGATGAACAAGACGTGTGCACATTGTAGACAAATTATCATTTTACTCATTGAACTGTGACCCGCTAGGGTATGTCATATATTTTTGCAAAATTGCACTAAATCTTGCTCGACTAATACGATGGGCATGCATAATTGGATTTAACAAGTGTACAAAAGTATTTTGTCTTTTTATAACTGTTTATCTTTAACTCTTCCAGATTCGTATTTCGAGTTGTTAAGATCAATTTCATGTAAATGTTCAAGTCTACTTTCTGTTTGATATATCTGTGTATGTTTTAGCCTCGTGTTTCGATTCCCACGACCCATGGCAATGTTACGTTTGGTCCAATCACGGCGAGTGTGAGAGAAACCCGAGGTTCATGTTGGACATGTGCCGCAAGGCCTGCAAATTGTGCGGGGACAAGGAGAAACCAAAAGGTAAGACAATGTTTTGACAGTTGTAACTTTGCACCCCTAATGTGATGAAGTGTATATAAGTTTCAGATAAAGACAGCGTGCTTTGTGGGGTACCGAATTAGAGCCCTAACGGTACTTCCGGTTTCGTGGGAATGCCCATTGCGTAGGAAGCCTTAAAGTATTACTGTTGAATCTAGAAAACCCGTTACTGAACTAAAAAAGATTACCTCTTATGAAACAACGGAGAAAGACATTCCCAATTGCGAAAACATGATCTCCATGTCAAAGGCAACTGCGATAAATAGTTGAAACTCATACGCTTGCATAAGCTTGAATAGCTTTCGATGGAGTTAAGTCGACTTAAGAAAAACCACGTGATGGTTGGTGTATGTTGACCTTCTCTTTCAGATTCCCACATGTATAGCGCCACTATGATACAAGCTCATAAGATCTGTGATGCCATGCGTTTTGTCAAAGCAAGCGTGGTTGATGGATTGATGTTTGTTCTGGTTTTATCGTAAAAGCGAGGTTTACAATAGTTAATGCAGTGGTGTTTGTTGATATTTTCTTTCAGATCCCCATATGGCACTCTGGTCCTGGCAATGGCTTTGTCGATTTGCCAATATTTGTCCTCGAGATTGGTCTATAGGTGACTTAAGTAGATACGTTATAAATGTGCCTAAATAACCCAGCTTGACCTGTGACTTAAATAAATAAGTATCCATGCACTTGAATAACCAATCCTGGTGTTTGATTATTGTAGAACAGTATTTGTAATTGTTTTGGAATGTACCATTTTGACGATGTGATTCTAGTAGATTCGTTTGTGCATGTTCCCTTACAACCAAGCTTGAATATTTGGCTTAAGTAAATTAGCTGTATATGTGCTTGACTTACCAAGCTTGACAATGTGACTAAAGTAGATTGGTTATAAATATGACTGAATAACCAAGATAAACAAAACATACATAACATAACATAAATTTTATTGGCATTAAACATTACATATCTATAGCCGTACAAAACGACTTAAGTAGATAAATCACGTGTATTAAAAATCCTGATTAACCGTGTGATTTAATAATTCGTGTGTGCATGTGCCTGATTAACCCAGCTTGGCAATGTAACGTAACAAGATAAGATGCAAATTGGTTAAAATATCCCAGCTTGACCAAATAGATAGACCACGTGCTTTAAGTAAATTTGCCAAGCATGTACTTGACTTACTACATGCTTTCAGTAGATTAGCTGTTAATGTACCTAGATAACCCAACTTTACCAGGTGACTTTAGTAGATTAATTGTTCACGTGTATTAATAATCCTCATTTACCATGTGATCGACTATTAGATTCGTGTGTGCATGTGCCTGAAGACCCAGTGTGACAATGTAACATAACACGATTATATGCAAATTTCCCTTTCGATAACACAAACCATTCGTTTTTAGATCACATTGAACACAATGAACAAACTTTTAAAGTGACAATATCTGTTATCTGCTTTTTAGGATGTTATTAGTTAAAACATGACGACGTGAAGATTGCCTTTTATATTCTGAATGGGAAATATTGCCCGATGCAAAAATTTAAATCGCGACAAATAATTATGACCAAGGAATACTGGATGTAACGACAATCAACAGCCATTGGATAAAAGTTCAGCAATTCTTTTGTTTATTTCTCTGTATATTACATCAATCAACAATCGTGAATAAACTAACCTAACCTTTGATATGTCTTCCTGTTCCAGAAAACACGTGTAAGGATGTGTTCGAGACGCAGCGATGTCAGACCTGGAAGGACCGTGGGGAGTGTGTCGTCAATAAAGTCTGGATGGGCAAAAACTGTAAAAACACGTGTAAAGCATGCGGGGATAACTCTAACGACCCTGACAGTATGTACACTATCTGTCACATTTCTAGTTTCAAAAACACAAATTTCCAACCTTCTCAGATGCCCTTATACTATGACTATATAAAAAGATCTTATTGTGTTGGGTTTTTTATGTATGGATGGTGTTTACCTGTTGTTGTTTTTTTCAAAGAAAATAAAAAAAAAGGCAGAAGATAATGTTTTAGGGTGAGGAAGTAGCATTCGCCCTTTAACAATGTTGCTGAGTGGTTACAATTTTCGAGATACAAAGCTATTTGATAAAATATTAAAATGGGCCCAATAACTGTTATAAAAAGAATATGCACACTTTCAGAGTAATTGATTTCCACTTGTGGCCTAATCACTTACGTTTGATATAACTCTTTATTTCACTCGGTGTTCGACATTAAACCGGAAATAACACACGTCCTCATAATGTTTCCCATATTCCTCACTAATCTCATTTCTCATCTTTACCACGTGTTTCCATCTAGTTGCCTGCGACAACGTACACGCTAACGACAGTCAATGTGACCAGTGGGCCAACGAGGGTGAATGTTTCATCAACTCGGGTTGGATGCCCCAAAACTGCCGAAAGTCCTGCCACATGTGTGCCGACAGCGGGAAAGTACCAACAACTCAGACTCCCAGACCCGACCCAGACGCGGGTGAGTGAAGTCGTCCATGTTTTTGTAAAGTGATACATTTACTTAAAATCGGGCCAGGCTTAGATCCCCTTCTTCGAGGCGTACATACTTAGTTATACACAGCATTTTTCTTGTTTTGTTCTTGATGAATTCGTCTTGAAAGGGGCATCACTCGTGTAAATTAGAAGTAGAATGTTTGACAGATTTACCCAACATTTTCTACTTGAGAAAGGTTCCAAGACTTGTCCTTAATATATCTCCGAAGTTTTCATGGTAAACATTAGTGAGATGATATATATTGGTTCTTTAGATTAACTTTACGTGAAGTATTGAGTTATTTGAACCATGCCATCGGAGATAAACATGGACATTGGAGAACCTAGTCAGGGACCATACTGGATACTGAAGAGTTAACAAACATAACTGATGTATTGCTAGCAATCAATTAACATCAATTGGAATTATCCTTTGTCCTGGCACTGGTCATAGCCAAAGGATTATACAGAAATTTTGCATTATACATATCATTTTCTGCTTGTTCAAGGTTGGACAATATACGATTTAGATGTTGATGTGCCTTAAAACACCATTCGTTCATTCATTAACTACAATATACGATATATTATTAGCAGTGTTATTCATGATTCCGTATTTGGCGGATGTATAGAATTATTTTAGGATTGTGTGTACATTCCATTTTATCAGAAGATTACTTTGCTAATTATATAGTTGTTCGTTATTCCTAGGCACAAAGGATTCTCAAGTATATTTACTACATGACGACTACACCATTCGTGTAAGATCTAGATTGTTGCCAAACCATGGATATTTCGAAACTAATTGAAAACATGTACATTATATATTGGATAATCCTTTACTAATGTACACATACCCCCTATATTGTAGGTAAGTGCGAGGATGATTATAACGCCGTGGAGTGCGCGAGATGGGCCGCAGACAGTGAGTGTGATAAGAACCCCAGCTGGATGATTCCAAACTGTCGGAAATCATGCAATAAATGCGACAACAAACGTAAGTCAATTTTGTTTAGGGATCCATTTCTGTCCTTCTCTCCCCATGGTTTCGTTCGCACAAGCGTAATATCAAGTTTGCTTTTATGACCAATTCATTCCCCCTCTCTGTAGACGTAGTGAAACTGCTACCACTATTCTTAAATGCCGTCCCGTCCGGTCATCTTCTTCAAATGCTGTCCCGTTATCATCTTCCTAAATGCCGTCCCGTAATCTTATTCTTTAAAACTGTCCCGTTAACTTATTCTTAAATGTTGTCCCGTTGAATTATTCTTTAATGCCGTCCCATTTTTTTTTATTCTTAAACGCCGTCCCATTATCTTATTCTAGAATGCCGTCCCGTAATCTTATTCTTAAAAACTGTCCCGTTAACCTATTCTTAAATGTTGTCCCGTTAAATTATTCTTTAATGCCGTCCCATTTTTTTTTTATTCTTAAACGCCGTCCCATTATCTTATTCTAGAATGACGTACCGTTATCGTATTCTAGAATGACGTACCGTTATCTTATTCTAGAATGACGTACCGTTATCTTATTCTAGAATGACGTACCGTTATCTTATTCTAGAATGACGTACCGTTATCTTATTCTAGAATGCCGTCCCGTAATCTTATTCTTAAAAACTGTCCCGTTAACCTATTCTTAAATGTTGTCCCGTTAAATTATTCTTTAATGCCGTCCCATTTTTTTTTTATTCTTAAACGCCGTCCCATTATCTTATTCTAGAATGACGTACCGTTATCTTATTCTAGAATGACGTACCGTTATCGTATTCTAGAATGACGTACCGTTATCTTATTCTCACCCGTTATCTTTTTCTTAAATGCCGTTCCGTTATTCTCAATTTCAGAAGAGTGTAAGAATCTCCATGACGACAAGCGATGTGAGTACTGGGCCGGAAATGCCGAATGTGACCGGAACCGGATATGGATGCACTCCAACTGCGCAAGAGCATGCGCCGTGTGTACCCCGGACAAGGAGGGTGATGGAAATACTCGACCCACAAACACACCGCCGCCTACAACTACTTCCGGTAAGGAAAACAATCGGATAGCCTCAACTTTTAAAGTTGATCACTTCTTCCGATTATGAATTTTCTGGTCCCTGATTATTGGGTTAATTTAATGAATTTCTTTACTGACGTGTTCATTCATTTATTTAACCTTTAGACAAGAAACTTATGTGATTGACTTTCCTCTGTGGCACTTTGAGAGATAAGGTAAGGTTTGTGACTGCACATCAGGTACAATATCAAAATGGACTTATGATGGTTTTGCTTCAAGAATCCTTGAGAAGTGAACTAGCGTCGTCATATAAGTAAAACTATTCAAAAAAGCATTAAGTCATCTCCCTATAAACAACACAATATGCAAACAGTTAAAACGCATGTTATTTCTTTTACAGAAAACGTTGCCATCCCTTGCATAAACATATTTCTCTAAAAATAGGAACCCATGACATATTTCTAAGAAATTCACTATAAACTATAACGCCTCTGTACAACCAAAGGTTCGTAAGATTTTGATTCGAATCAACATATGTTGTTGTGATGATGATAAGAGCAGTCTGTTCGCCTATTCAGGTGGGATAAAGAACAACCACAAGGACCAGAAAGAGTGTGACAACTGGGCGGAACACGGACATTGTGAGATCAACAAATGGATGCTGAAACACTGCGCACTCTCCTGTCAGCGGCACATGGTCGGAGGTGACGTCACGACCACAGCACAACCTGACCAAGATGGCGGTAAGGGACTAATTGAAATAATTTTAGATTTATGAAAGAAATCAAAAGTATCTTGTATTCTCAAGACAGCTTTAAACAATTAAAACAATTGTAAAGTGTACAGTCATTTTCTGAAAGATGTGTCTCTATAGCCAGTGTATCTTTGTTTCTATCTGTTCATGAATATTAAAGTAAATATGAAGTATTAAATGAATATTAAAGTAAATATGTTCAATAACATTCCTGATACTTGTATACGGACACCAGACGATTAAATCATACACTAAGCTTGGAATTGTAGTTATAAAAGAATGATCCCAAGACACAAGAATCATTCCCATAAGCAGCAGAGTTTTAACCATTCAAGAGATAGCAGTCAATTGAATCGTCACATGGTCCCTCTCCACTTGGGTTCAAATCCCCTTGATGGCATCTGGATTTTCATAAGATGCAGCCTTCTCACCCCGCCATAATGAGTCGGGCAGCACAGCATAATTGAATAAGCGTCTACGCGATATAAAACCAACATAAATCACTTTAATCTTAACCTTTTGAATGCTGGGTAATTTTCTAAAAAAAAATGTTTGTGTCGTCTGCCTTCCCAAACCTTAAACATCTTTAGATTTGATGGGGGGAGAGGGGGGGGGGAAGATACCCCAAGTAGCAAACAGGTTAGATCACAGGCCAGCCGCCAATTAACTTGGCAGCTGGCCTGGATCTAACCCCCTTGCATAAGCATGAAGTCGGTTCAAGCACCAAACGGGTTAATGGTGTTTGGCGGTCTTGAGCCATTTTCAATCTGGATCATTCAGCAGTATATATTTTTTGGTTTGCCTTCCATACACACAGGAAGCTGTCGAGACCAAGAAGAACATTGCAAGGCTTGGGCCGCCAACAACTTCTGTGAGGACAATCCATCGTCCGCCTTAAGGATTTGTCAGAAATCATGTAACGTGTGCTCCAATTCACGGGCAGGTAAGTGTCAACACTAGAGACCATCATGATATCAAAATAATACAAATTCAGACGACACACTGTCGTAAATCGGTATTCTAGTGGTTCCGAAATGCAGCATTTGCCGAAAACCGATCACACAAATCGACAAAACGTCAAAACTACTATTTCATAGTCATCACAAATCTAATTTCGAACTTCATGTATGAAAACAAAGGCTAAATGGATGTCTCCTATTGTTCAACGCTTGATCAAAGTTATCGAAAAACTACCGTTTACGACAATTCCCTTGATCCGTAAAAGTTCCTTTTTCGTTTCTTACCCAAACTCCCGTTACTCTGGGACAATAAGATATCTCTAATTATGCGAGTTTTGAAGCGCATCTTTGTTTATAACGTGTCCATACCATGGTAATAATGTATCTTTTTCAATAACTGTTGTCAAAGTGGTCAAGCACGATGTAGTTAAGTTTTTGTTGTTTTTTGTGCACACGACTATTGATATTTCTGCAATGATTGGATGATATTCGACGTCTTACTCTTGAAATGTAAGAATATTTTAGCCATTACTACAACCGGGGTTTGCTATACCTTCTTTTAAACAGTGACCGTCATACCTGCAATTGTTTTTGATTTATTTTTCTGTCGTATGTCGACATTTGGGTTGGCCACATTTTTTCACTTTTCACTTTATATTGCAATGTCTGGTTCATCGAAGACCTGCAAATCGGCACGCCGTTAGTCTATCGACAGTCTCTCATAGACATTCAAACCTAACACTAACCTTTATTAAGAACCACACAGGCTTTGTGACTTAAGTCGCATAACTCTAACCTCTTAAAGATGGGGCCTGCGATGTTTTTTCTTATAATCCCTATGTAGTCCTCACTCTTCTGCATAAACGATGGTCGCCATGTTCATTTACGTCACTTCCGGTTGATACTAGTTTTCTTTTTTTTTAATCTTGATGACTTCATCAGTCCTTATGCAAGTTCTTACCGTAGATAAATTGCCGTCATCGCCATTTGACAAGAAGGAAAAGTGGCTTGTAAGTACATTGATACCAAACCAGGTAAAGTCATGTGAACATCATGGCTATAACGACCATATCACGTGACACGATGTTTGTCTATTTTCAGAATGCTTCGACAAGCACCAGCTTTGTCCAGTCTGGGCAAACGGGAACCAGTGTAATATGAACAGTGGTTACATGCTCGTTAACTGCAGGAAATCGTGTGGAACCTGCCAGTAGACCGGAAGTTATGGGGACCCGTCACTAAACCGGAAGTTATGGGCATCTATCAGTAAACCAGATGTTATGGGGGACTTGTCAGTAGACTGGAAGTTATAGAGATCAGCTAAGCCGGAAGTCTTACAGTTCGTTTTTGTAGACTGGTTCTATGTACTAGAGTTAGAATTAAAAAAAGACTGGTTTTAACTGGAAGTGCCTCATTAGACTGGTTTTATAAGTGTGTGGTTTTGATAATGTAGTCGTTTCATGGGCGAAATTGTCGCGGTCTGTAAATAGAAGATATCTTTATTTTCATATTTCTTATTTCATGGTTTTGCTTTTTCATTTATCTAATTACAATATCAATGTCGTCGTTAAATGGGTTTGATTGCAGATTTGAGGAAAAATGGATATCAAAATTATATTTCTTTAATCTGTAAAACAGCTCTACAGTTATAAGAGAAGCACTGGAGAATAGTCATTGGAAGTAAAATTAGTTCACGTTTAATTATTTACAGCTTGTATACAATTAAGTTATATATATTCAGATCCAAAAGCGTCGCCACGGTTTTGAAACCCATGGGACGGTCTGTTATATTTTTAATCTGCCATATTTTGAATTTCAAGACAGTTTTTGTATTAATGTTAATTGCCTCATAAAACTTCCTACAATTACAGTGTTTATGTTTGTACAGGTGTTGTGTACATATGTGTGATATGAACTTGTAACATTTCATTAATTTTCTGATCTTTTCCTTACCATATTTCATACGTCTAAGAAACGTGTGACATATTGAGAATATGATCATAGTAAGAGAAACACATTGTCCTTTTGATATCGGGTAGAAACCCGTAATCTTTTGTCAAATGTTAAGATATTCAAATGTTTATTTAGCAAACCTTTTATCGTGATTCGAAAGCCCTTTACTGCAAATTTATCTGACTATAACAGATGTTGGCCATTAGCTACGATAACGAAGTATTTAGATGCCACATGCACAAAATGTTTTTAAAAAAATTATTTGTAAATATAATAAAAAATTAAAAACGTTTTTTTATTTAAATTTCTATATTGTTAGAACACACAGTCTTCCTGTTTGCTGCTGTAGCCTATACTTTTTTACATTCACGGCAGAGTAGGCGGTATTTGAATTTGATTAACTTGTCCGTAAATGCCAGATATTTTTCTGAACTTATCCGTATTATGATTATATAGTATTTCAGTAAAATTTCACTTGTCAGTTAAGACTTTTGAACAAGCTGGGCAATATTGACAATTGATTTTGCCACCGCTGAACTGTGCATCATTATGGTGGAACAAACTCATGCACAACCTGATGAACGTGCATCTATTATTACTCCATATCTCTTTAAAGACTGCATCCAGATTTGTCAAAGGGAGAAAGAATAAACCCTGTAACTATTTGAAACACAATGGTAACCACAGTAACTCAAAATCCTCACAGTGATCTCCCTTTATTGGGTTAATCACTGCCACTACAAGATTTTCACCCAGATTTGGATAAAATTTAAATTAAGTTTTAACAGGATATAGTAATTAATTTAGTAATTATGTCTTCTTGCTTTGATATATGACCAGTTAAATTGAAGAAAGTTTCGTTTTCTTTACAAATAAAGCACAAATAGGGGCCTATACTGTTTTTTAGGAGGTATCGCTGCCATCTTTTAACGCCAAGTTCGCTTCTAAGCAAATGGTCACGTGACATTTTGTGGTGGCAGTGATCAATTTCATAAAGGGAGATCACTGTGAGGGGCTTGACTGTAACTAAATTCTCTCTCTTTCTCTCTCTCATTCCTAGAATAATAGTCGGAATACGATGGAAACATTATATATATTAAAAAAGTATTTTTTTCTAAAATTTTGAATAAAAGTTTTTTACCTATATGCTCAGAATGTTAGCTTTTTTTATTACCCTATATACTTTAAATACACTGCATTATATGTTTTTCTTGCAACGACTTTAACTACGATGTTCTTATAACAAAATAATTTAATCTTTTCAAAATGAGCGCTCTAAGAAGCCTTACACAACCAATAGAGGTGGAACGAAATATACGTAATGAGAAGGATCAATCTGAACACATCGGGTTTATCCAATAGAAAACACCTCTGAAAAAATAGGGATGACGCTATATTGGTTCCCGCGAGAATGACGTCACTTTCTTTCGTTTCTAAAAATAGATATTGAATGTAAAATCCAAAAAGTCGTTAAATTTGATTGAGGAAACAAGTATACATGTCACAACAACAAGTTCGCCATTTGGTATGAGTTACTGATCAAAAGTGATTAAAAAGGATGTCCAACACTTCCATACACATTGAACTACTTAACATGCACGCTTAGAAATGGTGTTCATTGGCGGATGCCGATTTACCCGAAAAATTGTAACCCTACACTTATATCCGAGGTGTATTTCACAACTTACGGAAATACCCGAGTAGTTCCGATTGGAGAAGGATTCAGTAACTGTGGTTAGACTTCATTGAGTCTTGCACTTGCTCCAGACATCCATGGAAACTTCTTAACTCTAATAAAAACAATATGTATGCTAGTATCAAAGCATGTTTTACAACAGGAGAAGACCGGTCAGATTTTGTTTGTGTGTAATTGCGGAGTCCGTCAAGGCGAAAACTTATCGCCGATTCTATTTTCTTTTTTTTGAATGACATTGAGGAACCTCCTAGTAACCATGGAAACATTGGAATCACATTTGATTATGATGAACTGAATAAACTTCTGAAAATAATTTTTCTACTTTATGCAGATGACAAAGTTCTGATATTTGATGATCCAAATAACCTACAATTATGTCTAAACACAATTTCTGAGTATTGTGAAACATGGAAGTTGAACATAAACATATTCAAAACTAAAGTTCAGTCAAACTTGTGTTAAGAGGCCAGCCTATGGGACAAAGTAAATTGGCTGTTTAAGACAGGTTGGCTGCTTAACACAAATTGATATACACTATAAATCTAACAATGGGACTTTCTTAAGTGGTTGTTTAAGGCAGGTTGGCTGCTTAAAAGGGTGGTTGCTTAACACAAGTTAGACTGTAATGCCTTTTGGAAAAAGAAGAAAATGTAAACGTTCTTTTAATATAACATGATTCCAGTAGAAATTGTCAATTCTTACAAATATCTTGGAACTATTTTCGCATCTAATGGCAGTTTTTTTTATCAAATAGGAAAATCCTAGCACAGCAAGCTACAAAACCCTTATTTGTCCTTTATGAAATAATCTATAATCTAAATGTACCAATGGATTTAATCTTAAAACTATTTTATAATACTATCACCCTGATTTTGACATTTTCTTCACAATTCTGGGCTACGAAGACATTAGAATAACTAGAGAAAATAAAACTGTCCTTTTTAAAGAAAATTTTACATCTTAAACAAAGTACTCCAAATTATATGTTGTATGCTGGTCAATCCCACTTGAAATATCAATTACAATTAGAATGATTGGGTACTTGACTAGTTTGATTAATGGAAATAAAAAAAAACTGGCATATAAAATCTATTCAATTATGATAAATACACCAAATTTCGAATCAAAGTGGACTGATAAAATGAAACAAATCCAAAGTGACATAGAGCGATCATATTTATGGCTTAACCGACCTAAGAACATAGAGAAAAGCACAAATAAAACATAAAAAAAAGACTTCTTATTGATCAATAGCAACAACATAGGCAAAGTAACAAACAAAACTCGAATAAAAGCATTACTTATAACATACTTAAGGAAGACATAAAACTTGAAAATTACTTATTATTGTTTAATAAAAAAGAGTTTCTCAATTTTCTTAAATTCAAAACTTCAAATCATCATTTACCCATTGAAACTGGGAGATGGAACAATATAGAAAGTGAAAGAGACCGTCATCTATGCACACTTAATGATGTTGGTGATGAAATGCACCATCTCCTAAAATGTACATACTTCCAAACTCAAAGAACAACCTTCATTAAGAAACGCTACTATATCCGGACAAACATAATAAAATACAAAGAATTAATGAATTGCAAACAAATTAATGATCTTTGCACTCATCACTATACTCATGAAGCATTTTCGTTACATACAATTGCATTATCTAACAAAAAACAAAACTTACCTCAATCTGTGATCAATTTCGTAGCACGGAAACCCATGACAGATGACAAATGCACACAACCAAAGTCATGTGAACTCACTAAAAGAAAGTATATCCCTTCCATGATAGTCCATTTATATCCTCAATCATTGAAATCACTATGTTATCCTTAAAAAGCATTGTTTCATTATCAACACAGTTGAGCATACTTATTGCGAAGACTAACTCTCGAGGAAAACGTGAATAAGTTATTTATAGATTTATAGTGCTTACTATAGAAAACAACATAGTATTGTCTTTTTCTACAATCGCATTAAAAGACCTTATAACAAACTATCTTTTAGGCATTTTGTTTTGTTAGTTATTCTTTTTTGCCTTTGAGGTAACTATCATGTAAATACCAAAAGAGACAAAAATAGAAATGGAATACAAAGGAAAATGTTTTCGCCGTGATATTGTTTGCATTCCACATGGTAAATCGCGTAATGTTGTACAGTGCCATGTGACGTTGGTTGTGACAGTGGTATTTTACAATGGCCCGGTGGTTAGAATATATAACTTAAAATTCACATGGCCCCTCTATGCGTGGGTTCAAATCCCAATGACGGGGTTAGAATTTCATGGGAGTTTGACTCCCGACTGTCTTACGATATGTCAATGGTTCTACCCGGCTTAACCCATTGCCAAACAATAACGACATTTGACCAGTTTTTTTGTGCACACGACTCTGGAAAACATTGTAGGAAAAGGAAAAATTGCTCTGAACGGGTAATTTCTCCTTTTTCTACAATGTTTTCTTCCATATCAGAAGATTATTTACTATTTCATCACATTTTGAAATGTCGTCTGCAAACTCTTTCATTTTGGGACAGTCGAAACTTTGGCGTTTGGTAAAGGGTTAACCAACCAATATGAACAGTTAGGCTGGGGGGAGCTCCCTTTATCGATTATAAGCCGTGTCTCACATCACAACTGAAATACTTCTGACGTGATGTAAAACCCAATCAAACATAAAACAGTCAAACTGACGTTGACCATTGAGAAGGTATTTGACCAACCTGTCCAACTCACAGGCGCTCGCTTTAACCCTTAGAATGCCGGGTAATTTTCTAAAATTAGATTTTTGTGTCGTCTGCTTTCTAAAACCTTCAATATCTGCTTAATTTTGCTGAGGAGAGATTTGAGTGTAGCAAACAGGCTAGATCACATGCCAGTCGCCTACTGAATTGGCAGCTGGCCTGGATCTAGCCTGTTTGCATAAGCATGAAGTCGGTTCCAGAACTTTAACGGTTAATGTTGTTTAGCGGTCTTGAATTTTTTTCAATCTGGATTGTTCACGGAAGAGAACATTTGAATGTCAAAACAAATTGAAACAATACAGCTTTTTGTATTGTTGTTTGATATACAATTAAAAGTAGCTATTGAAAGCATAATCAATTCAGGAAGCGTCAATTGATCGAAGCATATCAAGTTAATTTATATGTCGTAAATCACAAAAACGATTTCACGCTTTTGGATTAAAAAGATATGTTTTCACTGCATGAACATTTTAAAGAATTAAAAACGATATCATTTTATTTTGCTTCCAATAACTGCCCACCAGTGCGTTTCATCTAAGAGTACAGCTGTTGTGTACTTTCAATTTCCAAATTTCCTCACATCTGGGAACAAGCACCTTAAGAATACAAAAAAAGCCAATACCTCTTTCTAAAACGACAAGTCCTATGTAGTTTGGTTCTTTTTAGATTGGTTTAAGGTTTGTATTAGAGGGTTGGGATTAAGAGTTCATTCAAGATATGTTATACAGCATTCAAAACGCATGTTGTATCTTTTTTGGGGTGTGCAGTTGACACACTAGATGTCAACAGACCCCAAAATGAATGTCTAGTAAGCTTTTTTCACTACAATCAAATCGCTTTTTAAGCCAGAATGTCGTCCAAGAAACGGGTAAAATTATTTATAAGTTATGAAAGAAGACATAGCAAAGCACAACATTATCATGACAATATAACGCCTGTACTAAATATAAGCGATGTTTTGATATGCTATTTTCACGAATTGTGTAGCACACAATTTGACTTCATTGTTTACATTCAAGTCATATCTAAAAATAGTGATGAGCGCTCGGATATAGGATTGGCGGGCACCTGGTTAGGAAATGTAAATATTGACATCAAACAACAAAACACTAAACTCCACGCAGGTCACGTGTTTAATGATAAAATATACTTGGATTATCGAATGATACATGTACATACATATCAAACATGAATAATGAACGAAAAAACGTTAATCACACATAATATATATTCGGGGAAAGTTTCGTGTAATGTCCACATTTATGGATTGATTAGTATCAAATCCATCCATCTCAACCGAAGAACTCCGATCGCAAAACGATTCCGAATTCGCACGAAAACTTCATATTAGAGTTACGGACCGTTAGTACCGAAATGTTAATAAAAAAACAAAATGGCGGCACGGAATTCGACCATGAGTATGTACAAAACGTACGTGTCGGGGGATTATGGGATATCACTCTGCGCTATAAGTAGACCGTCACAATGTCACGTGATCATAGTTTCATGACGATTTCGCCGTTGAGATCGATGCCGATGATTTCGTTCTCCTCTTCGTTCAGCTGTAACTCCACCTGTCCGATGTCCTTCAGTGGGTCCTTATTGTCGAGGAGATCTTTAATGAGCACCGGTTTCAGATCACCGTCTTCCTCCGCCACGCCAAGTTTCAGCGTGGTCTTCTCCACGTGCTCGTGGTTCCGTAACACGTGATACTGCTTGAAGTTTTCTGGAAATAGATAACGTGACAGTGTTAACAATGGGGGAAGGGGGAATCACGTGGTCAGATTTGAGAAATTTGAGAAAAGATGGCCGCACAACCATCGCTTCGGGATTTCAAACAGGCACATATTTCATATGATTTGGTATCGGCAATCTGAACTCATCGGTTTTATCCAATGAAAACACCTCTGAAGTAATATGGAAGCCGCCGTATCGCTTCTCCCAAGACTACTTTGGTTGCACTTTCGTTTTCGAATGAAGCTGTCGAATGCAATATCTAGACAGTCATATAACTTGATTAAGGAAACACAAATCTACCAATACTAGAAGTAAAATGGCGGCTTCCATATTAGGTCAGAGATGTTTTCATTTAAAGAACCCGGTGTGTTCAGATTGATTAAGGACGATAGAACAAGATAACAGCCAATTATATAATTATGGAGTGTTCTAAGACAAGGCAATAATTCTAGCCTAGTGCTTTTAAAAAGAGTATTCATGAATTTGACCATTACAAATTTCCTTTACTGTCATTACTCTTAATTAACTATCAAAAAGTGCTACCTTCTAATCCAGACGTTTTGTATTTCTAAATTGATATGTTTTGGTGATATATTGAAGTAAGCAACATAATTTGTAAAATTAAGTTCCTTGTACCCGTGTTGAAATGAATGTATGTTTGAATTTATATATATTTGTTTGCATGATGAGATATGTTTGTACGTACATGTTATTAAAATTCTATTCTATTCCTCATGAAGCATCGCAAAAAAAAACTTAATCATGGCTGACTATAATTAGGTCGGGATCTTCCCCAGGCCTGCTTAGTGCTGTGAGGCCCCGGCGCCTCAATTTTAAATAAAGCACCCCCGGGCCTGAATTAATCGCAATTTGTTAAAGATTTGCACTCATTGCTTTAAATTTGTCCCACATCCGGTGAGCTTGCTTATAACATTGTTTTATATTTGATTTGGTTAAAAACAGTATAGTTTTGTCTTTTAGATACAAAAGTATTCCTAAAACTCTATATTTAAGTATGTATATGTAAAAAGAAATCGACAAGGGAAGGGAGTACATCTTCACCCCCTGTGTCGCACCACCTATACCTCAAACACCACAGCGCCTAAAAAAGGTCATGGGGAAGACCTTATAAATATCCCGTATTGTAAAGCTTCTAAGTCGAAATAGACTTGAGTTGTGTTAGCTGTACATACCTTCTTTCTTCTCACTTTCTGGAATCACCTTCCACTTACTGGTGTCAAAACTGTCGATAAGGTCCTCAAACATATTTCCTGAAACGAGATATGGCTCCGTTATATTAAACAAAGTATGTGATTTCTGTACAACCAAACTCCTCACAGTAGTCTCCCTTTATGAGATTGATCACTGCCACTACAAATGTCACATGACCATGTGCTAAGAAGTGATATTGGTGTTTGAAGATGGTGGCGACACACAAAAAACATATTTTGGTGCTTTATGTGTAAACAACAAGAAATACTTTACAATAAACTTGTAAGAAATAAACATAAGAATACAGTTTTTCTAAATTAACACGTATACATGTACCCTGTAAAAACTTGAGAAAAAAAAATTAAATTTCACCTAAATCTGGATATGTTATTTCTTGTTTCCATAATTAACGGAAACGAAAAGGACAACTATCCCCATTTGTGCCTTTGACAATGAATCAAAGAAAGTATACACCTCAAATGACCTTTTTAAGTTTTCTGGAGGCAAGTAACAAACACACGGTATAAATACAACATAAGTTTAATGGATCCATTTAAACTATATGATACCTTCTGTGGATTTATCAAGACTGCGAACATTGAAATCATTTAAAATACAATTTTGTCAAAATAAAAAGCCTACACCTCCGGAACCAACTCTAGCATTTTTATGAATATTTAGTCTATTTTGACAAAACCATTGGTAACCTTCTATTGAAGGGACGTCAGGTCAGAGTACACTGAAGAATTACTTCCGGAGGTCGTTGTACAGTAAAAGGTAGTTCCTGAAAATTTAGAATGCTACTTTGAGTGTTAATGTTATGCTTTTATGTCATAAGAGGGGGTGTTTTTTTACTGTTTTTGATATTTTGTGGGTATTGGCCATGTTTTAAACCCTTGGTTTGTTGTTTTCTCCAGAACTACTTCTCGCGGAAGGCGAAGCGCTGAGGGAGACGTCCTTCGCTGACCCATCCATTTTTGTATGCGATTTAAGAGGTAGGTAAAAAGTAATGGCCGGTAGTGAAAAAAGTAGCTGATCTTCGATATATTTGCTTGTTAAATTCTGATAGGCAACAGAGTGTGGAATAGTGAAACAACCAGGATTAACTCTGAATCTTTTCATGGAACGTACTGTGAACATGCCAAAATGACTGTTTTTGCATAGAATAAAGAAGGGCCAAAACAAGGAAGACTCTGACCGTCAGTGCTCTGTAATTGAGTTTCGGCTATACCGACTATATCAAAATCGTTTATTAAAACAGAGGATGATCCAAGAATATTTTTAACGTTTTCTGAGTTCACATTCCAACCACGAACTCATGAAAAAATATTTGAAAGTAAGGGTTTACCTTATCTGCTAAATGTGCAGTATAGTACACTACACTTACATACTTTATGTAAGAGAATGCATTTTTATGACGTCTTGAAAACAATATCTTTAACTATTTTAATCAGTTGTAATTGCCGAGGTATTTCTAATTAACATTTTATGTCTGTTTTCCTCTTGAGACGATATATTCAAACCCACCAGGAAACCCAATCGGCTTTGGTATTTTCTGAGACATAAAACAGGTCGGAATTAATTTAGTTTAGTCAAATTTTATTGCATTTCTTCTACATGAGTTAAAAGACATATATACAACAAACAGATAAACATGTAGTTAAAGACGAGATTAAAAGGCAAAATTATAGTTGCTATTGGATTGGGCTAGTTCGTACTAGGTATGTCATTCACAAAGTTCTTTTTTGTATTTAAAAATATATTTATACAACTTTTTAATCATAGTATGTTTACGTTGAATTCACAAAAAAAAGAAACAAACGATGTGTAGTATATTTGCGAGAAATGGTAAGCTTGTTTCACTGTGACAATACTGATTGTGTTTTTTTGCTGCCGTGTAGGCCTATACAAACGATGATTGGTAAAATTAGTTTGTACTGTGTGAATTAACGACAGATTTTACTTTTTTATGATGGTTAGCCCAATCATAAATATGAATATAAAACTGAATGTGCTTCTTAATGGTAGTTTCTAAAATACACCGTTTAACCCTTTCCCAAGCACCAAATTATCGACTGTCCCAAATTGAAAGAGTTTGCAGACGTCATTTGAAAATGTAATGAAATTGGAAAACAATCTTCTGATAGGGCAGAAAACATTGTGGGAAAGGGAAACAATTCTCGTTACATGTTTTCTACAGTCGTCTGCAACAAAGTGGTCAAATGTCGTTATTGTTTGCTAATGGGTTAGAGAAGAACATATTCTACTTAAAATGGTGATTTATAAAAAGAAACCAATCTAAAATTCCAGCTTAGAATGTTCAACACAGACAAATTCGAAGATATTCGAATTTATCAGCAATCCCTTTTTATGTATTACTATATTAATGAAGTAATCAAGAACTCTAATTATTCCCAAATAAGAGAGTTTTTTCTTATATAAGGAATAATTTATGATTTCATCAACACTGAATAAAATAGTACATGTTTCTCAAAGACTCGGATAAAGTTATAATATAATCCGGAAGGAAGTATCTCAATAAAAACATCTTGTAGAATTGACATAGTAAAAATGAATCCATTTCGACAGGTCTAAGGAACACATGTGTAAAATTTACCACATATATAATGAATTAATATTAATGCAAGCTAATAACAATAACATAATCAAATATATATAACAAAGAACATACCTGTAACTTATATACCAAATAAAAACGAATATAATACAAAGATAGATAGTAGTGCCGTGTTCCTATATAAGTTTATTTACCAAGTAACACACAGTATAGACTCGTATAATGACACTGGCACACTGATGCCGTTTGGTAATCCGTTATCTAATCACAATCAAGAATGATTTATCATAGAAACGATATAAACTAATCAACTAATCAACACAGTGTGTCTTATACATGTATAGGGGGATGTGACGCAGTACGATGGATTCTATGTCCGATCTGACATTTGCTGCTATAAAGAAAAGCATGTAAATATGTTGTGATCCAGACTCCCGGCATAACATTGATGATATGGAAGAGTTTGGGGACATCCTGACTATGAAGCATTCTCGAACAAGCTAATTTCTTTTCTATAATTTCTCCCGTTTAAAACAGATTGAGCTGCTTATAGTGTCGTGATCATTCTATTCTGTCTACAAATGAAATTTATAGCTGTATCAACTTTTTCCTTATACTCAATGTGGGGTTTTATGACTTCTCTCAATTGATGGCAAAGTGATCGACAGTTATTATTTTATCTCTAAAGATGTGGATAGAAACAATTTGGACAAAATCATTAATTGCTTATCACGAACAGTTTCTCCTGTTATCGCAATCGTTTCTGGAGTTATCTCCTGTTGCTATAAGCTTAAACTTATTTATTTTACATTGATTGTGACGGAAGCTTGAAGCTCATAACATTCTCTCTCGATGATTGCGTCTTGATTAATACACCAGTAGTCGCGTCGATTTGTGGGAGAGTCCTCGCATTATCACCTCGCCAGGGATCGAAACCGCTCTACTACTGCAACACGGTCGCCATAATGGTTGCTATTTTGTGAATAGTCTTATGTGTGGGCAGAAATGGAAGGAAATATTCGGTATTTTTTATCATTTTGAGATAAAACCATTGTACAAGAGAAGAATTTGCTAATGATGAGCGATGTCTCCTTTTATTACAATTTCCCCCGATTTTTCCCGGGTTTAACCACACCAGAAGGGTATGGTTAATATAGATTACCAACAAGATAATTTGATCTGTATGGTCATATTGTCCAGAAGTGATACAATACAGAAGACCGCATGTTCGATTACCAGTTGTTAATTAATAACGATGATTGTGTTAATTGTTTCGGTATGGATGGTAATCAAAGTAATAAATCTCAATTATTTCGCTTCCATCAGAGAATACAACAACAACATGAATGGCTTTGATAGTCTGGTTTCATGTCGTACTCTTTAACCCTTTACCAAACGCAAAATGTTCGACTGTCCCAAATTGAAAAAGCTTGCAGACGACATTTCAAAATGTGATGAAATTGAAAAATAATCTTCTGGTAGGACAAAAAACATTGCGGGAAAAGGAGAAATTGCTCGTTAAGAGCAATTATTCCTTTTTTCACAATGTTTTCCAGAGTCGTCTGCAACAAACTGGTCAAATATCGGTAATATTTGGTAATGGGTTAAAGCAATGGTAGGGGAGAGAAATCCAGACTACGGCTTTGACTGATTTCTGCTTGAAATGTTCTAGTTGATTTCGACCAATCAAAATACGGAAAATTGTAAGTCTCGTCCAATTAATTATCGTTTAATTACTTGTCTGGACCTCAAAACCAATAATCCCAAACTTTAACATGAAATTAATATTAAGGCAGTGTAGGAACAAACTGTAGTCGTTTGCCTTATCTTTTCTTTCTCGATTCATGTGATAAATAATTTTCATTGTACATATGTAAATCACCATAAACTGTAATGTCTGTGTCAATAAAATTATTTCTGATTCTGATTCTAATTCTTATCCAAACAAAACGCACTGATTAATTGATTTTGCAAGAATACTATTTGTACGACTTATTTAAATCAAATTGAACCAGAATATCATTTTTATGGTGCTGTCTAGCTTTTACCAGCAATCCAAAGAAATATTTGATAGTCTATCACAGCCCAATAGATTGAAAGGTCATTTGAATCTTTTACGCATGAAAACGCTTATAACGTTATATCACTTTTCATTACAAAATCAATTACAGTGTCTAGCAACATCCATAAAGATATAAAACTGCAGCGTGTAACAGTTAGGGCATTGACTGTTTAAGCAGTTGATCAATAAAACAGGAAATTGATCGTCTTTATGCAATATGCTCGTGCAGAGAAATGGTTTCAAAAACCTAATCCTTTAAATACGTTAACATCAGATTATATCCAAAAACAATTTAACAGGAAAACTTAATGGATTTTTAATCTCCAATATTTACGTAATTATCTCTAAGTACGCTGTAAATTCATTGCGTGCGTCGTAAACATAGATATAAACAGATAGGATGCTATTCCTATCCATGTTTTAGTATTTGTTACCTAGCATATGATATTGTTTATCAGAGAAATGCGGTCAGTTTGTTTGACAAGTCGTGCATGATAACATTGCCACGAACATTCACCGTTACCATGAAATCTCTTCCTATTATTTTCGTTATCTCATGAATTCATGCATTTCGTGTGCCTAATTAACAGACTGCAGCATTAACTATCCAATATCATAACGGATCCAGCAAACAAGATAGTGTTTGGGTACCAAGGAATCTGCTATAGCAAAGGTATGACTTGTTCTTGCTCCAAAAAAGAAAAATATGGCATTTGTTTTTTGTTGGTAGCTTCACCGGAAAACATACGAACAGCTTCGTCTTAATTAAAACGAACGAATATTGTTGTTGCCAAGTTGTAAAGACGTTCGGGAATAATTTATCGTACAGACATATTTTTCTATCGACAAGTTTGCTACAATATTTTATCCTGTCACCAGCGCAATGAACGGACCGATAACAGGGTGCCGTATAACATTTGTGATATCCGGCACTAACCATATATCACACATTCACGTGCGAAATAATGACGTCATATATACGTCATGGCATATGACGTCATGTGTGCATCATTCTCTACTTGTTTTCTGTCTTTTGTTTCCTTTATTTTGTATTTTGTATTTTGTTTTCAGTTTGTTTGTTTATAATAATCCATGGAGGTAACAGGATAAAAAGAATAGATGATTGGTGTCTTTAAATAGGATAAGTTATCGGGCTCGGCATCGGAATATTATCCGTTTCGCCTTCGGCTCACCGGATAATATTCCTACGCCTTGCCCGATAACATTTCCTATTCACGACACCAACCATCTATTCTCTATGTATTTGAATTGCGATTGGGGTTGTGCGTGAAAGCTGATAAATATCACTATTGCGCAATGCCTTGGCGTAATCTTATTTTATCAAATAGAAAATATCAATACGAAATTAATCAGCATATAAAGTGGTTTGAACCCAGACAAAGAGGGTCCTTGTGGTGCCAAGTTCAGTACTCTTACAATTAGGCCATACGGCGGCGACAGATGTGTTACAATTGTGCTTGTTGTTTGAAAGTGTCACACACCGGTTGTCTCCAGACTTTTGAACAGTGAATTGACTTAAGAAAATAAATTTCTCAAGTTATACTCATTGGCATAATCGTTTACCGAGGAACTGAATTTAATGTTACACTTCTTTATTAGTTTGCAAACACGGGCCTGCAATGACTTTTTCACTGAAAGTGTTTCACAAACAAGAATCGACCAAGTTTGAACAGATTTTGCTCCGTTTAAGTTCCTTACACATGTTGATTACAGTTGAAGAGGAACTGGTGTCTTTTCTCCATGCGTATATCTAAGCATAACTCCTCATCTTACTGACTCAAGTTCAGTCCGGAAATGAGGGCAACACACCGTAGAAAAATAACAATTCAGCTCGACTTCCCACTAAGTGTCGGTTTGTCTAATGTTAGACACACTACACCCTAGGTAAACCCTTAGAATTCTGGGTAATTTTGTAAAAACATACTTATGTGTCGTCTGCTTTTCAAAACCTTAACAATCTGATTAATTTTGTTGAGTAAAGATAATCAAAGTAACAAACAGGTTAGATAACAGGACTGCCGCCAATTTACTTGGCGGCTTGCCTGGATCTTACCAGTTTGCATAAGCATGAAGTCGGTACCAGCACTATAAGGGTTAATGAGGTGTTGATTTGATATCACACATAGACTACAGAATCTTATCAATGCCACTGATGTCAACATATCAGGCATTATAGGGGGGTTTACCTGTGACATTTACATCCGACTTGGGTGTTCTAATGGTGTAAACGTAAACGTCGATTTATGTCATAGTCAAGGTCAAATGGGAATTCGACCTTTCCTACACAAGGTCATTATAGGGGGTATTTCGGTGACATTAACATTCAGCTTGGGTGTTCTAATGGTGTAAACGTAAAGGTCGATTCATATCCTAGTCAAGGTCAAATGGGAATTCGACCTTTCCTATACAAGGTCATTTCACCAGTATGTATTACACTTGACCAATTGGAAAAGTTTATATCAAAGGTCATGACAGGTCGCTTTAAGCCAAGGTCATTCGACGTTACTCAAGGTCATGCTGGAATTCACCCAAAGTCAACGAGAAAATTATTTTCTACCCGATATCATTCGGTTTTATTCAATTAATTACTGAAATTATTTTAATGAGAAAGTACCCTACACCGTATGATCCAGACGTAGATATTTTATTCTACACTGTTACAGCTTGGATCATCCGAGTTTTTTGGGACAGAACATTAGCTTATTTCAAAACTTGAACACTTAAGGTTCATTATCATTACAACATGTTCACATACAATCATTGGAAAAAGCCTAACAGGTTATTTTTTCTTATTTTTGCACCACAGGAACATTCTTTCAATAATTTTGCGATGATCGCCGTTGAATGGCGGAGGAATACCTTATGCATGACTTCCTACACAAACTCTAAACTTGGTTAGCACGGGCATGTGGTCCTTGTCCGTGCGTAAATACCAAACCTGGTGCGAGGAAAACACACTTGCCAGAACCCCAGGCTAGGTCATCTGAAACTACACTACATCTCAAGGAAATCCAAACCTCCCGGTCTAAATATTCAGACCCAAACAGAGGGGATACCTGGGTACCGTTTTACTAAACAGTTTACGCTTACGATTTGCGTAAGTCTAAAACAACAATTCCTCTTGTTTCAATACTGGGAAAAGCAATATTGCAAAGTAACACACCATTGGAATCGACTCTCCGAGACGCTTCCAATGACGTGTCACATTGTAATATAGTACTTTCATTGAAGAAACTATCCATGTGTATCGGTTATGACTTACGCAAATATTTTCCTTAAGTTGTTCAGTAAAACGGTACACTGGGGATTTCATGCCCTCAACTCGAACCACTCGCCCACGAACTTACAACAGAACGAAAACGAAATGATTTTGTTTAAGCGCATATGGCGAATTAAATCGGCATTTCCACACAGCCTGGCGCGGTTAACGTCCGCTATTCACGATACGCGAAATCTGTGTCGGTTCTAATTTGTTTTCTCTAATGAGATATCATAAACCCGTCCGCGGACAGACCATTCGAGTAGTGATGGAGGTGTTCCTAGGATACCGCTGTCTGAACTTACCATTCCATCGCCTAACACTTTCATCGTTTTAGAAGTGTGTTTGAAGTGATTTTTTTAAATAGCTTACAGGGTTTTATCCCTCTTTCATAAACATCGAGAGTTTCAATTAGAACAAATATTTCTCACAACTCACGACTAAGAACGCAATCGATGAAAAGTGCATTTTGTTAAAGATTGCAAAGTTGAACAATACTATAAATGGTTTAACTAATGGTACAGTCGTCTCAGTCTGTCGCTACCATGAGACCAAATCTCCTACGTCAAGCCTCGTTATGGATATCTGTGTTTATATTATATACGGAGTTACACCTGTAACTTAGCACTTCCAGGTTGTAGTAGGCCTATCGTTAAGTAGTCCTCTTTGGGAATCTTAACTTTTGTCTTCTGACCTTTGCTGGTAAAAGATGAGCTGGTAGAACACTGATGTATTTCCTGTTTAGATGATAACCCTCGAATGCTCTCAAATTGTGCGTCCATTTACTATTGCAGGAATGTTTGTTTAGGAATAATGATGACAAATACCGGTGTCTCTGTCAGATTTGACAGCTTGTGTACTGATTTTCGGACGGTACTAGTACACATTGCTCCACTAAAATGCCATGACGATCGAAATCGTCATACTTTTACCGATTTTACGAGTCTTACTGACAAATTTGTGTCATTTAGCATAGAGTGTAGGGGAGAAAAGGCCCTTCTTTCCTTTACAGTCTCAAATATACACGAATCAAAACTAGAGTCAACGGGACTTTAGAATCTCAAAAGTCAAAGGTCTATGTTCTTAAGTACCAGCATGATTTCACATTCCCATGCCGTGGTACGTTGTTTCCGAGTTTTTTTTTTTTTACCACGAATCACATTGTAACAGTCGCTAGAAATATTTCACGTCCTTTATTAAACACTTGGGATGGTCCCAGGTTTGTTTCATTCTGTCGCATTGCGTCTGTGATTAATGCTGGGAACCTATCCACACTAATGAATCATATTAGTCTGGTTTCCAGTTTTTTTACGTTGGTTTTAGTGCGACTTCGGGACACAGAGAATTAGACACAGCATTTGAAGGTTTACATAGATCTTTGAGAAAGATCATAACAACCTACCCCCTTATTTCAATAATGAGATAAGCAATATTGCAAAATAACACATCATTGGAACCATCTCTCCAAGAATTTTAGTCAGTTCAAAACAACCTTCCCCCTTATTTCAAAATTGAAGTAAGCAATGTTGAAAAGTAACACATCATTGGAACCGTCTTTCCGGGACACTTCCAATGACGTGTTACATTACAATATTGTACTTTCATTTAAGATGCTATTCATGTTTTTCAGTTTAGACTTACACAACTATTTTCCGTAAGTCGTTTAGTAAACCTGTTCCCGAGAGATTCCTGGAGCAACAAATTACCTTTCCGTTTCTGTTTAACAGCTCAACGCTTAATCATTCGTGAAGAGACCTAGTTTCTGACCTCACTTCAAAAACGTCACGCTACATTTAACATAATTGCATGACGTCATATTTCGTGGATCATATCCACAGAGATATTCAGATTCTATAAAAAGAATTTGGATTGATATATTTCGAACGATCCAGACGTAGATATTTCATTCTTACACAGTAACAGTTTGGATCATCCGGGTTATGGATTGATAGGTCAAATTGCTCTTAACCGCATATTTCTGGTTAAGATTTACAGCTTGGTTTATGATATAAATTCCAATATGGAGGTGGAAGCTCATAGCTTTATACAATTAGAAATAATTAAATGTTTTAAAATGTATGTACATTTAAAGATTAAAGTGGCAATTATAGGAAAACGAACCCTCTAACACGGCTGGGGATCGCTTTACCGCACCACCATGGTGCTGACAACGAAATCGGTTGTGCAACTTCCGGTTTAGCGTTTTTAGCCTTAGGGTAGGTTTTAGCAATGTTCTGCATTTCAAGACAAGATATCAAAATCCAAAAAAATGATTCACCCCTTATTAAATCCAACCGCCTATTGGTCAAGTTTCAGTTTTGAACTCATGGAATTGGCTGAGATTCCGTAATTCTTTATCGCCAAAGGAACTAAAAAATATACACCCCCCCCATACCCCGTTCGTAAAACTAGTAAAATATCATGCAATTTGTCATTTTATGTCATGGTAAATAGATGTTCTGATAAATAATGACACTCAAAACTACCAAGTGGTAAGATTTGCTGCACAATCAGTTTTGATAGATTATCGCAATTCTTAGCTGGTGATGCGGTTGCGGACTTAACTGCAATTAACTACATTGAACATATACGTTGCACCACTTTTATCAATTTCCTCGATTTCTTCTCTTTCATACATTTTCTCTCTAAAACCCTCTTAACCCTAAGTGTATTATACCTAGCCATCAACTTCTCGTTTCTCGACACCTCTGTCTGTCTGCCTCTCATTTTTCTATGATTTATGCCCCACATAAAGACCCCGTAGGATATTTAGCAAGTCAAACTCCCCCTTAACCCATAACCAAACAATAGTAACGTTTAACCACTTTGTTACAGACAATACTAGAAAACATTGTGGGAAAAGGAGAAATTGCTCGTGACGAGCAATTTCTCCTTTTCCCACAATGTTTTCTGCAATACCAGAAGATTATTATTCAATTCCATCACATTTTGAATTGTCGTCAGCAAACTCTTTCAAATTGGGACAGTCGAACATTTGGCGTTCTGGTAAAGGGTGAACTGGAATGCCTTCGCCGGAATCGAGCGTGTTCTCAGTCAACCCGTTAATGATAGATCGGGCATTTATGCCATCCGAAATAACGCACCATCCACTTCTGCCAAACAAATGTCGCCCTACAATGTCGGGAACGCTAATAGTGGCTTCCCCCGGACGTTCTATTTGACAGCGACGCTCATAACATAGAACGCCAACTCGTGGTAGTTATATAGGCACAACGGTACACAAAACTACGGGGTATTTATTTTAACAATATTAATATGCTGTACAGATATTTCATGGGTATTTGTTGAACAGTCAAAAAAGAATGTCAGCCATCATTACATTGATGACCTGTGACAACTTGAATTGAAATAGAACCAGTTTTGCAATGATAATTGCAAATATATATTGCAATTCCAGTTGATACAAAGGTCTTTTGTTAGCATCTTAAGTCAATGGCTGATTCCTACCATTATAAAAGCTCTTTCTGTCTCGCCTAGGTAGAATGTCAGCCATCACTGCACTGAAGGCCTGTAACAACTGGAATTGAAAAAGAACCAGTTTTGTAATGATAATTGCAAAACTATTTATATTGCAATTCCAGATGGTACAAAGGTCTTTCGATGGAAACTTGGCTGATTTCTATCAAAGTGTCGACTTGCTACACTCGTTTTTCAATAGCTCTTTCTGTCCCAACCATCACTATATTGATGGCATGTTACAATACGATTTGCTAATAAAACTGTTTTTATTGCAATTCCAGTTGGTACAAAGGTCTTTCGGTGGAAACGTAAGTCAATGATTTATTGCTATCAGAATGTTGATCTGGCACACTCGATTTTAAAAGTTAAACTTGTCTATAACTGTCTCGCCTGGGAAGAATGTCAGACATGACATTACAGGTTTTGTTTTAGCATTGGGTGATTGACAAATGCACAAGCCGCTTTGGCAAGGAACCGAAAGGGGACGGGTGTTGAACTCAATTAATTGGCTTTTTACAACACACCAACATGCATTGTGATGCTAGACTTATTGCAGCTGCCAGGAAGTCGAATAAAGAAGTCATTGGCCTTAAAATACTCTTGGGGCACAGTAAATGGAATTTTGAGGTGTGTCTGTATTTCTAAACGGCATGTTTGAATTCACTCTTGACACGACTTTACTAGCACTTTTTGTCGATTGTTTTGTTCTTGAATTACAAACGAAAAGCTGGAAACATACTGACTTTTCAACATTTTTAACATTTCAAAAAAACATCTTTCCGTTGGATTTCCACTTTCGGTTTCTTTTTATAAGAATCGGCGCAAGTACTGATTTAGTATCCAGGCAACAGTCATCGAGAGTAAATTTAAAATGATTCAATCTGCGGACACAATCGATGTAAATTGAATAAGTTTAAACTAACTTGACACCAAAGATCAAAAGAAATGGCGTTTCAGGTTAGCACCACCTAGCGTTTCCTGAAATAACAATAAGAGTGTGCCCCCCACCCCCCACCCCCCCGCGCTTGTTCCCTGCAGCATCCTATCATCGCCTCTTATCTCTTAACGCCAAACTACTGGGAACCAGATGTCTTACGAAAATAAACAAACACGGGGAAGTGCGGTTAAAAAACAAGCTTCGATTGTGTGCACGTTACAATGATTATATCAAGATAATGTAAACATTTCCCGCCCTTATTGTGTATCATTGTAACTATTGGTATATAGAAAGTAACCTTGCATTCGTTTTGACAATCTGAACACATTGGGTTTATCCAATGAAAACATCTCTGACGTAATAGAAAAGCCGCCATTTTGCATCTTGCAACGCTACCTTTGATTTGCTTCCGTTTTCAAATGAAAATGTTAAATGCAATATCTAAACAGTTAAGTAAATTGATTAAAGAAACGAACAAACATATATCATATCTTATAATTATATAATACAGTATGAGTTACCGACCAAAAATAATGGTTTTAAAAGATGTTACATCACTTCCATTTACCTTGAACTACTCAACGTGAACGCTCATAGGAAACGTGACATAAGTCGTGACACTTAACACAAAATGTGTTACCTACACTTATAATCGAGGTGTATTTCTCAGGTCACGAAAATGCCCGAGTATTAACGATTGTATTTGAATAAGAACAAGACCCATATACTCAAGAAGAGTTAACTCCCAGCTTGATGACAAAATGGCATGCTTTTGCTCAAACAACTTAGTTGAGCATGAAAGTCTTCTTGAACCACCTATGATTGGGACATTGCTAAATAACTTGAAGACATGATTCCCCCTCATGCTATGATATGTGACTCACACAATAACGTGTTGAATGCTACATTTTTTTAAGATAAATGGAAGGTGTTTCCTCTTTCTTCTTTTTATGTTTCGACAATTGACCATCATATGCAAAGTATATGTAATGTGTTGTTATATGTGTGCATATCGCCTTTTTTCCCTTATAAACTATTTATCATATTTGAACCAGATGAAACAAATCAACGTTTCCCTTAAACGTATCGCTTGGGGTTTGGATTTACTTGATTAGCTCGGAAACTGTATTGATGAGAGTGATAAGGTGAAATAACATGAACAGATCTACCCCACAAGGTCATATCAACATAAAAGAAGTGTCACGCCTAAATGTACATCGTCCTGTAACTTATCCGACATATGACATGACTCACGTTCTCTAGTATGGCTATTTTACATACATAACAAAGATCTGCATTGGATAGAAGTAGTAATGGAGGGTGGTCCGGACACTTTACAGAGTTTCCATTCTACCCTCCTTTACTACTCACGTATTTGTATTTAATATTGTGGATTATATGACAAAACCTGCTGCTAACTTGTTGTGGACTTTATAGGTGTTTGTACACATATTTGGGAATATTTTGGAGTTAAAATTCAATCTTTAAAACTGCAAACGGCTGAACATGATACATGAACATGATGTTATATGATACACACCGAAGACTCGTCATTAGAAGCAGAATTACATCACTTTTTCATTATTCAAAGTGTGTCTAAAGTGAATAAGCATGTATTCTTATTCAAAAGCGTGATATAGACCACAATTCCTCAGAAACAGATCCTCTTAAAGGCCCATAAAAGGAGATAAGTACAAATAAATTACTGAAAAAATATATGGAGTCATGAGAATTAATTTACAAATGCATTTAGACCCTATTAAAAAATCTCCTTTAACATAAGTTATTTTGTGCTTTGAACATAGTTGTCTCCAATTCAATCATGTTTATCAACAACCTGTTTGTTTACTATTTCAAAATAACGAATTCTGATTGGTCGGTTCAAATATTTGTGTATCAACTGTCAATGTCAGAGGTGAAGAATGAGGCAATCTGAATTATTAAACTTGCTAATCTGGGTTATTTCTGGTTGACTTTCACGTTCAAGTTCTGCTGATGGGGTTTTTTGGTGATAACTAATTGAATCTGATCAAAAGTTTACCAAATAAAATAGTTTGATATAGCATTAATCTCCTGTTATGTGCCTTTAACAAAGCTGTTCGTCAAGATTGGTATATGTAAGGATTAATTCCGCCATATCGCGGTAAATCATAGAGCGCAAGAAGAGTTAATTACCAATTACTCGACACAATTAACCAAAAGGTCGAGATAAAGTCGCAATTATCGTCAGGTGAGGTTCTTTGACTCGCATCAACTCTGTCATCGGGTACTGTTAGGGTTTGAATTAGGCACCCTGCCAAACAACAATTGGTTACGAATGCTACATGCTTTATATGTGTATATGTTGGCAAAGAAATAATACGTAAGCAAAACATGTTTCCCGGTCAAGGACAGTGTACTATTTACACGAGTCACACGGTAAGCATCATGAGATTGGATTCTGGTTTTATCAATAAAAACCAGTTTGGGGGTCACAATATAGTACTTTAAAGGTGCTAGTTCACATATGAGGGGACATTTGGAAGTCACAAACTTATTTCTGTAAAATTGCACAACAGCTGTACAATTTTATGATACGAACTTTAGAGTTGTCATTGGAAATACATGCTTATACATATGTATATAATTTAGCCATGTCGATTTCACTGTGTCGTAATACACAGGTTTTTTTTGGTTTTCTTATATTATTATCATTATTTTTTTTTTATTATTATTATTTTCTTTTGGTGGGGGATAGGAAGAGATGGTCATTTCACTGAAAGTGAACAGAGTAAATAGAAACAATGTGAATGCGCAAAAAAAAAGATATAGCCAATCACTCCAAGACACGTTTAGAATCATTAAATCCGCTGTTTATTAGAGACGCACTTCGAATTAGGTGAATGTTGGTACCAATTAAAATATTTTTACATTAGTCGAAAACGTAAGTTATATAAGTCATTTGATACTTATCTAGATCATGTTTAGCAATAAGTTGTTAATTTTGTATTTGTATTTAACTATACACATTTTGGCAATGAAATACATGTATGTTAAAAGTTAGGATAATGTTAACCATGTTTTAGCTTAAGCGCCAAATTAGCTCGAGCTCAGTTAACCGATTGCCCAGTGAACATGGGATGACCCTGGCTGACCCGTCCCTGGTAAAGTACAGATGAATCCTGAATTAACCCTTTCCCAAACAATAACGACATTTGACCACTTTGTTGCAGACGAATCTAGAAAACACCTTTTCCCACAATGTTTTCTGCCCTATCAGAAAATTATTTTTCTCTTTTTCATCACATTTTGAAATGTCGTCTGCATACTCATTCAATTTAGGACAGTCGAAAATTTGGCGTTTGGTAAAGGGTTAACTGATTGCCCAGCGAACATACGATAACCCTGACCCATCCCTGTTAAAGTACAGATGAATCCTGTATTTAAGGCATTTATGTTGTTTGTTCAGTTGATTAGTTTTCCGATAGTCTGGTACCCATGCAATAAAACACACATTCCTACAACCGGCACGTTAATTACTATACTCGGTTAATTCAGGCGGGGGAATCACGTGACCAATGTTTACGACTGATTTGGACATGCGCGCCCGTCGACTGCAATATTTTTTGTCGAGTGTTTGACGTAACGCCATTATAAAGCATGGCTTATCATATACATATACAACCAAAACTGGAAAGTTGATGGTCAACTCATGCGGGTTATACACAGTATGGCTATCATTGGCAAAAGTAGGTGAAAAAAGCAAAGATTTGTCAGTATTCCAAGACAGAAAATATGTTCATGTAACACCATTTTTCGGTGTCCCTCGTGGCCTAGTTGCTAAGGTAGATAATTAGACTATTTCAATTGCACAATATATGAGGCCTCCTGCCCAAAGTACAAACATAAACTAAACAACATTTTCCTGAAATATATGCAGTTACTTAAAACAACTAAGAACCAGTTAGCTGCAGCTGGTAAGTGGAAAACATGTTTCCAATGTAGGAAAAAAATATTTTCTCTTCTTGAATATGGGATTCTCTTTTTTAAATGTGTGAGTAATGCGATAAAGTTGAATCACCCACGATTTTCGGGCGACTTTCTGGCTTTAAAAGACTGTATGGTTAATTGGTTAAACAGTATTTAATATACATGTGTGTTGTTTGTACGGTATGGCAGTAAGTGACTAAGGAATGATGGGGGTGTCAATCTGGTATAGACATTATGGAATTCCAGAAAACAAGAAATGGTGCATCAAACGCTCTGATAAAAAACGTAGGGATGCGAAACGGGTTGGTAAAAGGACCCATAGAGTAAATGAGAGTAAGTCATCATGGTTAACAAAAAGGAAATGATGTTTTACAGTAACGATCTGATTAGAGTTAAAACGTCTTATCTGAATGTTTTTTAACTCTTTCCCAAACAACAAATTTTCGACTGTCCCAAATTGAAAGAGTTTCCAGACGACATTTCAAAATGTGATGAAATTGGAAAATATTCTTCAGATAGGCCAGAAAACATTGTAGGAAAAGGAAAGATTGCTCGTTACGAGCAATTTCTCCTTTTCCCACAATGTTTTCATAAGTCGTCTGCAACAAAGTGGTCAAATGTCATTATTGTTTGGGAAAGGATTAATCCCGTTCAAGATACTCAAACTACGTTATCTACAATGTATACATATATTTCCGTAAAAAAACACATAAAGATTTTCACAACTAAAATTTTTAAGTCGCTGATGCTTTTAGTCATTATGTAACAGGGATTGCAACATTAAATGTCCGAATTGCCCAGCTTGTCCAAAAACGCCAACGGACAAGTGCGTTTTACTTGAATATTCTATATAACCATTATATGGACAAATGGAATAAAATATTTGGCATTTACGGACAAGTATATCAAAATTAGATTTTGCCACCCCTGAATGTCATATGTTCAATCAATCAAACAGAACAGTTGTCGTTGACGTAAACAATAAATATTAAAGACTGCCTTCTAGTGTAGAATCGTCAATAATGGGCGTGTTACAGTTTATTTCATATCGAAATACAGAAATCTAAGGAAACAGGTAAACTCCATTAACATACACCATTTGAACTAGACTATTTGCACACAGCCATAAGATATGCTTCTTTTAGCATGAAGGTAATATTTGCAGTCATGTAACTGTCGAACATACATGCCCTTCAGACTTTGCAATTTTAATTACAAAGATTAATCATTGATATATGTAAGATGTTTGACATGCATCTGTGTAGAGGGTGATCAAGCAGACATGCCGTATATCGATCAACAGTTAACTTTAACCCTTTCCCAAACTATTACGACAATTGACCACTTTGTTGCAGACGACTTTAGAAAACATTGAGGGAAAAAGAGAAATTGCTCGTCATGAGCAATTTTTCCTTTTTCCACAATGTTTTCTGGCCTATCAGAAGATTATTTTCCAATTTCATCACTTTTTGAAATGTCGTCTGCAAACTATTTCAATTTAGGACTGTCAAAAATGTGTTGTTTGGGAAAGGGTTAACTTCAGAAACACTTGGGTACTGTTTTACTAAACAACTTACGGAAAATATTTGGTTAAGTCTTAACTGATAAACATGGATAGTGTCTTTAATAGAAATACAATATTGCAATGTGACACGCCATTGGAAGCGTCTCGGAGAGACGATTCCATTGATGTGTTACTTTGCAATATTGCTTAGCCCAATACTGAAATAAGAGTAATTGTTGTTTTAGATTTACGCAAATCTTAAGCGTAAACTGTTTAGTAAAACGGCACCCTGAACATTGGATTCCTGACTTTAGATGTAAAATTTGCCGCAACTTAATCAGTTTGACCTCGGTCATGAACACCAAAAACCACGATGGCCAATTAAGAAAGGTACTTGTATATACTTGGCAAAGAATGAATTCCTGATTTCTTCATTTTTTTTTATGAGGTATGTGATGGCCTTTGTGTATCTATAACCATATCACCAGAAGAAATGGTTGCAGTTAAGAACAAAATCAACATTTTCGTATATTACAAAATGATTTGGCTAAACAAGAAATCTGCCCTGCGTTCAATACGGAACACGTTTGCAAATAGTCCGTGAAATAACGTAATCTTAGAATTTCCGGCAATATATTCACAATCTTGAAGGGAGAGGTATTTTTCTTTTTAAAAGTTATAGATTTAATAGTTAATTAAGTATAACTTCTGAAGTCAGTTGATCATGGTATCCATTGTTTGGTTCTGATCTTCAAACAAATTCGAGGATTATTATATAAATTGTTTGCGTTTTTGATAATAAAACACGATCCATAAATACAACACAAGTCCCTCTTATCTAACTCTGTGAGAATTCGCTTTGCGTAAACTTCACATAACTAGCCTAAATCTCTTATCTTCTGTTGTTAATACGTTTTTGTAGGTGTTGGTGCTTTTTTAGTGTGTTTTTTTTTCTATCTCTCGTTTTTTTCTTCTTCTTTTCTGTTTTAACAGGGTCTAGGATACACACCCAGTATTCCACTTATCTCTACAAAACAGTGATGCATCCTCATACGATGGAAGGCAAAAATAAATTCTCAACTGCGTCGATTATCATTACGGTAAGATCTCTTGCGTGGAGATACACCCACTCTTCACTCAGTAGGAAGAGGGTTCAGTATCGGACCATGTACATTAAATCGGGTCATTCAAAACGAAACCGATGGGAAATGATTTGTCAGAAATATTTCTATGATTTTGACGACTTCGAATAACCGGAATTCGACTTTCATAGTAACGAGGAAACAAAGAAACGACACCGAATGTATGGCGTTGAAAATAATAAATATATATAAGTAATTATTATAATTTCATGTCAAGAGGTCGATTGGCAGTTTTTCAATAATTGAGACAATGACATTTCATCTATTCATATAATCTTAGGAATTGAAATAACCAATGACATGGGCATACCTGCGTTGTTTATAGGTGTACCATCGAGCCCAAGGAACGTTATAATAGGCTCGAAGAAGGCTTGCTTGAAATTCAAAATATTCTATATACGACAATTGTTTCCCCAATTTTCAGATGATATATTATTTTCTTCAATAGTTTAGACATCTTGTTGGCACTTTCTATTGCGTACGTTTACGATCAAATGGAAGACTTCAATACGAGATAATCTATTGCTAGTCCGAAAGATGAAGATATTCCATTCTAAATGTAATCAAGTTACAGTTTGGATTATCCAAGTTGATTTATTGTTGGTATTTCGGAAGGATAGATTCGTTCACATGCGTTTACCCTTTACCAAACAATGACGACATTTAACCACTTTGTTGCAGACGATTCTGGAAAACATTGTGGGAAAAGGAGAAATTGCTCGCGAGCAGTTTCTCCTTTTCCAACAAGGTTTTCTGCTCTATCCGAAGAATATTTTTCAAGTTCATCACATTTTGAAATGTCGTCTGAAAACTCTTTCAATTTGGGACAGTCGAAAATGCATCGTTTGTGAAAGGGTTAAGTCACAGAGGCGTTAATGATAACGGATACACGTTGCACGCTGGGTTGGTTTACTCCCGGCCTTGGCCGACTTTATTTACACCGAGGTTATCCGAAAATCTCGGGGAGGTGATGGCATAACGAGAAGTAACGAGATGTAACGAGAAGTTTCTAATGGTTTCAGCACATGGTAGACTTCTAAAAACAGTGGTATTGGGATATCGTATAGCAGCATCTCTCGCACTGATGTAACGTTTAATTAATACATTCCCCGAACAGGACCTGGGAAATGGGCGAAATGCCAACGCGGAAATGTGTGAAGTGCATTATTGTATCATTGTTTTGATTTGTTTATCTAATTCCTTATGGGTTGTAAGCTGCACCGAGAGCATTTCTGCTTTGTCGCGATTCTTTATGGGTTTTTTTCGTCGCATCAAAAGCATTTCTGCTTTGTCGCGATTCTTTATGGGTTTTTTCGTCGCATCAAAAGCATTTCTGCTTTGTCGCGATTCTTTATGGGTTTTTTCGTCGCATCAAAAGCACTTTGGTTTTGTTGCGATTCTTAATGGGTTTTTTCGTAGCATCAAAAGCATTTCGATTGTGTTGCGGTTATTTGTGGGTTTTTTCGTCGCATCAAAATCATTTTGGTTTTGTTGCGATTCTTAATGGGTTTTTTCGTCGCATCAAAAGCATTTCGATTGTGTTGCGGTTATTTATGTTTTTTTCGTCGCATCAAGAACATTTTGGTTATGTTGCGATTCTTAATGGGTTTTTTCGTCGCATCAAAAGTATTTCGATTGTGTTGCGGTTATTTATGTTTTTTTCGTCGCATCAAAAGCATTTTGGTTATGTTGCGATTCTTAATGGGTTTTTTCGTCGCATCAAAAGCATTTTGGTTATGTTGCGATTCTTAATGGGTTTTTTCGTCGCATCAAAAGCATTTTGGTTATGTTGCGATGCCTGGTTCATAATGATGGAGAAACACCACAAAAAGACGATTTCAAGTCAAATAATCAAACAACTAGGCTTTTTAAGAACAAGCATAGAATTCAATGATTTTCGTTGAAACAATACATGGAAATAACTTCAACGCACCGTACAATTATCTAAATCTCGATTGCAAAGGCACGGCACTGTTATTTCAATTATTAAGACCTATGTTATAAAGGCAAAGTAAAGTTATGGTAGAATGTCCATAATCCGCCATTTTGAAACAAATTCTTTCGTAAAACTACTATGGTCGTTCTCGGTATATATATATATATATAACGGTCATGGCCGGAACTATTCGATGTAAAGCGAATAGTTCCGGCATTGGCCGATAAATAGACCGAGAACGACCGAAGTAGTCCGACGAAAAGAAAGAGTTTCAAAATGGCGGATTATGGGCGTTCTACCTTAAGTAAAAGTACACGCAAACTCGTGCCCACATCTGGAAACGTTCATTTATAACCAGGTGATAATTGTTTCTTCTTTTATATACAGTGTGATAATTAATCCATGATCATTTTGATTGAATCTCGCGTCTGGTTCTAATCGCTTTCCGCCTGATAAGCCCCCACCGCGGATAATCCAGGAACGCGTCCGTAATAGAATATCCGAGAAGCGCCTTGGTTTATGATAAGCAATTGGAACTAGCGATTGATTAATCGAGCGCTTTACATCGTGATGGCATTTCAATGTCACGAAGTTCGCATGTTTGTGTATCATAGTGCCACCCTTATTGAAAGGACCAGCCAGTTTGGCTTATGAGACGCTTTTCACTGATTATACCAAGTATCCCCAATTCTATCCCCACGCCAGGCGCCAAACGGATATAAGTCGGTAACCATTAAATTTAACTAGCTCGCGGCTCACGAACCGGCCATTTCGGAACAAGTCCCACGAGAAACATTCTCCGGACAAACGACCCCGTTGCGCTCGAACCTTCAACCTGCCTGTCTCGAGGCGGACGCCTTAACCACTAGGCCACGGTACATGTACAGTCTCAGATCAACAATGAGGACCTGCACTTACTGATCTAAATCGAAACTGGCGGACCGCAGGCGAAATAAATTATTGTTTACAAGAAACCTATCCCTTCTTATAAATTCAACCATAGGCTCAATAAAGTTTCCTGTTTTTACCAGTTCGTGTATGGATAAATAAGTGGACAAGCCAAAATATCTGACCGCTTTCAACAAAAAAACTTATATACTAACGGTAAAGATAGCATAGCTACACGTTCACCTCATATTCATATGAACTAATTTGCGAAATAAACTGTTTATATGTTGCTTAGCAATGTGTATTGCAAATAGATTTGAAAGCTAGACCATATGATTTTATGTTTTCTCTGAAATCTAAAATGTAACCAACCTTCCATCGACTGTGAAATCGGGTTTCCTATTCACGAATAAAGCATAATTACTCGAGTTTCTACACAATTAACTATATGACCGCCCTCGATGCACGTAATTCGAGTTCATGGGTAAAGTATCAGGTTTATGGATTGATTAATGGCATGACTCATTACTTGAACAACACAATGTTCGTATATTTCTGTTTATTTCCGAAAGTATGCTTTTTAACGAGTTCCATTTAAAGAAAAAAGGGTTCTATAAGGCAAGTACTAGTCGTGGTGCAGAATACATGTTTGTGTATACTCTGAAAAAAAAGTTGGAATAGCTTTTTCACATTGTTCGATGTCAATCTTTCAGACGCAGAGCAGCTGTGTTTCCTAGAAACTTCATCTTCCTTAACAATTTACATGAAAGTCGCGCCATAATAGTCACGTGGCAGTCGTTTTCCTACCTCCCGCAGTTGAAGAGTTGCCAGAGTAAAGTGTAAATCCCAGACGGTGTTGTGATAGTATCTCTGAGTGTCACTTGGGTCGTTCAGCATTCACTATCGAATGAACATTGTCCTACGCAGAAAACAACGGTAAACTCAACATTTATTGCACAGTCTTACATAATTTGTCTGGACAAGACATCAATGAACTGATGTTTTACATTTCCCGAAATTCTATCGACAGCATTTATTTATAGACACTACATAACAATGGTGCCTGTGTTCTGTGTTTCTACAGTTTCTGCAAACTCAGCGTTGCCAAATGAATTCCAAGGCAAATGACACCTTCTAGTCAATGCCCTGTCTTTGGAAGGCAAACAGATCCAAAATGTTTTGTCTACATACGAAGGTCGGCCTGGGACTAAAAGAAACCGGTTCAAATTGCTAATTTGCGGAATTCGGATCGTTCTTCCAAGGTTAACCTACATGAAACCAGTATGGAATACCAACCGTGGTGTCTGCCTCCATCAAATATTAGACGGCTTTTATAGTACCTCAAATAGTGTTGATCATTGAATGTTAGAGACTTAATGAAACTTTGACACATTGAAGATCTTCACAAATGAAAAGGTTTTACCAAGAAACTGTTTCATTGTTACCTCAATTAGAGGAGATAATCAATGCAAAAATTAACATTGAAGCCTTTGGGAAATTTCATCTTTATGTCATGATGTTCAGCCTGTTTGATTTTTCAGAACAATCTTTTAGTAAAAAGATGCATTACGTGAATCATATTAAAGATTTCAAAAAGAAATCCAAACTTAAAACAGTAAACTGTAAAAAAAAAAAAAAAACAGGGGGAAATCAAGTTTATCAGTTGGAAAACGACTACCACGTGACTATAATGGCGCGACGCTTATGTTAATTGGTATAGAAACATAAAATATATCAATTAACCTTGAGTCCAATCGCAATCGTATTCGAACCACGACCTATGTATAAAGAGACGTTCATTTCATCCCTGTAACAACACACAACACACTTCATGGTAGTATCGTTAGCGTCAGCTACTGAATGAAGTGTTTGTTCTAGCTGTTTGTAAACGATCTTATTTATCTTGATAGAAAAAGCAACATTCTATGAGATAAATAAACGAGGACACTAGTTCATAACGACGACAAATACATTATTAACTCCTTCATCCTCAACAAACCACTTCGTGGTCGTATCGTCAGCATCAGCTACTGTATGGAATGTTTGTAACACGTGTTAACCCTTTCCCAAACAGTAACGACATTTCACCACTTTGTTGCAGACGACTTTAGAAAACATTGTGGGAAAAGGAGAAATTGCTCGTAACGAGAAATCTTTCCTTTTCCCACCAGGTTTTATGCTCTTTCTGAAGAATATTGTTCAATTTCATTACATTTTGAAATGTCGTCTGGAATTCTTTTCAATATGGGACAGTCGAAAATTTGTTATTTGGGAAAGGGTTAAGGAAGTAAAGGATCGACAGATACAAGGCTGTCAGAGAGGTTATCGGTGATAATTGGTCGAGCGGCAAGTGATTAATAGCAGGCACGTGACATTAACCCGTCAGATTGGAAACCCTGAACATACATACAGAACAGAAAGAAAGAAAGAAAGAAAGAAAGAAAGAAAGAAAGAAAGAAAAAAAGAAAGAAAGAAAGAAAGAAAGAAAGAAAGAAAGAAAGAAAGAAAGAAAGAAAGAAAAGAAAAGAAAAGAAAAGAAAGAAAGAAAGAAAGAAAGAAAGAAAGAAAGAAAGAAAGAAAAAAAGAAAGAAAGAAAGAAAGAAAGAAAGAATAGAGAGTAGCTTAGCTAGAAAGCATGGATAAATTGTTCGTTTTACGTGACAATTTAACAATGTATGTTTCTTGTTTGAAACATTGAGGCAAAGTGATCTTTTGGATATCAAAAACAATTTCTTGTTTTGTTTAAACACAACGTTTCCTAAAATTGACGTTAAAATCATAGTTACAAATATACAGAACAGAACAAACCTTATTTAAACCAAAGCACTTAAGTTCATTGTTCTTAAACATACTATTAACTGCATAACAATGAAAGTAGACTAGTGTCATTTCGTACATACTATATCAACAGACATCCATTCAGATAAACCTGAATGTTTAAGAGACCATGGACATACATACACAAGCGTTTGCGAATGAGGTCCCTTTTAATTTTGGTAAACACATTCTAAAAAGCGGTTATCACGTTTTATACTTGAAAATTATCGTCCTACGATGCCTTAATCTTGGCCCGGTACCACCGTTCTGCCTAACGGTAATCAGCGAATAAAGAACATGTGGAAATCAACAAATAAGAAGGGCAAAGATAACGTGTCAGTTGCAAAATGGTGTGAGCATTGGACGGTCTAACGGGCAGATGGTGAGATGTAGATAACGGCTGATAGACAACATTCCACGTTAACCCATAACTACAATGTACGATCTACAACTAACAGGCACCAAGCATGCGAATAATGGACTTTTAAACATCCGTGCAAAACGAAATCGGGGACTTCAGATGGTCCGATAAAGGTCATTAAGTAGCAGAGGTTTGGGGCTTTAGAAAGGCGGTGTTAACGCAGTGACAGTACTTTTTCAGTTGTTTTTGAGTTTCCAGGGCCTCACCAATACTAAACTAGGGCTCTGAAGTGTTTTGCCATATGAAACCCCTATGAAATAACTGACGATGTTCAGGCTCCAACCCAGTACCCCAAACTAAGATTTATCAGGGGATTTCGAAAGGGTTCTTTACGCGATAACAATACTTTTTTCTAGTTATTTTTGGATTGCACTAATTCTATACCAGGGTTCTGAGGTGTCTTACCAAATAAGACTCCCATGAAAAAGTTGGGAGGTTGCGACACGAACCCAGGACCCCGAAATACTCATCCTCCACATTCATCACAGGGCACATGAGGACGGTTCAGCTGTTAAGCATATTTTTCTTATTTATTGAAATAAACCTTCTATCAGCAGGAATACCATAATATTACATGTTTGGCAAGGATTTATACAATTTTAATGAAATGCTAACGCACTCGTTTGTTATGCGCAAGAAATATTTCACACACGGAATATTTTCCATAAACAGAATAAACTGTTGAATACACCCTATGTCTGAAGTCAAGGTCATTTACATGTGAAAAGAAGATAAGTTTGGTTTAGACACAAAACAGTTCACACTGCTTATCGAAGCTATAAGAAGAAAGTTTTTACACTACGACCGATATTTAGATGGGCGTTCCGGGTTGTGAGTTTTTGCATAGATATGTTATCTCCCCACAGAAACTCGGGCCGGGTGCAGATGCGGTGAATGTTATTGGTTGAACCAGAGACATAGATAACATGTTATCTATGTCTCTGGTTGAACGGAGGAAAATCGATCGGAAAAAAAAAACCATTGTTAGAATTGGCCTAGCCGGATACTATGTTTGTGGTGAATATGTTTGAGACAGAGAGAAAGGAGGGAGAGAGAGATGAAGAGAGAGAGAGAGAGAGAGAGAGAGAGAGAGAGAGAGAGAGAGAGAGAGAGAGAGAGGGGAGAGAGAGAGAGAGAGAGAGAGAGAGATAGAGAGAGAGAGAGAGAGAGAGAGAGAGAGAGAGAGAGAGAGAGAGAGAGAGAGAGAGAGAGAGAGAGGGAGAGGGAGGAGAGAGAGAGAGAGAGAAGAGAGAGAGAGAGAGAGAGAGAGAAAGAAAGAGAGAGAGAGAGTGAGAGAGAGAGAGTGAGAGAGAGAGAGAGAGAGAGAGAGAGAGAGAGAGAGAGAGAGAGAGAGAGAGAGAGAGAGAGAGAGAGAATACAGACGGACAGACAGACAGATCGACAGACAGACAGACAGACAGACAGACAGACAGACAGACAGACAGACAGACAGACAGACAGACAGACAGACAGACAGACAGACAGACAGACAGACAGACAGACAGACAGACAACAGACAGACAGACAGACAGACAGACAGACAGACAGACAGACAGACAGACAGACAGACAGACAGACAGACAGACAGACAGACAGACAGACAGACAGACAGACAGACAGACAGACAGACAGACATAATTTTTATGTTGAACGGAAAAAAGTCGAAATGAAGAAAAAAAATCATTGTTATCATCTGCCAAGCCAGGTTCTTCATTCCACCATTCATATCTGTTACCACAAACTGTGTTTATTTCTCCCTGTCGATAACCGGGAAACAATAACCTGTCAGAGACGGGAACCTGCCCCGCGCCATTGTTTTAACGGGAAACACGGCACGCGAAAAGCGTTCCACAACAACGCCAAACAATGAGTTTCAAAATGGCGGATTATTGGTATTCTACCTTATAGAAAACCCAAAACCCGCCATTTTGAAACTCATTTTTCCGTCGGATTACTTCGTTCGTTCACTGTATACATCGGCTGTGGCCGGAACTATTCGGTGTAAAGGAAAGAAAAAAAATGATGAGCAATTTTAAACAAACAATATGCAAACAATGTCAACATTTAAAAACGTATACTCTCTGTTTTCCTGACCAGTAAAGAATGGCTAATATCAAGTCCAAAAGATCAAGATGAACACATCGGGTTTATCCAATGAAAACGCTAAGCTCACGGCAATACCCGAGTAGTTCCGATTGGTAAATGATGACAAGATTGGGGAGCGTCCATGTGACACGGATCCCAGAAAGTACACTCCTAGGCGCTTTGTCCTAGGACCCGGCTTTGGTAATTTTTCCGCCATTACAAATAGGCCCTTGAGTTTTATGATGTTTGAATATTGGTTGCCCGCAGGTGATGACTGTTGTGCAGATAAACATTAATATCGGCTCTTGTGATTTCTACAGATTAACATCTTCAGATCTCGATAACCATCAACGTTATTGGCTGTTTTATTTGGTTACGCGAGACGAACTTCCGTGTTTCAGACCATTTACACTAGAAACAATCACGATTTGAAAATACCTACAAAATCAGACGGACCACTGCCGTAAACCGGTAAATAATAGGTTCCAAGAGACTACGATTGCCATAACGCCTCAGCTGCTGTGTCCTTATCGTCACAAATATACTTTAATTTCGAATGTAATGTGTGGAAACAAATAATTTAGTGTTTGTCTTATATATGTATAAAGTTTGATACTTATTACCTTTTCATTTACGAAGAAAAATGTTTTTATGTAATATGTGTCTGTTTAATTGTATTAGTTTTATTTTAACGATACGTCTATATGGGTTTAAAACCGACTTTAACAGTGGTATAGTCTCGTCACAGGTGTAACTCTAGTTATGATCCTCCATCGAAACCCCTTAAAAATACAACAGCTTTTACTCAATGTCATTTACATGCTTTTCCAAACGAACAATTATGTTGTGTGATGAAATGGATGAATCCAGTTGAGTATATCAAGCATAGGGATATGATACAAACATAACCTGGGGTTTCTCTATTAGAAAATAATCTTTACCAATTAAGTTTGCAGAGCTGGGCTGTACCAAGGATACTTAAGACAGCTTTGGTGGAACGATAGGGGGCCCTTTATCTTTTTAGAAGAAAAACCTTTGCAAGGTAGGGTCGAGAGATGTGTGTTCGCACCAGATACACATTTTTGTTTGGCAAATTACATAACATAACATTATTCTATTCAACATTAAACATCAAAAATAGGTTTATGCCCTTTCTGTGATACAAATGATATTGAAGATGAGTTTCATTTTGTCATCGTGTGTCCTCTTCATAAAGAATTACGCAAGAAATATATAAAATCATATTATTATCGGTTTCGCAATTTTTTTAATTTCATAAGCCTTATGCAATAAAAAAATGAGAACATAGTAAAAAATCTTGGTAAATATGTATATGAAGCCTTTTATGTAAGATCATTTCAAAATGTCGACATCCTATAATGATATGTGATTACATAGTTTGGATTATTCTCCGTGATTTGTTTAAACAATGTTGTGACATTAACTTCAGAAATGCCTTAATCATGTGCATGTATATTATGTTATAATCTGTTATAACGAGAAACTTGTAAAAGTTAAAGTTAATAAACATCTATCCATCTATCTATCTATCTGCTTACAAAATATATGCATTTATCATGTGTGAAGATGTTCGTACAAGTCCTAAGTTCTAATCGTAAGCAGAGAAGTATCGGTGATACACTGACGTAACTATGGAAATATCGGCGAATAATCTGCCGATATAATCCAAGAAAGAAAAGGAAATAGCTAGACTTTGGTATCAATTCTTTCCATTGATAGGTTGCACTTGAAATCAAAATTATTGAAATTTATTGAAACTTCAACTCTGCATGTCAGAGACAAGTTAAAGATGCCCTAAACACATGTTTGACAAATAAGGATGTACGATAGTGTCCATGAAAGTCATCGGACTGCTCGCTTAATCGGCATCATGTACTTGAAATCACCAAAGTCAGATATATGAACCAACAGACCATTACGTCTTTTGGACATACGCCATGTGCAAATGATGGTTTGCGACAGTAACATTGTAACATATCACGACATTAAATACTGCAATAGTTTATACCAGCATCAATGTAATGTTTTAACCCTTTCCCAAACGATAACGACATTTGACCACTTTGCTGCAGACGACTTCAGTAAACATTGTGGGAAAAGGAGAAATTGCTCGTGACGAGCAATTTTTCCATTTCCCACAATGTTTTCTGCCATATCAGAAGATTATTTTCCAATTTCATAACAGTTTGAAATGTCGTCTCCAAACTCTTTCAATTTGGGACAGTCGAAAATGTGTTGTTTGGGAAAGGGTTAAAGCAACCTTTTTGGTAAAGGTTTAACCATTAATTGCTAGCTTATCTCTTACTGATAATTTCATTAGACCAGCAGAATGTCGTGCTGCGCAGATCATGATTAGTTTTTGTTAGACATTCAGAACTTTTCTACATCTGGAGTTTCTCTAGGATTGGTATCAGAATAAATAAATCGTACAAATTCACGTGAATAAATACTTATTATATACTCATAAATACTTATGCTTTATTTATATACTTACATTTAATTTTTTTTTTTGCAAAACGCATTTGTTTTATATGATTGTGCTTTTAAGTTGGTTTCAAAATAAGATGTTTATAACACGACATTCTAATAGCGAAATGTACAATGCCACTGCAAATCAAAGACTGTAGGTTGTCTTTTTTCTTAAAAAGTAAGAATGCTTTTGTAATTGAAATAACCCCTCTTTTTTTAAGTGATTGTGTTTTAATTTGAAAACAAAAATCACCAACACAGCTGTTTGTAAATAATCTTATTTAGCTGGATAAAAATTATTTTTAGTGTGAGGAATAAACGAGGGAACTTAATCTATAACGACGACAAATCATTCATAAACCCCTTCATCTTTATTAATTAATTAATTAATTAGGTTATTATTAATCTTGCTTCCCATATTTAGGAATTCCAGCATGCTAACTAATCTTAATGCAAATAAAGCACAAACATAACAACTACAATTCTGCAAAACGCCTTCATCGTCATAGTATACAATTTGCAATGCTAAAAAGAGCTCATAAAGAGCAACTTTACATCTTGCCAATAATAATTTCTAACATAATTCACAGAAATCACATAAAACTCCGGGATTATTAAGTAAAGTGTTAAAAGAAAATAAACTTACGCAGTATGCCGATTATTTGTCGACAGGGAATTACGGGGGAAGACAAATGGCGTACCTAACCCTTATAGTGCTGGAACCGACTTCATGCTTATGCAAACAAGTTCGATCCCAGGCCAGCCACCAAGTAAATTGGCGGCTGGCCTGTAATCTTACCTGTTTGCTACTCTGAGTATGTTACCCCATCATAAACAAGCACATATTTAAGGTTTTGGGAAGCAGACGACACAATAACCTATATTTAGAAAATTACCCAGCATCCTAAGGGTTAACGTAATGAAAACAGAACGTTGTGGGGGATTGTGAATGACAGAACGTCTGTAGGTGTGTGATAAGAAAGTAATTCTCAGTGAAGCGCCTTCAATAAACTATACGCCGGCATCCGAAACAGGGTATTGTTAAACCGATGCCCAAACAACGAATTTTCGACTGTCCCAAATTGAAAGAGTTTGCAGACGACATTTCAAAATGTGATGAGATTGAAAAATAATCTTCTGATAGAGCAGAAAACATTGAGGGAAAAGGAAAAATTGCTCGTCTTGAGCGATTTCTCCTTTTCCCTCAATTTTTCCTAAAGTCGTCTGCAACAAAGTGGTCAAATGCCGTTATTGTTTGGGAAAGGGTTAAGAAAGGGCTCTAAGGATTGACAACAATATTGTTTCTTCGAAATCGAGGCCATGATAGTTTTAATATGGTTTAGGCCTAAAGTGTTTATTTTTCTTCGACTGTGATGAAAACTTATTTCATTACATTATTTAACTATCAGAGTTTTTACCTAAAAAGTTGATATATATGTATTATGGCTTAGGAGAGAGCCAATCGTCAATGTTGTTATAACTTGCGGCCCATGTTGTTATAACTTGCGGCCAATGTTGTTATAACTTGCGGCCCAATTTAGTTGCAATTATAATTTGCCTTTTACTCGTTTAATACATGTACCTTTGTTGTTGTAAATATGTCGTGTACCTCATTTAGAATGAATACAATGAAATATTATTAAAGCAAACTAATAAAAAGTCAAATTCCATAAAGCCTCAAATCATTGGATTACCATCAGACACCTGTATATGTCATTTTAGACAAAATGACATGAAATTCATTATGTTGATTTATTCAACACAAGTTCAATCGATCCAGTATCGTATATCTAACTAAACGTAAACGTCACCTGTGTTACTTATGTATCTATCTTTTAATATGGATTTACATCGCGTCAACATTATTTCAGTTAAGATGTGATGCCCGACTCTTTTTAATGGAGGAAGACTCCATATTCAACTACCCGCAAGAGCTGGTCAAGTCAGGTAGATCCATCGACATTAGGTAAGTCATTCGGGAGACTGCCTCTCATGAAAATCCAAATGTCGTCACCGGGAATTGAACCCACATGGAGCCATGTGATTTCAAGATCTGTACTCTTACCCCAGGTTATAGAGTGGTACCAGTTTCTTGTTCTGACATTTTAACGAACCAATTTATCATGTTTTCTCGAAATCTCATGAATGAACTTAATTGAAGATGATAAGTTATATCTGCAAACAATCCGTACATACCGCTTCTTCCCCCCACCTCCTTCCAAAATATGCTCGCAATTCGATCATATAATACAGTACAGATGTACAGAAAACAAAAATAGAATGTACCTATTTACAGGTAAACATCGGAAATTTCTATGAGCCGACGTGGATCGAATGGTGTTGTATTAATAAGCTTATCCGGACCCATGTTCGACATTCGCTCATACCACTCCTTATTGTTAAGTTCGTCCAATAGAAGCGCTGATATAATCGAAGTAGAGATATCATGGAAGTTGAATCAAGATCCCGAACCTTCGCCCTTCCTTGAGTAAGTCTTGTTAGATCCTCATGAAAACCCGAACAAAGCTTCACTCTCTGATATGTATAGACTATGTCATTCAATTGGTTTAGCTTTACGTCGATTGTGAAAAACGTTTTTATAACATAGATAGATCACTTTCGATTCTGCTTCCTGGATACATAACCAGTACTCGCAGCGATTGTGAAAGGTCGCAAAGCGAAACCCGCTACCCACAGGATACGAACCCGTATCGGGAGGCTCTTCAACTGGACTGTCGCTTTGTCTATTACAGGCCATTCTTTTGGCTTAATATATACAAGCAAAAGACAGCAATCTGACCGAAACTTGCTTAAACAAACGCAATGCCAATCCGATACATACCATCGCATCTGTAAAACCATACGAATTCAAAATGAATATGCGATATTGTTTCTTGACAACACTGTATTTGTTTGTACAGTTCCCGACTCATTTTAGATACAGGCAAGCCCTTGGCTTAACTTGACCACAAGTGCTGGTCATGCCAGGTTGAACCATCGGCATTCCGTTAATAGGAAGGAAGCAAAACGCTCAGAGTATATACCCGCTTTGAACAGTAACGGTAAATCCATTTATTCCAGTATACGTGTGGTGAAATACTTCAAATACAATGACCCGACAAATCGGGATCTCAGCTCTATATATGTACTCTTGTATGTCTATATGGGTTTTACATCGTGACAACAAAATTTCAGCCATGTAGCGATGCCCGACTCCTAATGATGGAGGAAAATATCATACTCAACTGCCCATAAGGACTGGTCAAGCCAGATAAAACCATCTGCATTCTGTAAGTCAGTCCGGAGACTACCGCTCATGAAAATCCACATGCCGTCACCGGGATTTAAACCCACGCGGGAAGGCCATGATATATAAGGTCTGCACACTAATCACTAACTTTTCTCATATATATAGGCAAGATAATTTATTATACAAAACCATAACTCCGTCATATATCGGCAAGATAATTTATTATACAAAACCATAACTCCGTTATATATAGGCAAGATATTTTATTATACAAAACCATAACTCCGTTATATATAGGCAAGATATTTTATTATACAAAACCATAACTCCGTCATATATAGGCAAGATAATTTATTATACAAAACCATAGCTCCGTCATATATAGGCAAGATAATTTATTATACAAAACCATAGCTCCGTCATATATAGGCAAGATATTTTATTATACAAAACCATAACTCCGTCATATATAGGCAAGATAATTTATTATACAAAACCATAGCTCCGTCATATATAGGCAAGATAATTTATTATACAAAACCATAACTCCGTTATATATCGGCAAGAAACGTTAGAAATATCAGCTACAAGAATAAATCACTAAGTGCAGGCATTTGATAAAACAAATCGCCTTGTCTCGAAAAGTTATAATAATAACATAGTGGGCTTGGCACATTCAACATGAAAAACGGACTTCAAACAATGTGACAAACCAGCACTTAACCCTTAGAATGCTGGGTAATTTTCTAAAAATAGATCATTGTGTCGTCTGCTTTCCAAAACCTTAAATATCTGCTTAATTTTGATGAAGAATTGTTCTCATAGTAGCAAACAGGTTAGATCATAGGCCAGTTGCAGCTTGACTTCGCGGCTGGCCTTTATCTAGCCTGTTTGCATAAGCACAATAAAGGTTAACACTTTCTATACATCTACTCGTTTTGACTATCTATAGCTGTCGATTAAAGAAATCATCGAAACAAAGGAAGTATTGCTCGTTAACGGCAAATCTAACTTTTTCTACAATGGTTTCTAAATATTGTAACAAAGAACATGTATTTCTTTATACTTTTTTGTTTTCTATTTTGCCAAGTTATAAACGACCATTTCTTGAAGTCCAACAGTGCAGGGTACCGTTTTACTAAACAGTTTACGCTTAAGATTTGCGTAAGTCTAAAACAACAATTCATCCTATTTCAATATTGGGCAAAGCAAAATTACAAAGTACAAAGACGCTTCCAATGGCGTGTCACATTGCAATATTGTATCTTTATTGAAGATACTATCCATGTGTATCAGTTATGACTTATGCAAATATTTTCCTTAAGTTGTATAGTAAAACGGTACCCAGCTGTTTAATAGGTATACTTGCAAATCTCATTCTTTTTTCAACCATAATTGGTTGAATCTCATACTGTTTCATGATTAATCATGTCATTCAATAAACTCACTTAAACCTGCTTCTTTGAATTGCCTCACATGGTAACAAATGTAACAGTATGTTTTAGAAGTCATTGTAGCAAATGTATTAATTTCTCTTTATGCGCAATATATGCATTTGACGCGTTGGTTTCTAAGACAATGTAATAAGGTTTGCGTTAAGTCCATTTTTTATAAATTTGAACCGATCGAATGCTCGTATGTCGAAAATTATGACAGAGCCATTGTTACTGCACAAATAGTTGATGTTAAACAACTAGATATTCAAAAGCGACCGACCTTTTCTGATCGTAATCTATTATTCTTTACCAACAACCAATTTCTAGCTGAGGATACCATGCTTTCTATTGACGGATGTTTATACTGCATAAATATGTCTTACAAATATCGCTATAAGACATGTGTTTCGTGTGCGCCAAAATAAGCAACAACAGATTATAAGATAAGATCGTTCTGACATAGCACTGTCAAGTTTTGACCAAATATGTTTTCAATTGAGAAAATTTCTATAACTTAGTTATAAAATCATTGTTTCTTAGATTAAGAAAAGCATAGTAAGGGTTCTGCAATTGGAGTTAAAAAAGAAACATTAAAAGAGAACATTCATTCAAACAGTAACTTCAAGATGGTGTTCCAAATCCAAAGAACTATTTTTTCGTCTTTTTTTTTTCTTTTTTTTTTTTTTTTTATCTTTTTCTATTTCAATATTTTTTTACTCTATTCTAACGTTATGAAAATAAAATCGATATCTTAGGCATTTGCCTTAAACAAGGGAGATTATGACAGTTAACTTCATATAATTTATGTTCACTATTTTTCTCAAAAAGTACGTAGTTTGCTTATAAATGCAATAAGTAAACTTTCCGTACTTTGATTAGTGGCCATGTAAGCGACAAAAGCGACAGAGTTACCTGGTTTATTTCCCGACTGTCCCGGTGTGAAATAGATCCGTCCAAAATTCGCCCAACACGCTCTACTATTAGCGGTCGACTACACTACAGCGCGGTGTTCAGAGAAATGAGGAAATATTTATAAAGTCGACTGGGGTATACCCACACAGATTCCACAAATCCGGACTAAAATACCGTACTATGAAAGGGGGCCATACAATATCAACTGGGATAGAATAAAATCACGGATTTTAAGAAAAGTAAATACAGATCAGGCTAGCCTTGCATGCAAAACCATCATGCATTAAGCTTGGAAACCGTAATTCAATGGCGTAAGGTTGTTTAACCCTTTCCCAAACAATAACGACATTTGACCAATTTGTTGCGGAGACTTTATGACACATTGAGGAAAAAGGAGAAATTGCTCGTGACGAGCAATTTTTTCTTTTCCCTCAATGTTTTCTGGCCGATCAGAAGATTATTTTCTAATTTTATCACATTTTGAAATGTCGCCTGCAAACTCTTTCAATTTGGGACAGTCGTTTAAAGCTCTTCGTGAGTGAGGAATGACGCCCTCTTGAGTGTGAAAGATCTGTATCGTTTTCTTTCCATTGGTATCAGTGTTTGAGTAAAGTATCTTCCAACGCCATATATCCGGCAAGGAGCTTATGGAAAACTTGACGGCATTTTCGGAATTGGGTGTTTTCCGTCGGACTATTTAGTGTCATAGATCCGGTTAGGAACTGAGTGAAAACTAGACGGCATTTTCCGGATTGGTGTATTCCGTCGGTCTATATAGTATCATAGATCCGATAAGGAACTAATATAAAACTTGACAGCATTTTCCGGATTGGTGTATTCCGTCAGTCTATATAGTATCATAGATCCGATTAGGAACTGAGTGAAAACTAGACGGCATTTTGCGGATTGGTGTATTCCGTCGGACTATATAGTATCATAGATCCGGTTAGGAACTGAGGGAAAACTAGACGGCATTTTCCGGATTGGTGTATTCCGTCGGACTATATAGTATCATAGATCCGATTAGGAACTGAGTGAAAACTAGACGGCATTTTCCGGATTGGTGTATTCCGTCGGACTATATAGTATCATAGATCCGGTTAGGAACTGAGTGAAAACAAGGCGGCATTTTCCGGATTGGTGTATTCCGTCGGACTATATAGTATCATAGATCCGGTTAGGAACTGAGGGAAAACTAGACGGCATTTTCCGGATTGGTGTATTCCGTCGGACTATATAGTATCATAGATCCGATTAGGAACTGAGTGAAAACTAGACGGCTTTTTGCGGATTGGTGTATTCCGTCGGACTATATAGTATCATAGATCCGATTAGGAACTGATATAAAACTTGACGGCATTTTCCGTATTGGTGTATTCCGTCGGACTATATAGTATCATAGATCCGGTAAGAACTGAGTGAAAACTAGACGGCATTTTCCGAATTGTTGTATTCCTTCGGACTATATAGTATCATAGATCCGGTTAGGAACTGATATATAACTTTACGGCATTTTCCGGATTGGTGTATTCCGTCGGTCTATATAGTATCATAGATCCGGTTAGGAACTGATATAAAACTAGACGTCATTTTCCGAATTGTTGTATTCCTTCGGACTAAATAGTATCATAGATCCGGTTAGGAACTGATATGAAACTTGACGGCATTTTCCGTATTGGTGTATTCTGTCGGTCTATATAGTATCATAGATCCGGTTAGGAACTGATATAAAACTTGACGGCATTTTCCGGATTGGCGTATTCCGTCGGACTATATAGTATCATAGATCCGATTAGAAACTGAGTGAAAACTAGACGGCATTTTCCGTATTGGTGTATTCCGTCGGACTATATAGTATCATAGATCCGATTAGGAACTGAACGAAAACGTGACGGCATTTTCCGTATTGGTGTATTCCGTCGGACTATATAGTATCATAGATCCGATTAGAAACTGTTGGAAAACTTGACAGCATTTTCCGGATTGGTGTATTCCGTAGGACTATATAGTATCATAGATCCGATTAGAAACTGAGGGTAAACGTGACGGCATTTTCCGGATTGTCGTATGCCGTAGGACTATATAGTATCATAGATCCGATTAGAAACTGAGGGTAAACGTGACGGCATTTTCCGGATTGGTTAATCCTTCTGATTATTTATTATGGTGTTAGTCCATTTCTTCTCATTGACTCCTCAGAAGGAGTGTTTTTAGCATGGTCCATAGCAAAACTATATTGTTGGTCCGGATCCGCCTTCTCCTTTCAAACACATTATAGTTTGTGCATCTTTTACAGTACAGTGAATTTGAGCGAGTGATAATATGAGGCATTCTGTAAAGCGTCAGCCAAAACTTTTACAGCAATTGCCACGGATGTTGTAAAGGAGGGAAGTCAAGAGCAGTTTGTAAGTACCCCAGACTATCCTCTCTAACTACTCTAAGTTTAATCTGCCAATATTTCAATTATCCTTACGGGATATGCTAGTTTTGTAATCAGTATCAAGAGTGATGAGACATTGAGAATATATTTCACTTTTGATGTATAACTCAGCAGTGTTCTGACATCTCAAAAACCAACAACAATAAAATGCTTAATGTTGGGAACAGAAAGTATGACCAAAGCCAATTGTTCTGGTATGTGTTAAAAACTGTAATTTGAACACACAAGAATCAGTAATAAACAAAACAAGTTTACTCCTAAACTACAAAATGTATGCTACAGAGGCTGACTAGACCCGTTTTTTCTTAAAGAACCAAGTACATAAACTGTTACACGTGTAAGCATATATGAAGCCTAACTTGACTGAACATATTTGCTAAAAATACTGTTACGAAACCCATGACAGTGATACATGGTTCGACGCGTGACGAGTACGAATCGGAGACAACTCTTGAGGACATGAAAAATTGTCTAAACTATCAGTTCACAACAAGCTGTAGTCTCAATAATGATCCGTGAACGAAGTTTTTTTTTCAACATTTGGACATGTTTTATGCTTCGGTACGTCTCGAAGGCGTCAGTCAGTATAGCAATAGCCTTCGACACCAGAAATCTGGACTTTAGCAAGTTCAAACAATATAACTATTTAAATGAACCTGTCGACTGTTTCGTGATATCTTTTATTCCGAAATCTAGATTGGTGGAGATCTGAAACACGCGATGGTTATTAATTTAATAAAAACAAGATGAAATCAAGCAATTGTCAGTGGTACATGTTCAATACGTGCATTTGTACAGATAAGTAGTGCATAAGATTACCTTGTTTACCTTGATCCGCATCCTGTTCAGGGGTCCATATCATCAGTAACGACAGGACAAAGCGCATCTGTCGAACACAATGCTTGTTCCGGATTCCGCTTCTGGTCCATAAAATGGGGGCAATGTTTCTAACAACATTAATAACACGAAAACATTTAATGTGATTTTTGTCCAGATTCCGATTACAGATGGCGGCTATGAGAGAAAGGGGGCTAACTCTGTAATGTCTAATAGTAGTCCAGAGTAAAAGGGGAGTAACTAATGGTATATTGTCTTCTAATATTTCAGATCAATGTGTGCCTCATGAACAATGAACAATTTTTGTCCACTTCTGTTTCAATAAGATGCGTTCGATACAACCTGCTGATCGCGCTCTCATAATAAGTATGGATTCCATTCCGCTAATTCATTGATTTATTTCCTTTTTGTTATTAGAGAGATGTTGTACTCGGGTTAGTCTTTTCGAAGCATCCCCGTGATGTAAGAAAATGCAATGGTAATACGTTATTAGTGTTAAGTAACATCAGATGACTGGATTATTTTAGATGGAAAGTCGATTTTGAATGGAACGAATTGGGCTAAGGGTGGAGGAGCAATGAATGTTTGTGCGTGTATGCGCATGCCCCTTTTAACATTATTCAAATCAAATCGAAGTTGTCAGGGGGCCAAAACAATTTACACGTGGGTTTTATCTCCTGTTGCACATTTTCATAAACGTACATACTTAAATTTCCTCATTTATAATTTAATTTTCAAAAATAAAATGAAACAGCCGATACATTTCAACCTGCATGATACACACTATACCCTTCACGCAAAAGGTGGCCATTTACTCAAACATACCTTACTTGAACCTATCGCCTGCAAACAGAACTCATGAGCAACTCGTCTTGCTGTCTCGATGGTTTCTGTCCAACGCCATGAAGAAATATGTTTTACTTACTATCTATTATCGTCAAATGACTCTTCTAATTTGGACTAGTCAAAAAGATGGGGAAAAAATGACGCATTTTCTAACATCCATGTTCTGTAGCTGTTTTCCTTCTTCTCCTCTGTATGATATCTAATAGTCGTCGAACTGCACCAAAATAATTATTTACAATGGTTTAACAAATGAAAACTTTAAACAAACATCCGACAGACAAACGTACCTGGGATTTCTTTTCCAACGCTCATATTTAAAAAAAAAACCACAGAATCTAATGGATCGGTTGATGTAAATTTTCATTTTGTTCGTAATTTCTAAATGAGATTGTAAAGAACATTCAAGTGCATACGTTGGTTTGTTTTATCGACAGTTACTTAATTAATGATGATTGTATCGTTTTGACGAGTGTTAGTGAAGCACTTGCATGAACAACCATTTTACTCAAAGCTTCATTGTATGGTTTATATCAATTAATACCACACACCGAGTGTACCTCCCATGCTATCGTAAACCTGCTTATGAAAACAACTGTAAATAAACAGAAGTTTGCCTTTTGTTGATTATTTGGCATTTACATCACCGAAGAATATTTCAGTTAACTTTCGAAATCATGAAAAAGTAGAAGAAGAACATTTTGAAGAACATTTTTGTTTATTAGACATTTTAATTCAATTTTCAAATTGTCTCGCCTGTAAACAAGCATCTTTAATGGGAAAAGCGTTTACAGCAGGAAACTTCAATCCAAGTTTGCAAATGTACAGTAGATAGTTCTCAAGCGATTGTGTACATGTCAGATGTCGCTGGGATAAATAGAAAATGATAATCACCACTTTAAAATGGCGTTACACCACACAAAACAACAGCACCAACAACAAAAGACGCAACGGAAAATCAAAATAATTCATCAAAATACATCTCACTTACACTTAATCGTGAAGAAGTACCTTATCAAACAAGAGAAAAGCTCGTCAAAAATAATTCGTTTCTCAATTGACCCGATTATTCCAGGTAGGCGATTGTTTCCGACTCATTCCGAATAGTCTGCAATCTTTGCGTGATGTACTCTCAGTACTTTGATTGAAACGAACCCAAGTTTATTTCACGGTTACCGCCAGACAATGCCGCATGTCTGTATATGATATAAGATTATCGGCTCGGCTATGGAATATGATCGCGCTGTTTATGTTGGGCAGAAACACTTCAAAAAAGTTCGCCTGCGATATGTTGCGCGTCAGGGCTTGTTTATTTGGGGCAGATATTCCAACTTTGAATTGCAGACATTGTTTGCATAATGTTAGCATCCCGAAGCGCGTGATAAGTCGAACTTTCCAATCGGGGTATCCCCATATTCACAATATGGCCTTGTACGAGTTAACGGATTCCCTCGCATGGAATTATTTGACCGCTCAAATCTGAAAGCTAAAAGAAACGATAAGTTTAAAGTTAATTATACTAAAGAAAAACATTGTTTGATGTTTAGGGTTTCTTCACGAGCAGTTCCTCATTAATTCAAGTTCTTTTTGGGGCTTTTTGAGCCTTTGCAGCATTTGCGTCTATTGCATATAGATTTATAAAAAGTTTCAAACATAAGGCTAGCCTAGGGTTCCGGCTCATGCAGGTTTTAAGGATAGCTTAAAGCCCGCTAGTCTGGACTACCTGCCAATTAACATTCCATTGGTTTCAATTCATTTTAGTACGACAAGAACCAGACTGAAAGCCCGCTTGAATCGCAGTCGAATTTTTGCCCGCTTTTCTCGTGGCTTTGGAAGGCGGAATTGGACTGCGCATAGTTTGGCAGGCGTATTGTTGCTATTATTGTCTATCTAGATCGCGTTAGACGCTAAAGCCAACAATGGTAACTGGTGCCTAACAAACTGTGGGTGGTTAGATCGTCTCCAAACTGGTTCGATGATCTATTTATTTGGGTTTTACATCGCGTCAACATTATTTAAGTGTTGTTGCAAAGCCCTACTCTTTATGATAGAAGAAGACCACATACTCAACTGCCGATAAGGGCTTGTCAAGCCAGATAGAACCATCGGCATTTGGTAAGTCTGTCAAGAGACTACCTCTCATGAAAATCCAAATGCTGTCACTCGGATTAGAACCCCCGCGGAGAGGGGCCATATTATTTCAAGTTCTTTACTCTAACCATTAGGTCACGAAGTCCCAGCAGCTTCGATTATCGTATTAAGTCTGTTAAACCGGAAGTTGTACGACTATGTTGATTTCAAGGTTAATGGTATTCAATTGTAAATGTATCCAAATATTGAAATTTACGTCGTTTGAACTTATCGAACCTCAACTGCTTAATTCATGTCGAGTCTGATATGGAATACATATTTTCGAAACCCTATGACAGCTTATGTATTTCCGGTTTTAATGATGTATTTGTCTTTCGCGACTGAACTGTTCTAAGCACCTGGGAAAGCAGCCAAAGGGTACGGAGAACTTTTGAGAGAACTTGCGAAGTTTATGGAAACTGACAGCTCTGTAAGCCGAGAAGTTCGCGAAATACTAACGAAAAATTGCATAAACCGTCGGTTTTCAGTCTTATACAATTGAAATTGAACCTAAGATTGGGTACACGAGTATTAAAGTATAACTGTTACCATGCATCGATGGGTGTACAACAAACGCGTATTCTGGCAAGCATATCAAAGGAACAGATTCATTAAACATGTTTATAATGTTTCTGTATAAAGAAACATAAGAAACATGTTTAATCAATCTGTTAAAATGACTTTGCATCAGATGGTATTCGAAAACATTATGACAAAAGGAAATTTTCGTCATACTGAGCGTACCTTTCTTGGTCGAATTAAGATTAAGGATTTCTGTTAAAATATACAGTTCTTCGTTGTTAATTTCTGTACATATGGATACAAATGTCATCATTTTATACAAAAGTTTCTTATACAAGGGAAAGTGCTTGAATGTCCTTAGGACAACAACACACATGCGCAAATCCTTTGAGCGATATAAGTACCAATCTGTTTGCCACTTACATGCGCATAAAATTTGTTTCAAAAAACAAAATGCTCCCGAGTGTTGCCAGAAACTCCACCATTTTAAAACCCAATAAACGTAAATAAACATAAGCATCTTATCTGCAGATGAAAACAATTTGAGGCGGGGTTTATTCTGTTTTTAATGAAACAAACGCTTGAAACAATAGAGTTTGAGATATAATGGCGGCAAATAATTTACAAAATGGCTGGCGTTTCCGCTTTATACAAAGAGCGATCCATGCTCTCAGACGCTTTGATGTTCCTTGTAATTAGGCGCACCTACGTAAAACATGCCAAGCGTTTTTTAAACATTGCCGTTTATTGTATACTTCACTGATCTATTTGTGAGATGTTGTTGATGATAATCGCTACAAAGGATGTGCATTCTGCGCGCATGCGTGTAATTATACTTAGTCCAGACATTATATGATCTCGTTAAAAGTGGAACATACATGTATATAACGGGTCTGTATTATTTCGGACGTTAATTCGCTAACAATGTGTGCAGAATTATTTGTTAGATTTTCGTAGAATACCCATTATTCGCCATTTTGAATCTCATTCTTTCGTCGGTATACCTCGGCCTTGGCCGGAACTATTCTCATTCAACCGAAAAGTTCCGGACCAAGACCGAGATTAACCGAGAACTACCGAAATAATCCGATGACAGAATGAGTTTCAAAATGACGGGTTAAAGGTATCCTATTTTGATATATTTGTCAGCGCTCAAACAACGAACTGATTGAGGGTATTTTACGTTGACCAACATTTCAGCCTCTCGTAATAACATAATTTGACCATTTCTCGCATTGTTCAAGTTGGTTCATATTGGGCAAATGTTTGTCTAGTTCTTACATTCCAAGCTTTAGTTAATATCGGACATATGTTTGACTACTTCTTACATTCCAAGCTTTAGTTCATATCGGACATATGCTTGACTAGTTCTTACATTCTTAGCTTTAGTTCATATTGAACATATGTTTAACTAGTTCTTACATTCTAAGCTTAAGTTCATTTCGGACATATGCTTGACTAGTTCTTACATTCTTAGCTTTAGTTCATATTGAACATATGTTTGACTAGTTCTTACATTCTTAGATTCAGTTCATATCGGACATATGTTTGACTACTTCTTACATTCTAAGCTTTAGTTCATATCGGACATATGTTTGACTAGTTCTTACATTCTAAGCTTTAGTTCATATCGGACATATGTTTGACTAGTTCTTACATTCTAAGCTTTAGTTCATTTCGGACATATGTTTTACTACTTCTAACATTCTAAGCTTAAGTTCATCTCGGACATATGTTTGACTAGTTCTTACATTCTAAGCTTTAGTTCATATTGAACATATGTTTGACTAGTTCTTACATTCTAAGCTTTAGTTCATATCGGACATATGTTTGACTAGTTCTTACATTCTAAGCTTTAGTTCATTTCGGACATATGTTTTACTACTTCTTACATTCTAAGCTTTAGTTCATATCGGACATATGTTTGACTAGTTCTTACATTCTAAGCTTTAGTTCATTTCGGACATATGTTTGACTAGTTCTTACATTCTTAGATTTAGTTCATATTGGACATATTATTTGACTAGTTCTTACATTCTTAGATTAAGTTCATATCGGACATATGTTTGACTAGTTCTTACATTCTTAGATTTAGTTCATATCGGACATATGTTTGACTAGTTCTTACATTCTTAGATTTAGTTCATATCGGACATATGTTTGACTAGTTCTTACATTCATAGCTTTAGTTCATATCGGACATATGTTTAACTAGTTCTTACATTCTTAGATTTAGTTCATATCGGACATATGTTTAACTAGTTCTTACATTCTTAGATTTAGTTCATATCGGACATATGTTTAACTAGTTCTTACATTCTTAGATTTAGTTCATATCGGACATATGTTTAACTAGTTCTTACATTCTTAGATTTAGTTCATATCGGACATATGTTTGACTAGTTTTTACATTCTTAGATTTAGTTCATATCGGACATGTTTGACTAGTTCTTACATTCTTAGATTTAGTTCATATCGGACATATGTTTGACTAGTTCTTACATTCTTAGATTTAGTTCATATCGGACACATGTTTGACTAGTTCTTACATTCTTAGATTTAGTTCATATCGGATACATGTTTTACTAGTTCTTACATTCTAAGCTTTAGTTCATATTGAACATATGTTTTACTAGTTCTTACATTCTTAGATTTAGTTCATATCGGACATGTTTGACTAGTTCTTACATTCTTAGATTTAGTTCATATCGGACATATGTTTGACTAGTTCTTACATTCTAAGCTTTAGTTCATATCGGACATATGTTTAACTAGTTCTTACATTCTTAGATTTAGTTCATATCGGATACATGTTTGACTAGTTCTTACATTCTAAGCTTTAGTTTATATTGAACATATGTTTGACTAGTTCTTACATTCTTAGATTTAGTTCATATCGGACATATGTTTGACTAGTTCTTACATTCTTAGATTTAGTTCATATCGGACATATGTTTAACTAGTTCTTACATTCTAAGCTTAAGTTCATTTCGGACATATGTTTGACTAGTTCTTACATTCTTAGATTTAGTTCATATCGGACATGTTTGACTAGTTCTTACATTCTTAGATTAAGTTCATATCGGACATATGTTTGACTAGTTCTTACATTCTAAGCTTAAGTTCATTTCGGACATATGTTTGACTAGTTCTTACATTCTTAGATTTAGTTCATATCGGACATATGTTTGACTAGTTCTTACATTCTTAGATTTAGTTCATATCGGACATGTTTGACTAGTTCTTACATTCTTAGATTTAGTTCATATCGGACATATGTTTGACTAGTTCTTACATTCTTAGATTTAGTTCATATCGGACATATGTTTAACTAGTTCTTACATTCTAAGCTTAAGTTCATTTCGGACATATGTTTGACTAGTTCTTACATTCTTAGATTTAGTTCATATCGGACATGTTTGACTAGTTCTTACATTCTTAGATTTAGTTCATATCGGACATGTTTGACTAGTTCTTACATTCTTAGATTTAGTTCATATCGGACATATGTTTGACTAGTTCTTACATTCTTAGATTTAGTTCATATTGGACATATATATGTTCCACAGACTCGCCTTGCATTCAAACATCCGATGCCTTTTGAAATAAAAAAGATTAATTATCGTTGTTATCTCTTACATCCAGGCTTATACTAATTAAGAAACTGCTCTTTCAAATACATAAGCTTAAAGATTTAAGTTATTTTGATTGCTTTATTAGATAATAGACTCTTACGTAAATCTTCGCGTTCTTGTTTTATTTTTGCAATACATCATCTGTGATATTACGTTTTGGTTACATATTTTGTTATACGTTTCTATGAAACTATATAAAAAAGAAAACGAAAAGAAAACATTGAATTGGCTTGCGTCTAATGGAGTACTTTGCATATATATATTCTATGTAACTCTGATTGATATTGGTCCAAATTATTTTGCACTTCAATCAAAAATTGGGAAGCGCTGTCAGAATTCCAAAATATTGAAACATAAGGCGTATTTCTGCTGATTTTGATTAACATGTTACCCATCAGATGCCCTGTACATTGTACCTACATTCTGGAAGAATATACAAGGAGGTTTGCTATTGACTAACATACTTTTTAGGATGATTTGGTCATAATAAAGGTATTGGAGTGTTGAGAAAAACGAAATAACTCTCCGTATAAAAGTCAGGGATTTTGCGTCATGTGATTTTAATAACTGACAATAAAACAGCGATTAACATTATTGTAAACATTTAACAAAATACTGACAAATGAATTCACATGCTCGTACGTGTTAATATGCAATAATCTTATGCAAAAGTCCAGTCACCATATTATTAGAAAATATGCAACAAACATTAACAATAAGCACTTTTTATGCATTATCTCTTCTTAATTAAATATTGGGCGTATTTCCTTCCAATGAAAATGTGAATTTAACTCAATGTAAAACATGAAACAAACACGCCCTGTTTGAAATACTACAAACATGTATTATGAGATAAAATGAAAACATATATACATATATGCGAACATATCATTTATAAAGCACATTATCACGAAAAAATGTTGATTCATCTTTAACAGAGTGTCAAACAAGTGTGCATACTTAACCGACTGACACACAAATTTCATCAAAATCTCAGTCAGTTAAGGTTCATATTTTATGGCTCAAGAACCCCAACTTGTCCATTAATGTCCTTCTGGTATTGATATCCATGAATGTCGACACGCTTTTGAATCATCTCATTGAGACAATATATTCTCCTAAGTTCTTACAAAACAAAGGCAATAAAACAATTTCTTCGATTTCTGGATACTTAGCTGGCCTTTTATTCATCTGAGTGGTAAGAATAACCAACGTCTTCGTCCTAGATCATCTCAACGAGCAAAAAACAACTTCAAAACATTGTTTTGATCATTCCAACGAATCACCGATTCACCAATTACCAAACAATAACGACATTTGACCACTTTGTTGCAGACGACTCTGGAAAACATTGTGGGAAGAGGAGAAATTGCTCGTAACGAGCAATTTCTTCTTTTCCCACGATGTTTTCTACCCTATCAGAAGATTACTTTCCAATTTCATCATCTTTTGAAATGTAGTCTGCAAACTCTTTCAATTTGGGACAGTCGAAAATTGGGCGTTTGGTAAAGGGTTAACTTCCGGCAGCCGTCTACCGAATTAAACTTCAAACAAACACTTTGCTTTTCGGAGATGTTCGTCTGTATTGGTGCACTAGGATCTTTAAAGACAGATCGGGGACCATATATTCTGCATAGGGCGGAAGTTACAACAAACATGTAGTCTTGATGAATGATGATAATGATTAATGCACACACACTGAGATGAATCGATTCAAACCCAAGAAACACTCATAGTTCTGGATACGACGTAGAGAATGAATCATGCAATCAACATATATTGAAAACGTCCCTAAATATTTTTTTTCCATTCAAGCTTCCATATATAAGGAGCCGAAAGTCTCGCGAATCATCATAAACCGGACATATTTAAGGCATTTCAAAAAACATCCAAATCCAGTTTAATTTTAAAGTTGAGCGGGAAGTTTCTTTAAAAATACATCTAACACACTGTTTACGACTTGTAATTATTAAAAGGTTTAATGTCGGGAAAAGTCACAGATTTTACGACATTTGCCGGCCGCCGTTTAAAAGTAACGATATCTGGTATATGCGTCGTCTGTCTTCTCAGGGTCTTTGGATCCTGGAAAAAGTATTTTTTTATTCGTTTACTATATGTTTGTGAAGGGATAGTGGTGAAAATCCATACTTTTTGTCAACTTTACTTCTAACTCAATAAAAAACACGCCTAATCGTATATGCTATAGAATAATCTAGAAACCATTGTGACAGGAGGACTTGGGATTTTATCCAAAAAAATCTGTATAGTTGGAACCGAATATTAAACGAATTCATATTTTTTTGCCATTCAAAATTGTCACGATATGATAGGGTAAATTCAATGTTCTTGTTGATTTATGTCGGTCTCTGCTGCATTGAATTTAGACCAGTCACACATTCCCTGTATGGGGTAATGAGTTAAGCAACATGGAAGTACTTCATGAAGAGAAAATCGACCTGGTCACCGCTGTGGGAGACGGGGGTTACAATCATATGTAGAAAATTGAAATGAATTTTGGCTATGGGAAATAATCTGTAAGCTACAATCGGACTAGTATTTACGGAGTTACCGTTTCGTATCTAACAATAAACCTAAACTATGTTCCATCTGGTAATCAGATGGGGTTGTTTTGGTTAAATTAAAGTATTTCAATTAAAGTAGTTTCCTATTTGCATACTTACAGTTATTTCTATAAGTTCTGATTGAAGGTCCTGTATTGTATAATCGCCTAGCCCGTCTGAAATCTCGTCTCCCTTCTGTTTTTGTACCTCTGCGTCTTTAAGAAGTTTGTTACCTCGTTTAATATGTTCTATTATGTGATTACGTTTGATGAGAGATCGAGACCGGACCAAACCGGGCTCCGGTGGTAAACTACTGGGCCGTCTTCTTACATCGCTTACTGTGGAAAGTAAGAAAGGGTGTATGTTATATCTTAATTCTAAAATGACGTAGTTTTTGCGATGGAAATCGATTGCAAAACAACACTAATTCTGTTTACCGTATACGACCTATAAATCCCTTAAGTAAAGAATTTTTGAAACGTTAAAGATTGACATCGTCCAAATACATTTTGAAACGATAAAGATAAATAAGAACTTATAGAAATTACATATCGTTATGATATATTATTATAGTATGCATGCGATTATTTGTCTTGCAAAACGTTCTTTATATCATAATGGCAGCATAGTCATGTATACGTCCATCACTGTATAACTGAAATGTGAAAAACTCATAGAGTCAAAAATAAAATGTTGCTGTCAAGATTGCCATGACCCTCAAGTACTAATTGACAAGACACAGGAAAACACATAGCAATGGCTAATGTTTCGTCTGACAATATATGGCCGACACCCATGCCATTCGAGGGAAATTATCACGACTTGAAATCAGTGCAACGATTCAATAGCAGTATTAGTTAACATACTTTGAATGACAAAATTGAACTGTACAAGTGCTAAACAGGGCGTCAATCCATTGCAAAACACGAATTATGTAGATAATAAATGACCAAACGTCTGTTGTTTACTTACGACCAAATGCAGGGGACTGGGTATTGTACATCTGTGTTTCCGTGGTCTGTAGAGCTATGAGACCTTTGCGGGGAACCACGGCGACGCCAATCTTCATCTCCCGCTTGTTGGGCTGCGAGGCAGGTTCCCGGCGCCGGGCCAACTCTTGTAGGTCAGACAGGTACATGTGCGATTTCTATAAACAGACGTTGGATAGCGATTTATATTACATGTTAAAGCAAACTCCTACTTACTGGCAAATGTAACGTTTCACTACATTAACCGCTGTCATTATCATTGTCACAAAACACTGTTAAAATACTGACCAAATTCTCACATGGAATGCAAAAAGGCATGCCGACGAAAGAAACGCCAACGAAATCCAACAGCTGAAAATTTGTTTTCTTTAAGAGAATCGTATTAGAAATAATCATTTTTATGTATATGTCTTATAGATGTCTATCTGATAAAGCGTCTAATGATGCTGATATCTTGAAAATACCGAAATCAGAATTATTTAAAGATACGGTAACACTCGTAGATGAATCTGGTTTCATAAGATAAACAGACAAATGACGTTCAGATCTTGGGTTGAATATTATTACTGTTTTTATGACCTGTGTATCTCACCTCTCTAAATAGTCCCGTGGCCGCCAAACTGTTGATCAGCGAGGATGTGGCGTCTCTGGTATCCAAGTCTGATCGGGGCCGTTCTATAGACAACACATGCATCGTGTTCTTTAACTTGGTTTCCGTCTCCTGGGAATATAAACATATTCAATAAAAACTTGTTTTTTTTATATAAAAACACATCAAATAGAAACTGGTTATATGATATGAAATCTGATCGGGGCCGCTTTATAGACAACAAATGCATTGAGTCCTTTAACTTGGATTCCGTCTCCTGGGCATACACACACATTCAATAAGAAATGTTATATAATATACAAAATGGTCGACTAAAGAATGATAAATGAACAGATCGAATAACAACTTGTTATTTGGTCAATCGGACCAAACAAAAACTTATCATTCAATATACAAACAGATCGAATAACAACGTCCTATATAGTATAAAAACGGAGCGAATGAAAAATAAGTATCATCTCTAACGCAATGGCTATCATTTATCGCACTTTACTGAAATATGTACCAATTGTTTAGCCAAATCCTCTGCCATGCCGCTATGTAGACCTGTTCAGATTTTTATGATGCAAATGCCCTACCAAAATCACCTCAACTGTAACAAACGGGTGGACCTTTTTATTCTTAAATAAAAATGCATTACATCTTCTCGAATATACAGATAGAAAAGTGGTTAAGGTGTTTATCTTAATTTGGTCTTGCCATATAAAGCAAAATGGAGAAATCGGTCAGATATATATTTTAAATAATTGTTGATTCGAAGTAAATCACACACCTTGTTTAGGTTCTCCAGGTGTTTTATAAAATCTGCGGTACATGAATCGGCCTGTTGTTGGCGACTAGGCCGGTAGACCTGCTGCCTCTCCATCATGGTTTGACACCGCCGGAGGGCCAACTGGGATCGAGCACCGGACTCTTCGCGCACCGGCACCGACTCCGCCTTCGTGGAGGGTCTGGACCGCGGCCAGCCGTTGACGGAGGTCCATTCGTGCATCTGGGACACGGCCCGGGGGGACACGAGCTGGCTGGACATCTTACTCTCGGTCATTTTCTCTCGGAGATACATCGGAGCAGGAATATATCAGCGGTCATTTCACGCACATACATACACGTACACCTACCCAACACGTTAACACTAGACACAATCACGATTTCAAAATGAAACAAAATCAGACGGCACACTGTTGTTAATCGGGAATTTAGAGGTTACGAAAGGCTGCGATTATAGCATTTGCCGAAAACCGATCCTGCAAATCGACAAAACGTCAACGCTGCTGTGTCATTATCTTCACAAATAGCTTTTAATTTCGCATGGAATGTGTGAAGACACAGGTAAAAGTGTATGTCTCCTATAGTTTAAAACTTATTCAAACTAACTGAAAAAACGACAGTTTTCATTGAACGACAAGTTCCCTGTGCTGTTTTATTTCGGGTTTCTTCTTTTTTTTTCAAACTGGTGTACTTGCTTTATGGTACCCACCACCAGTATAAGGGTTGCTGGTTTCCTATGACTATAAAACAGTCCGCTAGACTAACACAGAAATTGGACTTCTGGATTGGCATTTAAACGGAATAAACAAACGGGATATAATAGCATAGTTCAAAAACGGAAATGATAAGTTTATTAAGTGTTACAGTAATACAACTTTCAATGCCGGTAAATGTAAACATCCATTTTCCGTTGAATCTACGATATAGTCTATGAAAAAAGGCACACGTTGTTTTAGAATGTGGATTCGCACGTAGTGTTTTTATCTTTAAAGTCGAATAAAATTGCCATTTCTGTATAGCCTCTAAGAAATATTCTCATCACAACGTCAGGTGAAAAGAATCATTCGGCGATCACTTACGATGTTAATGCATCTCACACACAAAATATATGTGATATAATCCTGTCTCCATTGTTAAATATCATCTTCTTTCGAAATCCATACTAAGACATGGTTGTTATTGACATTCTCCATTGAAGTGATCACATACTTAAGGATCTGAAAAGAAACAAAAGTATGACTGACATTCAATTACAAATATGTGTAAAAGACGCACAAAGCTTCAGTGTTTCGCCAACGATCAGACTAAACAATTCATCCAAGCTGGAAACAGTTCGGTGCAATCTTAAATCCTACCCATGACCTGTGTAGATTGTCAGTGTAGTTAGTTTTACAACATTTCAAAAGATCTTTCCTGTAAGTAACTCCTAAATTCATTTAGTTCGTTTATAAGCGTTCACAACATTTCAATAGATCTTTCCTGTAAGTAACTCCTAAATTCATTTAGTTCGTTTATAAGCGTTCACAACATTTCAATAGACCTTTCCTGTAAGTAACTCCTAAATTCATTTAGTTCGTTTATAAGCGTTCACAACATTTCAATAGATCTTTCCTGTTAGTAACTCCTAAATTTATCTAGTTCGTTTATAAGCGTTCACAACATTTCAATAGATCTTTCCTGTAAGTAACTCCTAAATTTATCTAGTTCGTTTATAAGCGTTCACAACATTTCTATAGATCTTTCCTGTTAGTAACTCCTAAATTCATTTAGTTCGTTTATAAGCGTTCACAACATTTCTATAGATCTTTCCTGTTAGTAACTCCTAAATTCATTTAGTTCGTTTATAAGCGTTCACAACATTTCAATAGACCTTTCCTGTTAGTAACTCCTAAATTCATTTAGTTCGTTTATAAGCGTTCACAACATTTCAATAGATCTTTCCTGTAAGTAACTCCTAAATTCATTTAGTTCGTTTATAAGCGTTCACAACATTTCAATAGACCTTTCCTGTTAGTAACTCCTAAATTCATTTAGTTCGTTTATAAGCGTTCACAACATTTCTATAGATCTTTCCTGTTAGTAACTCCTAAATTTATCTAGTTCGTTTATAAGCGTTCACAACATTTCTATAGATCTTTCCTGTTAGTAACTCCTAAATTCATTTAGTTCGTTTATAAGCGTTCACAACATTTCAATAGACCTTTCCTGTTAGTAACTCCTAAATTCATTTAGTTCGTTTATAAGCGTTCACAACATTTCAATAGATCTTTCCTGTAAGTAACTCCTAAATTCATTTAGTTCGTTTATAAGCGTTCACAACATTTCAATAGATCTTTCCTGTTAGTAACTCCTAAATTCATTTAGTTCGTTTATAAGCGTTCACAACATTTCAATAGATCTTTCCTGTGAGTAACTCCTAAATTCATTTAGTTCGTTTATAAGCGTTCACAACATTTCAATAGACCTTTCCTGTTAGTAACTCCTAAATTCATTTAGTTCGTTTATAAGCGTTCACAACATTTCTATAGATCTTTCCTGTTAGTAACTCCTAAATTTATCTAGTTCGTTTATAAGCGTTCACAACATTTCTATAGATCTTTCCTGTTAGTAACTCCTAAATTCATTTAGTTCGTTTATAAGCGTTCACAACATTTCAATAGACCTTTCCTGTTAGTAACTCCTAAATTCATTTAGTTCGTTTATAAGCGTTCACAACATTTCAATAGATCTTTCCTGTTAGTAACTCCTAAATTCATTTAGTTCGTTTATAAGCGTTCACAACATTTCTATAGATCTTTCCTGTTAGTAACTCCTAAATTCATTTAGTTCGTTTATAGCGTTCAACATTTCAATAGTTAGTAACTCCTAAATTCATTTAGTTCGTTTATAAGCGTTCACAACATTTCAATAGATCTTTCCTGTAAGTAACTCCTAAATTCATTTAGTTCGTTTATAAGCGTTCACAACATTTCAATAGATCTTTCCTGTTAGTAACTCCTAAATTCATTTAGTTCGTTTATAAGCGTTCACAACATTTCTATAGATCTTTCCTGTTAGTAACTCCTAAATTCATTTAGTTCGTTTATAAGCGTTCACAACATTTCAATAGATCTTTCCTGTTAGTAACTCCTTAATTCATTTAGTTCGTTTATAAGCGTTCACAACATTTCAATAGATCTTTCCTGTTAGTAACTCCTAAATTCATTCTAGTTCGTTTATAAGCGTTCACAACATTTCAATAGATCTTTCCTGTTAGTAACTCCTAAATTTATCTAGTTCGTTTATAAGCGTTCACAACATTTCAATAGATCTTTCCTGTTAGTAACTCCTAAATTCATTTAGTTCGTTTATAAGCGTTCACAACATTTCAAAAGATCTTTCCTGTAAGTAACTCCTAAATTCATTTAGTTCGTTTATAAGCGTTATTTCAATAGATTCCGTAACTCCTTAATTCATTTAGTTCGTTTATAAGCGTTCACAACATTTCTATAGATCTTTCCTGTTAGTAACTCCTAAATTCATTTAGTTCGTTTATAAGCGTTCACAACATTTCTATAGATCTTTCCTGTTAGTAACTCCTAAATTCTTGTAACTCCTAAATTCATTTAGTTCGTTTATAAGCGTTTCACAACTATTTCATTTCTATAGATCTTTCCGTTAGTAACTCCTAAATTCATTTAGTTCGTTTATTCACAAATATTTCTATAGATCTTCTGTTATAACTCCTAATTCATTTAGTTCGCTTAACAACATTTCAATAGATCTTTTTTGTTAGTAACTCCTTAATTCATTTAGCTTTTTCATGTTTATAGATCTTTCCTGCTAGTAAATTCTAAATTTATCTGTGCCTTTATAAGCGTTCACAATATTTCAATAGATCTTTCCTGTTAGTAACTCCTAAATTTATCTAGTTCGTTTATAAGCGTTCACAACATTTCAATAGATCTTTCCTGTTAGTAACTCCTAAATTCATTTAGTTCGTTTATAAGCGTTCACAACATTTCTATAGATCTTTCCTGTTAGTAACTCCTAAATTCATTTAGTTCGTTTATAAGCGTTCACAACATTCCAATAGATCTTTCCTGTTAGTAACTCCTTAATTCATTTAGTTCGTTTATAGCGTTCACAACATTTCCTATAGATCTTTCCTGTTAGTAACTCCTAAATTCATTTAGTTCGTTTATAAGCGTTCACAACATTTCTATAGATCTTTCCTGTTAGTAACTCCTAAATTCATTTAGTTCGTTTATAAGCGTTCACAACATTTCAATAGATCTTTCCTGTTAGTAACTCCTTAATTCATTTAGTTCGTTTATAAGCGTTCACAACATTTCAATAGATCTTTCCTGTTAGTAACTCCTAAATTCATCTAGTTCGTTTATAAGCGTTCACAACATTTCAATAGATCTTTCCTGTTAGTAACTCCTAAATTCATTTAGTTCGTTTATAAGCGTTCACAACATTTCAATAGATCTTTCCTGTAAGTAACTCCTAAATTCATTTAGTTCGTTTATAAGCGTTCACAACATTTCAATAGACCTTTCCTGTAAGTAACTCCTAAATTCATTTAGTTCGTTTATAAGCGTTCACAACATTTCAATAGATCTTTCCTGTTAGTAACTCCTAAATTTATCTAGTTCGTTTATAAGCGTTCACAACATTTCAATAGATCTTTCCTGTTAGTAACTCCTAAATTCATTTAGTTCGTTTATAAGCGTTAACAACATTTCAAAAGATCTTTCCTGTAAGTAACTCCTAAATTCATTTAGTTCGTTTATAAGCGTTCACAACATTTCAATAGATCTTTCCTGTTAGTAACTCCTAAATTTATCTAGTTCGTTTATAAGCGTTCACAACATTTCTATAGATCTTTCCTGTTAGTAACTCCTAAATTCATTTAGTTCGTTTATAAGCGTTCACAACATTTCAATAGATCTTTCCTGTTAGTAACTCCTAAATTCATTTAGTTCGTTTATAAGCGTTCACAACATTTCAATAGATCTTTCCTGTTAGTAACTCCTAAATTCATTTAGTTCGTTTATAAGCGTTCACAACATTTCAATAGATCTTTCCTGTTAGTAACTCCTAAATTTATCTAGTTCGTTTATAAGCGTTCACAACATTTCAATAGATCTTTCCTGTTAGTAACTCCTAAATTCATTTAGTTCGTTTATAAGCGTTAACAACATTTCAAAAGATCTTTCCTGTAAGTAACTCCTAAATTCATTTAGTTCGTTTATAAGCGTTCACAACATTTCAATAGATCTTTCCTGTTAGTAACTCCTAAATTTATCTAGTTCGTTTATAAGCGTTCACAACATTTCTATAGATCTTTCCTGTTAGTAACTCCTAAATTCATTTAGTTCGTTTATAAGCGTTCACAACATTTCAATAGATCTTTCCTGTTAGTAACTCCTAAATTCATTTAGTTCGTTTATAAGCGTTCACAACATTTCAAAAGATCTTTCCTGTAAGTAACTCCTAAATTCATTTAAATCGTTTATAAGCGTTCACAACATTTCAATAGATCTTTCCTGTTAGTAACTCCTAAATTCATTTAGTTCGTTTATAAGCGTACTGTAAGAATTGTGTTTCGGAAAGTGTAGACCAATTGGTTGACCAATCGTTTTGTTGTCATTAGACGGTGCGTTTATATATCATTTGACTCATTGAAATTTTCATCGAAAAAAAATGACAATTGCTTTAGTTCCTTGAACATACCTAACTAAAAGGTATATGGGTGAGAGTGGTATAATAGTAGAGCTTTGGTATCTGGTACCGAGGGTCCCGGGTTCGATCCCGTTAGCGGCGAGGCGAAAATGCCAGGACAAACCCACAATTTGGCACAAGTACTTGTTATGTACCCAGGAAGCAGAATCAAGAGTGATGCTTTATCAAATAAATGGTTACGTTTTAAGTACTTTTCACAAAATGGTATAAATAAACTGAATGTGAACAGTTTTCCGTTAAAAAGTATATGAAGCGATTTTAAATATCTGATCGAACCCACAAAATGATATTTCCTTATTACAAGACGGTATTATCCAAAAACATAAACAAATCCAGTGGGAACAAACCATATGTATCAAGAAGTACATAATCAATGTAATCGATGAAAAAAATCCTTTTAAATCACCGCTACTCACAATCTAACAAAATCCAAATCAATTCCACAAACAAATCAAAGCATTTCACACGGCGGTATTATCACCCACTAACACAGATCACAGATTCCCTTTTCAGATTTGTTCGATCTATTTGAGCTTAGCTTCGATATCTCCGGTACTGAACAGAAAACCAGTGTATGACATTCTATATATAACAACCCGCTAACCCATTACCAAACAATAACGACATTTGACCAGATTGTTGCATACGACTCTGGAAAACATTGTGGGAAAAGGAGAAATTGCTCGTTAACGAGCAATTTCTCCTTTTCCCACAATGTTTTCTGCCCTATCAGAAGATTGTTTTCCAATTTCATCACATTTGAAATGTCGTCTGCAAACTCTTTCGATTTCGGACAGTCGAACATTTGGCGTTTGGTAAAGGGTTAGAGTGCCGGACTGAAGTTGTCTGACAATTAACTCATCATTGAATGACAGTGGACAAACACCATAATTGATCATTAGGTTATCTCACACTTTGTCGATCTGTCCTCGAAATTGTGTTAAGTATCAGCAACCTAGCTGATTTATATATAAAATTGTTTATGTGTGTAAAAGGGATTTTACATTGCATCAGCAGTACAGTCTAACTTGTGTTAAGCAACCACCCTTTTAAGCAGCCAACCTGCCTTAAACAACCACCATAGGAAGTCGTATTGTTATAATTATAGTGAACAGCAATTTGTGTTAAGCAGCCAACCTGTCTTAAACAGCCACTTTACTCTGTCCCATAGGCTGGCCTCTTAACACAAGTTTGAGTGTATTTCAGTTATGTTGCGAAGCCAGACTCCTTATGATGGAGGAAGACCCATTACTCAACTGCCCATAAGGGCTGGTCAAGCCGGGTAGAACCATCGGCATTCAGTCAGTCAGTCGGGAGACTACCTCTCATGAAGTTTAAATGTTGTCAAATACCGGGATTTGAACCTACTATGTATAACAGTATGTTGACCTGTGACATATGCTTAGGGTGTTTTATGTGATTCCAAGTTCTGTACACTAACCACTAGGCCACGGAGGTCCCTATAAAATTACCAAGACGAAATTGGCGTTGATATTCGGTCATTTGTAATGAAGAATATATTAATGCTATGAGAAAGTACTAGAGAAATTCTATCCATACCTATTGAACGAAAAACAGATCAGGGTGTGTGTAGAGGTGTCTGGATATTATTCGAAATGCTACGGTGCTATCACATAATTACAACACTAATGAGTTTACCTGTTTTGATTATTTGGAGTATAACATCGTTCTCAACAATTTTATTCGGGCCGTTGATTTACGTTAACATATCGACTGAAAACATTGCCTCTAATGTTATAAGAATAGTACCTTGCCTAAAGACACTCACAGCGTTTCCATGTCTCGGTAAAAAACAATTTTAAATAAGACTGGGAAAAACTTTTTTTTAGACTTATTGCTGTCTTCATCAGCTAGAGTGCCATGGAAGGAAGCAATCACAATCAATTCCTTTGGCTTTCTTTGAACCCATAAGATACAGTCCATTTGTTTAAATAATGAAGATGCAATAATTGTCAAGTGAGTGTTTAATATTCAGGCCTTTTCCAGGCGAGTGGATTTGAACCAATTAATTAAACCCGCTCTTCTTTTTAAGTCGATACTTGAATAAATAAAAACTCGCATGTCGACGACAGAGCACATAAATAAGTCAATAAAATGTTCCGCTACTGAAGCGTACAATAGAAAATGGATTTCTCGGACACTTGCCTTTCCTTGTTTAAATATCCGTGAAGTGGCAGAGTGGTGGAAGATTAAAAAAGGTGAAGAAGATGATGATGGTGATTTTGGCGGGCGATAAGAAAAGGAGAATAAGAAGAAGATAAAAAAGAAGGAGGATGAGAAGAAGAAGAAGAAGAAGAAGAAAGAGAAGAAAATGAAAAAGAAGGAGAAGGAAAAGAAGATGAAGGGAAACAGAAAAAGAACAAGAAAAACAAGGACATGAAGAAAGAAAAAAGAGAAATTCAGAGAAACACACAAAAACGACAACAAGAACATTATTAAGAGCAATAAAATGAAAAAGAAAAGAAAAAAGACGATGAAGAATAAAAAACAAGAATATGATAATGTGAAGTATACGAAAAATAAAAAGAAAACGGAGAAGAGAATAGAAGATGAAGAAGAGAAAAAGAAGAAGGACATGAAGAAATACGGAGACGATAAAGCGAAGATCAACAACAAGGAGAGCAACAATAGAAAGAATGTAGAGAAAAAAACAAAGAAAATGACAACGAAAAAGGAAAGAAGAAAAATAAATTTAGACGGAACCAGAACAAACATAAGAACCGTCAAAGGTGGATAGTGGAAAGTCGATAGTCTTTCGTGATGCGATCGAGAAATCAAATGTTACTTATTACTCAAGGCAGATCTATTAATAATTGATTTGTCTGTACTAAAGTTGAATACACGCTATTCCCAGTTGGGTGCTATTCAAGAGGGTAGGACCGATTAACTAGACGAAAATCACCGTGAACTGCTAGCCTTGCATCTTTTGAAATTCGGCTTTTGAATACTTCGACTCGGGTACACTTGAACCGTGCAACACTTTGATATGGAACGCCGGCAATGGCATACGAAGCGATGTTTTATTATATCATGTGCAAAGATCTTTATATGATGTGCAAAGATCTTTATATCATGTGCAAAGATCTTTATATGATGTGCAAACATAGCTATACTATGATAAATATAACTTTGCACATGATATAATAAAACATCGCTACGTATAACAGTGCCGGCGTTCCATATTTCGACATTACTTTATCGTTGATCTCGATTAAAGATGTGTAGATTCTGTAAATCCCAGACTTAAATGTTATCAAACACAATTCCGTTCCAGATACTGCTTTACCAATCACCAAACATGCGATATTTTACCAGTTTGTTGCAAACGACCCTGGAAAACATTATCGAGCAATTTCTCCTTTTTCCACAATGTTTTCCGCTCTATCAAAAGATTTTTTTTTAATTTCATTACATTTTGAAATGTAGTCTGTAAACTCTTTCAATTTAGGACATTCGAACATTTGGCGTTTGGAAAAGGGTTAATCAAGTTATGGGTACAGATAAGCAGCGAGATTTAATGTTTTCTAAAAATAACGCGATTTTATTTGTAGACCATCATGTTCAAATTAAACACCATTGGCATGGAGATGTTGTTCACGAACGGCTTATTTTCGTTCATGTTTGTTCATGAACATAGTTCTTGAATTCTTTGAAGGGATGTACATATATATTAAACATAAATAAGAGGGTATTCGAACCAAATCTAACATTTGAAAATAATAATTATGGCATCTTCTTTTTTTTTCAAAACCCTGTGTTGTGGCTATCCATCAGGATTGTCTTGATGACTCGATTCGAATAGATACCAACAGCATAGAAATCAAAAGGAAACATTTATGATTACGGGGGAAAGAAATAAATTGTCCATAATGTAACGCTGGGAAAGTTCTCTTTATTTCGAATTCTAATTATTTTAAAGATCAAATCTGTAAAAACAATATTGAAATATCTCCCCATTTCGTTCAATAACGGCAGATCCTTAAGACACGAAAATCAATTTACCTTTTCTAAATTTAATAAACTTGTGAATGGCTTGGGGTCTATAAAGGCATAGTTTGTATCCCTCGGCATACAAATTGTTTACTTATGTTAACCGAAAATCCGTGAGTAAATTCTGCACAGATTTGTGGTTTAAATTGACAGAATATTAACCCGTTAATCAAGTTTGCAATTTGACCTTTTTCTCATGAATCTTGTCAATATCTCTCCTGCATAGACCATTTGTAATTATTGATAAAAATAATGAATTTCCCATACATATGGGTTTTTTCTTTCTCATATATTAGTTTATACCTTACCAGGTGAAAGTTCTCTATCATGCTACAAAGTTATACCCTTAGAATGCTGGTTCATTATCCAGAAATATATATGTTTGTGGCGTCTGCTTTCCTAAACCTATCTGCTTAATTTTGATGGGGAAAAATACTCAGAGTAGGAAACAGGTTAGATCACAGGCCAGTCGCGAGTTTACTTGGCGGCTGGCCTTGATCGAACCTGTTTGCATAAGCATGAAGTCGATTCCAGAACTAAAACTTTGTATGCTCGATCTCAAAAAGTCGTTTTATTAACCATAAACAAAGCGGCATGCCGTGTAAAGAGTTTATTTGCTATTGCAAATTACAGCAAACACTAGTTTACATATTAAGAGAAAAGACAACATTAATGACTGGGCAACTTACCCAAGTACGTATATTTGGTCAGTAATCGAAGATTATGTAATATGGATCAATATGAATTCGGTATAGAATAACTCAACTTCAAGCTAAACCTTGTACCTAAACCGAGATTCGTCTGGCGTATTAGCTCATCATAAATCATGTTATTTAACCCTTAGAATGCTGGGTAATTTTCTAAAAATAGATTTGTGTGTCGTCTGCTTTCTAAAACCTTAAATGTCTGCTTAATTTTAATGAGGAAAGATACTCAGAGTAGCCAACAGACAAGATCTCAGGCAAGCCGCCAATTTACTTGGCGGCTGGCCTGGATCTAACCTGTTTGCATAAGCATGAAGTAGGTTCCAGGACTATAAGGGTTAATAAATTGACATCAGAGCATTACTTGCACGTTCCATTAATGATTTTCTGTCTGCACACACATAGATAATAAACTGCTTTTTTTCTGCTTACTCATCGTTTAAGTTGGAGCCAAGATAGATAAAGTGACGACCATGAGTATGGAAGGTTGCTAGTTTGATACTCGGTCCCAGGTTATACCAAAGGTGATAAATGATGGCAAGTGTTACCTTTAATGACATTGTGGATAACAGCAACACCATTTTAACTGGATAAGCCATTTTCTTAAAGGTTCTGGTGCATAAAAAATGATATTTGAAAGACGAAAGAAAAGGTCGTTGAAACAACACAGTTTGTGTATTGTTGCTTGATATACAATTTAATGAAGCTATTAAAAGCATAATTAATTCAGAAAGCGTCAACTCATCTAATTATTTAAAGGTAGATCTCAAAAGTAAAGTCACGCTTTTGGATTTAAATGTATGTTAATTCACTGTATACACAAAACAGTTTAAAATGATCTTATTTTACCTCAAATGAGTTTATTTATCAGAGCGTTTCATATATCAGTAAAGCTGTTGTGCAATTTTAAAGAAATTAAAGTTCAACTTCCATATTCCCTCACATCTGTGAACAAGCACCTTTTTAACTTCTTTTTTCTGCTTTACCGCAACTCTCCATTAACCCTTTACCAAACGCCAATTTTTTTGGTATTCCCAAATTGAAAAAGTTTGCAGACGACATTTCAAAATGAGATGAAATTTAAAAATTAACCTTATGATTGGGCAGAAAACATTGTGGGAAAAGGAAGAATTGCTCGACACGAGCAATTTCTTCTTTTCCCACAATTTTTCTAGAGTCGTCTGCAACAAACTGGTTAAATGTCGTCATTGTTTGGTAATGGGTTCATATCTTTATTTCAATAGTATGATGCAGATTTAGCAATTTAGATATTATCCATAATCTCCTATTTTAGATTCCTGACTCGAACTGGGTATACCCTTTCAAGAAATAACTGTTTACATTACAATTTGAATAGATCGTTAATTATAATATAGCTCGTTCTTTACAACCGATCCTGATTTACAAGTTCACATTTACAAATATGATTGGTGTTAATGAATGGGTAGATTAACTGTACTCAACCACCTCATAAGAATTACACATCGAATGTTAAAAACATATCGAACATTCAACCATATCTCTTTAATAACCCTTTACCAAACAACAAATTTTCGACTGTCCCAAATTGAAAAAGTTTCCAGACGACATTTCAAAATATGATGAAATTGGAAAATAATCTTCTGTTAGGGCAGAAAACATTGTGGGAAAAGGAAAAATTGCTCGTTGCCAGCAACTTCTCCTTTTCTCACAATGATTTCTAAAGTCGTCTGCCATAAAGTGGTCAAATGTTGTTATTGTTTGGGAAAGGGTTAATACTCTCATAACTATCAAGGGTAAGTGCGAACAAGTTATTCATTGGTTTGGACGAATGCGTGAGGAATTGGAGAGGAAAAAATGAAGTACATATATATAAATACCCAAGTTTACCATGAAACAACGGGACTCAACAACATAATATGGAAGTTAATGCAAAAGTGAAACTATAATTAAAGGCACTTGTTTACAGATGTGATAAAATTTGGAAGTTACAAATCAATTTCTTTAAAACTGCACAACAGCTGTACTGTTCTGAAATAAAATTGAAATAGTCATTGGAAGCAAATTTAAGTCGTTCTATTTCTTTAAAGTGTCTTTACAGTCAAATAGCATGTGCCTTAATCCAAAAGCATGACATCACTTTTGAAATATACCGCATATAACTAAGATAAATTGACTCTTCCACAATTAATCATGCTTTCAAATGCTACATTTAAAAATAAGAAACTTTAAATGAGATCAGAATAGGTTATCCTAGGCCATTTCTCTATACTGGTGCATTTCCGTTTAAAGCCTTTCATTCCCACATGTAGCCAGACATTCTCTAATAAATGCATTTTGAAAGAAAGTCTAACCATCAAATAATGGTGGCAACAATACCGATATATAAAGTCGCTACCGTTGTAAGTTTTAAACTTATCTATTTAACATCGATTGTGAAAGATGTTCTTACAAATTAGATTAATCACTCTCGATTCTGCTTCCTGGATACATAACCAGTACTCGTACCGTATGTGGATTAATGAAATATCGCAAGGTAGATCCCGCTACTCACGGAAGTCAACCCAGGACGCTCGTGTCACGACACGAGGTCGACACTCTATCCCTAGACCACGGTCTTCCACAAGGGGCTGTCGTTTAAGACTAAATGCGTCGACGAAGTCGAGCAAAGCAGTTTATGGCTTCAAGGAAGGATGTGTAAAATAAGTGAGGAAAAGTCTGGAACATAAAATGTGCCCTGGCCGTGATATTTGAATAAGTATGTTTTGAAAATCAGAATTTGCTAACTATATAATTAAGATGTAAGCAAAATATCTATAAACAGGCTGTGTCTTTACAGCGTTATCAACACATTTTCTGTAACAACCCGGCGGAGCGACAGCTCTATACAGTGTCAAAATATGTTTGAAGGAGGTAAATCATACTTTCTCTTTCCATCTTATATTAATTCCACAAATACACCGCCATAAGGGAAATGCGCTTAATCAGGGAAGAATATTGAAACGAAAATAAATCAAAATCAATAGAAGAATCTGTGCTTTTCCCAGGACTAATGTGTTTTCTTTGTTTGATTAATATCAGGTTTAATTGATTTCCCATTACATTTCCTATTAATCATTTTACCCGAGCCAAGTACATGTTTACAATCACGGAAAGATGTCTAAATCTTTACTATTAATGTTTATTTCGAAAATCGGACTTTCATCACGTTATTCTGGATCAGCCAATAATAGTTATTACTCGTTTCAGTTTTGTTTTTCAATTAGTACTTTAATTTACCGGGTACGTTTATATCGATCGCATTCACTTCATCGAGACGACATTGCGCAAGTCTCTTGTCGTGTATCTGACCAACACTTCATGCACCGAGACATAAAAAGATATTTGAAGATACCAAGTAGATGACAAACAATGGTATACATCTCTCCAGAACCACTTTGATTGTTATCAAGTTAACCAAAGTTTTTAAAAACGTCGCCCGTTTTGAAGTCGGCTTCACTCTTCGAGAAGATACTTTGCTCGTTTAACTGTTTGTAAAGAGACTTTCAAATGATAAAAAGACTTCCAAATGGTATAAAGAGTCTTCCAGATAGTATAAAGAGACTTCCAGATAGTATAAAGAGACTTCCAGATAGTATTAAGAGACTTCCAGATAGTATAAATAGACTTACAGATAGTATATAAAAAAGAGACTTCACGATAGTATAAAGAGACTTCCAGATAGTATAAAGAGACTTCCAGATAGTATATAAAAAAAGAGACTTCCAATGGTATAAAGAGACTTCCAATTAATTCATAAAAGAGACTTCCAAATGGTTTCCATCCAAATACAACTGGAAAGAAAACATTTTCAATTTTGTCAATTAACGTCAATAAATAACTTGAATAGAACGTATATTGCTAAATAAGATTGGAAATAGTGTAAAATATGGAATGAACAACTTACAATACGCTTTTTCTGAGCATTTGGTTTAATTAAAAAAAAATTGTTGGCAACGAATCTATATTGTCTATACATTTACACAGACAAAGCCCAAAATTCTGTATGGTGAAATAGATAAATAAACTAACAATACCGAAGGTCTGCAGTGTCACGTCAGATGGCATACTGCCAGTGGAATATCAGCATGTTTTGATCAAAGGTTGGTATAATTTGCTATCTTGTAATTATAATTCGGTATTGATATGCGACATCCTTAACCCTTTCCCAAACAATAACGACATTTGACCACTTTGTTGCAGACGACTTTAGAAAACATTGTGGGAAAAGGAGAAATTGCTCGTAACGAGCAATTTTCCCTTTTCCCACAATGTTTTCTGCCCTATCAGAAGATTATATTTCAATTTTGTCACATTTTGAAATGTCGTCTGTACTCTTCTAATTTGGGACAGTCGAAAAAAATTTGTTTGGGAAAGGGTTAAAAGGTTTTCTGTGAAAATTCTATGTTTCATTAAGGTTCTTTTCTCCATTTCATTCTACGAAATGCGTAATGTATGACAATTCAAAAGTTAATGTTTCGATTGATATTTAATGTCTGCCGTCTGCATTTCGTTTACAGAAAGCTTGCAGAAGTCGACCAGAGTTTTCACGGAGTAAAGAGTTCCTTTTGAAACAATATTGAACACCTCTAACATTCAATATTGAACACCTCTAACATGGTAACAGCGTTGCGATGAATGCCAGAGCTTTGTGTCGATCAATCAATCAATTAACATTGGCAGACAAACGCCTCTATAGATCACCATTCAACAAAAATGTATCGATACATAACAACCCTTCTCACAACCGGAACTCTTGGGCAAAGTTCGACAGGTCGGAGGTATTCGGAATACCCTGCCACTGCCCAAAACAATCGGAACTCTTCGGCAAATTCCGAGAAGGACCGAGGAATTCTAAATGCCCTTTCCTTCACTGCCCCAAACCAATCGGAACTCTTCGGCTAATTCCAAATCAGACTCATACCGACACATTTCCTCTAATGGGATTTCGTTAATTATCTAGATTGAAAGCAATATCAATCACAGATTTTACAGTGGGATTTTGAGAATGATAGAAAACATATGGTTAGAGATATTTATTTGTAGGTGTTTTTAAGAAATCCCAACGGCACATCAGGACTATTGTTGACAGGCACATTCTCGTATGAGCTAACACTCAAATTTAAAGGACTAATAGTTCATCTTGAAGTATGCATTTGAACATACAGAAAAAAGTTGAAATCATGAACTGATGTTAATGAGAGATAGATTTATAGAGATTTATATCAATATTGAGCAACAAGACAATAATCAATTACACATACATCTATCTGTCCTTTTGAAGAAAAAAACACCGATCTTGTAGGATTATCTTATTCGCCAAACAATCTACTCAAAGTGACAAATAGGCTGTTGAGTAGGTCTGTTATTATCTCGAAATACTCTAACAGATTATCTGTCGAGAGATATAGATTTCTTTACAATAATCTCCTTTATCGATCCAGTGATATCATTGAAATATGAACGATATACATACTTTATCCCTTTCCCAAACAATAACGGCATTTGACGACTTCCTTGCAGACGACTTTAGAAAACCTTGTGGGAAAAGGAGAAATTGCTCGTGACGAGCAATTTCTCCTTTTCCCACAAGGTTTTCTGCTCTTTCTGAAGAATATTGTTCAATTTCATCACATTTTGAAATGTCGTCTTCAAAGTCTTTCAATTTGGGACAGTCGAAAACGTGTTGTTTGGGAAAGGGTTAAAATAAAACTTAGGTTTGTCGTTCACATTTTGATGGTGTCATTGATAACAAAAACATCAACTCAAGACAGAGTTACCAATATCATGGTTATGATTAAGGCAGAGTTACCAATATCAAGTTTGTATATAAAGTTTATACATGAACAGTCAAACTTGTGTTTGTGGCCACTTCTGCTCAGCGGTCATCTTGTATACAAACATGATATTGATAACCAAATCTTGATTTTTATTTTTGTCTAAAAAGATTGTTAAAAAAATTCTACCAGCTAATACTAATCACTCTTGATTTTGCATCTTGGATACATAACCAGTGCTCGCGCACAACGTTGATTAATGAAAAGTTACAATGTGGATCTCGTCACGCATTGGAATCGAACCCACGACCCTCATCTAACGATGCCGACACTCTACCCACACGGCCACCGACCTTCACTGCCTTATAGCCGGATATTCCATTATGGTAGTGTTCTTTTTTTCTCGTTGATGTGAGTGATCAATGATAATTCACTCAAACGTATATTTCTTTACTGTGTTACATCATACCAAATAGTTAACCAAATTATTTTGACGCGAATCGAGAAATGTTCTCATAGATAAGATTTTGAACAGGGCAATATTTCCAATGGTTGGAATGCTCATCACAAAATAAACCAAAGATGTGTACGTCGTATTATTGTATCTAATCGAAAAGTCAAATTATCTCACAATGTCAACTCATGTTCTAAATGAAAAATACAATGTACACAGTCATTGCTCTCGCTTGTAATTGTAAGAGTTTATGATTCATTTTGGTATTAAACAGTTACAAAATACAAAAACAGGCAGTCGGTTAAGTCGGACGAATCACAAACTTCAATTTATAAAAAGTTCTGATAGTTCAGGCAAGTGATAACATTTTGCGCCCAAATATCAACGATTTGACAGGTACCCGTGAACCAATAATAGCTGCAATAGTTCGCTAAATCAACACACTGTAACCGTGTAAATATTCAACAAAGTAACACCGGCGACACAAAAACATTTACTCAAACTGCATGATTACGAATACTTAGATATCAGGCCATACGTAGTCTAGTTCTGTCAGAGTGATTGAGAGATATATCGCTTTTAGATCCGTAACCGTGGCCTAAAGGGCAAGAAGTCCGCATCGGACGTGGTGGTCGAAGGTTTGAGCCATACAGGAAGCCTTTGTCCAGAAAATGTTTCTCGTGGGACCTGTTCCGAAATGGCCGGTTCGTGAGCCGCGAGCTAGTTAAATTAATGGTTACCGACTGATATCCGCTTGGCACCTGGCATAGTGATAGAAGTTGGGAGATACTTGGTATAATAAGTGAAAGGTGTCTCATAAGCCAAACTGGCTGACCCTTTCACTAGGGGTGAGACTATAATAAACAAAGACCTTCACCTTTACACGAATGATAGGCCAAGCCTCATGTAGTAAGCGATCTTTTGGAGTCATCCATTGATTATTTATGGGGTATCAGACTTAACATGGCCCCATTCTGTCAGAGTGATTGAGAAATACATCGCATTTTGAATCAAGAGTGATAAGCCATATGTCTTGTAGTAAACGACCTTTTGGAGTCATCGAGTTATTATTTATGGGGTATCAGACTTAACATAGCACCATTCTGTCAGAGTAAATGAGAAATGAATCCCATTTCGATACAAGAGTGATAAGCCATATGCCTTGTAGTAAGCGACCTTTTGGAGTCATCGAGTTATTATTTATGGGGAATCAGTCTTAACATGGCCCCATTCTGTCAGAGTGATTGAGAAATACATCGCATTTTGAAACAAGAGTGATAAGCCATATGTCTTGTAGTAAACGACCTTTTTGAGTCGACGAGTGATTATTTATGGGGTATCAGACTTAACATGGCCCCATTCTGTCAGAGTAAATGAGAAATCAATCCCATTTCGATACAAGATTGGCAGCATGTGCGTCCTGCCGTAAGCTATCTCTGGATACTCAAGTGACGTGTTTAAAAGCCATATTAACAGTTTTCTTTTTCAGCTATATTCAGGCATTCATGTGATAATTGAGGCATGGAAACCTGGGACCACTGAGTAGCATGGCTACCACCTCTACCACCTATACTTGGTTATCAAGTGACGAATTAAAAACATTGTATAGATTGATTATTCGTCGACAGTAGAATAACAATTATTTACAAACTCTTTACCTGTAAATTTACTTGTAAAAAGATACGCGTAAAACTTGTTAAAAATACAAAAAAAAACTTACTTCAATTGATAAGGTCGGCCATTTCACCCGAATATACATGTATCTCCGACTCAGCGCGAAGATTTATCACAACCGAAATAAATGCCATTATTTGACCAGGTTTATTTTTCATTTTCAGAACATTATTTCTCAATTAGGTCATACATGTCGCACATTGTCAAATCGTAAGACATATACTTGTTTATGTTTGTTTAAGCCTTGCGTATTTTTCAATCTCAAATAGCTCGTAAACTTATACCCCGTTAATTACAAGAACAACCATGAGTTGTATGTGTCAGAGCGATAAAAATAAAGTAAAAAATATCTCTTGATTATGAGAATTGATGTAGAATACCCATACTCCGCCATTTTTAAAACTCATTCTGTTATCGAATTACTCGGTGTATACCGAGAACGAACGAAGTTAACCGATGACAGAATGAGTTCCGAAATGGCGGATTATGGGTATTCTACCTAAATGGCAAAATGTCTGGATTATTTAAGCCTATATCGTCTTGAACTCGCTGCTCCCTCAAACACATTTAAAGTGAATGTGCCAAAACCTTTACTTCATATTAAAGAGGATGGAAATCCAGAATTAAAGCAAAAACACATGTTAACATAAACTCTCAAAGGTGATGATTTCTTTTTGACATTGGACGGAAATTATTTCATCTACTTGGGGGAAAGCGTTTGTGAAACACTCGAATTGAAAACGTTATACGTTATGATCATTATCAAATTGCATTTGAAATATACAATGAAAACCTAAGTTATTATAGGTTTATGTTTTCAACGATTTAAATATTTTTGTTGAGCTCTTTACAAAGGGCATTCAGACATTTTGTCTAACGACCATCTGAATGTATTGAATTACGAATTGTATATAATAATCTATAAACCCGTCAATACTTATTACCATACAACTTGCCCTCTTTTTTTAACCCTTTACCAAACGCAAAATGTTCGACTGTCCCGAATTGGAAGAGTTTGCAGACGATATTTCAAAATGTGATGAAATTGAAAAAAATCTTCTGATAGGGAAGAAAACCTTGTGGGAAAAGGAGAAATTGCTCGTTAAAAGCAATTACTCCCTTTCCCACCCACAATGTTTTCCAGAGTCGCCTGCACCAAACTAGTCAAATGCTATTATTGTGGGGTAATGGGTTAGACAGAATTCGGTGAGGTTTTCTAATTCACCAAGCTCAAATCTTTTTTATCTTCTGTTTCCATGCGCAATCAGACAAACAACATTGAATAGGACAATTGTCTTTGGATTTTGAAAAAAAAATAGAAATATTGTAATAAAAACAGAGGAAGAAATACTCGTTAAAATAACTTCCCTTATCATTTCTTACAGTATCTCTTTCGGATGTTCTTACTCAAATTGTGTAAATACATCTTATTTTGTATGGTGTTTAACGCCGTATCAACACACATTTTTCAGTTCTGTAACGGCTTTCCTGTGCCAACCAGTACAAGGCTAGAACTCTGAAGTGACTTGCCAAAGGCGATAAATACATATGAAACGGTAAGAAACAACGTTATGGAGCCAATGACGGCTCCTTTATCAAACGATATACCTTCAAAGTTACAACAATGGAACTTCTGCATATGTGATAGACTGCTAGAGAACATTGTGACAAAAGAAGGAACGTGTCTAGTTAGTATTAACAGGGAGGAAAGAATGGATGGATATTCGGCAACGTATAAACTTTATTTCTAGATTTAAATGTAATATACATTCTTGCCTTTCTTTTTCGTTACAAGGATGTAGCTTATATTCGATATATTTCTGTTATTAGTCTTTTTGCTCCAAGCTCCATCACTTTTTTCCAAAAAGGGTTGGTAGCTCTAGAATATTTATTGCCTGATATATATGTACATATATTTCTATTATCATTAACAGTATTATTTTCATTGCCACTAGTGTATCTTTTTATTTTCTTATGTCTATGCATGTCTCTTCTGCTGTTTTCTTATTTAATACAAAGACCTAATAAATGTTTATTAGGTCTTTGTTTAATATTTCAATTTTCTATGTCTTTGTTAACCTTCATCGTAAAATTGGTGGATAAAATAAAATCTTCTCGTCTTAATTGATACAATATACGATTGAATCAAAATGCCAAACTATATTCCTCTTAAATAACTTAAATATTTATCCAATCTGCAATGGCTTTTTTATCTTTTATCGTTCATCTGCAATATATTCAGACATTGATATATATACTAGAATACTCAAGAAATGAAACGAACGAATGAAATAATCAGTTAAATGTCGAATAACATAAGTTTCACCTGTTATAGAATATCCAATTAAATAAACTCACAAAATAACCCTTATATAAACACTGTAGAGGGGTGAACGACAAATAAAACTTCTTCAAATAAAACACAAGAACCCTGCAAAGAATTAAAAAAAAAACCTAACGAGTGATAACAACTCCAAATTCCATGGGCTTTATACCTATTCAGGCTAAATACAATAATTAACCCTTCGCCATGCGATGCTCAACCCTTTCCCAAAAAACAAATTTTCGACTGTCCCGAATTGAAAGAGTTTGCAGACGACATTTTAAAATGTGATGAAATTGTAAAACAATCTTCTAATAGGGCAGAACACATTGTGGGAAAAGGAAAAATTGCTCGTTACGAGCAATTTTCCTTTTCCCACAATGTTTTCTAAAGTCGTCTTCAACAAAGTGGTCAAATGTCGTTATTGTTTGGGAAAGGGTTAAGTATACAAAGAGCGAGCGGGATAGAAAATTTCTAGCTCTTAGTTAAAATGTGGGCCCGAAAACTCTGTTTGAGAGTTTATGATATAGCACAAAAGCATTTTTTTAAGAATGGGTAACAAATTGATAATTGATTTCTCGGAATGCAGTTCTTCTGTAAAACCGTTTGCATAAATGTTATGAGACACTTAAGAAGTGTTAGCATGGTACACAGGAATATATTTGTCACAAAATCAAAAATCTTATCGCAATTTATCCTCTGTTTTTTTTTATTATATAGGGAGAATGGTCTAAAGCACCACCACTTTTTTCAGTTGGCCTTTGAAAGTTTTTAAGTTTTTCAAATGCTGTCCTCTGATCCTTGGTGGGAAAGGAATCGCCGATTGATTGGCATAAAACAAACGGTTGTTTTGTTTCTGGGATTACTTGAAGATGATATATTAACGAGTGGGGATTCAGATTATTTTTTTAATTTTACTTTTTTTTTTTAAAAGTTAGTTCGTCCCTTGTCTATTCTCTGATGGAACGAGTGATTTGGTTGTGTATAGTATATCGTCATTCCAGACTGTTACAGTCATGTGAAGGGTATTTATCAATAAAGGGGGTATTTTGTATCGTGCAGTATTGGATATAATATATCTAACAGTTGACCTTTCATGTCATCGCGGGATAAATTATATATTCCACGTCTTCTATCTGGTGACATGCATTTATAATTATATACATAGATTTAGATCATTCTCTTAAATCGTGTAGTCTGAAATGTGTGTATCTACGAATAAAGCTTAAACTGTAAGAGAAAAAATGGGAATGACTGTATGTATGGAAATAGCGTGCGTACAGAGAACGACCGAGTAATCCGACGAAAGCATGAGTTTCAAAATGGCGGATTGTGGGTATTCTACCTTAAAAGGGGATACTGTCCATAACAAACCATCTCTCTTTCACAACATTTTTCTACAATGGCAAGTGTGGTGCAGAAGATAATAATGAATTATAAGTTTAGAAAATTAGAACCTCATTATGATGTTCTTAATAAATCTGAAACTACATATGAACGTATGTTGCCCCTTTCCTATAAAAAAGGATATTAAATACGTGATTAAATATGGTGATTATTTTTTTCATGTGGTTTAACGCCGTATCAACAGTTTGTCAGTCATACTACGGCCTTCCTAGAACTCAACAGGACTCGGTTATGACTCTGAAGGGCCCTGTCAAAAGGCCACACAAATAAATCAATGAGTTAAAGCTTTTATTATCTTTTATTTCGAATAAATATTAATGTAGCTTCCATTACAACTAGATATGCAATCTTCCTATTCGCCAGTGCTGTACAATGACTGGTCAAAAGTCAAGTATTCAAAAGGTGCCAAAATCATTACTGATTTGATTCAACACAGTTTGTCAATATACCGCTACATGTTAAAATACAATGGGACTCGGTTAAGAATCAAAAACGACAAATTCACAAAAGAAATATTTTGACATACTTTATCCATTCCATTTTGTGGAAATTTGATAAAAGTCTAAATAGGGGGAAGATATTACCGGTCAGTAGGCGAGGGGTAAAGGGTCATACTAAAGACATGAGAGTCGACGGTTCGATTCTCTTGAGTTAATCTCAATATTCCTTTATTTTCTTCTTTTTTTTATATATGGGTTTTACATCACATTAACATTATTTCAGTTATGTAGCGATGCCCGACTATTAATGATGGAGGAAGACCCCATACTCAGCTGCCCATAAGGGCTGGTCAAGGCGGGTAGAACCATCGGCATTCCGTAAGTCCGTCGGGAGATTGCCTCTCATGAAAATCCATAACCCTCTCAGGATTTGAACCCACGCGGAGAGGGGCCATGTGATTCCAAGTTCTGTACTCCAACCACTAGGCCACGGAGGCCCCCTATTTTCTTCTTTACAAAGTTGACAGAGTATACAGTTTGTAAAGACATGTGAGCAAGTTACTATACATGTATCGATGGATAGTTTAGTTTTTTGACAATGAGAAATTGAAAACGTCTTCTGCATTCTTTTTAAATACCAAACCAGGCCTGGTAAACTGTAGTCTAAATGTAAATTTCCGTTGTCCTTATTTAACCTTGTCGAGCGATAATTCATTGGAAACTCTGTGAAGAGTCGAATCATTATCACTATATCACAATCAATTGATAACAAATAGCGCCAAGATCAAATAGATATATTTGGGTGTATCAGGCTACACGGGGTCATGTAAAACTACCGATATGGATCTGTCAATAATTCGATACCATGTCGATACATGAGGTCATCAGATTAAATCCGCCCCTCCAAAAAAAAAGACAGCCAGCCAGCCAGCCAGCCAGCCAGCCAGCCAGCCAGCCAGACAGACATACAGACAGCTGTATCACGTTAACGATACATTATTTTGTAAACATATTGTATAAACCGACGATGTGCTGTATTTATATAAGTCAATAGAATAATTCCGATTCTAATTCATAGTCGTTTGTATGGAATAAAACTTGAAAACTCACAACACAGGCAGTGTAAAACGATCTATATCCTCGAATATAACAACTCATCACAATCCAGGTATTGTCATTAGAGGACACTAGGATTAAAATACCACATTGAATACATAGATCCCAAAAATACTTACCATATACTTCATAGGTACTCCCAAAATCGAATAGTGAAACAGACGAATTTAAAAACATTGTGAAATTGACTACTTTTCTGGAAAGTTTGTCGGCATGTGCCGAAAAATTTCTTAATTTATCAAAATACTTCCTTATCATTTTCAAATATCAATAGAATATGTTTATCTTCCCTAATGATGTTTGTCTGCTGGCGATAAAATAAAATCATGACCATCTCAAAATTGCACATAAAAGACAATTCCTTCACCCTACTTGTCTGTGTGTGTTTTCCAAATAAGACGGCTTACAAACGGAGAGTTTTCGGTTGAAGGAAAGACATTCTTTATTGAGTTGAGTATGAAAACATATTAGATAAAAACTCGTGACATAGTTGTTTCCTTTTAAGAGGACAAGCCAAACGGTAGTTTGAAGCATGTGTTAAAGTGTGAGAATAAAAGGGTTTCTTGGTAAACCCCTTGGTCAAAAATGCCTCATTTTACTGCATCCACTGCGGAAGACTAGAAACCACTGTGACAATGGTTTCTTCTTGATATCAGAATCAAGTAAATAATCTTTGTTACTATGTCTGTCGCCTGCTATTGCTTTTCTTTTGACCACAGGGGTCTACAGTTATCCTTGGGTCAGTACTTTGTAATATATTACTGTATATTGTATTAGAGTACATAGTAGTGTCCGAAGGACAACTATAGACCCCTGTGATTATGAACAAGCACCTATGTCTGTCGCCTGCTATTGCTTATATTTTGACCACAGGGGTCTACAGTTATCCTTGGGTCAGTACTTTGTAATATATATATTTTTTATATGGGTTTTTCATCACATCAACATTATTTCAGTTATGTAGCGATGCCCGACTCTTAATGATGGAGGAAGACCCCATACTCAACTGCCCATAAGGGCTGGTCAAGGAGGGTAGAACCATCGGCATTCCGTAAGTCAGTCGGGAGACTGCCTCTCATAAAAATCCATATCCCTCTCAGGATTTGAACCTACGCGGAGAGAGGCCATGTGATTTCAAGTTCTGTACTCTAACCACTAGGCCACGGAGGCCTAACTTTGTAACATATTACTGTATATTAGAGTACATAGTACTGATCGAAGGACAACTATAGACCCCTGTGATTATGAACAAGCACCTATGTCAATATGAGGTTACTGTATTAAAAGGTCTTGTTGATGCAGAAGATTAAAACACTTCATCTAAAGATAGACCAAATATCTAAAAAGCCCTTTACCTACACAGTAACGGATTGTCTGTTAGAGAAAATAATCTTCAATACCGATACAGAATAAACGGTTTTCTACAAAGGCTTATATTACGAAAAGCGTTTCTATTACTTATGAAACATACGCGCGTTTTAACCTTTAAAATGCTGGGTAATTTGCTAAAAATAAGTTTTAGTGTCGCATGCTTTCCAAAACCTTGAATATATGTTTATTTTTTATGAGGAAAGATACTCAGAGAAGCGAACAGGTTAGATCACAGGCCAGTCGCCAATTTACTTCGCGGCTGGCCTGGATCTAACTTGTCTGCATAAGCATGAAGTCGGTTTCAGCACTAAGCATGAAGTCAGTTCCAGCACTATAAGGGTTAAAGAAACAAATCGATGGGCACTTTAGTAAAAATGATTCCTGTTTAAGTGCTCTTCAGTAAAATCAGTCTTTGTTTAAACAATTAAACAAATCCCACAGAGTGGCTGTAAATCCTTACCATTAACCAATACGGAATTTTCCTTATTTGTTCTTATTTGTCGTTCATTTTCACTTATTTCGTAGGTTCTTTAGATAGATACACGTCATGTCTTTAAACAGCCGTTAAATATTCAAACAATGGCTAAAGGATTTGTCAGTTCTTTGTTTAAAATTCGATCTTTTCCAGAATTGGTTATGCACTCGAATTGTAGAGCTCAGCAGATTCAAGAGTGCTTTTACAATGATTACATGTGTATCTGAAGAAAAAGTTTGTGTGAAAACGTTTGATTATCACCATGACGTCTGGCTACAGTCGTAACCAAAAGCATCATCTGACAATTCAAGAAATTGAGAACTATAAATACATGTACTTCCTAATTAGACATTGATTTTTAACAGCAGACAGCAAAAAAGAATAACATGGACAACAATCTTTACGACTTTGGGTGGTAATCTTGATCACAAATGAAAAAAGATTCTCAACATGAGCAAATTTATCATTTTATTACAATGGTTTATATGGTCTTATACAGCTGATACAGGTGAGTTAAGCAAGAAAATGATTTAATTTGTGACAATCAAAAGTTTGCTAATTGTAAATGGTTTGTTTGCACTACTTGTACTTGCTCTTTAGGTGCCTTAACCCTTTCCCAAACAACACATTTTCGAGTTTGCAGACGGATGAAATTGAAAAATATTCTTCAGACAGAGCAGAAAACCTTGCGGGAAAAGGAAAAATTGCTCGTTATGAGCAATTCTCATTTTCCCACAATGTTTTCTAAAGTCGTTTGCAACAAAGTAGTCAAATGTCGTTATCATTTGGGAAAGGGTTGAAGCTTAGTTCTTTTGGACAATTCTAGAAGACAAAAGTTGTTCAAAAGGATATTTGCCTTTGTGTCCATGTCCATGTTTAGTTTTAGTTGCTTATCCGCCAAAGCAATTGCAACTCATCTGTCTTGTTCTTATCATAACAATTTAACTTCTTTTCTTAACTAACTTCTCTTGTAATTTCCATGACATAATTTATCAGTTATATCACACACAATAAAAGGTTCCAACAAGTGGAAACAAAGAAATCTTATTCATGATGTCGTCTGCTGTCAGGAATTATGATGTTGTTTGTCAGCCATAAAGAGGCTTTTCTTGTTCAAATGGATCATAAACAACAATATGACACAATGTCAACATCCCTGAACCTTTAATAGCACAAACTTTAACAAAGCATATCAAACACTCCCCCCCCCACCCCCTTCCTCCTGTACAACTGTAAGCACATGTTAAAGGTGTTTGTTCACATATGAGACAATTTGAATAGCAAAATGAAATGTCGTTGAAACAATGCAGTTTTTGTGTAAAGTACATTTCAAAACAGCTGTTGAAAACAAAATGTATTCAAAAATGTGTTAATATATCTTAGTTTGCACAGCAGATATGCAGTAGATCTAAAAAGTGTTGCATCACTTTTAGGACTCAGATACATATCGATTCAATGTTTACAGGCTCTAAACACTCAAAAACAAACTAATTCCAACGGTTTTCTTCAGTGTGTATAATACAAAAGTGAAGCTGTTCTACAGCTTTGACAATTTTTAATTTTAAAGGCACATAAAAGGAGATTAATGCTATATCAAACTATATTATTTGATAAACTTTTGGTCAGATTCAAAAAGTTATCACCAAAAAACGCCATCAGCACAGCTTAAACATGAAAGCCAACAAGAAATAACCCAGATAAGCCAGTTTTATAATTCAGATTGTGTGATTATTCACCCCTGACCTTGACAGTTGATACACAAATGTTTGAACTGACCAATCAGAATTCGTTATTTTGAATATGTAAACAAACAGGTTGTTGGTAAACATGATTGAAATGGAGACAACTTCATTTCAAGCACAAAATAACTTATGTTAAAGGAGTCTATTTAATAGGATCTCAATGCATTCGTGAATCAATTCTCATTGCTTTTATGAACATAATAAAAGAACTCCATATATTTTTTCAGTAATTTATTTGTACTCATCTCCTTTGATGTGCCTTTAACTTCCAAATTTCCTCACATCTGTGAACAAGCAGCTTTAACTCCTGTGTTGTGGATGGCCCAAGGTAGAGAAGACACTGCTCACACCAAGAAATTTATCCTTTTGCCACAATGAGTTCTACAGGACATCACAAACAAAAGTGCTTTATAATTGTCATCTGACGTTTGTGTTAGTTTGGATTAGGCATCACATACAACGTGAGGGCGTGGGTTATACAACAATTTGAGTCGGACTCTCAGGAAAACCTGTCCAATGATACACCATTCTTAACCCTTTCCCAAACAATATCGACATTTGACTACTTTGTTGCAGATGACTTTAGAAAACCTTGTGGGAAAAGGAGAAATTGCTCATGACGAGTAATTTTCCTTTCCCCACAAGGTTTTCTGCTCTTTCTGAAGAATATTGTTCAATTTCATCACATTTTGAGATGTCATCTGCAAACTCTTTCAATTTGGGACAGTCGAAAATATTTTGTTTGGGAAAGGGTCAAAGTCATAGTACAACTCACTTAAGTAACATTTTGGAATCAGAGAAATCCATGACCAATGAACTTAAAAACATTAATATTTACATAAATGAATCTTGCGACTTTTCAGCAAGGTGCACATCTAGTGCATGGTTGTAGTAAAATCAAAATTCAAATGTAGAAACAGAGTTAAGTAAAATTCTTGTTTGAAAAAGAAACAAACTTGGTTAAGCAATATCAACTATTTCAGATGCAATATCTAAAAATGCTTACTCAAATTGCTGAACTTTGATTTTCAATGTTACAAATATATGAATATATCAAGTTAAATGCTTGCTAAAAATATATAAAATCAAGGTTTCAAACAAACCACAAGCTGTAAGATAAACACTGAAATAAATTGAAAATTGTAAATACCTCAAAAATGCCACATAGCTAATGACGTTAAGCGTATCTTTATCAAAATCATAGTCCTCCTTGGACGGTTAGTTTCGTTTTTTCACATTTCAACAGTGTTTTTGGTATTGGTCTATAATCATTGAATTGGTTTTAGATTTAGCTGTACAAACATCAGAGTAGAGTTTTACTAGCATAGATAGTATCTTGAATAAAACTACAACATTGTCATATGTCACATTGTTTCGAGATGTCTCAGAGAGACGAATCAAATGTTGTGTCACTTTGTAATTTTTCTTTTCTCAATATTAAAATTAAAAGAAAGTATTTTGATGTAGCAATGATATGTGATTTAAATGTTATCTTGAACAGATTAGAACATGTGAGTACAGGTTAATAGTAAACAAATTTCATATTAACCCATTACAAATCAATAACAACATTTGACCATGACTCTGGAAAACATGGTGGAAAAAGGAGAAATTGCTCTTAAAGAGCAATTTCTCCTTTTTCCACAATGTTTTCTGCCCTTTCAAAAGACTATTTTTCAATTTTCATCACATTTCGAAATGTCATCTGCAAACTCTTTCAATTTGGGACAGTAAAAAAAATGGCATTTGGAAAAGGGTCTGTCAAGAAAAATTCAATATGTTGGAAAGTCCCTCTCTAAGATAAACATATAAATGTAAATCATACTGAGAAATAAATATTCAAGTCATGACATTATTCAATATTCAACTGAACACAAACTGAAAAACTGAGATTTAAGGATCTGATACTTACATAGAGAAATTTCTCCTATTGTTTCACTTTTTTATTTATTCAATTTTAAGGGACTTTATAATCCTCCTCTGAAAATTATTTAAAATACATATTTACAAAATAATGTTTTCGGTTTATGGATCAAAGGACATATAAATACATACATGTATATAACATTTAGGATTTCAATTTCGATAACAAAAAGACAATTAAGGCATGACAATTTACATTCAACTTGAATAAACCTGACTTTATCGATGATTTTAAAGAAATACTCATTAAGGGGCCTTAACCCTTAGAATGCTGGGTAATTAGCTAAAAATAGATTGTTCTGTCGTCTGCTTTACAATACTTTAAATATCTGCTTAATTCTGATGAGGAAAAATACTCAGAGTAGCCAACAGGTTGGATCAAGGCCAGCTGCCAATTTATTTTTGCATAAGCATGAAGTTGATTCCAGCACCATAAAGGTTAAATATTTCATGAAATCCATCATATTCAAAATTGTGTTTAGATGAAATCAGTTGAAACAGCACTTGACAAATATCAAGATTAGATATTGTGTACAAATCCATTTATTTATATAGCTATCGTGAAACAATTTTTTACAATCTAGACTAATCACTCTGAATTCTGCTTCCTGAATACATAATTAGTCCTTGCCCCTCATTTAGATTTATAAAAAGATACAAGATCGACCCCACTACTTACTGAAATTGAACCCACAACCCTTGTACCATGAACGCTGAACTCTACAAAATTTACCACATTCCTGATCAAGTGACATTGAGTAGAAACCATTTAGAGAAAAGGATAAATTGCATGTTAAGAAAATGTCTTTTGCTTTAAAGGCAATACGTTTGAGAGAGAAAGTTCATGTATCTAATTAACAAATCGACAAAACTCTGCCTCAAATGCTTGTCAGAATTGTTTCACAATCAGAGCTTTATTTATGCTTTTCATGACGGAGTTCTGAACTAACTTTTATTGGTCAAATCGTTATGAATATTCAATTTGAGGCATTCTGTCGATCGGTGAATTGTCATAAAACCCAGGATGCAGTGATAAGGTAGAGTACAATTGTCCAGCAAAATACTCCTTATCAAAGGCCTCTTGATAATAACCAGATCAATGTTGGAGCAACAATCTGATTTTTACTTTCTTTTTCTTTTAGAAAAATGACATAACAAGTTAAACCAATCACAATATCATTATCTATGCAAAAGACTTCAGTGTATAAAATGTAATCATTTGTTTTCTGAAGAAACTTACTTTGCAGAATTCCTTTAGAGAAAATAAAAATTTGTATTTGCAAGTAAAACATGGCTCCTGTCCCATTGTTTGCTGTTCAACAGCTGGATATGACAGGTATGTTACCAATTTTGTTAACAGGAATATTACCTATACACTTTTATCCTTGTGTAACAGCATATTTCAGACTCATGTTATTCTAGAATCTGTATATTCGTTTTTCACCTTCACAAATCTCAGTTGTTTTAAAGCTTCCTTAAGTTTGGGAATAACGTTGATGCGACTTCTAGGTCGTGAAGGACGGGCACACTCGTTGAGTAGATTCTCCAAATCCCAATCATCCTGAAAAAAAACACCCCAAAAATATGATAATCAAATGGTGGATGATTTTATCTACTTAGGATATATCTATAGGGGGTTTAACATTGTGTCAACATTATTTCAGTTATGTTGTGATGCCCGACTCTTAATGACGGAGGGAAGACCCCATACTCAACTGCCCACAAGGGCTGATCAAGCCGGGTAGAACCATTGGCAATTCATAAGTCAGTCTGGAGACTACCTCTCATGAAGTGGATGATTCAAACAGCTTCAGGTTAAAAATATCAGTAATAAAACTTTAATCTATCAAAGCTATTACTGTTATTATTAGCTCATCAATTTATAACCCCTTACTTTTTAACACCTTGCTTCACTGCATCTGCTGCAGAATGTTTCAGAAACTGCTGAGACAAAATGATATTTTGTTTCATACCAGCAATTCATCCTTTTGTCACTATGGCTCCCAATAAATGTTACAGCCAAAATGTTTTCATCACTTTTTTGTTGTCTGTTGTTGCTTTCAAAATGGAATAGGTACAAATAGCAACAATGGGGAATGGGCTACCAGATAATAGAAACGCCTTCTAATTATGGAACTTTCAATTTTTGAGAAAACAAATCTTATAAGGCACCTTTTTATCAGTGGGTAAATTGGTAAAAGGATAAAAGTGATTGTAACCATAGATTAATTGATAATGTTGCATCAAATGCAAGGTTAGAAAATTGCTGGCCTTACCAGTTTTTGACAGATTGCAACAAATAGGTGTGATATAATTATTGCATATATTTTTCTATTTGTGGTTTCAACATTGATTTTAATACAATTGAGTTAAGCAGACCTTTCCATGTACCTAATATTTCCTCACAATTACTGCGCAATATTCTTTCCAAGCTGCTGACTGTTTTTGTACACGATCAGTGATGAAGAACATATGAATCACTTGCATATTGATTATACTAATAAAAGTCAGAAAGAAAATTCAAGTTTCCTTCATTGATGTAAAATAAATATGTTTCAGGACTTTTTTCACTATATAACTGATAGCCAGGATTTTTTTAAAAATCATGCACTTTTCTGTTAAAAATAAGTTAACCTCAGTGTTTTTCTTTCACCTTTGGCAAAGCATGCATGAATTTTTCCCAAAATTACCCAATTCTACTATATAAAAAAGGGTATCAAAGTTTTCCCCTCAGAGTGAAAAACAGGCCTTGGTTTAAAGCCTTGAAGTCAGCCGAGCAACCATATGATCCCATCTTACCTAATGAGGCTTAGGAATTTGTATAATAATATTCAAGATCATATTTACCTTGGCTATGTCTGGCATGTCATGTAGGAATCCCGCAGGCATGCCTCTCTCGTTGGCGTACTTGGACAGCATGTTACGACACATGGCGTAATAATTCAGGTCCGCCTCGTGATGAGTACACAGCTGTTTGTAGTCGAAGGAGAGACAGTTCCCGTACTCCTCGTCATCTCTCTTACATTCGTCAAACGCAGACTCGGCAAGGTCTCCCCAACTCTCCTTGTTAACTGGAGGTTTGTGTTTAATTGAGGTTTACATCTTATCAACAATTTGTCAGTTATATTGTTATGCATAGCTTGTCATAAATACAGGAATGCCCACAGGGGCTTGAATTAAGGCATAACTTCCAAATCCCTCTATCTATACTATATAAGTATCTAATGAAGTATAAATAGAGGGATTTGGGAGTTATGCATTGATTCAAGCCCCTGTGGGAAATCCTTTAATTACAGGGCTTCAGAGTTATGGTGGGTACAAAAGTCAGTAGCTGTAGGATGTCATATTGTCATGACGTATAGAAACATCTGCTCTAAAACTATTAGGTCTTCATAGTTCTGATAAATATGTATAAATTTGATAAAGTATTAATCTGCTTGTTCCAGTCAAATATTTCTATGCTTGTTGAAGTCAAATAATTCTATATTCCCATGTAAATAAGTCTCTCTCAAAAGATTTTCAAACAGTATCCTGCATTTGAGAAAAACCTCACAAGCAGATCTAGGACAGAGGACCACAGTTGTCCAGGGGTAGAGCAGATCTAGGACGGAGGACCACAGTTGTCCAGGGATAGAGTGTTGGCATTTGAATTCTAGGGTCACAGGTTCTATTCCTGTGAGAACCGGAATCCACTGTGCGTCCTTTCATTAATCAACATACGAGCGGAGTACTGGTTAAGTATTCAGGAAGTAAAATCTATAAATGTTAATCTTTCCTGACTGTAATACTCGAATGTTGAGTAGTCAGGACATGAAGATAGGTAGAAAGATAGATCTACATCGAACTTTTCTCACCAAGTTTAACTGCATGTCTATCTACGACAATGATGTTTTCGACGTCAATGACTGACAGTTTGCCGGCAGGATCGACGGCGAAGTTGTAGTAGTCGAGGTCGGTCCAGTAGAGCGCCCACTCGCTGTTACTTGTCAACTTCTCGGCCATTTCCACCATCTGGTACGCGAGATCAGCCTGAATAACCAGGGAGGGGATGGTAATATTTTAACACCAATAAGTGTGGTATAAATCAACTAATTTGAGTGTTCAGCACAAAACTATAGTTAGTCCTTCTCAAACATGAAGCACTTTCTATAGTAGTGCACTGAACCCTCAAATTTATCTTGAGATTACTCATGAGAATCCGCATGCAATGACCTTCTGTTCAGGTGACCTCGTTTGATAAAGATTAGTTGGTTGTATAATGAATACGGAAATACCTGAAAGGTCTCATAAAAGTTAACTAGTCTTAAGTTGACTATATCTGATCCAATTATAAAGTTGTTGCTTGAAGAGAAAGGTGAATACTCACTTTTAATTGTGTTTAAAGTACATGGTACACCTTATTTTGTCTCATTTGCTGGAGAAGACATTAGAAACCACTGTAACAAAAGGATAAATTGCTCTTAATAAGCAATTTATTCTGTTACAATGGCTTTTATCTAAAAGCGTTTTCTTTTCTTTTTCCATGTTGTTTTTTCTTATGAATTCTGATTTAGCTTTTAATTTCAACCATTTACATATTTTGATAAGAGAAAATTGATTAAGCCACCATTCATGTCATCTCTATGCCTGACAGGCTATTCCAAACTGAGATCAGTGGGGGCTAATTATACCATTCCTTCCCCTTTGTGACTTTTAGTCTCGTCAAAATAAAAACCATTGGCAAACCTTTACATTAAAACATTTTCATTTTGAAACTGGAAGACTCTCACTCCCTTTATCTCACTCATGCAAATGAACAACAATATAGCGCAATCAATAGCGTTTTAGGCGATGTTAGTAAAAGGAGACATAAAAATGGTGTAAAAGACAAATAAGGCCTAATACAGACACTCATTCAGAAACCTCCGGTAGAAGCAGCTCCAGTAAGCGCTTTCTAAATGACTTGCTTTCTGTATTAAGATAGACTTCGAATAGATAATCTTTCACACACTATTCAAGACTGGTGGCTTAAGCCAAAATTGACTGTAAATATGAAAAAAATTTGAATGTCTCTCACCCTTTTGGCCCATGGTGCGTTATAGAAATCAGCCAAAGGTTTTCCACCGTGCTCTTCTACAATGTATCTGCCACAGGCTCCGTAATACTTGGGGAACGGCCAGCCTTCTTCTGCAGGAAATGTCTACAAGTAAACATTATAGACAATCAATCTGTCTACAAGGGAACACTTGAAACAACCAATTTGTCTACAAGTAAACACTTTAAAAACTGAAAACTGGTTGAACATGTTATTTACGAAGCATTATTAAAGAAGGTAGTAATGTACATACCTGCAACAGTAAGGGCTCTGGATTAACTTTCGCTGTGTACAAAATCTGCAGCTGGGTGTCTAATGATATGTGAGTCCCTTTGTGTTTTTCCCTATATTTCTCTAAAACACGATCAATGAGTTTATGAGATGGACAGAGAAACATGAACGTCGTTCCCAGTAGATGTTTAGGTGCAAGGCCCGTCTTCTTTATATCCTGAGCAGTTTTTGTGACGGTGAACCTGTGGGCCATGTTACAGCCGGGCTCGCGCTGGGAATCCTTGCACACCCAGTCATCGACCGCAGCAATCTCCGAGTCAAACCCAAGTTTCTTAATCACAGCATCGTGACCTTTGTGTTTATGGTGAGCAAAATGAACATTTCTCATGTTAAGTTTGTCTAAAAACTGATAGTTGGACATCCCTGACAACTCAAATTGACCGTCGAAAAATTCAAAACACAAACTAGATCCGTAACATGCTGGACATTTCTTCACTTCTAAAAAGTCCTCCTCTGTAAGTCTATTTTTACCATGACCTAAATAAATCTGCCCACATATATACACAACTATAAGGCATACAATTAACAACACAAACTTGAGTCTGAGGGGAAGTCGAAGGCGTCGTAACTTGAAGGCCGTTGATTTGACCGACGAGAAAACTTCGCTAGCTGAGGAGCTGGACCCCATATCGTCTGGTTCCATTCCTGTTAAAAGTTTACGATTTCTTGTGACAAAGGGCAACATCTTAAATCAACATGGCTGACTTGTGTCTTTCAAAAAAGAAGCAGACTGAAAAAAAAAGAGAAATACATTTCTAGATAAATTAATCTTTAATCAATTTTGTTTTATTGTTTCAGATATAAAAGTTTATAAACAGAAATTTCTGTTTGCTTTCGATATTTTACTTTGCATGCCTCATCATTAACTAATATACAATTAAATGCCTTTTTTTTTTAAATCAATGGGACTTAATTCTTAAATTGTGTTTATAATGCATTGTATTGTATATAAAGTTCTGTTCAGAAAATAGAATTACTGAAATAAACGGACATTGAAATATTGAAAGGGACTTCGAAATCGACTATGTATGAATTGCACACATACATCCAATCAGCAATTAACCTCTGATTTAAAGATTGTGTGTGTTTGAACTAATTAAGTAAGCAATCAATAGGTAGACGAAACGACTGGTAGATGAAACGACTGTAATTCTTATGAGCAATCAAATAATGGACAAATGAGTATGAAATGAAAATACACACTACGTATCTAAACATCACCTTCAAAAGGCCACGTGCATATACGATGTTTAAGATGACTTTAAGGAGTAGCATCATTGACGTTGAAGATCTGCTTAAATGAAATCATAAATTTACTCAAAAACCTACACGCGAATTTAAATGACAATCTTCATTACTCAGATATTTGTCGCACAATATAACACAGAAAGGCACGTATTAGTAAAGGACATCCATGTTGATAAATATTCATGGTATTTTAAGTGTGGTCAAATAAACGATTCTTGACTAATGAGTAATATTATGGCTGATTGTTTACCTTCGTCAAAACATGAAACAACAACAACTGTAAACACAACAACTTCCTGTTGGCAACCCTAAAACAGCGACCGTTAGCACTATTATCCATAAAACACCTACAATTCTAAGCCACGCCTACTAGCTTTTTGACCAAATTAGATCAGAGACATGGATTATCTATTTCTCTGATTAGATATATAAGTTTTCAAGGATAACTGGTAAATATCTTAAACAGAAGTTAAAGACTTTAAAAAAAACTAATATGCATTATCTATAAATTATTCATTATCAGTATGTGTTACAATCGGAGAAAATGTACTAGAATGCTAAAAAAAGAGCGCTGTATATCAATGGTAAAAAGGCATGGAGTAGGAGAACCTTGAACTTAATGCTTTAAATAATCTTAGCGTTCAGTAACTCATCACTAACAAAAGCGTGTCTAAGCGAAGCGAATACACGAAGTAATGCTTAATATTACTTCTACGACAGACCATTTCGCCGACCGTCTCAACATAACTAAAGTACTGTTGAAAACGGTCTAAGCCCATGTTAAGTAAACTACTTCATTTTAAGACTTAAATAAATTTACCTGTCTGCTCTCTTTGCATAGTGGTGACTAATTTTAAAGCCAGCTTTCGTTGGCCTCGTGGACCTATAGAAGTTCAAATTTAGATTGCTTTCAGTCATAATCATCATTAATTACAAACGACCTACCTACTCACACTGTTGCGTCTTTAATCCAGCACCAAACAATAACGAAATTTGACCAGTTTGTTGCAGACGGTTCTGGAAAAACATTGTGGGAAAAGGTGGAATTGCTCTTAACGAGCAATTCCTCCTTTTTCCACAATGTTTTATACTCTATCAGAAGATTACTTTCCAATTCCATCACATTTTGAAATGTCGTCTGCAGATTCAGTTTCAATTTGGCGTTTGGTAAATTGAGACAATCCAGAGACACATACAGTTTAATCTATATCACCGGACAATCTTGATAATAGTTATCGATTAAACGTTGGTCCAAAGTTGACATACACATTTAGGAACATCAAGATAGATTGCATAAGCCAAAAAGCTCCAAGGCCCGCCAAATAGTATGCGGTAATCACAGATACAGTCATTAGTTTGACTTTACAGATGCTATTTCACAGCAGAGAAAATTTTGAAAGTCAAAACAAAATATCGTTGGAAAAATACAGCTTTTGTATTGTTGTTTGATATACAATTAAAAGTAGCTATTGAAAGCATTACTAATTCAGGAAGCGCCGATTTTTCTAAGTATGTACAGTTATATGTTGGAGATCTCAAAAGCGATGTCACGCTTTCTGATCGGAATACATGTAAATTCACTGTATATACACTTTACAGAATTGAAAACAACATAATTTTGCTCCCAATGACCATGTTTCAGTGCATATCATACAACAACACAGCTGTAGTGCATTTTTAAAGAAATCAATTCTTAATTTATTAAGGAATTCCTCACATCTGTGAAACAGCACGTTTAACTTGGATATTGAAAATAACGGCGGGAACAAAGTCATGAACCAGCAAAAGGCACACAAAATCACTAAGATCGAGTTGGTTGGTTCTAGCCGACAATCTTGCATTGTACAGTCCCTAAGTTGTGTAGTCTTGTCCTGGAGGTATCGTGTTCTTTATTATTTCTAGCTATTATAAACATGCATTTATAACAAGAAGAAGTTACTATTCTATAGAATAGAAAATAGTTTCAGGAATTGTATTAAGTTTATCTAAGTCGTCACTCTCATCCTGTATGTCTATCAAATTTTGCTTTTTATGCATATGTATAAGTTGTAAATGCACATGTCATTTTCATAGCATGTATGTAAATATAGAATTGTAATAACTATGAGCTTAAGTGCTTAATGTTGAAATAAAATTATGTTATGTTATGTTTATTAATTTATCATTTCATTCATGTGGGGTTTTACATCTCGTCAACATGATTTCAGTTATGTAGCGATGGCCAACACTAAAAGATGGAGGGAGACCCCATACCTAATTGCCCATAAGGGCTGGTCAAGGCGGGTAGAACCATCGGCATTCCGTAAGTCAGTCGGGAGTCTACCTCGCATGAAAGTCAAATTGTGTTCTTTGAAACGACTTGGGACTCGATGGTTTTAACATTCTCCTGCATATTATCTCACTTTTAAATACCTGCTGCAGAAATCCTAAGAAAGGACTGTTACAAAAGGATATATTGCTCATGATGAGCGTTAATCCTCTATCAAAATGGTTTCTATCTTCTTTGATAGTTGCCATACCTACGTATTTCCTACAGGCAAAGACTTGTTGGTAGTTGCCATACCTACGCATTTCCTATAGGCAAAGACTTGTTGGTAGTTGCCATACCTACGTATTTCTTATAGGCAAAGACTTGTTGGTAGTTGCCATACCTACACATTTCCTATAGGCAAAGACTTGTTGGTAGTTGCCATACCTACGTATTTCCTATAGGCAAAGACTTGTTGGTAGTTGCCATACCTACGCATTTCCTATAGGCAAAGACTTGTTGGTAGTTGCCATACGTACGCATTTCCTATAGGCAAAGACTTGTTGGTAGTTGCCATACCTACGCATTTCCTATAGGCAAAGACTTGTTGGTAGATTCCATACCTACGCATTTCCTATAGGCAAAGACTTGTTAGTAGTTGCCATACTTACGTATTTCTTATAGGCAAAGACTTGTTGGTAGTTGCCATACCTACGTATTTCCTATAGGCAAAGACTTGTTGGTAGTTGCCATACCTACGTATTTCCTATAGGCAAAGACTTGTTGGTAGTTGCCATACCTACACATTTCCTATAGGAAAAGACTTGTTGGTAGTTGCCATACCTACGTATTTCCTATAGGCAAAGACTTGTTGGTAGTTGCCATACCTACGCATTTCCTATAGGCAAAGACTTGTTGGTACATACCTACGCATTTCCTATAGGCAAAGACTTGTTGGTAGTTGCCATACCTACGCATTTCCTATAGGCAAAGACTTGTTGGTAGATTCCATACCTACGCATTTCCTATAGGCAAAGACTTGTTGGTAGTTGCCATACCTACGTATTTCCTATAGGCAAAGACTTGTTGGTAGTTGCCATACCTACGTATTTCCTATAGGCAAAGACTTGTTGGTAGTTGCCATACCTACACATTTCCTATAGGCAAAGACTTGTTGGTAGTTGCCATACCTACGCATTTCCTATAGGCAAAGACTTGTTGGTAGTTGCCATACCTACGTATTTCCTATAGGCAAAGACTTGTTGGTAGTTGCCATACCTACGTATTTCCTATAGGCAAAGACTTGTTGGTAGTTGCCATACCTACACATTTCTTATAGGCAAAGACTTGTTGGTAGTTGCCATACCTACACATTTCCTATAGGCAAAGACTTGTTGGTAGTTGCCATACCTACGCATTTCCTATAGGCAAAGACTTGTTGGTAGTTGCCATACCTACGTATTTCCTATAGGCAAAGACTTGTTGGTAGTTGCCATACCTACGCATTTCCTATAGGCAAAGACTTGTTGGTAGATTCCATACCTACGCACCTACGCATTTCCTATAGGCAAAGACTTGTTGGTAGTTGCCATACCTACGTATTTCCTATAGGCAAAGACTTGTTGGTAGTTGCCATACCTACACATTTCCTATAGGCAAAGACTTGTTGGTAGTTTTCCTATACGCATTTCCTATAGGCAAAGACTTGTTGGTAGTTGCCATACCTACACATTTCCTATAGGCAAAGACTTGCCATACCTACGCATTTCCTATAGGCAAAGACTTGTTGGTAGTTGCCATACCTACCTACGCATTTCCTATAGGCAAAGACTTGTTGGTAGTTGCCATACCTACGCATTTCCTATAGGCAAAGACTTGTTGGTAGTTGCCATACCTACGTATTTCCTATAGGCAAAGACTTGTTGGTAGATTCCATACCTACGCATTTCCTATAGGCAAAGACTTGTTGGTAGTTGCCATACCTACGCATTTCCTATAGGCAAAGACTTGTTGGTAGTTGCCATACCTACGTATTTCCTATAGGCAAAGACTTGTTGGTAGTTGCCATACCTACGCATTTCCTATAGGCAAAGACTTGTTGGTAGTTGCCATACCTACGTATTTCCTATAGGCAAAGACTTGTTGGTAGTTGCCATACCTACGTATTTCCTATAGGCAAAGACTTGTTGGTAGTTGCCATACCTACGCATTTCCTATAGGCAAAGACTTGTTGGTAGTTGCCATACCTACGCATTTCCTATAGGCAAAGACTTGTTGGTAGTTGCCATACCTACGTATTTCCTATAGGCAAAGACTTGTTGGTAGTTGCCATACCTACGCATTTCCTATAGGCAAAGACTTGTTGGTAGTTGCCATACCTACGTATTTCCTATAGGCAAAGACTTGTTGGTAGTTGCCATACCTACGCATTTCCTATAGGCAAAGACTTGTTGGTAGTTGCCATACCTACGTATTTCCTATAGGCAAAGACTTGTTGGTAGTTGCCATACCTACGTATTTCCTATAGGCAAAGACTTGTTGGTAGTTGCCATACCTACGCATTTCCTATAGGCAAAGACTTGTTGGTAGTTGCCATACCTACGCATTTCCTATAGGCAAAGACTTGTTGGTAGTTGCCATACCTACGTATTTCCTACAGGCAAAGACTTGGGGAAATCTTAGTGAACACCAGAGATTCTCACTGATAGGATGTGGTTGGAATTCGGCACTATTCTCTGATTTACAGTATCTTCTATAGATTGCTTAAGAAACCGATATGACAAAAAAAGAGGTATTATTCATGACGAACAACTTATCATTTCACTTGCAATGGTTTCTTTCAACGATACCAAAGAAAATGTTGTGTGGGGAAGGGGTGGGGATGTGGGGACAATTTTTGTCCAGCTGTTTGTTTCAGTTTGATCCAGTCAGCAGTAAGGTTGTATCGAAGTAGTCAAACTAATTTGACGCGATCGGGAAATATTGAGAAAGTTTTGCATTGGGCAATATCTCCCGTTAGATTCCTCCCACCAGAAAATAAAAGGCAATCTCAACATCGAATTGATTTTACTAGTTTTGCAGGTTCTGCTTTAACTCTGGCCAAAACAACACATTTTCGACTGTCCCAAATTGAAAAAGTTTTCAGACGACATTTTAAAATGTGATGAAATCGGAAAATAATAATCTGATAGGGCAGAAAACATTGTGGGAAAAGGAAAAATTGTTCGTTACATGCAATTTCTCCTTTTCCCCCAATGTTTTCTAAAGTCGTCTGCAACAAAGTGGTCAAATGTCGTTATTGTTTGGGAAAGGGTTAAAACAGAATGGTATGAACACGGAACAACGATTACGTTAACCATATATGAGTGGAATAAATATAAACCCAAGGAATATAATTAAATTACTATTAATATATTTTTAATAAACTAATCAATGCTAGAATAACCTCTCCTCTTCTTCATAAACTTTCTCCTAATAGCTGCAAAAAGTCCCTTTTTCTTTACTCTCACTTCCGGCTCGTTGTTGATTGCGGGATCTTTGTGGTCGTGTTCACCACTTGTTTTATCATCGGCGTTCTCATTAGTGTCTTGTGTGTTACCAATGCTGATATCTATCGGGCCTTGTTTTACCTCATGTCCGCTTGGTACTTGTGGTATATCGGGTTCGTTTGGTTCTCTCGTGTTTTCCTCGATTTCCACGGAGTCTCTTTCTGGAACCGACTCTGTATAGCTGTATGATGCACTGATCTTATTCTTGTTGACAGGATCATACAAAGGCTTCCGCTCGTCTGGATACGGCATGATTTTGTTGAAATCTGGATCATTTACGTCTGACGGTGGGTTGGTGAGCGTGAATGTGCGTGTGAGAAGATCATATATGCCCTTACTCATCACATTTAGATCTGGATCATAACTGCTATGCTCATACCGGTAAATGTTTAGAGCATTTTGGATTTTGACTTTAATCCGGTTTGTAATATCCACTTCCAGTGCTTTAGACAGCTCTGCAAGACTTTGTCTCGTAATTCTCTCTTCCTCTAGAGCCTGGTAATATTCTTTTGCATTGGTCATGTGAAGCGAGAGTTTTGAGCCGAGTTCTTCCTTTAATCCGCCAATGTACATCCCCCATTGTTGGTTCTGGACTTTAGTGTTGACTTGTGCATCCCGGCTAATCTGAGACAGCTCGATCATTTTACTGTATTTCTTAACGTCAACCCGTGACCTCCAGTATACAATCTGGGACTCCCGTAACCTTCTGATATCATCCATGTAATAATTCATACGTATCTTCAACGCGACTTTATAGCTTCTCCATTTTGACAGCAGTTTTGACGAGAAAACTTTCGCCTTACTGTTCTTTGCTGAATTTCGCCTGCCGTTTTGTAAAGATACAATGTATTGTAGAATGTCCACCAATTCCTTTAGATGAGACATAAATGTGTTTTCATCAAGTTTCAATTCTTGTATCATATTCAATGCCGATCTATTGGTGTTCATACCTTGACTTCGGTAATAGAGGCTCTCTACCATAACCAGGAACCCGTACAAGTCGGCAAACAGTCCGTCTTCGTCCTTTAGTTGAGACAATTTCGGAATTCTTATCACTTTGGTTGTCATCTCGTTTTCGTGTAGGTTGTTTGAAGCGTTAGTTTCAATATGACGTTATTACCTTAACGACGACGTTCATAAAAAAATCTGACGTTGGAGTGACGTCATTATATGTTAGACTGGTCCTTGGTTTATTGTATCGATATGAAAGAGAGATTAATCGGATTGATGTGAGCCGCTGAGGTTTGTATTGAGGATGTTCACGAAAAAATGCTCAGGATTCACTTTTCTATGATTCCTCCGTCCCATTTCCCAACGTTAACGCTAGAAAACATCACGTTTAAAAATGGAAACAAAATCAGACGGACCACTGCCGTAAATCAGTAAATTTGAGGTTCCAAGAGACTGCGATTCCATTGATTGCCAAAACATCTAAGCTGCGGTGTCATTATCGTCACAAAACGCCTTTAATTTCGAACGTTATCAGGAGAAACAAAGGTTAAAATGTATGTCTCAAATAGTTTAGATCTAATACTTATTAAAACGAATTAACAAACTATTGTTTACGACAAGTCCCCTGTTCCGTATATTTTTCCTCGTCGTTCACAAGACGTTACCAGACCACCGCTTTCCTCGACAAGCTCCGATCAACATTTCCTTACAAGTATGGCAAACGGAACCATCTAAGACGTCATTGGAAATTGGTCGGTGCTAAATCCAAAAATGCAAGTGCGCCAGTTTGAAATCAAAAGGAAATATACGGAACAGGGGACTTGTCGTAAACGGGTTTTTTTTCAATTAATTTGAATAAGTCTTCAACTATATGAGACATACAATTAAAACTTTGTTTTCACACTGTATGTCCGAAATTAAAGATTGAAGATAATAACCCGACAGCTTTGGTGTTTAGGCAACAAATGCACTCGTAGTCTCAAGGAACCTCTAATTTACCGATTTACGGCAGTGGTTCGTCTGATTTTGTTTTGATTTTAAATCGTGATTGTTTATAGAGTTGACGTTGGAAAATGGGACAGATGATTCATTGAAGAGTAAAACTCGATCATCCTTCCGTGAACATTTCCATAAATCAAGCTCAGCCGCAAACACCAATCCGATTTACGTCTTTTCTCTTTCATCGATACCAGTCTGAAATGACGTCACTCCAACGTCCAATTTTTTATGAACGTCGTCGTTAAGGTAATAACGTCATATTGAAACTAACGCTTCAAACGACATACACGAAAACGAGATGACAACCAAAGTGATAAGAATTCCGAAATTGTCTCTACTGAAGGAGGAAGACGGACTGTTTGCCGACTTGTACGGGTTCTTGGTTATGGTAGAGAGCCTCTATTACCGAAGTCAAGGTATGAACACCAATAGATCGGCATTGAATATGATACAAGAATTGAAACTTGTTGAAAACACGCCTGTGTCTCATCTAAAGGAATTGGTGGACATTCTACAATACGTTGTATCTTTACAAAACGGCAGACGAAATTCAGCAAAGAACAGCAAGGCGAAAGTTTTCTCGTCAAAACTGCTTTCAAGATGGAGAAGCTATAAAACCGCATTGAAGATACGTATGAATTATTACATGAATGATATCAGAAGGTTACGGGAGTCCCAGATTGTATACTGGAGGTCACGGGTTGACGTTAAGAAATACAGTAAAATGATCGAGCTGTCTCAGATTAGCCGGGATGCACAAGTCAACACTAAAGTCCAGAACCAACAATGGGGGATGTTCATTGGTGGATTAAAGGAAGAACTCGGCTCGAAACTCTCGCTTCACATGACCAACGCAAAAGAATATTACCAGGCTCTAGAGGAAGAGAGAATTACCAGACAAAGTCTTGTAGAGTTGTCTAAAGCACTGGAGAAGGATATTACAATTCGGATTAAAGTCAAAATACAAAATGCTCTAAACATTTACAGGTATGAGCATAGCAGTTATGATCCAGATCTAAATGTGATGAGTAAGGGCATATATGATCTTCTCACACGCACATTCACTCTCACCAACCCACCGTCTGACGTAAATGATCCAGATTTCAACAAAATCATGCCGTATCCAGACGAGCGGAAGCCTTTGTATGACCCTGTCAACAAGAATAAGATCAGTGCTTCATACAGCTATACAGAGTCGGTTCCAGAAAGAGACTCCGTGGAAATTGAGGAAAACACGACAGAACCAAACGAACCCGATATACCACAAGTACCAAGCGGACATGAGGTAAAACAAGGCCCGATAGATATCAGAATTGGTAACACACAAGACACTAATGAGAACGCCTATGACACAACAAATGGTAGAGACGACTGCAAAGATCCCACAATCAACAATGAGCCGGAAGTGCGAGTAAAGAAAAAGGGACTTTTTGCAGCTTTTAGGAGAAAGTTTATGACGAAGAGGAGAGGTTATTCTAGCATTGATTAGTTTATTAAAATGTATTGTTATTAATTCAATTATATTTCTTGGGTTTATATTTAAGTCCAGCCCTTCTTTAATATTATCGAAAGAAACCATTGTGAATAAAATGATAAGTTGTTTATCATGAGCAATTTATCTTTTATGTTATAGCTGTTTCCTGAGTCACATGTAAAAGATACAGTTAAACAGAGAAGAGTCAAACCCCCAAATCACATCCGATCAGTGAGAAACTGTCGTTCACTGAGATTTTCCCAGAGTCTTGGCCTATAAGCTGTATGTTTTTTATGTTACTTAACGCCGTATTAACAATATTCCAGTAATGTAAGGGCTTTCATGGATTCACCAGTACTAGGCTAGGGCTCTGAAGTGAGCTACCAAAGGTCATTCCCACGAAACCAAGTGTGTTAGTGGGGCTCAAACCCGGGACCCCCGAGTTCGGAGTCCTCCACCTTAACCAATGGGCTACGCAGGACCCTATGAGATATGTGGTCAAGGCAACTCTGAAATATACCTATGTAATAATATGCCATACCAAGCAGTGAAACCTCTCAGACACGCTTTTACATCCGATCAGTGAAAAACCATTTTCGCTTTTAACAAAAGTTCAACAAACGTTCCATCTCATTGGTTCATTCTTTGTTAACACGTTTCATAAAAGACATATCACATAGGCTGGCATTTACAGGGACGTTCTGTAAACGACTTATAGCGTAGACTTGCATTGCATATACAGTGCAAACATTTCATAAACGTTACATTGCATAGACACCCAATTTGCAAAAGCTTTCTACAGCTACACAAGTATTGTTGCTTTCGCTCCCTTTTAGCAGACAATTACCGGAAACTGTCGAAACGCCACCATAATCAAATTGCCTTATAGGGACACTGTTAGTGCCACTGCTTTTGTTTCTAAGAACCTACAACCTTCCTGACTGACAAGAGAGAGAGAGAGAAAGAAAGAGACACACTCTACCTCGCGAGGGAAGTCTCCTTGGCCAGCTAGTTAGTGTACTAAAGTTAAAAACGCCCGGCACTTCTTCGCATGGGTTCAATTCCCGCCACTTCTATAAGGACTTTCACGAGGGGCCGACTTACAAAGCGCATATGGTCTACCCCACCTTCTCCAATTTAAATGGGCCTCAAAATGCTTGTTAATTTTCTAAAAATAGATTATTGTGTCGTCTGCTTTCCAAAGACATAAATATCCGCTTAATTTTGATGAGGATAGATTCCTAGAGTAGCAAACAGGTTAGATCTTAGGCCAGTCGCCAAATAATTTGGCGGCTGTCCTCTGATCTAACCTGGTTGCAAAAACATGAAATCGGTTCTAACACTTTAAGGGTAAATCTTTGGATACCATGTATCATCGATACCAGTCATAAATGACGTCACTCCAACGTCAGATTTTTTTATGAACGTCGTCGTTAAGGTAATAACGTCATATTGAAACTAACGCTTCAAACAACCTACACGAAAACAAGATGACAACCAAAGTGATAAGAATTCCGAAATTGTCTCTGCTGAAGGACGAAGACGGACTGTTTGCCGACTTGTACGGGTTCCTGGTTATAGTTGAGAGCCTCTATTACCGAAGTCAAGGTATGAACACCAATAGATCGGCATTGAATATGATACAAGAATTGAAACTTGTTGAAAACACGCCTACATCGCATCTAAAGGAATTGGTGGACATTCTACAATACATTGTATCTTTACAAAACGGCAGACGAAATTCAGCAAAGAACAGCAAGGCGAAAGTTTTCTCGTCAAAACTGCTTTCAAGATGGAGAAGCTATAAAACCGCGTTGAAGATACGTATGAATTACTACATGAATGATATCAGAAGGTTACGGGAGTCCCAGATTGTATACTGGAGGTCACGGGTTGACGTTAAGAAATACAGTAAAATGATCGAGCTGTCTCAGATTAGCCGGGATGCACAAGTCAACACTAAAGTCCAGAACCAACAATGGGGGATGTTCATTGGTGGATTAAAGGAAGAACTCGGCTCGAAACTCTCGCTTCACATGACCAATGCAAAGATGTATTACCAGGCTCTAGAGGAAGAGAGAATTACGAGACAAAGTCTTGTAGAGTTGTCTAAAGCACTGGAAGTGGATATTACAAACCGGATTAAAGTTAAAATCCAAAATGCTCTCAACATTTACAGGTATGAGCATAGCAGTTATGATGCGAATCTAAATGTGATGAGTAAGGGCATATATGATCTTCTCACACGCACATTCACGCTCACCAACCCACCGTCAGACGTAAATGATCCAGATTTCAACAAAATCATGCCGTATCCGGACGAGCAGAAGCCTTTGTATGATCCTGTCAACAAAAATAAGATCAGTGCTTCATACAGTTATACAGAGTCGGTTCCAGAAAGCGGCCCCGCTGAAAACGAGGAAAATGCAAGGGAACCAAACGAGCAAGACATACAACAAGTACCAAGCGGACGTGAGGTCAAACAAGACCCGATAGATATCAGCATTGGTAACACACAAGACACTAATGAGAACGCCTATGATAAAACAAATGGTAAAGACGACCATAAAGAATCCGCAATCAACAACGAACCAGAAGTGAGAGTTAAGAAGAAGGGACTTTTTGCAGCTATTAGGAGAAAGTTTATGAAGAAGAGGAGGAGTTACACTAGCATTGATTGATTTATTAAAAAATATTCTATTAGTAATTTAATCATCTTTCTTGTGTTTATCTATTTTTCCAGTCCTATATGATTAACATTATTATTGTTCCGTGTTTATAGCATTCTATAATAGCGACACCTTCGACACAATCTGCTCACGGACATGATAAAATCGAAAGCAATAGCAGAATGAAAAAGGACCACACACACACACACCCCACACAACATTTTCTTTGATATTATCGAAAGAAACCATTGTGAGTAAATGATAAGTTGATTCTCATGAGCAATTTATCTTTTATGTCATAGCAGTTTCCTAAGTGACATGTAGAAGATACGGTAAAACAGAGAAAAGAGTCAAATCCCCAGCCACATCCGATTCGTGAGAAACTCTGCCGTTCACTGAGGGTTTTCCAGAGTCTTGGCCTATATGAGATATGTTTTTTTATGTTATTTAACGCCGTTTAAACAATATTTCAGTAATGTGAGGGCTTTCATGGATTCACCAGTACTAGGCTAGGGCTCTGAAGTGAGCTGCCAAAGGTCATTCCTACGAAACCAAGTGTGTTGGTGGGGCTCGAAACCTGGACCCCCGAGTCCTGAGTCCGTCACCTTAACCAATGGGCTACGCAGGACCCTATGAGATATGGGGTCAAGGCACCTCTGAAATATAACTATGTAATAATATGCCATACCAAGCAATGAGACCTCTCAGAATCGCTTTTACATCTGATCAGCGAAAAAACATTTTCACTTTTTACAAAAGTTCAACAAACGTTCCATCTCATTGGTTCATACTGCGTTAACACGTTCTATAAACGACATATCACATATGCTTGCATGTACAGAGACGTTCTGTAAACGTTTTATCACGTATACTTGCATTGTATATACAGCGCAAACATTTCATAAACGTTACATTGCATAGACCCCCCGACACCCCGAATTGCATAAGCTTGCTACAGCTAGCTACACAGGTATTGTTGCCTTCGCTCCCTATTAGCAGACAATTAACTGGAACCGTCAAAACGCCATCTCAATCAAATTACCTTGCAGGAAAGCTGTAAGTGCCATTGCTTTTGTTTCTGACAAGAGAGAGACACACACCCAACCTCGCCGACGGAGGTCTCCTTGGCCAACTAGTTAGGGTACTGGAGTTGAAGTCATCCGGCACCTCCTCACGTGGGTTCAACTCCGGGCACTCCAATTAGGGTTTTAAGTAAAACGGCACGAGTTCTGGTTTGGTATACAGGAAGAATTCATCGAGAGTGAATTCAATAAACTTCAGGCTCCCGTCACAATCAATGTAGAAGGAATAAGTTTAAACTGTAGGGCGCTTTCATATGGGACTACATATGAAACAGTCTGACATTATTCTGAGTCTGATAGGTTCAATGTTGAGAGTAAAAAACCATTAACTCTTTTATGGTGGTTTTTAGTCTCTTGTTTATCACTCAGCAGAAAGTACGAAGCAAGCATATCTATCTATATCACGACTCCAGCTCTAGATATGCACGGTTTATTCCAATTCCTCCGACTTCATAGAATATGTCTATTCCGAAGACACTCCCTAAAATTCAGTGGCGCTGGTGGAAATGGAATCCAGAGTATCGTTTAAATAAATGATTAAAGGAAAATATGTGCGTAAGTCGAAAGTGATCAACATTGATAGTATCTTAAATGAACATACAATATTGTAATGTGACAGTCATTGGTGCTGTCTTGGAGAGACGATTCCAACGATGTGTTACTTTGCAATATTGATTGGCCCAATATTACAATACGAGGGAATGTTGTATTGAACATACACAAACTTTTGCATAAAATGTTTAGTAAAACATCACCCAGTACTCCCGATTTACGTGTCTGCTACTTAACTAGATACTATGTTATAACATCTTGTGGCTGATATTTGGTTAGCAACCATCGTGTCCGAGAACAAGGACACGGTAGTAAAATTACTTCTACTACTTAAACCAACGAATTATGTACGATCCCAAAATCATTCTACAAAATTTTAAGATTACAAGACCAAAGATTACAAGACCAAAGAAGTTATCAATCTCAGAAATTGAGCAATTTCTCATGGCTTTAAATTCAAGCTTCCAACATATCTCCAAAACAAAAATTCAAGCATAATGTCCCTGTAACTGAATGTTATAAATTCCCAACTAGATATGATGTATAAGCACTTGATCTCGTAAAGTGAAGTAAAAAAAGAAAAAAAAAAAGTATAACAAATAGTTTTTATAAGACAACCTTACTATTTATTTACTGCTTTATACTATCATACATAATATGATCAAGTGTATTATCAGCGTCCTGTGAGAGACAGAGATGCAATGGTATAGCTTCGGCCTCTTGAACAGAGCTTGATCGCTGTTAGCGGAGAAGAAAGTGCCAAGACAAATCCACAAATCAGCGCAAGTATGGTTATGTATTCAGGAAGCAAATTCAATAGTGATTAATTCAAGTTAAGGGAACTTGTTTCACAATCAATGTAAATGCAAGAACTTTCAACTAAATTAAAAGTGTCACATAAATTAACACATTTGTTTTTAAAATAGAACATTGTAAAGAAAAAAGATATAACAGTACAAAAACATTGTTAACTTGAGTAAAAGAAAAAGACAAGCACCAATATCATGTAGAGGTAACATTTTAAATGCCCGACTAATGAATGTTTTTTCATCCAATACTGATAAAGAAAACCAAGAAAATATCAATATGTGAACTGCCACTAAAGTTCATAATTTTTGCAAATGTAATGAACAGAACAAATTAACCCTTTATGAAACACAAACACATCTGATCAGTGAAAACACTGTTGTCCATTTATCAGATGTTATTTCTATCTAAATAAACCAGCATGATCTCTATAACAATGCATTAGGTTCCTTTATTTGCATAAACGTTCCACAAACCATGGGTTCAGCGCAATACTACAGTAAGTGCTTCATGTTTATGTCTTGCACTGAACCCTCGAAACGTTCCACAGACTATGCTATAGAACCAAAATCAAAAAGATTCCAAAGCTATTGTATAAAAAAGACATTAAAGTCAGTAAACATTCTTAAGCATTCAAATATAAATTTCTTTAACAATGTTATCATGTGACAAAGGGTAAATACAAGTCTTAAGGCAAAGGAATGGGAAAACAATTCATACTGATTGATGAACAAATAAAAAATATACTTCATCCAAAAGAATGCTCACCATCAGAACGGTGCCCAGTAAAACAATCAATTTGAACTTCTCTGTTATGTGTAAAATTCGTAATTGAATATAAACTTTAAAATAATGTAAAGTTATTCTTACCACAGATGGATTAGCCATTTACAAGTAATTATAATCTATAATCACCATCTGAGGTACTGTGCGGCCCTGTGGTTCAGCTCTGGCTATATAGTGTCCTTTGGCAAGACACCTTGGAGACCTAGCCTAGTACTGGTGAATCCCAGGAAAGCTGTTATATAACTAAAAAATTGTTGAAATAGCATTAACATCCCCCATAAAACAACAACATCTTGATAGCACTGTAATGATTAATATTGCACAGGCCTTCCATTTCAACAGTATCAGCCTCAATTTGAATTTTGAATACATTTTTGGGGAAGGACAATTCTTTAATTAGGGACAGACAATTAATCAGGTCCAATAGTTTGGTATAGCCTACAATTATACATCAGCTGATTATCTATAATTAAAAACTACATGTATATTGTGTATGATGATAATAGTAATCATAATAAAAGGTGAACAGCCAATTAGACAAATAAATAATCAATTTCATGACCTCCAAAAGTTCATATCTGTGTTTGATATCTTGAAACATTTATGTTCAAAACCAAGTCTTTTTCACGTTCAATCAGGGGATTCTATTCACTTGTTAACAATTATTCATGAAGTCTTTGGAATAAATATACTCCCTTTTTTTTGACACCAATTTCTACTTTTTCTTGTCCGGGAAGTTGATAGTAACCTAAAACAGACAAAAAAAGATGCCTTGCATTACACGGTTCTAATTGGATTAGTTGAGTTGAGGTTAAACAGTTACTGCAGCAGTCAGCCAACCTATCTGGTATTTCCTGACAAGTACTGCACAATATTCTTTCCAGGTGGTCTGAGCGCAGCAATAATTTAGCAAGGGAGGTAAATCTTCTGAGAAAACACTTTGTTTACATACTGCAGACATCCTTGATAAAGCATGTTTAGGAAGCGAATAATGGACTTCTGTAAGATACATGAACCCTCAGCAAACATCTTTTGATACTAACATATAATTATTGATATGATATAACAGTCATTAACTGTAAATTGAGTTTGGGGCAAACATATAGACCTATACCACAAGGATTCGTAGTTAGGGTACTTTGGGGTGATGTGTTGAACAATTGCCTCTAGTATTTACTCCCCTTATTTGAAAAAAACACCTTATTTTCAAAGTGAAGGGTGAATTTCCCCCCTTCTTTTGGATTTCTAGAATTGACAATGCCTCTCATGAAAATTGAAATACCCTTACTGGGAGCTCATCAATAAAATTAGGGCACTATGAGGTAAACATAGGACTTACAAATAAACTGAGATAAACTACAACGTTATAAACAAGGTATAAATAGATGGAAGCATTATCACCAAAGTGAATGTTGTTTATCCATGTATTAGGCGTTTAAAAAAACTTACAGTTTTCACCTCTGTGTACTCATGAAGGGCATATTCTCCCCTGAAAATGAAATATAGACCTATATAATAAAACACATCAACACAAGTCACACGTAAGCAACAGCTTCAGGAAACAATGGTCGTTGGTTTGATTCACATTGCCACCTTTTATTAATTCACATTTGGCATGTGCTTGTTAAGTTTTAAGGAAGTATAATTGATAGTGATTAGTGAAAATTGAAAGACCATATTTCACATTTGAAGTAAATACCTTTAACCCATTACCAAACAATAACGACATTTGACCACTTTGTTGCAGACGACTCTGGAAAACATTGTCGGAAAAAGGAGAAATTGCTCTAAACGAGAAATCTCCTTTTCCCACAATGTTTCCGTCCCTATAAGGAGATTATCTTTCAATTACATGACATTTTGAAATGTCCTCTGCAAACTCTTTTAATTTTGGAAAGTGGAAAATTTGGCGTTTGGTAAAGGGCTAAATAAAACATGCATAAAATACAACTATGTCACACTTACAGTTCCCGACCCTGTCCTGACATTTTGTATCCTCCAAAGGGTGTCTGAGTCGTCACCACATCGTAGCAGTTTACCCTGAAATGGACACGAGTTACTTCACATTACTTTTCATAATCTGCATCAGAAGACTTCAAAAGCCTTTGTGACAACGAGATCTATTGCTTCTCATAATCAAATGGATCTTTTTGTCACAATGGGTTCAACATATATCGAAAACACGTTGAAGAAAAAAAAGGTTTTTATACCATCATTTGTCGTCTGCCATTGCATTCAAAATGGAATATTAAACTTTTTCACTACCTGTAGCGCCGGATTTAACTGGGGCACTTTAACAGCGTAATAGGGTTGTATGTATAGAAGCACTAGGTACACTTTAGAGTATAGAAGGTTGGTGTAATAGTGTACTGTGAAACTTGATATCGATTTTTATGAATCAGTGACATCATTTGAGAGTCTGTTACAGGCCGTACAGGGGTAAGTTCTGTCTTTTTCCCATTTTTTCCACATTTTCCCTAGGTATACGAGAGAGTAACAAGGTCTAGTATTGAAAAGGTTAAACACATCTGATTAATTACACAGTATCGAAATCAGAACAAAACAGGATCCGCGATGGTATAATGGTTAGTGTCAGGGATTAGAAACCAGTCAACCTGGGTTTGATCCCTGAAGGTGGCTATCTATTTCACCATGAAATATCCTTAGGCAAGACACATTTCCTAGCCCAGTACTGGTAGGTCATCCATGGAAATTGTATTATAACACTGAAGACTGAGTCTTGTACTTCATTGGAAAAAACATTGTTAAGCAAGCCCACAGGACATAAGCTGCTTTGTGCTTTCATTTTCAGTACTTGGACTTTGTCAAAGGCAATCAACGTTCTTTGATTTCAATGTCCTTACCAAACACTACCAGCATCCAGGTTCTGTGATATCTTCAATGCCTTGTTTATATCATTGGTCATAACACCTGCCGCCAGACCATAATGGGTGTTATTGGCGCGTTCTATCACATCGTCAATATCCTTGAACTTTATAATCGACTGGACAGGACCAAATATCTGAAATCATCGGATAAATTGTTCATACATAATCAAAATCATTTTAGTAAACATTTACAGTTATGTGTTATGTTATGAAGAACCTCACAAGTTGTGATATAACTATTTATTGTAGAATGTATATTTACGATAACAGCATAGAGAGACAAAATAGAACTGCCCTTAATGGGGCCATGCACTAATATATACTATATCAAGGGAGTGAACTCCTACACTCATAACTATCCCAGTGAGGGTTTCACATTACTTTATGGAGAATTTAGTGTAAGTTATTGTGATCTAACAGCAGGAAGTAAATAGCTTTCTGTAGTTATGTTGTTCTTCAGCAGCAGTGTTCAAATATTGAACTATAGAGTGATCTGTTATTTCCTTATAACTAGCCATTTTGGGTAGGTAAATAGAGAGTAGATGGTTGGTGTCAGAAATTGGAAATGTTATCGGGCATGACGTAGGAATATTATCCGGTGAGCTGATGGCGAATCAGATAATCATCCAAAGCCAAGCCCTATAACTTTTCCTATTCAAGGACACTCACCATCTGTTCTATTAATCCTGGTACCTTCATGGATGCTTATAAACAAGCAAAATACGAAATAAAGGAAGCAAAAGACAGAAAACACGTAGAGAATGATGCACACATGACGTCATATGTCATGACGTACATATGACGTCATGATTTCACACATGAATGTGTGATATATGGTAAGTTCCAGATATCACAAATGTTATACAGCACCCTGTTATCGGTCCTTAAATTGCACTGGTGACAGGATAATGAATTATATATACAAATTCATACATTAATTGCCAATTTTACCTCCTCTTTAGCTATTCTCATCTCATCAGACACATCACTGAACACCGTGGGTTTGATAAAGTACCCTTTATCCCCGAATCTCTCCCCTCCACATTGTAGTTTAGCCCCTTCTGACTTTCCACTCTCAATCATTCCCATTATCTTGTCAAACTGCTCTTGGTCAACCTGAAATGGACATGTGTTATATCATTATCATCTATTGCATAAAACAGCTACATTTATTTGCAATGTCAACGTTGTGCACCCTGGTACCGGCATGAAAGCTGGATTGTTCTTGCTCTGATGATGCGGAAGAAGCCTGGAAAATTTATATTTTTCCTTTCTATTACTATTCGCATGATTATCTTGTCTGCTACCCTTCTAACTTTCCTATCTTTTCATTTTGTCTTTAAAATCTTTTTCTTAAACGCACCGTCGTATAATTGTCAAATTTATCAACATAGAAGTAGTAACAAACAATTATTTTATGAAACATTGACTCCGTTTGTGTTTTAATGATACACAGTAGATGTCTAAAAGGTTAAGCTGAATATTTCAAATCTATGAATACTAAATAATCTGTCTTTTTAAATGATTTTTTACTTTAAATTGAAAAGGAGCTATGCACAAAGATTACCCAAAAATGCAATAAAACTTACAGATTTATAACCTGTTATCACCTGTTATATTGTTTTAAACAAAGATTTAATAATGTCTCATAGTTTTGAAAACCAAAAACACATACTCATACCATCCTTAAAAACCGAAATAAACAATGTGTTTCTAGTCTGTGAGAACATAAGAAAAACCTATACAGTGTTCTATGTCCGAAACAAAGAGCTTCCTGGAGAATGATAGGTTAAATCAAAATGGTCCAACTATTACTAAATTCTGTATCTATTCTCTTGTATCATTTATTTGTCTTATATAAAACAGCGGAAGGAATAGTGACAAGGTAAGAAGCTTCTTTAAGTCTGAAATTCTGGTAAGCAGAAAGATGGATGACATTCCATGTAAGCTGGCTATACACTGCATCATAAATAAATATCCTTAAAAAAAATCATATGTTCATTTTTAATTTTTGCATCCTGACCATTTGTTTGAACACAAATTGTATAAAAATTCAAATGAACTTTCTAAATATGCCACAGTTTGTTACGGTCTGTCTACAAAGAATATTATACAAAATTTTGACACAAAAAGACCAAGTTTCATAATATTACTTATGACCAATGGATTAAGATATCATGAAAAGGACCTCTCAAAATTCAATTTTTAACCACCTCGGCACTGAGAAACCAAATTTGATATTACCTGTGGACCATGCATGGTAATGTCATCAAAGGGATCCCCGACAATTCTATTTTTAGCCACTTCAGCACTCAGTCGAACAAATTCATCATAGATGGTTTCCTGTACGTAGGTTCTGGACCCTGCACAACAGTTCTGGCCGTGGTTTGCCATGCATGCTTCGTGGGCCCACATGGCTGCTGTATCCACTGAAACAAACAGATACTGTCACATGCTTTCATGTATGTGATACAATAAATAAAAGTATAATTTTTGAAACTATAATCCTATGTGCGCTTAATGTTGAATTAGAATTAAATTGTATCATGTCATGTCACATTGGTTTTGAGAAGTAGTTTGGGGCATTTAAAAGAACATAAGTAAGTTTCAGTCAAAGAACTGCACCAAATTAAGACTTTGTGTACACATCATCATAATAAATCATATACTAAAGAATTGTAGACTATAAAGGCAGTGAGTATGACTTTAACTATTTTAAGCCTACTACAGAAGTAATTAGAATATCAATCTGATTGACATCGCCATCACAGCTAATTGGACATTAACGCAATGTTCATAAGTTTATTAGCCTTTATTGTTATACTATGTCTAGGGTAACGTTCATGGAATGTTTATGCAATATGGGAACCAAATACATTGTTCTAGAGAACATATGGGTATATAAAAAGACATCACAACTGACCATTGGAAGACAGTACTTTCACTGGTTGAATGTGATTGTGTCTTTTAGCGATTGATTTTCTCCGTGCGTTACACAGTTATAGATCTAAATAAATCAACATAAGATTAACATGTACAAATATTAATTGGCTGGTGTTTAAGTGACTGGAACCGTAACTGAGAAGGTCCCCTTTGATGGGACTAGTGGCAATGTCACTTGGCAAGACACTTTAGAATGCTTGTCTTGTACTTATAATTCCAAAGAAAGCTATAATATAAGTGAAACACTGTTGACACAGTGTCAATCCCCATACAGTACTTTTCTATATATGTTATATACATTATCACCTACCATCGGCGTCCTCCAATATAATAAAAGGACTTTTCCCACCAAGTTCCAACGACACCCTCTTTAGATTACTTTTGGCTGCAGCTTCCATCACAAGTTTGCCAACCTGAAAATTCAAACTTACTCAGTGGGTTCTACTAATGTGCCTTAACAATTATTTCCTTATTCAACTGTTAGTTGATTGATTCGATTCCAATTACATTTATAGATTTTCATTCATCTATTGATACGCTTATTGCACATGGAAAATATCTTAAGATACACATGATTCCATGAGGGCAAGTTAAATTTTACATTAAGATAGACCTTTCTGTAATGCTATCCCCCTAATAGATATCAGTATCTTGTCAGGAACAATCCAACATCTTACATATCATTAAGGTGATACAATCAGTGACTATATAAAACTGTCATATGGATTTGAAAAGTTTGCGGTTTTCTTCCATCATCATCAGCCAGGAATTACAACATAAATACTGTTGACATGATGTAAAATCCTAGTGAACGAATTTAATCTATATATTTTACTTCTATGCATTTCTGCATCATGTCAACATTATTTAAGTTGTGCTACGATGCCTGACTCTTAATGATGGAGAAAGACTCCATACTACACCGCCCATAAGAGCTGGTCAAGCCGGGGGAAACCATCAGCATTCTGTCAGTCAGCTTGGATACTGCCTCGCATGAAAATATAAATGCCATCACAAGAATATGAACCCACGCGGAAAGGACCATGTGATTTCTAGTTCTGTTCTCTAACCGCAAGGCCATGGAGGTCCCTTATAAATGAATAAATAATTAACCTTTTGGATGTACATCAACAAATATAACTAAGGCGTTGTTTATAAGGTGCTTTACCTCTGTAGATCCTGTGAAAGCCACTTTATCCACGCCCATATGTTCACTGAGGGCCGCCCCGGCAGTTGGTCCATACCCAGGAATAACGTTCACAACCCCTGGGGGAAAACCCGCCTGTATGAAAATACATAAACAATATGTAAATACATAAATACTCTTCCCTGTCCATTACCAGAAATAACTGTAAGTATTTTCATTGAAACCCATCCCGAAGGATAAAAAGCTTGGTAAAAATAAACAAGAGAACAGCCCTATTATTCACAGTCATCCATCAGCGCTGAAAGGCTTCAACAAAAATTGTCCAACTAGTTCAACAGTGTGAGCCTAAATGAATGAAAACTGACTCTATGCAGATGCATGGCCGATATTTCCCCCACAAAGCAGGTTCATGTAAACCATTTGAACTTACTCACCTCCTTTATCAAAGAGCACATATACAGGGCTGTAAGTGGCGTCTGCTCGGCTGGTTTCACTATCACAGTATTTCCACAGGCTAGTGCTGGGCCCAACTTCCATGCCATCATCATCAAGGGAAAGTTCCACTGTAATTATAGTACACCACTATAGGGAGACCATTGAATAAAGACATAAATCTCCGTCCATTGTTCGTTATCAATTTAACAACGTATTAAGTTACAATGTTCGTACTGTAACTAACCTCAAATTAACCTCTTAAACCTTTACCAAAAGCCATATTTTCTACTGTCCTAAATCGAAAGAGTTTACAGACGACATTTCAAAATGTAATGTAATTAAAAAACAATCTTCTGATAAGGCAGGAAACATTGTGGGAAAAGAAGAAATTGCTCATTAAGAGCAATTTCTCCTTTTCCCACAATGTTTTCCAGAGTCGTCTGCAAAAAACTGGTCAAAAGTACTCATTGTTTGGTAATGGGTTAAAGACACAATCACATCTGATCAGTAAAATCTACTACCATGCTTAGTTATGACAATTTCTGACAATGTTTTCCAGAGTCGTCTGCAACAAACTGGTCAAAAGTATTTAGTCTATGGTAATGTCTTAAAGACACAATCAAATCTGATCAGTAAAATCTACTACCATGCTAGTTTATGTCCCATGTTTATACCATGCATATCCAGATTTACAAGGGTTAAGTGTCTTACTCTTGTGGCCTGTCTCACTAAGTTTAAACGGTAAATTTACATAGATACAAAGAGAAAAAGAGTACCTGAGAAAAGTGTTAACTAAGACATGAATGGTACCTGAGTTCTAACTGTGAAATCTTTATCATACTTTAAAACACATGTCTATTTTTCATTCACAAAACAAAGTTACCTTTGAGATTAAAGGGTTACAATTTTGTAAATGTAGATGTAGAGTTACGAATCTTTGTGCCATAGGCTTCTAGATTCGATTCCCAATTAATGCAGGCTTGGGTACTCATCAAGGGCATTATGCCAGCTAAATGCAGGCATTTTGGATAACCCTTTACCAAACCTCAAATTTTTTACTGTCCAGGATTGAAAGAGTTTGCTGACGACATTTCAAAATGTGATTAAATTGAAAATCAATCTTCTGATAGTGCAGAAAACATTGTGGGCAAAGGAGTTATTGCTCATTAAGAGCAATTTCTCAATTTCCCACAATGTTTTCCAGATTCGTCTGCAACAAACCAGTGAAATGTCGTTATTGTTTGGTAATGGGTAAATCAAATTGATTTATTATGACCGTTGAGTATCTAGTTTTCCATCTTGAACCAACATTGCATTTTAAAATGACTATAATAACGCTGATGCAATAAACTTTGTTATAAAAAGACAAATCTTAGTAGCTTATATCATTCGAAAACAGCTAATGATGAACCAATAGAACTTTTCACATTTCATATTGTTGTATGGTGTTTAATGTCATGTCAACAAGTTTTCGGCTATGTTACGGCCTCAATCCACCAGTATTAGGCTAGGGCTCTGAAGTGACTTGTAAAATACATTCTTACCGGTATGATAGCAGCACATACACCAACAGGGTCATGTCTGGTGAACGTGAAGTAGGTACCATCTACAAATACAATAAAAGCCCTCATATATGATACATATAGATACATACATTGGTTGGTACTAGATACAGTCATGATGGATCATAAAATAAGTTCATTGAGCAGCAGAACAAATTGATTCACTCATTAAATCTAGATAACGATGTAGGTTTAAATGTAGAATCAACAATTTCTCAGTTATATTTTGGCATTCCCGGGACTCACCATTTCTTGGCTAGGGCTCTGAAGTGTCTTTCAAAAGGACACTCGCCTGAAACATGCGCAGTCAATGTGTATCATTACCAGAAACAAGTATCCAATATCAATTGAATGAATGGTGTTTTAAGGCGCATCAACAGCTAAGGTCATTCAGTGCGCATTATGATGATGTGGATAAACGTATATTAAAGAATTTGTCATCTTACAAGCATGAGAAAATAACCTAATAGATTGCATCAAACTGTTTAAACAATAACAATAAGCCTATCAGTAACTCAACTGTATCATTTTTGTACATGTACTTGTCTAAAAGGGTGGGTTAATAATTGCACCAGCTTGCATCTTACTGATGTACTTACCAACGGGGCAATTTTTATTTTATGAAGGAGAGATGAATTAAACCATAGAGTTGTCGCCTCTTTGATTCATCCAACTGCTAAAGCTTGCTCCGAAAGTTATCAATCAAAATACGTCTCACAACTAAAGTTATGCATTAGCTTTGGTTGTGTTTCCGTACTTACCTACTGGGAGGGTTTTCCCACATATCTTATCACACCAACCAGCATAGTACTTTAAGACATCTACAACTCCGTTTATGTCACCAACGGAATCATTAAACGGTTTTCCATTGTCAAGTGTCTCCAAACTCTGTAATAAAGGCAATAAATTAAAACCTTAAATATCTGCTTAATTTTGATGAGGAAAGATACTCAGTGTAACAAACAGGTTAGATCACAGGCCAGTCGCAAATTTACTTGGTGGCTCGCCTGGATCCAACCTGTTTGCATAGCATGAAGTCGGTTCCAGAACTATGCGGGTTAATATATAATACCAAGTATATCCATAAGAGACAGCATTAACACATATAGAAGCAGAAGTATTTCTGCCATGTGCCAAAAATAGAGAGTGACCGACTGGCATGGATGGAAGAAAGTTTAATACTCAGGAAGTACCAACGCTATGTGGCACATAGATAGTGCTTTACTAGCATATATGGAGGAACCCTTGATTGATGTGTTTGTTTGTTTAATTTGTTTTACATTTATTGTGAAGGAGGCTTAATAAAGCCCATCGAGTCACTCTTGATGACTGCTTCCTGGAGAATACACCAGTAATCGTGCCGGTTTGAGGGCTAGTCCTTGCAATTTTCATCTCGCCTAACGGGGATTCAAACCTAGTCTTGCACTGAACCCTCAATATGAAATATTATATATTTACACTGATATAGGCAACATCTCTCTTGATAAGTTCCGCCAGTTTATGGATGAGTTGTCCCCTCTTTGATTCATCCAGCTGTCGCCAGGGGGAGCCACGTTTGAAGGCAGCCCTCGCTGCTTTCACCGCCTCATCAACGTCCGCCTACAACATGCAATGTTTTAAATGTTTACCCAAGACATATCACTAGTGTTCTCAATAAGAATCAGCTGAATAGGCCAAAACAAAATCTGAACAGGCCACTTGGAAGGGGGGGTCCATGGGGTTCTTAACATCTCCGCGCATTTGAACCGGCCGAAACATAATTTGAAGCTGTGATTTTGAGATCACTGTATCCCCTTCAACAGCAGTTTTATTTAGAATGTTCTTCTTTTGTCATAATGTTTTCTTGACAAATAACAGATGGAAAATTCTAACTCATTATAAAGTTGTGAAATGACTGAAATACTGTTGAGACTGTGTTAAACCCCATTCAAAACATCTTTCTCAATATCTTCATTTTTGTCTGCTTTTGCTTTCAGACCAACAATGGTAAAGTTGAATATGGCGTGATGGTTCAACTTTAAAGAGAAAGGAGTGTCACCTAAAAGAAAATATATGCTTAAGGAAGAATACCAAAAATCCTTCATTTTGAAACGGATTCTTTTGTAAGGTTGTGCTTTGTATATGTACATCGGGTCATAAATTATTTTGTGTAAAGCAAACAGTTCCAGCCAAGACCGATGAATACAGAGAACAACCGAAGTAATACGATGAAAGAATGAGTTTCAAAATGGCAGAATATGGGTATTCCAGCTTAAACAAACTGGACAAAAAGAACTCATGATATGAGCTAACTCGGGAAAATGTTGAGGGAAAAGGAGAAATTGCTCTTTACAAGTAATTTCTCCCTTTCCAACAATATTTTCTGCCCTATGATATATCAATTTTCAATTTCATCACATTTTGAAAAGTCGTCTGCAAACTCTTTGAATTTGGAACAGTCGAAAATGTGGCATTTGGTAAAGTGTTAACACACCAACACACTCTGTGAGCACCACAGCGTCATTACCTTGTCTCCCTCTTGTATATGGCAGATTGTCTCTCCATTGGTAGGATTGGTTACAGGGAAGGTTTTACCACTTTTACTGTCAATCCATTCATTGTTGATAAACAACTACAAAAGAAATATAATTTTTTAAAAAACAAAACAAAATATAATTACATTAATTTCATTGGGAATGGACTGTTTTACGGTACCAAACATATAAGGAACCAAACCGTGGTATGGTCCTAACCTCTATTCACATGAATGGATAACCTACAAACAAGCAACAAATCATTTCTTAATTTGGAAATTGAGAAAAGTTGCTCAGGTAAAAATTAGGAATTCCAACATCAATAATATATATTTTAAGATTTCCATTTAAAGCAACAAGTCATTTCTAGTAATAGACAATTTTAAAGTCGTGACTAAACTTGTATGTTGAAGTTTACATTATTCTAATAGATTAATAACAATGAGACTTTACCTAATGACTCTCATACAAGGTTTTAATATGAGCAGCAACATTATAACACTAAGATTATGAAATATTGATAATTGTCTTTGTAAAAATGGGAAAAAAACATTGTCACTAATGGAGATATTACAAACATCCCAACGTCATGAGAAATTTCTCTGTTTGATATGAAGATATAAATTTATCATCCGTATTAAAAAAAATAACGAATGTGCCTTGAATTATTAAGCATATCGAGGGTTCAACATGATACTTCTGTATGCATCATTATTGCTATTCTTATATGGGAAACAAAGTTATCTCATCACGAAAAATAAATCTAGATTTGTTAGGCTGATTTCATTAGCTGCTACCATAATGTGCTTTGAATGAGTCAATGTACCAAGTCTTCAGTGTATAATTATATTCATGACTTATTTAAGCATCTTTATTACCAATCATGTACAGAAGATTAAAAAAATTCTTCTTTGGTCATGTTTATTTCACCTTGATGTGACTTGAATGAGTATAATATATATCAAGGGTTTAATGTACAACTTTAGTAAACCTCCGCTTTATGCATAATCATGAAGATTAAAAATTATATCGAGGTTGGAATATAAAGAAGATAATTTCAGTATTTTTCATGCACTTATTTAAAACTATTGGGTTAATCATGTTTTTGTCTCTATACATTATCAAATAGAATCCTATTAACAAATGGCTTGAAATATGTACCAACAATAAAGGGTTAGGAAAAAAAAGGTTAAGCAAAAGAGATGCTGCCATTATCTAGAACCATGAGTTTTGTATTCAATAGAACCCACGGTACCACATCATTAAATCACATTAAATCCTGACTCCATGAAACTTTACTTTATCTGACCTGCTGCAAATGACTTAAGAAACCATTGTGACAAAAGAATAAATTGCACAAACGGGGCAATCTATTCTTTTGTCACAATGGATTCCTCCAGTTATCATAGAGAAAATGTATTTTCTTCATACTTTTTTGTCGTCTGCTGTTGCTTTTGATATGTGTTCATTAGTTCCCATAAGAGAATGGAATAACCCATTACTTTATAACCATTGTTTTTTATATGTTTGTTTATAAATATTGTGTTTATCTATAATTGTCAACAAATATTCAGTTATGTAAGGGTTTTCCTGGATTCACCACTGACAGTTTGTTTAACTGCAGTTTAAAAGCAAATGTGACAAAGCATCAACACTTATTACTCATGGAAAGCAACTCCTCCACTTTTGTCACAATGTTTACTTCAAAGGCTCAATGCAAGACTACAGTCAGCACTTTACAAATGTATTTAACTGATCCCTGAACTTAACATTTCTGTTGAAAATGATACAATAGTTAAAAGAACTTAAAACATGTGGACGACGGTGGTGCAGTGGTAGAGCGTCGGCCTCTTGAACCGAGGGTCCTGGGTTCGAACGTGAACATTGCCGGGACTAACCCACAAATCAGCATGAGTACTGGTCTAGTATGCAGGAAGCAGTCATCGAGAGAGAATTTAATAAGCTTCATGCTTCAGTTACAATCGATGTAAAATAAACAAGTTTAAAGAACATAACATAGAAGAAGAAAATATGAAAGCCAACACTCTAGTCTATATAAATGGTTTTCAAACCCTATCAACACAACGGAAAGCGGTTAACAATATAATGGTATGTGCTGATCTGTGTCTGCTTACTAATCATCATTTGGGATGCTGTAGAAAACGAGCATATCAAACAGCAAACATGATCGAAGAATGTAGATCTAGCTGAGATGGCTTATAAAATATTCACACAATTGGTTTTCTACTTTCGGTTTGGGTTAACAGAAAACATTACACACACTAATACACATACACAATTAAATAACAATCTAGCAATCTAGCAGACAAAAGGTAACATTTACTATGAAAATAATAAACAAATGTGCTACCTGCGTAAATTTAACTGGCGGGTTGATAATTGGATCACACATCTTGCTTGCTTGACTCAAAAGCATCCACTGAAGTATTACCTAGGTGGGACAAAAAGATATAAATAGACTTGACACAGGTTCTGTGTGATTTGTCTTAAAAAAATGTCTGCGATAAGAAAAATAGCTCCGAGATTTCAAAGTTATTGGTGGACTATTAATAAAAATGAAACAAGATCCATTCATGTTGGAAGCGATGTCTTGTAGTAAAAATTTAATTTTGACAGTGTTATTTTTTTTTTTTTTTAAAGTTTCTACGTTCGTCTACCAATTTATGATTTCTGTTTAATAATCTACGGATCTTACAGAAAAATAAACTATCCATGTAAATGCCTTCTTTTTCTTCAAGAATCTTGAAAGTTTCAATCAAATCCCCTCGGTGAAGTCTACTACTTTGTTCCCTCTCTAGTTGAAAGAACAACTGGTCAGTAGTGGGACTCAGTAGTGAACGGCAGTTTTTGTCACTGGTCAGATTTGGTTCTGTCTTTGCTCTCGGTTCGTTACAATCTAAACCATTTTCACCAATATTTGGTCAAAACTGTGTGAAAACTAAAAATTGCTTTCTGTGAGTAAGTTTCCATTTGTTAAATCAAGCTGAAATAAGCACCGCATGATTGTTTAAATGACGCGAACCACACTTGGTACGAAACATATAAAAATTAGAATGACAATAGACAACAACAACAAACATGGCGACAAACATTTAGAAAATTGCAAAATACTTCAGATGAAGCGAAAATACTTACGTTTGTTTGATTGAACATACTTGAATTTACAACACAGTAAAGGAAGAATATGTGATATTATCGTTTTTTTAAAGATTAGACTAATTAATGAGGTGAGTAAGCTTTATTCATAATTTCAAGTTCGACTTCTAAAAGTGACGTTTCTGAATTTCAGAGGAGAAATCTTGAATAGCCTTGAATATCCAGGTGATAACGCAGTGTCAGCATGGTCACTTTGCCCATATTTAGTACACAGGTCGATATCTTTTTCAGGGAAAATGCTAAGGGCTAAGTGACATGTTAAATATATTTGATTTAATATTTCAACCCATAACTGACATTTGTAAACAACTAATTGAAAACACTTTTTTTCCGGCGCACCTTTTTTGTCTATCGTTTACAAGAGAGGCAAAATGTAATGCTCAAACCCACAGTTACCTCAACACTTGGACATAGCTCTAACAATTGAGTTTACTTGGTGGTGCACACTACACTTGTCCCTTTAGATAGTTAACCATAAGGCCACTTTCTAGTCAAAATAATTCGACGTGATGATTGCTTTTATTTTCTGATGGGGCAATCTAACGTCGAAATTTCGAACGATCCAAACAGTGGAGGAAAAAATTAAAATCAGATTTTCGGGTTTAAAGCACAAAGTGGCCATTCAAAGTCAATTGATTATACAAGATATGTTAAATAAGGTTATATACCACCAAATAATTGCCTCAATTGCTGTTAAACAATTGAAAAACGCTATATTTGGCTTTTCACACTCCAGTGCCCATGCGCAACGGAAGTTTATCATGAGTAGTAAAATCGTCACCTACTGTCAATAAAACCGTTCTTACAAAGTGAATATGAGGAATACCAACAAGTTTCGTGTTTCGATCGTTTGAAAAGGGATTACTTTACAACTGCGAGTAATGTCATTTGATATTTTACTGTAATAATGGAAATAGCGGTCCTCAATTTTTGTCGCAGCGTTCTCCATTAAATGAATGGTTTGAAAGTTTGACGTGACGGGAGATATTGCCTGATTAAAAAATTTCTCAATATTTTCTGTTTGGGTCAAATTAGTTTGACTTGCCACTTCCAGTCGTTCTTGCTGTTTACAATGGGCTGGTTTATAGTAGTAAAACTAATTGAAATGAGTTGGAAAAACTTTCATGAGTCATTCTGTGTTACATATGTCTTGTTTATTCTATTGAAAGTGCTCAGACTTCCCAATAATCTGAGAGCCAAAGCAGGACCAAACTGAACACTCCCTTCTTTGTCTATGTAAAAATATGTCAGACCAAAGAGATTCTCTGTCAGACCTCAGGGATTTCTGTCAGTCAAGGGCCTTTCGTGAAGTCTCAGTGCTTAGTTTTATCTTAACTCCCTTAAATCTGTGATATGCCAAATGTGATTTAGAAATGTTTAATATGCTATCCAATTCTGTGATATTGGTGTTTAAATGGTTGTATATTTGAATTGTCTTTAAACTAATGATGTATAACATTTATATGCACAAATAAACAACAAAAAAACATTTAAGTACACATGAGAGGAAAAGTGCATCTAGTATGGGGCTCAAGCCCTTAACCTTCTCAAGTCTTAAGTTATAAGACACACTGACTGGGAGTTTGGTATTTCCCCAACACACTACATTTTCTCTTAGTTGAACAATCATAACTTCCACTCTATTTTCCAAGCAAAATGATCGTTTTCTTCACTCGATTGCCACCTACTTGTCAACATTTTGAGCCTGCTTCTATACAATCAGTAGGTCAGTAAAATAAACTGAGAATGTTGAAATCTGTTTTAAAAAAAAGAACACGAAGAAAGGCCCCTTCAAACTGGAGGTACTCTAGGCAGTTTGTAACATAGTCAATATGGTTTCTTCCCAATATTTCAAAGAAATTTGTAGGGTATGCTGCAGACTTTTGCTCTCCCTGACCTTTGTCAGTGAGGTCAAATATGGTGGGGGGAGACGATACTTTTGGAATCAAAACTTAGTTTTCATGTTTTCACACTTTATTGTCTATCTATGATTTTTCAATTTCTACACACCCAATTGAGAGAAGCGATGAAATTGTCAATTCTTAGATTTTCTTTATGAGGAACTATTAATCCTGATAAAGAAAAGCCTTAAGGTAGGGCAAGTTTTCTGGTTATCAAGATTTTGTACCAGGGCAAAGACCACCTGTCATTTTATCATATTTATCTGTCTGTGGTATGGCCTGGCCAGCGCTATGAACCTGCTCAATCGTTTAATAGCGAATCTTTCTTACCTCAATCAATTAGTTTTAATTGACCCAAAAGACATCCTTTAGAACTAATAAAGTATTTTCAAATGCTAGATGCTCTCTATACATTTGTAGCATGTTACCAAAGTTTCCATTGGCAATTTGATACTAAAGAGATTGCCTGTGATGCATATATTTGTTTCCTTTTTACCCTCTTCCAAACGCCAAATAAAAGTCAACCTTTTATTTCATTTAATTATTGTTGTATGATTGTAAAGCCCTTGCAGGGAAGATTAAAGCATTTAAAACAAAATGGAGCAATTTGTATTGTCATATTGTTCCTTTCCAATGTTATACATGGTTTTTACATGAACTCTGTTACATGTTTTTCTTTGAACTAAGATCAGTCAAAGAAGTCCATATAGGGTTATGGTTGTAAGAGCAGCTCAACAAAATATGTTTGAACTGTTACATTCTAATATATGACATGAAGAGTAAATACCTCTGTTAAATATGATGAGTACACAGTGAATATGAAAGCACCTTTGTTTGCAGAAGTCATTTCAAAGGAAACAAAGCGAGTTTGCTTTCAACCCTTTATCAATAAAACTACGAAGCATAAGAGGTTTGAGAACTTATTAACCCTTTCCCAAACAATAACGGCATTTGACCACTTTGTTGCAGATGACTTAAGAAAACATTGTGGGAAAAGGAGAAATTGCTCGTAACGAGCAATTTTTCCTTTTCCCACAAGGTTTTCTGCTCTTTTTGAAGAATATTGTTCAATTTCATCACATTTTGAAATGTCATCTGCAAACTCTTTTAATTTGGGACAGTCCAAAATTTGTTGTTTGGGAAAGGGTTAAGCTTGAGTAAGATACCAGTTTGCTGCTGACCATTTTATTGTGGAGTGTCTTGTGTCTTATACATGCCTTTTTGCCTTGAATTGGGAAGATGTCCAAGCCGGTTGGAATTGGGAATTTATATCACTGAAATTGTTGAATAGGGAAACAAAAATGCTGGTATGACTTTGATTTTTTTGGGAAACTTGCATGAATCTAAGTTCTTTCCTCTTGTTATATAGCACAAAAAAGCCCTGATCTTTGGGTAAGGCACACTTTCTACACTTAGTTTGATATTGGTAGGTTAACCAATTAAAAATGAACTGTCACCACAGTATATCTTGAAATAATTATTGTCAACTTCATTCGAATCCCAATCAAACTAGATTATTGTGAGTAGACTATATAAAGTTTTTAAGGCAAATTTTTGAAGACATTATGCATAAAGGGAGAAAAAAATGTGTGATCATTGCAATAAGACTTTTAATGCTTTAAAGTATTATTTTAGTTTTTTAACTTGGCTTAGGAAATTGATTGTTAATAGTGAAAAATAAATCAAATAATTAGAGCAGTCTTTTTTTTTCAATTATTGAATTTACCCCTTAATCTTTAATAACTGATTTTACCATGTCTGCTACAGAAAACTAGAAATTTATCTGGTCTTAATGAGCCATACTCCATTTTGTCAGGATGGTTTCTATAAATACCATCAAGATGTTTTTTTTATGATTTATTGATCAAATTGTTGTCTGCTGTTGCTTGTTGCTTGCAATTTGGCCAAGTAACAAATTTTGCATGAGGGATGGGCTAAATATTAAACATACTGTTGTTGTGAGTGTAAAATGGACAAAACTCATCAAGCAGCCAACAGTTTAATGCCCCTGATTGAAATTGAGATAAAATTGGAAGATACACAACTTGTTTGGGAAACGATATGAATTCTTAATTACGACAATAACTTCAAAGCTGTCTGCTGTGTATGTACTTTAAACCTAGGGATTGTGAAGCGAAGGGATATTCCTGTTGACTTTATTTACAATGAGGAAAAGAAGTCAAATATTGGTTCACTTTATAAGGGTGCACTGTGTTGGTCAATCTACTTTCACGTTTAACCCATCAAAAGACATTAGCCCTTAGAATGCTTGGTAATTTTATTAGAATAGATTCTTATGTCGTCTGCTTTCCAAAGCCTTAAATATCTGCTTAATTTTGTTGAGGTAAGATACTCAGAGTACCAAACAGGTTAGATCACAGGCCAGCTGCCAATTTACTTGGCGGCTGGCCTAGGTCCAACCTGTTTGTATAAGTATGAAGTGTGTTCCAGCACTATAAGGGTTAAACATACTGTAGCTCATCTTTGCATATTCATAATGGAAATTGAAAGCAAGATTGATAATATAAGAATTTGATGATATAATTTGTTTGATTCAATGAGTTTTTGTTTCATCTTTTACAGAACAGATCTGTAGTGTTTGTGTGAAGTGAGGTGTTTGGTGATGTGCTCTCCTACGTAAGATAAAGGCTCACTCTACAAGAATGGTGTCGCATTCACAACTCCAGAATTACCGGCACGAGTACCTGAAGGTCTGCATGACGGGGGTACTCGGCTGTCGGTGGCATCGATATAAACAGTCGAAGAACGGATCCAGTACAGTAAGTTGAAGCTATGGCTGATACGACTTATCTGTGGTTAATGGGGAATGTTATTGTTTGTTAGTTTTTATGGGGTTTAAATGCTGTGTCAACAATAACTCAGATATGTGACCACATCTTTCCTGGTATCACCAGTACTAGGCTAGGGGTCTTAAATGTCATAGGACACTTTCATGATACAAAAGCTACCAGTGGGGCTCAAACTCGGAAAATCCAAAGCTCTAAGACCTCCTCCTTAACCACTGGGCCATGCAGGACCCATTGGATGACTTGACAGCTGGAAAGCTTTCAGTTCGACAGTAATACTCGTTGGGATCAAGGGAATCCAGAGATAAATGTACAGTGTATATAAGAAAATCAATTACTACTGTTCAAATAAACATAGTAGTAATTTGTAATTGGTCAGAAGACATCCTCAATTTGGCTACATTATTTTTATAGGTCATGTTTTAAATGTTCTGTAAATAATATGACATTTCAAATGTTTGCATTAGGTCTCTAAACAGTGTTACTGATGCTCTTGAGTTTAAATCCTGGTTCCAGTTGTTTATTTAGTGGTCTAGAAGTCTGGTCAGACACTTTTCACAGTTTGGACTTAATTGTATTACGAAAAATATGTTGTTTTCTTTTTTCAGAGGGATCTGCTTTGTTTCACATTCCTGCTCCTGACGTCGCTGTTTGTCATCTTCTGGTTCTACTCTATTCTTGTTATAAAGAATGATAGATATACCCTTAATGAGTAAGGCTTTTCTTATGTTACAAACCAAGCAAACAAATGTAATTATTGAACTTGAAGCCATTAGATTTTTGATTGTTTGTGTTGATAGCCATACATAATACTAATCTTAGACTATACATCAAACATTAGATTCTTCTAATTTAGAATACAGTTGACACCCGTTTATTCCAACAACCATTATCCGTAAACCATGTCTTATCTGAAGTAGTGTCAGAGTCACATTTGTAAACCTTCTTATATCGATATAAATCCTAATTGCCTCATCCTAATTGAGCTTATTCTAATACCCCTATTTTCCAAGTAGTAGACTGTCCCGTTGGTTCACATTACACTGTAATTCCTACCTCTTATTCGACGTGGCAGACATGCAGACCATTGATGACAAACCATGTGGCTATAAACATCAAACTCCAAGCCTTGCGGTCATTTTGCCTATTTGTTGTAAATGTGTTGATTAAAAACATTTTGAATAATGGGATAAGGGGCTAATTGAATATCAAAGATAGGTTTCTGTTTGTTTGTTTTGCATTATGATATATAAAATGTGTCTGATGATTAAAGTTGATTTGAAATGCAGGCTTTGATGAAAGCTAGTAGACAATACTAGCGACCTTCTCAAAATGGTGAACCTGATAGAAGATTTTATGGGAAAAGACGACTTTAAAACAAAACTAAAAAGCAGACAAACAGTATGACTTTTTTTTAACAATGAGTAATGGAAAGGGTTTGATCAATAGTTTATACAGTGTTTCTTTTTTATCATAGTTATCGGAGTAATTTAACATGTTTCAAGCTACATAGAAGATGACATGTTTGAATATAGGAATTTTCAGAGCTATTCCGTGTGTTATTAACATGTTTGTGTACTTAAATTTATATTTTGGACACAGTTACTGTATGTAATTTGTTGTTTGATTTCAGATTTATGTACAGCCATATGAAGACATGGGTTTCCTGGTACACTATATTACTGGCTGGAATTTGTGTCCTCTTCTCCTATGTTATTATTCTATTGGTAAGAAACTTTCTATCACTTATTATCTTTTCTCAATTGAATGTAGCTGTAGTTTGAATAACAGTAATTTTGTCCTGTTGATCTCTGAGACTTTTTTGGTTTCTTATCAAACATTGTTTGAAATTGCTTGTAAGAGGTTATTTTATTTTTTGGCAAAGTAGGGACTTTTGTGAAACACTGTACAGAAAAAGAAGAAAACATGTCAAAGTTTTTGTTATGTACAGTAGGAAAAGGTAAGTCAAATGATTCGATACGCATTATCTGATTTGTGGCTTTAATGAGGTGGCTTGACCAATCAAAATGCTTTTTTTTTTAAAACAATTTTTGTTTATAAAGGCACACTCTGGTGGTTTCATACTGAAAATAGGATAGCTTTATTGAATGAATATTAATGTTTGTTTGGAATGTTGTTGCATGGGGAGTATTCTGTAAAAGAAAGGGGTGGGGGGGAAGCATATTTTACAGTTTGGGGTGAGCTTGGGAAATTGAGCCAAATTGTGCCACCAAAATGAACTTAAAGTAAAGGCTTTCCAGATATTAAGTACAATATAACCAGAAACGATGAATATTCATAAGGTTTAAAACATTTCCTGGAAAAAATACAAGGAAAAGAGCAGTATACGGTATGATCAGTAAAAAGGATCCTTTATAATATTCTCTTATACACACCTTCAAGGTTTTTTTTTATTTTAAGAAACTGACTTGACACAACGGAATTTGCTTATTACAAACATATTTCATTAATTTCTTTTTTTGAGTTTGTGACATAAAAAATGCCTTTTACGATTTACAGCTTTTGAGTTTGTGCCATATAAATGGCTATTTTTATTTCTTATTTTTTGAGTTTGTACCATATTATTTTCTAATTGTACTCCCAAGAGTTTAAGTTTGTGCCATATAAAAAGTTGTTAGCATTTCTAGATTTTGAGTTTTTACCATATTAGTTGCTGCTTGTAATTTTCAGATTCATACTAATAGTTGTTTATAATTATTTAGAGGTTTTGAATTTGTGCCATATTAATGACTGGCTATTTGTTAATCCCAATTTTGAGTTTGTGCCTGTTTGGATTTTCAGAAGATTTTGAGTTTGTACTTTACATGCCATATTATTTGCTGTTTGTATTTTGTTGATTTTTAATTTGTGCCATATTATTGGTTGTTCATATTTCCAGATTTTTATATTGTGCTATATTAATGGTTATTTGTATTTTCAGATTTTGAGCTTGAACCTCATGTGCTATATTTTGAATTTGTGCCTGTTTATATTTCCAGATTTTGAGTTTGTGCCATATCGTCCAGGGCCATCAGATGTTTATTCACCCTATCCACCTGGTGGTGATTGTGGTGATTTTAGCCCTCTGTCTGGCTCTGACCATTGTGGTAGAGGACCTGTGGGTGGAAGAGTTTAATGTTGTATATTTGTCACTCCAGGTAAACTATTCATACATTAGACATATTAAAACTGTATACATATCTGTCTAACATGTGCATATATATATTGGGAATTAATGGTTGGAGTCTTATATCCAAGAGGCAATCTCTGAACTGACTGTATATCCCTTATAGTGCTGAAACCAACTTCATGAATTTGCAAACTTGGCGGCTGGCCTGGATCCAACCTGTTTACATAAGCATGAAGTCTATTCCAGCACTATAAGGGTTAACTGTCTCAGAGTTGGAGTTTCCAGCTCATCGTCTGAGAATGTACCAGGCCATACCAAAGACAAAAAACACTGGTAGTAGTAAAGGCCATGATGATGATTGTTATATAAGAGAAATGTCTTGAAAACAGCATTAGGACAACAAATAAAAATAAAAGCATCAAAGATAAACTAAGTATGGTGTATTTCACAGGTTACACCTTTTGATCATGGTATCTATCAGACTTGCAATCCACATTCTGCACAAGAACTGGTTATGCCTCCAGAAACCAGAATAGGGAGTTATTAATCTTAACTGTAAGAACTTGTTTCTCAATTATTGTAAAATAAATAAGTTTAACCCTTTACCAAAGGCAAAATTTTTGACTGCCCCAAGTTTTGAAAGAGTTTGCTGACGACATTTCCTAATGTGATGAAAATTGAAAATAATCTTCTGATAGGGTAGAAATCATTGTGGAAAAAGAAAAAGCACTTTCCTTTTCACTTCCTTTCCCACAATGTTTTCCAGAGTTGTCTGCAACAAAATGATTAAAATGTCGTTATTGTTTGGTAAAAGGTAAAACTATTCTGAAATGTGCATGTATTTTATCTCCCCAGATGTTTGGACCATTTTTACAGATAGGGGCTGTGTGTATAATGACTATGTTATCTTGGACCATATCTCAAGAGTGGAACAGAATCTCAAAACTTAGTAAGTTACAATTTCACAGAACATGTGTAAATGTATTCTTACGTCAATGTATTCCTACTAAAACTGCTCATTATCTAAGAGAGCTTTAATTGTCGAAATGAAATTATTTTATGTATTAACCTTTATTATATATCATTATGTGTTTGATCAACTAAATTCGTGACTTGTATGTTTTGGGGATTTTATGATCTTTGTCAAATTTTTGTATATTAACATGCTTACACATGTAATATATACGTCTGTACCATATTTGTAAATGTTGTCTTGGCCAAAGGCATTTATATGCTGGTTTTTGCCAAATAAAGAATTGATTTGAAAAAAATTTGTAAAACTCATTCAATGATTGCTTATGCACTTACTTCACTCTAGAGGTATATGTTTCGAACCAAACTATAAAGTGTACTACATTGTCTTTATTTTGAAGCAACAATTGTTGGTTGATTAGTCACATGTGACAACCTTCTCTTAACCCTTCCAAAACAATAACGACATTTGACCATTTTGTTGCAGACGACTTAAGAAAACATTGAGGGAAAAGGAGAAATTGCTCGTAACGAGCAATTTTTTTCCTTTTCCCACAATGTTTTCTGCCCTATCAGAAGGTTATTTTCCAATTTCATCACATTTTAAAATGTCGTCTGCAAACTCTTCCAATTTGGGACAGTCGAAAATTTGTTGTTTGGGAAAGGGTTAAGAGTACAGAACTTTCAATCAGATGGCTCCTCACCTTATGGGTTCAAATCATGGTAGCAGTAGATTTGGACTTTCACGAGGGGTTCCAGGCTGACTTACATAATGTGAACGGTTCTTTCTACCTGTCTACATTGGTCCGTATGGGCAGTAAAACTATTGGGCCTTTCTCAATTAATCATGAGTCTGACATCGCCATATGGGGCCTCCATTGCCTAGTGGTTAGAGCACAGAACTTGAAATCACATGGCCCCTCTCCGCGTAGGTTCAAATCCTGAGAGGGATATGGATTTTCATGAGAGGCAGTCTCCCGACTGACTTGCGGAATGCCGATGGTTTTACCCGCCTTGACCAGCCCTTATGGGCAGTTGAGTATGGGCCTTCCTCCATCATTAAGAGTCGGGCATAACTGAAATAATGTGAATGTGATGTAAAACCCATATAAATTGTAAATTGAGATCGCAATATAATTGAAATATTATTGATACATTTAAAAACCTTAGCTTACAAACACATCTAATGATGAGGGGTCCAGGGTGGCCCAGGGGTTAAGGTGGCAGACTAAGTAGTCGTGGGTTCTGGGTTCGAGCCCCGACCACAATACTGGTTTCGTGGAAATGACCTTTGGCAAGTCACTTAAGAGTCCTAGCCTAGTACTGGTGGATTCAGGAAAACTGTTACATAATTGAAAAATTGTTGAAATTGCGTTTAACATGATACATCTAATGATGTCCCTATATGTGTTACTATTTATTCATTGTTTGTTTCAGGTCGTCGGGTTGTGTATTTATTACTGTTTTTCTGCCTGATGTCGGGCCTGTGTGCAATATTGTATATTTATTGTATTGTTTCAGGACAGCCGGTTGTGTATTTATAACTGTTTTTCTGCCTGATGTCGGGCCTGTATGTATTATTGTATATTTATTGTATTGTTTCAGGTCGTCGGGTTGTGTATTTATTACTGTTTTTCTGCCTGATGTCGGGCCTGTATGTATTATTGTATATTTATTGTATTATTTCAGGTCGTTGGGTTGTGTATTTATTACTGTTTTTCTGCCTGATGTCGGGCCTGTGTGCAATATTGTATATTTATTGTATTGTTTCAGGACAGCCGGTTGTGTATTTATAACTGTTTTTCTGCCTGATGTCGGGCCTGTATGTATTATTGTATATTTATTGTATTGTTTCAGGTCGTCGGGTTGTGTATTTATTACTGTTTTTCTGCCTGATGTCGGGCCTGTATGTATTATTGTATATTTATTGTATTGTTTCAGGTCGTCGGGTTGTGTATTTATTACTGTTTTTCTGCCTGATGTCGGGCCTGTATGTATTATTGTATATTTATTGTATTGTTTCAGGTCGTCGGGTTGTGTATTTATTACTGTTTTTCTGCCTGATGTCGGGCCTGTATGCATTATTGTATATCTATTGTATTGTTTCAGGTCGGCAGGTTGTGTATTTATAACTGTTTTTCTGCCTGATGTCGGGCCTGTATGTATTATTGTATATCTATTGTATTGTTTCAGGTCGGCAGGTTGTGTATTTATTACTGTTTTTCTGCCTGATGTCGGGCCTGTATGCATTATTGTATATCTATTGTATTGTTTCAGGTCGGCAGGTTGTGTATTTATTACTGTTTTTCTGCCTGATGTCGGGCCTGTATGTATTATTGTATATCTATTGTATTGTTTCAGGTCGGCAGGTTGTGTTTTTATTACTGTTTTTCTGCCTGATGTCGGGCCTGTATGCATTATTGTATATCTATTGTATTGTTTCAGGTCGGCAGGTTGTGTATTTATTACTGTTTTTCTGCCTGATGTCGGGCCTGTATGTATTATTGTATATCTATTGAATTGTTTCAGGTCGTCGGGTTGTGAATTTATTACTGTTTTTCTGCCTGATGTAGGGCCTGTATGCATTATTGTATATCTATTGTATTGTTTCAGGTCGGCGGGTTGTGTATTTATAACTGTTTTTCTGCCTGGTGTCGAGCCTGTATGCATAATTGTATATCTATTGTATTGTTTCAGGTCGGCGGGTTGTGTATTTGTTACTGTTTTTCTGCCTGATGTCAGGCCTGTATGTTTCACCGTTGTTTATAGACTGTCCGTGTGTTTTACCCTCCGAGAATCTCCCAAAGAAACCAAAGTTGGTGGCACATAGAGGAGCATCTTCTGTAAGTGGATTTTTATATTTGTTTGTTTTTCCTTTTTTTTTCATGTTATTTCCTTTAACCCTTTCCCAAACAACAAATTTTGACTGTCCCAAATTGAAAGAGTTTGCAGACGACATTTCAAAATGTGATAATTGGAAAAAAACCTTCTGATAGGGCAGAAAACATTGTGGGAAAAGGAAAAATTGCTCGTTACGAGCAATTTCTCCTTTTCCCACAATGTTTTCTAAAGTTGTCTGCAATAAAGTTGTCAAATGTCGTTATTGTTGGGGAAAAGGTTAAACATTGACAGGGTCCTGTGTTGCCCAGTGGTTAAGTTTGTGGACTCAGAACTAGGGGTCCCAGTTTCGAGCCTTACTGGCATCTCTGGTTTCATGGAAGTGACCTTTGGCAAGTCATTTTAGAGCCCTAGCCTTGTATTGGTGGATCAAGGAAAGCCTTTGCATAATTGGAAAATTGTTGATACGGCGTTAAACACCATGATAACAAATAATCATTGAAATTATATTAGTACAAAGGTATAAATAAAAATGTAAACAGTAAGATTCCTTTGTGTAAAAGGACAGAATCCCCCACCCCTTAAGAAAATAAGAAGTGGAGAAATAAGAAAAAGAAGATAGAAGCAGAAAAAGAAGCACAGAAATAGACAAATAGGGATAAAGATAACAGAAAATTAAAGTTATAATATCGAAAAAAAGATTTAGTGTATGCTATGTGTTGCCTTAAAGTTTCCTTGTCAAAACCTTTGATAATATTTCATTGTAAAACAGGAGAAAATGGATGTATCCTATCCCATGTGAAAAACTTAATTGCCAAACTTTTTACATACACAAAAAAAACCTTAAAATGCATCATATTATGGAGGTAAACATTGTGGGAAAAGGAGAAATTGCTCGCTTAGAGTTAGAGTTATTGATTAGCAATTTTCCAGAGTCGTCAAAAAACAAACCGGTCAAATGTCGGGTGAATTTGCTTCTAATAAGTCATATCCTCTTTCATTTATGTGGTTTTATTCAATTCCAAAATCAAGTTGTATTTTGACATTAGAATGTCTCCTTCTATTTTCAATATGCAATACAAGATACATGTTTAGTCAATAGTTATGAGATTGAATCTTATACTTATAGAACTTCTTCAACTATTATTTCTTTTTTCAGATTGCCCCAGAAAATACTGTGATAGCATTTAAGAAAGCTGCAGCGTTTAACCACGTGGCTGGCCTTGAGTGTGATGTAATGATAAGGTATGCTGTCATGTCCGAACTTAATGTTACACAACCAAAGGCTGGAAAACAAATCATATCGACTTAGATTTGGATTTAACCCTTTCCCAAATAATCACGTCATTTGACTACTTTGTTGCAGACGACTTTAGAAAACATTGTGGGAAAAGGAGAAATTGCTCGTAACAATAAACTTTTCCCACAATGTTTTCTGCCCTATTAGAAGATTATTTTCCAATTCCATCACCTTTTGAAATGTCGTCTGCAAACTCTTTCAATTTGGGACAGTCTAAAATTTGTTGTTTGGGAAAGGGTTAAGGCCATTTTCAATGGTATTGTAGTAAAAATAGAGCAATTGGGGCACCTATCCATACTCCCGATTTTACTCATAGGGGTCGTTTTTTATGCTGGGGTCAGTACTATGAAGTAAAGTATACAGTGACGTTTCGTTAATCCGAACATGTCTGTTCCTAACAAAATTTCCGGATTAACAAGTCATCCAGACTAATGTAGCAAGGCGTGGAGCAATTTCTCCTTTACCCACAATGTTTTCAAAAGTCGTCTGCAACAAACTGGTTGAAGGTCGCTATTGTTTGGTAATTGGTTAGGCAAATTACTACAAATAATTCCGTTCCCTTACAATTTTGTTCGGATTGCGAGACATCCGGATAATCGGGGTCCGGATAAACAAGGCTTGATTGTATAACATAGTACTGAACCCAATATAAATAAAGACAGCTATGATTCTACTAACCAGTTTTGCGTGATTTTCTTTTCAAGCTGCTAACTGCTTTCCCTCATAAACGTTATTGATCGATGGTGGGAGCCAATTAAATCTTGTCTCATTGATTTCATAGAATGTTCAAAAGAGAGTTGGTTAAGCTCAATTTAGAACTCGGAACTTCTGTATTCAAAGTTCGGTAGTCGATTGACTGGGCTTACGATGCTAGGCTCTATCCCCCATTAGTAAGATTCAATCAATTGTTTGCTGCCAGTCATTTCCTTTGTATCTTTTTTTTGGGGGGTAGGGGTGCTGCTTTTATTGAATCTGTGTTTTTGCTCACCAGTGATTTAAAATGCTTTTCACAACACTGATTGGATTTTTTTGGGAACAAATTCAACTTATTACAGAAGAATGATTTATCGCTTTGCCCCTATTCAAATTTTTATCCAGTGGGTTGAGGCCGGAGTTGACCAAATTACCAAATTCATGATATTTTATACTCATGCATGAATGTTATCAACTGAAATAGGGAAAAAAAAGAAAAATAGCAAGACTACCAAAATGATGAACCTTTCGATTTTCAGTGCTGGTGCTAAGGACGGTTCCAACGGAACGTTATTTTTGATGCATGACATATCTCTGGTGAGGACAACAAATATAGCGGATGTGTATCCCAACTTGGTGTCTTCACATCCGTCTAACCTTAACATAGAACAGCTGAGGAATCTCGATGCAGGATCCTGGTTTGTCAAAGTAAGTTTTTGAGATTCTACAGTCTGTCATAAGTATCGATTTGATGTGTTTTCTCGCAATCTTTAATGCATTCCCCCCATATTGAAAGTTTTCGACTGATGCAAAATGAAAGCATCAGCAGTCAATAAAAACATGAAAAACAATGTAGTTGCTTTTTATTGAGAAGAAACTATTGTTACAATAAAGATAAATTGCTCTTAAGGAGCTATTTTGACACCACTTTTTCTAAAATTGTTTGCAGCAAATGCTGCAATGTTAGGTATAATGAAATGATGGTTTTAGACTAGGATCAAATCTGTCTTTTGAACAAATTTAGTCTTGTTTCAAATTGAAACATCAGTAGATGTATTTGTTATTTATAATAAAATAGAGTTTAAGAGGTAAAGGCTACACCCCAAATCTCCGTTTTTCATTGTTTTTCAAAAACCCATTCAAGATCCATCCTTAAAGCAAGTGAAACAATGTTGACAGTGGTAGAACGTCCGCCTCTGGTACCATAGGACTCGGGTTCGATCCCTGTTAGCAGCAGGGTGAATATGAAGGGACTAACCAACAAATCAGCATGAGGACTGGTTATGTATCCAGGAAGCAGTCATCGAGAGTAAATACAATAAACTTAAAGAATTTCGTCACAAATGATGTAAAATAAAAATGGTTTGACCCTTTACCTAACGTTAAATTTTGGACTGTTCCAAATTGAAAGAGTTTGCAGATGACATTTCAAAATGTAATGAAATTGAAAAATATTCTCCTGCCAGAAAAAGGAGAAATTTCCCATTGAGAGCAGTTTCTTCTTTTCCCACAATATTTTCCAGAGTCATCTGCAACAAACTGGTCAAATGCTGTTTCGTTATTGTTTGGTAATGGGTTAAACTAAACTAAGTCAAACATGTTGTTTTTCTTTCATATCCAGGAAGATCCATTTGGAACAATCAACAGCATTCCATCTGAGGACAGACAACTTTATGTCGGTCAGCGGATAGCCCTGTTTAGTGAGGTGTTGGAGATTGCCAAAAATAGTAGTAAATTTGTGTTGTTTGACATGGTAAATCCACCCGAGGGTCATAAACACTACAACGATCTCCATCTACGTGTGATAGACACAATAAAGAAGTCAGGGATTGATCCGTCTCTAGTAAGTGTGTGAATATAACACTGGCCTTCCGATTGTTTTCAGATCATTTTTTGCCTGTGGACTAACACTTTACCAAACAATAACAACATTTTACCAGTTTGTTGCAGAAGACTCTGGTAATCATTTTTGGAAAGGAAGAAATTGCTCGTGGCGAGCAATTTCTCCTTTTCCCACAATGTTTTCTACCCTATCAGAAGATTATTTTCCAATTTCATCACATTTTGAAGTGTCGTCTGCAAACTTTTTAGCGTTTGGTAAAGGGATAAAAAAAAACGGTCTATTTTGGAAATGGTGGGCACAAATATATATCATAGTTGCACTTTAAATAAGAACACCATTCTTTTCAATCTGAACACATCGGGTTTATCCAATGAAAACACCTCTGAAATTATAGGGATGACACCATATTGTCTCCCGAGGAATGACATCATTTCACTTTCGATTTCAAAAATAAGATCTTAAATGTGAAATCTAAAAAGTCGTTTAATTTGATTAAGGAAACAACTATATATGTCGCAACTTTTAATTTTGCTATTTTGTATGAGTTTCCGATAAAAAATGACTTAAAGGGATGTCAAACACTTCCATATACATTGAACTACTTAACTTGCACGCTTAGAAAAGGTGTTAATCACCGGGGCCAATTTACCCAAAAAACTGTAACCCTACACTTATATCCGAGGTGTATTTACAGCTCACGTAAATACCCGAGTAGTTCCGATTGCATTCTTCTATACCAAAAGCAATTCATTTCGTGTTGTTATCCTTTGAATTTCCAAAGACCAATGGAAGTGAAAGCTTCCCTCACTGATAGTGGATAAATGAATTATGTAAACTTTGTATGGCATTCAACACCATATCAGCAACACTTTCAGCTATATTGCAGCATTGCTGGTATTCACTTTTATTAGGCAAGAGGTCTGAGGTGTCTATTTAAAGGTTGATTCCAAGCAAAAAAGCCACTGATGGGTGTTGAACCTGGAACCCATGAATAAGATGACCTCCTAGTTAACCCTTTCCCAAAAAATGACAACATTTGACCACTTTGTTGCAGACGACCTAGAAAACTTTGTGGGAAAAGGAGAAATTGCTCTTAACGAGCAATTTCTCCATTTCCCACAAGGTTATCTCCTCTATCTGAAGAATATTTTTCAATTTCATCACATTTTAAAATGACGTCTGCAAACTCTTTCAATTTGGAACAGTCGAAAATTTGTTGTTTGGGAAAGGGTTAAGCACTCTGCCTCATAAAACAAACTTTAACATCACCACTGGAAGAGTATGTATAAGGTCATTAAGGGACATTACTGGCTTTATTCCAGAGAAAACTGCATTATAAAAAAAATTGTATTGATTTCTCTATATTTAGATATATTGGATGGGTGAGTCTGGGCTTGGCAGTCGAATAGAGGAGTTTACAAAGATCTACGGAGGGAAGCAGGATATAGCCTATATGATAGAGAACAACTATACAGGGCTCAACTTGATAAACGGTGACGCTTCACTTAACTTATTAAGGTAAGAAAATGTCCTGTGTGACTCTGTGGTTAAACTTACTGAGGTAAGGAAGAAAGACATAGCCTATCTGATAGAGAACAACTATACAGGGCTTAACCTGATAAACGGGGACGCTTCACTTAACTTATTAAGGTGAGAAAATGTCCTGCGTGACTCTGTGGTTAAACTTACTGAGGTAAGGAAGAAAGACATAGCCTATCTGATAGAGAACAACTATACAGGGCTTAACCTGATAAACGGGGACGCTTCACTTAACTTATTAAGGTGAGAAAATGTCCTGCGTGACTCTGTGGTTAAACTTACTTATGTAAGGAAAGGTCCTGTGTTACTCTGTGGTTAAACTTACTGAGATGGCAATGCCAGGATTGTCAAGATTCCTATGTCTTTTAAAATCTGAGCTTTTTGATACTGTTGATGAACTTTGATCCACATTTATATAATCGGTCAAATTGTCATCTTCTGTGTGGTTCGTGTAAATGACATTAAAAACGCATATTTGACCTTAAATTAATGTATAATGATGATACGTTCATTCTTGTTAGTTAGAAGGAACCTATGTAAAGTGTATGTTACTGAAAAAAACTTTTAAATTCAACTGAAGTCAACTTTATTTGGCAACGAAATCTGCCACTGGCCATCCACGAAATATGGCAAAAACCTAAATTATAACAATAGAAAGATATACTTATTTTTAATCAAATTTGTTAACCTGCTCGAACATGCCAGATCTTATGGCTGGTCAACACTGAAATGTAACTCAGTTGATAATTTAAAGGTATTAGATCCTTTTTTATGTATCCAATATAAACCGTTGGAATTAGAGGAGATATTGTTTGTTGAAAAAAAGGGGGACATTTTGTCACATTGGTTTTGTAACCGTTTAGATGTTTATGCTTTAGATAGATAAATGAGATGTATGTATTTGATTCATTCCTTGTAACAAACAATTTCTCCTTTAGTCACATTGTCACAATGGGTTTTTTGCCCAGAACCTGACATGACATGTTATACATTTGTTTCGTACTGTAAAATTTTCTTCTGCAACTGTTTGGACAAATATCCACATAGGTTTAAATCCGAGTGACGGCATTTAGAATTTCACGAGAGGTCGTCTCCCGACTGACTTATGAAATGCCGATGGTTTTCTACCGGGCTTAACCAGTCCTTATGGGCGGTTGAGTATTGGGCCTTCTTCCATCATTAAGAGTCAGGCATCGCTACATAACTGAAATAATGTTGATGTGATGTAAAACCCATATAAACTGGGCAAGTCTGTTCTTTGCTCTACCATGTTTATATACATTTCAGAGAGTACCGAAGTCAGAACTTGTCTACGCTGGTGTACCTCGTCAATATGGGGTGGTTATACTCGTTCTATTGGTGTTTGGGGATCTCATACACTCACTCAGACTTTATACAGAACCTTGACTCCATGGAGGCACCTGTCTGGCAACTTGTAAGTCTCACATAATTCTGCCTAACAGTGCTGTAGATATTAAAATCTATTTGACAAATTCTATTGTATTGGTACACTTTAGAATTATCTTGTTGAGGCATTTCTAATGATTACCCGATGGGGTCCTGCGTGGCCCAGTGGTTAAGGTTGCGGACTGAGAACTTGGGGATCCCAGGTTTGAGCCCCACTGACCCTCTCTAGTTTAGTGGGGTGACCTTTGGCAAGTCATTTCAGAGCCTTAGCCTAGTACTGGTTGATCCAGGAAAGCCGTTTCTTAACTGAAAAATTGTTGATACGGCGTTTAACACCATACAAAGAAATGATTACCCACAATAAAGGGTTTAAAGTAGTAATAAAGTTGTAAGCTATTTGAATGCATCTTCTATATCAAGATGCCCAATAGAGATAGACCATTTTGCCAAATTTATAAAAGAAGAAAAAACAAATAAATGTGACAAATTTGAAAAAACTTATAAAGGTATCGGAGGAGAAATTTTGACCTACAATATGAAGTGAAATGTTGTAATTAGAAAAATTCCTCTTGATAAGTAATTTCACCTTTTCTTTAACGCTTTGATTTAAATATAAATTCAAGTGGATATGAAATAAGAACATAAGTGCAGTGCATATTTTTCTTATATTCAAGCCACTCCTTGTCCAAGTTAAAGATTGATGTTTATCCAAGTCTTAAGACACTTTATTATAAATCCTATATTTTTGTTACCCATTCATAGAAAATATATAGAAAGACATGGACCAGTAGTAACAGTTGCGGTCTTAAGATGCTGGAATAGGGTCAGGGTTCGTTCCCTGAAGGTTCCTCTAGGTTCGTGGGAATGCCCTTTTGCAGGACACCCTTTGAGCCCTAGCCTAGTACAGGTGAATCTAGGAAAAGAGGAACATAACTGAAAAACTGTTGACATAACATTTAAGCCTATTATATAAAAGAAATGCAGACACAAAGAAAATACGCCTGATACCTGATCCTGTGGTGTAAATATTTGGAAGGGGATATGAATCAAAGGTTCAATGCGCTACTATAGTAAGTGCTTCATTTTGGAATGTAGTTGGAAGCATTTATCTCAGAACTTTTCTTATGTTTTAAAGAAGGGGATATGAATGTAAAACGGAGCAATTTTCTATGATATTTTCAATTTTCAGACACCCAGTGTGTATAGAGTTCTGTGGATAACCGTTGACACTATATCAGCACTAGCTATAACAACCATCTTTATATTTCATAGGTATGTATTTGTGTAGTGATAGTCGGTCATTTATCATGTTAATTGATTAGTTGTTATTATTTCCACATTTCTTAACAAGCAATTTCTCCTTTCCTGCTCTATCAGAAGATTATATTTCAATTTCATCACATTTTGAAACGTCGTCTGCAAACTCTTGCAATTTGGGACCGTCGAAAATTTGGCGCTTGGTAAAGGGTTAAATCTGAAAATTCCTTCAAAAATTGTGCATAGAATATGTACTCAAAGTGAAATTATTATTGACATATAAGGGTAATTTCAGTATTCGCGATTGTATGATTACTTGAAGAAGAGAACAAATATTAAAAATAAACATTTTGAAGGCTTGTGAGGGGCCTCCGTGGCCTAGTGGTCAGAGTACAGAACTTGAAATCACATGGCCCCTCTCCGCGTGGGTTCAAATCCTGAGAGGGATATGGATTTTCATGAGAGGCAGTCTCCCGACTGACTTACGGAATGCCGATGGTTCTACCCGCCTTGACCAGCCCTTGTGGGCAGTTGAGTATGGGGTCTTCCTCCATCATTAAGAGTCGGGCATCGCTACATAACTGAAATAATGTTGATGTGATGTAAAACCCATATTAAAAAAATGTAATGCAATGTGTCAATTGAATCAAAAGAGAAAATGTTCCCAACAAGATACGCTACTTTTGTTGTAACTTCTACTTACATGGAGGTCATGTGTTACTTGTATTGTATTGTGTAATTGTAAAGTTGCTTGAATATGCCTAGCGTTAAAATGAGCCTATGAACCCTGCCTTTATCTTTATTGTGTTTGTCGTATTGACAAGTGACCATATTGTGTTACTTGTATTGTATTGTGTAATTGTAAAGTTGCTTGAATATGCCTAGCGTTAAAATGAGCCTATGAACCCTGCCTTTATCTTTATTGTGTTTGTCGTATTGACAAGTGACCATATTGTGTTACTTGTATTGTATTGTGTAATTGTAAAGTTGCTTGAATATGCCTAGCGTTAAAATGAGCCTATGAACCCTGCCTTTATCTTTATTGTGTTTGTCGTATTGACAAGTGACCATATTGTGTTACTTGTATTGTATTGTGTAATTGTAAAGTTGCTTGAATATGCCTAGCGTTAAAATGAGCCTATGAACCCTGCCTTTATCTTTATTGTGTTTGTCGTATTGACAAGTGACCGTATTGTGTTATTTGTATTGTATTGTGTAATTGTAAAGTTGCTTGAATATGCCTAGCGTTAAAATAAGCCTATGAACCCTGCCTTTATCTTTATTGTGTTTGTCGTATTGACAAGTGACCATATTGTGTTACTTGTATTGTATTGTGTAATTGTAAAGTTGCTTGAATATGCCTAGCGTTAAAATGAGCCTATGAACCCTGCCTTTATCTTTATTGTGTTTGTCGTATTGACAAGTGACCATATTGTGTTACTTGTATTGTATTGTGTAATTGTAAAGTTGCTTGAATATGCCTAGCGTTAAAATGAGCCTATGAACCCTACCTTTACCTTTATTGTGTTTCTTGTATTGACAAGTGACCATATTGTGTTACTTGTATTGTATTGTGTTATTGTGAAATTGCTTGAATATGCCTAGCGTAAAAATGAGCCTATGAACCCTGCCTTTATCTTTATTGTGTTTGTCGTATTGACAAGTGACCATATTGTGTTACTTGTATTGTATTGTGTAATTGTAAAGTTGCTTGAATATGCCTAGCGTTAAAATGAGCCTATGAACCCTGCCTTTATCTTTATTGTGTTTGTCGTATTGACAAGTGACCGTATTGTGTTATTTGTATTGTATTGTGTAATTGTAAAGTTGCTTGAATATGCCTAGTATTAAAATGAGCCTATGAACCCTGCCTTTATCTTTATTGTGTTTGTCGTATTGACAAGTGACCATATTGTGTTACTTGTATTGTATTGTGTAATTGTAAAGTTGCTTGAATATGCCTAGCGTTAAAATGAGCCTATGAACCCTGCCTTTATCTTTATTGTGTTTGTCGTATTGACAAGTGACCATATTGTGTTACTTGTATTGTATTGTGTAATTGTAAAGTTGCTTGAATATGCCTAGCGTTAAAATGAGCCTATGAACCCTGCCTTTATCTTTATTGTGTTTGTCGTATTGACAAGTGACCATATTGTGTTACTTGTATTGTATTGTGTAATTGTAAAGTTTGCTTGAATATGCCTAGCGTTAAAATGAGCCTATGAACCCTGCCTTTATCTTTATTGTGTTTGTGGTATTGACAAGTGACCATAATGTGTTACTTGTATTGTATCGTGTAATTGTAAAGTTTGCTTGAATATGCCTAGCGTTAAAATGAGCCTATGAACCCTGCCTTTATCTTTATTGTGTTTGTGGTATTGACAAGTGACCATAATGTGTTACTTGTATTGTATTGTGTAATTGTAAAGTTTGCTTGAATATGCCTAGCGTTAAAATGAGCCTATGAACCCTGCCTTTACCTTTATTGTGTTTGTTGTATTGATAAGTATCCATACTGTATTTCCAGATGTCGGCTATTCAAGATGAAGTACGGTCCAGAGCAGGTTTCCCTCAATTCCAATTCCGCCGGTAACAGTTGGGGCAAGAGACATTCCCGTCGATCGATGAAGGAGAAGTTAATTCTCAAGGACGTTCCGATGAATATTTACGATTTTGAGCCAGATGAGGATATCGGGATCTCCAGCAATGGCTACGATGCCACCGTCAATATAGCAGACGGTCGTGCACTCGCGGAGGAATTTCAAAGAAACAGAGCTAGTTACCATAGCAACATAAGTGAAGGAACAAGTGTGATCAGTTCTCATGACGGAAATAGGAACAGTTTTGTGGACGGGGCACCCAGTGAAAATGGCGATGGGTTTCATAGCAACAGGGGTAGTTTCCATAGTAATATATATCAAACAGAGGCTGAGATAGCTTGAGAATTATCATTCCGTGGATAGTGTATGGTCATGTGTATAGGGGTGGGTTGGTAAAGGAATTTTATCCATAATACATGTTTTCCAAGATCATTTGGATTCAGTGGGGGGAAATCAAGTTGTAGATTTGAGAAAAGAATGGTTGCCAAACCCTTGATTTGGGTTTTCAAACAGGTACATCTTCCTTGTAACTTACTTTTCGGAAGCCGTTTCAGTGAGCATCAAGGGTTTTCCTCTCGATGGCCTAATGATTGATATAAGTCTCTGAGTGTTCCGGGATTTACAGTTCAGGGTGGAAAATTATTGATGCTAGCTGAAACCGCTTCCGACTTACCTTATGATAGGCATTATCCGATAAAAAACAAGTAAGTTATAAGGAAGATGAACCTTTTTGAAAACATTAATTGAGGGTTTGGCGGCCATTTTTTTCTCCAATCTGACCATGTGATTTCCTCCATTGGGATTTAAGATAATTATGTAAGAATTTTTCCTTAGCTTACCTGTATTGCATAAGTTTATAAGGTACAACTTTCCATGTTGTTATATGCTTTTGGGATACTAGAAAGCTTCTAGAAACAATCACAAAAAGGGAATCATTTCCAGAAATTCCCTAGAATTGCCATAGTTGAAATATATTGTGATGTACCATTAAACCCTTAGAATGCTGGGTAGTTTTCTAAAAATAGATTTATGTGTTGTCTGCTTTCCAAAACCTTAGATATCTGCTTAATTTTGAGGATGAAAGATACTCAGACTAGCAAACGGGTTAGACCACAGGCCAGTCGCCAATTTATTTGGCGGCTGGCCTGGATCTAACCTGTTTGCATAAGCATGAAGTTGGTTCCAGGACGATAAGGGTTTAAATGGCCTCAATGAGAAGGATTTGCATTATCCAATATTTGTTGTGTATACTTGGTGCAAATTTTGGGTTCCTTATATCCATATTTGGTTTATATCATAACTTGACCATATCTTTATTGGGTATGTACTATTTTTTATTGACATCCATATTGGGTATGTACTTCGTTTTGACATCCATATTGGGTAGAGATCTTGATTGTCTTGTATCTGTGTTATGCAATGGGGTGGTTTGATATCCGTTTTCGATGTAAATCTTCATTGTCTTTCAAACTTCCAAAATGTTAATACAAGATATACTTCTATTTGATCTGATATATTTCTATTTGATCTAAGCAATTTGTCAAATACTTCCGAGTAATTTGTTGCTATTTTTATTATGTATTAACCCAATCCTTTTTTTGTATAATTGAAATTTGTTACTGAAAATAAAAAAAACTAGCAGAAAATATATTTCCTCTATGATATTAGGTAGAGATCATTTTGACCAAATGATTTAGCGGACTTAAAACTTGTGGGAAAAGGAAAAATTGCTCGTTACGTTATTGTTTGGGACAGGGTTAAATGTTTCCTGTTTTTTCATTTCTAGGCTTATCAGTAACAGAGGCACATATAAGTATATTGATATCATGTAAGACCCTAGCAAACAAACTTAAAAGTTAGAAATTACTATTATTGTGCCATGTCATGAATCAAGCAAACTACTTCATTGTGATTGTCATTGTTGTAGGTTACAGGAAGTACCTTTTTTGATTATCTTCACTTGTGATATTTGACTTACTTCAAACAAGTGTTTGTGTGTTACAAAACTGCTTTTGGCGTTTGCGAAACTGCTTTAGCATTTATAAAACAGCTTTAGCGTTTATAAAAACAATTTATACATTAATGTGGGTTCCAATCCCTTTAACAATCAAACCTCATTTAGATTTTTGGGGAGAGTCCTGCATGACCCGTGGTTCGGGCGAAGGTCTTAGTACCCAGCAGGTCCCAGGTTTGAGCCCCAACCGGCCACTGGATCTCTGGCCTTGTAGAGTGTCCTTAGGCAAGACACTTCAGAGCTTTAGCCTAGCACTGATGAAATGAGGAAAGCTGTAAGATAATGTGAAAATTGTTGACACTGCATTAAGCCCCATATAAACAAATAAACCATATGTGTGAAGGAAAGTGTTTGTGTAATCATGATTGTAAGGCACAATGTATATCATGCTTAATGCGTACGGGTAAACTATATATTCTTTATATCATCGAAACCCTGAAGGAACTGTTGTGTAGAAGGCATCTTCTTTTAATCATTGTGTCAAGCATAAATGAGTAGATATTTAACATTGTGATTGAATGTTGTTGATGAGCCTCGTAAGCTCATTTGTTAGCGTGTCTAACTTTGGAAACATGTATCCTGAGATCGAGATCGGATTGATCAATATTCTTTCCAACAGTTGTTAATTAACCCTTTCCCAAACAATAAGGATATTTGATCACTTTGTTGCAGACGACTTTAAAATATTATTGTGGGAAAAGGAGAAATTGCTCATTATTGAGCAATTTTTCCTTTTCCCATAATGTTTTCCGCCCTATCAGAGGATTATTTTCCAATTCCATCACATTTTGAAATGTCTTCTGCAAAATCTTTCAATTTGGGACAGTTGAAAATGTGTTGTTTGGGAAAGGGTTGAAGTCAATGCGCCATGATTTATTTGCAGATTTGTTCATCTCTCATTGTATGATAAACTATATTTGTTTGGGAAAACCAGTGTGTTGCTTGGGAAAAATGTTTTGGTGTACTGGTTAGAAAATACCAGAAGCATGGATTGGTGCGCTGACTGCAGCAAAAAGACTGTTGAAAATTGTGTTGAGCTCCGATCAATACAACAAATTTATTTAGTAATCTGAAAGAACTAAATGTATTTGAGGGTTCAATGCAAGTCTAGTAAGTGTTTCACATTTCTAAAGGTCTTATTACAGTCTTGGAAGAAACCTGGTATTGTCCAATCGTAACATGTACAGTTCTTCTTACTATGCATTGGTGCTAGAGAAATTCAGTACACAGTTTGGAGGAAAATATTTAACATATCCTTTTTATTCTTTTTTTGTAAAAGTTTAACCCTTATAGTGTTGGAACCGACTTCATGCTTATGCAAACAGGTTAGACCAAGACCAGCCGCCAAGTAAATTTTAACCTGTTTGCTACTCTGGGTATCTTTCCTCAACAAAATTAAGCAGATATTTAAGCTTTTGGATAGCAGATGGCACAAAATCTTATTTTTTAGAAAATTACCAAGCATTCGAAGGTTTAAAATATCTGAACATGTATAACTTCATGTCATCATAACTGTACCCTTTTTAACTCTTTCCCAAACAATAACGACATTTGACGACTGTGTTGCAGACGACTTTAGAAAACATTGTGGGAAAAGGAGAAATTGCTCCTAACGAGTCCTTTTCCCACAATGTTTTCTGCCCTATCAGAAGATTATTTTCCAATTTCATCACATTTTGAAGTGTTGTCTGCAAACTCGTACAATTTGGGACAGTCGAACATTTGTTGTTTGGGAAAGTGTTAAAGTATGTTTATTAATGTTATGCATCAGTGGATATTAATATGTCAGATCTTGTTAGAAATTGCATGTTGCAATCATCCGCCTTTGATGTGATATATGTAGCAAAATATCAAATTTATTTGTCGAAACATTGTAGAAAAAGCAGATATTTTTTGTTTGTTGTTAGAAGCGAATGTCTTCTGGATCTGTGATAGAGTTAATTAGATGTAATTACAGACACAAACAATTATGCCATAACTTATGCTTTATTCCATTACTGAATTTATTCTCGCAACGAAATATTACAAATGTTTATGTAACGGAAACTATCAATGACAAACAGGGATTCTGTGTGGACTGTTTCCATCCTTAACCCATTACCAAACAATAACGACATTTAACCAGTTTATTGCAGATGGCTTTGGAAAATATTCTGGGAAAAGAAGGAATTGCTGTTAATGAGCAATTTCTCCTCTTCCCACAATGTTTTCTCCCCTATCAAAAGATTACCCTTTCAATTTCATCATAATTTAAAATGTCGTCTGCAAACTCTTTCAATTTGGGACATTTGGAAATTTGGCATTTGGTAAAGGGTTAAATCAATTTTAAGATGGTGGCAATTTATCAATTGTTACAATTAGCTATTGTGGCTGTTAAACTAGAATAATTGAAAAGTTAATTTTGCGATAATTATGTACTGGGTTGTAAGAGTTTTGTTGTTGTTAAAGCAGGGCAATTTTTTGGTGTGTGTTTGAAGTAAAAATTTGTGTTTGTTGTTAACCAAAAAAGGGCCATAACCCCTTTAGGTGTGAATAATCGAGTGGGCTTATGCTGATTGGAATCATAAGCTTATAGGGATATTGTTGATTTCCTTTCTTTGTGAAATGTTTTCATGTATTACATGTTCTTACATATCAAATAGCAATACTATATTTACTTCTGCATTTTAATAAACTTTCTTGAAGCATTATATTGTATTCAAGTTGAGTGGTATAATCTATGGTATCAGAGAGTCTTGAATAGATTTGATGCAATTGCTTTTGTTTCATTTGGTTAGGACAGTACTGTAGAAACCCAAACATGACAGTACTGTAGAAACCAGAACAGTACTGTAGAAACCAAGACAGGACAGTACTGTAGAAACCAAGACATAACAGTACTGTAGAAACCAAGACAGGAGAGAACTGTAGAAACCAAGACAGAACAGTATAGTATAAACCAAGACAGGACAGTACTGTAGAAACCAAGACAGGAGAGAACTGTAGAAACCAAGACAGAACAGTATTGTTTAAACCAAGACAGGACAGTACTGTAGAAACCAAGACAGGACAATACTATAGAAACCCAAGACAGAACAGTACTGTTGAAATCAAGACAGAACAGTACTGTAGAAACCAAGACAGGACAGTACTATAGAAACCAAGACATAACAGTACTGTAGAAATCAAGCCAGGAGAGAACTGTAGAAACCAAGACAGAACAGTATTGTAAAAACCAAGACAGGACAGTACTGTAGAAACCAAGACAGGACAGTACTATAGAAACCCAAGACAGAACAGTACTGTTGAAATCAAGACAGAACAGTACTGTAGAAACCAAGACAGGAGAGAACTGTAGAAACCAAGACAGAACAGCATTGTATAAACCAAGACAGGACAGTGCTGTAGAAACCAAGACAGGACAGTACTGTAGAAACCAGGACAGTACTGTAGAAACCAGGACAGTACTGTAGAAACCAGGACAGTACTGTAGAAACCAAGACAGGACAGTATTATAAAAACCAAGACAGAACAGTACTGTAGAAACCAAGACAGAACAGTACTGTAGAAACCAGGACAGTACTGTAGTTACCAGGGCAGTACTGTAGAAACCAAGACAGGACAGTACTGTAGAAACCAAGTCAGGACAGTTCTGTAGAAACCAAGACAGATAAGTACTGTAGAAACCAAGACAGGACAGTACTGTAGAAACCAAGACAGTACAGTACTTTTGAGTGCTGTATAGACCAGGGTACCGTTTTACTAAACAACTTACGGAAAATATTTGCGTAAGTCATAACAGATAAACATGGATAGCGTCTTTAATAGAAATACAATATTGCAATGTGACACGTCATTGGAAGCGTCTCGGAGAGACGCTTCCAATGATGTGTTACTTTGCAATATTGCTTAGCCCAATACTGAAATAAGGGTAATTGTTGTTTTAGACTTACGCAAATCTTAAGCGTAAACTGTTTAGTAAAACGGTACCCCAGTACTGTAGAAACCAAGACAGGACAGTACTGTAGAACCTAAACAGTACAGTTTTGTAGAAACCAAGACAGGACAGTACTGTAGAACCTAAACAGTACAGTTTTGTAGAAACCAAACCAGTACAGTACTTTGGAAAGCTATATTAACCAGTACTGTAGAACCCAATATAAAACAGTACTGATACCCAGAGCTTTTGAATGTGATAGATTTAAAGTTGGGTTGTCTATCATTATACATTTTTGACCAATTAATTCTATAACAGGCTTAATTATCAACTCTCATTATAACGGGTGTGTTGGTGTTTGTTTTAACTTGCCATTGTATGTTTTACGTATGCATTGCAGTCTGTGTTATTCACTCGAAATATAAACAAGAATTAAAATTTGGTGTTATCATTTTTGTAATAAAACGGTTTTTTTTTCTATTTGTAATCCATTTCTTTTTTCATGTCCTTTTCGGGTGGAGAAGTCTGCTTCAAAGCAGTCTGATGTTTCGTTGAACTTGGGTATGAGATTTTGGACAATCTGACCCGACGTCTTAGCAAAATAGATAAGTACCAATTTAATCCTTTCCCAAACAATAACGACATTTGACCACTTTGTTGCAGACGACTTTAGAAAACATTGTGGGAAAAGGAGAAATTGCTCGTAACAAGCAATTTTTCCTTTTCCCACAATGTTTTCTGCCCTAACAGAAGATTATTTTCCAATTTCATCACATTTTGAAATGACGGCTGCAATCTCCTTCAATTTGGGACAGTCGAAAATTTGTTGTTTGGGAAAGGGTTAATGTTAAGGGTCAAATCATCCAGACTTAAGTCAGCCGGGAGACTTCATGTCGTGGAAGCAGAAATTGGCTCCCTCATTATAAATTCAGTGTTATAAATAAAAGCCGAATTAATTACTATATATCGATTGTGACGGAAGCTTTCTATGTTCACTCTCGATGACTGCTACCTGAATACTAAACCAGTGCTCGCGCCGATTTGTGGGTTTTTTATCTCCCCGCTAACGGGGATCCCATCCGGGACCCTCGGTAACAGAGGTCGGCGCTCTATTGCACCATTGTCGCATATATATTTACCGTGCTTAACCCTTTCCCAAACAATAACGACATTTAACCACTTTGTTGCAGACGACTTTAGAAAACAATGAGGGAAAATGAGAAATTGCTCGTAACGAGCAGTTTCTTCTTTTCCCACAATGATTTCTGCCCTATCTGAAGATTGATTTTTCAATTTCAACACATTTTGAAATGCCCTCAATTTGGGACAGTCGAAAATTTGTTGTTTGGGAAAGGGTTAACCAAGCTATGTACGTAAAGGAGCAACGCTCTGATATCGATTATATCCCTGTACAAAATTATCACATTTAACTATAATACCACTTGTTGTAAGCTTTTTGAAATAACAAAAGATCATTTGATAATTTTCAATGTACATGTCACTATCTTCAAGACATGTTTTTTACACAGGACGTCTCGTTTTAATAGGAGACAGACAGTGAAGATGCAGATCAACCTTATATTATATTAAAACAATCTTAACCGGATCGACCGTTTTGAGTATGACAACAATCTAATCCGGATCGATCGTATGTTGTATTAGAACAGGCTAATCCGGCTCGGTATGGTTAGTATAGATCGAGATAAAAAAAAATCCAATAATTGTTGTCACGCACGCGCAAGGGTTTTTTTTACCCCCCCCCCCCCCTTTCTGTAAAAACATTGGTTGCTATAGAAACGGAATATTGGTCTAACAGTCGGTAAACAAAGTCACGTGTTTAGACATCACGTATGGAACGTTAACGTGTTGAAAGTCAGTCATGGAGATCCAACGATCATTAAGCCATCCGCTCCCATCGTACGTCATTGTCTTTGAACGAATGTGTTGTTTGAACTTCATTCATTTCACATCGATTGTGGCGGAAGCTTGAAGCTTATTCAATCCACTCTTGATGACTGCTTCCTGGATACTAAACCAATACTCGCTCCGATTTGATAGCTAGTCCCAGCGGGCATTTTTATACCTCGCCTGACGTGGATCGAACCCGGGACCCACGATACAAGAGGCCGACGCCCTACCACTGTCGAACAATAACTTATTTTATATTGATTGCTATAAAAGCTTGAAACTTATCAAATCGACTATCGATGACTGCTTCCTGGATACTAAACCAATAATCGCTCCGATTTGATAGCTAGTCCCGCCAATTTTCCCCCTCGCTTAACGTGGATCGAACCCGGGACCCTCAGTACGAGAAGCCGACGATCAAACCTGCACCGCCGTCGCCCACAACGTGACGGATGACGATTTCGTAAATATGTCGATATAAGGAGAAATTACTCGTCTTGGTCCAGCAGGGACCCAATGATATTGAAGGACAAACTGACTCGATTTCCAATCTGAGTCATTTAATTGGAGAGTTACCCATTTCATTACAATTATTTCTGCTCGATTTGGTTAAACGAGAATGTGGTGCCTTGAACTTGCTGTTTGTAATACTATAGTTCATCGCGGGGCAATCAATAATCGTACTCTATCTATACCAATCGGAACTACTCTGGTATTTCCGTCAGCTGTGAAATACATAATATGTTTTCATTGGATAAACCCGATGTGTTCAGATTGTATCTATACACGATAGCGGTGTTAGCTTTGATATAGACGCCATCGAGAGAGACATAGCTGGAAATAGTTATTGGCAAACCTTGCTCACGATTTCTTCAGTTTATATGTATTTGTCTATTGATATATCGAGGGTTCAGTGCAATACTATAGTAAGTACTTCGTGTGTTTGAAGCACTTACTTTAGTCTTGCATTGAACCCTCGATATACAGTGGGAATATCTGTACCTCGAACTTCTGGTTGTCGAATTCCTCCATACGTCGAAGTAAATTCTGGTTCCCGAATCATCTGGGTACCGTTTTACTAAACAGTTTACGCTTAAGATCTGCGTAAGTCTAAAACAACAATTACTCTTATTTCAGTATTGGGCTAAGCAATATTGCAAAGTAACACATCAATGGAATCGTCTCTCCGAGACGCTTCCAATGGCGTGTCACATTGCAATATTGTATTTCTATTAAAGACGCTATCCATGTTTATCAGTTAAGACTTACGCAAATATTTTCCTTAAGTTGTTTAGTAAAACGGTACCCTGTACTTTATCTGTGTTTATATTCTTGACATCTCTGTGTGAACATTTTCATTGGTTCCCTCGAACTTCGAAATATACAGTTTCGAGTGTATTAAACCCTTTACCAAATGCCAAATAGTCGACTGTCTCAAATTAAAAGAGTTTACAGACGACATTTGAAAATGTGATGAAATTAAACAACAATCTTCTGATATGGCAGAAAACATTGTGGGAAAAGGTTAAATTGCTTGTTACGAACAGTTTCTCCTTTTCCCACAACATTTTCCAGAGGCGTCCACAACAAACTGGTCAAATGTCGATATTGTTTGGTAACTGGGTTAAACTTTGATGAACCAATTTCATTTTGCTGCTGACGCATACTTCAAATATGAAACGGGCTCATTCTGGCATCGCCGAGAGATGGGCAGAGTACCTGCGAATCAGTCTCTATTTATATATATCCATATATGTGTTTTTACATCGCCTCAACATCATTTGAGTTATGTTTCGATGTTCGACTCTTAATGATGGAGGAAGGCTCCCATTCTCAACTGCCCATAAGGACTGGTCAAGCCGGTGGAACCATTCGCATTCCGTAAGTCAGTCGGAAGATTACCTCTCTTGAAAATCGAAATGTCCGTCATGAATCGGTCTCTACATAGTCTCCCCGCATGCTAAACGTGAAAGATAATAACTGTACTGCGTCGTACGTACGGTGCTACGTTGTAAATGTGGTTGTATATTTGGTGCCACACATTGAATGTGGCACTGCACCTTAATATTCATGCCGCTGCATAAGTGCAAGCCGTAAATGTTACACCACAACGTTAGTTCGGTTCGTCATCATAGATATGGCACCATACTGTAAGGTATGCAAGGTACCAACAGTATCGAGCCGCCACTGTGGTGTCGTTACATAAATGTGGGAGCGCGCTAAAGATGTGGTGTCACCAAGGAAGTGTGGTACCAGCCGTTTTTATAGAGCAGTTGCTGTGGTGTCATAACATAAATATGGGACCCCGCTGAAAATGTGGTGTCACCAAGGAAGTGTGGTACCAGTCGATTTTATAGAGCCGTTATTGTGGTGTCGTTACAAAAATATGGGACACCGCTGAAAATGTGGTGTCACCAAGGAGGTGTGGTACCATAACCATAGAACTGTTACGGTGATGCCCTTGCGTTACCCCATTACCAAACAATAACGACATTTGACATGTTTGTTGCAGACGACTATGGAAAACATCGTGGGAAAAGGATAAATTGCTTTCAACGAGCAATTTCTCATTTTCCCAAAATGTTTCCTGCCCTATATGAAGATCATTTTCCAATTTCATCACATTTTGAAATTCTGTCTGCAAAAGTAGAGTGTCGCGTTGTTCATAAGAGTTGCTCCTAAGTGAAGTGTCAAAAACATAGCATCGTGAAGACAGTGTTATAACACACCGTTAAGTGTGTTGCTACATTTGCGGCGCTGCAAGGGTTCCAAAGGGTGGTCCGGTGTTATATTTGTTTACCACGTGACAACGCTTGTTGTCTGTTATGCGTGCGATGTGTGTGTTAAAATGTGAAATTAGAAACGTGCTACCGCGTACAATCCTTTAAATAATACTCAATTAGCAACCGTGCAAAGGTCTGACTTATGAAACAATGGTCGGAAGTGAATCATGTCTTCTTTCCTATTAGACTTTTTAAAGGTAGACAGCATTTTCTTTGAACTTCTTAGAGCTGAGGATGAGACGTTGCATAAAGATAAATGAATAATATATATTTTTTTTAATCTAGATCTATGCCTTACATATAGGTACAAGAGGTCGCACATCATTCGAAGCTCAGTCGATAGCTAGCGTGTTCGCTAAAGAAAATATGGAACCCTTGTGCGAGATCCCGGCGTAGTTCAGGGCTGGCTTAATCAAGTGCCCGTATTGCCCAGCTTGTCCAAAACCCTTGACGGACACGTGAGTTTTTACTCAAATATACCATCAAATCATTGTACGGACAAGTGAGTTTTTACTCAAATGTACCATCAAATCATTGTACGGACAAGTGTAGAACAGAAAATTGAGATTTACGGACAAGAAATTCAAAGTCAGATTTCGCCATCCATGCAGTCGGCAATCCTTGACGCTTTTGGCATCCAATAGGCCCTACGCCATGACCAATCTATATCCTGATATGTGCACTTCCTTCATATGTCTGCACTGCTGGGGAAACAGATGGGTAGAAAAAACTCATCTAATACCAAATGTTAACCCATTACCAAACAATTACAACATTTAAACACATTGCTGCAGACTATTCTGGAAAACATTTTGGGGAAAAGAGAAAATGCTTTAAACGAACGATTTCTGCTTTTCCCACAACGTTTTCTGCCCTTTTCAGAAGATACTTTTTCATTTTCATCACAGGGGTCCTGCGTGGCTCGGTGGTTAAGTTGGTGGACTCAGAATACGGGGGGCCCGCCGAGGCAATTTAGTTTCTTGGGAGTGGCCTTTGGCAAGTCACTTTAGAGCCATAGCCTAGTACTGGTGTATCCAGGAAAGCCGTTCCAGAACTGAAAAATGTAAGGACGGCCCTGACGAAGAGGACCCATATGGGACCTGTGTCGGGTAATGACTCTAAAATAAACTAAATTTTGAAATGAAAAAGAAAGAAAGAAAGAAAGAAAGAAAGAAAGAAAGAAAGAAAGAAAGAAAGAAAGAAAGAGAAGAAAGAAAGAGAAGAAAGAAATTAGAAAGAAAGAGGGACAAACTAGGGAAAAATAGAAAAGGATATAGAAAAGAACGAAAACAAAAAAGAAAGAAAGACACGAGAAAGAAAGATAAAAGAAATTAAAACAGAAGGAAGACACAATTGAAGAAAATGATAGAATACTAAATGAAAGAAGAACAAAAAGTAAAAAAAAAAAATTAGGTCTAGAAAAAGAAATGAAAAAGGAAGACAGACCATAAGAAGAAAGAAAGATAACAATAGATGGAAAGAAAGATAGACCGTAATTTATTCGTCAATAGCTCTATCGATTGTGAAAAAGATACGTAGGAAAGCATTCAATGGACCGGAAAATGTAAACAGTGCAATGTGCATACACGTGAGGAAAAGTACGAATTCTGATCGTGGAAAGATGCGCGAATCGATTCTGTTTGACCGAACTTTGGTTGAAAACGACGGAAAATTCCTATCAAATAATCAATTTCGGGTTACTCCGAGCGCTTGTCAATGAGCACGTGATTTCCCGATCGTAATTACAACATCGCACGTTTCTCCTCGCATCGCTGACCTTATTTCATTCTGGTGGCGCATGTCAAATCTATAAATAGCCACAATATTGATCATCCGGGCACTTCGAAATCATATCGAGACAAATAATTGAAAATGGACGTAGAAATCAAAACAAATGCCATATCGTGTATTAGGTGAACGAATATTTCATTCATTTTCGGTTTGGATCTTTATAAAAGGTAAGTTTTTTTATACATGGGAAGAAAATCTTACAAATGTTTGTTTTAATTGACAATTTCGTTGGTTATACAATGAGAAAAGGGGGGGGGGGGATCACGTTTTGTTTTTACAGGAACGCAAGGTCACGTTTTCTGCGAACGCAGACGGCTTGCTGCAGACGCAAGGCTTATTGCTGTAGTCATATTAAAATATTAGTGTGTTTATTGAGGAAAATACGCATTTTATCTCATTATTTACTAACTACCTGTACAATACACCGATGGTTATTTTGCATTAGCGGGGAAGACGTGCTTATTTTGATTCTGGGATATTCAGGTCAATGCCGTCACACGTCTCCTCCCGTGACAAACATTCTACCATAAATTATTGGCTATTTGTCGCCTCGACCAACACCTTTGGAATGGTTTATATATGGTAAATATCACCTTTATGGCAATAATAAACTTACGAATAATACAAAGTATTGTCCAAACTGCCCTTTTCTAAAGATTGTGTTGTTTGTCGAAACTCAAAGCCGCAGCAGACAACAATTAAAAGGTCTCATAATGTAAACTGTGCAGTAGATCTATGTCTACTATATTGTAAATACTGATTTAAGGACTCCACTTATCAAAATTCAGGCTTTTTCTTGGGATTCATTGATAGTTATACAAATTCTCGTGGTCACAAGGACCACCCTGGCTATGAAGTTACAGGTCCTACAAGCAAAAAAGTTGGTCAAGGACCTAAGGACTTAAATGAGTTTCTAACCCTGCATGGGTGTCATGTCAACCATTGAGGAAACAAAAATATGCTTTCTTAAACTAGATACCAACCTTACTTTTGGGCATTGTACGCTACCAACTTAGCTACCGAGATATTACTGTCGGCTAGATAATAATGTATATTCTGCAGTTTTCTCCTGATTTAACTCACCAGAATAGCAGAATTATGAAGCCTCAAATGAATAAATTCAGAGTGTAGCGTCGTTTTGCGTAAAGACGACCAAATTGGCCAATGGTGAATAAAATGCAGACTTCCCGATTACTCTGAGAGCCCCAGTAGTACTTTCTTCTTTGTATATGTAAAAATCTGTCAGACCAAAGAGGATCTCTGTCAGACCTCAGGAATTCCAGTCAGTCAAGGGCCTACAAAATTTCGTGAAGTATGAAAATTGTTGCAGGCGCCTAGCTGGCGAGCTGAAAATAATGGTGCATTCTAGGTGATTTCAGGGTCTTTAATCTAATTATTTATGTGAATATGGATAAATAGATTACATTAAGGCGTCAAGGGTTTATACATAAATGAAATGGATTTTTGTGATATTAAAAAAATCCTGATTTTCTTTTTATTTTTGTCCCAATAATGTGGAGTCGGCCACATACTCTCATATAGGCAGCTACGCGCCTGGTTTGGTCTTTGTTTGAAATGATTGGCCAAAACCTAAACCAAAGTGAAATTCTTTTTCAAAAATGACTCACCTGCCTGCAAAATTCTGTAGGAAACAGTGCACCACAGCGTGTACCTGCTTCCCCTGTCAATTTTTTTTTAAATGCATTCCAAACTGATCAGTTTATGAGTAATTGGAGTTAATAAACACTGTTTTTGAACCAAAGTAAATGTATCAAACCACTGGCTGTGGAACAAATATAAAACGCTGTGGACACATTTTAACTCTTTCCCAAACAATAACGACATTTGACCACTTTGTTGCAGACGACTCTTGAAAACATTGTGGGAAGAAATTGGACATAATGAGCAATTTCTCCTTTTCCCACAATGTTTTCTTCCCTATCACAAGATTATATTCCAATTTCATCACATTTTGAAATGTCGTCTACAAACTCTTTCAATTTGGGACAGTCGAAAATGTGTTGTTTGGGAAAGGATTAAATGCAGTGAGATCAATTAAGGCAACAGGGGAGTACTAATTTTGAAATTCAGACACTGATCAATTCCCCACAGGGCATAACAGGCCTGAGGAAGACCCTCAAAGTATTTAATCTTGTATTGGGTATGATATTTAATATTTATGGTTGTATGAACTTATCGTCACTCCTAGTTATTTACGCAAACAACAAATATGGGACTGTTGCTATTAGAGTCTCTAGTTCAGAGTTCAAATAGACATATTCAAATAGCATTACCCCATCTGGTATACTTGTGCGTCTTTGAGTGAACTAGCACAAAGTACATATTGTTTGAAACCCTAAGAGTGATATCGATTTGGTAAAGCTTTTGTAAATGCCAGTCTGGACTTCACCTAAAAGAAAAGAAGAGCTTTCAGTTTTGTCTACCAAGGTTTGTCAATTTCAGTCCTCTTAAGTCAGAATTATTTTTTTTCTTATCATTTGAAGTTTTGAAATCAAAATAAAAAGGACTATGAAAAATAATGAAGGAATTGATTTTGTTGTGGTTCTTTTGGCGGGCAGGGCTGCAAGGAGGGTGAATGCTATTCGGAAGAGGTATAGAAGGTTTCAGTTAATTCTTGGATCGATTGTGATCTGCAAATCTCTTGATTCCTGTTTCTGACACCTACATTTGAGCAGGCCTGCACCTGAGTACAATTGCCGTCATGTTTCATGTATCTCCTGAGGATAAAGCGTCATACTAGCTTTTTCCAATATGTGTGTGATTTGGTATCACCTTTCCCTTGTCAGTTCTTGTTTTGTCATATACATTTGGGCCACGTCACGGGAAAAGGGGCACTCGGACATAGCAAACAGTGTAGGCCCAGACCAGCCGCCACGTCAGTGACATGGCGGCTGGTCTGGGGCTACGCTGTTTGCCATCTTAGAGGACATCAAGTTCTACCTTTAAATAAATACAAACGATAACTGTCGTGACTAGATGCTGGAATAATAGCGCTAAGAAAGAGCTGAGTCAGCGGGGTTTTATTTATGTCCGAGTGCCCCTTTTCGCGTGACACGGCCCATATATTTCTTCTTTTGATCATGTTAGTGCTAATATCTACTTATATATTCTAGTAAAAGAAAATCTAAGGGTTATATTGAGTGTCTCCTATAAATTTCGTTACTTTTTCCTGAAGTATTACCATTACGCCCATTGTTTTTGCTCAAAACACTTGTAGATTGTGCCAAACAAAATAGGAAATAAAATTTCCCTGGTGAGTATCCACCTCCAGACCCTTAGTCAAGTGAAAGCCTACTTAATGGCTTAGCTAAGACTCTGATCTTTGTAAAGAATTTCTATACCACACCAGTTGTGCTGATGGGTTATTTTTGTGATAACTTTGAATCTGACCAAAAGTTTACCAAAAAATATAGTTTGAAATATCATTAGTCTCCTTTCATGAGCCTTTAAATTGTTCCTAATTAGAATAACCTTCGCCAAAATGATTTATAGCAAATACCATAGGTTAAAATATCTTTATATTTTCTCCCTATTTTTTTGTCTTCTGCCATTACTTCGAATTTGGACCTGTTACAAATTTAACCAGCTGTTGGTGTCCCTTCAAAAATTCCTTTTATGAATTTGTCTCAAAATCAAATTTCTAGATTTACTGATTAGTTTCAAATACCTTTTTTTCTACATTTAAGTATCAGTTTATAAAAATGGCTTTCTTTGATGTTGAAATCACCTTGGTTTTTCTTGTTCGTTGTATCATTGATTTTCTGTGTGGAAATGCCATTCCCTTTTATAAAAAACCTGATGGGAATGGAACCTTTTTAACATTGATTCAATAATACAGTTATTCTTCCTACTTTAGGGAAGGAGATAGGCTCATAATGCATTAATGTTCGGATTTCACAGTTTTCTCGAACCTGTTTATAGTCTAAAAAGCATGGTTGGAAGTGTGCTAATGTCTGGTCTATAAACGTGCAACTGACCAGGGATTCAGGCATGGTTCACATGTTGCCTGCACATGACAGGTATACAGGTCTTTAAGGACATATAAAAAGAATAAACAGGGTTGTCAGTAAGAGCCGGCCGTCGGCCAATTTGACCACTTCAAATGGCTTTTTGGTCGGCTCAAATAACAAAAGAAAAATGAAAGGCGTTAAGGTGGTCGCAAGAACTAGTCAGAACCACTATGTTGTTGAGTGTTTGCTTCATTGGCCTCCTTAAATTGACAGTTGGCATCTGACTCCAAAAATTAATGACAACCTAAACATAAATCTGAAATTGCTTGAGAAGAAAGTACTTTGTCTGCATTAGGATAACAACTTAAAAAAGTTTTTTTTTTAATGTGTTTTACTATAGATGAGTGGTTATTAAGTGAAGTTTTAGAAGAGAATGAATAAAATAATTGCCCCTCCCTTTCTTTTAAAATCCCTGCATCAATTAAAATCTCTCAAGCGACTTCTCATCATGCCTAATTAAACTAATGGTAATTGGTAATTTTCTAACATAGATTTTTGTATCGGCTGGTCCTGCTTAAATTTGACGAGGAAAGATATCCAGAGTTGCAAACGGGTTAGATCACAGGCCAGCAGCCAATTTAGTTGGAGGCTGACTGAATCCAAGCTAATTGTATAAGAATGCATTCGGTTCCGGCTCTATAAGGGTCAAACTGATTTCAAATCCATTTTACTTTCATTCAGTTATAAAGATTTTATGATTAAATTCAACTTTTAAGTGACATAGACCAAGAGTTCCTCTCTCTCCCTACAGAAAAAGAAATAAAATCTTAGCTTTAGAGGCATTAAATTTGAATAAGATTGATTATGGCTTCAAAATTATTAAAATTTGAAGATAAAAAAAACAGCAGGAAGAAACATGTGAACGTGATGCACATATTTTCTTGTAGTTGAAGATTACTTTGTTCAATCAATAAAAAGGTAAAAAGGCAACAATGAAATAAAATTAAATTTAAATAAGATTGATCAAGTCTTCAAAATTATTAAAATCAAAAGGAAGAAAAAACAGCAGGAAAAAACATGTGACCGTGTTGCACATATTTTCTTGTTGTTGAAGATTTCTTGGAGGGATGGTGACCAGGTATAGATTATTGGTAAACTGCAGACTTTAAGATATCATAGGCTGCGTGTGGCTTACTAACACTTTGCCTGTATGAAGGGAGGGAGGTTAGGGAAAAGATGGAGGAAGCTGGGCCGGTTACAGTCAACATAAGTATTTATTTATGATATACTTTTGTGAACACTGCTTTTGCATTGACTTGGCAGACTTTAGTGTTCTTTTTTGTTTAATTTGAAAATGTAAGAACATAAGTATTTATTTATGATATACTTTTGTGAACACTGCTTTTTAATTGACCTTGCAGACTTTTATATACTTTTTTGTTAGGTTAAGAAATGTAACAATTTTATTTATGCTGACTGACTTGGAAACTTTTACAGTAGAGGGAAAAACCGTTTCTTCATATTGAGTGGTCATTACAAGATAATAGTAAGTCCATCACAATTGTGAAAGCACTTACTATAGTATCACACTGAACTGTTTATTTGTGAATTTGTGATTGTCTTATTTGAAATTAACCAGAAGTCAACAAAAAAAAAGAGGGGTAAAACTACTACATTATCTATAATCTTTGTGACATTGACTAGAAACCATCGTGACAAAAGGATGAGCTGCTCATTGGGAGTAAATGTTCCTTGGGGCACGGTTGTTTCTAAGACTTCTGCGGCATATGTTGTAAAGTGAGGTATTAGGTAGCAAAGAAACTATTGTTAGTTTCTCAAGACCTTGCAGATGTTGCATTCTGTGGATTTTCAGACAATTCTGTTTGAAACTTATTCTTTATACTTAATGAATCATTTTGTTTTACCTTTGGAAGAAAGTTAGAAGAAACCATTGCAGCAAAAAGTGAAGTTGAAGTGAAAATATTTTTTTTTCGGTTCATGTCATATTATTTGCATCTAGTGTTGCTTTCAATTTGGACTAGAAGGACTGTATTTTTGAAAGGGGATTACAACAAGTGGATAAACCCCAAAAACTCCTACCCCATTGAACCACCAACCATGTTTAAATAAATCCAGACTTGCATAACGGCATGTCAAGTTTATATTTTAGTGTTAAGATTACATAACCAATCCATCTGTTTCAGATTTGTGCACATAAAGAAGGAGTTAATTCAGACAGAGTAAGAGAGTCAGTCATCACCTGTAACCATGGAGTGGCAAATAATGAACACGGACGGGCGGCACGGGCTCAGCTTGGGATCCTGGGTGGACAATAAATACTCCCTGTCCTACGACTGCTTTGGTAAGTCAACTTACTGGATGCATTTATGTATGGGTTTTGTTTTTGTTTGATTGAATTAAGGGGTCTTTTGTGGCCCAGTGGTTAACCATTTACCAAATACTCCCTTTTCTACGACTGCTTTGGTAAGTCAACTTTGGATGCATTTATGTATGGGTTTTGTTTTTGTTTGACTGGAATGAGGGGTCCTGCGTAGCTCAGTGGTTAGCTCTTTACCAAATGCCAAATTTTCAACTTATGAGTTAGCAGAAGGCATTACAAAATGTGATGAAATTGAAAATTAAACTCCTGATAGGGCAGAAAACATTGTGGGAAAAGGAGAAATTGCTCGTTAAGAGCAGTTTCTCATTTTCTCACAACGTTTTCTAGAGTCGTCTGAAACATACTGGTTTAATGTCTTTATTGTTTGGTAATGGGTTAAGGTTTAGGACATGGTCCCAGGTTTTATCCTCACCGGCAGCATCAGGTTGTTCTTTGTAGGTGTGTCATTGGGCAAGACAATGCAGAGCCCCGCCTTGTACTGGTGAAATCCAGGAGACTATATAATAACTGAAATGCAGTTGCCATGTTGTTAAACCCCATACAGACAAATTTATTAGATTGATGATAATTGATAATCATCAAACAAATTTTTCTTGTTCAAAAAGTTTGTTATGTTTTGACTGTTGATCTGTAGAGATTCCCTAAACAGTGAAGTGATAGTGTTATGGTATAACTCTGACATCTATGTTGTAGAGAACTTGACGGCCATATACGAGAAATTGTTGGAAGACGACCCTGTACAGAGGATTGCCAGACGTCAAATCGCCACCTCACAAATTATAAAGAAGGTAAGCGTCTATTGCAAACTTTAATTGAATAGAGGAAAAAGTTTTTTGGGTAGAACAATCAGTGAATTTACCGATTAAAAAACGCCCAAACAAATCTGGTGTTATATTTGATTGAACGGACTGCCACTCAAGAATTGGCCTCTACAGTCACCCCAGACGTTGCCCAAGCGTGAACTTACCTCAGCGCAACCCATCGTCTTTTTAGACGGACAGAGGCCGACGAATCAGACTGGTGAATTTAACAAGCCTACTTAACCGTAAGAAAGTCACCTAGAGACGCAGAAGATTTGACTAACCCCTTATTTCGATATCACTAACCCCTTATTTTGATATCATGAACCCCTTATTTTGATATCACTAACCCCTTATTTTGATATCACTAACCCCTTATTTTGATATCACTAACCCCTTATTTCGATATCACCTTATCTGCTACAGAAGGCTTAACCTTTTTCTGAACATTTGACTAGTTTGTTGCAGACGACTCTAGAAAACATGGGAAAAGGAGAAATTGCTCTTAACTTGTTTTGGACAAGTTTGAGTTCAGTTGAATCATTAAGGCGCTGGGGGAATGCTATTTTAAAACTTCTGGCCCTGGGGCCCCACAGCTCTTAACCCTTTCCCTAACGCCAATATTTTCGACTGTCCCAAATTGAAAGAGTTTGCGGACGACATTTCAAAATGTGATGAAATTGAAAAATGATTTTCTGATAGGGTAGAAAACATTGTAGGAAATTAAGAGCAATTTCTCCTTTTTCCCACAATGTTTTCAAGAGTCGTCTGCAACAAACTGGTCCAATGTTGTTATTGTTTGGTCATGGGTTTACAGGCCTTGGGGAGACCCTGTGAGTATTTGGCTTAACTTTCTTATTCACAGGGGCTATTAGTCATTTCTTAGGATTGTCTTAGTTTTTTTACTGGCAAGTGACCTTTCCTCTATTCCTGTCTTGTAGATTTGAACAATGTATTTATCACTTCATTATCACTTTCTCTTGCTTGATATTTTGTGCCTTCATCAAATTAAAAACATAGGCAGACAAATAGTTATCATCTATAGAAGTAGTTGTAGTAAACACTAACTTAGGCAGTAACCTTTGTAACAAAAGGATAAATATCTCACCAAAAATAGTTTTCTTTATACATGTGTATGATTTTCCTTATCTTGTCTAATGCATGTTCCCTTAATTAAGCAAGTTTATATATCAAAATGAGACCAGTTGTTAAATCCTTTACCAAACGCCAAATTTTCAACTGTCCAAAATTGAAAGAGATCACCGACGGCATTTCAAAATGTGATGAAATTGAAAAATTATCTTCTGATAGAGCAGAAAACATTGTGAGAAATGGAGAAATTGCTCATTAAAATTCTCCTTTTTCCACAATGTTTTCCAGAGTTGTCTGCAACCAACTGGTCAAATGTTGATATTGTTTGGTAATGGTTTAAATGTAACCAGGGATCGACGGGGGAGAGTGATATCAGAGGATTTTGGACGGTCTCTCTGATCGATTTGGATTTGGTGATTTCTGATCCCTGATTATAACAGAAGCAAGGACACACAAAACTTTGATTTTCATAGGGAAATTAATGTGTCAAGACTGATTGATGCAATTTTGTTTGATTTTTTTAGTGTATGAAACCAGTTACTTAGACTTTCGTCGTTTCCCTATACAGTTTTCAAAAGCCTTAGACCCTTATTCTTTCAATGATTAGAGTAGATTTTTAAATTTGTATGTCCCTTTTTGTTTTCAGGATCTGATTCCAATATTAACTTGTGTGGAAGAAGATACAGAGTTGTTCTCATTGTGTGTTAAGTAAGTTAATTATATTTTATGTATTTTGAGAATTGCCAATTATTGAAAGTCTGAGCAGATGACGATTTCATAGTTTTGATTGATGACCATTTTACAACTTGTAGAAGGCAGGAGGCATGTCTTGTTGCTTAACTCTTTCGCTGCCAATTTGCTCACAGAACATACTTCTCAGTGCAAAATTTATTTTGGATGGTTTTCATTATATACATTGTGATGTAAAGGAAATTCCATCTGTAAACGATAGGATGCTGAATCTCTGATAGGCGCAAGGGCATTCTTCCTAGTAACTGCCAAGCAGTGAGAGTGGCAGTGAAAGATTTAAAAGATTTGGTTGTTTGTTGTATTGATCTCCCGTTTCTCTAAAAGTACTGAAGGAATGGCTTTCAAACTCCACACACCTACCAACTATCATGAGATATGAAGACCAAGTTGTTTCACTCTTTATCATTAAAACCCCTTTTATTACCCATTATTGCCCCTTTTGAACTGAGAAAATCTGTTTTTACTTAAGTTAATCTTTTTCACTGCAAACTGGAGATCTTGTTACCTCAAAGGCTTCAAGAGGACTAACCTAACTAATTGATTAACTAGTATCATGTTACGCAGTCCTACGATTGTTATTTACAGGCTTCTAGTCAACCTTACCCAGCCAATTGAGTGTTTACAGTACGTATCTCAGCCTGGCAGCTCGAGTGCGAGTAGCGCGCCATGGTACTGGGACGTAAACAAGATGCTGAAGGACACAAAGACAGCGTGCACGAACATCAAGTTTGCAGACTGTATCTGTAAGGAGATATTACGGATCTTGGATGAGGTGAGGAAGATTTTATAAACCTTTTTACAAAGTATTTCTGTTGGTGTACACTTGCAAACAGCTAGTTAACCCATTACCAAACAATAACGACATTTGACCAGTTAGTTGCAGACCTCTCTGGTAAACATTGAGGGAAAAGGAGAAATTGCTCTTCATGAGCAATTTCTTCTTATCCCACAATGTTTTCTGCCCTTTTAGAAGATTATTTTGTAATTTCATCATATATTGAAATGTCGTCTGCAAACAAAAAAGGGTTAAACAAATATTAAGTTTGCAGACTGTATCTGTAAGGAGGTACCGAGAATCTCGAATGAGGTTAGGCGGAGTTTATAAATGTTCATAATTTCTCAGTTTGCATATTGCTGTTAGAATATTAAAGAACACCCAATTCTATTGCATCTATAAATTCTTCTTTTGTGGTTGAAAGATTAATTTATTGATTGTACACAATTTTGAAACCCAATTATTTTGACATGACAAATTGTTCATACTCTATAGGTTGACTGTTTTAGGCTGGTGTCTATGATCTTCTGGATCTGGACTGTGAGGCATTTGTCGATGTCTCTTACTTAATTTTGGAACCAATCATTTTAACATGACAAATCATAATACTCTATACATTGATTGTTTTAGGCGGGTGACTATGATATTCTGGACCGGGATTGTGAGGCCATAGATCAATGTCTACTGTTGATCCGAAATCTACTTCACATCCAGGACCATTCACATCAGGACGTCCTCTCAGATGTACACATGTTCTTCTTAAAGTAAGTACTCATTCTACACATGTTCTCATTTACATTAAGTATTCTGGACATGATGATTTTGCCCTTTATTTGATACATGATTTTTACCCACTTTAGCTGACCACAGCAAGTAATTTTTCCTTTTGTCATAAGAAAAGTATTCTAAGTGTCAAATTTGAGTTATATTTTTAGTAAATTTTGTAAATTGTCATTTGTGGTTGCTTCCAATCTGGATTAAATAATTAAGAGAGAAAGTTTTAAAGCCCATGTGTAAAACTATTGACATTCTTTGTTAAAAAAGCTTCAAATTTGTAGCAATGTTAATAGTTATCTGAGAAAGCGGTTCAAATTATACCACCTTCAATTAAAATCTAACTTTTGCCTTAAAGAATTTAGTATTTAGGACACTGTTACATGTTTGATTTGTTAAATTGATTGCATCAACTAAAATTTTAGAATTTCCATGGGTTCAAAGAAATCACTTGAGGTTTAGAAAAATTTCTCCCATACAAAAGAAACCATAAAGCTTTGTTTTTAAGACAGCGCTGTATGACCCTTTAGTTAAATTTAATTTCCATTTTCAGATATCTCTTTGTTAGTGGCCTTGATAATGTGCTCATACGGTTGCTGAATGTTTCACAAACAGTAAGTTGTTGTTTTAATGATCTCTTTTATTTCTTTTCATCATGTATTTAATAAGTATCCAAATCTTCGTTAGAAATAGCCTGCTGAGGTTAAAACACAATTTGAAAAAACCTCATGGTGTCGTTTTGAATAAAGGATAAAGGAATGCGATATATTTGAACATGAGGGTCCTGCATGGCCCAGTGGTAAAGGTGGCAGACTTAGAACTCTGGGGTCCCGGGTTTGAGCCCCACAGACATCTCTGGTTTTGTATGAGTGACTTTTTCCCCATCAGAGCCCTAGCCTAGTCCTTTAGGATCCAGGAAAGCAGTGACATACTGAAAAATTGTTGAAAAGTAAATTGCACTATAGCTAATATATTGTTGACATGATGTGAAAACCCAATAAAACAGAAATACCAATTAAAGCAGAAGCTATCCATAAAAATCATAAATGAGAGTGAAACACTCGGGGAGTATAAATGAAAATCAATGTCACAGATTGTCAAACACTTTTGCTATCAGCCATCTAGATATGAAAGGGTTTAAGGGGATTTAATATGCGCAATATTTCAAAAGGCAGAAGATGAATCCAATTTTTTTTTTTTTTTTAAGAATCTGGCTGAATGTCACGAATGAGACGATTCTTATAAGTACACACAATATAGGTTTACGATGAGCAATAAAGAGGATCATTTGGGGAATGCAACTTTTTTTGGAATTTTTTTACATTTGTCTTTGTTTTCAAATACTGTCTGTTAGGATCCGCAGTAGCGTTATGGTTAATATTGGGGACTAGGGACTTGCCAACCAGAGTTGATTCCCGATTGCGATCCATTATTTGACATTGGAGTGTCTTTTGGAAAGACAAATTTCCTAGCCTCTTACTGGTTGATGTCATGAGAGTATGTTCTTAAATTCTCAAGGGTACATAAATGGAAAAACAAACAGAAGAATGACGTTGAAAGTAATTGGTACAAGGAAAGTGTTTCCTGTCATCGTTTGGTTATGTTAGTTGATAACACATTGCCTTGTAGAAGAAAACCTTCCCTCACACATGACTTAAATCTATTTCTATGATGTGTGACAAACTTAGACACATTGAAAATCAGTATGTTGGATCAATGCAGGACTAGATCAAAGTACTTCACTTTTGGGAAGGACTGGCTTTAGTTTTGCACTGAACTCTTGTTTTGTAGTGAGGTGTAGCTATCAGAGATTTTCAAGGGCAACAAGTTTCAAGTTCATATTGTCTACATACATGCTGTTTTATTTACAAGTGGTTAAGGTGCAGTAGTTGTGACATGAGGGTCCAAGGTTCGATCTTCAATGACACTGGGTTTGTTCATCGCAGTGTCCATGGGTAAGACAGGGTCAGCCCTGCATTGTATGGGTGAAATCCTGGAAAGCTATAAAAGAACCGAAGAACAAGACTAACAACATGTTTCAAGTTCCATTTGTCCACATTACACAAAGTTTCATTTGCCTGTGGTTAACATGTAGGACTTGTGAGATGGGGGTCCAAGGTTCGATCTTCACAAACAGCACTGTTTTTTTAGGTGGTTGTGCCCTTGGGCAAGACACTGCTGAGCCCTGCCTTTTACTGGTGAAATCCTCGAAAGCTATAAAATAACTGAAACTTTTCAAGGGCAACATGTTTCAAGTTCCATTTGTCTACATTACACTAAGTTTCATTTACTTGTAGTTAAGGTATAGGACTTGTGACATGGTGGTTCCGGGTTCAATCTTCACCACTGGGTCTGGGTTTTTTGCATGGGAGTGTACATGGGCAAGACACTGCTGAACCCAGCCTAATACTGGCGAAATTCAGATTAGCCATAAAAGAACTGAACTATTCTTGACTTGGCTTTAACCCGATGTTTCTATCTTGACTTTTTCAGAACTGCTGGGGGGCGACTGTTGTACAACTGATATCACTTCTCTATAAAGATCTGGTAAGAGAGCTTATTTAACTGTGTCTATAAGATTATCAACTTATGTATGTCAAAAACTTATTTGAGTCTTCCATGTACAAATTGATGTTCAGCAAATGATTCTTTAAATGATACTTTAATTTTAAAGTATTAGAAAATATCATGTAGAACTTTTGGTAGATTTGGTAGTTATTGAATTATTTGATAAAAGGATTCCCTTATGATGTTCAGGGTCCTGTGTGGCCGAGTGGTTGAGGTGGCGCACTTGGAACCCTGGAGTCCCAGGTGCAAGCCTCACCAACACCTGTGGTTCAATGGGAATGATCTTTGACAAGTCATTTTAAAGCCCTAGCCCAGAACTGGTGGATCCAGGAAAGCTGTTACAAAACTGAAAAATTGTTGATATGGCAAAAAAACAACAACATGCAAACAGGCTATCAAAATAAACAGCTGCAATCTTTTACTTTTAGGTGAGTGAGATATTCCAGCATTTGGATGACAGATCTTCATGTGACGAGGAGTCCTGCGACTCTTCCAACTGTTCCCAATGCGAGTCTGCGATGGACCGACCGTACAACACGCAGGCATATGGGTCCAAGAAGAGTCAGAGCAGCTCAGGTTCCTCGTCATCACAAGGAGGGTGTAGCAATAAAGATTCTCGGCGGTCTGCAATGCAGGTGGATAGCGACACGGTTGTTAACACGCAAGAGTGTAGTGCCAGGCGGCCCTCCTCGACTACTGGATCATCGTCACCACTTAATGCCACGTTTAAAAGCTCATGTTGGATATCACACTCATCCGGCGAGGATATTCTGCGGTACGAAGTGTGCGTGAAGCGGCAGTCGCAAACATCAGCACAGGACTCGCAGACGGGGAACACAGACTCTACGGGGTCAAACAGCTCATCCACATTCTCAGTGGAGAAACTGGGGTGAGAGGAACATACTTAATAAGTTAAACCCATAACCAAACAATAGCGACATTCGACCTGTTTGTTGCAGACACCGATGAAAAACATTGATGGAAAGGGAGAAATTGCTCTAAATATTCAAAATATGATGAAATTGACAAATAACAAGGTCAAATGTCGTTGTTAATGGGTCAAAGTAATCAAGTTGTAAGAACATGTATCACAATTAATCAAGAGATAACTAGAAGGTGCCTTCACTGTTTACCCAAGCTATGCATCTGTTTGAAACTTTTGTCATAAAAAATCATTTGTTGGTGTGTTCCTGGCAAGACTTATGCCATAGCTGGGTAACGACCTAAAAAAAGATGACATTGCATTAAAATTAAAAAAGAAAACAAACAAAAACAGAAATCAAATTATCATATAATCATCTATTTATTACTCCTTGTGTTTGAATGTGTATTTATTTAATAATTATGTTCAATATTCAATGATTATACTTAATTTGGACATAGGTGTGTTAGTGTAATTAACTTAATTTTGCTTACTTTTTTTCCCCAGTGTTATTGATTTAAATGTTTTTTGGTTTCTTATACAGGTTACACTTGACCGAGTTTACAACAAATTTTCTTCAATCAGGGTTTTCTTCCCTCATTGGCATTTTGAAGGTGAGTTATGTGTTAAAACATTCTCCCATTTAGAAAAAAATGACATTATTACAAGTCTCTAATTCATGACGGGATTTTTGGGGGAGTTCATGGCAGGTCTCCATCGGCATTTTATTACATACCTTCTTTAAGAGATCATGGCTCATTACACAAGATGTCTGAACTGGTCAAGGCATTGGCGTTCATTTTACATCAATTGGTGATGAAAGCTGGAAGCTAATTGAATTCACTCTTGATGACTGCTTCCTTGATACTTAACAACCACTCATGCAGATTTTAGGGCTAATGGTGGCAATTTTCATATTTAAGAGGGATAGAACCCAGGACCAATGGTACAAAACGCCAATGCTCTACCTCTGCACCACTGTCACCTTAGGCATTTGTGTTGATACATACAAAACAAATAGACCTGCTATGTACAATAGAAAACATTGTTTGAGAGCATTGCAGGACTAGATCATCTATACAGAAACACACCAGTGTCATTCATCCAAGGTCATTTCCTTCTGGAAAAAACTATTCACCAGAAGACAACAAATCAAAATTTCTAAAAAGCTTCTCATTAAGGGTACTACGACTTTAAAGTTCTCGGACACAAATACAACCACATTAAGACTATTTTTCCATTTTTTTTCCCCAGAAAATGTTCACAGAACACCAAACCTCACCTGGAGCCTTAGATGATTCTTACTTTTTATGGACGGTTGCGCTCTTTCTGAAATTTGCTCGGAGGAAGGAGATAGAGTTCAAGAATCTGAAGTAAGTATTGCTCTAATTCAAAACCAAATTTATATAGTCTAAGCTTTTAAAGGCCCATGAAAGGAGATAAATGCTATATCAAATTATATCATGTGGTAAACTTTTGGTCAGTTTTTAATAGTTATCACCATAAAAAACACCTCAGCGCAATGTGAAAGTCGTCGAGAAACCACCAACGGACCATTTTGTAAACAAACCCGATTGTTTATGAAGGCGATCGAATTGGAGACAACTATATTTCAAGAGCGAAATAACTTGCATTAAACAAGTTTATTTAATAGTGTCTCATAGCATTTCTAAATTAATTTCACGACCTTTATGAACACAATGAAAGAAATCCATATATTTATTCAGTTATTATTTTATACCTGTATCCTTTCATGGGGCTTTAACCTTTAGTGAATGTGGTAAAGGGTTTGAGACCTTCAAATGAAATGAAAGGTCAATCATTACCGATAGCATTTAGTTGGGTCGTCATTGTGGAGTAATGTGTCTGTTCAAATCTTATTCTTGTACTGATTAGTTTCTTCCCCGTCCACTTTGGTTCCTCTTATCTTAAAACTTGTTTAAATGGTTGGGTTGTCATTATGGAGTAATGTGTCTGTTCAAATCTTATTCTTGTACTGATTGATTTCTTCCCCGTCCACTTTGGTTCATCTTATCTTAAAACTTGTTCAAATGGTTGGGTCGTCATTATGGAGTAATCTGTCTGTTCAAATCTTATTCTTGTACTGATTGATTTCTTCCCCGTCCACTTTGGTTCATCTTATCTTAAAACTTGTTCAAATGGTTGGGTTGTCATTATGGAGTAATGTGTCTGTTCAAATCTTATCCTTGTACTGATTAGTTTCTTTCCCGTCCACTTTGGTTCCTCTTATCTTAAAACTTGTTCAAATGGTTGGGTCGTCATTATGGAGTTACGTGTCTGTTCAAATCTTATCCTTGTACTGATTAGTTTCTTTCCCGTTCACTTTGGTACCTCTTATCTTAAAACTTGTTCAAATGGTTTTGTTATTTTCATCAATTAGCTCAAAAGATCCAGATGAAGATTTTAAAAAGGCATTTTAATTCAATATTTTACTCTAAAATCAATGGTTACATTTCAACAATACTTGTCTATAGGTGACTGACTGCGCAGAAAGTGTTGTTTTTAATATTTTCTGTTTGACAAATTGCTAAAAAGATTTATTATATGGAACAGGTACAATTTAATCATAATCATGAAATGGTGAGTTTGTAGGTACATTTTGGAATTAACAGACAAAACAATTGTTTTAAACCAAAAATGTGTTTAAACCAAAATTGTAATAATGTGTCAAATAATGTTAAAACGCAGTGGGATTAATTAAGGGGCCAGGGGAGTGCTGATTTAGAAATTCTGGTGCATGCTCCCCAACACGTTTAACATGCCTGGAGATGTCCCTGGTATTACCATGTGTTAATATGAAGTTAAAAGTTGCTGTAAACTCTGCGCAGGCCAGGGGGCCTCTGTGGTCTTTATTAGAGTACAGAACTTAAACCTTTACCAAATGACAATTTTTTTTTCGACTGATCCAAATTGAAAGAGTTTGCAGACAAAATTTCAAAATGTGATGAAATGGGAAAATATTCTTCTGATAGGACAGGAAACGTTGTTGGAAAAGGAGAAATTGCTCATTACGAGCAATTTCTCCTTTTCCGACAATGTTTTCCAGAGTCGTCATCAACAAAGTGGTTAAATGTCGTTATTGTTTGGTAGTGAGATAAATCATGTGATTCGAGCAATTTCTCCTCTTCCCACAATGCTTTCCAGAGTCGTCTGCAACAAAGTTGTTAAATGTTGTTTTTGATTGGTAATGGGTTAAATCACATGACATCTCTACATGAGGGTTTATTCAGGGCTTTTTTTCCATGAATTGGGAAGAGGCCCAAGCCTGTTGAATTTTGGAAATTTTATCACTGAAATTGCTGAATTGGGAAGCCAAAAAGCTGGTTTGACTTTGAATTTTTGGGAAAGCTGCATGATTTTAAAGAAATTTCCAATTGGGAAGTAGCCTTTTATAGGCCCCTGTTATATAATGTGAAAAAGCCCTGTTATTTGAATTCTTTAGTAATAGATAAACACTTTTAAGAGAGGGTCCTGTGTGGCCCAGTGGGTAAGGTGTGGTATTTGTGACATCAGGGTCTTGGGTTTAAATTTCCCCAGCAGCACCTGGGTTTTGTGGGAGTGTCCTTGGGTTAGACACTGCAGAGCCCTGCCTAGTACTGATGAATTCCAGGTCTGCTGTAAAATAGCTGAAATATTGTTGACACTGTGTTAAACACCACTTTAGATTAAAAAAGATCATGATAGTTTGTCTACCTGACAAATGGAATACCATCCAATCTATTTTGCTTGATATGCCCATAAATGTGGTTCGGTTAGAAGTATTGCGTTCATGTATTATTTGACGGACATCACAATATATTCAAAAATGATTTTATACAAAGTAAGAACCCAATAAAACAAACAGAATCAGATCTGGACAACAGAAACAAATCATAACACATTTCTTTTCTATTTATGTTTATATTGTTTACAGTTACCTGTTGCACGTGTCAATTCTTGTGACAAACATTGAGTCGTTTTTTGTATGTTTAACTTGTTTTTAAGAGAGAGTTGCACTTATGATGTTTTTTCTTCCCAACAATCCCATGAATAAATGGAGCTCTCATAGGTCACTTGGAATAAATTTAAGGAAAATGGAGAAAAAACATGCTCAAAAAGAGCAGAAATTTTCTTTCACTTATAGTTCCTATTCCATTACAGGAACATTTTCCATATGTAATTTTATTTTGAATGTCGTCTACAAACACTATCAATATGGGATTCTATTAAATCGTTTTGTTTCCCAGTGTAAAGTGTGCAAGAAGTAACTCATGTACCGTTTAGTTGTCTGGAAGAGACACGTTGTTCATTAGCAACTATCAATTCTCCCCAAGGTTGTCATGGAAACGTGAATAAAAAACCCGTGGCTTTCACAGTATCCTATATTCGTAAGAAAGGTGGGGGGGGGGGGCTCTCGTGACTTGTGTCCACATATTTAAACCATTCAACCCTTTTCTTTGTATAGACATGAAGCAGACGATTCAAGAACTATTGTGACAAAAGGAGAAATTGCTCATGATGAGCAATTTCTCCTCTTTGTCACAATAGTTTTTGGGGTCCTGTGTGGCCGTGTGGTTATGTTGGCTGACTTAGAACTCTGGGGGCTTGAGCCCCAGAGACACATCTGTTTCCTGGGAGTGCCCTTTGGCAAGTCACTTCAGAGCCTTAGCCTAGTACTGGTGGATCCAGGACACCGGTTACATAACATAAATTATTGTTGATACAGCATTAAATACCATACAAACAAATCAAAAGGCAGGGATTTTTCTCTCTTCTCAAAGCTCATTTACTTCACCTTTGATTTTGTGACTGGTTGAAATTCAAAGCAATAGTTGACAATTACTATTGACCATGCATTTATATATGATATTGGTAGGAAGTTCTATTGTGACAACAGTAGAACACTCTTGCCTTTATACACTGTTGTTTATTAAACGTGCTTGTTCACAGATGAGAAAGTATGAAATTCTGAATAAACTGTCTTTGGAACAATACAGTTTTTGTATTGTTGTTTGATATTCCATAAGTAGCTTTTGAAAGCATTATTGATTCAGGCACTGTCAATTTATCTAAGTTTGTACAGTTTATTTGCAGTAGATTTCAAAAGCAAAGTCACACTTTTCAATTAAGACACATGTTAATTCAGTGTATTTACACTTGAATGAATTACAAACGATCTAATTCTGCTTTCAATGACTAGTCTTGAGTGATTATCAGTGATTAACAGTATACAGTCTAGCTTGTGTTAAGCAGCCAATTTACTCTGTCCCATAGGCTGGCCTCTTAACACAAGTTTGACTGTATCTGTTATTCAGTTTTAAAAAACTGATTTCTAACTTTAGTATTTCCTAACATCTGTGAACAAGCACATTTAAGAAGAGTGAACTGAAATAGAAATTGATGACTCATGGTAATAAATGACATGATTGATGTTTGCATAACAGTGTCAATTACCAGGGATAAATGCATTGCAGATATAGAGAAGAAATTGTTCGATAACACATAGGAATACTAACAAGTTCAAGGTCACACAAATGTTTCATAAGCTGTCAACGGATTACCCTTAACTCCTGTTATATCAGAATTATATATGAAATTAATCTTATGAGGGTTTAACAAATTGTTGTAGTGAGGAAAGATGCTAATTATCATCATTCTCCCATTCTGTCACACTACTTCTCCAAAATTTCTTAACTAAATCTCATTATTCATAGTTTTCATTTTAAGTTTGTTAATGTTTCTGACCTGGATTAGTGGAAAGCATGTCATTCGGATAAAGGGTTTTTTCTCAGGAATCCCTTGTACTCTTACCCCCATATGGCATTATGTGGCTGGTTTTTAATTTAAGCAACAATGTTCTCAAAAAGCAAAAAAACCTTTTTCTTTGATTGAAATCATTGTAACATGATGAGCAATTTATCGTTTTGTCACACTGTTTCCTAAGGACTTCTATGGCTATTGCATCTAGATCAGGTATCGTGAAGTAAAGGGTATACATCTGAGACCCTCCACTGTACAATTATTGTGCACATAAAGGGGAATTATTTCCTGGAAATTATGGCGAGATATTATGAAACATTTCTTATGGTGTACTTTTACGTGACCTCTAGATTATATAAGGAAGAATTCTAAATTTAGAGCACATTTTGTAGAGAAGAATTCCTGGTTATCAATAATGTTTCAGTTGTCTTGTATGACAATAGAAGGGATGTATTCAGCTCCTGCGTCTTACTCTGTCATTAAGAGCTTGGCATGATTGAAATAATGTTAAAATGATGTACAGTGAAGCCTCGTTTATCCGGACCCCGATAATCCGGAGGTCTCGCAATCCGAACGAAATTGTAAGGGAACGGAATTATTTGACCCGTGTGTTGCAGACGACTTTTGAAAACATTGTGGGTAAAGGAGAAATTGCTCTTGACTATCAGAAGATTATTTTTGAATTTCATCACGCTTTGAAATGTGGTCTGCAAACTCTTTCAATTTGGGACGGTCGACAATTTGCCATTTGCTAAAGTGTTATAAGTATACACATGCATATAGACCGTTAATATCTTAATGTGTATAAGAACATGCTCTGCTTCATCAGTCCGGATGATTCGGTAATCCGTACATTTTGTTGGAAATGGGCGTGTTCGGAGTAACGAGACATCACTGTATAACCCATATAGGATAAATAAACTCATTATCAACCCTTAGAATGCTGGGTAATTTTCAGAAAGAAGATTTTTGTCGTCTGATTTCCAGAACGGTAAATATCTGCTTCTGCTTAATTTTGATGAGGAAAGATACTCAGTGTAGCAAACAGGTTAGATCACAGGCCAGCTGCAAAGTCAGTTCCATCACTATAAGGGTTAAGTTAGAGCAGTTCATCAACCTCTCCCACTCTGTACACACTCTATCAGCCTTGCATGAGAAATTTAAAGTACTGTTGTGTCCAAAGAAGACATTGCTCTAATTGAGCAAACTATCCTTTTGTTAACATGGTTTTGAAGCAAAATTCCAAGGAGAAATATCCTATCTCAGGTGTTAAGGTTAATGACTGTTATTACTTTCTATTGTGGCCAGTTAGATCTGTCACTAAAGGCTAAATGAGGGAAGTTGCTACGATTGTGACCAGTTAGATCTGTCACTAAAGGCTAAATGAGGGAAGTTGCTACCATTGATTATTGATTTAAGGTAGCTTAGAATGATGTAAAATGACTTATGACACAATTTTGTGCTGAATTGCTTTCTATTTTGGCCAGTCACAAAGTGGTTAATGAGAGAAGTTGCTAAAATTCCTTATCAATTTACAGTAGCTAAGAATGATGTAAAATGAGTTATGATCCAATTTTGTGCTATGTCTGGAATTGATTTTGGTTAGAACCTCTGTCACATGATCTTTGTTAGAACCTCTGTCACATAATCTTTGTTAGAACCTCTGTCACATGATCTTTGTTAGAATTTCTGTCACATGATCTTTGTTAGAACCTCTGTCACATGATCTTTGTTAGAACCTCTGTCACATGATCTTAGATTAGGTCATAATGGAAGTGTGTCAGATGAAGGAAGAGACAATGTCACTAGGTCAACTCACAGGGTGGCACGAGTTTGATAGAGTTTCCATTGATTTCCAGGTCAAAATGATCAATATGTTTAACCAATAACCAATTACCAAATAATAACGACATTTAATCGATTTGTTGCAGACGACTCTTGAAAATTGTAGGGTAAGGAGAAATTGCTAATAACAAGCAATTTCTGCTTTTCCCACAATACTTTCTGACCGATCAGAATATTTTTTATTGATTTCATCACATTTTGAAATGTCGTATGCAAACTTTCAGTTTTGAACAGTCGACAATCTGGCGTTTGGTAAAGGGTTAATAGGAATTCTACCCTTATATAGACTGCTTCTATCATACAGAGAGCATTTTAAACTCAGGGTCTATTTTTTGTCAGCTGTTATTCATGTTGTAATCAGAGAGATGCTTACAAGTTTTGTGCATTTACTGTATAGTTATGTACAACATGATTTTATATGTTGTTTGTTTCAGGGAGGTGTTTACTAGTGATGTGTTTGTATTGAACATGATTTACATGTCAATTATTGTTTGTTTCAGGGAGGTGTTTGTATGTATTGAACATGATTTACATGTCAATTATTGTTTGTTTCAGGGAGGTGTTTGTATGTATTGAACATGATTTACATGTCATTTATTGTTTGTTTCAGGGAGGTGTTTGTATGTATTGACAACATGATTTACATGTCAATTATTGTTTGTTTCAGGGAGGTGTTTATATGTATTGAACATGATTTACATGTCAATTATTGTTTGTTTCAGGGAGGTGTTTGTATGTATTGAACATGATTTACATGTCAATTATTGTTTGTTTCAGGGAGGTGTTTGTATGTATTGACAACATGATTTACATGTCAATTATTGTTTGTTTCAGGGAGGTGTTTATATGTATTGAACATGATTTACATGTCAATTATTGTTTGTTTCAGGGAGGTGTTTGTATGTATTGAACATGATTTACATGTCAATTATTGTGTGATTCAGGGAGGTGTTTGTATGTATTGACAACATGATTTACATGTCAGTTATTGTTTGTTTCAGGGAGGTGTTTGTATGGTTTGACAACATGATTTACATGTTAATTATTGTTTGTTTCAGGGAGGTGTTTGTATGGTTTGACAACATGATTTACATGTCAATTATTGTTTGTTTCAGGGAGGTGTTTGTATGTATTGAACATGATTTACATGTCAATTATTGTGTGATTCAGGGAGGTGTTTGTATGTATTGACAACATGATTTACATGTCAGTTATTGTTTGTTTCAGGGAGGTGTTTGCATGTATTGACAACATGATTTACATGTCAGTTATTGTTTGTTTCAGGGAGGTGTTTGTATGGTTTGACAACATGATTTACATGTTAATTATTGTTTGTTTCAGGGAGGTGTTTATATGTATTGACAACATGATTTACATGTCAATTATTGTTTGTTTCAGGGAGGTGTTTGTATGGTTTGACAACATGATTTACATGTTAATTATTGTTTGTTTCAGGGAGGTGTTTGTATGTATTGAACATGATTTACATGTCAATTATTGTTTGTTTCAGGGAGGTGTTTACGAGTGATGTGTTTGGGTTCCTCGTGTATGAAGCTGTGAGTAATGGCGAAGAAGTCCTCAACTTACAGAAACTTAACAAGCCTTATAACCTCAATATGAGAAGGTAGGTTCCCTCAACAGCAATATTGGTAATAGAACTTACCTCTTTGAAAACCGGGAACCAAAGTTGAAGAGCCAATATTCCTGCTCAATTCGAGGGTTCAATGCAAGACTATTGCAAGTGCTTCGTAAACATGAAGCACTTGCTATAGTCTTGCATTGAACCCTTGATTTAATTCAACATGATTTATAGAATGCTCATCACAGATCAATGTGGTACTGTGTTGCCCATTGGTTAAGGTGATGGTCTTCTGTGGGAGTGTTCTTTGGCAAGACACAAGTTTCAGAGCCCAAGCCTAGTACTGGTGAATCCCAAGAAAGCACTAGATGAATATAACTGAAAATTTGTTGAAACATTGTTAAATCTCAAACCATACAATGGTGTTCATGTGTGATGAAAGCCAGTTGCTTGTAAAGGAAATCAGTCAATAGTGGTAAAGAAATCCAAGGAAAATGGAGCTTATCACATACTGCTGTAGAATGAATGATAAAATGTTGAAATTTGCATAGCCCTTTCCTAAACACCAAATTTTGGACTGTCCCAAATTGAAAGAGTTTGCAGACGACATTTCAAAATGTGATGAAATTGGAAAATATTCTTCTGATAGGGCAGAAAACATAGTGGGAAAAGGAAAAATTGCTCGTTACGAGCAATTTCTCCTTTTCCAAAACGTTTTCTTAAGTCGTCTGCAACAAAGTGGTCAAATGTCATTATTGTTTGGGAAAGGGATAGAAGCTAAACTCAACCAGTTTTATGTATGTGTAGCCCTCACCAAAGGGTTCCGGTGTTGACTTCTATCAATTTTGTAATTACTTTTGGAAAAGGAGAAATTGTTTGTAGAAGCATCTTATTTACCACAGAATGTTTATCATAATTCACATTGGACGTTTTTCATTATCAACAGAAAAATAATTTTCGTTAAGATCAACAAAATAAACAAATTATTTAGATCAACAAAAGACAATGATTTTTTTCAGTTAGACAAACAATGACAAATTTTTCATTTAGATCAACACAAAAATAAGGATATTATTATTTAGATCAGTAAAAAGTTATGATTTAGTCATTCGGATCAACATTTTTAGAAAATTACCCAGCATTCTTATTGTTAATCTTGTTTTATTTTCCATGCCAGATTACACTTAAGTGTGAGTGCCTTAAGAGAGTTATTGAAGACGTTGGCTTTTCACCGCGAGAAGGGAATCACAGGAGAGGACCGAGAATTCCTGGATAACCTTCAAAGTATGTATAATATGTTACCATACCACATAGACTTGGACCTAATAAGCTCAGTCGGGCAATGGGCATGATAACTAGAGGGGTGTTTAAAATTGCATAATGATTAAAGATGAAGTAAATTTTAATTTGCACAGTGTCTGAAAAGAAGGCACAGAAAAGGGCTCTCATTTTGGTTTCACATGGTAATATAACACCAATATCATCTTGGAAGTCGTTCCATAGGTGTTTTTTCACATTTATCTTACAGAACTCCTCACCGTTTTCAATTTTAAACATTTTATAAACAGATTAAGTAGAGAATTCTCATCAGAATCAATAACCTCCTTTCGTTCTCACAACAATATTCTAAGGAGTATGTTTGTAAGCAGGTTTATAATGTTAGAGTAAGAGATAGACACACCTCAAGGATAAGGTCAATTGAAATGTCTTATTGTATCCCTGAACCAAAATACTTCACAATACCTCATTTTACCACATCTGCTGCAGAGTACTTTAGAAACTACCATGACAAACCAATGAATTGTTTCTAATGAGTAATTTATCATCTGTACACAATGGTTCCAATCAAATTGTCCAAAAAGGAGAAATAGCTAGGACTTTTTGTGTGAGTGTCTTTGGCAAGACACTGCAAAGGACTGAGCCACAAACAAAGAAACAAAGCCTTATATAGGGTATTGCATAAACCAATCAAATTCACCAACAAGATCAGTTATACCAATCAAAATTTCCTACCAAACAACAAATCTAATCCAGCAATACTTTGATATGTGTTTTGACTTTACTATGTATGATTACAGGGGAGCTGGCCAATATGAGTGACCTTCGGCAGTTATTTTTATGGTTGATTAGGGTATTTGAACCTAGCTGTCATAGTACGCTGCTCCTACGGGACGTGATCGTTACAAACCACTACTTCCTGTTATTGCTGGAGGATTGGATCTCAAACAGTTTCTGTCTGGACAAAACACTTGACATGTTGTCCCATGTTAAACAGTAAGTGTGTTGTTTTATTCCGTGTTAAACAGTAAGTGTGTTGTTTTATTCTGTTTTTAAACAATAAGTGTGTTGTTTTATTCCTTGTTAAACAATAAGTTTGTTGTTTTATTCCTTGTTAAACAATAAGTGTGTTGTTTTATTCCGTGTTAAACAGTAAGTGTGTTGTTTTATTCCGTGTTAAACAGTAAGTGTGTTGTTTTATTCTGTGTTAAACAATAAGTGTGTTGTTTTATTTCTTGTTAAACAATAAGTGTGTTGTTTTAGTCCTTGTTAAACAATAAGTGTGTTGTTTTAGGCCTTGTTAAACAATAAGTGTATTCTTTTTTCACCTCATTTAACACTAAGCATGTTTTGGTTCTATATTAGCAGTTATTGTGTTGTTTTTTCATCTTGTTTAACAGTGAGCATAATTATTTTGTCTGATGTAAACAGTAAAATATATTTTTTCACCTTGTTTAACAATGAGCATATTTTGTCCCATGTAAACAGTATGATATATTTTTTCACCTTGTTTAACAATGAGCATATTTTGTCCCATGTAAAGAGTATAATATATTTTTTCACCTTGTTTAACAATGAGCATATTTTGTCCCATGTAAAGAGTAAAATATATTTTTTCACCTTGTTTAACAATGAGCATATTTTGTGCCATGTAAACAGTATAATATATTTTTACAGTGAGCATAATTATTTTGTCCGATGAAAAAAGTAATATGTATTTTTTCACCTTGTTTAACAATGAGCATATTTTGTCCCATGTAAAGAGTATAATATATTTTTTCACCTTGTTTAAAAAACAGTAAGCATAATTATCTTGTCCCTGTTTTACCGTCAGTATGGGCTTTTCCCGTTGATTAACAGTAATTATATTGATTATATGTTTATTTTTGCTCAAAACTGAAAATTTAAGTCAAGGTGCAAAATCTAAGAATATGAGAGCGTTAAAAAAAAAGATACCCTTTGCTTTTTGCAGAAATTTAATTGACGTTGTAATGGGTTAATATAATCATTTCTTATTCATGTTGTTTGTATATTTTTCAGATTTGCAGCGGGGACGGTGATGACAAATTACGGGCACTTGTTACAGAATTTCTGGAAGAACGACCACCATGTGAACAACTGTATATTTACCATGATGCATCATGTTGCGGGCGACTGTCTGAAGCCCGAGAGTTTGTTGCAGGTGGGAATACTCACGACGTTTCTACAGATCTGGGATACAGAGGCCCCCATTACACAGGTATGGTGTCAAGCCCGTTTTAGATTTATTTATTTATTTACTTATACAAGTTTTTACATGGCATGGCCATTTATGGGGTTTTACATGAAGCCAGCATTATTTTAGTTATGTTTCAACGCCTTACTCTAAATGTTGGAGGAAGACTCCATACTCAACTGCATATAAGGGCTGGTCAAGCCGGTTAGAATCATCAGCATTCTGCAAGTCGGTCGGGAGACTATCTCTCAAAATCATGTTTTGTTTATAACAAAAATGCAACCACCTTTTTATAGAGCTTGATGATATGGCAAAGATTATGTCTTAAACATAAGGGGTCTATCCTACAAAGACTCTTAATTTTATGTCTACATTTACAAAATTGTGGAAGCCATCGAATCTCAAAGATAAATTGTTTTTCTGAAAGAAAAATAGTCGTGCGATTAAAAGAACAATAAAAATTCCACAGGTAGGACATACTGTTCTGTTCATGTGGAAATCAATGTCTTTCTTACATATTCTTCTCTTTTTTTTATGTATACAAGGAAATCTACCTATTGTGAGACACGACCCTGGATTGTTTTTAATTAGCATTAAATTATTTCGTCACAGACATGGTTAACCGTTTATAATTTGTGTTTCAGGAGATGAATGATCTCATGGAGTATGTGATCCAGAAATTCTTGTCAATGGCGGAGGACGATCCGTTGAAATGTGCTGTACAATTGTACAGTACCTTGCAAGATGAAGATACAATGAACACAGAGTAAGTTCTGTCTGTAAATGAATAAATATTTCTTTGAAAATAGTTAACTTTATACTCCATTTAATCTTACTTTTGATAGATCTGCTCTAGATTGCTTTTAAAACATGTGTGACCTTGGAATAAATTTCCTAATTGGAAAAAAAAAATGTATTTTTCAATGCTGAATGAAATCACTTTTTTTTCAATGCTGAATGAAATCACATAGTTAATCCTCCTCAAGACTTAGTGGCCTAGTGGATAGAGTAAAGAATTCGAAACTACAAGGTTGGTCTTGGTTCGAATAATGATTGCAGAAGATTTTGATATTCAAGAGAGATAGTTTTTCTGTTGACTTATGCATTGCAGGGCAGTTAATCTTTGTGTGGTCCTCCATAGTTTATGAGCTGAGCATCGCAATATAACTTAAGAATTGTTGATGTGACAGGGCTTTTTATCCCTTGAACTCGGAAGATGCCTAGGCCTGTTAAATTTAGGGAAATATATTGCTGAAACTGCTCAATTGTGAAACCAAAAAGCTGGATGACTGAATTTTTTGGAAAACTGTGATTTTAAAGAAGTTTCCAATTGGGAAGGTGCCTTATATGGACCCCTGTTATATAACACGAAAAAGCTTTGTATGTGTAGTGATGTATATGATGTGAAATCAAACAAATAAATTAATCTGTTATTATAGGGAAGTGGATGTCGATGGTGACACTACATGGACCCAAGAAGAAGAAGACAAATTAATTCTTTGGTTTGTTGAGTTGGAGGCAGATCCGAACATAGTGAACAAACTGATCGAACTCTTCAACCAAAACGGGATGAAGAAATCCAAATTTGAGGTAGTCTATTTTACATGTATTTCATTTCAATCTAGTAATTGGCCTTCACTCTTTGACAGTAAAGCACACTCTCAAGTCAAAACAAATATATAGGAGACATAGATCTAAAGAATCCAATGTTTAGGCAGCATTCTTAGATGTTGAGGATCCCAGGTTGGAGTCCTAGCCGTGCTTCTGACTTTATGGGAGTCTCCTTTTGAAAGAAATTTTGAGCTATAGCCTAGTACTGGTGGCAGACAGTGGTCCAGGGGTAGAATGTTGGCCATGTGACACCAGGGTCATAGTTTGAATCCGTAGAGAAGCAGGATCTGCCTTGTGACCTTTCATTAATCCACAATTGGCACGAGTACTAGATAAGTATCCAGGAAGCAGGAAGACTTGTTTCACAATCAATGTAAAATAATTAAGTTGAAACTAAGTACTGGTGAATCCAAGAAAGGGGTTACATAGCTGAAAAACTGTTGAAATGGTGTTAAACTCAAGATAAACCAAGGATCTGACAGGACTCTTGGAAGCCAATCTGACTTGTAAGATTGTTATGAAAATGTTGAGTTGAAAGAAAACATCAGCAGACAAATGTGTAGAAGAAATCTCATTTAATTAACCCTTAGAATGCTGGGTAATTTTCTAAAAATATATTTTTGTGTCTTCTGCTTTCCAAAACCTTAAATATCTGCTTTATTTTTGTAACGGAAAGATACTCAGAGTAGCAAACAGTTTAGAGTTGACGGCTGGCCTGGATCTAACCTGTTTGCATAAGCATGTACGTCTTCAGTACTATAGGATAACAATACAAAGTTCTCTACACAGTTACAATTGTTTTTGTTATATTTTCTCTTACAGGCTGTGAAATGTGTATGAAGGAAGGAATGTTTTATGTAAATTAATATGTAGTTCAAGTTAAATTATATTCATACTTTTTCTCAGTTTAGACAAAAGGAGAAAAGCTTTCGTATTTAATTAATTTTGATTTCCAATTCTTGTAATTCTTGCCAAATAAAACTTATATATCCTTTCAAGAAATGTTGGTAGTGCTAAGTTATCTGTAGTAGAAATATTTATTGCTTTCTTTGCATTTGATAATATCTCTTTACCACTCTCTAAATCTTTCTCTCTTCTCCAAGCAATATTTGGAAGCATCGTTTGAAAGTTAGAAATTTCTTTCATAACTATTTCTATTTCCTTTTTCAGCATTCTTCCTTATTTATCCAAAGGTCCCTTTTGGCCCATTGCACGGGAATTTCAGGCGGGTATATTGCGATGGAAAATGGAGTCGGTTTAGTGAAGGCTTTTTGAGCCCCTACCCATTAATTCGCATTTCCCACGAGTCTCATTTAAAAACACTTGCAAGGTTAGGCAGTAGTGTTGAAGTGGTAGAGTGTCCGCCTCTGGTACTGAGGATCGGGGGTTAGATCCCCGCCAGTGGCAAGATGAAAACGTCGAGACTGGCCAATAAATCGATAAATCAGTGAAAGTACTGGTTATGTATCTAGGAATCATTTAGAGTGAATTTAGTAAGCTTCAAGCTTCCATCTCAATTAATGTAAAACAAATAAGTTTTAAAAATAAACAGATAACAATAGTAATTGACATTTCGTATAGAAAATCGAGATGGTTATCACTTTGCCAAGATAAGAATTGTTTAATATTTTAATACCTTCCTTTTTCACATTTGACTGATTATATGAATTTTTCAGTGGTTTGAGATGATCATGTATTTGTCGATAAATATTTCTAGAAATGTCTCAGTTACAGGCCTTTACATTTTTAAGTAGTCTAGTGTCAATCCAGGAAATCTAAGATGAACTCAAAACCAAAACCATTAATATTTTATCCCATTTGAAAGTCTGTATCTGCTTCAAATCGAAAGCAGTTGCAGACGACAAAAGAACACAAGAAAAAAATATAAAATGCCCTAATGATGTTTGGTAGATACCAGCTCTAAAAGATAAATTGCTCATAAGAAGCCATTTATTGCGTTGTCACATTGGTTTCTAAAGAGAATGAGGTATTATGGAGTAAGGGCTTAAATATATTTACCTCGACATTCGTACAATCTCCCTCCTACAGCAGGGTAGTGCTTGACTAAACAACGACATTCGTACAATCTCCCTCCTACAGCAGGGTAGTGCTTTACTAAACAACGACATTCGTACAATCTCCCTCCTACAGAAGGGTAGTGCTTTACTAAACAAGGACATTCGTACAATCTCCCTCCTACAGCAGGGTAGTGCTTTACTAAACAACGACATTCGTACAATCTCCCTCCTACAGCAGGGTAGTGCTTTACTAAACGACATTCGTACAATCTCCCTCCTTCAGCAGGGTAGTGCTTTACTAAACAACGACATTCGTACAATCTCCCTCCTACAGCAGGGTAGTGCTTTACTGAACAACCACATTCGTACAATCTCCCTCCTACAGAAGGGTAGTGCTTTACTAAACGACATTCGTACAATCTCCCTCCTACATCAGGGTAGTGCTTTACTAAACAACGACATTCGTACAATCTCCCTCCTACAGAAGGGTAGTGCTTTACTAAACAAGGACATTCGTACAATCTCCCTCCTACAGCAGGGTAGTGCTTTACTAAACAACGACATTCGTACAATCTCCCTCCTACAGAAGGGTAGTGCTTTACTAAACAATGACATTCGTACAATCTCCCTCCTACATCAGGGTAGTGCTTTACTAAACAAGGACATTCGTACAATCTCCCTCCTACAGAAGGGTAGTGCTTTACTGAACAACGACATTCGTACAATCTCCCTCCTACAGCAGGGTAGTGCTTGACTAAACAACGACATTCGTACAATCTCCCTCCTACAGCAGGGTAGTGCTTTACTAAACAACGACATTCGTACAATCTCCCTCCTACAGCAGGGTAGTGCTTTACTAAACAACGACATTCGTACAATCTCCCTCCTACAGAAGGGTAGTGCTTTACTAAACAATGACATTCGTACAATCTCCCTCCTACATCAGGGTAGTGCTTTACTAAACAAGGACATTCGTACAATCTCCCTCCTACAGAAGGGTAGTGCTTTACTGAACAACGACATTCGTACAATCTCCCTCCTACAGCAGGGTAGTGCTTGACTAAACAACGACATTCGTACAATCTCCCTCCTACAGCAGGGTAGTGCTTTACTAAACAACGACATTCGTACAATCTCCCTCCTACAGCAGGGTAGTGCTTTACTAAACGACATTCGTACAATCTCCCTCCTACAGAAGGGTAGTGCTTTACTAAACAACGACATTCGTACAATCTCCCTCCTACAGCAGGGTAGTGCTTTACTAAACAACCGAACAAAACTATTTACAAAAGTCTTTAGGTATTTAAAACCTGCATGAATGAATATGATGTTACGTAGCCGCCTCACTCTCTACAGCATAGCAACAATCAATCAGGACAAGATGTAACCTCCGCGTTACTGAGCCGACTCTTCGACTCTTAGCTCAGTGGTTATGTCTTGGACTGTTACCCAGGAGAACCTGGATCGAATCCCCACAGGGAACATAAAATCCAAAGTGGATTTTTCTAGCTATGCTTCGTTGCGGACATTGTTCGTAAGAATTATTGTAAACAAAAGGACACAATTGTAATGTGACGTGCCATTGAATCATCCTGAAGAGACGATTTAAATACTTAAATTCTTTGCAATATTGCTTTTTCTCATATGTAGTTTAATTGTAGATAATAAAAGTTCAATTCTGTTATAATTGTAGACTATAAGTAGATTATGTGATAATCGCAGTCAAGTTTATTCTTGCGATATAAGTAAAAGTTACTTATGTGACAATTGATTGTAGATTTTTTGTTATTTTTTTATATTATAAAAGTTCTTTTCTTTTTTGTTTTATATGATAAAAGTTAGTTTTCGATATTATAAAAGTTTTTATTTTTCTATTTTGTTAAAGTAAGGGTTGAAGGTTAGTGTAGGTCTGTGTTTGACGATAAATACAGATTATAATGGTACTAAATTTCTATTTTTAAGATTATAAACCATCTGTACAAGATGGGCTGGATGCCTGCAGACAAACTGGACGCCATTATGAAGTCAGACAAGGAACTTCTCTCATTTGAAGTGAGTCATCTTGATCTATCTTTTTTACAAAATGAAAATTGAAATTGTTTTTTAACCCTTTCGCCGCCAAATATATAGCAAAAAGTTCATCTCAGCGCCAAACATATTTAGCGCTTTCTAGGAAAAAATTAGTATGCTGTACAGTGAAACTTGTGTTAAGAGGTCAGCCTATGAAAATGAGAAATTAGCTGTTAAAGACAGGTTGGCTACTTAACACAAATTGATGTACACTAAAAGTCTTACAATGGGACTTTCTGAAGTGGTTGTCTAAGTCAGGTTGGCTGCTTATAACAGTGGTTGCTTAACGCAAGTTTATGTTGAGTCTCCTGCGGCGGTCAACTACGCTGTAGACTACGGCGGTGAAAGGGTTAAAGAAATATTTGAAGAAATGCCATGTTTGAAAATCTAATGTTTGAGGCAAGTTTCAAAATGTCTTATTGTACATTGGGGAAAGTGGTCACTTGCTTATATGCCTCTTAAAGAAACACTAAATCTTTATTTAATGTCATATATATATGAACACATATTCTCAGAATTATTTTCATCTCAGTTTGTGATGAATAGTCTTTTGGTAGCTCTGTATATTTAGCACTTTCTGTGTTTACCAATAAACAAAAACAACATTGAAGATCTTTAATGGTGTTGGGTTTTTTGTCCCTTTTAAAATCCATGTGATATTTTTGAAAATATATGATGGCAAACTTTGACTAGACTGTTAAAATGTGTATGCTGCTTATGTGACTTGATGGTTTATCTTTCAATTTGTTATTATGATGAACTGTTGTTACTTTCAAATATTGCCCAATAGGTCTAGGCCTATGACCTTCTGGTGGTAAAATGAATAAACTTGTAAATTTGGTTGTTATGTTTTTATTTCTGGTAATCTAGTGATGGATGAAAAAAATGTATGTGATACTGTTAACCATTTGGTACAGGATAAAGGTCTGAGCCGGTGACTCCTACGGCTATACTCCATCCTGTTGTTATCTGTCCAAAAATTTCACGTGTGACAGGAGGTCATTTTATATAACCTAATGTTAACCTTATAAAAAATTATTTCCAGAAGTCCCGAGACGTGTGTTGTGAAGAGGAGAGTGACAACAATATGGCTATATTGGGTAATCTGTCCCAGCTTAAGGAAGAGGAAGTGGTTCCACGCTGTATTAAAAAACTCAAGGAAATGGGGTACCAGGAACATGTACAGCAGTTACAAAACACACTTCTCGAGATGGCTTATATCAAACTAGGTAAGTAGTAAGATAGGGTAGGATGTGTTAGACAATAATAAAACATAAAGATGGTCTGTATTTAAGTGGCCATTTTGTGAGAAATCGTTCATTCTCTACAAATTTGACATGAAAGCAATAGTATACTTAGTAATTAGAGATGTAGTTGAGTTACTAATACATCTCATAGAATCAGTAACCCAGTATCAGTTTTCAATTCTAATACTCTTGTTCTCTCACTAAATTGCCAATTTGGTCCAAAAATCCTGAAAATACATAGAGGATAGATGGTTGGTGCCTTGAATCAGAAATGTTATTCGGGCAATGCATAGGAATATGCCTCACCAGAGTGTCCTTTGGCAAGACACTTCACACCCCTAGCCTGGCACTGGAGACACTTCACACCCCTAGCCTGGCACTGGAGACACTTCACACCCCTAGCCTGGCACTGGAGACACTTCACAACCCTAGCCTGGCACTGGAGACACTTCACACCCCTAGCCTGGCACTGGAGACACTTCACAACCCTAGCCTGGCACTGGAGACACTTCACACCCCTAGCCTGGCACTGGAGACACTTCACACCCCTAGCCTGGCACTGGAGACACTTCACACCCCTAGCCTGGCACTGGAGAATACAGGAAAGCTGTAACACTACTCAAAAGAAATTGTCGGCATTGCATCTATAAACACATCGCAGATGATCTTCAAAGTTATAAATGTTAACAAAGTCAATTCTTTTGTGATTTAATGTTATGTGTGAATTGTCATTTAAATAGCTCAATTAACAAACATCTAACTTCCAATAAGTTTATCTTTGGGGGGAAAAAGATGAGATGATTAAAATAAGTAGTCATTGCAATCCCTACTTATATTGTAAATATAAGACTAACCAATAACAATTGTATTAATCATTTATCTATTTGTATTTTCAGACAAAGAAACTGTCAAAAAGAGCCATGTTGAGGAACCAGTGTTGAAGTATTTTATCAGTAAGTACCAGATGTTTTGTTTTAAATTGAACCTACATAGCATAACAGAAAATATGTCTTGGTTATTGATAATTTAAGGTAAATGTGCAAGGGAACAATTTAATGGCTAATGATTATTCAAGGTTGATAGGGGAGGGAGTGTTTTAATGGTAATAGATTATTCAAGGTAAATGCTGGAAAGAGTGGTTTTGTTTTTGACTTTATACAGTTGTAAACAACCATTGGGGCCTCCGTGGCCTAGTGGTTAGAGTACAGAACTTGAAATCACATGGCCCTTCTCCGCGTGGGTTCAAATCCTGAGAGGGATATGGATTTTCATGAGAGGCAGTCTCCCGACTGACTTACGGAATGCCGATGGTTCTACCCGCCTTGACCAGCCCTTATGGGCAGTTGAGTATGGGGTCTTCCTCCATCTTTAAGAGTCGGGCATCGCTACATAACTGAAATAATGTTGATGCGATGTAAAACCCATATATATAAAAAAAAAAAAAAAACAACCATTATGTATGAAGACTAATTAACATAACTGTGTATTGCATGTAATTAGAATGAGGCCAATTTGAACATGGGTGTTTTGGTTGAGAACAATGTCAAGGTTACACTTGTTTCCTTGTGTACAAAGTTCATTGTGATCCCATTCAAATTATGAGCTTCATTGGTTATTCCCTTTAACTTTAAGGACTAGTTTCATTGATCATTCCAGGTAAATGCAAGGACCATTTTCATTTGTTTTCCCACCTAAATTAAATTACGGGTTTCATTGGTTATTTAAGGTAAATTAGAGTACAAGTTTCATTGATTATTACCGGTAAATTGTATAAAAAGTTTCATTGATTATTTCAGGTAAATTAAATAACAAGTTTTATTGATTATTCCAGGTAAATTAAATAACAAGTTTTATTGATTATTCCAGGTAAATTGAATAACAAGTTTTATTGATTATTCCAGGTAAATTAAATAACAAGTTTTATTGATTATTCCAGGTAAATTAAATAACAAGTTTTATTGATTATTCCAGGTAAATGTAAAGATGCTCCGCTGGTGTTCTTTAATGAGGAGGAGGAAACATTTGGTCGCAACATTTACACAATGGCGTTGATGGACCAGCTGGGTTTTATAGTCGAAGATGAGAGCATTTCCTTCCGATATCCCAGAGTTCCGAAGGACTGGACTGTGGCTGAGCTTATTGAGAAGGCAGAAATCTTGGGCGATATTGATTCAGGTTTGTGACTCTTTATTCTCTCCTCCAGTCTTATAGGGTGTTTTGAATCTCAAATTACAGGATTTAATACTTCTTATTTCTTATTAAGAGATCTCAGAGGGTCCTGCTTGGCCAATGTACTTAGAACTTGGGGTTCCAGCCTCACTTTAAACTCTGGTTTTGTGGGAGTGACCTTTGACAAGTCACTTCAGAGCCCTAGTCTAGTACTGATGGATCTAGAAAACAATTACATAAATGAAAATTTGATTTGCTGGTACAGCGTTAAACACCATATAAAGTGATACAGGACAATATCCTTTCTGACAAGAAATTGAAGACGCCTCCTTTTCTAGTAACCTGCATAATAGGGAACCAGTCAGAATAAAAATTATTATATCTCACACAACTAAACATGTCAGTGTGCATACAAATAAGAGTGATTAACAATTCAGGACACACTCCAAGTTTGCGTAATTTGAAGAAAAGTCCTTTAAGGGAATAGTTGGGGATGTGTTTGTTCAATTGTAATGTAGTTCTAAAAAATATCAGATGATTTTTAAGTTAATTATTGCGGTCAGTTAATCTATTCATGATATTGAATTCCTTATCTTACCATGAGTTGATGGTCATTATGCGAACATTTATAACAGACGGTCCAATTTTGTTGTTTGTTATTTACAGATCTTTTGAAGTTTGACTTAGAGATGGCTCGCAGTGCTTTACCAGTATTTACCAAAGATGATACATACATTCCAAAACGAGCGGAATCCAATAAAAGGTAATCCCTTTTGAATCAAATACTAGTTGTGGTCGTTCTGCATGGCCCACTGTTTCAGGTGGCAGGTCCTGGGTTTGAGTCCTACCTGTATCACTCGTGGCTTTCGGAGTGTCCTTTGGAAAGACGTTTCAGAGCCCTAGCCTAGTACAGGTGAATCAAGGAAAGCCATGATATTATTGAAAAATTGTTGCACCAGGTTGTCATAATTAACATTACCAAAGAGACCTTCAAGGTTTGGTGGTATTGTGACAGAACTTGAAATGATACAGCCCCCCCCCCCCCTTTGTGGGTTCAAAACATGATAGCTGTGATTTGAATTTTAATGATAAGTAGTCTTTTTCCCTGCCTTCCTTCTAAATTTATAAGGCATAATATAGCTGAAATAATGTTGACACAATGTAAAACTCCAAATGAATCAATAATTCAATCAATAATTCACATTATACCATCACTTAACTTTGGGAGGGAGTGCGTAATAATGACTCTTGGTGGGACGCCCCATCGGAGAGTTAGACATAGCAACAAGATCCAGACTTGTTTCTTATCTTTCAGTTTGTCTGGGTCTACTGTACAGATATCCATTTGGATGTGCTCTAATTCATTGTATCCTTGTTAAACCATTACCAAACAATAACGACATTTAACTAGTTTGTTTGCAGCCAACTCTGAAAAACATTATGGGAAAAGGAAAAATTTCTCTTTACGAGCAATTACTCCTTTTCCCACAATGTTTTCTGCTCTATCAGAAGATTATTTTTCAATTCCATCACATTTTGAAATGTCTGCAAACCCTTTCAATTTGGGACAGTAAAAAATGTTGTGTTTTGTAAAGGGTTAATGCATTTAACATTATTCCGTGATTTTAATTATATTCTGTATAATTAACTTTCCGACCCATGTGTACTTCAGGTCCAGCGTCCTTTCTGGAGTCCAGGAAATGTTGTGGATGAAGATGGTTGGCCAGTACAATGCAGACACCGGTCAGTCGGTCCGGAACACCGCCGACAATGATCAGTTGACGGCAGGCCAGGGTTGGTCAGGACCTTCACAAAGGCAGACAAGTCCGAACATCGCAGGGAAGGAAACGATGACTCAGTACAACGAAGGACAGAGGACGTCGAGTCAATATGATGCAGAAAAGGGTTTGGCACATCCCCACAACACAGGTCAAGGTCACGGGACAGGGAGTAGTGGGGGAAACTACAAAGTAGGGCAGGGGGGTCGACCCTCGTCCACATTACTATATGGGAACAGGGATATGGATACAGAATGATCAAAGATTGGGCAACGCGACAACTGTTATAAGGCAGATTTACACAAGTTTTACATATTGATGTTACAATATAGACTTAAACAACTTAAACATGTTGATGTTACAACACAGACTTAAATAAGTTAAACATGTTGATGTTAAGTTAAACATGTTGATGTTACAACACAGACTTATATGGTAAACTTGTTGATGTTACAACACAGACTTAAACAAGTTTTACATATTGATGTTTCAACACAGACTTATACAGGTTAAACATGTTGATGTTGCAACATAGACTTAAACAACTTAAACATGTTGATGTTACAACACAGACTTATATGGTAAACTTGTTGATGTTGCAACACAGACTTATACAGTTTAAACATACTGATGTTACAACACGGACTTTTATGGTAAACAAGTTGATGTTACAACACAGTTTTATAACATTTTGATGTTACAACACAGACTTATAACATGTTGATCTTACAACACAGACTTATAACATGCTGATGTTACAACACAGTTATATAGCATGTTGATGTTATAACAGTTTTATAACATGTTGATGTTACAACACAGTTTCATAACACGTTTATGTTACAACACAGACTTAAACAAGTTTAACTTAAGGATGCTAAGATTGGTAGAGAAAGCATGCTTTAATGGTAAAAAATAGTTAAGACTTTGAAATGGGATTAAACAAATCTTATTGTAGAGTTCTTTGAGGCAGGAATTTGAAATGTTTGACTAAACCTTGGGATAATATCTTTCATGTTTTATCTTTGAATTTCTCCTCATGTCTAGAAACATCAAATTTGACATGCTATTGTAAAGTAAGTCTCTCTCAAAAGTGCGCCCTTTCTACTAGTTGTGAAAGTCTGTGTTAAAGAGACGCTCTGACAATCTCTCATGTACGACAGTGTAATGGTTACTGGTGGTTAGATATTGTACTGCTGTTGTCTTCGTCAGTGATCGTCGGTCATGTTTGTGGGTCATTAAAGCTTCAACTTGACAAGAAATCTTTGGTTCAGTGCACTACTATAGCAAGCTGATATTATCTTTGAAACCAATTTTTTCTGTCTATCTCTAGTAAAGGATATTTAATGCTCAATTAAATTGAAGTTTATTTTGAAATTGGGGCTGGTAGGATGAAAAACAATGTCGGCTCTTTTTATAAAACCTTTTTCTAATCCTGATGAATTGTGGCGATTCAGACAATCCGTCACTATTATCATATTTCTAACGAACAGTGCAATACCCTTGTAAATATTATCAATACTTCATGTTTGGCTCTATTGAGTAGTTTCTTATTTATTTCTATGTTTCTCGTACATGTAGTGGAAGGGTGGTTAGGTGATGTCAATTAATGTTGAAAAGAACATGAAGTTGGAGATCCAGGAAATGAATTTAATTATAGAAAGATTTGAGGCAACAAGAAATTTCTTCTTTCCTTAATTTTTTTTCTTACCCTTAATTTAATTTTCATCTTCTATATTTGTCATCTGCTGTTGCTTTGAATTTTGACAAACCGTAAAGTTCCTTCTAAGGGTATGAGATAAGAAATGCTACATGATTAATATCCGTAATATGTTCTTTCATAAACTGGTCCCCTGCTGGCTCCACTATGTTCCACAAGATAGACTCTATATTCCATAGATGTGAGACTGGTTCCCAGTCTAACATTTTCATTAATGTTTTATTTTGTAACTGTATAGTATGTGCTTTATTTTTATCCAAAATACATGCTGGTATTGATTTTTTTCACTTTTCACAGTCTAAAGAAAAAAATATAAAATGTATGGATATCAATATAATCCCCATCACTCATCGTAAAATTCCTGTAAATAAATCATTTATTTTTATAACAATTTTTAAAATCAACTTGTACCATTATCAGTCGATGTGACTGCCCTTTACTGGTGACAAAAACATATCAGTGGAAAACAAGATTGAGTCTTTATGACCAAACTATAGTACCAATCTTGTTTTTAGCGCAATTTATTTATATTTCATAATCTGCTGCAATTGGATGGTAAATCGTAATATTAATAAGAAAGTTAGAATATAGTAACAATGATAACAACCAACAATCCAAGTCACTTTTATGAGAATTGAATGGGTTATTTTGGAAAAGAGATACAAATTAAGAAATGGTTCTTTGATAAAACTGCCGTTTCCTAATATATTGTAGATTTGTAATATCATGACCTCAAGCATATTTAATCATGAGGCAGTCTCCCGACTGACTTACGGAATGCCGATGGTTCTACCTGCCTTTACCAGCCCTTGTGGGCAGTTGAGTTTCGGGTCTTCCTCCATCATTAAGAGTCGGGCATCGCTATATAACTGAAATAATGTTGATGTGATGTAAAACCCATATGAAAAAAAAAAAAATATATTTAATCATGTTCAGCCTTTTCTTGAGCCATATTGTAAACAAGTTCTTAATAACCTTTCAAAGATGATGATCGGGGGGCCTCCGTGGCCTAGTGGTTAGAGTGCAGAACTGGACATCACATGGCCCCTCCCGCTCCGCGTGGGTTCAAATCCTGAGAGGGATATGGATTTTCATGAGAGGCAGTCTCCCGACTGACTTACGGAATGCCGATGGTTCTACCCGCCTTGACCAGCCCTTATGGGCAGTTGAGTATGGGGTCTTCCTCCATCATTAATAGTCTGGCATCGCTACATAACTGAAATAATGTTGATGTGATGTAAAACCCATATATATTAAAAAAAAAAAAAAAAAGATGATGATCGATCACAAAACTTCATTTCTCAACCCTTTCTTTCATATATGTACATTTGATATGTATGCGTTGATGCACCATAAGCAACAACTTAGAAAAAAATAAAGATTTTTCCCCTCAAATGTTGACAAGAAAAGGTTCCTTGTCTGCTTCAAATTTCCATTAGGATCAGGCTCCTGCATTGTCAAGTGATCATTTTGGTAGTCTTAGAACTCCAAGTTTGAGCTCTACCACTACTAAGGTCTCAGTGGGAGAGTCCTTTGGCAAGACACTTCTGATCTCTGTGTGCTGGTGGATCCAGGAGAATATTTACATAACTGAAAAAAATGCTGATACAGCATATAAACTAACAACTCCATTTGAATCCGTCAAAGTGAGAGGGAATTGGTTATTCAAATTTGTTGTGATAGACTCATTTTGAATACAGTTGAAATTAGCACAGGCACAATTATGCTCATAACAAGAAAAGAACAGTTTTTTTTCTGCATTATTTCTATAGACAATTAAGAATATCAGAAAATGAAGAACTGAGTACATGGCAGTCATTTAAGCAGTGTTGTGGTTACCATGTCTGTATAGTAATGTAAAGGTCCAGTCATATTTTGTTGATTTTGTTGTTCATTCCAGAAATAAAAACATAAAATATACATAAAACTGTCTGTATCGTTCTATGATCTTCCTGAATCTTGTAGCTTTAGCTCTATTATTCAAATAAGGAGAGCTTTACTAAACACCTAATGTCAGCGCATGCCTTTGTTAAACTTTTACATGCAAGTTTTTATCTTTTAACAACTTTTCCATGGAATGGATTGAAACTTCATACCTGTGTTGTGTCATAATGTTAGGTCCCATAACTCTACTTATGATTCTAAGAAAATTATGCTCCCTTTTGAACTTAAAACAATCTTAGCTAAGTTTTTATATGCGAGTAAATCTTGGTTTTTCTAGCTCAGCAATTACTGCTGTGATCCGATTGAATTTTCACAAATGTGTTTGGTCAAGTCCAGGAAAGCTGTAAAATAACTGAAAAAAATCCAATTTAACCCTGTTAAACCCAATTTAACCCATTACCAAACAATGACAACATTTAACCAATTTGTTGCTGATGACTATGGAAAACATTGTGGGAAAAGAAGAAATTGCTCGAAAAGAGCAATTTCTCCTTTTCCCACAAGGTTTTCTACTCTTTCTGAAGATTTTTTTTCTTCAATTTCATAACATTTTGAAATGTTTTCTGCCAACTCTTTATTTGGGACAGTCGAAAATGTGTTGTTTGGGAAAGGGTTACAAACCAAAATCACCTAGGCTCTAAAATTGTTCAAGATGGTGTTCCAGATCAGAGTTCGGTACCTGTTGACTGCTCTCAGTCATGTCTGACTGGTGTAACAAAAAATAGGAATTTATACATGGGACCTTGGTAGTCTAGTGGTTAGAGTACAAAACACTGAATTATATCCTCCATCTCTGCCAAAGTTCAAATCCCGGCGACCGCTTTTGGATTTTTACAGTCTCCTTGTTGACTTACAGATTGCCAATGGTTCTATCCAGCTGGAAAAGCGCTTGGGTCAATATCCAGGCAGTATTTGGTTTTTTAAAGAGGCAATCTCCTTGTTGACTTATGGAGCACCAATGGTTCACTCCAGCTGCACCAGCGCTTATGAGCAGTTATGTTTGGGATCTAAATCATTATAAGCCTGGCAGCACAACATCACTGAAATGCTGATATGATGAAAAACCCAAATGAATATAAATAGAGACATAGTAAAGGGCGCTCCAGGTTAACAAGTTATCTCTTCTCTGTCTACCAACAAGCAACCACTTTATGAGAGCTCTTTTTACCCATTACCAAACAACAACGACATTTGACCAGTTTGTTGCAGAAGACTCTGGAAAACATTGTGGGAAAAGGAGGAATTGCTCTAAATAAGCAATTTCTCCTTTTCGCAAAATGTTTTATGCCCTATCAAAAGATTATTTTTCAATTTCATCACATTTTGAAATGTCGTCTGCAAACGCTTTCAATTTGGGACAGTCGAACATTTGGTGTTTGGTAAAGGGTTAATGTATGTACATAGGCCTTTAGTTTTTACACAGGACTATCAAATAAGTTAACAATGACAATAGTTAATGAAGACACTCATACCTCATGTCAAAATTTATTCAGATTAACAACAAAAACAGTACAATGAAAAATTTGCTTTCCCCTCCAAGCTTGTACATGTTAAAGATTCAGTGCTAGAAATGGCCAAGAAATGTACCTACCTGGCCAACTAAACCCACTCATATCCATGTTTTTGTACGAAATTTCTGACAAAACAAAAACATTGGGATTTTGACCAATATAAGTAATAAAAAGCACTTCCATCAAATTTGTTATCACAAAAGTCAGTTAATACTTTAACATGATCATTTATTTTACTCAAACAGCCTTTTGTCCCCCCCCCCCCACCCCCCATTCATTTGTCACAGAGGGGAAATGGCTTGATACAAGCTATTTTCCAGTTAAGTTACAACAACTTTATGGACATTTTGTTGACTAAAGTGCACCACTACCACCCAAATTATCTTAGAAAAGCAAGCCTTAAGCTTCCTGCAGAAGGAGGACTTATACTTTTAAAAACTTGAAACCTGTCTCGGCAGTGCATACCAAACCCACATAAAGGGGGCCATATAATTACAAACAAGATAAGGTACAATTGTGGCCGCAAAAAGACACATCATGATTAATCTTCATCAGCTGTGTTATAAAACATCCATTCATCTCAATGGCTACACAGCATCATCATAATCATACTTTACAAAATAGAGAAATAATAGTAAAATGCTATTCATTCAACAGAAGAGTTACACTTAACAAAATGGAGAGTTAAAAGTAAAACTCTATAGTTCTGTTTCACACTTTTCTCGATATTTCTGTTTTACATCACTTTTTGGTTGGCAAACTGTCACCATCTTTCTGCTTCTTCTTTTCAGATTTTAGTTTTTGCAGAAAAAACTCCATTTCCTTCAAAGAATCATTAGGCTTCTCTGGAGTTTGTTTGAAAGGGTTTTTATTGACGTCTTTATCGCTCTTCTTCTGGCTAGAGTGCGGAGATCTCGACCCCTGTCTTTTCGGAGACTTTGAGCCCTTAAACCTATTGTCTCCTTTAATCTTCTTTGAACTTGTTGATGCCATACTTTTGTTGCGGAGTGAAGCATTTACTTCCTTTTTATGGAACCAAAACACTTCCTTTTTATCACTGTTACCTTTCGTATCCTGTCTACCCCCTGACCGACTCCTGGGTGAAGATTTATCTCCCTTTTTACTGGTCGACCTCTCGCGAGAGGCAGAACGGGGTGACGGGGATCTGCTTGATTCACTACTCGACTCCGTGTCCCATCTAGATCGTGATGCCTTTATCAGTTTGTTTAACTTCACGCCTTTTTTCCCTAACCGATCAGCTTCTTTGGCCATCACCTGAACCTCAATTTCACGAACCTTTGCTTCGAAGGATTTACTAGATTTAATATCCTCGGGATCTTCGAGTTTGGATGATTGCACATCTTCATCCTTCGCATCCAACTCTTTCCATTTCTCTTTTAGTTTTTTCTTCTCCTCTGGTTTCATGGCTCTATGAGGAGGCGGAGAACTAGAGATCATGTGAGACGCAGTAATGGCCGCCAGTTTTTCCTGGGCATTCTTCACAAATAAGGGCATCTGTAGAGATTGTTTCTTGTTGGCGTTCTCCTCCCATCGGCTTTTCTTTTCCTCAGGACTGTCCCACTTACTCCGTACTTTGGGAACCAGCTCTGCCTCCATATCTTCCCCACCTTCATCCTTAGTGATTGGTGAATGGGAACCAGGACTTGAACGACCTTTAGAACTTGCAGCAGACTGATTTGGAGGTTTCACATGGAATACATTGCGCCCAATTCTGGCATTGGATAACTGCGTTTCTGTTTTTTTCGTCCTTTGGGTTCTCGAAGGGGACATTTTACGCTTTTTATATTGCCCTGGAGACCTTGATGTTGATCTCGGTTCCTTGTAATCTTTTTTCTTTGACCTTTCACTAGCTGGTGACCTTGACTTTCTATACTCATGTGACCTTCCTGATTGTCTATAATCTGGTGACCTTGAAGTTGACCTTTGTCTGTATTTCTTCTTTCCTGATCCCTTTCCTGGTGACCTTGAGTGTGACCTTGATTTTCTATAATCCCTACTGTACCTTCGATCAGACGACCTTGCCTTATATCTATCATCCATGTTTGTCTTTAGTGTGAAGATTTGATCTTTGATCTCCGTCACGTTTACATCCCTGTTTGGCTTCTCCACAGACTGGACACTGCGTGGGGGAGGTCGACTCTCTGGATTGAGGCTCACTTCCGCTGCTGGGTGATGTTTCAGTGCAACCGACCGTGGCACGTAGCCTGCAAACGCTTGGCTCAAATTGTTCTTTGCTGCAACTGGTGGTGGAAGGTCTTCAAACATATCAGATAAGCCAACTTTATCTTGTTTTTCATGCCCCAATGCTCTGGGAGGTCTATTCTGTTTGATGCTATGCTCATCTAAATATCGGCTGGCAGATTGTCTCGGATCATCCGAGTACTCTTTCTTCACTGCCTCTCTCGGATAACGCATCTCACTTCCGCTGGAAACAATGACAGACCTTTTTGGGTCTTCCTCTTCTTTTCTCTTCTCAGACTTTATATGACTTTCAACTTCCTCACTACTATTTGAACTTGACCTTCGATGGCGAGCCTCCTTCGAACTTTGACCCCTACTAGAATGCTTATTATAACTCTCACTTCGTATCTTATCCCTTGACATTTTGTCAGATGATTGATGAGTTGGAGATTTGTTGTCGTACTTCTTTTTAGACGAACTTGGTCTTGAACTTTCCCTAGATTTTGACCTATATTTGTCTCTTGACCTTGACCTATCTTTGGATCTTGACCTTGACCTATCTTTGGATCTTGACCCATATCTTTCCCTCGATCTCGACCTGTATTCATCTCTGGATCTTGATCTATGTTTATCTCTTGACCTATGTCTATCTCTTGACCTCGACCGATATTTATCTCTTGATCTTGACCGATAATAATCTCTTGATCGATATTTATCTCTCGATCTAGACCTGTATTTATCTCTAGATCTTGACCTATATTTCCCCTTAGATTTCGGCCTTTCCCTTGACCGTGACCTTGATCTAGACTTTGACCTTGATTGATGTCTTGATGATTCTTCTTTTTTCAGCTCTCTTGATTTCATCGATATCAAATGCCTGAAATACTCTGCTGGTTTGTGATCTTGCGGCGATTCTTCAGATTCTGGTTTCTGCCTTCTACTAATCACAATACTTCTCGATTCTTCATAAATCTCCGCCTGGATATTGGCCGGGGTTCTACCCGACTCGTGAGGATCTTTCTTCCCAACGGAAATGATCCGTCTTTCTCCCATTGACTCGGACTTCTCATACACATCCTGGCTTTGGCTGGACTTTCTCCCTGGCCTTTTTAGATCTTCCTTCTTGTAGAAATCAGCTTCTTCATACTCTCCTTTATATCCTTTTGAATATCCAGCCTTTCTGGACTCATAGTCTCTCCCATCCGGTGACCATTGTTTAGAGATATGGAGTGTACGTTTGTCCCTACCTTCCCTGTAATTAGGAAGGTCATCGTTCCGTCGGCTATGGACTTCGTGCAGGTCCGGCGATATATCTTCCAAACCCAGACGGTCATTGATCTCATCTCTAGTGGGTGTCACGTTTTTCTCCTTCGACTCAATCTTGATATCGCGACTCAGATCCTTTCTTGGATTTGGGTGAGTCAACACAGACTGTGTATCTGGGTGACCGTGTTTTCCGTACTTGGAGTCGTCATATAACGCATCCTCATCTTCAACATCCTCGTTATTCGGCCTGACGGGGACGTGGCCGTCGTCTCCCCACTCCCTAGGGGGACTATTCTCCAGGAACGGAATTCGCGCATCTTTCTGAAAGAAGCTGTAATGCTGCGTTCCAAACGTCTGATCGTCGTAGAACCCAGGCTTAGGGTCATGTGACAATCTCCGTCCCGATGACCTCCCATCTGGATGATCCTTCAAGGATGTTGGTGAGGAAGATCTAGACTTTTTCCTCTGTGACCTTGACTTGGGTGACCTTGATCTTTGTCTGGATGACCTTGATCTGTCCCTCGACCTTGATCTGTCCCTCGACATTGATCTGCCCCTTGACCTACTAGAAGAGGAGGAGCTAGAGGAAGAGGAAGAGGAGGAGGAATATTTGCGACTTCTAGGCTTTTCTCTGGTATCATCTGGTAAGGACTTCTTTTTCCTGTGGTCATAATAAAAACTGATTATCATAGTCATTACCAGGTTTCAAATCGATATGTTAATTAAGGTTTGAAGCAAACATTCCCAAGTGGTCTTAAGGGACACATTTCTCTTTTCTAAATTGTAATTTCTACTTATTTACCAAACAGTTTTTAATTAACTTGTTTATCACTTGTAGTCATCTGAAATTCCTCTGAAGTAGGAAGGTCAAAACATGAAACTCCATTGTCAAAACAAAGGCAGAAAGTTCTGCTTTCATGACAATGCTATATAAATATCAAATATATTTGATTATAAGATAAATACATGCGATAATTACCTTGAGGTGTGTTTCTCCTGCTGAATCAGTTTTTTCAGCGTATCTTTAGTTGATTGGTATGGCGGTGATCCAGACTTATCTTCATTGGATTTCTTTTCCCCCTTACTTCTTCCTTTACCACTCTCCTATACAAACAAGAACAAAATACAGTGTATGCATTCTTTAACCTTATCGTGCTGGAACTGACTAACTGCTTATGAAACAGGTTGGATCCAGATCAGCCGCCAAGTTAATTGGTAATTTGCCAGTAATCTGACCTGTTTGCTACTCTAAGTATCTTTCCTTATCAAAATTGAGAAGATATTTAAGGTTTTGGAAAGTAGACGACACAAAAATATATTTTTAGAAAGTAACCAAGCATTCAAAGGGTTGCAATGCAAACAATCCAGGGAAACTATGAAAAGCTCCTAGTTCAATCTAACGATAATCTATTAAGTAATGAAAATATTAAATCCAATAGCCATGCAAAATCAATCTTTATTTTAGTTTATCTTGATTTGTAAAAAAATAAAGTTGTATATTTCAAAAATTTGGCTATTGGTACTGGGTTAACAGACCTTTCTGTACTGCACATATCGGATTGATTCTTTGGCCTCCTGGGAGTCTGGCTGTAAGTCCAGAGCTTTTTTGTAACATTCCTCCGCCTCGTCTAAATCCCCGGTATCCTCATGCCTGAATCAAAACAATTAACCTCATTCATTAACTTGTATTTGGGTTTTACATCGGGTCATTATTACTATAATTATGTTGCAATGCCCAGTTAAAAATTCAGTGATCATCCTAAAACATCTGGCAGCTACAACATTTATAAGAAAGATAGCATCATCTTAAAGTTTAGGCAAATTGACATAAATTCTAACAAAGGCAACCATAACTGATCCTCACTCACCAATTCTGTAAATGTCTCGATTTAATTTCAGTTCATGGGAATGTTGAGTTGAAGTATAAACTTAATCAAGTGGAGATTGCTAACAAAATCTAAAATTTGAGAAAATGAACAAACTATCCTTATACTGTAGATACTTTCAATTAATTAATCTATCACCTTGAGAGGTAAAAAATTGAAATGTTTTACTGCTTTAAGAATATTTTTAACAAAAACACAACACAATAAGCAATCTGTCCTTACTTACCCTTTGCCTTTAGCCAGCAATGTTTCGTGCATGTATTTGATGGCATTTGGATGTTTTCTGTTGACTTGTAATGCCTCCTCAAAGTCCTCGATAGCTCGGCTATAACTCTCATTGTTGGCATACCTGATATGGATATTATAGTCGGTGTTAATACAAGACAAACATTTATCAAGTCTTAGTTAAAGACCTATATATAATGGGATAGAAAATAACCCTTTAATCAAATACATCTTTATTACACACACTGGATAAGATTGCCTACTTTTTATTTTGAATATTTTATCACAGATAGAACAAGATCCTTACATAACTGCCAATAAGGGTCAAACACAATAAAAAGCAAAGTTCTGTGCACTTACTTCTAGACCGCAGGTTTTAATTGGACCACATACAAGATGTTCATTAGGAACCAGCGGCGGCCAGCAATAATTTTAAATTGAATTTGAACACTTGGAATTTCCCAAGCCTAAATTTCAAACCTAATTTCATAAGCCTAAATTTCAAACCTAATTTCATAAGCCTAAATTTCAAACCTAATTTCATAAGCCTAAATGGCCCAAACTGCATGGCAGTGAAAGTGTGTTCTTTTCTATGAGGGGCTTAAAGTGTACTTTGATGGATTCAAGATGGAGATTAGAAATGAATATGCAACTAAACATAACAATTCAAATCGTTCAAGTTGAAAGGGTCCTTGTAAAATTCAAGTTTTTGTAAAACATTGACATCACATGAAATATTAATTCATCATAGAACTCTCACATGAAATATCTACACACAAAAAATGCATTTACAATTAAAAGAAAAAATGTCTTCAGTATTGCAATTCAATAACAGAGGGATACTAAATATACTGTATTATAACACATCAATATGAGATAACAAATATGACACACTGATATAACACATCAATATGAGATAACAAATATGACACACTGATATAACACATCAATATGAGATAACAAATATGACACACTGATATAACACATCAATATGAGATAACAAATATGACACACTGATATAACAGTTATCCACTTACAATGCTCCTCTTGCTACGAGGGCTTCCACATTTTTAGAATCGATCTGGAGTGCACGATTCAACTGCTGCATGGCCTCTGTTTGTCGACCCTCCTTAAAAAAGGCAATCCCCTGGGCCACACTGTAAACAGCAACACAAATTGTACCATTAGAATGTCAGATTTCTATAACAATAGATCTAAATGAAGCATGATGAATGCATTTCATTGTTCCCCTTAATCTAGGGAAAGCATGTATCAAAGTCAGGATGTTGGTGAGAAGAAAAATGCAAAACTTTTTTTTTAAATGTGTTGCAGGGCAGATAACAAAACATTATTGTAAAACATAGCAGAAACAACATTAGTAAGATTTTCAAACACTTGCTTTTATACATTGATACATATTTTCTTTTTAACATCATAACCATTCAATAAATAACAGTAGTTTTCGCTGAGGGAATCTGGTTGCATTTTTATAGATGTGTTCCTTCAGTTTGCTACAATACTTATGTTGATACAATTATTTACAAGATAAATTATTATCAAAAATTGTATGTTTTACTTACAAGACAATAAGACCACAAAGAAATGTAGCACTCACAAGAGCTTTTCCTGATTTCCCAATATTTCCAAACTAATCTTGTGAAAGATGTGGTTAAAACTAAAGTTAAGATTCATGACATAAGTTAAAAATAACCATACTTCTTATAAGCCATCTTCTGAGATTGCTGCTTTCTTAAACTGTCAGCATATTCTTTGTCTGGAATCTTCAGTCTAAAATGAGAAAAAAGTATACAAATTAATGGCACATGCTTAGAAATCTTTGCTTGTCCTGTTAATCACTAATGGAGCCAAATGTGACATAAGAAAATAAAAATGGCTTGAGAAAATCAAGTTGTAAAATCATGGCTTGAAAACTTTTCTCAATACATTCTCTTGAAAATGTCTCTCATCTGTCCTGTATAAGTATTCTATAATTGTTTAACCCATAACCAGTCAAAAATTTGGCGTTTGGTAAAGGGTTAGCATTCTTAACATTGAATGTTCATGTTGTACATTGAATAATGGACATATATAGAGATCGTTATGATTGGTATAATCAGTGAAAAGTGTCTCATAAGCCGAACTGGCAGGCCCTTTGACTAGGGGCGACACTATAATAAACAAAACCTTTACCTTTGTATAAAGCTTGTTAATGGAGTGTATTAATGACATACATTGAGTAATGTACCTGTATAAAGCTCGTTAGTGTATTAATGACATACCTGTGTAACCCACGCATCATGGAACATTCCTCCGTCTGTCCCAGGGAGCGCAGAAGGTAATTAACATTGCCTGTGTTGGTGAACCCCATGATAGAGTTTAGAAGTTCATCAAATGTAAGACCACGGATATGCAACTTTCTCCTACAACAAAAATAAAATTAGTGGTAAAAACTGGCCGTAAAACAAGGAATTATTTATTTATCATCACCTGTTGATATTCTGGCTGCAATCTTAAACAAGAACAAAGGTAACTGCCAAACAAATAACAACAAAAAAAGGATTTGAAAGTAGCTTAAGAAATTTCAGATAACCTTCTAGAAAAGCATTTATGTGACCCTCTAAACAAATTTTAGCATCATTTCTCTAAATGTTCTAAACAGTGTCTTCTTAAAAAAACACAATTACTTTGTTGGCTCTTTTCAGGAAACTTAAGTCTTACTTTTTCCAATCACTAACCTGTATTGTACTGGGAAGTCCTCTTCATGAATTAGTCCCTGAAATTAATAGATTATCATTCAGTGTGTTTTAAATGAGCTTATGGAAAGGGATTCTTTTGTTGCTGTGGAAAACCTAATTAAATAAACATATGATATTTGACATTCTTTTTGGTGCATAAAAAAACAATCAAACACTATTATGATGGGATAAAAGTGTGCATGTGGAAAACCCAATAAAACAAACATATGGTAATGGATACTTTGGTTTTATAAAAACTCATTTATTAAACATCAATTGCGAAACAAGTTCTTAAATCTTAGATTAATTCCTCTCGATTCTGCTTCCTGGATACATAACCAGTGCTTTTGCGGATCTGTGGGTTAGTCCAAGCAAGTACAGTGGACCCTCGTTTATCCGAACACTTTCGTTCCCAGGGGAAATGTTCGTATTAACGAATTTTCCGGAATAAGAATATGCGAGTTACAGCGAAATGTTTACCTTTACACGGTGTCGGTGTATCATGATCATTACTATGAAGTAAGAAATACACAATTATTTTTTTTTGAAGGGAAATATAAAATGTGTTAAGGAAGTGTTTATTTGGTCAAAACGGATTTTTAAAAAAATGACAATTTGAAGCAATGTATTTCGAGAAGTTAAATTTCCCTAAGATAGCTCTGAAAAGAACTGTCTTCGTTTGGCTGTGGGTGTAGACATCTTCAAGTTGTATCTTCTTATTTCAATATCGAGAAATGAGATAGGCAGGGATTGTCGAGAGTTTATTTATAGGGAAAAGGAGCATATCGATTGAGTAATAATTGAAAATGATTGCCAGACATTGTCTCCCGATCGCTGTCTAAGCAGCCAATCAGCCAATCAACACCTTTTACAAACTCAACTATCGACATGCGACCGTAATTACAATAATGTAAGACCAATCAACTGACAGAATGACCGATTAACAAACAATCAACACCTTCCAGTACACTACACTAGGTGACATGTTATGGTCAAGCATACGTGACAGTTTGCAAAACGTGTGAATGCCGTTTACAACAGAAGACTGATCCCTTCATTCGCAACTGTAACCGCAAAATAAACGATTTTACTGGTTTCCGGACTAGCCATACGCATATACTATGAAAAGTGACTGTTGGTTCCCGAATATTTTTGTCCGGTTCCGGAACGCGGATTTTCCGCATTAAACAGGTAAATTGATGAAGGTAAGATCCGTTCCCTCAAAATTCTGTTCGGATGGTGAATATTCCGGATAAACGACGTTCGGATTATCGCGGGTCCACTGTACATGATTCTGATAAGGGATTCTATTGTTAGTGTGGAAATCCCAATTAAACAAAAGTATGATAAATACTACGGCGACACTGGTGTCTTAAACTGAATAAAACAAACATATGATAAATAATACTGACAAGATGTGGATGAGCTCCTTCTCGTGATTCCAGCTCCCGATCAGACAGCGACACAAGAATAGACTCCGTCTCTACATCTACATTAACTACCAGTCCTGAAAATATAGGAAAAAAGGAACATTGAGTATATTATATTAATCAGGGGATGAATATATTTGATTAAGGGAAAGGGTTTGATGTACTTTACCTAGCAATTTCCTTGAACCGAGTCTTGATAAAGTGGATTTTACTGTATATCAATCTGATAATAATCCTTGTAAATTAAGAATCCATGACAAAATGGGAATTCATTACTTTTAATTTGGGAAAAGCGCGTACAGTGTACTTCAATTATACATTAGCCTAAAGTATATCAAATAAGTTTCACCTGAATTTATTTTAAAGGTGTAAAAACAACGTAAGACCAGACTTTTGGATTATGAAAACAAATAATTTTGGTGATAAAAGCGGTGAGAGAATTTTCTTTTTGTCAAAAAATAATTGTATCTTTAAACACTGCAAGGTTCACTATGGTTTACCAACTTGATGCTGCTATCATTGCTTCCTTTAATGTTAAATATCACCAACTTTATCTTTATTCCCTATGATTTCCTTTTAACTCACCTTATCATTAAATGCTGAATCATGTATTCCAATTCATACAGAGGACAAGATAAAATAACATCACATCTTGTGAGTCTAGAATCTTGAGTAATTCAGTAGAGTCCCTTCGTAACAAGGCAACCAGATATTTAATCTTATATCTGACTTCTGCTATCTTCCTGACATAACAATATACACCAGACTCGAACCATCTGTATGCACTATCACAACGTTATTACCACCAATAATCTGGATATGCTACCATATTCACAATCGGAACACTCGATGGCTTTTTCACTTACAAACATCTAAAAATCAAGATAGACTGGCACTTGCTGGTTTGGATTCATTCGTTCTGGTCGATTATACTTTATTGGTGCATCTATACTCAACTACCATTGATGTCTTAATGATGTTTCTTTTTTATCTTTATTTTTGGTAACACCATCATCTTTCCTCATGGGTGCCTTCTTTTTTTAATTCTTTCTTTGGCCTTTTAGACTTCCATTTGTTGGGTTTTCTCTGGACTTACTTGGGTGTTTTCCTTTTGTTTTACTGATTGATTTTCTTGGGTGTCAATTGTTATAGTTCTTATGTATCGCTGGATGTCTTTTGGTTTCTCATTCTTGCTTATATCTTGTTGGTCATCCTTGAGTTTCCCTCAATGTGATTATTGGGCTTCCCTTATTTCCCTTATCACATTTCTTTGGCTGACTTTTCTTTGATTTGACTTGGTGAATTTTCTGATTCTATAGTTCTTCTTGGGTATCTTTGATTATCTTTCTTGGAATTCCCATGTATCAATCACTCTTCGGTTTCTTTGTTTATTGTTCTTTGAATTTTCATATTTCAATCATTCTTGGGTATCTTTAGTTATCTTTCTTGGAATTCCCATGCTTTAATAATCATTTGGTTTCTTTGGTTTTCTTTCTTGGAATTCCCATCTTTTTCATTATTCTTTGATATTTCTGGTTATCTTTCTTGGAAATACAACTTTCAATCATTCTTGGGTATTTCTGGTAATCTTTCTTGGGATTCCAATGTTTCAATCATTCTTGGATATTTCTGGAAATCTTTCTTTGCATTCCCATGTTTTCATCTTTCTCAGGTATTTCTGGTAATCTTTCTTGGAATTCCAATGTTTTAAACATCATTTGTATTTCTGGTTGTCTGTCATGGAATTTCCATGTTTCAAATATGGGTACATATGGTTACCTTTCTTGGAACTACTATGTTTGAATAATTCTTGTATGTTTCTGGTTATCTTTCTGGTTATCTTTCTGGTTATCTTTCTTGGAATTCAGATGTTCTAATCATTCTTGGGTAACTTTTATCTTCTTCTGTAGATGATTATAATGGGGCAAGCTTTTGTACATGAACTGCCTCATGAGACAAACACACACATACTTGCATCCTTTTTCCTTGTATTACCTTTCTGTGACTGATAGTGATTTGATTAATTCCTACATATCTTTCTCCACTCCATGACTCTGTGCCCTTTAGTAAATGGACACATGTCTGGTATATCTTTCCTAGCTCAGCTCCTTTCATTCTCCTTAAACAATTGTATCCGTAGGTTTGTCAAGCTGGCTCTGTGTCCCATCATCACCTTTAGCCATTGGATCAACAGGTGTAGAGGCATCTTCCACAAGGATATGTGTTCTTCGAGGTAACGGTAACTGGCTCACTGTACAAATGGCATATCTTGCCCTGTGTCAAAGTCAATTTGAGTAGCCCTTAAGGACATTCTTGTGTTTTTTTCCACATCTATCTGAACCATGGTGCTTTCTGGCTGCACTGTTAGACCTTCCTATTTCTTTAATTCTCGCTGAGATTTTGGTTGAACTAGATGTCACTCTTGCTATTTTTCCAGTTCTTTCTGAACTTTGTTAGTCCTTGGACATACTTGCTACTTCTCCCTTTTGTCTAACCAAAATGTCAATTTCATAAGCTCTTTATATTCTTGCTTTTTTCCATTCTAGTCTGCACCATGGTCCATTCTGGTTGCCCTGAAAGACATTTTTTTCTATTTGCCCCTTCTCTGTCGCTGTCTGAACCCAGGTCAGTTTCAGTTGCCATGGAAAACACTATTGCTTTTTCTCTACTTCTCTGTCTGCACCAGGTTCATGGTTGGTTCCACTGTAAGACATTCTTCCTACTTCCCCTTCTCTGTCTGCACCAAAGTTAATTTTGGTTCCACTGTAAGACATTCTTCCTACTTCCCCTTCTCTGCCTGCACCAAAGTTAATTTTGGTTGCCCTTGAGGAATTTTGGTGTTCTTGGTGTACATCCATGCCTTTTCTCCACTTTTCTGTCAGTGCCAACGTCAATTTCGGTTGCCTTGGAAAACTTCCCATTTCTCTATGTTCAAGACATTGTTGATCACTCGTCTTGATCTAGAAAAATGCCCAAACCAATTTTGACTGTTATCTCTGAACAATAAACAAAGTGGTCAATCACAAGGTAAGAGCATGGTACTTTTCCTGAAATAATAAAAAGAGATCCTGTTGATTTTTTTTTCTTTTATAGATGAAGTCAGATAAACATAATGAAAGCAATAATTAAGGTTGAAGAAAATACTTAATTTTAGGTAATTTCAGGTATAAAAGAAAAATTGTCCAGATATTTACCTGTTTTAATACATGGTGCCTCCTTCTTATTGTCCTCGTTTTTACTGATCCTTCAAACGCCGACAGAAAAACATGAATGAAAATGTTGCGCAAGAATCGTTTAAGCTATACACAGCCTGTTCATTGGGTAAAATATTTGAGTTTGGCATCAAAGATTATTGTGTTTGTCTTAAAGGAAGATTCAAACTTTAATAAGAAAACTGCTTTATATTAGCAAGAAAAAAAGTATTAGCATAAATAAGCTTTGTAAAGTTTAAAGAAATTAAGCACAAATCTGCTTACTTTTGTAATCAAACACATAACTATTTCTTCAATTCAATTATGTTTTAAAGGCACATCAAAGGAGATAAGTACAAATAAATTACTGAAAACATATATGGAGTTCTTTTATTATGTTCATAAAAGTCATCAGAATTAATCTACAAATGCATTTTTACCCTATTAAAAAGACTCCTTTAACATAAGTTATTTTGTGCTTGAAATATACTTGTCTCCAATTCAATCATGTTTATCAACAACCTGTTTGTTTACATATTCAAAATAACAAATTCTGATTGGTCAGTTCAAATATTTGTGTATCAACTGTCAAGGTCAGAGGTGAAGAATGAGGCAATCTGAATAATTAAACATGCTAATTTGGGTTATTTCTGGTTGACTTTCACGTTCAAGTTTTGCTGATGGAGTTTATTGGTGATAACTAATTGAATCTGATCAAAAGGTTACCAAATAAAATAGTTTGAAAAAGCATTAATCTCCTTTTATGTGCCTTTAATGAGTTACAAACATTTCAACTATTAACATTGCATTAATGTTTATGTTAATATAATCCTTAAATACAAGGAAATATCCCAATTGGGGGTCAATATAGCTTCATGAGAAAGGAAGAAAAAATCAGCAATAGAATATCTTTAATTCTGAATTTGTGCCAAGTGAAGATGCATAAAATTTCAATTGAGTCTTTATCAGATCACAAGTCTATCTCAATGTACCCTGTCTACCGATGTACCCAGTCTACCGATGTACCCAGTCTGCCGACATGACATAAAACTTACCTCGGATAAAATCTTGTCTCTGATAACCTTCTGTTGGGTTTTGTGTTGGAAACATTTTGGGGATTTCCTTGACCGGTACAAATGCCTGAAATATAAATTACAAACATAGGACATGCTCTTCCTCATACTGAGTGTATTACTTGTAACAATAGAACTGTCTCTAAATGGAACCATTTGTAAACTATATACATGGTCTTTAAATAAGATGCTTCCTTTGATGAAAAATTTGTTGATGATAAAACTAAACACAATTCATAACAGATATATTATAGTCTGCTATGATGTTGATTATTTACACCAGGACAAGACAAAGAAAAGGATACATTATATAGAGAAAATCCATAGGATAAACAAATTGATTAACTTGTTCCATGGGGGTGGAGGATGGGGGGTGGGGGTGGGGGGGTTCCCATTGTATCAACAGTCTTGGTTATTTTGTCATGCCAGGCTCATGACGGATGGAGAAATGCTGTTTATCTAACTGCCCATATGGGCTGGTCGGAGTGAGTCAAACAATAGGCATGCATACCTTAAATCAACCGGAAGACTATCTCCTATAAATAAAAAAATTTACGACTACATTTGAACCCACATGGAGAGGGGCTTACCTACATGGAGAGGGGCTTACCCACATGGAGAGGGGCTTACCTACATGGAGAGGGGCTTACCCACATGGAGAGGGGCTTACCCACATGGAGGTGCTTACCCACATGGAGAGGGGCTTACCTACATGGAAAAGGGTTTACCCACATGGAGAGGGGCTTACCCACATGGAGAGGGGCTTACCCACATGGAGAGGGGCTTACCCACATGGAGAGGGGCTTACCCACATGGAGAGGGGCTTACCCACATGGAGAGGGGCTTCCCGACATGGAGAGGGGCTTCCCGACATGGAGAGGGGCTTCCCGACATGGAGAGGGGCTTCCCGACATGGAGAGGGGCTTACCCACATGGAGAGGGGCTTACCTACATGGAGAGGGGCTTACCTACATGGAGAGGGGCTTACCCACATGGAGAGGGGCTTTGAGAATTCAAGTTCAGTACCCTAACCACTTGACCAGGGAGACTCAAAGAAAATAAAGAGATTTACCATTTTTAGACTTTTTCCCTATATAAGTGTATGGGAGTTGTTTTAGTGCCTACTTACAGTGATCCTGAGTGTGTCCACATCCCGGTTTTTATCATCGTCCAAACAGAGCAGTTGTAACACCAGGCCGCTCTCACTAATTGATGTTACTATACCTATAACAAGGTCCTTCACGCGTAAACTCTGAAACAATGAAAACACAACTTGTAACACTTATAAACACCAACATTTCATGATGTTATCAAATACAGTAAAACAGTGCATAACATCATTATATGTGATTGTATTATTCCCTTATTCCTTGTATCAATTCACCTAAAAGGGCTTGACAAGCCAGGTAAAACCATTCATATTCTTATGTTAACCAGGAGACTCTCATAAAAACCCAAATCTACCCTACCGTAATTAGTGCCCACTTGAATATAGGGGCCATTTGATTTCAAAGTCTGTATATTCTACCCATTGGGCCATGGAGGCCTCTGGGTACTGTTTTACAGTTTACGCTTAAGATTTGCATAAGTCTAAAATAACAATTCCTCTAAATCAATATTGGGCGAAGTAATAGTGCAAAGTAACACATCATTGGAATCGTCTCTCCGACGTGTCACATTGCAATATTGCAGTTTCATTGAAGATGCTATCCATGTTTATTATTTATAACTTACCACAAATATTTTCCTTAAGTTGTTTATTAAAACGGTACCCTGATCAAGAAGGAGTATCTACATGAATGATATGTGATACTAGCCAGCAGTACTCACATGAAAGAAGTGCCGTCTACAAGTGTTTGGATCTATTCCCATGAATGTCTCAAGCGGAGGCATCTTTGCATAACAATCATCTATAAAAGAAAATCAATATGGTTAATTGTTTATTTCATAATTAAAAGGCAATCACTTTATGATAACTTTTCAATCAGTAAATTGATTACTTGAGAGGGGAAATGTGTCACAAAATCCTTTTGGTAATAGAAACACAATATCTGTGTCTATTGTTAAATAACAAAACACCTTGCATACACAATCACTTTAACCAACTTTTTAAACCATACTGTCGTCATACCAAATGCATCCATATAAAAAATAGTTGGCTCTGCCCATGTTTAAAGTAATTCGACTATTAATTTCTAAAACTGGACTACAGAAAGGTTCACAGTTGTTGACATCTGTAAATGAGTTGGATACATTTAATATGACATAGTTATCTTACCATTGTCCTCTAATGCGTTAATATTACTCTTTACTTTTGGACCAACAGGTTCAAATAGCATATCCGCCTTCTTGGAGACAAATCTATTCACATTCATGAGAAAGTCTGGGTCACTGAAATATAAAGGGTCAAACTTGTAACAAGTTACATGTATTTGATTTGCATGGGTAAAAGTTCAGAAAAGTGAAAATACTGAAATTTCAAGCTGGGGGCCTGGGGGCCGCAGGGCCCCCGGTGGGTACAGGGCAACGCCCTGGCTGGGGGTCCAGGGGGCCGGAGGCCCCCGGAAGCTCCTGGATTTTAGCATATTGGAGTGCAATCTGAGGCCTTTAAATATACTTAAACACTGATATTATTCTCTACATTTTGAAGGTGAAATAGATGACAACACTACAAATCAAAGGTTTAAAAGTTAGAAAAGCAGAAAGTTGATCTACACAATGTCAATTTATTTTCACAATCAGTAACTGTAAGATAAGAAAGTTACTAATCACCCAAAAGTCACTTAAAATTTTTCTTTTCAAAAACACTTTTTGTTTTATCAAAATCCGTCAATGCAATCAGAAACAGCAAAGAGTTTCACAAAATTCTGCGTAAAAGTTCACCATGACATTCCTCACGTCCACGGACGGATGCACGAAACCGGTAGTTTTTAGCAAATTTTCACTAATTCCTCCCCGAAAATATCCAAAAGCCATATACCTTCGAAAGATATGTCCATTCTCTTTCGATATGATGCGGTTACAACATCGGGCATCGGACACACAATTCACATTTGCGATATTAACAATAAATATTCACTGTTTGACGTTTGGAGTCGGCCATTACTTTTTCTAATCGGAGTAAATAAATAACGTAATCCCATTGGTTGTCAAAATTAAAATTCGATTGATTCGGCAATTATCATTGTTTTCTTAACCAATGGGATGACGTTATTTTTTTACTCCGTTTAGTGAAGATAACAACAACAATTTGACCTGCCGGTCAGGAATGTCATGGTGAAATTTTACGCAGAATTACCCCCCACCCCCCAATTTTCTCCTCGAATTTATGTGATTTGGAAAAACGGCCCTGACGAAGATCGGAAATACGGAATTCCGTCATAATACGGAAAACTTTTACCCATGGATTTGGGAATTATTTTATTTGTATCAACCATTGAATAGGGCTTTTTTTTCTTCAATTTGGAAGAGGCCCAGGCCTGTTAAAATTCAAAGTCATATCACTGAAATTGCTGAATTGGGACACCGAAAAGCATGATTTTAAAGAAATTTTCAATTGAGAAGGTGCCTTTTATTGGCCCCTGATATGTAACATAAAAAAGCCCATTGCTACAGACCATTTTGACTTGAAGAGAATAAAAGTTCATACTCAATTTCTGGTGGATTTGGTCTGTAGCGCTGTAGATGGATGAATATGTTAGGAGGTAAGTTATGGTTCTCTAGCTGAAGTTGGCGCAAGAAGTCTGGCCCATGAAACTCCACCGCCCGGCCCAACAACTTCTCATCCATGGTGGGTGTAGGTCGTGAACTCGTCTATGCACAACTAAATCATCAATCTTTAATATAACCTGCAAAACATTCAACAATTAGATAAAACAATCACAAATATAGTAAATTGACAGAAAACAGTTTTGTTAACTGCAAGCTCTACTTTCTTGCTCCTTGATGAATTAATAAAACTTGGGAAACGAGGCAAGCACAAAATGGTCACATAAAATGATAATGTTAATTAAACTGCTCTTACAAAGTAAATACCCAGAATACCAACACTTTACATTATGTGGATTGAATAAAAAGGGATTAAGAAACAACTGTGAGTGATGATCATTTGAAGCTTTAGTGTAGAAACAGAAACATCAGCATTCAAATGTAGTCAAACTGATTTGACGCAATCGAAAAATATTGAGTAATTTTGGTATCAGGCAATATCTCCCATCACGTCAAACTTTCAAACCATTCATTAAATGATGGACGGTGCAACGAAAGTTTTGTCGCAATGTTTGAAGACCAATATTCCCATTGTTATTGTAAATTATCTATTATAATTATAAGGAAAAGAAATATAAAGCCGACTAATTTTTTTAAATCGAAAGTATCTGTATCTGTTCTGTTACGTAGAAGGAGCACTTCTGGTATTATTTCTACAGGGTGAGTCTTAAAACATCTTTCTCTCTCTCTGTTTTGCCTGACATAGAGATAAAGACAAAGAGTCTTGGTACGCAAGACATCCGAGACAAACTATCCGAATTATCTGACGTCCGAAGTTTAGGTATCTCTTTTGTAGCGGGCTAAGAACGAGCGTTGCAAAATTTTACAATACCGGCATTATAATTCATCTGATGTCTAATTTTTCCTCGTAAATGTGCAATAATTGTGTCAATTGAGCAGGCTTTAACATGCAATCTAATCAAGTTATAGATAAAAAATACCGTTTCATTTTCTCGTGTCGGTATCAGCCGGTAAAGTGTTAACCGGATGTGTCTTGATTAAGGGGAAACTAATGTGTTGTTTGTCCTGCTTGGATTATCCGAGTGAGGTTTCTTCATTACTCGGATGATCTAAGCTGTAAGTTCACTGTCGTGTCACTGTGTAAAATAAAATATCTACGTCTGGACCATCCAGCCTAGGTTCTTTTCATGTTCGTTCCTCATCATCCCCACCCGAAGCTCTCAGAGCGGAGCGGGAACAAATTCATTGTATATCTTAGAAATTGGATTCTTTCATTGCAATCAAACTGTAAGACAATGGGTTTAAATGTTTAAAGGAAGGGAAGATTACCATTATTGTCACTTAAAATAAGTTTCTTCAATCTATATTTCTTGTTCCGGTGGCATCAACAATTCCCAATTTATCGCGATAGCCAGCGCACTATTCCTGCTCCTGATAATTTCCTTGTGAGTAGCAGAGACATAGATCTATGTCTCTGTGAGTAGTGTACAATAATCCTACAATATATCAGAGACATAGAAAACAATGTGATTTATGTCTTTGAATATATATATACAGAGACATAGATATATGTCTCTCTCTCTATATATAATAGTCGCTGGCAATCTGAACTCATCAGGTTTATCCAATGTCCAAGGACTCAGCTCACGGAAATACCAGGATAGTGCCGATTGAGTCGCTGGCTGCTTTCTCACTTAAAACCTTATTGCTCAGTAGTGCGAGACGAATGAATTTTGTCGCAGTGACTTTATTCAACGTCAGAGAGTAGGCTGACCAAACTCAGAAATCGCTTTTGTCCGAGCTAACGAATCTTTGCTTTTAGTAAATTATTCACATGCTGGTAAAGGAACATGTGTGTGTGTGGGGTGGGGGTGTCTTACATTAAATACTCGAAATCCACAGTAGCAGCTTGTTTTTCGTTATCAAATTGATTAAAAAAAATATGTCTATAAATAATGTATGTAGTCTCACCACGTTAGGCTTCATATATGAAACATGTCACAAAATTCACAGAATACGAAAATGAATGGTGCTAGCTTTTAGAGGGTGATGGCGGAATCAGATTGTAAACACGCTATCAAAGTCTACGAAGTTTATTCAAGGTAAGGTTCAATACTGACCACCCATCATTATAAATGATGACCCAAACATCAGTTGTTGGAATGCAATATATGTATAAGTTTATGCTGTTTAGAAAACTCTCAATTGTTAATTATACTGATTTGTTTGAAAGTGTGGTTGTGGGTCATTTTGACCGATATTGGAAAATGGGTGGGTGGGGTACGAATTTCTTATATTGAAGTATATGGATAAATGTAGCACATTTATTTTTTATGGCAATGCTTGAAATGTTTTGTTAAATGTGTTAGAATTAAGAAATGAACTTGATACATAAAATAGGTAAGAATAGTGCATGTTTTAATTCATCCAACTTTTTGGGGCTATATCAGGGACCTAACAAGATGTAACAGTGGAATAGGGGACTTGAAATCTCAAGATAGTGACATTGTAATGGAAGACAGTGAGAAAGCTGAAAAATTTGAAGTACTTAATTCTGATTAGATCCCAGAAGCATGGTGTGAAAGCGTTATTATTCCAGTACGTAAATCTGGCTCAATGGAAGATCCATCAAATTATAGAGGAATTTCATATCATGTATAAAATATTTGCTAGTATTGTTAATGACAGAATATATAAATGGGTAGATACATGTAATCTGATCAATGAAAACCAAGCAGGATACTTAGTAAATGATAATTTATTTACATAAAGATTACTGGTTTAGTATCCAGGAAGCAGTCATCGAGAGTGGCTTTGAACAACCTTTCAGCTTTCTTCAAAATCGATGTAAAACAAATACAATATGATACGATATGATAACAGAGCAGGGTACAAAAATACATTTCCTCACCTGGAGGACGTTTTTATGTTTTATACGTAGATTTTCAAAAGGCTTTCAAATCTGTAGTCCATGAAGAATTGTTCAATGTCCTGTTTTGAAAAGGCCATAATGGCAAACTGTTTTATGTTCTTTTATCTATGTACTCGAACTTGAAGTCATAATTTACGTATAGGAAAGAAACTATCACAACCTTTTTTGAGCAGTATTGGAGTGAGACAAGGGGATGTAACCAGTCCTATACTTTATAACCTTTTAATTCAGGAGTTGTCTTCCATGATTAACAAAAGTTGTAGGGGTATTACTATATCAAGAGATATTGCTCTAATACCATGTTTACTCTACACTGTTGCCCATTGTGTATATTCCGTCAACAACTTATAACAGTTACTGCAGCTAAACAAACTATCAGAATTTTGTCATGACACTAAATTATCAATTAACATGAAGAAAACTCAAATTATTGTTTTCAGAAATGGTGGTCGTTTAAGATTAAATGAAAATTGGCATTTAGATGGTAATAAAATTGACACTTGTTCAATGTACAAATAGATCTACAATGGACCCTCGTTTATCCGAACACTTTCGTTCCCAGGAGAAATGTTCGTATTAACGAATTTTCCGGAATAAAGAATATGCGAGTTACAGCGAAATGTTTACCGTTACACGGTGTCGGTGTATCATGATCATTACTATGAAGTAAGAAATACACAATTATTTCTTTTGAAGGGAAATATAAATTGTGTTAAGGAAGTGTTTATTTGGTCAAAACGGATTTTTAAAAAAAATGACAATTTGAAGCAATGTCTTTCGAGAAGTTAAATTTCCTTAAGATAGCTCTGAAAAGAACTCTTTGATTAGCTGATAGCAGCTTGGGGGATGGGTTCTCTGACGAGAGTGACAAAACAAGGCTTTTTGGTAAAAGGCCCTTAAAAGGGCAGTTAAGCATATCGATTGAGTAATAATTGAAAATGATTGCCAGACATTGTCTCCCGATCGCTGTCTAAGCAGCCAATCAGCCAATCAACACCTTTTACAAACTCAACTATCGACATGCGACCGTAATTACAATAATGTAAGACCAATCAACTGACAGAATGACCGATTAACAAACAATCAACACCTTCCAGTACACTACACTAGGTGACATGTTATGGTCAAGCATACGTGACAGTTTGCAAAACGTGTGAATGCCGTTTACAACAGAAGACCGATCCCTTCATTCGCAACTGTAACCGCAAAATAAACGATTTTACTGGTATCCGGACTAGCCATACGCATATACTATGAAAAGTGACTGTTGGTTCCCGAATATTTTTGTCCGGTTCCGGAACGCGGATTTTCCGCATTAAACAGTTAAATTGATGAAGGTAAGATCCGTTCCCTCAAAATTCTGTTCGGATGGTGAATATTCCGGATAAACGACATTCGGATTATCGCGGGTCCACTGTATATAGGCCTCCTTTTTACTCCTAAATTGGTATGGTCAGCATGTAAAAATTAAAGGCTATTCTTGCAATTAATAGAATACCAAAGTAAGTTTTGCTTTTAACACATAATAAATATTTTAAAGTTTTTGATTCCGGTTATTATTAGAAAAATAGCGAAATTCATATCTGCTGTAATGAATAAAAAAGATGTGTCAGTTAGAAGCTGATTATCTGGAACAATTTCAATCTCTGAGTGTTTATGATTAATCATTTTTATTTCCTATCTTGCTTTTATATAGTTTTATGTCCATTTTACCTCAAAAAACCATAATTGCTTTGTATGTTTGTTATTTTTATACTGCAACCATGAAAGGATGCTAGTCTACTTTATCATGATGATATTGTATAGTGAAATTATGTTAAGATGAATACTTATCATGAGCAATTTTCCTAGTTTCTTGAGTGATAAGCGCACTCAAATCGAATGTATTACAGTATAATCATCGGAATGAGTTTTTTTCAATCTCTTCAGATAGGGTTGCCATTATTTAGTATTATATTGTGTTCATCGTACATTAGACGAATTATGATACAGTTTTTATGATGTATTAATTGTCTGGGACACTTTAGTTAAATGGTAATATGTAAATTTGTTGTATTGTGGGCCAGTGGCCTTTATTAACATATAAACTAAACTTGAAATCACAAGATGGTGACTTAGTAACGGAAGACATTGAGAAAGCTGAAATATATAACAAATGTTTTGCCTCAGTTTTTACTAAAGAAGATCTATCTTACATGCATCTTTTGCTCAACGACTTCCAAGATGGTGAGGGTATTTATAGTATTGTATTGAATCCTCATAAAATTCTCAGGCTATTACAGGCCAGATGACTTCCATCCCAAATTCTTGAAAGAGTGTGCATTAGAACTTTACAGCATTAGAATAGAAGAAAGCAAATGTGTCATGTATATATAAAAAAGGACCAAAATATGAGCCAGGGAACTACAGACCGGTATCACTTACTTCAGTTGTTTGCTAGTTTCTTGAAAGGAACATACATAATGCTGTGTTTGAACATCTCAGAAAAAATTAATTAAATTTTGAACCCTTGAATGAGAAATGTTCTTTAACACAATGAATTAAGTGGGATATAATCTTTTGTTTCTTTCCATATACAATTCTGTTACTTTGTGAAAGCAGACAGTGCCTTGGAAGGATTTAAAGAATACTGTGCAAAATACAAGAAGCATGAATATATGCTTTGCAGATGTTGTGATATAACTGCATTATTGTTATATATATAAAGTCTTAGAACTCTAAACCCTAATTTGTTGTCATATAAAAATGACTGTTTTGTATTTACAGATATCTCGATGATCTGGCCATGTGTTGAATGGAATCCTTTACCTCCCCAATGTTTTAGAGAAACTTGTGATGATATGAACATAAGACAGGATTGAATGCGGTTAAATTTAAAGCTTTTTCAAATGCTGCAAAGTGGTAAGTTCAAGCTTTGTCTTTTGCATAGGAGTTTTTAGCTAGACTATTTGAAGAATAAGGAGAGCTATACTACTCGCCTGGGTTTTGGCATTGCTGTCAGCGTCACACCTTGGTTAAGTTTTTATGTGCAAGTTTTTTTTATCTCACTAACTACTGTATAGAATGGAATGAATACTTCACACATGTGTTCAGGGTCATTATTTAGGGTCCCTGACCAAGTTTCAAACCATTTGTTTTGAAATTAAGCAAATTATTAGGCTTTTTGTACTTGGAAATCTTGGTTAAAGTTTTTGTGCATGTTTGTTTCTCAACAACTATTGTAAGGAATCATTGTGTGCACCCTCCTATTTTAGAAACAAATTATATTTCACTGACCTATACCCCTCTCCAGGGTACGTCGAAATAGTGTCAACAAGCTAATAATAGTGTCAACAACTATAGAAATAGTGTCAACAACTATAGAAATAGTGTCAACAAGTCCCAAACCAGTTCTAATGTGTATCTAATCGCTATATAGTATGCAAAAGTTATTTTTTGACATATATAAGCCGTAAAAAGCCTATGTAGTAAGAAAATGGTGTAACGTTCGTTGAAGGTTTATGCAAATTAGGAACCTAATGCATTGTTTGAGAGAACATGCTGGTATATATATAGACAACAAAACCGCTCAGTGAAAGACAGTGTTTTTCACTGATCGGATGTGTTTGTGTCTTTGAGAGGTTCATTTGCTCGGTAAGTTACAATGGATACCTAATACACTGCAGACTCATTATACCGCGACCCGTTATACCGCGATACTCATTATAACGCGGGTCTCCTATGGCTCCCAAAATTTCAAGCACATTAGGGCTTAAACAATAGCCTAAATCTCCCCCTTTCTGCAAAATGACGCGGTCGGCATCCTAAATAGAAAGTCTACCTACAAATTGCACTCCGAAGGCGTGAAAATCAATAACTCCCTGGGTAGTCCCCATTGTTTGTCACGGTCTTTTAAACAAAGCGCGTGGCCTTTATACGTACACAATCCGTGACCCGAGGGAAGATTTAAGTCTATGTGTACATAGTGTTGATAAATTACATAATATCATTAGTTTGTACACGCTTATTCAGGGGAGTGTTTTACACCTAGTTTAAATGGTAAAACATTAGGTACACATGCTGGGAGAACTGTCGATAAAATTTACTCACTCCTTACTTGGAGTTTAAATCTATAAATAGAACATGGGTTAACTGAATCCACCCTCCTTTTTCTGTAGTGTGTATTTAAACTGCACGTGCCTCTATCAATGATCCTTAACTTGAATCGTAATGAAACAAATAAAAAGGAATATATAGTTAAACTTGTAAGTTTTGATTATGTTTTTTATTTGCTTTTCTTTTATTCACAATAAATTCAATGATAAGTCCGTAACTCAACACAATCTTGAAATATGAATAGACTACTTCTTGAATCTTATTGTTTCTTAAGTGGTTATGGTCTGGCATATAGCGCGTAAGGGACCCCGCGTTATATTTGTCAACCCCACTATTAACGCGGATCTAGCATCATGGCTCCCGACGACCGCGTTATAATGAGTCTGCAGTGTATAGTAAAATGATATAGTATAAAACGTGGAAATTTGGTTGGTGGGTCACTAAAAACACGGCCAAACTCTCTGCTCAATGTGAAAACAATGATGGAAAATAGTACTATTAATACATTAGCCAAATGAATATTTGATATGTTGAATGCTATCCGCTGCATTACTTGCATACAATTAATACTGCATGCAAATCATGTACCCAGTATGGCCATCGTGGTCTCGTTTTTTAATGACCTACCAAAATATCCGCGTCTCATACCTACCAAATTAACTATATGCAGTGAAGCCAGTATGTTTCCATTTTGTAACATCAACAAAATCAATTTTGCATAATAAAGAGTGTGCAGTTACATGTTGACACCACTATTTCAGTCGTTGACACTACTTTTGTAGTTGTTGACACTATTTTTTATAGTTGTTGACACTATTTTGAGCTTGTTGACACTATTTGACATACCGCCTCTCCGTCATTATCAAATAGATTAGCATGCTGTTTTTTTGAACAGCTCTTGTTTAATGAGCCCTTATCTTATGCAGACAACATTAAAGACTTTTTGAAAAGCTGTTGCAGCAGAAGTTGATTTAAAACATTTTGAAATGAGAGAATTGATCTTTTTTTAGCAAATTCTTGTCTCAGAACAGTTTTTAACTTAATTTCCATTTACCAAATAGCCCAGTCCATAATTCCATCTGTTGCAAAAACTTTAAGGAATGTTACTAAAGAATAAATTGCTGCTAATGAACAATTATTCTTTTGTCTCAAAGGTTTGTACCAATTGTTGTAAAGGAAATGTAAATTTGCATTCCATAATGTGTCATCTGCTGTTGCTTTCAATTTTGACCAGTCCCCAATTCCCATACCGGGGAATGGATCAAGCAGTATTTTATATGTTTAGATTTTGTCTGCCATAATTTAGTCTGTAATAAGAAATGACCATTTGCATCGTTAGATAGACAATTGTTTTTGTAAACAGAGTATCATTTAGAAAAAACAAATAAGGGGCCTCAGTGGCCTAGTCGTAGAAGTACAGAACTTGAAATCACATGGCCCCTTTCCACATGAGTTCAAATTCCGGTGATGGTAATTGGATTTTCATGAAAGGCAGTCTCCTGACTGACTTACGGAATGTCGTTGGTTCTACCCGGCTTGACAAATCTTTTTTGACAGTTTACTATGGGGTCTTCCTCCATCATTTAGAATTGGGCATCACAACATAACTGAATTGATGCGATGTAAAACTTCATATTAATAAATTAAAAAACAAATTCATTGTCAATGGTTGAAAAAAATGTGAGCAATAGCGAACTTTTCAATAATAAGTAAATTTTCCCTATCATTACAATGAATTTAACTACATTCATAAGTACTGTCCTTTATAGCTTAAATATTCAAAGAATAAGGAGATTGATATTACTCACCCGGGGGTCGGCATCAGCGTCGGCGTTACTGTCAGCGTCACACCTTGGTTTAGTTTTTACCTGCAACTTTGTATCTCATAAACTACTGTATGGAATGGGTTGGTACTTCACACATGTGTTCAGCGTAATAATTTACAGCGGTTGGCGAGGCAAAGTATACTCTGGCCCCCGCGGTCTGGATATTATCTTTGTTAAGTTTTTGTGTGCAAGTTTGTTTATCATGAACCACTGTATGAAATGGTTTGATACTTCACACATGTGTTAAGGGTCATAATTTAAGGTCCCTGACCAAGTTTCAAACCTCTAGTTTTGAATTTAAGCAAATTTTGTGTTTTTTTGTACTTAGAAAATCTTGGTTAAGTTTTTACTTGCAAGTTTGTATCTCATGAACTATTCTATGAAATGGGTTGATACTTCACACATGTTTTAAGGGTCATAATCTAGGGTCCCTGACCAAGTTTCAAATCTCTTGTTTTGAATTTAAGCTAATTATGCTGTTCTTTGTACTTAAAAATGCTTGGTTAAAACTTTGCATGCATGTTCGTTTCTCAACAGCTACTGTAGGGAATCATTGTTTGCCCCCTTATATTTTAGAAACAATACTATTTCACTGACCTATACCCTTCTCCGACATTGATGTATAGTCGAGCATGCTGTCTTACGGACAGCTCATGTTTTTATTGAAATTTTAATCATGACCTACCTGGGTTATATTGTAAGATTTACTGACTAAATACATAAACTCTGCTATCAATTTTAAACAAATGATGTCTCTTTCATACTGTTAAGATCTTAGTAAGACTATTGTGTGAAACTTCATATTTCAGAAACATATACTGTTTACTGACATATATCACTCTCCAACATTTTGTCAAAAAGTCAAGCACTCTGTCTTTTGATTAGCTCTTGTTTCTAAACATGATATAGCTTTAAACTTATTTATTTTACACCAATTCTGAAACAAGCTCTTACAGCTTAAACTAATCACACTCATTTCTGCTTCCTGGATCATATCCAGTAATTGCACCGAATGTGGATAAATGAAAGGTTGTAAGCCAGATCCCGCCACTCACAGGATTCAGGCTCATGACCCTCGTATCGAGAGGCTGACGCTGTACCCCCGACCACTGTCCTCAACAGGGTATGTGTCATAGCAATATCACTAATGTAAACTTTTTTTGTGTTTTTCAGATTGTACATATTGCTGCTTCTGCTGCTTCTATCACTTTCACAACATCCAAAAGACGTGATAGAACTTTGTCTGGCGTTCATTATAGTCTCCATTCACCATTTGGCTGTCAGATAATTTGAAGTACCGGTATGTGATATAAAGGCTGTTACAGTGTGACTTTGGAAGGAGTGAGATAAGTTATTTCACCATTCTAAATTACCTGAATTTGCTCATTTGTGATAAAATTTAGGTTTGTCAAGCATTGCTGTCCTCCAACATCACTGGTATAGATTCTAACTTTTTTATAAGAGCCAGTGTCCAGGTTGACTAACAGAATTTTGATGTTTCTCCCCAACTTGCCCAACCCTTATTAGTACATGTAGTTTAGTTGGGAGTCCTCCACCATCATAATGACAGAAACACTGCTTTAACCCTTTCCCAAACAACAAATTTTGGACTGTCCCAAATTGAAAGAGTTTGTAGACGACATTTCAAAATGTGATGGAAATGAAAAATATTCTTCAGATAGAGCAGAAAATCTTGTGGGAAAAGGAGAAATTGCTCGTCATGAGCAATTTCTCATTTTCCCACAATGTTTTCAAAAGTCGTCTGCAACAAAGTGATTAAATGTCGTTTTTGTTTGGGAAAGGGTTAAATCGGTAATTTCTTTTCTTGTTATAATGCTTTTCACAACTATTATCTGATACCAAATATGTTTGATGGAGTCTACAAAGGATAAATACGAACATAAGAACCTAAGGAAAAACAGTAAAACATATTGCATAAATATTTTGTAAAGACAGTAATGTTGTTATAAATGAAAAAAGAAAGTGCATACCAAACAGAGTACACTTGCAAAAGATCGGTGGTTGTGTAATAGTTAGTGCCGAGGACTGTAGACTGGCCAATCTGGTATCAATCCTTGATGGTGATAATCTATTTCATTGTGGAGTGTCCTTTGGCAAGACACATTTCATGGTCTTATAATTGTAGGTCCTCCAGGAAACGTGTGCTATAATGCTCGAGAGAGATTGATGTACATTAATAGGTAGAAGTCGTAGAAGAAATAGGATTTTATTTTTAACAGAACTTTGATTAGTGTTCTTTCAGGCACAACAATAACCTGGTGGTTTTATCTTGCTGTCCCAGTATCTTTAGCTATGATGACCACAGCCATTGGAGAATGAGGGAAAGGAAGAGCAGTATCAGTTGAAGAGGTAGTCTTAGCAAAAATGGTCTAAAACCCAATATAAAAAAATGGAATAGTTTGAGGGAATTTCGTCAAGGGTAAGGTTCACTGTTTCTTGGCCAAAGGTTAAATTCTAACCTACCAAATAAATGAAACCTTTGGACCTAGGATTTTGAAATTTCAAAGTCCTATATATTTCCATATTTATCAATCCCCATTTATTTCAAAGTCACATGATCATGGGTTAACCCTTTCCCAAACAATAACGATATTTGACCACTTTGTTGCAGACGACTGTAGAAAACATTGTCGGAAAAGGAGAAATTGCTCCTCATGAGCAATTTATCCTTTTCCCACAAGGTTTTCTGCTCTATCTGAAGAATATTTTTCCATTTCATCACATTTTGAAATGTCGTTAGCAAACTCTTTCAATTTGGGACAGTCGAAAATTTGTTGTTTGGGAAAGGGTTATGGCCTCAGTCACTTGGCCCAAGGTCAACTTTTAACCCTTCCAATTGAATTGAAAAGGTTTTGTCCTCTTGGTTCTCCAAACTTCAAGTTGTCATATGTCTGAATGGTATCAACATTTACCATTGAAGTCAAGCTGGGATTTTTCCTGGGAGGTGTCCTTTGACAAGAATCTCCAGAGCCCTGCCAAGTACTGGTATATCCAGGAAGCCATAGAATAACTTAAAGTTTGTTAACAGCGTTTAAACACATAAACAAACAAATGTATCTGGTTGGCTGAGCCAATTTTCTTTTTGAGATTAAACTAAGCCATTCATGAATGAAAGCAGTGAGAAGCTTAGAGAGAAGAGTGTGCAAACCTAGTGAGAAAAGAAAACAGAATTATGGCTTGTTGCTCTTGGTAAGTAATACATTCTTTTGCCACAGTGTTTACTGTAATTGCCATGGACAAAATGCTTTATTTTTCTTTATATTGTTGTTGTCTTCTGCTCTTGCTTTCAATATGGACTAGATTCAAATTTCCAAGTGGGAAAGATGGCCGCCTTGGCCTTGTGGTTAGTGTACAGAACTTGAAATCGCTTGGCGCCTCATTGCTTGGGTTCCAATTCGGTTGGCAGCATTTTGATTTTCATGAGAGGTAGTCTCCCAACTCACTACGGAGTACCGATGGTTCTACCTGGCTTAACCAGCCCTTATGGGCAGTTGAGTATTGGGTCTTCTTCAATCCTTAAGATTCGGGCAACCACCCTTTTAAGTAGCCAACCTGCCTTAAACAACCACTACAGAAAGTCCCATTGTTAGATTTATAGTGTACATCAATTTGTGTTAAACAGCCAACTTGTCTTAAACAGCTATTTTACTCTGTCCCATAGGATGGCCTCTTAACACAAGTTTGACTGTGTAACGAACCGAGCAAATGAACCTCTCAAAGACACAAACACATCCGATCAGTGAAAAACACTGTTGTACACTGAGCGGTTGTGTTGTCTATATATATACCAGTATGTTCTCTCAAACAATGCATTAGGTTCCTACTTTGCATAAACCTTCAACGAACGTTACATAAATCCCACTTCGAGAAGACTCGTCCCGAGTCTGGCCCTTGGGAAATACATAGTGAAGGCAACTCTGATAGAAGGAGAAGACTTGATCCCACCGCTGCCACCAATGTAACGAACCGAGCAAATGAACCTCTCAAAGACACAAACACATCCGATCAGTAAAAAACACTGTTGTACACTGAGCGGTTGTGTTGTCTATATATATACCAGCATGTTCTATCAAACAATGCATTAGGTTCCTGATTTGTATAAACGTTCTCTCCCGACTGACTTACGGAATGCCGATGGTTCTACCTGCCTTAACCAGCCCTTATATGGGTAGTTGAGTATGGGGTCTTCCTCCATCATCAAGCGTCAGGCATCGCTACATAACAGAAATAATGTTGATGCGATGTAGAATCCATATTAAAAAAAAAAAAGGTATTGCAGAAAGTTCCTACTGGTGATTTTGTATGCATTACATTTTAGTGTTTTGATTCTTAAATAGCGGTGTTATCAATTGTTTCCCTAGAAATATAAAACATCAAGTCTCGCCCAGCACAAAAAGTATTTTGTCATCTTCAGGTCGCAATTTGGTTAAAGCTGCTAAGGATAACCTTATTAAGGTAGAATATACATAATCTGCCACTTTGAAACTCATTCCATTCTCGGTATATTTCGGCAGTTCTTGCCATGCATTGGTACGGGCTGGAACTATTTGGTTTACAGCCAAAGTAATTTGGTGGATGAGTGACCTTGAAATGGGGATGAGTGACCTTGAAATGGGGATGAGTGACCTTGAAATGGGGATGAGTGACCTTGAGATGGCGGATTATAGGTATTCTACTTCTTTTTTTTCTTTTTTTTTTTTTATATATGGGTTTTACATCACATCAACATTATTTCAGTTATGTAGCGATGCCCGAGTGACCTTGAAATGGGGATGAGTGACCTTGAAATGGGGATGAGTGACCTTGAAATGGGGATGAGTGACCTTGAGATGGCGGATTATAGGTATTCTACTTCTTTTTTTTCTTTTTTTTTTTTATATATGGGTTTTACATCACATCAACATTATTTCAGTTATGTAGCGATTAATGATGGAGGAAGACCCCATACTCAACTGCCCATAAGGGCTGGTCAAGGCGGGTAGAACCATCGGCATTCCGTAAGTAAGTAGGGATTCTACTTCTTATAGGAATTGAGCTTTGTTATACAACACTGCATATCTCTTTTAACAACAAAAAAAGATGGAATAGACTTACATGTTTGTCACATATGATATGAAGCATCTTTTACCTTACAACCCTCTTAACTCATTGCTTACATGATAGGCCAGAAAACATTGTGGGTAAAGGAAAAATTGCTCGTGACGAGTAATTTCTCCTTTTCCCTCAATGTTTTCTAAAGTCGTCTGCAACAAATTGGTCAAATGTCGTTATATTGAGGGGCCTCTGTGGCCTAGTGGTTAGAGTACAGAACTTGAAATCACATGGCCCCTCTCCGAGGGGTTCAAATCCTGAGAGGGATATGGATTTTCATGAGAGGCAGTCTCCCGATTGACTTACGGCCTTGACCAGCCCTTATGGGCAGTTGAGTATGGGGTCTTCCTCCATCAATAAGAGTCGGGCATCGCTACATAACTGAAATAATGTTGATGTGATGTAAAACCCAAATAAAAAAAAACCATGATGTGGGAATACCTTAGTTGATATACAATACATTTAAAACAGTCTTTTCTTCTCACGATCGGTATCTTGAGATTTAGAATTAATTGAAAACAAAGTTTTGTGATATTTTTGTGAGTAGACCAAACAATGTTTCAGCTTAATATAGTTTTATATTCGTTCCTTACGGGACATTTTTGACATTAATCAAACAATGTTTGTTTCTATGCTTTGACTGTGTGTGTAATACATGTATATGTATTTGTATTTTTTTTTTCAAACCCCATTACTACATCAACAATATTAATTTCTATTTTACAAGAATCAGAGCTTAGGTTTGTTTCCATGCTTTGACTGTGTGTAATATATGTATTTGTTTGATTTTTCATTCTTTATTTTTAAGATCTATTACAGCATAAACAATATCTATTTTTACTATTCAAGAATCAGAACTTATATTCCTCATCAAACTTTCTAGTTTTCTTCAATTTTTATTTTGTATGACTACACTCATTTTGATACAGCTTTTGTAAATGTTGATGAGCTGACATTGATGATAGGAAAATTGTTCGTCACAAGCAATCTCGATCTCCTTTATCAAAATGGTTTTGAACAATTTCCACAAAATAATCTAATTATTTTAAAACTTAATTCTTTTTGTTTTAATATGGAGCAACAGAAAAATTGATTTTGTGAATATGATAATACTATTGATATTGGAAAAGAATGACTTTGTGTGATAGGCCAGAATTTCTGTTATAATCTATGAATGTAAGCTAAATCATTAAATGTTTGATATACAAACACTATTCAAGGGTTCAGTGCAATAAAATACTAAGTGCTTCTTGTTTATGAAGGATTTACTATAGTCTTGCACTTAATCAAGTCCTGAATTACAGATGACCATAATAAAACAACTACTTTTAAGGAATTGCTTTCTTCATTACAATTGTCAAATCATAAAGCAATCTACTTTTTTAACTCAGCAATCAAACATAATGTTTAAATAACATGTATTACAATCATCTGCTGATATTTTCAAGATGTACTTGTAATAATTTGTACATAAATACCTTGTAAATTACCATGTAGATACTCATTCCTCTCTGCCTGAGATGAGAAAATGCTGCGGCAAAAGATCATCTTTGCATTTTACATGCATTTTCTCTTTTTTTGTCACAACATCTTCTTCTAAACTTTAAGAGATTACTGCCTATCAAACGTACTGTCTCTTTACTGAATATCTGAAGTCTTAGATATCTGGGCGCAATGAAACAAAACACATCCATGAAGGGATGTTCATTTAATCTTTTTGATGCTTTTCTTTAAACATAACAGCAATAAATTCATTGAATTTTACCTGTTTTCCATTGATAAAGAACACAGGTTATGTAGAATGTTTCTACTTGAGTTTTCTATGCATTACAAGTGTGCTGTTTGAAACTAATAGGGTTTCTCTGTTGAGGTAGGGTTATAAAAATCTTGTGTTTCCGAGTGGTAACAGGTCTTGTCACTCCTGTGTCCATGGTTAGGTTTCCATCACATGGTAACAGGTCTTGTCACTCCTGTGTCCATGGTTAGATTTCCATCACATGGTAACAGGTCTTGTCACTCCTGTGTCCATGGTTAGATTTCCATCACGTGGTAACAGGTCTTGTCACTCCTGTGTCCATGGTTAGATTTCCATCACATGGTAACAGGTCTTGTCACTCCTGTGTCCATGGTTAGATTTCCATCACATGGTAACAGTGCTTGTCACTCCTGTGTCCATGGTTAGATTTCCATCACGTGGTAACAGGTCTTGTCACTCCTGTGTCCATGGTTAGATTACTTTTGTAAAAATGTGTTTTGGCAAGGCACTTCAGAGGCCTAGCCTAGTACTGGGGAATACCAGGAGAGCCATTATATAACTGAAAAACCGTTGACATGGTGTTAAACAACATATGCACAAATTATTTGTTGACATATACTCCATGTTCAGTTCAGTTGCTCAATTGTTAATTTGTTGAAAAGCAGAAAACAGTCGTAAACATTATCAACGATTATTTCTCATTTTCTACAGGAAATTTTCTTTAAGTCATTTTATCTTTACCTACATAATTGATGTCTCCTTGCATTATTAAAGTTGGATAATCCATTCTCCCATATGAGCGTTTTTGACTGATCCAAATTGAAAATGACAGCAAACCCAAAGGGTGAGAAATACATTTTCTTTAAAATATTTGGTAGAAACCATTGTTGAAACAATTGTGACAAAAGGATAAATGGCTCTTTAGGAGCAATATATCCTTATGTTACAGTTGTTTCTAAAGACTTCAGTTGCTTGAAAGTAAGGTTTTATTGCATATTGGGTCAAGTATTTTTTTTTATGATTTGTTAGTTAAAACAATAGGCAGCCTTCTTTTTGTTTGACTGTTTTCTGCAAAATTGTGTTTATTGAACCATTGTTTTACATGTACCTGTATTTGTTTTATTGTATGGTTGTTGTATGATATTTTTTTTTCAACAAATGACAAACATTGCATGAACTCTTCAAGTAGTACCTTCAACTCAGTTCTGTATTGGCAGTTTCTTACAATTGTTTTAGATTACAAACATTTTTTAGAAAATAATTAAATACCAAAGAGATCAGACAACATAATTATGTAATCAGTCAAGGTTTTAATTTTTGTTAAAAATCATGATGTTGACAGGATTGCCCTTGTGATTGTTTTTTTCATTTGTTTTTGAAAATAAAGGAATAAAGATTAATTTAACATTTCAGCAGAGAAATTAATAGCATATAAGATGAATTTTGACATTTTTCATTTTATAAAAATCCATGGGAAATCCGACATAATCTAAATATAGCTTCAAGCTATGAACAACCGGTCACCTGACGCTCATGTGATACTAAGACTACACGCTGAAAACAAAAATGGACGCTGACGCTATTATCTTCTAAGTTAGGTGTATATCGTCACATGACAGGCTCTTGGCAGCCCATGTGATGCTACTAATTACCATATAGCTGTAGTAACATACGAAAGTCGAGGCCATGGGTTTTTTCCGTCAATATCTTCATTTATACAGTGATTTTGGCGGGTTTTTTTAATGAATATACCATATGCAAATTCAACTTTTTACCTATATATTTAGTGTATGACGTCCAGGATCTTTAAGGTGTTTCTCAAATTAAAAGGGCTGTATCCTGTATGCCATCTGTCTGCAATGTTTTATTATGTTTGCTGAAGAACAGACTTTTCTTTTCAAATTGTTTCTTATGGCTTTAATAGTTTATAACTTCCACATACCAGTAATATTTGAAGAAGGCAATAATAGGATAGTTAACAAAGAAACTTGTCTGATCTTGCTGAAGGTTGAAAGGTACGTATTTATGGAGTTCCTGCTTTGGTTGCTGTTGCATCTCGGTTCCCAGGCCCTGTCTCCCAGGCAATATGCAATACCACGACTCAGCAAAATCTGTATCAATCATCAATTGCTTGCATACTGGAGGTTCATTTCTCAATGTACTCAACATGCTTACTTCAAACACACTCTTTATACACATATGTTACACACATAAGTTCTATGTTTTTGTGTAGTTGTTTGTTTGGAGGGGGGGTGGTGGGTGGGGGGGTATGAGACCATATATCTTGGTTTTGAATCCAATTGATGGTCAATGGGGTCTTTGTCAGGTCACTTCAGAGCCCTAGCCTAGTACTGGTGGATCCAGTAGAGCTGTTACATAGCTGAAAAATTGTTGATACTGCGTTAAACACCACACAAATAAATAAAAAATGGTCAATTGTTTCTATCTGGTGTGCCCTTGGGAAAGACACTTTATGAAATACCAATTTGGTTGTCTATCTAGAAAGAAATTTAAATGAGGTAAAGTTGTCATCGAGATATACCTTAACAGTCGTTGAATCGGTGTTAAACCACAATCAGACACAAAACTTTACACATAGAATTTAAAGAAAAGTTTGGAATAACAATGTAATCATATTTCAAAATTTTACCTCAAGCAATTACCATCAATTATTGGAGAGGGTTGGATTTTGGCACAATGCTTGCCATCTCCTGTGGCAGTTCAGGCAGTTTGTGTTCAGGTGTCCTTGATCAAGACACATTTTCACAGCCCCACTTCAGGGCTATTACTCATTGAGCAAGTTTGTCTGTATCTGCAATATAAATGAAATATTGTCAAGACTAATGACTTAGTAAGAACTGTAGAGCAATGCAATATTATTTTGGGCCCTGCATGGCCCAGTGGTTAGTTGGCAGACCTAGGTGGTGGTCCCAGGTTCAAGCCCCACCGACACCTCTGGTTTCTTGGGAGTAACTTTTGGTCAGTCACTTCAGAGCCCTAGCCTTGCACTTGTGGATCTAGGAAAGTTGTTACATAACTGAAACATTGTTGATATGGCGTTAACACCATACAATCACAAAAAAAGATTATTTGATATAATACCCAGTATGGTAAACACTTCATAATCATCTGTATATACATCTTTTTCTCATTACACAAGTCTCATGAGAGGCAGTCTCCCGACTGACTTACGGAATGCCGATGGTTCTACCCGCCTTGACCAGCCCTTATGGGCCGTTGAGTATGGGGTCTTCCTCCATCATTAAGAGTCCGGCATCGCTACATAACTGAAATAATGTTGATGTGATGTAAAACCCACAATAAAAAAAAAACTACACAAGTCACACATTGCATTAACAGTACCGGGCCAGTTGCTGATGACTTGTACAGAACTGTGTTGGGTGTCTCTGAAATGCGAACATTGTATAATCTTCTCTTGTTTTAGTCCTATTAGATTTGTCTCCTCACAGACAAAATGATGCTCACTCCCTTTTCTCTTGAAATATATCTTGATTGTTTTGTTAAACAAAAAGGCAGCTGTTTATTGAACTTTTATGGGAAACAAGAGGGGCTACCCATATCATATTTTGAATTAATCCTTTGACATACAAGACAGGGATTTGGCGCATCTGCTGTTAAAAGGCAATAGGATTATGGGAAATTGAAATAGAATCTCATATGTGAAGATTTTCCTACAATATTTCCCATTACCATAAGAAATATTCCATGGTTTCGATCATAATCAATATTCGAGGTTTCAATGCAATACTATATAGTAAGTGCTTCATGTTTATGAAGCACTTACTATAGTTTTGCATTGAACCATCGTATTGTCATCTACAAACGCATTCATTTTGTGACAATAAAACTTTTATAACTTGGTAAAGGGTTACTCAAATGCTCTCTCAAAGAAAAAAGTTGCTCATTTACAACAAAAGACTGAGTCAGAAGACGTCATAAACAGATTGTTCATAGAGAAATGGGTTTGACATATCTGTGTAAAAGCGACCTTTCATAATTGTTTTTTTCTTACTTTATGTAAATATGCATTCTGTCAAACTCGGTTGTATGGTTTATTAGTGTACAAGATACTGTATTTTATGTGAGTGCATCAAGTCAGTAAAGTACTGGTGATGTTTCATCAAAAAACATGAACAGTTGCACTGTCAACCCTAAAGGATTATTAATGCCGAAGGTATAGACTAACAGTGCAATACATGAAAATTAAACATATATTATTGTCCTAACAAAAAAAGTTGATTTAATTAGATCTTTCAGGTTCTTGAGATATCACATGATTCCTTAAAGACAAACCATACAGATCAGGGTCCTGTGTGGGCCAGTGGTTCATGTGGCAACTTTAGAAGACTGGGGTCCTGGGTTCGAGACCCTAGAGACACCTCTGGTGTTGTGAGAATGCTCTTTTGCAATATACTTTTTTAAGTTAGTGCTGGTGAATCCAGGAAAGCTGTGATATAGCTGAAGATAGTTGACATATTGTTGAACCCCTTATTAACAAACAAATAAAACATGCAAAGTAAAGAGCTTGATTGGGAATCTTGCAATAGAAACACATATATTAGAAAGTTAACATTAGCCGTCACTTATACCAGGCCTGTTGAGTACTGATGACAAATCTACCAGGAATACTAGACAAGTGCACTCTCATTCATTCAATAAAGAGCATGTTAGGCACATTTTAAACTCAATTTCGAAACTTCAAAATTTAAAGCTGAAAGTAGGGGGTCTCCGTGACCCAGTGGTAAGAGTACGGAACTTGAAATCACATGGCCCCTCCCTCTCCGAGAGGGTTCAAATTCCGATGAGAGGTAGTCTCCCTACTGACTTTTGGAATGCCAATGGTTCTACCTAGCTTGACCTGCCCTTAGGCACATTTGAGTATGGGGTCTTTCTCCATCATTATGAGTTGGGCATTGCAACTAGGGCTTGGACGGGTATCCGAGTACCAGGGTATGGGCCAGGTACAGCCACAACCCAGGTAGCAAATCACTACCCGTTACCCGATGTTATTTTCTCCTAGGTTAAATGTTAATGTGAGAATAAGCACTTGCTGTCTGCAAAATAAAACAAGTGAATCATTTCTAAATCCCAAACTAGCAATCATTTATCCACAACCAATTTCTCAACATGTACAAACATGTCATATACACTATACCTCCAAGTTGAAGGCTGCTCATCAGCTATCGAAACTATCAACATTTTAATGTTCTGATCATCACAGTAAGTCACAAGTGCCTAGAACCATTCCTCACGACCATTCAACATTTGAACGGTGATCTAAGGGAGGGAATGTTAATTGATCTTAGAGAGAACAATTTCGGCTTGGGTACTCGGGTACCTGCGGGTAATATCCTCTTGGGTACCCGTGTAGTAAATTGCTACCCGTCCCAGCTCTAATTGCAACATAACTGAAATAATGTTGATGCAATATAAAACCCCATATAGAGCTCAAAGAATCATTACCTGTTGATTGTTCCAAATCTGTTTAAAAATGATCCTAAAGAGAAGACTCTCATTTGAACCCTTATTAGTGCTATGTTTTAGTGCAAGCTAATATCTGTGTTGTACTGATGATGACGTCTCAGGAAACAGTGACAGATGAACTTTAGATCTTGATATCCACACATACAGTAATCTGTCTGTCTCTTTACTATATACCCTGTGGACCAGTGGTTAAGGTGGCTGACTAGGAACTCGGGGTCCTGAATTTAGCCCCATGGAATGCTTGTTTCGTGGGAGTGACCTTTGGCAAGTCACTTCAGAGCCCTAGCCTAGTACAGCCTAACTTGTGTTAAGCAGCCACCCTTTTAAGCAGCCAACCTGCCTTAAACAGCCACTACAGAAAGTTCCATTGTTAGATTTATAGTGTAAATCAATTTGTGCTAAGCAGCCTACCTGTCTTAAACAGCCAATTTACTCTGTCCCATAGGCTGGCCTCTTAACACAGGTTTGACTGTACTGGTTGATCCAGGAAAGCCGTTAAGTAACTGAAAAATTGTTGACACCGTGTTAAAGACCATACAAACAAAAAGTAACCCTTGAAATTTGTTCTTTGCCATCTTGATCCAAGATTGTGTAAAATAAGTTGTACTGAGGAATTGTGGTTTGACAGAATGTATATTTGCAGGATAAGTGTATAAAACAGTTAATGTAGCAGTGTAGCATCAAAAGAGAGGCATCAAAAGAGATTGTCTAGGTGAAAATGGAACAACTTGGTTTTGGTTATGAGAAGATTCAGATTGGACTATAAAATTGTGCTTTATGACTTGTTTTTTCATTTCACATAACTTTATAGGCGTCAAATTCCAGTCAGATAAGCAAAGATCAGCCTACAACTTGCATTGTCCAGTCGGAGGTCATACTCTTTATTTATCATGTGAAGTCTCTTAATGAATCATGACACAGTTTAGACTCTGATCAGATTGGCAAGCTGTCATCTGATCCAAGTCTGTACTGTTTCCAAAGGCCAGGTTGTTCCATTTTTACATTGATAAACTCTTACTTTAAGATTCTGGGGACTTAACCCTTTACCAAACAATAAGGACATTTGACAAGTTTGTTGCAGACCACTCTGGAAAAACATTATGGGAAAAGGAGAAATTGCTCTTTACGAGCACTTTTTTTTTCCCCAAAATGTTTTCTGCCCTATAAGCAGATTGATTTTTAATTCATTTTATCACATTTTGAAAATTTGGCATTTAATAAAAGGATAAAAAAAAATGATCGGGAACACATTGCTGGGCTATTACTTTTGAGTTGATTGTTCAATGTTCATGTTTTGCATGGTAATGGGGCACCGGGTCAAAGCGGGAGAGAAACAATGATGTCGTATAAAAATACCTGAAAGCAAATTCTTATGTCATTTTTGAGGGATTTAATTTTGTAGAAAGGCAGACATTGCACAGAATTCACTATTTCTGCCTTTGCTAACATGGAATTTTCAAAAAAAAATAAATATATCTTAATAAGAACTTAATTTTTTTTCTTAGGATGATGTAGTAATGGGTTTGTTTATTGATGTGATTGTTGTATTTGTATTGAGGCCTGTTTTGATGTAAGATGTTTGTTTTCAGCAAATGACAAACATTGCATGAACTCTTCAAGTAGTACCTTCAACTTTACAGCTACTTACAATGTGATTTAAAGTTGCTTTTTTACAGATGAGAAATTGTAATGTAAAATTGGTATAAAGTGCCTAAAACATATTAATTGCTGCACTGGCACATTCTACAAAATGATAGCTTATTTGGTTCAAAGAGATCCATTATATCTTCATGTTTGCAGACGAAACAATGTCACAAGATTTAGTCTTATGCCCTACCCATGGCTACTCTTGACATCAGCAATATATCATTTTTACGGCCAAAGAAGATGTATCGCATGAAAGAACACATGTAGATTGATTTCTGCTCTACTAGTCTATTGATGAAACATGGACAAAAACTTAAATTATCCTATTGAATAATCCTTTAGTTATTTAATACAGTCTTAGATCAATGTAGCTTTTGTCAGCCATTTTGTTTTTCTTTAAAGGTCACATGGCCAATAAAAACTGAGAGTGATCTCTGAGAGATCCAGTCTAGTTTTATCACAATATTTATCAATTGCTGTGTACTTAGAATTGGTTTAAGAGCTAAATCAATGAAACCCATCTTGAATTGTCTGAATAAACACTTTCTCCATGCATAATGAGTCAACTACATCGATATCCTGTGGACTTCTGATTGTGCTATGTTATAAGGCTAAATCTGTGAAAAGGCAACTTTTATGTACAAATTTTCAATAAAATAATTTTTCTCGAAGGAAGATCAGACACCAGCAGTAAATGTCAAGTACTACTGAATGTTTTATTTTATTAAGGAAAAATCATATAGTGAACAGGATTGTCAGTCTTAACCTTAACTTTGAGAATTATTATCTACATGAGGTTTGTATTTGTATCAACAGTATTTCAGTTATTTTACGAGTTTAAGTACTGGTTGACTGCCCAGGTACCAAAATTCGAATCTGCAAGATTTTCATGAAAGGTAGTCCATTTGTTGACTGAGAGAATGCCTATGATACTACCACGCAAAGTCATGTTTAGGGGTCGTCCTCCATCATTGTGAGCCGGGCATCGCAACGTAACTGAGATACTGTTGATACGATGTAAAACCCAGGCATAGAAAAATAAAGGATCTGCCATAAATTAAGTGAATTTGGTGCATCCCAAACTTGAAGGCATTATCTCTTTTATTATAATAATGGAAGATAAGCTATTTCAGTTTGTGAGCCACATCATGTCATCTGCCTTTCTGTTTAAAGTTATTTGGTTCCGAATGACATAAGAATAGTTTATCAACGTGAATGAATGTATAAAAAAAAATCCAAAGTTATAATGTTAATTTGAAATTATTGTATCTAAATGAGAATTTACTCATTCTGAACTTTTTGTCACAATATTTTCAAATGTCTTCAAGAAGGGCATTTCTTATAATAGATATCATTAAATACTTAAGTGAAAGAATCTTTTCTAAAGGAAAAGCATAGGTAAAGAACTTTTGTTAAAATTATTGTGATAAAAAGAGAATTTGCCCATCAAAAACAAATTCTTCATTTGTCACAATAGTTTCAAACGTCAACTCCCGTGTCATTTTATCATATAAATGGTTAATCAACGTCATGCCTTCAAAATAATTGAAATTGAAGCAGTAAGTTTACAACAAAGGTGTCTGATCTCTCTCCCCAAATGTTGAAAGGTACGCATTGATGGAGTTCCTGCTTTGATTGTTGTTTTGTCTTGAACCTTCGGCCCTGTCTCCCATGAAATACGTTTGAACCACCACACAGCAAAATCTGTATCAATCATCAGATGCTTGTGGGTACTGGACATTCATCTCCAAATACATTTCACACACTAATTCCAACACACAAATCATGGACTTTTCTTACACACCACTGGTCCTACAGTTGTAAATTGATAAGCTTTCAAAATTTGAGATCATGTATTCTAGGCTTTATTCAAATTCATAATCAATAGCTTTATACTGGAATGTCCTTAGGCAAGACACTGTTTCCTAGTCCAGGACTGGTAGACTACCCAGTAAGCATGAATCAGTGAATTACCACTTGGATATTACTGAATAGTTGTTGAAAGGGGTATAAATACCCAGTAAATCCCAATACTTCACACATAGAGTTGGATAAAACATCTTGGGGGATTATGAATAAGGAGGTGCATTTTTTTTTCAATGTAGATTAAGTACATGTATATTATATTTTCAAGAATTTAGAAAAGAGGGTCAGGCTCCTAACAACAGTTTCTCGGGAGTGACCTTTGGCAAGTCACTTCTGAGCCTTAACCTTACACTGGTTGATCCAGGAAAGCTGTAACATAACTGGAAAATTGTTGATATGGCGTTAGAAACCATACAAATCTGAACATCAACTGTTTGATGGGCTTAACTTAAAATCCAACTTGTAGGATTTCACTAATTTTGTATTGTAGGGTGAATGACACTACATGTAGAAACGCTAATTACTATTACAGGTAAATGCCCTTAAGTCAAGGTCCATGCAAAACGACCATTTGTAGCAAAAGTACTAAAATAACAAGGCATTTTAAGAACTATACAGGGATATAGGATTGTCTCTTCTAAGTTTTCTTGTCATGCCACTATGCAATAATTTAAAAGCTTGCAGTTTGATCAGTAATTGGATACTTTTTTCTAAGCCTAAGTAGAGCAATTCAATATTGTCGAGTTCATTCATTTTTGAAAAAAAATTTTTTATCACCCTACACACAACTTTGTTTTTTTGACATTATACAAATAATACTATATATTCAACACACGACGAAGTACACAATTAATGCATTGCATTTACAGTACCCCAAGTGCTGATGGTTGGTATGGAACTTTGTTGAGTGTCTCTGAAATGTTAACATTGCATAACCTACTCTTGTTTCAGCCCTATCAGATTGCTTTCTTTACAGGTAAAGTCTCCAGAACCAGACACAACAGTGATAGTCATTCCCTTTCTCTCTGTGAACCCATCTTAATGTTCTCAAAAGATTAAATGGTTGATGTTTCTATTTGCTCAAATGAACAACAATAACTTCTTGCTAAATGCTCTTTAACTTGACTCTTTACCAAATCATATTTAGATTTTACACATCTGCTGCAAATAGAAATGGAATATAAGGAAAAGTTGCTCATATACACAGTTTCTTCTGCAATATATTCAATATGCTCTCCGAAATGCTCCCTTGTATAGAAAACTAATAGAAACAATATCAGTCGCCATCTGCAATTATTTCATCTTTTGGTAAAGAGTTCAATGAAAGGTCTTAATGAGAGAATATTTGCTCAATGTGTTTACAAAAGCTTTAAAAATTGTCGCCTGAATAAGATGGTTTACAGAGAAAGGGTTTGATATATCATTGTAAAAGCTGCTTTTGTCTGTTTTACCTCGCTAAATGTTAATATGCATTCTGTCAAACTCTGTTGTATGGTCCATAAGTGTAAAATACTTTATGCAAGTATTCTATTTAGAACATCAAGTCTGTCCATTATTTCAAATTCTGGCTTTGAATAAACTCTCTTTGGTCCTCTTTTGTGCAGAGAACTTCTATATAGTCTGATAAATGAAATTGGACTTAATAGAAATAAACCTCTGAATTGAAAACCGTATGACTAAAGGAAAATAGTTAGAATTAATGTATGGTATACTTTTTTCAATTTTCCTCATAATCAAAGAGATTCTTATTGTGACCTTTTTGGGGGTCCATTTGTTTAAGTCTGTGTAGTACTGGTGATGAACTATAAGGAAACATAGACAGGAGCAATTCCCTTCAAAACTTAAATGAGTAAAATACTTTAAAATTCAAACCCATTTAGGATTAGGTGTAAAAATTAATTGATAGACTTTGAACAAATCCATTAACTAGTACTCTTTAGAAGTTGATTGTACAAAGTCTGTGTGGTACTGGTGATGTAGTATCAGGAAACATGGACAGGTGCAATGTTGACTGATTTTTATTATAGAATAGGGTTGAAAGATTGAACAATCTATTAACAGGTTAACATTAGAAGAGGATTGTAAAGTATGTGTAGTACTGATGCTGAAGTATCAGGAAACATGGACAGGTGCACTTAAAGAATGATTTTGTGTTAGAAATTGGTCCAAAACTTTGCAAATTGAAACAAATCTATTGACAAGTTAACATTAGCGGGTGAAAGTACAAATTTTGTGTAGTACTGATGATGAAGTATCATGAACCACAGGTGCAAAATCCTCCTTGAAGAATATTGAAGAACTGGGGCAAAATACTTTATTGAAACCCATTTATTGACTAGTTCATATAGGTTGGCTGTACCAACCAATACTTCTGACAGTCAAGGTCCTCTTAACTTAAATTATGATTTCTACCATCCAAGCAAGTAAAGTTGAATTCAGAAAAATAAATTAAGGTTTGACAGAATGTTTATTTGCAGGATAAGTGAGTAAAACAGTTGGTGGCAGTGTCGCATCATATGAGATGATCTTTGCAAAAATGGAACAACTTGGCAATTGGTTAAAGGAAGATTCAGATTAGAATGTATATTTGTACTATCTGATTTGTTTCTTTACTTCTCACAACTTTAAAGGCTCAGTTTGTGATGATCAAAGAGTGTGGCTGCTGATTAGATTGTACAAATCGTAGTCAGAATTCATACACTTTTTTCATCATGTAAAGACTCGTAATGAATCAATAGTTTAGTCTCAGATCAGACAGGAAAGATGTCCTCTGAACAGAGTCTTAACTATTTCCAAGTGACAAGTTGTTCCATTTTTCAAATGATTACTTGTATGACGCAGGTTCTGGAGACTTTAACATCTGTTTAGAAACATTTCGCAGGGCTCTAACTTTTGAGTTGTTTGTGCAACGTTTACACTTTGGGGGAGTTTGCATGGTAATGGGACACAGGGTCAACGCGGAAGAGAAACAATGATTTAAGATAAAAAACTTAGAGCACTTTTTTTGGTCATTTTTAAGGGATTTTTTCATAAAAAAAGCAAAAATTTCTAAGTTTTTAGCTAAGTTTTATTAAAATTCATAAAAAATGACTAAGTTTTTCTTTTTTTATAACAATTTTCCTATTTTTACTAAGTTTTTTCTAAGTTTTTATATCATAACAAAGTCGTTCCTTTTTTTTCTAAGTTTTTATTAGACAAGTGATGATGACAAAGTTTCTAAGTCGAATTAAAGGCAAACTTTTGAAAGCAGTAAGCACTGTTTGTTGCAAGCAAACAAGAACTTTGATTAACTCTGAATCATCAACTGTCTAATTGTTGTCTCTATTGAAGAATGGCTGAAAGACAATGTGCTTACTGAAAAACAAGTAAAAACAATCACTGAAATGGGTACCAACAACACAAGATCCACTGTGTAGCTTGTGATAAGTAATGATTAGACAGTTCAAATATTTGGTTCACAAAGTTAAGTTTTCTAAAACTTGGAAGTCAATCAATCATATGAAGACAAAATCACAATTGGTTATTGTAATTTGAAAACAAGGAGCAGATCTTAATCCATCCATCTTGAAATTGTATTCTGTAGCTGTGTATCATTATTGTTTATCAGTTTCAAATAAAATATTTAAAGTTATTGCTTTGTTTCTTGATTTATTGATTACCTTACTTGTACTAACTCATTTTCTATGCTAATCTTTCCATCCCATTACCCAATTACAAACCACAATCAAAATATTGTAGTAAAAGAGGAATTGTTCAACTTCATTGTTCAATGTTACATCATGTAGCTTTCTTATTTAGCAATGAGTTAATTTTAGATAAGAATATTGTTATTTACAAAGATAGGATGTAGCTACAATTGAAGATGTTGAAATGATTTTAAACCAAAAAGAAATCCCTTATTTAGTAATGGAATTAAACATTTAGATAATTGAATACCCCATCTAGTTTACTAAAAGATCGAAGATAGGAGCATACATACAATTGAACATGTTGAAAATGTTTTAAACCAATAATGAAATCCCTTATTTAGCAATGGCCATGAATAAAATGTTTAGATAAGAATTTTCTAGAATATCCCATGTAGTTTACTAAAAGATAGAAGTTGGGAGCATACAATTGAAGATGTTGAAAAAGTTTTAAACCCAAAATGAAATCCCTTATAAAGCAATGGCCATAAATTAAACATTTAGATAAGAATTTCCTGGAATACCCCATGCAGTTTACTAAAAGATAGAAGTTAGGAGCAATTGAAGATGTTGAAAAAGTTTTAAACCCAAAATGAAATCCCTTATTTAGCAATGGCCATTAATTAAACTTAGATAAGAATTTTCTAGAATATCCCATGTATTTTTACTAATATATAGAATTTTAGAAGCAATTGAAGATGTTGAAAAAGTTTTAAACCCAAAATGAAATCCCTTATTTAGCAATGGCCATTAATTAAACTTAGATAAGAATTTTCTGGAATATCCCATGTATTTTTACTTATATATAGAAGTTAGGAGCAATTGAAGATGTTGAAAAAGTTTTAAACCCAAAATGAAATCCCTTATTTAGCAATGGCCATTAATTAAACTTAGATAAGAATTTTCTAGAATATCCCATGTATTTTTACTAAAATATAGAAGTTAGGAGCAATTGAAGGTGTTGAAAATGTTTTAAACCCAAAATGAAATCATTTATTTAGCAATGGCCATGAATTAAAAATTTAGATAAGAATTTTCTAAAATATCCCGTGTAATTTACTAAAAGATAGAAGTTGGGAGCATGAAGATGTTGAAAATGTTTTAAACCAATATTAAAATCCCTTATTTAGCAATGGCCATGAATTAAACTTAGATAGGAATTTCCTAAAAACCCCGTGTAGTTTACTTAAAGATAGAAGTTAGGAGCATACAATTAAAGATGTTGAAAGTTTTAAACCAAAAATGAAATCCCTTATTTAGCAATGGCCATGAATTAAACATTTAGATAAGAATTTTCTAGAATACCCCATGTAGTTTACTTAAAGATAGAAGTTAGGAACATACAATTGAAGATGTTGAAAATGTTTTAAACCCAAAATGAAATCCCTTATTATTTAGCAATGGCCATGAATTAAATATTTAGATAAGAATTTTCTAGAATATCCCGTGTAGTTTACTTAAAGATAGAAGTTAGGAACATACAATTGAAGATGTTGAAAAAGTTTTAAACCATAGCAGAAAAAGAAATCCCTTATTTAGCAATGACAATGAATTAAACCTAGATAAGAGTTTTCTAGAATATCCCATGTAGTTTATAAAAAAAAGGAGGTGGCACAATACAATTGAAGATGTTGAAAATGTTTTAAACCATAGCGGAAAAAGAAATCCTTTATTTAGCAATGACAATGAATTTAACCTAGACAAGAATTTTCTAGAATATCCCATGTAGTTTACTAAAAGAAAGGAGGTGGCACAATACAATTGAAGATGTTGAAAATGTTTTAAACTAAAGCGGAAAAATAAATCCCATAACATTGAAATTGTCATCTCAGGTTAGGTGTAAACTAATGAAATGGTATTAACCCAAATGGAACTTAAGAAATCCCAATATTGAAATTTACATCCCATATCAGCATGTGCAAGGTGATGTTCGTAAATCGCTTTTTGTATGGTGTTAAACACCATATCAACAATTTTTCAGTTATGTAAGGCCTTCCTAGATCAACCAGTACTAGGCTAGGGCTCTGGTTATTTGTAAACATGAATGAATTTAAATCTTTACACTAACATGATGACATTTGGAAAAATTAAGAGAAAAGCACAACTGCTCATCATCAACTGTGTATCATAACTTCTTAACTGTTTCAAATAGAAATATATTTTCAGTTTTTGCTTTGTAACTTGATTTATTTATTTCTAAATAATAATGAAGTAGCCTTATGTTATTTGCTATGTTAAACCTTTAATTCATTTTGGTACTGCCAACGAATTTCATAATCGTATTTACAAAAGAGGATTGTCCACTTTGTTTAACTTTACTATAAATCTTGAGTTATGTATAAAGAGGATTGTACACTTTGTTTAACTTTACTATAAATCTCGAGTTATGTTTAAAGAGGATTGTACACTTTGTTTAACTTTACTATAAATCTCGAGTTATGTTTAAAGAGGATTGTACACTTTGTTTAACTTTACTATAAATCTCGAGTTATGTATAAAGAGGATTGTACACTTTGTTTAACTTTACTATAAATCTCGAGTTAAGTTTAAAGAGGATTGTACACTTTGTTTAACTTTACTATAAATCTCGAGTTATGTATAAAGAGGATTGTACACTTTGTTTAACTTTACTATAAATCTCGAGTTATGTATAAAGAGGATTGTACACTCTGTTTAACTTTACTATAAATCTCGAGTTATGTATAAAGAGGATTGTACACTTTGTCTAACTTTACTATAAATCTCGAGTTATGTATAAAGAGGATTGTACACTTTGTCTAACTTTACTATAAATTTCAAGTTATGTATAAAGAGGATTGTACACTTTGTTTAACTTTACTATAAATCTCGAGTTATGTATAAAGAGGATTGTACACTTTGTTTAACTTTACTATAAATCTCGAGTTATGTATAAAGAGGATGGTACACTTTGTTTAACTTAACTATAAATCTTGAGTTATGTATAAAGAGGATTGTACACTTTGTTTAACTTTACTATAAATCTTGAGTTATGTATAAAGAGGATTGTACACTCTGTTTAACTTTACTATAAATCTTGAATTATGTATATGTATATAAACTTGTTACACAGATAGCTTAGTCCTGAATTGATCTTAGGTATGATGTTAATGAACTGTTGCTAAAACAAACTGAAAAAAGTTGAAACCACAATAATTAAAATAGTTTGATACTTAGTTCATTGATTTTTTTTTATTTGGGTTTTACAACACATCAACATTATTTCAGTTATGTAGCGATGCCCGACTCTTAATGATGGAGGAAGACCCCATACTCAACAGCCCATATGGGCTGGTCAAGGTGGGTAGAACCATCGGCATTCCGAAAGTCAGTCGGGAGACTGCCTCTCATGAAAATCGATATCCCTCTCAGGATTTGAACCAACGCGGAGAGGGGCCATGTGATTTCAAGTTCTGTACTCTAACCACTAGGCCACAGAGGCCCCTGTAATTCATTGATTACCATTATCATTTTAGAAACCCTTTTTTATTGTCTATGCTCTTTAGTTCTATTACCCATTTTGTAACACCATAAAAAACATTTTGGCAAAAGAGAAATGTTCAAACTTCATTTGTCTCTATCCACTCCCTCCCATAATAATCTTAGCTAATAAATCAAATGGTATCAGAAAATGTACATTGCCCAAGTACAGATTTACAACCATTAAATTGACAATTATATTGTTACCAAAATATAACTGAAATAAGGTTGAAATGGAGGTAATCCCAAAGTTAAAGAAAAATTAGACAAAACCCATGAGATTAGAGTTATCACTGATCAGCCTGTTTGTATGTATGGTGTTTAATGTTGTGTCCACATTTATTTAGTTATGTACCAGATTTCCTGGATCCACCAGTACAAGGCCTGGGTCTGAAGTGACTTGCCAAAGGACACTTCCACGATGCCAATGGTGTTGGTGGGGATTGAACTTTGGACCCGAGTTCTAAGTATACGACCGTAACCACTGGGCCATGTAGGATCAGTGATCAGCCTTAGCAAGCTTATTATCTTTAATAAACAGAAAAATACTTTTCATCTCTTAACTTACATGTGTCACGGAAACATTGTGACAAAAGGGGAGATGCTCACCATGAGCAAATTCTCTTATAGATACAATATACTATCTCCTGTTTATCTTGAAATCCAGCAATGGTGTTTTTCTGACTGATGCTTGCAGAAATTTCCTCAGAACAGAAAAAAAGTTTCATCCCAACATTTGCTAAGTCCAATCCCAGGATTCCCCTTAAATTTAAGCATTGTTTAATAAATAATGAACATAAGGTTGGTTTGATTAATAAGACTATTGTTGAAGGGTTTAGCATTAGTATATATCTGTGATGCAGTAAAGGCCAATTACTTCCCTTTATTGTATTTGCCAGTACATGAAAATGTATGAATAAAATATTGTTACAACTAGACTTAATTATTATTATTATTATTACTACTATTATTATTATTATTATTATTATTATCATCATTATTATTATCATAATTATTATAATTATAACTATTATATGATAATAATTAAACTGTTTATGCATTCTGAAATTCTGATGTTGTTAGAAGGTTTTATCTTTACAATTGCAAAACCAATGGTTTCACTAAAATTGAAATTCAATTACCACATTCTTGAATATCTTTAAACCATGAACAAAGGCTTGGTTCAATAAATGAAACTACGCTGTACTGATTAGGCGCCGAGATTTAGTATATTTCTGTGTTGCAGAAAATGCCAATTACTTCCCTTTATTGAACACTGTAAGTTGAAGATTTGCCAGTACCAGAAACATGATGAATACATCAATGATATGATAAGATTTGTCTGATTGTTATATTGTAATACAAAAGTCCAAGCTTCCTGGATACTCTACCAGTTCATGATCAGGACATGATGCCTTGCCTTAGGACACTCTACAGTGAAATGTTTCTTGAGAAATTTATGGTTGTATCACTTTTCTACTTCAGTGGATCGAGAAAATATTGTTTTAAGATCTTTCAAATCAATCATGTACTGTTCATATTGAGATATAGTGTTTTAAGATCTCAGAACACCCTTCAGTTTACAGCTATTGATAGTCAAAAAGAATTTTACTTAATTCTTGCATTGTCAATGATTTTCGATTTAGTATAATAACACTTATATCTCCGTTTGTTTTCACAATAATTTCAATATAAATCATTTCTATAATGTTATTTAGATGAATATTTAGATAGTACACAGCTACAGAATACCAATATTTGTTCAATAGTTCTTAAAACAGTTTGGTTTAGTTCTAATAGGATATAAAGCTCAAGAACATTTACTATTGAAACACACATCAAGCATCCCCAGTATTTTATCAAGCCAAAGAAGCTTATCAGGCAGATCCCCTACTCAAACAGAAAGAGTTTGTAGGGACCAGTTAACCAAAAACGCAATATTAACTGGATGCATCTTGTAATCATTGAACCTGCTCAAGCTAAAGTTACTCAAACAATGTTTGTAGAGCAGTTAAAGTGTTAATATTCAAAATTGAGAAAAAAGAAACCTGATTATGAACCAAATATCTGAACTGTCAAGTCATTTCTTACACAAGCTATACAGTGGATCCTGTGTTGTTGGTACCTAATTCAATGATCAAACATACACCTGGTTTTCAGTAAGCACTTTATCTTCCAGCCATTCTTCCATAGAGACAACAAGGTTTTGCAGAGAAGATTCAGAGTTTGTAAGAATCATGTTGGAAAAAATTTGGATTTGCTTGCAACAAGCAGCCCAAACAATTTAAACAGTCTTCTTTCTACCATGACGAAAATTACTGACACTGAATGAAAATCCAAATCTTGGTAGAGCTCACTTTGTGCTTTCAGTGGACCACAAATACATGATACAATATAAAGTCAATATACAGCAATAATCATAAATACATGAAAAAAAACCATCAAGTGGCAGGCCCTTTCCTTAGAAAAATGCAATTATATCTTCGAAATAATGTCATGTAAACCACTTTATTCAATGGGCTAAATGCAAGACTGTAGAAAACCTTTTAGCATTTGTAAATGACCAAATATTCTCATATTGAATAGTTATCCATCAATCAAATCCTCTCAAACTTATTGTGTAACAAAAAACATTCTCCAACTTGAAGCCCACGACCAAATGTTCTCAAACTCAAAGTACAATGGCTAGATTTTCTCAAATATGTGCATGACTCAATTTTCTCAAAATGAATGTACAATGACCAAAGTTCCTCCAAAATTATTGTGAAATGACCAAATTTCCTTAAAATTACTGTGCAATGACAAAATTTCCACAAAATTATTGTGCAACAACCAAATTTCCTTAAAATTAATGTGCAATGACCAACTTTCTCAAAATTACTGTGCAATGACAAAATTTCCTCAAAATTATTGTGCAACAACCAAATTTCCTCAAAATTAATGTGCAATGACCAACTTTCTCAAAATTATTGTGCAATGACAAAATTTCCTCAAAATTATTGTGCAATGACAAAATTTATTCATACTTATTGTGCATTAACCACGTTTTCAAATCAATGTGCAACGACCAAATATTTTTAAACTCAATGTGCTATGGCAGAGGATTCTTAAAGCTTTATATGCCACTTTCAAAAGAAGGTACAATGGACCAATGATTATTTATTGCTTAATGTGCTATGTATGGAAATGCTCTCAAAAATATAATTTAATTGATGAATCAGATGGGCCTGCCTCAGTGTACAGTGTAACCATATGTGTCGCTCACCTTTGCTATATATACAGGGACAGATTTATTCATTAAAGTTAATTAAATATTTTGGCTGAGCTCAAGTAGATTTCTGTATAGAAAGACTTCAGATTGCAAAATTCAAAGATTGTTGAGTGCAATATACTATGTGTGTCTCATCCAACACCATTCAGTTCCAAAGCAACTGAAGATGACACCTTGAAACAAAATTCAATTAATATTTCCTAGTTAAAACTAGTACTAATATCAGACAACAATCTCCATTTTTCTTTATTATTAGACTACTTCTGCAAAAGTTAAAAACTATGCTTTCTTCATTGGACCCATCTCAGTTCACAAAATCAGATTCAAATGAACCTACAACAAAAGCTCACATTGTCCGTTTTGCATCAAGTACATGGTTATATCATCCTTAGTAAGGGAGGTAATTCATATTTTCAAAAGCACTTTAGGTTCAATTTCGCGACGTAGCATTCCATAACGATCCATATTTGTCACCACACTTAAAATCACTATTTCTTGTTATTGCTTGCGACAGTTGCAATCATTTTGATTGTCATCATTGTAGAAACTATGATTAATTGATATTATTATTCCACCTTTTGATGGAAAAGTCTCAAAACATTCGTTTACTGTCTTCAGCAAGTCTATCTATTTTGCGACACGTCAAAACACTCAAGTATGTTGTTGGTGCTCATCTGGTTCATCTTGGTGATTTAAATACTTCTTCATCAAGTAGATGCTCTCCCTCAATCAGGCCACGTCATTCTGGAAAGAGAAAAGAATTCAAAATGAGTTTATTGTCTCACAAAGACATCTGAGGCCGACATCAACAGCTGAGGTTTGTTAGTTTGTTTGTATGGTGTTCAACTCCATATCAACAACTTATCAGATATGTAACAGCTTTCCTGGATCCATCCATACTATACTAGGACTCTTGCCAAACTTGCCAAAGGTCTCTCCTACAAAACGGGTGATGGTCGTCTCCCCGAAGAGTCGGTTCCCCTCAGTTAATTTATATAGTAATCGAGGAGTCATTTCCCCGAAAGTACTTAGATAAAATTATCCTATGTTACATATAGTAATTAAATATATCAAGGGTTTTATTTGTTAAATGACCAATTGATGGAAGTTAATTGAAAATAAAGTATTTTTTTCTTGACTTGAAATATCTTGATATGTTATATACGTCTCAGGGATAAATAGGAGTCATCAATGTGTTATGTTTGTTTGTGTGGTGATGTTTATTCTAATCATGTCTTATAATTGATTATGCATCTATTAGGTCTAACATAACACTCAATTCCTCATCAGTAGACTATTTTGTCGACTATAATATAAAATATAAAAGATCGAATCTACTATATAATATAAGTCCTCCACTATATAAATTAACTTCGGGGAAACGACTCTTTGGGAAAACGACTGTAAATCCACAAAACCAGAGGTGTTGGCCCGGCTCGAACCGGAGACCCCAAAGCTCTAAATCCATCATCTTAACCACTGGGCAACGCATGACCCAAAAACCTTTTAATCAATTGAGGAATATCAAATCACTGTTATGATATTGCTCAAGATTGGTTTACTCTCCTTAATAAATATTTTCCTTTAAGCTGATACACTGCTTTGGGAATATAAGTCTCTTGAATATGGAAAAATGTTAGATACATGTTGGATTATCCAAAATACTTGTTGAAAATAAACAAGAAAGTTTTCTTTTAAGAACAGATTCTTCATTTGAAACAATTTTTTCATTAACTTAGATGTCTGAATCAAGATGCAGTGATTGTCAGATGATAACCTTTTTCATTTTCAGGAAAGGCAGAAAGCTTGACTTTATTTCAAGACTAAAAAAATTCATACTTGGTCATTTAACAGTAAAAAAATTCTGACACAAGGAGAATTTGCACAACTTGAAGAAATCCTCCTTTTGTCAGATTGCCTCAAATAGTTTCTGCTGTAAAAGCCTTCAAAATTGTTTTGTTCCTTTGTATGGTGTTTAACGCCATATCAATAAGTTTCACATATGTAAAGGCTTTCCTGGATCCACCTGTACTAAGCTAGGGCTCTGAAATGACTTGCCAAAGGTCACTCCCATGAAACCAGAGGTGTCGGTGGGGGAAGGACCCCTGGACCCCCAAGTTCTAAGTCCACCGAACTAACCACTGGGCCAATGAACCTGTCAAAGTTGTTTGTATAGGTGGTGTTTAATGCTGTATCAACAAATTTTTCGGTTATATTTGCATGGTGATTATCGCCATATCAACAATTTTTCAGTTATGTAACAGCTTTCCTGGATCCACCAGTACTAGGTTACAGCTCTGAAATTACTTGCTAATGGTCACTTCCATGAACCCAGAGACTCAAACCCAGGAACTCATGAGTTCTTGGTCCGCCATCTTAACCACTGGGCCACGCAGGACCCTTTTCAGTTATGTAACAGCTTTCCTGGATCCACCAGTACTAGGTTAGGGCTCTGAAGGGATTTACCAAAGGTCAATCCAACAAAACAATGATTTGGTTTGGGCAAAGTTGTTTGTAAATATCACTGTATAAAAGAGAAAACTTAAACCTACCACTGTGTAACAGATAAAGAAGCCTTTCATCCCAGTCCAACGGTTCCATCATCCCTCCTCAACTGTTACTGATGTGTAAAAGAAGGCTTCAACTTTGACATTGCTTCTATGTTTCATAACTTCGTCTCCAACATTTTCGAGTGAGAGGATTCCAAGAAAGTGTCAGTTGAGATACCTGTAAATAAAAAGAAAAATCCATTTAAATATGAAACAAATCCAACATTTGAAGTGAAAGGATTCCAACATGGCGTCAGTTTAGATACCTGTAAATGAAAAACAATCTCTTTTCATTCAAAAGAGTCTTTACCGGTCAACAATGTGTAAAATGAGACACCTGTAAATATGAAAAACAATCTCCTTTTAGATTCAAAACAACTGAGCCAAAAATGCCAACAAGTAGTAAGATGAGATACCTGTAAATATGTAAATGAAAAAGAATCTTTTAAATTCAAAACAACCAAGTCTTTACATGCTAACAAGTTTTATGATGAGAAACCTGTAAATATGAAAAACAATCTCCTTTTTAGTTCAAAATAATCTTATAAATTAAAAACACCCAAATCTTAAAATGCAAACAAGTAGTTAGATGAGATACCTGTAAATCTGTAAATAAAAAATAATCTTTTAAATTCATAAAAAACCAAGTCTTAAAATGCAAACAAGTAGTAAGATGAGATACCTGTAAATCTGTACATAAAAAATAATCTTTTAAATTCATAAAAACCGAGTCTTAAAATGCAAACAAGTAGTAAGATGAGATACTTGTAAATCTGTAAATGAAACACAATATTCTTTTAAATATCACACAATTATGTGTGTAAAGCCGAGTACTAGGAAACCCATAATTTGCTTAAAATCAAAACAACGTTAAAGTTGTTCGTTATTGAACATGATTATGTTTCAAGTTTCAATCTGATCACTGCAGTAGTTGCCGGATAGAAACTTGCATGGAAAAACTTAACCCAAGATTTTCCTAGACAAAAAAGGCCATAATTTTCTTAAATACAAGAGTTATGGGGCTTGGTTATGGGACCAAACATTATAACCCCAAACACATGTGCCAAGTTTAAATTCATTTCCTAGTCCCTACAGTAGTTGTTGAGATACAAACTTGCTTGAAAAACTTATTACACCAATAATCAAAGCGCTGATAGTGCTGAAGGACTAAGGTGTGTTTAAACTAGGGATGGGACCGATTAATCGATTAAACGTCCGACTATCGATTAATTTTTATTAATCGATTAATTGGAAATAAAAAAAACAGAAATGCAGTTTTTTCACTTTAAAGGTTGAATAAACTAATCAATTTGAAATCAAATAAAGATAGCTAACGAGTGCGAATAAAGGGAATGTAAGGGTCAATCATAACACCTTGTAGTCTGAAAGATGGGTTAATCCGTTATATTTGATGTCCAATTAGCGCTCACGCGTCAAACAGTATCCAAATTGTCACCCAACAATAACAACACCAAATCGGCGAATCTTTGATGTATCTTCCCAATCTTTCACACTTACACCGGTCTATACTCAAATAATATAATTGTTAACACGTTTTAATTGGACGTCTGTAAGGTTTACTCGAACGATTGTTTCTGAAACCCTTAAATAATCACAATCATTAGTGACTAGATTCGAAATGTGCCTTGTGATCAAATTGGACGAGTTTAACCTCGCCGCAAATTTCGCTTCTTTATTAAAGCAGTCCGTGTATATTTTACATGCATGTTGTTATTACGGATAACCGGTAACTTTGACAACAGGTAATTAAATTATGCAAACTGTTTTTTCCGTGTTTGATCATTTATTTTTGCCATATTTTTGTCTTATACTCTCGCTTTACGCAAACCAATGTACCGCTGACTTTGATCGTATGCGTGTATGATCAATTTTGCAAGCACACGAAGTAAACAACTGAAAACATTGATACTGAACAAAGGCCTCGGACGCATACATGTACAAACCGTCATTCTTTCACCGATTAATCGATTAATGAAACAGTTAATCGTTCCCATCCCTAGTTTAAACCAAGATGATTGAATCGATTAATGAAACAGTTAATCGTTCCCATCCCTAGTTTAAACCAAGATGATTGAGGATACATTTGAAAATTTCTTTGGGCAACATCTCGAGGAAAACAGCTGCTCCTTTTACCACCATTACTATAATTATTATTTCTGTGAAGAGAGACTGAACAATAGTCTATTTTTCGAACATATGGACATTTAACGATTCCCCATGAGGCAGCAGATATAATAGTATAGAGCAAAACAAAGCGAGTAAATCCGGACTACATTCTTAGTTCCAAGAGGGTATTAGTCCGCACAGTAAAGGCGGATGTTTAATGAGTAATTCGGGTCAGACCGCTGTTTGTGTATCGATAAAGTACCGTCCCTCGAAAAGTGGTATGTAAATTCAATTGACTAAAGTGCTGATGCACCCTTAGTCCAAATAAAGCAAACTTAAAGGATATATTGTTCTAAAAGGTTTAATGCTTTGTCAAAAGAATTATATCGCGGCACACAAGAAAAAGGTGCTGGATTCAAAGTGACACGCCAAAATACACACCTATGCGACAACTTGCAGTCTACCACCTTAACCAGGGGTAAGGAAATTTCTGAATTCCGATTAGTTCAGAAGTTGTCTGAAGCCACTCGACATGTCATAAACCCCAAAACAAACAGAAATTAGCCATGTTATAATGCAGAAGTTGTTTTTATATTAGAAGCTGTGCAGTTGACTGATGGGTAGCCATTGGAAGTTAAATGATAGAATAGAGGTATTTAAAGCCTAAACATATTCAGATCAAAAAGCAATGCAAAGCCAGTTTTGTAAATACATACTACAATACGTTGATACATTCTGAATCAATTTTGTATTCCATTATAGCTATTTTTCATTTGGTATTATACTGCAATATAGAAACGAATTGTTTTAACTACATTTCATTTTGGCTCTCAAACTGTCTCATGAGTGAACCATTAATGCTTGTTACCCAAAGAACATGTGAACTTACTTCATCTATTAACTTCATCATTGATTTGCTCAATTAACATCAATTTAATGCCTCATTTAATTGCAACTACACACTAATGTGTTATCTTAGCATGTTGTACAAGACATTCCACAAACTACAATACTCCTACAGTGTCATTACACACTGTGCTTTTAGTGGTTTGGGATACGATAAGATTGTACTTATGTTAAATTGACAACTTCATACAATCTCTAGTTGTGATATAAAGAATAGATGGTTGGTGTCATGAATCGGAAATGTTAACGGGCATGGCTTAGGAATATTATCCGGTGAGCCGAAGGCGAAACGGATAATAATCCAAAGCCGATCCCGATAAATTTTCCCATTCAAAGACACCAACCATCGTTTATATTTATCCTGTTATACCATTATGTATTCTTTCAAACAAACAAGACGTAAATAAAACACGAGAAAAAAGGAAAAAAAATAGAGAAAGATGTAAACATGACGTCATGGCGTTCTTGGGACGTCATGATTCGTCACATGCATGTATTATATGGTTAGTGCCGGATATCACAAATGTTATATGGCACCTAGTTAACGGTCCCAAAATGGCACTATTGACAGGATAAAAGTTGTGATAGGTTGGGATAGGTATAGAACCAACAAAACCAGCATTTTTCTGTTCATTGACCATAGTCACTGAGTGTTTATAACATGAGTGGTGTGTTCATATGGGTTTTACATCACATCAACATTATTTCAGTTATGTTGCGATGCCTGAATCTTAATGATGGAGAAACACCCAATACTCATCTGCCCATAAGGGCTGGTCAAGCCATGTGAGTGACACCATTGGTATTCTGTAAGTCAATCAAGAGACTACCTCTCATGAAAATCAAAAGGACGTTGCCGGGATTTGAACCCATGTAGATAGGGACCATATGAAGTTGTGAACTCTAATCACTTTCTGTTTGGTGTTATATAACTGGTTTAACACTATGTTGACAAGTTTTTAGATATGTTACAACTTTCCTGGATTCATGGGTACTAGGCTAAGGCTCTCATAGGTCTTGCCAAAGGAAATTCCCTGTAGTACAAATGAGGCTCAAACCAGAGACCCTGTGATTTCCAAGACCACCATTTTAAGCGCTTTCCACACAGGCCCCTAAAAATTATATCTATAAGAAAGGCGGGAAAGACAATGTCAATTCACAGACCTTCCTGATTTGTTTGGGTGTTTGTTTGGGTCTTTAACAGGGTATCAACAATTTCTCAGTTATGTAACAGCTTTCCTGGATCCACCAGTACTATAGGCTAAGGCTCTGAGGTGAAGATCTTCCTATATCAGCTTTGACAATCACAAGGCACAAAGTTGTCATGATCCAATCTCTTTCCTAAGTAATCTACAAAAGTTATGGAAACTCTGCCCTTCAGCTTCTATCACCACAGGAAAAATGTGAGTGTAGTTTCAAACTTTTCTCTTGTTCCTAGAGATCCCAGCTTACACACAAGATTTTAACAAATTCTTTTAATTCTAAAAATTGACATAATTCAAGATATTAGCAATTAAGAGTTTTTGGACTAGTTTGTTTGTAATGTGTTTAACGCCTTTTCAACAATTTCTCAGTTATGTATCGGGTTTCCTAGATCCACCAGTACTAGGCTACAGCCCTGAAATGACTTGCCAAAGGTCACTCCAACGAAACCAGAGGTGTCGGTGGGACTTAAACCTTGGTCCCCTGAGTTCTAAGTCGGCCACCTAAACCACTGGGCCATAGAGGACCATGTGGGACTAGTGCCAATCACTCAAGATTATAAGAATGAACAAGTGTGACAAGTTTCAATCCATACTTTTGAGGTATAAAAGAGTCTCAAACAAAGCATTTTTGTTCATTCTGCCCTGTTGGACCTGTCCTCAACAACTATGATTAATAGGCATATACATAGATTTAACTTATTTTCTTTGATACGGCAGAAAGCAAAGCTTTCATGCAGAGAATAAAATCCACATTTTTTTATATGAAAAGGTGGCATACTTTTAGAAAGAGGCTACTTTGTTTTATTGTGAAATCTTTCTGCCAAAATCCCATCTTCATTTCTATCTATAACCTTATGAAGCAAAATTAATTTCTTGATTAGCGGTAAATTAATCTTAATTTTTTCTTCAATTGTACAAGTCATGTTTCATTGATCATGAACTAACTAAAGGCTAGATATGCTTTTTTATATATAAACCAGATTATGCAAATTACTTTCAATGTTATCTTGTGTTGTTTTGAATGGTGCTTAACTTTAGTGTAACAATTATTCAGTTACATGTACCAGTTTTCCTGGACCCACCAGCTCTAGGCTTGGGCTCTGAAGTGACTTGCCAAAGGTTACTCCCACAAAACCAGGGGTGTCGTGGGGCTCCAACCTGGTACCACAGCTAAGCCCACCACCTTAACAACTGGGCCTCACAGGACCCTATGTTGTCTTATGAGATCCCGCAGTAAATATGTATTTGGGCCTGAAGTCAATTATCTGACATATAAAATAACCTGCAAAGCTGGATACCAGACTGTGTTCTGGACATGCCAAGCATCTAGGGTTTACCAAAGTACTTCTATAATAGCAATCTGAATTTATCCAATGAAAACACCTCTGAAATAATAGGGATGACGCCATATTGTTTCCCGCGAGAATGACGTCACTTTACTTTCATTTTTAAAAATAGATCTTAAATGTGAAATCTAAAAAGTCGTTAAATTTGATTGAGGAAACAACTATACATGTCACAACAAGAATTTCGCCATTTGGTATGAGCTACTGATAAAAAATATGATTTAAAAGGATGTCCAACACTTCCATACACATTGAACTACTTAACGTGCACGCTTAGAAAATGTGTTAAACATAAACATTTTCGATTTACCCGAAAAATTGTAACCTTACACTTATATCCGAGGTGTAATTCACAGCTCACAGAAATACCCGAGTAGTTCCGATTGCTATAATAGATCTAGACCAAAACAACGGCAAAGGAGTTTTTGGTTATATAAGCACATGCACACATTATTCAGTAATAGTTGTCTGAATTTTTTTCTAAGCTAATTTAAGTTTTGATTAGTCCAGAGGATGCACATCTGCATGCAAATAAAAGTCCTGCTTTAGAATATTTCTTTTATGAGGCAGGTTATTTGTGTCATGGGTATCCTGTGTCAATCCTGTTATTGCTAACGGTAATTACAGCCCATGAAACATAAGCTATGGGCAACAGTGGTGCAAAGGTTGAGCATCAACCTCTTGATGGGAGGGTACAGGATTCAATTCCCGTTTGGCAAGTTGAAAACTGCCGGGACTAGCTGCTCTCAAATCTGCGCGAGTACTGGTTTAATATCCAAGAAGTAGTCATTGATAGTGATTTCAATAAGCCACATGCTTCTGCCACAATCAATGTCAAATAAATAAGTGCAAACTACACATAAACTGTAAATTAAAGCGACAAACAGTATCCATACAAATCGGTAAAATTGATTAAGAAATATTGAAATCACTGTGCCCCAAAAATAGATTTTGCTCTACATTAATACTTTTGTATATGGGGTTTAACACCATGCAATAATTTATCAGTAACATTTCATTTTTCTGGATTCACCTTTTCCCCATAAATTTAGAAAGAGACCTGGGCCTATTGATTTTGAAAAGTGCTATCACTGAAATTTCTGAATTAGGAAGCCTATAATCTATTGTGACTTTGAAAAATTGTGAAAAATAAATAGCTATGATAATTTAGAAAGGAAAATCAAAAAGCTTGCCTTTAGAAACAATTAACAGTTGCACATTATGTATATAACTTTGTCTAAATAGAGGGTTCAGAGCAAGACCATAGTAAGTGCTTTATGCTTGCATAGCCTTTACTATGGTCTTGCATCTTAACCTTGAAATGCAATCCAGTTGACTTATGATAGAAAGTGAGTGAAGTCTTAAGTAATAGCTGAAATACTTTGGGAGAAAAAAGCACCATGATATTTTCTAAACCACATGTTGTTAACATAAGAATGAGGCTTGTTTTGGTCTAAATCAATCCAGATCTATGTAAATTGGTATACTTAATCCTGTTATGATGGTAGGCAAGTTGTATGAAGAGTCAAAGCAACCTCTTTTACTTAACTCTTTACTAAACGCCAAATTTTCACCTGTCCCAAATTGAAAGAGTTTGCAGACAACATTTCAAAATGTAATGCGATTGGAAAGTAATCTTCTAATTGAGCAGAAAACATTGTGGGAAAAGGAAAAATTACTCGTTATGAGCAATTTATCCTTTTCCAACAGTGTTTTCCACAGTCGTCTGTAATAAAGTGGTTAAATGTCGTTATTGTTTGGGAAAGGGTTAAACATGCCAACTAATGTATGATACAAGTTGCCAATAAAGAGTTCTATGGTTATCAAACTTATTGCAGCTTTTCTTACTATAAAACCCTTGATTTACATGCTGTTTAAACAATTCAAATCCACAACCATTTAACTTCCAATTTGTCTGTAACACTTGCCCTTATCTCGTTAACATGACCCATCTACTTCTCTTCACCAACGATCACTTATTTGTCAACTTATTCTGTGCAAAGATCCTTCAGCGTTTTTCAGCGCTTTGATTTATCAACCCTATGATGAATGTGTTCAATGCAAGACAAAAGTAGATCCTTCACAAACTTGAAGCACTTATTCCCTAGAATGCTGGGTAATACTCTAAAAATAGATTATTGTGTCATCTGCTTTCCAAATCTTTTAATATCTGCTTAATTTTGATGAGGAAAGATACGCAGAGTAGCAAACAGGTTCGATCAATTAGTGGCTGGCCTGGATCCAACCTATTTGATTAAGCATGAAGTCGTTTCCAGCACTATAACGGTTAATACAGTCTTGCATTGAACTCTCTCTAGGATCAGTTGTAATGTCAATTGTGTTGAGTTACCACTTAAATAGCCCCGTACTTCCTTGTACTCTTTAATTGCTCTGAAAATTCCAACATAATTCCCATATTGTGAATGTTCCTTATGCTGGCAGCCTTTTTGGAAGATAAGTCCATAATATTATGTATACAAAATATAAAGACAGCATTTCCTTTTAAGTATTTTTTACCTGTTCATGGCCAAGACTTTGTGATTGATACATTGTTGGTTAGCTTTTGTAATTCATATATATTATATAATTGCCAAGAGAAATTTGAATAGGTAAATTTTCCTGTTGTGTAATCAATTACTAAAGATGCATGGTGTCGCAATTTTGACAGTTTCTTTCAAAAATTATTTAAACCGTGCAGATCTCATAGGAAAGAATTTTTATAAACTTTCCAGTGGCATGCCATAATATCTCATCTTTATACACTATTATGTTTTTAAGGTAATTTGAAAATTACTAAAATAATAATCTCAATTTTTAAGCTCACTGCAAATGGTTCACCGCCAAAATAAGATATTTCCCCATTTTGACATCATATGGGAACTATGTATTGATAAGAGCAAATATAAACAAAATGAAACAAATCAAACAATAATTACCTGTTAACATGCAGATATTTAATTCAGATTTTGTTTATTCTAGCTATGAGATTTGACTTATCAGCATGGTAAATAAAAATTGAAACCATTCTAACAAAAGGATAATTTTCTCAATCGAGAAAATTATCATGTTGTCAGAATGGAGAAAATTATCATGTTGTCAGAATGGAGAAAATTATCATGTTGTCAGAATGGAGAAAATAATCATTTTTTCAGAATGGTTTCAAAGGTTATCTAAAATAATGGCATTTAACTTGTTATTTTATCTTATTCTTGTTTTACATCATATCAACATTTATTCAGTTATGCACAAATTGATGATGGAAGACAACAAACTAAAAAACTTCATGCTTATGCAAACAGGTTAGATCACAGACCAGCCCCCAAGAAAAATTGGCAACTGGCCTGTGATTTAAACTATTTGCTACTCTGAGTATCTTTCCTCAGCAAGATTAAGCAGTTATCTAAGGTTTTGGAAAGCAAACACAATTCTTTTTTTTTTTAAATATACCCAGCAATCTAAAGGTTAAAACAGTCTGTAAAAGAAAAATAGTACTACAGATAACAACTTTAGCTTACCATGATAACAACAGGTGAAGAAGTTTGGGATTGCATCCCAGTCCAGTGTTTGACTGATTCCTCTTTTATTGTAACTGATGTCTAGGGGTTGGCTTGGACCTTCATTGAATTTCTGTATTTCACAACTTCATCTCAAGCATACTGGCCACAGTAAGTTCCAGCAAGGTATGGGATAAAGAATCTGTAAAAAGAAAATTGATTTTCTAGGAAAGTGATTCACTATATGATTTGTGCTCTTTATATTAGTTGGTTGATTTGACATACAGTACGTTTTACGCTAGTTGCAGCTGTTTTTGTCTGATCATATTAAGTTGGTCGTCACTTCTATCAATGCATTTTCTCAATGTTTAATCAAATCATTGAGGTCAATCATGCTTCTTATAATTTCACAATATCAATTCAAAGGAACTTTCTCACAGAACATGTTGTGTAGGCAAGAAACGTAAAAAAGATGATTCAACCTTTCCATATCACTAAACAAATAACGATTTTCATTTCAAAGATGCTGAAAATCTGGGTTTTTTTTATTTAATAATTGCTAAACAAGCATAAGGGCCTTCAAAATGTTAGTTCATAAACACACATGGTTATAAGTTGCTCTTGGGCGCCCTTTTGCTAGTCTAATGTGATAAGTGTCGACCCATTTAATAATCTGGGTCCAAGACACTGTTACCCATTCCAATTATTTCAAAGGACAGTAATAAAAGATCTTTGTTAACAATAAACCATTTAAACGGTTAACTTAATCTGCAACATAAATCTGTTATATATCTCAATTAAATGGTTATGAAAGGAGATAATAGACAATGTTTTGTTTTAAAAGAATTTAAATCTCATTCTTTGAGATAGTACTTTCCAGGTTAACAAGCTGAAACAAAATTGTTTGGCTTGGAGAGTCAAATAAATCATGTTACATTGATTTTATAAACAGACGTTAAGGTACTGGGCAAAGGTTAAAACTTTGTTCCTCCATTGTTTAGTCTTGAAATGAGAAGCTTGTCATCTTTTCAAATGATGACCAATTAGTATGCAATTGTTCTTTTCCTATGAGGATTTATTGATATTTTTCTATTAAACTCACAGCAAATATTCATCTTAACCTATTACCAAACAATAACAACATTTGATCTGTTTGTTGCATATGATTCTGAAAAGCATTGTGGGAAAAGGAGAAATTGCTCTTACCAAGCAATTTCTCGTTTTCCCACAATGTTTTCTGCCTTATCAGAAGATTTTTTTTCAATTCATCACATTTTGAACTCTTTTAATTTGGGACAGTTGAAAATTTCGCCTTTGGTAAAGGGTTAAATATTAATTTGAAAAGTATGTATCAACTGCAGGAGCAAGTAAAATTGAAAGTGTCTTTGTTGTTTGGAGGCTAACAATAATGTCAACATTACATACTTTAACCCTCATGTTGGATTGGTCAGATTGATTCAAATAGGCAGACGAATTAAAGAAAGAGGAATGTTGTTTATATTCTTTAGTGGTACTTGGAAGAAACCATCATGAGAATAGGCAGACAAATTAAAGAAAGAGGAATGTTGTTTATATTCTTTAGTGGTACTTGGAAGAAACCATCATGAGAAATGGCTCATTCTAAGCTGAAGTCTGTTTTAACATTTAATTCCAGACCATTGCGTATTTGGAATAAGAATTTTTACCCATTGCTCCACAACACCATGTATATAGACACGCCTGTAGCAAGAGTCTCAGGAAATCACCATGACTAAAGGAGAAATTGCTTGTCACAAGCAAGTTCTCCTTGAGTCACAATGGTTTCTATCAAATGACATAGTAAGCACTTTGTTTATACGTTTATGTTGCCTGCTGTTACTTTCAATTTTGACCAATCACACTTTAAAACTGATCCTCACATATTTCCGTTATCCCTACTATCACAGCAACATTTAGGGTTTATTTTTTTATCTATTTATTTGAAAATTGGACAATCAGGAAGACACATTTTGAATTATGGTCTCTGGAAACTCCTGCAACAGCAAAGATTCACATGAATGGGGAAATCAGTATATTTTGTTTGTTGTGTTTTGATATTATTCAGAGGTAAAGCTAGATACACGAGATTCTGATCAGGGCATACCCCACCCACACATTCAAAGCAGGGAAATTTACTCGCCGTTGACAAGGTATTTACATTCTGAATGCTTGTTGGCGAAGAGTGTTTTTTATGATTTAAGCTTAACGTTTATTATTGAAACAGAATTGGGAGCATAAGTAGTGTTGAGTGATAAATATACGCTAAATTTTTACCTTTTTTGGAACAATGTAATTGTGGCATCGTGCTTTCTAGGTCCCGCCATCTTCCTTTTAAAGCTAACTGCGATTAGTTTCGTATTATTACACTTATACTATTTCTGCATGCTTTTGAATCGCGCGTTAGTATTTTTAAAAAAATCATACAGTTGATTTGTGTATTTCTTTTTTGATCAATTCAATGATAGATAACAATGAACTATTTCGAGACTAACTTTGAATTCGAACATTTCTCGTGATTATATAACCAATCTGTTCAAACCAACCGTGGGTTCAACTAAGCGGATCGTTTCGGCCTGGTACCATACTGTAGATGTCTTATACACAGAGACGAATTACAAATCGTGTATTAAACCCATTACCAAACAATAACGATATTTGACCAGTTTGTTGCAGACGACTCTGGAAAACATTGTGTGAAAAGGAGAAATTGCTCGTTAAGAGAAAATTTATGCTATCTCAGAAGATTGTTTTTCAATTTCATTGCATTTTGCAATGTCGTCTGCAAACTCTTCCGGTTTGGAAAATCGAAAATTAGACGTTTGGTAAAGGGTTCAATATTCTGGGCGCAACGCTGGTCCCGTGCCTATGTATAAAGTGCACCAAACGAAATCGCTTATCAAGATACTAGACTACTTCGATCGACTATTCACTCTCTAGGACTTCGTCTTAAAAGTTGGTTTTTACAGAGACATAGATAACATGGTTAGTCTCATTGAAAGGTCTCTTTGCTCGTTCCGACTCTTACCTCCGAAAAGACTCGTTTTGATTCATAGTCTATAGAAAATACATGGACAAGTTAACTCCGATATAAGGAGATGTCACCATCCCACCAATGCCACGATCCGAGCAAAGAAATTTATATAAAACATAATGCCGTCCGATCAGAGAAAAGCTTACAAACGCAGGGAAATTACATAGGCGTTGGGCCCTGGGTAATTGCGTATCCACACACACGCACGTACATGCAGTCAGAAAGCCAGGATCCCAGGCTTACTATCTGAACATGGCCCTGAGCGAAGCGGCACCAATGTCCTGTTTCTGGTGATACCGTATTCATAATGACGGCTTTGTAAAAACCAGAGACATATCTATGTCTCTGGTTTTTACAAAGCCGTCATTATGTCTGGTTTTTACAAAGCCGTCATTATGTCTGGTTTTTACAAAGCCGTCATTATGTCTGGTTTTTACAAAGCCGTCATTATGTCTGGTTTTTACAACGCCGTCATTATGAATACGGTATCACCAGAAACAGGACATTGGTGCCGCTTCGCTCAGGGCCATGTTCAGATAGTAAGCCTGGGATCCTGGCTTTCTGACTGCATGTACGTGCGTGTGTGTGGATACGCAATTACCCAGGGCCCAACGCCTATGTAATTTCCCTGCGTTTGTAAGCTTTTCTCTGATCGGACGGCATTATGTTTTATATAAATTTCTTTGCTCGGATCGTGGCATTGGTGGGATGGTGACATCTCCTTATATCGGAATTAACTTGTCCATGTATTTTCTATAGACTATGAATCAAAACGAGTCTTTTCGGAGGTAAGAGTCGGAACGAGCAAAGAGACCTTTCAATGAGACTAATCATGTACGATCAGTGGAAAACATTCTCGTCCACTGATCGCTTGTGGTGTCTATGTATACGTACACCATCGTGTTCTTTATAATAATGCACAGGTTCGCGAACTTAACGTTCTGTAAACAGTGCGCTCTCTAAGTGCAATGGTTGGTTTTTCATCGGAGATATTCCAGGATTCCACAGCCTTGAATCTAAAGCAGATTTGTTACATTGATCCACCATGGCATGCCCTTGCTTATGTTGACACCTCGATACTTTGCGATGTGACAATCCTCCAGGATATTACCATATAGAGCCTTCCGTGCACACACTGATCCCCTGACGCTTCTCCGCATGGAACCGTGCCCGTCTACACTCAGGGACGTAGCCAAGCAATTTATCAAGTGTATTCGCGACAAGGGGGACTACGGCCATGCTCCCAGGGAAAACCTTCTTTTCTATGTTCCATCTGGTGCAATCTAAGAGCTTTTTTGCGCCTAGGACAAAAGTGCAACGAACCGACCAAATTTACCTCTCAAAGACACAATCGCATCCGATCAGGAAAAAAAACTGTCGTCCACCGATCAGTTGTGTTTTCTATTTTTATACCCGCATGTTCTCTATAACAATGCATTAGGTTCTCTAATTTGCATAAACATTCCACGAAACTTACAAAAGGATCAATTGTTTATCCTTTTACCACAGATGTTTCTTAGGTCTTTGAAGCATTGAAGTGAGTTACTATGAAACAAGAGGTTAACATCATTTAAGAACCCAGCCAAAGATTCAGTTAGAACCATTGACCTCACGCAAGTCTGCCGGGAGATTGCAGTGCTACCATCGGCTGTTGCCTAATGCTACGTTATTAAAGCCATTCCATTCGAATTAAATGTCTTCCAAACAAAACATGAAAGTTTTTTGTATACAAAACAATGTGTGGAATTTTAAATGTCAAATCACGAAGTTTTCACCGCTAGTTCGTGATAGCATTTACCGTATGACCTATAAAGGCACACACAGTTCTTATGTGTGAGTGCATGATGTTGATGTACGTTTGTTTTGGTTTTATATCACGTCAACTGTATTTCACTAATATAACGATACCCGACTTAGCCTGGAGGTCCTTGCCCGTGCGTACAGCCCACACATGGGTGCCATTTTATTAAGCATTTTAATGTTAAAAATGTATGCAATTTCAAAACATCATTCCCTCTTATTTCAAAATTGAACAAAGCAATGCTGCAATGTATCACATCATTGGAATCGTCTTACATTACAATATTGTACTTTTTCTAAGATTATATCCATATAAACCGATTTCGCTTAATAATACGGACGCCAGTTATTCAGAAAGCTTCAATGGTAGTTACCGAATATTGGAACAATGATTTCATTTTCCGTTCCCATCCGTAGAAAAGTTATTTTCTCACAATTTGTAATTGTCACCTACTCTTGTTGGAATGTGGACCAGATACAAAACATTCACGAGGGAACAAGTTGGTAAATAAATAAAAGTTCAACAGGTTTTGATGAATGAATGTTTTATTTTTGTTCTTGTTTTTATAATCAACACAATGTTGCCATAGACCAATTACACCATACAGAACCTTTCGTAACGAGCAATTTCTCCTTTTCCCACAATGTTTTCTGCCCTATTAAAAGAACATTTTACAATTTCATCACATTTTGAAATGTCGTCTGCAAACTCTTTCAATTTGGGACAGTCGAAAATTTGTTGTTTGGGAAAGGGTTAACAAGTCAAACCATGGATGTGTAGCTTATAAGATGGAGAAGTAGCCGTTCATCAATGCCCTAGAACTATTCCCATCATAATATCATGGAAATTATTTTTACATTCCCACCAAATTTATGCGATCAGACAAACTCAGCCCTTATCAGACGAATTCAGAATTCAGCTGGTGGTCAGATCGATGCCAAGTCCGAAGAGCCAATATGGTGTAAAGGGTCTGCTAATGAAAACCAATTAATGATCATAGTTTACAGGGATTGTACAAATTCGTTGGTTATATAAATATAGTATAGCAGCTTTCCCCCTAAATTATGATACATCCTCCTTCAATGCAAATTCTATTGTAAAACCTCTGTTGCATCTAGGGTCATAGGGGTGTATGACTTAAACAAAAAATATGCATGCCTCTTTGTTATACCAGAGACATAAAGTCTCTGGTTATACCAAAAACCTAACAAACAATTATTAGGTCTTTGGCTATACTAATGGTATTGCTAACACCAGAGACATTGATGACATGATATGTCTCTGCAAACACAAGCGCATTTTTTAACTTTGTGACAAAAGTAGAAATAATTGTTAAACGATTATCCATTTTGTTTCCTGTTTTCAGAGTTATCAATATATCGAGGGTTCAATGCAAGTTATAGTAAGTGCTTCATGTTTATGAAGCACTTACTATAGTCTTGCATTGACCCATCGATATCATATTACAAAACTACAGCTGAAAGAGTTATTCATATTCTAACAAATTGTTTAACATGTTCAGCATATGAATTATAGATTAATTGAATGACTTATACACGCATTTAAACATAATAAGTACATGCTAAGGAAAAATTGAACCAAACTGATGTGTTTCTTTGATAAAAACCTGTTCTCTTATGAATGTCATACTGCTCTGAAATGACACATTAAGTGTAAATTGGAATATGACCTTTTGATAAAATGCTACACAAAAAAGTAAGCTTAATTCAAAGTGGATGCCGTCTTGCCTTAACCGAATACTGTAAATAAATAAAAAGAAAATTAAGACAAAACACTGAATACTCATTTAGGGGGCATTCAAACCTTTTGTCTTAATATTCGCCTATTGAGGTATGCTGAAAATAAAAACTTAAGAGGTATTGTCTGGAAAATAATGTCATATTGTACCTACATTTACATAAGAGCATAGACTTTATCAATAAAATCCATAAATGTGAACCAAGGGTTCAATACAAGACTATAGCAAGACTTCACAAATGTGAAGGACTTGCTATAAGTCTTGTATTGAACCTTCAAGATGTGCTCTAGCCATGTGATATGTTAAAACCCTTTCCCAAACAGGACATTTTCGACTGTCCCTAATTGAAAGAGTTTGCAGACGACATTTCAAATTGTGGTGAAATTGAACAATACTCTTCGGAAAGAGCAGAAAACCTTGTGGGAAAAGGAAAAATTGCTCGGTACGAGCAATTTCTCCTTTTCCCACAAGGTTTTCTAAAGTCTTCTGCAACAAAGTCGTCATATGTCGTTATTGATTGGGAAAGGGTTAAAGATTTTCAAACACCCCTAGTTCCCTTACACTAAACAATCCAACTGACTCACATCGTTTAAATGTTTATAAATGATATGCTTGCTATATACTGTACCTCTGCATACATTTGGGTTTTTGGCAGATTTAGTTATTAAGATGTAATTTAAACCACAAAATGCATTTATTTGTATTATAAAGTCTTAATTATAATACAAAAATTATGGCCACATCTTTTTGTCTAATAATCACAGAGGTAAAAGTTAATACATAGTATTCTTACATTACTTTTGACAGGTTTCATTCATTAATCTTTAATTGATCTTGCGAATGATTAAACTTCATCCAATTCCTATCATTATTTATTTAACATATTGCTTCAAACATACCCATTCTTAAAACATGAACAATAGAAGATAAAGAAACCATTGTGGTAAGTAGAGAGATTGCTCATAACGAGCGATTTCCGATCTTCATCACAGTGGTTTGTACCAAATAGAACAGACCCAAGTTATTTTTTATACTTTTTTTACAGGTAAATGTTGTTTTAAATTGAGACCAGTCATTAAGGCCAAAACAAGGGAATGGGTTAACCCATTACCAGAAACGACTCTGGAAAACATTATGGGAAAAGGAGAAATTGCTCTTAACGAGCAATTTCTCCTTTTCACTCAATGTTTTCTGCCATATCAGAAGATTATTTTTCAATTTCATAACATTATGAAATGTAGTCTGCAACCTCTTTCAATCTGGGACAGACAAAAATTTAACGTTTGGTAAGGGGTTAACCTACATGAGTCTATAAATACAGAATGAGGAGGGATATCATAGTATACCCTAATGATTCACAACACAAATAGAAATCCATTCATATAACTTGTTACATTTCACGAAACCGCTAAATCGAGACCCTGCATGCAGTCTCAAGTCAAAACTCATGAATGTATTGCTACATTGTACCTAATTGCTTAATTGATATTCATGATAAATCTATCCCAAAACATCCCACACTGTTGTATAATGCTGCATGAAAAAGTGTTCTTCATGAGGGGAGATCATAGTTTCTTACACCTTGAAATGAAGGGTCATTTGACTACCAGCAAGCATGTATCACTTTATTGCATTATTGATACTTTTTCCATTGATTCATAATAATGTTGATTCTTCAATGTCTAATTTTTTTTAAATAAATTCTTTCACAGTTCTTCATATCTTAATATTTCAATTCTTTAATCTATTTCAAAGTACTGATATTTTTTCAAAATCAAACAGACATCCACCATGAAGTATGTAAAATACAGGGGAGACAATTGGTACAAAAGGTAAAATTGGTATGACAATTTTTCTTTTGTCACGACAGTCTCCATGTGACATAGTAGAAAAAATGCATTTTCCCATACTTCAAAATTGTTCTCTGTAAATGCTTTCCATTTTGACCAGTACTATATCCCATATGGGGGAGGGGTGCATGTGGGTTAACCCTTTACCAAATGCAAATATTCCACTGTCCCAAACTGAAAGTTTGCAGACGACATTTCCAATTGTGATGAAATTTAAAAATTACCTTCTGATAGGGCAGAAAACATTGTGGGCAAAAAGAGAAATTGCTAGTTATGAGCAATTTCTCCTTTTCCCACAACATTTCTCAGAGTCGTCTGCAACAAACTGGTTAAATGTCGTTATTATTTGGCAATGGGTTAAACAAATTTTCTCAATGATAGTGGTCGTCAAAGAGCAATACCAAATGTCTTAAGGGATTACTAAAACAAGAAATAATTTCAGATTGAATACATCTTATTTTAATACACATGATTCATCGCTATTTCTTTAATACAATTATTAACCCGCCTAGAATGCTGAAATAATGCAAAAGTGAAGGAAAATTATGTGTAGTTGTGAGATAGAAGGCATTAGATGTAAACTTCACTTTACTTCAAAAAAATTCCAAACTCTACTGCAGTCTGAAGGTGTGATTGACCAAAATCTAGACGATAAAATCGCTTTTAAAAGTTCTAGGTTTGAATGCCATGTTAAACATTATACATAAAGTATATTTTTAAAAGGCAACAGTTCATCATATGTAATTAGTCATATTCTAATACATTATGTTGGCTTTTAGTTATTATATAGAAAGTCAATCACTCGTGTTAAAGACTTTCTACAGTTCTAAACTAGGCCTCTGATCATCATATCAACAAGTGAAAAAAAAAAAGAAGAAAAAACACATGTACACAAACAGTTATGCTTACAGCATTAAAAAAGATATCTATTTAATTAAACAATACAAAATAGATACTGGGTTATTTTACACATACAAAATGGGTTTTAAATATAGTTTTCTTTTTTGATGATTTTTTTTCATGATTTTCTATCATGACAGAAACTTTATTCTCTACCAACAGTCAAGCGATTGACTAAAAACAACAAATTATAACACATCTATCAGCGTTTAACCCAATACGACATAAAACATCTCTAGCAATCCACCTCCCACTGAAGGGTTATAAAATCATTGCGACAAACAGGAAAAATTGCTAAAAACAAGCACATTTTCTCTTTCTGTCACAATGGTGTCTCTTTGGTATGAAAAAAGGAAATGTAAGGTAAAATACCCATAATCCTGTCTTCGAATTACTTCGGTAGTTCTCAATTAAACTTGGTCAGGGTCCGGAACTATTCGGTTCAATGCAAATGGTTCCGGCCTAGACCGATGTATACCGAGAATGACTGAGTAATCTAACGAAAGAATGAGTTGAAAAATGGAGTATTATGGGTATCTACATTAACACTTCCTTCAAAAGAACTGTCACACAAATAGTGTTAATCATGTAGACTTGTACTAAAATGGTTTATGATGAAATTCACATTTTTTCTACCATATGATTGTCACACTGATGGCTTTCATCATGTAGATTGGTACCAAGATGGTCTATGTGGTACTGGGTTATCATACAGTTTTCTAAACACAGAGAGGACAAGGTTCTAGCACTTTAACAGAAAAAGCAGCCACAACAGTGAAAAGGTCCTCATTTATTGGAACCAGTCAGTTCGTCAACATTGTACAATATCTAAATTTGAAGTGGTTGTTAAAAACAGACACGAAGCGGCAGACTTCAATCGGGGGTTCAATGCAAGACTTTAGTAAGTGCTTCACAAACATGAAGCACTTACTATAGTCTTGCATTGAACCCTCAAGTTGCTGGCAAATGGCACTCAGCCTTCTTAGTGATTGTGACAAAAGAGACAATTGTTTGAGACAAGCATTTTTTTTCTTTTCATTAAAATGGTTTCTACATAATTACCATCATAAAGAAAATAATGACATATCTCCTACTTTCTTATTGTCTTCTGCCCTTGCTTTGAATTTGGCCCTGTTGCAAAATCTCAAATGGGGTAGGTAATTTCCCCCCTAAAAGAATTGCTAGTTTAAGCAGTAAATTTCTGAAAACATTTCAATAAGCATAGAGCTTGATACATTTATTTACCAAATTTTCATCTTACCACAACACATTTTATTTTCATATCCAAATACAGCAAGATTCCAATTATTTTGTTTATTAATCCATTCAAAACGAAAACGATTTTCAAGAAAGTTTAGAATAAAATTTCTCTCTCCCCAAAAATGTAAAAGTAGAACTATATTAAATATCTTAAAGTTTTCTAAACATAGAGTGGTAAATAGTGATCATTTATATAATACAGTCTACAAGGTAAAACTAAAATATCTTTGATTAGTTAAACCCCTCAAGATTTCCAAATCATATTTACGAATTGAAACATCTTGGCACAACCAGTTTGCAATATTTATAAATCCCATCTATCAAGTTCAGAGGTATAATAATTCTCAACTTCCTTTATAAATGTTGATTAAATAAGATAATCTACTTCTCAAGTAACTTAATTCTGCCTTCATTTGTTATGAAGCCTTTTCAGAGCAAAACTCCCCTTTCAGCAAGATAATAAAGGTATTCTAGTTAAAATAATACTGATTCAATCAACAACACTTAAATGTTTTCTTTCTAAATTAGCAGTCGCTTGATAAAAATGCCAGGTTTTAGTGCAATATTATAGAAATTCACGTTTGTCAAGGGCTTACAATAGTCTTTCACCTAACCGTCCCTTTAATGAAATCAGTCACTGAGTACTTTATAACTCAATAAACATCTCACACTACTAGAAATATTTTCCTTCAATGATATTATAGAAGGGTCTAAAAAATGTTTAAGTTCATGTACTGTATAATATTCAGTGCAGGCCAAAGGTAATTGTCAATTACCTTTGGCCTGCACTCTATGGTTTACAGAATATGAACTTAACCGTTTACCAAACGCCAAATTTTCGCCTGTCCCAAATTGAAAGAGTTTTCAGACGACATTTCAAAATTGGATGAAATTTGAAAATGATTTCTGATAGGGTAGAAAACATTGTGGGAAATGGAGAAATTGCTTACTTATTCTCATCACAACATGAAATTCTCTTTAAATAAAAAAAACTGCGACATTTACCCTTTCGCAAGACATGAGTGTGTGTTTCAGTCATAAACAAAAAATATTTCTCTACAGCAAACTACAGTAAGACAGAAGGAGAAAACATAAATTTCTATTTTTACCCACATCTTTGTCATGTTAACAAAGAGGCATATTGAGAGTTCAATGCAAGACTTAAAGTAAGTGCTTCACAAATAGTTTTGCTCTGAACTATTGATACATGCCTTGCTAACAATAACATCATTATCTTTCTGTAAGTCCTATATTGTTGGTAGTTATTGGTTCCCTCTTCTGGAGATGATTCCAATTTGTTCCCACAATATAGAAATTACCTGCATGACATGTAAAAAAAATCCTTGCATGTTGTCTGTATTTTAACTTCTGCTTTAAAGTTTGTCTAAATATTGTTTGCTTGAGGACAAAGTGCGGGTGCAGGCCTGCTATCGTTTAGAAATACTCAAGCCTGAAAATCATTACTTGAAGCCTGAATTCTAACATCTTCAATACGTATAAAGTACGAAAACTTAAAATCTCAATGCCTGAAATCAGTACGAGGTCTGAAAATTCGCAGGCCATAGGGAAAATCCTGACTTATCCTGGAGTAAATATTACAATAACTTACAATCATAATATTTTTATGTATCATCTTAAGAACTGCTTGAAACTATATATTAAAACAATAATGACAAACACATATGCAAATGAAGAACCTTTCTTACATATAAAATACAAATTAAAATATTTTTGGTTTGAAAATAAAATAAGGTTTAAAATTTGGGTTATGACGAGAACAAAATCATTAAAAGATAATTTGGAAACAAGCAAATTAAGATTCAAGCATACTTATTTCAGGAAACACTAATCATCACATATAAAACATTTATTAAATGCTGATTAAATTAATTATCTGTAAATTGTCAGAAGAAAAACAATACTATTTGTTTAAGCTAAAAAGCTGTAATGTTTTCCAGCCTTTTAAGAAGAGAATAAAATCATTTACTTGTTCATCTGTAATTTATTTGCAGTGGTCTAAAACAGCAGAAAGACTTGCCTACTTTAATTGAAAGTTTCCAAATCAAATGACTTTCTTTCTCGCTAAACTTCTATGACATCTGACTTGTTTTTATCAATTCACTTCTATGCTCATCTTGCTTTAGGTCAAGGTATTTCTTTAAGTGAAGATGATAAAAACAGCACTTTTAGTGAGAATAGATTACTTTCCATAATGATTATTGCCAAATAAATGTACCTTAGTAAAGCAAAAATCACCAAAAGGAAGGATTTGTGATGTCATCTTCTAAATAGTAAATCAAGTAAAATTGTCCATGTTTCTTTTCCCTTCAGACGAAAGCTCTTCAAAAAATCTAAGCTTTTCATTCAAGTAATCTAACACGAGATAATGAAATAGAATTGTCCACAAAGTTCAGAACCCAAGACGTTTTAAAATCCAATTCTTAGCAATGTATTTTCACAAGGCTGTCATATTTTCAGCATTAATTCATTTTTCAATTTAATTTCCAGCACTTCAATGAAGTTTTGTTTATAAATGTTATTAAACCAACATAAAAAAACCAGACCGCTGTGCTAAAGAGCTCACGGTCACAGACACCTACATATTTATTCAACAAGGTTCAAATAAACATTAGAAATATACACTAGATTAAAACCATAGATATGTTTCTACACGATGATGATACAATGGTTGCATGAAATGATATCGTTTTGTAACTATGTATATGGGGGGCACTTACAATGCATTATCCCTTTCCCAAACAACAAATTATCAACTGTCCCAAATTGTAAGAGTTTGCAGACGACATTTCAAGATGTGATGAAATTTGGACAATATTCTTCAGAAAGAACAGAAAACCTTGTGGGAAAAGGAAAAATTGCTCGTTACGAGCAATTTCTCCTTTTCTCACAATGTTTTCTAAAGTCGTCTGCAACAAAGTCGTCAAATGTCGTTATTGTTTGGGAAAGGGTTATAGACCTCACAAATCTTTTCATAATCACGGTATTGCCTTTATCAAACGGCTCCAGCGTAAAATAGTTGAAAGTCCTTTTCTACAGTATAAGGCTGACAACAGTTTTCAACAAAGCCGTTGTTTTGCATCAATACATCAATATATCAGTAAATGTCCTCAAATCCTGTACTCAAACTAATTCCTAATCAAAGAACAAACATAACACGTTTTCGGAGAACTTAATTATTTGGCTCGAACGAAAACATTTACATACATTCAACCCTCAATGATTGACAGATGGGTTATATTGGAGGCAGTTTAACACAGTAAAAGTTTTCTTTATATAACCTCCTTTTTTAAACCAATTTCATAAAGTTGGTTTTAAAAACCCGTTAAAATCAAGGGTAACAGCAGAAGTCTACCATAAACTAATGAAATATGAATTTTCTTGTGGCTTATTGGAAGATTCCATTGTTACAAAAAGAAACAAGTCTTTGAAAAGCATCTTTCCTCTTGGAGGGTTCAACGCAAGATGTATAGCAAGTGCTTCACAAACGTGAAGCACTTGCTATAGTATTGCGCAGAACCATCATCTTATCATGGCAGACCCTAAAGGATTACTTGCTGAAGATTTGTCACAGTAGAGTCAATAATAAGACTGTGTTAAACTGTCCACCAAGACTCCATTCACCAAATTATTATATATAACAGTATGGGTTAAGGAGATCTCTCTGACTGGATCTGTCTGTTATCCATTCATTCCATATAAATCACTGCCAATCTAAAGTCCTTTCTGTCTGTGTCTCATCACCATCTTCACATTTAAAATCTCATCCCCCATCTTCACACATACAATCAGCCAAATGTTATCCGATCCGAATCCATGATACGAAAACATTCCAAATCTGTCACCGTGACAACCTTTCTTTCACACATTATGTTATCGATTCACCCCCTAAAATAACCTCAAGGTCACATCCCTAAAGGTCAATTTTCCAAAGGTCAAGATCAGAGGTCAGTCACACAGAACTGTTTATTTCTCTGTAAGTGTATTCTAGCATTGGTTCATGCCGACAATTACGAGTTAAGTGAGGCACATATTTGTACATGTTATCTGTCGCAACTTTATACACCATTTATACATTAGTATATTTATATATATCACCACTACAGTCCAAGCAACCAGAGTCTGGGAACACTTCAAGCGCTTATCAGCACTCTAACTAAATCCTCTTTTGTTGGTACTCCTTCATAAATGCACCAACAACATCGCATTAAGAAGAAAATAAAAACAGACAGCATTGCTCTGATTATCTCTGGTACTCTGATGGTTTCTATAAAGTTTTGCTTATTTTTGGTTGATTCTGTTGTGTTTTTGGCAGACAAGCCTCCACTCTTGTACAGTTTTTGTCCACCACCTTTACAAGATCAGCCTAAACACTGCAGTCACTATAGAAACCAACACAACACACGACGACATGGTCGAGGCCGAAGCCTTTCCGTCCTGGTCCGACGGCTTCTTCACTGTGTACGTCGGACGGTTTGTAGAATCGACAAACGTGATATCTGGTGTAGGTTGTGGACGTGGTCTGTTGTTGTTGTTGTTGTATGTGGGTTTGTTGTTGTTATATGGGGGATCTCTACCAGGGCTATGGTATCCGCCTGACAGGTCACCATAATCCTCCATACCCGACCCAGATCCGCTGTAAACATCGCCGTCCGCGCTCCCTTCAACGTCGATGTCCGTGAAATCACCGCCACTCCCATCCACGTAACTACCACTTCCATCAATATCTGAAATAAGGAACAATCATCGTGTTTATATAACTATTTCTTAATGTTTTAATCTTCAGTTTTAACACTTATAGTGCTGGAACTGATTCCATGCTTATGCAAACAGGTTAGTTCCAAGTAAATTGGCAGCTGTACAGAAAAGATACAGAAAATGTAAATTGCAGATTTTGTAAACCATTTAAACAAGAACAACAAGCTTAACTTATTTTTTGATACCATCATCACATAGGTCTTTGGAATTGTTTAACTGCCATTTTCACATGACTTTCGCAAGGTGTGTAGTGAGTTTCACTGCCCTTTTCACATGACTTTCGCAAGGTGTGTAGTGAGTTTAACTGCCCTTTTAACATGACTTTCGCAAGGTGTGTAGTGAGTTGAACTGCCCTTTTCACATGACTTTCGCAAGGTGTGTAGTGAGTTTAACTGCCCTTTTCACATGACTTTAGCAAGGTGTGTAGTGAGTTTAACTGCCCTTTTCACATGACTTTCGCAAGGTGTGTAGTGAGTTTAACTGCCCTTTTCACATGACTTTCGCAAGGTGTGTAGTGAGTTTAACTGCCCTTTTCACATGACTTTCGCAAGGTGTGTAGTGAGTTTAACTGCCCTTTTCACATGACTTTCGCAAGGTGTTTAGTGAGTTTCACTGCCCTTTTCACATGACTTTCGCAAGGTGAGTAGTGAGTTTAACTGCCCTTTTCACATGACTTTCGCAAGGTGTGTAGTGAGTTTAACTGCCCTTTTCACATGACTTTCGCAAGGTGTGTAGTGAGTTTAACTGCCCTTTTCACATGACTTTAGCAAGGTGTGTAGTGAGTTTAACTGCCCTTTTCACATGACTTTAGCAAGGTGTGTAGTGAGTTGAACTGCCCTTTTCACATGACTTTCGCAAGGTGTGTAGTGAGTTTAACTGCCCTTTTAACATGACTTTCGCAAGGTGTGTAGTGAGTTTAACTGCCCTTTTCACATGACTTTAGCAAGGTGTGTAGTGAGTTTAACTGCCCTTTTCACATGACTTTAGCAAGGTGTGTAGTGAGTTTAACTGCCCTTTTCACATGACTTTCGCAAGGTGTGTAGTGAGTTTATCTGCCCTTTTAACATGACTTTCGCAAGGTGTGTAGTGAGTTGAACTGCCCTTTTCACATGACTTTCGCAAGGTGTGTAGTGAGTTTAACTGCCCTTTTAACATGACTTTCGCAAGGTGTGTAGTGAGTTTAACTGCCCTTTTCACATGACTTTAGCAAGGTGTGTAGTGAGTTTAACTGCCCTTTTCACATGACTTTCGCAAGGTGTGTAGTGAGTTTAACTGCCCTTTTCACATGACTTTCGCAAGGTGTGTAGTGAGTTTAACTGCCCCTTTCACATCACTTTCGCAAGGTGTGTAGTGAGTTTAACTGCCCTTTTCACATGACTTTCGCAAGGTGTGTAGTGAGTTTAACTGCCCTTTTCACATGACTTTCGCAAGGTGTGTAGTGAGTTTAACTGCCCTTTTCACATGACTTTCGCAAGGTGTGTAGTGAGTTTAACTGCCCTTTTCACATGACTTTCGCAACTGCCCTTTTCACATGTGTGTGGTGAGTTTAACTGCCCTTTTCACATGACTTTAGCAAGGTGTGTAGTGAGTTTAACTGCCCTTTTCACATGACTTTCGCAAGGTGTGAAGTGAGAAGTAATTCTTGCGTTTATCTATAAAGTGGCTTTCCCAGAGAAGTGCTCACTGGTCGCAAGGCTCACTTCACATTATTTAACAAAATATTGAAATTTTAGCATTTTTGAAGGAAAGAAATTGAAAATGGTCTTTGGCTAAGTAATAATGATTGGTTTTCATAAAAAGTTTTTAGGTTCATTACTCAAATAGCACAAATCTCTGAATTAGTCCCTTTAATATCATTAACATCTAATCCTTGTTCATAAATGCAAATTAACATAAAAACATTCCCGTATGATAATAATCTCTGCAGGGGACATGTATATACAGTGAAGCCTCGTTTATCCGGACCCCGATTATCCGAATGTCTCGCAATCCGAATGAAATTGTAAGGGAACGGATTTATTTGACCAGTTTGTTGCAGACAACTTTTGAAAACATTGTGGGAAAAGGAGAAATTGCTCGTGACGAGCAATTTCTCCTTTTCCCACAATGTTTCCTGCCATATCAGAAGATTATTTTTGGGACAGTCGACAATTTGGCGTTTGCTAAAGCGTTATAAGTATACACGTGCATACAGACTGTTTATGTCTTAATGTGAATAAGAACATGCGCTTCTTCATTAGTCCGGGTAATTCGGTCATCCGGACATTTTGTTGGGAACGGACTTGTTCGGATTAACGAGAAATCACTGTAAAACTATGAAGAACTTGGTACACTAATACATACCAACATCCGGTGTCCACGCCACTTCGTGACCATTAAAGGCGTTGTGTAATTTCCCCGTGATCAGTTTAAGGTTGTAAATCTGGATCTCTACTATTCCCGTCTCCTCGTTCTCGTCCACGCTCACTTCCGGGTTGTTAAACTGATACGTCCGTCCGTCTTCTTGTACCTCGGGCAAGTACCTACAAGTAGGAGTGGTGTAAATATATTTGTGAATGTTATACCTGTTAAATAAGCAGTGAGGAATGTATGATGTTTTAAGGCGCATTAACAGTTTAGGTCATTTAGCATGTATATATGTTGGTAGTAGCATGTACATTTTCTTTTAATTCTTGTTAAGTGTTTTTCTAAAGACAACAATTTTTTCATCATTTTCTTCTTCAATGTGTATAAGAATTATATAATATGCTTTATAAATTCAGATATAATGATTAATTAAAAAATTAAAAAAGAAACAGTTAATTACCTTCTACTGGAATGTTAAATAAAAGGATACTTGCATGACAATTGAGAAAAAAAAAAACTTTTATATTTTGGTTGTATCAGAGTTTACGAGCAGTTTCTCCTTTTCCCACAATGTTTTCCCAAGTTGTCTGCAACAAACTGTTCAAATGTTGTTATTGTTTGGTAAAGGGTTTAAACACATTGTTTCCGTCCCATCATTCAGAGTACTGATCTCTGCACCCGGTATCGCCTCATCCATGTTACTCACATTCTTTTCAAGCTCCTGAATGCTTTCCCACAAGAACATAAGTGATCAGTGGTAGAAGATGAAGAAATAATGTGTTCATGACATCATTAAACGTTGGAAAGGATATTGGCTATACAGGGTCTCAAACTCTGATCATTTTAATCCATGTCCGACACGCAATCAACTAACCTTTAAACGCTCTGTTTCTTTTTACCTTTTTTTGTGGTTATCAGAGTTTTCAATAGATTCTCATTTATAGCAATATGTGATCAAAATCAGCACTTAAGTTTTCTGTCCCATAAATATGAAGAAATGGTTAACAAATCAGCATCTATTTCCAAAACTGCCTTAATCACATCAAATCATTTTAAGTGCTGGAAACGACTTCATGCTTATGAAAACAGGTTGGTTTCAGGCCTGCTGCCAAATAAATTGGCAGCTGGCTTGTGATCTAACCTGCTTGCTACTCTGAGTATCTTTCCTCATCAAAATTAAGCAGATATCTAGGGATTTATAGATACAGCACATCAATCTATTTTTAGAAAATTACCCAGCATTCTAAGAGTTAAATCATTACCTTGCCCTATCATGACCATTCCAGCAATCATCATCCTGACCTGGCTGGGCCGCAATCTCCCCATTACACACAGTGTATGGTAGGTTAGTCCAAAAGTTACGCGCTTCTTCAACCTAAAATATAAACCATATAGTTACACATTGTACACTCTATGCAATCTCCCCATTACACACAGTGTATGGTAGGTTAGTCCAAAGTTACGCGCTTCTTCAACCTAAAACATAAACCATATAGTTACACATTGTACACTCTATGTAATCTCCCCATTACACACAGTGTATGGTAGGTTAGTCCAAAAGTTACGCGCTTCTTCAACCTAAAATATAAACCATATAGTTACACATTGTACACTCTATGTAATCTCCCCATTACACACAGTGTATGGTAGGTTAGTCCAGAAGTTACGCGCTTCTTCAACCTAAAATATAAACCATATAGTTACACATTGTACACTCTATGTAATCTCCCCATTACACACAGTGTATGGTAGGTTAGTCCAGAAGTTACGCGCTTCTTCAACCTAAAATATAAACCATATAGTTACACATTGTACACTCTATGTAATCTCCCCATTACACACAGTGTATGGTAGGTTAGTCCAGAAGTTACGCGCTTCTTCAACCTAAAATATAAACCATATAGTTACACATTGTACACTCTATGTAATCTCCCCATTACACACAGTGTATGGTAGGTTAGTCCAGAAGTTACGCGCTTCTTCAACCTAAAATATAAACCATATAGTTACACATTGTACACTCTATGCAATCTCCCCATTACACACAGTGTATGGTAGGTTAGTCCAAAAGTTACGCGCTTCTTCAACCTAAAACATAAACCATATAGTTACACATTGTACACTATATGTAATCTCCCCATTACACACAGTGTATGGCAAGTTGGTCCAGAAGTTACGCCCTTCCTCAACCTAAAACACAGAGAACATAGTTAGACATTGTAAACTCTATGTAATCTACCCATTACACACAGTGTATGGTAGGTTGGTCCAAAAGTTACGTGCTTCCTCGAACTTAAACACAGACAACATAGTTAGAAATTGTACACTCTATGTAATCTCCCCATTACACACAGTGTATGACAAGTTGGTCCAAAAGTTACGCCCTTCCTCGACCTAAAACACAGACAACATAGTTGGACATTTTACACTTTATGTAATCTCCTCATTACACACACTGTGTACGGCAGGTTGGTCCAAAAGTTACGCACTTCCTCGACCTAAAACACAGACAATATAAGTTCAGACCAGACCAATGATGCAACTTTTACTTTAAATTCATGACAATGTGCTTCATCCCAACCAAATGAGCTCAGTTCATAAATATATAAATAATCTAGTTTTATTCAATTTTATGAATCTGTCTTCTCATTTCTTCCATCACCTTTAAAAGATGGTCCCATGAAACAATGGCAAGCAAATTTAAAGGCACATAAAAGGAGATTAATGCTATATCAAACTATATATTTTGGTGACCTTTGGGTCAGATTCAAATAGTTATCACCAAAAAGCCCCATTAGCAGAACTTAAACATGAAACCCAACAAGAAATAACCCAGATTAACCAGTTTAATAATTCAGATTGTGTGATTTTTCACCCCTGACCTTGACAGTTGATACACAAATGTTTGAACCGACCAATCAGAATTCGTTATTTTTAATATGTAAATAAACAGGTTGTTGATAAACATGATTGAATTGGAGACAACTATATTTCAAGCACAAAATAACTTATGTTAAAGGAGTCTTTTTAAAAGGGTCTCAATGCATTCGTAAATTAATTCTCATGACTTTTATGAACATAATAAAAGAACTCCATATATTTTTCAGTAATTTATTTATAGTCATCTCCTTTAAAGTGCCTTTAAACAATGAATTGTTGTAATGGTGTCCCAATCATGGCTAAATGGTGATTGTTCACAGAAGAGAAAAATTTGAAAGTCAAAATAAAATGTCATTTACAAAACACAGTAACTGTTTTTGTCATGTTGTTAGTTCAGGAAGGGTCAATTTATCGAAGAATTTGTATGCGGTTAATCTCAAAGCGAACATCGCACTTTTGGTTAAAAAAAATATGCTCACTTAATGTATACAAAACTTACTTACCACTTTATTGCAGATGTCTCTGGAAAACATTGTGGAAAAAGGAGAAATTGCTGGTATCGAGCAATTTCTCCTTTTCCCATAATGTTTTCTGCCCTATCACAAGATTATTTTCCAATTTCCTCACATTTTGATATGTCGTCTGCAAACTCTTTCAATTTTGGACTTTCAAAAATTTATCGTTTGGTAATGGTTAAAGAATTTAATTTGGCTACTTCCAAATTTTCTCACATCTGTGAATAAGAACCTTTTATACAAGAGGCAGAAGTTACCCACCTTTTCTTTTATATCTCGGACGAGTTTATCGAGGTTTGTACCAGCTGCTGTAGACGGACGTTCATGTCGTTGTTTTTTAGTGGACAGGAAGTTCTCTCCAAATGCGTAATCTTCGTATTTCGTGAAGTCTGCCTGACGTTTGAAACGACTTTCCCCATCTTTGACTCTTTGTAGTGTTCCACAGCCAGAGAACATCTGTCAATACAGAAAAAACATTGTCATCAGCAACAGCTACTTACATACACCAATTTTCTCTACTTAAAGCAGATTTTTTCTTTTATTCATGTACAGGGCTCAGACTTGAGCGTTATAAAGAGCATGGTCCCTTGATATCAACCTTCCAATGTTAGGCTAGGAAATGTGTCTTGCCAAAGGACAATCCATGTTAAAATATTTGTTGGCCATCAGGAATCAAACCTTGGTTGGCTGGTCTCTAGTCCCTGACGCTAACCTTTACACTGTTGCAGATTTATGACAATAGTGATTTCTCGTTAATCCGAACACGTCCATTCCCAACAAAATGCCGGATTACTGAATCATCCGGACTAATGAAGTAGAGCATGTTCTTATACACATTAAGACATAAACGGTCTGTATGCACATGTATACTAATAACACTTTAGCAAACGCCAAATTGTCAACCGTCCCAAATTGAAAGAGTTTGCAGACGACATATCGAAACGTGATGAAATTAATGAAAAATAATCTTCTGATATGGCAAAAAACATTGTGGGAAAAGGAGAAATTGCTCGTCACGAGCAATTTTTCCTTTTCCCACAATATTTTAAAAAGTCGTCAGCAACAAACTGGTCAAATAATTCCGTTTCCTTACAATTTCGTTCGGATTGCAAGACATTCGGATAATTGGGGTCCGGATAAACGAGGCTTCACTGTACTTTGTAATGGTGAACTATCTAGGCGTGACCTTATTATCTCCCTTAAATTGAAACGTTTTTATCATTCTTAGTGCAGCAACTGTCTTCATCCCATTTCCTCATAGGAATTTTGAGACTGGGTGAAGTGAAAGCAAACACAACTGAGTATTTAGAAAGATAGTAATTCTTTGTGTTATAAGGAAGAAACCATGGTGCAATTTCTTGTTTTCCCACAATGTTTTCTGCACTATCAGAAGATTATTTTTCAATTTCATCACATTTTGAAATGTTGTCTGCAAACTCATTCAATTTGGGACAGTCGAAAATTTGGCGTTTGGTAAAGGGTTAAACCAGGTAGTACATTGCAATGTAAAATGTTGCAAACAATATGCAGTTTTTCATGAAACATAACCTTACACACATTGCCAGAATGATCATATAATTTACTTTCCCTTGAAGATTTTCTTATTCTTTCTGAACTTGAAATCTGAACTTTTGGATAGGAAATAGGAAATTCCTATTCTTCTTTTTTAATTCAATAGGGAAGGTTATGTCTAAACCTATCACCTTATCCAATTCTTGTAATCAATGAAAAACATAAATCTGAATGAAACAAACTGAAAAGAGGAAAATTTGCTCATAATGGAGACAATTCCCTCATAATGAAGGAAAGAGACTATGAGGTAAAGGATAGGTAAACCCCTATGAGACAATTCCCTCATAATGAAGGAAAGAGACTATGAGGTAAAGGATAGGTAAACCCCTATGAGACAATTCCCTCATAATGAAGGAAAGAGACTATGAGGTAAAGGATAGGTAAACCCCTATGAGACAATTCCCTCATAATGAAGGAAAGAGACTATGAGGTAAAGGATAGGTAAACCCCTATGAGACAATTCCCTCATAATGAAGGAAAGAGACTTATGAGGTAAAGGATAGGTAAACCCCTATGAGACATTTTGTGATTCAGACTTTGAGGTAAAGGATAGGTAAACCCCTATGAGACAATTCCCTCATAATGAAGGAAAGAGACTTTGAGGTAAAGGATAGGTAAACCCCTATGGTAAAGGATAGGTAAACCCCTATGGTAAAGGATAGGTAAACCCCTATGGTATCATTTTGTGATTCGGTTGGCACTCCCATAATTCCCCCTGCTACAGTGTATGATGATGAACACATATTTTTCTCCCTCATTTCCCCTTCTAACTGACGGAACACATGTGTGAACCCGTCAACAATCCGACACAGAACTGTTACACCAAAAACACTCCTCTAAACGACCTTTTGTCCTTTATAACGATTCTGGAAAAAGAGCAATTTCTCATTTTCGCAAATTTTACTACTCTATCAGAAGATTACTTTCCAATTTCACCACATTTTGAAATGTCGTCTGCTAACTCTTTAAATTTTGGAGAGTTGAAAATGTGGGATTTGGTAAAGGGTTAATAAAATCTTGCTCAAAATTAAACAGAATAATTGTAGGATTATTTTATCAAAATGAACAAGACTGAACTCATGCTCTAGAAAACAAAAATTTCAAAGAATACAAAAAATGCTCAGTTTCTTCTTTTATTCTTCTCTTAAATTCATTATCTATCAAAAACAACTCTCAAGTTATAAGCACAAATATGAATTGAAACAGACCTATACGACAGTACAAGTAAATCTACTGGAATGTTGGGAAACTACCGGAGACCATCGTAGTGTTAGAACTGTAGATACCACGATAGGGGAACCGCTTATGTTGACTGCATTACTGCATTTCTTCACGATAACGCCATTTACCAATAGCGTGGGGCAAACGATAACAAATTCCTCATACTTTTTTTTTCCACACCAGTGATTTACATCCGCAGAAAAAAATTCCATTTTGTTATCATCGAGAAATCAGTATTTTTTTCTCGAGCGGGGTACTTTTCTTGAAAACCTTTCGTTTCTTGACAGATATGTTCTTATCTCCGAATGCAATCACCAGACCCATTTATCTGCAGGATTATTGCTCTTTTTAAACCTGAAGGGATTGAACAATGTTAGTCTTTAACCCTTTACCAAACGCCAAATTTCTGACAGTCCCAATTTAAAAGAGTTTGCAGACGACATTTTCAAAATGTGAGGAAATTTGAAAATAAACTTTAGATAGGACAGAAAACATTGTGGGAAAGGAGAAATTGCTTGTTAAGAGCAATTCCTCCTTTTCCCACAATGTTTCCCAGAGTCGTCTGCAACAAACAAATTGTTTGGTAATGGGTTAAGAGCCCTAGCAAAGTGCATATAAATCCCAGGAAAGTAGAAATAAAACTGAAAAATTGTTGACATACAAGGAAACCCCAAACAACATACATCATTTTCAAGGCAATGTCAAAAACAAAGGTGTAAGATCTTGAACTGTAATTCAACCAACATCCACACTCAGCCAAGGGTTTTTGTTTGCCAAGTAGAAAAGGCTATGAATTAAAAGACTTGAAATGTTTGTATGCATGTTTACTGTACCTCTCGAGAGTGAAAATAAACAATTTATGATAGTGTATCCGGCGCAAATCTCTCAAGTACTTAATGGAAAACATTAAACTTGAATTTTTATCAAATCATTCCAGAAATGATCCCAGAAATTACGTACACTTCTGTTTTGATGATAAGAAAGAGGAAAAGGCATTCTTTACCAGTCCAGATATGTCAGCATTAGGCAGGGGATATCAAAGTTTCTAATAATAACAATATTTAACCCTTTACCAAACAATAACGACATTTGACCACTTAGTTGCAGACGACTTTGGAAAACACTGTGGAAAAAGGAGAAATTGCTCATGATGAGCAATTACTCCTTTTCCCACATTGATTTCTACTCTATCAGAGGATCACTTTCCAATTTCATCCCATTTTGATATGTCGTCTGCAAACTCTTTCAATTTGGGCCAGCCGAAAATTTGGTGTTTGGGAAAGGGTTCAATAGTTTGATATGTTGAAAAGCACCATAAGGATTTTCTAAATCAAATTGCTTTCTAACAGAGTGAACTGAAAAGGTTAAACATTTTAATTCAATATTTATAGTCATCATGCTACAGCATTGATGATCACTTTCTGCTTGACCTTTGATAGCATTTGTCACATTTAAAGCAAGATTAAAGAAAATTATAGCAAGCACCTTATTACTTTGTGACAATTTCTAGCCAATTGACAATGAAAATTACATTTGACATGTATAATAGATTCTAGATTCAAAGCCTTCACAGGCAAGTGAACTTTTATAGAAATTTACTATAGAACTATTATACTGACAAGTGTAGAAAAAGATTTGGAATTTTCGCACATTTAAATCGAAATCAGATTTCGTCTCTCTTGCTTAAATGATGTTGATGTGATATAGAACCGATACAGAATAAATAAATACAACAATAACAGAAGATCGTCGACTAGTTATTGTCCTTACATTGACCAGTGAGAAGGAGTTTGGACCAGACCTTATAGGCAGTCAAGTTTGGAGTTTTTCTCCATTATCATAAACCAGGCATCACAACTTGATGACTATATATATGTTGAGACTATATGGAGTAAATAAATAAGACAATGTGAGAAGACTGCAACATAGTATAACCCCTTACCAAACGCCAAATTTTCGACTGTCCCAATCTGATGGAGCTTGCAGATGCCATTTCAAAGTGTGATGAAATTGAAAAATAATTTTCTGATAGGGCAGAAAACATTGTGGGAAAAATAGAAGTTGTTTGTTAAGAGCAATTACTCCTTTTCCCACAATGATTTCCAGAGTCGTCTACAACAAACTGATCAAATGTCTTTCTTGTTATGTAATAGGTTGAGTCTACCTTGCTCTCGATATCTACGCCCTCCTCTTGGAAGTTCATGATGGCGCCGGAGATCTGCACGTCAATCGGGTTAACAACGGACTCGATGTTAAACGGACCTTCCAGGCGCGCGGCCACCATCTTCAGTGCTTCTGTAATGGAAATATAGCGAGAATGTCAGAACACAGTGGATTTTACATCTTTTATTTGGATGGTATTTAACGCAATATCAACAGTTTTTCAGTCATGTAACGGCTTTCCTGGATCCTTCAGAACTAGGCTAGGGCTGTGTAGTGACTTGCCAAAGGTCACTCCCACGAAACTAGGGGTGTCGGTGGGGCTCAAACCCCGGACATATATATCTCTAGGTCTTAATATTTGTCTTATGTAAGCGAAAAGGAGATTGTCAGAAAACAATGAAATTTATGTCTATCTCAAGATTGTAATTTTGTCTAATAAACCAATTCCTATATTATATAAGTTTTTGTAACTGGTTTATGGTCAAAGCTAACACCGCACAACATGATTTCTGCTACCAAACCTTAACGATTGCATGCACGTAAATAATTTCAAACAACAAATTCTTTACTGTCCCAATTTGAAAGAGTTTGCAGACGACATTTCAAAATGTGATGAAATTCAAAAAATAATCCTCTGATAGGGCAGAAAACATTGTGGGAATAGGAGAAATTGCTCTTAACGAGCAATTTCTCCTTTTCCCACAATGTCTTCAAGAGTTGTCTGCATCAAACTGGTCAGATGTGGTTATTGTTTGGTAATGGGTTAACATAGTAAATAGACTGTTTAAAAGTATACAAGTAATTTTGTGAGATAAGTAATGGCCTGTCGAGATTATAGTGTAGTGACACTGGGTAAGGGTATCTCAGATTACACTCATATATCATCAGTATTTAGTTCTTGACCCTTACTACAATATCAAATCTTGTGTTTGGTCTCAATCTAAAACACTCATTAAGTATGAAATATCAGTAAAAAAGATTAGGAATGAACTGTTGCGCTCCGAGCTGTTTTATACCACGAATCAAAGGTGACAAGCGTCCCAATTTGCGATCACATTGTGTCCATTTTTTTATTTTTGACATTTCAGCTTTTATAACGTGGCTTCTGAGCGAGTTTGTTGGTATAACTATTACTGTTCCTTAAAGAAATTCATTTCTCTTTCATTTGAGACAATTTCTGGAGGAAATGGTTGACAATAATTAGTTGAGGAGGAATTTGGATAAATCTGGGGTGAATTTCGTTGAACGTCATAATATATGGACATATGAGAAAGTTGGCTATTTTGTTTTTTTGATATGTATGTTTGATGTTTACATGGTTTTATATACAAAAAATATTGAATATTGAAAGAGGATAATGTTTTACTAGGATTGGAGGGGGGGTGGGGGGGTGGGGTGTATTATTTGCCCTTTACCTGTGGATTTAAAACTTCCCCAAAACAGACAATCTTTTAAAATGCTTTTGCAGAAAGCAAATTTGGAAAATAATTGTCAAATTTGAAGATAGTTATGTTTGTTTATGCCAAAAAAGTCTCCTTCATCGCCTAATGTAATGTATAGTTTTAACTTTTTAGATATTGGGTGTTCATTGCAAGACTATAGTGCAGTCAAACTTGTGTTAAGAAGCCAGCCTATGGGACAGAGTAAATTGGCTGTTAAAGACAGGTTGGCTGCTTAACACAGATTGATGTACACTATAAATCTAACAATGGGACTTTCTGTAGTGGTTGTTTAAGGCAGATTGGCTGCTTATTAGGGTGGTTGCTCAACACAAGTTGGACTGGTAAGTCCATAAGTTAATGAAGAACTTACTTGTACTCTTCTTCTTTTTTTTCATTATCAAATGCAGGGCTCGCTATACTATAGTCTTGAACTGAACCCTAGTTGAACACTTTTTTAACAGATATTCAACAAAGTTTCAATCGTTGGTTTAACCCTTTACCAAGCACCAAATTTTCAACTGTTCCAAATTGAAAGAGTTAGCAGACGACACTTCAAAATTTGATGAAATTGAAAAAATAATCTTTAGTTAGGGTAGAAAACATTGTGGGAAAAGAAGAAATTGCTCCCTAAGAGCAATTTCTCCTTTTCCCACAATGTTTTCCAGAGTGGTCTGCAACAAGCAGGTTAAATGTCGTTATTGTTTGTTGATGGGTTAAATAGCATCAGCATGAAATAATCAAGCACAGAGAACAGGAGAAAACACACAACTACATAATCCTCCCCACGAGATAGCAGTAACCTTCAAAGGCAGTGCAGCAGAGCTCTTGTTTTGGATTTGATTTGATTATTTGGTAACGAACATCACAACAATGCTTCCATTGTTTGGTCTATTCTTATTAAAGGTACACATTGATAGTGCCACTGTCATGCAAAAGCGTGTCTTCCTTGTCATATCTGTACTATAGAAAGCAGGGTAATTTCCTAAAAATATATTTTTATGTCATCTGCTTTCCAAGATCTTAAATATCTGCATAATTTTGATGAGGAAAGATAATCAGAGTAGCAAACAGGTTAGATCACAGGCCAGCCACCAATTTACTTGGCTGCTGGACTGGATCTTACCTGTTTACATAAGCATGGAGTAGGTTCCAGCACTACAAGGGTTAAATATGTAACAAAACATTTAAATATAGCGATTTCAATCAATAACTCTAAGTTAAAGTTAAACAATTCACCAATTGATTCATGTCTCTTTGTTCACTACAACTCTGTAAACATTTCTTATCATATCTATACTATATAGCCAGACATTGTTGCATGGGGAAAACATGCGCACCAAAACACACCATGAAATGTCTTGAAGTAAGGACTTTTTTCTTTTTTAAAATATGTTACCTAAACTTTCATTAAAACAATTTCAACCAACAACTCTAAGCCAGAGTTAAACAATTCACCAATTGATTCCTGTCTCTTTGTTTCACTGCAAATCAAGCAAGATAACCAAATCAAAATAAATTTCCAAGACAGAGCTAAACAATTTGAGTTGGATAATGAATTAGCCCTTATAGTGCCGACTTGACTTCATGTCGATGCAAACAGGTTAGATCCTGGCCAGCCGCCAAGTAAATTGGTAACTGGCATGTGGTCTGTCCTGTTTGCTACTCTGGATACTTTTCTCATCGAATTAAATAGATATTTAAGGTTAGGGCTAGCAGACGACAAAACAATCTGTCTTTAGAAAATTACCCAGCATTCTAAGGGTTAAGTAAACTGTATAGCACAGCTTAGATAGTTTGGCAGCACCCTCCACTCTTTAAGCTGCGGGGTGAAAGGATAATGTGGGGAATGTATTAACCCTGATAGTGCTGGAACCAACTTCATGCTTAGGCAACCGGGTTAGATCCAGGCCAGCAGCCAAGTAAATTGGCGGTTGGCCTGTGATCTGTCCTGTTTGCTACTCTGAGTATCTTTCCTCAACATAATTAAGCAGATATATAAGGTTTTGAAATGCAGACGACACAAACATCTATTTTTAGAAAATTACCCAGCATTCTTAGGGTTAAAACACTTATGTCAGACACCAGGGGGGCACGCCTGCATTCGCATCGAAACAACTCAAGCCTTTCTCTGATTCAGATTATAGAAGGCACCAAATTACGCGCAGGAAGAAAAAATGCAAATTAAATACCTCTTTTTTCTTGGCATGTTCACAAACCTAATCATATTTCTTCAGTAATTAAACAGCCTTTCTTTTCTCTCTCCCACTCCCTGCAAACTGCCATTCTGTTCATTTATCCGTTGGGTTATTTCTAAAACTAGATTTTTGTGTTGTCTGCTTTCCAAAACCTTAAATATCTGCTTGATTTTAATGAGGAATGATACAGAGTAGCAAACAGGTTAGATCACAGGTAAGCTGCCAGTTTCCTTGGTGGTTGGCCTGGATCTAACCTGTTTGCATAAGCATGAAGTAGGTTCCAGCACTATAAGGGTTAACTTATGTTTGATAAAAAGAAAATTGTGACAAAATTAGTCTTTGTTTATGAAATAAAGTCTGCTGCTATATGGCAATATCTTCTTTAATGCACAGCGTTTAAGATGGATAAATATTTCATTTCTGTTCTATAACTTTAACAAAGGATACCTCATTACATACACATATATTTTAACATTTATTCATGGTTTTGCATCACTTGATAATGAACATGATTTTCATATAGTTTTATATACACCGATGTAGTTCTTGTTACCCTGCAAACTCTTCCATTTCTTAGAAATCAAACGTTATTGCTTTCCTGAATTCACCAGTACGAGGGTTCAACGCAAGACTATAGCAAGTGCTTCACAAACGTGATGCACTTACAATAGTATTGTGCTGAACCCTTGAGTACTAGGCTACTCCTCTGATGTGTCTTACTTCCAAAAACCCAAAGTATTGTTGGGACTCAAACCCAGGACTCCCGAATTCTAAGACAACCACCTTAACCACTGGGCCAAAGAAAAAAGGAGGACTCTCTAAACCGTTAACCCTTTGCCAAACGCCAAATTTTTGACTGTCTCAAATTGAAAGAGTTTGCAGAAGACATTTCAAAAAGAGATAAAATTGAAAAACAATGTTCTGATAGGGAAGAAAACATTGTTGGAAAAGGAGAAATTGCTCTGTAAGAGCAATTTCTCCTTATCCCACAATGTTTTCCAGAGTGGTCTTCAACAAACTGGTCAAACATCGTTATTGTTCGGTAAAGGTTTAAACAAAATAAACCCATCGACAGTATTAAGTGTAATGGTAAGTCTGTGTGAAGGGGAAAGGTGAAGCCCATGGAGGTATATTGACATAGACTGATCCCCATTTTCATTCATGACGAAAACTTTATTTGTCAAGCATTAACAAGTATCTCCCGTCCATTGAAGGTGTATTATACAGAAAGCCTATTATCATAACTTATGATGACCCAAATTGATGTTATCTACGAGCAAAAAAATAACTATCAACTCTTTTGAACCATGCTTTCCTTTTAACTCTTTCCCAAACAATAACGACATTTCATGTGTTTGTTGCAGACGACTTTGGAAAACACTGTGGGAAAAGGAGAAATTGCTCGTAACGAGCAATTTCTCCTTTTCCCACAATGTTTTCTGCCCTACCAGAAGATTATTTTTGAATTGCATCACATTTTGAAATGTCGTCTGCAAACTCTTTCAAATTGGGACAGTTGAAAAGTTGCTTTTTGGTAAAGGGTTAACCGTTACAGTGCTGGAACTGAGTTCATTTTATTGCAAACAGATTAGATCCAGGCCAGACACCAAGTAAATTGGCGTCTGGCCTGTGATCTAACCTGTTTGCTACTTAGAGTATCTTTCCTCAACAAAATCAAGCAGACATTTAGGATTTTGGAAAGCAGACTGCACAAAAATCCCTATTTTTAGAAAATTACCCAGCATTCTAAGGGTAAGGTCAAACCGTTATCATTTGAGCATTCTAAGGGTAAGGTCAAACCGTTATCATTTGAACTAACAGTTGATGGATTGCCTGACATGTTTGCAGAGTACCCATTTAGCTTTACCACTTCTTCTAATGCAACTTTGTGACATGCCTTAGAATCATTTATTGTTAAACCTTTCCCAAACAATAACGACATTTGACGACTTTATTGCAGACGACTTTAGAAAACATTGTGGGAAAAGGAGAAATTGCTCGTGATGAGCAATTTCTCCTTTTCCCACAATGTTTTCTGGCCTATCAGAAGATTATTTTCCAATTTCATCACATTTTATAATGTCGTCTACAAACTCTTTCAATTTGGGACAGTGGAAAATTTATTGTTTGGGAAAGGGTCAAACTAAGGGATTCTGATTTAACAATCATATTTTCCTTTAATAAAAACATTTACATTTTGTTCCATTTTAATTAACCTAATTTTTCCTTTACAAAAACTTGACATACTTAAGAAATTGTGTGGTATCATATGATAAATTTCTGCTCAAAGAAAATATAATTCATCTCCAGATTTGAAGCTGTTCATAATGAGCTGTTCAATTTCATGTTTGTATACATCTTAAATTTCTTTGTTTGGGGTTTAAATTTTTGTCAATAATTTTCTTACGTCTGTAAATAAGATCCCGAAGAAAAGTTCAAATGATTGTAATCTTAGTACAAACTTATCAATGGACTTCAGGTTTAGTTTGATATGAAGAAAAAGGATTTTGAAGCAAGGATCATGTGCTATCAATGGGGACAGGTGAGGTTAAAAATGCAAATAAACCATTCACAGATAAGTCACCTCTTACAGTAAAACATAACAATAAGCCATTGTGAGCTTTTCTTCATTCATACAAACAAAAATCGTCAATTTGGTCTCACACCAAACAAATATCAAAAAGCAAAGATCACTTTTCAAGCATGTGGAGAAAAAAAAGATTTTTGTTTAATCTGTTTAACCCTTTCCCAAACAACAAAATTTCGACTGTTCCAAATTGAAAGAGTTTGCAGACGACATTTCAGAATATGATGAAATTAAAAAAATAATCTTCAGAAAGAGCAGAAAACCTTGTGGGAAAAGGAAAAATTGCTCATTTATAAGCAATTTCTCCTTTTCCCACAATGTTTTCTAAAGTCGTCTGCAACAAAGCAGTCAAATGCCGTTATTGTTTGGGAAAGGGTTTAACCCTGAATGTTGAATTTTGATAGACTGGAAATGGAAAACAAGATCACTTGAAAAGTGTCATAAAAGACATATTCTTTGAGAGGTTGGATACAAAATAATGTAATATTAACAAGGAACCATTCCTTTGAATCGATTTTTCATCTAAATGGACTGTTGTGAACATTGCCGACAACAAGTGCTTAAAACAAGCCAAGAAATATGTAATACTTTTTTAAATAGGGTTTATCACAGTGTCAACAATTTGTAAGTTATAATATAATTATAACTTATATTTCATTGAAACCATTGAATGATTTACATTGGGCTATTTGGAACTTTTGATTAGCAAAAAGTACAAAATTTGTCACATTGGATCAAAGGTAATGAAATAGATAGGTGGGTTTTAATGGATTTCCTTTCATAACCTTGCCTTCCTATATGCAGCTTATCAGCTTTGAAGTTATGTCGAGATCATTTGTTTACAACCCCTGAAAAGTATTCAAGAACTTGTTTGTGAACTTCCATGAACAACAAATGAAATTCAAGAACAGATTCATGAACCGGTTCTTGATGTTAATGAACATGTTTTTGAATTTCATGAACAAGTTCAAGAACAGTTTCATGTTCATGAACAACCATTTATTGTTAATGAACCTTCATGAAGTTCAAAAACAAGTTCTTGAACCCTTCGCAGGGGTTACAGTCTACTACAAAGAACAGAGTATGTTTGGTAGGTAATTATTCAGTCCTAGATTTAAAAGAAAGTAACAATGGTCAAGGCCATTTAACAATAACAAGTAACCCTACATCTTATTTCATAGGCCTTGTTTGAAAATAGCTGTCAGTAATGAATTTCTTTTTAAGGGGGAACCTTTCAAAAACTGGGATACAATTTTTCATGTCATCATTCTTGTCTATTCATGATTTTTGACAACTCCATCCAATATAAGAATCCCAATCAATTGTCTGTGCAGCATGAAAACTAACCTTAAACAATGTCAAGACTATAGAATGCATTGCTAGTTCTTGTTCCATTCTCAATCACAGGTCACAGTTGCTTTTTCAATGTGCCTCTTTTACCAAAATCATAAATATTGTGTAGAGAATACATGTGAATGCATCATAAATCTAAACAAAAAATCTGAGGAAGGTTAAACATTGAATGGAGTCAATGAGGCAGATTTAATGTTAGAATTCAACATCTTTCCTGGTAACTATTGGCAACAAGAGAAGCTGTTTAACCCATTACCAAACAATAATGACATTTAACCACTTTGTTGCAGACTACTCTGGAAAAAATTGTGGAAAAGGAGAAATTGCTCGTAAAGAGCAATTTCTCCTTTTCCCACAATGTGTTCTGCCCCACTAGAAGATTATTTTTCAGTTTGATCACATTTTGAAATGTCGTCTGCAAACTCTTTCAATTTGGGACATTAACAAATTTGCTGTTTGGTAATGGGTTAAGCCATTAAACCCTTTACTCCCATACAGACAATGCTAAGTTTTCATCTCTAATGTAAATCAATGGCGCAGAAAAGTCTTGCATTATCCATAATTCTTCAAGCCTTCACACTACTTTCAACTTTCATTAAACATGTTTACGATGTTTAAGAAATTTTTTTTTTATTATTCTAAACCATTTTGATTGAATTGCTGGAATCAAACTAGGGCTTAGAGAGTGTTGGAAAATTAATTAAGTTTTAGTAACTCTCCATGGTGACAAAATATAATATTAAGGCAACTTCTTTGTTCTGCTTAGGATATAATTGGTCTTAACGATTGCCTTATTTACACGAAACAATAGAGGTAATTGAAGAATGTTTAACATTCTAGAGTGAATGTTTGATTAGGACTTTTGCATGTTTGACAGTTACAGCTTCAGATATTCTTCTAAGTCAGAATTAAAGACCCCTTACTTATCTACATACCTTATACATAAACCACTGTGACAACTTGATAAACTATTTAGTATGGAGTTTAACACCATGTCAACAATTTTTCTGTTACATCATTCCAAGGTTACACCCATACCAGGCTAGTGGACTCGGATTTGTCTTGCCAAAGGTTATTGTCCTGCCCATGAAATCAGCAGCGCTGGGAAGGGATCAAACCCAGGACCCCAGGGTTATAACCTTCACCACTGTGCCATGCAGAACCCGACGTCAGAAGTTGTCTACTCAAACAATAATGAAAAAAAAAATTGCTTAAACTGACCGCTTTTTCTTTTTTTCACAGTGTTTTCTATATAAATGTCATTATCTATATTTAAACATTGTCATCTACCGTTTGTTCAGAGCTGATTTTGTATGAAGGAATGCTCAAAGAATAAAAAGCATAAGGTACTTGTCTAAGAGACTTTATAAAGAAAAAATACTTGTTTGATTTCAATTGTTTCTGTAAAACACAGTAGTTTGTCTGTAACATGCTGTTTTTTACTGTGAGAATTTCTATTTGAACACTAATTAAATGTCATGCAAGACATTCTTTTCTATTTTAATGGTTAATGTTTATAGAATCGATTCAATCTAATCTAGCTTGAAATATTGCAAATAGATAATGAATATCTTTATTGAGAAAGAATCGTTTTGAAAAACCGAAACTGTGCATTTTTCCTTTGTCACAATGGTTTCTAGACTTTTTAAACCCAATGTTATAGATTGGATATTATATAATACAGGTTAAAACCTGTCTATCAATAGTTTAGGTATTCAAATGTGTCTTTAACTAAAAATAGTGATGAAACAAATGGGGAAAAAGAAAAATTATATGTAACAAGCATAATTGCATTATATCACTGTAAATTAGATTCTTCTCAATTTCACCAAGACCCCCCCCCCCGGAGAAAACAGAAAAAGGTTTCTTCTTTTAAACTGTTGTCGGCTGTTACTTCCAAATTGAACCAGTGTACATTGATGCGGTATGGGGAAACAGGTTTACAAGTGTTTTTATGGGATACATTAGATAACCCCCTACAGACCGTAGGAGTGTTTTGGGAGAAACATGCCCCCATTTCCACAAACTTCTGCATGGATTCCACATCAACATGCAGCGAGTTAATCTAATACAGCCCGATCTAACCCCTTCTACATGTCATAATGGTTATAAAATAGCGTAAATCTTTTACTTCATGTACACACATGTTCTAAAGAAAGTGCAGTAGATTTAAATATTATCAAATTGAAATGAGGCAATTCCTTATTATGAACACTTTTCTGTTTTGGTCAAAATGGTTTCTTCCCGCCAAGACAAATCCATAATTGTTATTTCATAATTGCATTGCAAAGTATAAACTTATTCTTTTTACATTGATTGTGAAATAAGTTAAACAACTTAAATAAATCACTCTAGATTCTGATTCCTGGATATATATAACCAGTAAATCGCGCCAAATGTGTAACAATAGAATAAACCTCTTGATACAATGAAGAAAGCAAACACTTATATCCATCCTTTAAAATGCTTTTTTTTAACATTACTGTGTGTAACAATCAAAATGCAATGGGTTTTATTTGATATCATCATGAAACCAATAATTTTCAGACTTCAAAAATTAGATATCCCATCGTGACTGTCTCCCTAACACCAAGTCTTCATTTAGATATCCCATCGTGACTGTCTCCCTAACACCAAGTCTTCATTTAGATATCCCATCGTGACTGTCTCCCACCAAGTTTTCATTTAGATATCCCATCGTGACTGTCTCCCACCAAGTCTTCATTAAGATATCCCATCGTGACTGTCTCCCACCAAGTCTTCATTTAGATATCCCATCGTGACTGTCTCCCACCAAGTCTTCATTTAGATATCCCATCGTGACTGTCTCCCACCAAGTCTTCATTTAGATATCCCATCCTGACTGTCTCCCTAACACCAAGTCTTCATTTAGATATCCCATCGTGACTGTCTCCCACCAAGTCTTCATTTAGATATCCCATCATGACTGTCTCCCACCAAGTCTTCATTTAGATATCCCATTGTGACTGTCTCCCACCAAGTCTTCATTTAGATATCCCATCCTGACTGTCTCCCTAACACCAAGTCTTCATTTAGATATCCCATCGTGACTGTCTCCCACCAAGTCTTCATTTAGATATCCCATCATGACTGTCTCCCTAACACCAAGTCTTCATTTAGATATCCCATCGTGCCTGTCTCCCACCAAGTCTTCATTTAGATATCCCATCGTGACTGTCTCCCTAACACCAAGTCTTCATTTAGATATCCCATCCTGACTGTCTCCCTAACACCAAGTCTTCATTTAGATATCCCATCGTGACTGTCTCCCTAACACCAAGTCTTCATTTAGATATCCCATCCTGACTGTCTCCCACCAAGTCTTCAGTTAGATATCCCATCATGACTGTCTCCCACCAAGTCTTCATTTAGATATCCCATCCTGACTGTCTCCCTAACACCAAGTCTTCATTTAGATATCCCATCCTGACTGTCTCCCTAACACCAAGTCTTCATTTAGATATCCCATCGTGACTGTCTCCCACCAAGTCTTCATTTAGATATCCCATCGTGACTGTCTCCCTAACACCAAGTCTTCATTTAGATATCCCATCGTGACTGTCTCCCTAACACCAAGTCTTCATTTAGATATCCCATCCTGACTGTCTCCCTAACACCAAGTCTTCATTTAGATATCCCATGACTGTCTCCCACCAAGTCTTCATTTAGATATCCCATCCTGACTGTCTCCCTAACACCAAGTCTTCATTTAGATATCCCATCGTGACTGTCTCCCTAACACCAAGTCTTCATTTAGATATCCCATCCTGACTGTCTCCCACCAAGTCTTCATTTAGATATCCCATGTGACTGTCTCCCACCAAGTCTTCATTTAGATATCCCATCCTGACTGTCTCCCTAACACCAAGTCTTCATTTAGATATCCCATCCTGACTGTCTCCCTAACACCAAGTCTTCATTTAGATATCCCATCCTGACTGTCTCCCTAACACCAAGTCTTCATTTAGATATCCCATCCTGACTGTCTCCCACCAAGTCTTCATTTAGATATCCCATCGTGACTGTCTCCCACCAAGTCTTCATTTAGATATCCCATTGTGACTGTCTCCCACCAAGTCTTCATTTAGATATCCCATCGTGACTGTCTCCCACCAAGTCTTCATTTAGATATCCCATCGTGACTGTCTCCCACCATATCCCATCGTGACTGTCTCCAACCAAGTCTTCATTTAGATATCCCATCGTGACTGTCTCCCACCATATCCCATCCTGACTGTCTCCCACCATATCCCATCGTGACTGTCTCCCACCAAGTCTTCATTTAGATTAAACAGTTTCCTCCATTATTACAACTCATCTTGATAAATCTAGCTTCAGGCTAGTTTGTGATTCTCGATAAAATGTGTGTGAGAGATTCGTTTTTGGAGCGTTCTGCTTAACTAAGATTCATAATTGATTTTCACTGGCTTCAGGCTTAGAATGAAGGTAGGAAAGTGAAATGATTATTCAAATTATGATGAACATTTCAACATCCATTTTCTTTTAACTTGTGACATATTAAGATGACATTCTAGATGGCTAACACACCTTATCAAAGTACCCCTTATCTAATGGCACCACTACAAGGAAACAAAATATAGTTTGCAAGTTTCCATCAGCAGGAATGGTCTTCACAGATTAGCTTATGTTATCAAGATAGGTTGATCTTTTGCGAAACTTTCTGCCTGAATATTTCACTATATCCTTTTTCAAAGTCCATCAGCCGAAATAGAAAGAACCCCAGAACTTATATGGTACCTCTCTGAGTATGTTCAAATCCCGGAAATGCCATTTAGATTTTATTGAGATGTAATTTTAAGACAGTCTAACTGAACGCCAATGGTTCTACCTGGCTTATGGGCAGCCAAGTACAGGGTCATCATAATGAAACGGGCATCAAACATAACTGAAATAATGTTGACTAGATGTAAACCCATCTAGAAAACAAATAAGAAGAGTTCCCTGTGATCAGGCTGTCCCACATGTAAGAAGGCTGATCTGTCAAACAGCTAGTTTTGATTTGAACATATTTATTTTACATCAACTGTGAATCAAGTTCTTACAACCTAAACAAATCACTCTCAATTCTGCTTCCTGGATACATAACCAGTACTCGCACTGACTGTGATTGCAAGGCAGATCCCACTTACTGGATTCAAACCTACGACTCTAGAATCCAGAAGCCGACGCTCTACCCCTGGATCACTGTTCAACCACGCTACAACAAGTAACATGACATGTACATGTATTACAAGTGATGTGACACTCGCTATACTTTATGTATATGTGTGTTATGTGGCCTGGTTGCTTTAATGGTCATATGAGCGGTCAATGACATGGGAATCAACAGAAACCAGTACGGACATCAAGCGGTCAGACATTTACAACATTCCCTCATACCACAGTGAATCGTATTAACTGAAAGCAATATCAGATGCTCTCATACCAGAGAATATGTTTGTATGGTGTTCAAGGCCATATCAAAAAATTTTCAGTTATGTAACGGCTTTCCTGGGTCCACCAGTACTAGGCTAGGGCTCTGTTGTGTATAAAAGAGGAAATGAATCATAATTAACTGAAAGCAACATCAAATGACGATTATAAAGAGCATGAAACAGATGTATTTTCTAAGTAATAATACAAAGAAACAATAGTGACGAAAGGATGAAAAACTCATTTTGAGCAATATTTGCTTTAGTGACATTATTTATGTTTTTTCAACTTCATACTTTCTATGCGTTTGAACTCATATGAACTGTATGAAGTAAAGGGTTAAGAGGAACCAGACAATCTTTGATTGGTCACAACACCTGGTCCATGGCCGTGCGACCTCAGACTAATTAAAACACCCATGACAGACAGCCAGTGGACAAAACTTGCCATAAAACTAAGCTGGCTCTCTTTGCCAAATCATGTCCAAGAAAGCCATCCAATTATTAGCTTCTCATCTTTATTTATTGGCCTTGAAATAAAAAGTATCTTTTCTGTCTTTGATATACTTCTACAATTTCTTCAAGTTATACAAGATTCCCCCAAGTTCATCCCCATAGTTGCCTACAAACTTCTGCCAACTCTTCTATATTGGAATGGATAAGATAACAAAATGCTTTGTGTGTATAACAATATATACAAAACACTCAGAAAACATCCTAGATGCCTTTGCCAAATGAAGACAGGACACAATGCAATCAATACATCAGGATTTTCTAAAAATCGCCCAACTTAATCATAAATATGCTTCCTGATCAGAAATCTATCAGACTTACAAAGGCGGATATAAGGTTGTGATAGACAAAGTATCCGACATACAAAGACAGCTTTAGAGCTGTGATAGATTTATCAAGGAAAAAATAAAAACTCCTCCCCACATACCAACCACTCATTGTTTGTCCATAGCAGGTAACACTGGAAATTCATACGCCATTTGAAGCATAAGCTCACCAACACCAACGTTTCCTTGTGTATCGCCTATCAAATTTGCAAAGCTGATCACTAATATTTACACTATTATATAAAGACGTTTGTCTTGTATATTTTTTCATTTTGAAATTATTGTTTCTATTTAATCCTGTTTCCCTGAACAAGGCAAGGATTTACTGAACAATCTCTGGATAATCAAAGTTCCTGGGGATGAAGTTTACCTGTTAGGAATATACGTCTGATTTCCTTTGTAACATTGATATCTCTGTTACATCTTGTTATAAAACAGCTCTCTTATCGGAAATATTTCCAAGGTGTTTACACCGCAATTCTTTCTTCATTATTCGGAACAAATTTGAGGGTTCAGTGCATGCCTCTGGAAAGTACTTAACCCATTACCAAACAAGAACGACATTTGACCAATTTGTTGCAGATGACTCTGGAAAACATTGTCCAATACAATTACATATAATGTCTATCTTGTTATTGTATAGCGTTGAATGCTCCATATAACAATCACTCAAAAAGCCATGGAAGGACCCAGTTACCACCAATTAACTTGGTTGTCTGTATAACCTGACAAGCCCACAACCTATGGCACAAGACAGACACTTTCATAAAGTACAGTACATTCCAAGAACCCAATTTACTTGAATGTGGGTAATACTTGACTTAAGTATCAAACCCATAACCTATGGCACAAGACAGACACTTTTATAAAGTACAGTACATTCCAAGAACCCAATTTACTTGAATGTGGGTAATACTTGACCTAAGTATCAAACCCATAACCTCCAGCACAAGACAGATACCTTTATCTAGTACAGTATCAGTTTAGAACCCATTTTACTTGGATGTTGGTATAAGCTGGCCGAGGTATTAAACCCACAACCTTAAGCAAAAGACAGGCACTTTTATCATGTACAATACATGTTTAGAACCCAGCAAATATGAATAATTTAATTTGAAGAAATATATCAGCCAGCCACATCTGTCAGTCTCAATTGTAGCATGTAGATTTATCACGAGAGATATTCGTCAACCTAGATCTATCTATGATGGCAAAGTCTCATGTAAAGACTGACATTACTTCATAAATAATGATTCACACCTGCAGCAAATCATTTAAATGAACTCTTTAATATCACCTAAGAAGCCATTGTGATGAAAAAGGACATTGCAAATTAGGAAGTGCAATATCAAATTTTCTCATAATGCTTTCAATTCGTGCTAAAACTGAAAAGGTCACTTAAAATGATTCTCAAGTCTCATTCCCTGATGATTCTCAAGTCTCATTCCCTGATGATTCTCAAGTCTCATTCCCTGATGATTCTCAAGTCTCATTCCCTGATGATTCTCAAGTCTCATTCCCTGATGATTCTCAAGTCTCATTCTCAAGTCTCATCCCCTGATGATTCTCAAGTCTCATTCTCAAGTCTCATTCCCTGATGATTCTCAAGTCTCATTCTCAAGTCTCATTCCCTGATGCTTCTAATTATATGTTAACCCTTAGAGTGCTAGGTTATTTTCTAAAAATAGGTTTTTGTGTCGTCTGCTTTCCAAAAGTTTTAATATATGCTTGGATTTGTTATGGAAAGATACCCGGAGTAGTAAACAGGTTAGCTCACAGTCTAGCCACCAATTTACTTGGTGGCTGGCCTGGATCTAAACTGTTTGCAATAGCATGAAGTTGGTTCCAGCAATATAATGGTTAACTCAAAATATCAAACATTAATTGTCATATAACCATGGCCTTCTTCAGTTACACAAATCAAGAAAGTGTTTCATCTTTCACGAATGCTGACATTGTATTCTGAATATGAACAGCCATGTTTCATAACTATCAAGGGGTGTGTGCCGTGTTTCTTTTTTCACGAATGCTGACATTGTATTCTGATTATGAAAAGCCATGCTTCATCACTAACATGGGATGTGTGCCGTGTTTCTTTTTTCACGATGCTGACATTGTATTCTGAATATGAAAAGCCATGCTTCATGACTAACATGGGGTGTGCGCCATCATAGTTTTAATTTCTACCCGTCACATTATTGTGTAATGGGTGAACTGCTCTACCCATTAAGGTACCTTTAAATACCTGGGTTTGGTGTTAAGTGAAACATTAACAGGAGGTTAGTATAAATGCTTTACTTTATAAGGGCTCACATTGAGATATAACAAACCACTGTGACAAACAGAGAAATTGCTCGTCACAAGCAATTTCTCTGTTTGTCACAGTGGTTTGACGGTTTCTACATTATAGTAGAAAGTAAATGTCATCTGTCATATGTAAATTAATTGTCATCCACTGATGTTATCTACTTAGACCAGCAAATATTTGTTTATATTGGGTTTAATACAGCATCAACCATTTTATCAGCTATGTTACAGCTTTCCAAGATTCACAAGTGCTTGACAAAGGAAACTGCAATAAAATCAGATGTACCTCTGTGGTTCGAACGGAGAACTCCAAGCTCTAAGACTACCACCTTAACCTCTGGGCCACACAAGGACCAAGTAAGACCAGAAAAAAAAACCTGAAATAAGCCCCCCAAAAAGTAGGAGTGAACAAAGGACAGTTTTATGAAATAATTGAAAGAAAACCATAACATTATTAACAAAGGCAATATCATTTTCTGTCAAAATGTTGTGCAATATCACCTTTTGTCATAATAGCCGCTACCCAATATCATGATAAAGAATTTCTTTTCACTTTCTGATATTATGCCGTCTGCTCTTACGATAATCTAAGAGGAGTTACAAAGTTTTATATGAGGGAAGATGGGTTAAGTGAAAGGTGAAATATGATTGATAGGGGGAATATGGTTTTCTAGTCAGAAGTACTCAGCCAGTCAAAAACCCTTTCTCTAGTCAAACTCTAAGCCACTTCATTCATTTTTAAGGGCAAACTCTTACAAAAAAAAAAAAATAACAACAAAACCCTCAAAACATTGTTTCAGTAATAGACAAAATTTCTAAATGAATAAATCTTTGATATCAATTTTTTTGTAATATCTTATCAAAATAACATTAATTATTAGTAAAGTTGAAGAAGTTTTTTATCACATAAAGAAGTTTGAAAGGCCGCTGGTGTCCCACTGTAACTAGTGTCAACCACACAACTTGGATCCCTTGTCATGTAAGGAATGCTGACCTAACATGATACTAAACTTTTCCCTTAATTAACCCATTACCAAACAATAACAACATTTGACCAGTTTGTTGGAGACGACTCTGAAAAACATTGTGGGAAAAGGAGAAATTGCTTGTAACAAGCAATTTCTCCTCTTCCCACAATGCTTACTGTCCTATCTGAAGTTCACTTTTCAATTTCATCACATTTTGAAATGTTGTCTGTAAACTCTTTCAATTTTGTACAGTCGAAAATTTCCCATTAGTTAAAAGGTTTAATAACATAACCTTTTGAAAACATGCGACTTCAACAAAACTTTCGGAAAGCAGACGACACAAAAATCTATTTTTAGCCAATTACCCAGCAATCAAAGGGTTAAACCCCGATATGGTATTTCATTGTTGTAGGTTACTGGCAAGCAGACTGATATGTGACAGAAATAAACATGTCGTAAGATCTCGCCCAATAAACGGGGCTGGTTTGTCAAACTATCAGTAAAACCAGGGGGATCTGCGATAAAAAATATGCACAAAAATGTGGATATAAACCTGTACAAGTTTTATTGTATTTTATTATATGAAAAGGTTTTGGATAATGTTGTTTTTTTCTTCTTTTTTTTTTGCCACAGCCTTCAGCAGCACAAACAAAACCATAGAAAAGTTATGACAAAACAATTTTTTTGTGTGTGTGACAATTAATTTCTCCTTTAGTCACATAAGTGAGGAACTTCCGCTGACCATAGATATGGGACACTTCCCTGATCTAATATATTAACTAGTAAGGTATTTTGTGACTGGTCCAAAGAGCATTTTCAATCTAGTTCAAGCATATATTTGATTACCTAACCTTTCATATTCATTTAACAGTAAGAAACGGCTCCTGAGTGGCCAAGTGGTTAAGGTGATGGGCTTGTAAGTTGGGGTTCAAATATTCAACCACCACCCGCAAAATTGCTTTCATTGAAGCACCTTATGACAAGACATTTAAGAGCCTTGCACTGGTGAATCCCAGGAAAGCTGTTATATAACTGAAAACTTTTTTGAGATGTTGTTCAACACTTTTTATCAACAAAAACATAGAGTAGCAGAATATTTGAATACTGTGTAATTGTATGCAGGAATGTAATGGAGTATGACACAAACTAACCGGCCCACCTAACCCCATACTGGCTGGATGTAATGGCAACAAATTGAAAACATCAGCAACAGTATCAACACAGATTTAACCCTTAGAATGCTGGGTAATTTTTCAAAAGTAGATTTTTGTGTCGTCTGCTTTCCAAAACCTTAAACATCTGCTTTGTTTCGATGAGTAAAGATACTCAGAGAAGCAAACAGGTTAAATCAAAGGCCAGGTGCCAATTTACATGGTGGCTGGCCTGGATCTAAATGTTTGATAAGCATGAAGTTGGTTCCAGCACTATAAAGGTTCAGATTTTATGAAATAGGCAAGCCGATTTCAAGGCAAAAATTGTTGAGTTAAAAGGATAGAGAAACAAAGCATCAATGAATTTTTCATATCTCAAAGTGATTTGAGTGTAAAAAAAAGAATGACTCATCAAAAAAAGATTTTGCCATCCATCAATCAAACCTCTTAACTTCATTTAATTTTTAATTTGTATCAATAAATAATTACACATTGTTTGATAAAACTCGTCTGCATGTTCAAAAAGTATCATTTGCTCTCATGGTTACAGATATCTGGCTAAAGGTTTGTGTTGTGTGATCTGGTTAGGCCAGTGTTATCAAAATAGACAGGTTTGTTGAAAGAAAGAAATATCATTAAGTCCAATTATAATTAACTCTGACATTTCACATATTGTTCAAAGGCTTTGTTTGCTAAACAAACTTTCATAAAAAACAATAATTAATGGCATGTTTTTAACTTTACATCCAATATTTTGACTGATTTTTTAGACTGTTTGAACAATAACAATAGCATAACATTTACTTCATCCATATGGGATTTTACATCACATCAACATTATTTTTGCGAGACCAGACTCTAAACAATGGAGGAAGACCCGATACTCAACTACCCATAAGAGCTGGTCAAGCTGGGTAGAACTATCGGCATTCCATGAGTCTGTTGGGAGACTGCTTCCCATGAAAATCCGAATTCCGTCACAATAAATTGACAATATGGCAAAATAAGACTATTAGACAGTGAAGAATAACTAGAAATGTTTGATATGACAGAACTTCAAGCTTTCCCTGACAGGAAAATCAACCCTTATAGTGCTGGAACCCACTTCTTGCTTATGCAAACAGGTTAGATCACAGGCCAGCCGCCAAGTAAATTGGCAGCTGGCCTGTGATCTAACCAGTTTGCTACTCTGACTATCTTTTTTGAACAAAACTAAGCAGATATCTAAGGTTTTGGAAAGCAGACAATACACAAATCTATTTCTAGAAAATTACCCAACATTCTAAGGGTTAACAGAAGTGGCTCAGACAATATTTGACATATGTAATCTTACAACAATTTCTGATATCTAGTCGGTAACCGACCACTGAACTGTTTGGCAGCTCTCATCTCACCGAGGGGAAATGCTAAACACCGACCCAATCTGTCAGAAATCTTTTTTTCTAAAGTGAATTAAAGCTATGACTCATTCAATCAATATTGATAAAGTTTCCCCTTATGAACACAAATATTTTCATCTTAGCTCTACAAATTCATATTTGGGATCACTGAAGTAGAGCTTTATGGATTTTCAAAAATCTACATTTTTTCAAATCTTTTTATGCTAAAATAAGTGTTTGACTAAATTAAATTGCCAATATCGCCTGATTTAAAAAGTAACATATCCAAAAGTAAAAGTAATTTAAAGATGTCCTATTTGAAAGCTGTCTAATATAGAAAACTTAGGACATCATTTAATCAGATGATAAACTGTTGAATTCAAAATGTTTTCAACTTAATCAAACCATCATATCAAGGGTCCAATTCACATTCAACCATTTCCGAAGGCCTTGTAGCATTTCTTGCACTGAACCAACAATTATTTGAGTTAAGGAAACAAATAACCCTTACAGTGTTTATGAACCGAATTCATGCTTATGCAAACAGGTTAGATCCAGGCCAGCTGCCAAGTACATTGGTGGCTGGCCTGTGATCTAACCTGTTTGCTAATCTGAAAATCTCTCCTCAACAAAATTAAGCAGATATTGATGGTTATGACAAGCAGACAACACAAAAATGCATTTTTAGAAAATTACCCAGCATTCTAAGTGTTAAAGGCACATAAAAGGAGATTAATGCTTTATCAAACTATATCATTTGGTAAACTTTTAGTCAGATTCAAATAGTTATCACAAAAAAATAACCTATCAGCACAATTTAAATGTGAAAGCCAACAAGAAATAACCAAGATTAACCAGTTTAATAATTCAGATTGTGTAATTCGTCGCCCCTGACCTTGACAGTTGATACACAAATATTTGAACCGACCAATCAGAATTCGTTATTTTGAATATGTAAACGCACATGTTGTTGATAAACATGATTGAATTGGAGACAACTATATTTCAAGCACAAAATAACTTATGTTAAAGAAGTCTATTTAATAGGGTATCAATGCATTGGTAAATCAATTCTCATGACTTTTCTGAACATAATAAAAGAACACCATATATTTTTTCAGTAATTCATTTGTACTCATCTCCTTGTATGTGCCTTTAAGCATCAGTTTTCAATCGTAATGCTTTGAGACAAACTTCCTTTGAAGTGGCATCATATCTTCAGAATGGTAAGGTGAATGAACAACAGGGACTCACTCAGCATTCTGTAGGTAGCAGAATAAATGGACAGATTTCACAGGGAATTACAGAATGGATAACACTGTAAATTAACCGCTACAATTCTTGGCTCCATATCCTGGTTAGACAGGTGGGGGAGATTGAGAGAACAGACGGGCCAGAGACTATCAGGTCAATCGAAAGCAGAAGAAAGTTGTGTCTAGTTCTAAATAACCCATGACCCCATGAAGACGTTTGTTAACCCTTTCCCAAACAACAAATTTTCGACTGTCCCAAATTGGAAAAGTTTGCAGCCGACATTTCAAAATGTGATGAAATTGGAAAATAATCTTCTGATAGGGCACACAACATTTTTGGAAAAGGAAAAATTGAAAAAGTTACGAGCAATTTCTCCTTTTCTCACAATGTTTTCTAAAGTCGTCTGCAACAAAATGGTCAAATGTCATTATTGTTTGGGAAAGGGTTAAGGAAGAATACCCATAATCCGCCATTTCAAAACTCTTTCTTTCATCAGATCATTTTGGTCATTCTCGGTAAACATCGGTCTGTGTTGTAACTATTCGGTTTAATGTGATAGCTCCCAACCCGACCAATGTTTACCAAGAACTTAAATAGTTCATGAATTTTAAAGAATATGTTCATGAACATCAAGAACAGGTTCATGAATGTATTCATGAACCTGTACTTGATGTTCATGAACATGTTTTAAAATTTCATGAAAAAGTTAAGTGTTCATGAACGTTCATGGGCTCTTGGAAATTTTTCCAGGGAAAGGAATCAGGAGTATTATCCAGATGCAGCAGATTTCTAAATAATATTTCAGACAGAATGTCTGATAGCAGAGGGCTATAAATAATGTCTGTTACGTGGAAAACATTTACCAGATTTGAAAAATTGAAGGCCTCGTGAAATGTGTTTTTGTATTTCATACTGTTTTATCGAATAGTGATGGTTCGGTGCAAAACTATGGTATGTTCTTCGCTAGAATAAAGGATTTTATTTAAGTCTCGTACTGAACACTTGGTATCTATATTCCTGTCAAATGAGAAAAGTTTATACCTAACCATTAACACATGGTTTTGATTCAAATATTTCAAGAAAAAACAATCTTAAATCTTGTGTACATGTAAGAATTCTGATTTTAATCCAACTGAAACCGCTGTCTTAAGAAGCAGTTGAAACAAAGGAATTTGTCATAATAAGTAAAAAAACAATTGTCACAATGTATTATCTAAATATCATATAAAAAATGTTATTGTTCATACTCTACATTTTGTCTTCCGCTGTTGCTTTCAATTTAGACCAGTCAAAGAATTCTTTATGGGGAAATGGTTTGACCCATTCCTATATTTGGAAGTTTGTGGGTGGTCCAAATTGAAACCCACAGCAGACGACAAAACAGCATGGTAACAAACCAATTGTCTATATAATTATTGGGTAGGAAACTTCATGAGGAGCAATTTATCATTTTTTCACAATGGTTTCTTTAGTCTTCTAAAGAAGATATTGTAAATAAAAGGATAGTGAAATAAGAGTATAATATTTTATTCAACACACCACACTAGTTTAACCAATGCTTCATTGTGAAGGTCTTACATTAATGTTACATCAAGTATTTAGGCTGAATATAGCAGCATTTGTTGAAAGATAAAATAAACTGTATAAAAACTGTCTAATTATAGCTAAAAGAAATTCAGCAATATTATCATAGGGCTTAAGTTATTTTTTACAACCACATTTTTGTGGCAGGTGTCTTTTATCAGATTTTTTTAGAAGACAGAAAAACTTAAAATGTTATTTCCATTAAGAATCTCGGGTTGAGTATTGATTCATTGTGACAAACTCAGGGGTTTAACATTGCATCAATAGTTTTTCGGTTACATTGCAGAGCACTGCTCACAAGGGCTGGTCAAGCCAGGTAGATCAATGGAACGCCTTAACCCATTACCAAACAATGACGATATTTGACCAGTTTGTTGCAGACGACTCTAGAAAACAAAGCGGAAAAAGGAGAAATTGCTTGTAACAAGCAATTTCTCCTTTTCCCACAATGTTTTCTGCCCTGTCAGAAAATCTTTTTTCAATTTCATCACATTTTAAAATGTCTTCTGCAAACTCATTCAATTTGGGACAGTCAAAAATTTTCAGTTTGGTAATGGGTTAAGACAGCCCTGAGACCATGTCTCATGTAAATTAAATCTTGCTCTTTCGTGTCTCGAACCTATGCAGAGAGGGCCATGTGATTTCAAGTTCTCTACTCTATCCACTAGGCTATGAAGGTTCCCCATGAAAGAAATAGAGTTTGCTATTAAAAGCGAGCTATTTTCTTGTCACAAGGTTACTAGATATATACTGTAAGATGCCAAGTGTTCAGAGATGCAAACAAAGAGAATAGAAGAATAACTCTTCAACTTAATTGCCATAAATACTGGCAGGTCCATTTACAGACCAGACACAAGAATTAAACACTCTTCACCCTGTTCTGAACTATATCAGGATTTTATGCAATCTGCTTCAAACATATTTTGAAACTATTGCAAGAAAAAGGACATAATTATGAACAATCTATTGTTTTTACAAATGTTATTCTTACCAGAGGATAATCATTCTTTTCATGTGTATATTTTAGTTCAGATTAAACTTATTTTTTTATATCGATTGGGACGCTTGTGGAATAATAAATTCACTCTCAATGACTTTTCAATGGAAACATGACCGGTACTCCCGCCGATTAGTTTGGTTAAAAATACCGTAACGTTTTATTTTAAATCTTTTAACACTTTTACTTTGGCAACAAAAAACATTGGACTTCATAAAGAGTATGCCAATTGACCAGTAGAAAATCATGTGAAAAAACCCAACAGCAATGCAAGAACATAGCAAGTCTTTCGCAAGTAATTAGAGGGTTCAATACAAGACTATAGTAAGTGCTTCATAAACATATAGTCTTGCATTTAACCTTCTACTTGTCATTGGTCGAGAAGCAGTTCACAGAGTGAAACTTACCGATATATTCGTTCCATGCGTTGTTCAGGTCAGAGTGGAAGGCCATACACCCCTTCATGGTGTTCAGGCAGTATTTGTTGCAAGGTTTCGTGCGGGTGAGACCTCTGCAATGAGGACAGTACATCATCCGCGTCATACCGCGCATACAGGCTTCTGTGGGCTTTATCTACAATCGACAAATGGTTTGTTTTAAATCATTACCAAACAATAACGTCATTTTACCACTTTCTTGCAGGACTGGAAAACACTGTGGGAAAAGGAGACATTGCTCATAGCGAGCAATTTCTCCTTTTCTCACAATGTTTTCTACTCTATCAGAAGATTACTTTCAAATTGCATCATATTTAGAAATGTCGTCTGCTAACTCTTTCAATTTGGGAAAGTCGAAAATTTGCCTTTTGGTAAAGGGTTAATCAAACCCTTTTGAGAGTTCAATTCAATAGTATAGTTTATCTATAATGGACAAATGGTTTGTTTTAATCGTAACATATAGAAAGTTTAATCCAATAGTATAATAAGCCCTTCAGGCTTCATCTACAATCCACAAACGGCTTAAGATGGCCCGCCCACCCAGTATTGCCTAGCTGAGTTCATACTCAACAACATCAACTGGTGACCCCCATGTCAGGGCAAACTTTGGCTTTAGTGACAAATTTTGACTTGGGGGACAAACAATCCAGCAAGTGATTCAGGTTCAGAAACCATTTGAAGAAAGCGTTGGTGTTTGGAGGACGCTTTCTAAAAACCACAAAGTGAGCTGATTTAAGTCATTTTTTTTCTTGAATTTGTTTTAATACTAGGTACAAAACATTATAACAAAAGGCAAATTGTTTGTTTCCACCAAATTTTCTTTTCATCACAATTCTTTCCAAGAATGTATCAAAGAGAGGGTTATCAACCCTGGATCATATGAAGATATTTTAGTAACTTATTACCAAAACATTCATTGACAAAGAAACACATCAGATATCACTAGAAAACCTTGAACATTTTAACCCTTTACCAAACAACAAATTTTGGACTGTCCCAAATTAAAAGAGTTTGCAGAAGACATAATTATCAAAATGTGATGAAATTCAAAAATAATCTTCTGATAAGGCAGAAAATATTGTGGGAAAAGAAGAAATTGCTCATTACGAGCAATTCCTCCTTTTCCCACAATGTTTTCCAGAGTCGTCTAATTCGAGTGGTTTAATTTCATTTTTGTTTGGTAAAGGGTTAAGAAAGTTTTTCAAGTGGTTTGCTATCAGGTTCTTATTGATATTGACAGCCTTCTAGATCCATATGGCTCAGCTTCAGTAAAAGTTGTGTTATTTATTGATTGTTTGTAAATACAGTAATCTGTTCTGCGATTTATCTATCGTTTGTAATTTGATGCTGTTCAAAATTTAACTCCTGTTCTGCAAGTATTCTATCCTTTTACAGAAGTCAATGCAACATGATTTATTTGTCTATCTCGCCCCTGCAAAAAGCAATCACTTGGGTAGGATAAGTGGCTTGGAAAGTTTATGTTCTTCAGAATGGCTGGTTTTGGTGAATACCACGAGCATGGATAAATGAAACAATCACTGTGATAACAGTTTGCTGTAATGTTAAAAACAGCATTCATCTCCTATAAACCAAACCAACAGTTGATGGCTAAATATTAATTCACTAATTTTTTATTTGCATAATGATTATATAACAACAAAAAATGAGAAAATGAATTATCCTTAGTTGGTTGGATCAAGAATTTTATCTCTTTTTGTCACAATGGTTTCTAAAGCCTCAAGCAGCAAATGACATAAAGCGAGATATTACTTTGTTTTGTATGTTTGTTGAGGTTTTCCATGGCATCAACAATATTTCAGTTAGTTTGCAATGCCAGGCTCATAATGCAGGATGATGACTGCACAAAATGACTGGTCAAGCCATGTGGAACCATAGGTGCTCCAGAAGTAAGCTGGAAGAATGTTGTAAAAGTTACTTACGCTTTCCATAGCAACAATCACATCACGTCCGATAGCCAGACCTTGCACAAACGTTCTCGCTGCTACAAACGCTCGCTTCACCTGGGAGTTCAAGTTCGCCGGGACGTCGCCGAACGGTTTTAAATCCATCACCTTTAAACTCCGTGTAAGACATTTCAGATATGTCGCGTCGAACACATACTGTACATGCGTCAACTCTATCATCCTTTGTAACAACGTATCGAAGAAACTGTTTAAAATTTCCACTAAGTTGAGGTTACTACCTTTGTAATAGTTTGTTAAATCACGAAAAAGGTCTGAGAACACTTGAGAGTTTTGTTGGTAGAGTAACCCATACGTGGTTACAAACATCTCGTGTAATCCCTTCTTGGCATTATCCAACAGCTCTGTGAAAAATTCTGAAAAATATGAAATAAAATTCATGGTTAGTCACATGATTTATTCACAACATAACATTTGATACCAAACCTTTTTCAACACTCTAGCAGACAACCTTTGACAAATCAAGGGTTCAATGCAAGACTATAATTAGTTATTATAATAGTCTTGTATTGATCCCATGATATATGAAAATATTTCACGAATTTGAGAATGACATTGTTACTTTGGATAATGCCAAAATAATCAAAGAGTCCATAAATAAAACCTATAAAATAAAGAAAGGAGAATTCTAACTGATTAAGCCAGGTAGAACCATCGGCAGTCTGTTTAAGTTGGCCACAGAAGAGAAAATTTAGAAGGCAAATTAAAATGTCCTTGAAACAATACAATTTGTGTATTGTTGTATGATATACAATTAAAATTAGTTATTTAAAGCTTAATTATTGAAGAAGCATCGATAGATCTAAATATGTACATTTTAAATGCAGTAGAGCTCAAATCTATAATATTGCAACCTAAATATATATAAATTCATTGTACATAGACTCTTAAACTTCTTATACATTGTTTCCAGTAGCTAATCCCCCACAAACAACAATACAGATATTGTACAGTTTTAAAGACATGAAGTTTAAACTTCCAAATTTCCCCACATCTGTGAACAAGCAGGTTTAAGTCTTTCATGATAAAAAAGTCCTGAATGTTGTGAGCATTTCCGCTTCTTTTGACAATATTTTTTTCCTGCAGCAGATCCACCAAATGAGTAACAAAGCCATAATTCCTGTCCTTTCAATGATCAAATTCAACGCCTTGACTGAACAGCCTTCATGTGCAGTCTCCTTTTGTCATAACATTCTAAGAGGCTATTTTAGAATAATTTGGTATAAGCTTGTATCTGACATTAAGACTCGGTGTGATGGTACAGGGAGAAACTAGGCAATTAGGCCGACTCTCTAACTAGGAGACAGATAGGCCCATGCCTGCTTTTCCACAAGATAAATCAAAAACACAAACTTATCTTAAAAATCTATTTTTATAAAATTAACTAGCATTCTAAGGGTTAATCTTGCACTTAACGCTAATAAACTTTCAATGAGTTTGTTTTTGTCAGTTCTTCAAAAATGGAATCATATTTTCAAACATTCAAACATAAGTCAATTGGTACTGACACAGATCAGCAAAGAGGGCTAAACATTACAGTGCCGATGTAATGCTTAACTATAATAGTTAAGCATTAGATAGGCTCTGTTATGTTCAGTCCTCTTCTTTATATAACATCTTCTCTATATAACAATAACAATGATACAGTTATCCAAATTCCAGCACGGAAATACAAAAGCATTAGACAGCAATTCCACAACACCTGTACCAATCAATTAGAATCCTATTAAGGTGCTGCCCATTTTTTCTTTCATCTGACTGGTGTTTTTTGTTTGGCCCCAGTAATTTTTGAGGGATTGCAGCAGATTACCATTCATTCGGATCACCTGTGCTTTATAACCCATTCAACAATATAGAGATTTGTGTCTGTTCCAAATTGAAGGCAACAGCAGACGACAAAAACAGAAGGAAAAAGTTCACTTTCTTTTTATCATTGGTAAGCAATCATTGTGATAAAAAATTTTGTACAGGGTTTACAGCCATTTCAACAATATTTCAGTTATATTGCAACTCTCTTTTATTCACCAGGGTACCGTTTTACTAAAAAGATTAAGGAAAATATTTGCGGAAGTCAAAACGGATAAACATTGATAGTATCTTAAATACAAGTACCATATTGCAATGTGACATGTCATTGGAAGCGTCTCAGAGAGACGATTCCGATGATGTGTTACTTTGCAATATTGCTCTGCCCAATATTGAAATAAGAGGAATTGTTGTTTTAGACTTTCGCAAATCTTAAGCGTAAACTGTTTAGTAAAACGGTACCCAGCTCTATGCTTTGCAGCACCATACCATAGGACACTTTAACGATGTAACAGGTAATTCAAGAGATTGCATTGCTCATCATAAATAATCAATCCTTTTGTCACAGTGGTTTCATAAGACTTCTATAACAGATGCAGTAAAGAGAGGAAGTATGGACTCAGGGATTTATGTATCTTACAGTGCATAACTCATTGATACCTGCTACATATTTTCAGCAGACAACTTTAAAGCAAACTGGTATGAATTGCTTTGCATTGGGTCTTTATAGATCTATACTTGATTGTTTTTCAATGAAGGTATTATTATGACAAAAGAACAATGTTAGCCAATTCTCAATTCTCCACTGTTTCTATGCTTACGTTAAATTGTATAATATCTCAATCAAGTTATAAAGTGTACAATATGGTACATGTGATAATACAAGTATGTTGCAATGTGTAGCGTGTGAACTCGTTGAGTAACAAAGTTAGCCTGCTTGATTGTTTGTTTAAAATCTGAATTGCTAATGCAGGACAGAACTTTTTATTTTATAAATATCATCATCTCTGACAAATATTTTGAAACCTATAACAATAACACTCCTTCCATTTGCCAACTGTAAAGTTTAATACATGATGTCATACGGTACATACAATAGACCTATGACTGACAGATATGCTCGACTATAACATTTTATTTGGTAATTATAACCGTCGGGACCCTTATACCTCACCCTGTCACGTATGTATAAACGTACGGAAAACCATAATGGGCGAAAAGAAACATACCATTACCAAATTCAAACTGAAGATCTTTCTGGCATAGGGTCGACTCAAAATATGCTATTTTTTCCTCATAAGTAAACCCTTTTCAATAATGACATTTGACCACTTTATTGCAGATGGCTTTAGAAAACATTTTGGGAATAGAAGAAATTGTTCGCAACGAGCAATTTTTCCTTTTCCCACAATGATATCTGCCCTATAAGATTATTTTCCAATTTCATCACATTTTGAAATATTGTCTGCAAACTCTATCAATTGGGGACAGTAAAAAATGTATTGTTTGGGAAAGGGTTAAAAAAACAAGTCCAGAAAAGAGATCAATTCCTTTTTATGCTTCTATAAACCCTTTCTTGTTGGTACTCATTTGAATTGTCTCTTAGAAGGGATGATTCTAATGAGTTCCGACAATTAAAGAATTGGGATTTTTTTTTATATGGGTTTTACATCACATCAACATTATTTCAGTTATGTAGCAATGCCCGACTTAATGATGGAGGAAGACCCCATACTCAACTGCCCATAAGGGCTGGTCAAGACGGGTAGAACCATCGGCATTCCGTAAGTCAGTCGGGATAAGAATTTGGAGGTTTTTTTTTTTAAACACAATACTACCCTCACACAGCCCTAGACTTTTAAGACCACTCTTATTAAAAATAAAATATTGCCAAAAAATGTCAAATCAAGGTTCCAATGTAAGACTTTAGTAAGAGCTTCATGTTTGTGAAACACTTAGTGCCAATTACTATAGTCTTGCATTGAACCCTCGAAATGCTATCATCATCTTCCTCAAAACACAAATAGGTTTTACTTAAAGTAATTTCAAGCAAACACAATGGCAGATGCTTTTCCTAGGTTCATTCTTAATAGTCAGACACGTGACTATTAATGGACATTACCCAAGCTAACTTTGATGTAATTTTATTCAGTTTGATTATGTACCAGTACACTTTATGATCACATCATAAGATTTAAAGATACAACATGTCTCATATCCTTACCTATTTAACCCTTTCCCAAATAACAAATTTTCGACTGTCCCAAATTGAAAGAGTTTGCAGACAACATTTTAAAATGTGATGAAATTGAACAATATTCTTCAGAAAGAGCCGAAAACCTTGTGGGAAAAGGAAAAATTGCTCATTACCAGAAATTACTCCTTTTCCCACAATGTTTTCTAAAGTCATCTGCAACAAAGTGGTCAAATGTCGTTATTGTTAGGGAAAGGGTTAAGAACACTCCAACCCAAAACTGAGACAACTTTTAGACAACACATGATATCAAATGCTTCTTAATGAAAACTAAAATGAACTACAGTAGGATTTTTACTTAGAATACTTCCTAAAGTAAGCAAATGTAAGCAACTGCTCATTTCCCACGGTTATTATTTCCTAATGACATAATTATGCCAATAATTCCAATCAAATCTAGAGAGAGTGAGCAAGAGAGTTTATGAGGAAGTTTTACCCTGTAAATAACAAAACAACAAAAAGATAAACATCAATAAAGATTAACAATGATTCATGATAATATAAAATTTTGCATTTTTCATTTCCCAATTATTTGATCTTTAAACATTTTAAAAGCAACATAAAATGTTTGAAAAAAAAAGATGCTATGAAGTGTAGGGTGATAGGGAACAAAGGTTAAATTTTATGCAAATGTATTTCCTTCAAATGATATGATTGCCGGTAGGTTTTTTCTGACTAGTACATAAGTCTTACCCTTTCACTTGCCGGGAGAACGTTACTATATAGTTATAATAAGTTTGTCTCGAAATACTCATTTTTCTGGGTCCATATAATATGCATTTCTAATCTTTGTGATTAGTTCATAATGTGTCAACTCTTGAAGCATCCAATCAATTTGGATATTATAAAATTCTCTTTCATACAAAATGTTAGTTTGTTAATATCAAGTCAAAAATACTCAAAGTCATGTGATACATCTAAAGTCTGAACAACATTTTGTTCCCTACATATTTCACATATAGGCGTTTGTCAGGGTTTTAAATCACATCAACATTATTTCAGTTATCTAACTTATCTTGTGATACCTTGGCTCATAACTGATGAAGGGAGACCCCCAAGCATAGCTGTGAGGACAGTGGGCTAGGCCAGGGCTGGGGTTGTGGGTTGGAATCCCGTGAGTAGCAGGGTCTGCCTCACAGCCTTTCATTAATCCACATAACCACATTAATCCAAGTACTGTTCATAATCTAGGTAGCAGGATCAAGAGTGAATAATCACAAAGTTGAAAGTACTTGTTTCAAAATCTTTGAAAATAGATATGTTTAAACTAAGCATAGCTCATCAAAAAGGCTGGTCAAGACAACTAGAACCATGTAACCATCGGCATTCCATAAGTCAGCTTGTACACTACATCTCATGAAATTCCAAATTTACCACTACCATGATTTGAACCAAAGCAGAGAGGGGCCGGGAGAGGGGCCATGTATGACATTTACATGTACATGAATGAAGGTTTGGTTAGCATGCAAGCCAGAGGGGCCGGGAGAGGGGCCATGTATGACATTTACATGTACATGAATGAAGGTTTGGTTAGCATGCAAGACTCCCATAAATTATGAAGCCTAACACGGGCTGTAACTGTGGAATGTTGGGCCATCCATGTGGAAAAATTATACAACCAACATCTACATAACCCTTTACCAAACAATAACGACTTTTGACCAGTGTGTTGCAGACGACTCGGGAAAACATTGTGCGAAAAGGAGAAATTGCTCATGACGAGTTATTTCTCCTTTTCCCAAAATGTTTTCTGCACTCTTGGTAGATTATTTTTCAATTTCATTACATTTTGAAATGTCGTCTGCAAACCTTTTCAATTTGGGGCAGTCGAAGATTTGACGTCTGGTAAAGGGATAACCTGACATCCACATATCCAGGGATCCGTGCAAGACCATTTTAAGTCCTTCACGACACTGAGTGACTAAATATTATAGTCATGCATTAATTCCACTATATCCTGTCAACTGTCTGCTTGTCTTTGTCCTATCTTGGTTACGTCGGCAGGAAACTTGTAAAACTTTTTAACTTTACTTTGTATGGTGTTTAACGCCGTATCAACAATTTTTCAGGTCTGTAACAGCTTTCCTGGATGCACCAGTACTAGGATAGGGCTCTGAAATGACTTGCAAAAGGTCACTCCCACGAAACCAGGGTTGTCTTAGGGGCTCTAACCTCAGACCCCTTAGTTCTTAGTCTGCCAACTTAACCACTGGGCCACTCAACTCAACAACACAATTATGAAACAAGTGAGACCAAAGGATAAATTGCTCATAATGAGCAATTTATCCTTTAGTCACATTGGTTTCATTCCAATATCGTATTCAAAATCTTTCTTTTATTGAAGCTATCTTTTTTTGTCTACTGACAATAATCTGTTTCAGCCCTTATATATTTGCCTGCCAAGCATTGACCATACTCAATGTTATCCAAGCAAAAAGAGAAAACAATACCAAGAACAATAGTTTTACAGATTACAAACCATGAAGACATTACTACATTAGACTTTACTGATAATAGTGTTCATATCTCAACATACTGACTTATACCAAGTCTTGTCACTTTCATTCTTAAGATTTTCCATAATGTCATTAAGCTTTGCTTTTATATTGTGTTGCCTATTTCATGATTGGTTTATATATCATGGATGAAGAATGCGATTAACTTAAACATATATATAAGGACTGCTCAAGCAGGGTAGAACCTAACTCGGATGATCCAAGCTGTACCGCGTCTGCATTCCCCCTCTGAGCCAGAGGGGACAAGCTAAAGCAGCGTATATAGAACCATCAACATTTTGTTAGTCAGTCGGAATACCCTCTAAAATGAAAACTCTATTTGACGAAGTATCGCTAATGAAAACCGTCTATTGCTAAAAGAGTAAACATTTGTCAGGGATTAGAAATCTCTAGTGAATGGGGGTAGAAAGTTATTTACTTCACACTTTTCCTCATATATTTATATCCGTTTTTGACAGACATATACATTACCAAAGACATGATAAAGGATTGAGACAAAAGAAGTATTTGCTTTTAATAAGCACTTTCTCCGTCTATCACAAATGGTTCCAACCAAAGTTCACAGAGAGAAACCTTATATCTATAATTCACACAATATTTAATCTGATGCTGCTTTCAATTTTGAATAAATCAAATAATTCCGTATACGAGAAAGGGTGAAGTACGTCTGGCCTATCTAGCCAACAAAGTCATGTTATCAGAATGACCCCTGTATACTTTAAACTCCAGAGAGGCAAGGAATGTTTGATAGGAGGTAATGATGTTGTACACTAGTTTTTACAAACACAGTAAACACGAGGGATCTACCTATAACATTATAACATTTATGATAAACCACATAAAGACTTCTTTATTCTTAATGTTATCTACCACAGGAATCTTAAAAAACCTCTGTGACAAAAGGATAAAATAAGCAACAGGAATCTTAAAAAACCTCTGTGACAAAAGGATAAAATAAGCAACAGGAATCTTAAAAAACCTCTGTGACAAAAGGATAAAATAAGCAACAGGAATCTTAAAAAACCTCTGTGACAAAAGTATAAAATAAGCAACAGGAATCTTAAAAAACCTCTGTGACAAAAGTATAAAATAAGCAACAGGAATCTTTAAAAACCTCTGTGACAAAAGTATAAAATAAGCAACAGGAATCTTTAAAAACAACTGTGACAAAAGGATAAAATAAGCAACAGGAATCTTAAAAAACCTCTGTGACAAAAGTATAAAATAAGCAACAGGAATCTTTAAAAACAACTGTGACAAAAGTATAAATTACTAACAATAAACAATTTATCCTTTTTGTTGCAATACAACAGTTTCAAGCTTTTATCTCTCCTCAGAAGCTTGTTTTTTAAAATGTCTGCCCAAATAAGGCAAAGGCTTGCAGGCCCTGAGCACAAACACTCATTCTATCCATATGTTAAAGTGCGTTAAGGTAGAATATCCATAATCCGCCATGTTGAAAATCATTCTGTCATTGGATTACCTTGGTAGTTCTTGGTTACCCTTTGTCGGTATCTGGAACTATTCAGACAATTTGGTTCAATGCAAATAGTTCCGGCCCAGACCGAGGCATGCCAAGAACAACTGAAGTAAAACGACGAAGAACGAATTTCAAAATGGCAGATAATGGCTATTCTACCTTAAAGTTTCCGTACCCTCTGATACCTAGTGTTAGAAAACATTGGTCTAGTGCTGTTTCCGTACCCTCTGATACCTAGTGTTAGAAAACATTGGTATAGTGCTGTTTCCGTACCCTCTGATACCTAGTGTTAGAAAACATTAGTATAGTGCTGTTTCCGTACCCTGTGATACCTAGTGTTAGAAAACATTGGTATAGTGCTGTTTCCGTACCCTCTGATACCTAGTGTTAGAAAACATTGGTATAGTGCTGTTTCCGTACCCTCTGATACCTAGTGTTAGAAAACATTGGTATAGTGCTGTTTCCGTACCCTCTGATACCTAGTGTTAGAAAACATTGGTATAGTGCTGTTTCCGTACCCTCTGATACCTAGTGTTAGAAAACATTGGTATAGTGCTGTTTCCGTACCCTCTGATACCTAGTGTTAGAAAACATTAGTATAGTGCTGTTTCCGTACCCTCTGATACCTAGTGTTAGAAAACATTGGTATAGTGCTTCTATCTAGGTGAGAGCATTTATGTCAGCATAATAAATTACATTCTTCTATGTAGCATGTTGATGTAATCATTCATCCAGAGATTATCTCTCAAACAAGTTTTTTTTTGTCATTAGACGCTCATTTATTTTATCTAATAAACCAATCCTTCTGCATAGCTCACTGTTCAACATTTGTAGAAACCACTGTGCCGATGCACGAGAAACAGTATCAAAGTGAAGTGGACTATCATAATATAAATCCCAATTACTGCTACATTGTTTATTTGTAAGGAGTTAAACACTGTGTCAACAATTTCTCAATTATGTTATGGCTTTCCTGGATCCACCAGTACAAGGCGAGGGCTCTGTTCAAAGTGACTTGCCTAAGGGTCCTCCCATGAAACCAGAGGTGTTGGTGGGGCTTGATTTCGGGACCCCAGAGTTCTAAGTCCGCCACAATAACCTCTAAGCCTCTCAGAACCCCTATAACTGCTGAATTCTTGTTATTGAAATAACAATCAAACAACCTAATGACTTATGGAATGCCGATGACTCTTTCTGGTTTAATGAACATTTACCAAATTTGACCTAAAGCCTAAGGGAACTTAATGGGGTCTTTCTCAATTAATTAATAGCTTGACATCACAATAGAATTGTTACACTGTAACATGTTGATGCAATGTTAAACCCTTACAAACATACAATGGTTTCAGAAAACAGGGGTCTTATCCTGTTTCTTTCACCATCAATTGCCCTACTATCTTTCCCATTTTCTTCTAATAGCTTACTTTATCAATGCACTCAATGATCTAACATTCTTTTTCATAAAACACATAAAATATTATTGGTACAATAACTGTCTCAAATCATTTCCCCAGAATGTTCGTTTTATCATCACTTTTGGTGCATCCACATTTACCCTTAGAATGCTGGGTAATTTTTAAACATATATTCTTGTGTCTTCTGCTTTACAAAACCTTTAAAATCGGCTTAATTTTGATGAGGACAGATGTTCAAAGTAGCAAACAGGTTAGATCACAGGCCAGACGCCAATTTACTTGGCGGCTGGCCTGGATCAAACCTGGTTGCATATGCATGAAGTGGGTTCCAGCACTATAAGGGTTAACTCATATCCCCATGTGTATTCAAATAACATACATACAGCATTGTTAACACCTTTCTCCATAAAACCATGCCAAGTCTGCGGCCAAACCTTTAACAACCATTGTGACAAAAGAGGATAAAGTGTTCCAAATGAGCAATTTATAATCTTTTTTCATCACAATAATCTTTGCATTATGCCATGAAGAAACTTATTTATCTTATGCTGCTTTATGCCGTCTGCTGCAATTCTCAATTTGGACCAATTTTGAATTTTGAAATTGTGGTTTAATCTATATACTGCTGATTAGTTTCTCTTTCTATGTGTTCTCTAGGATAGTCTTTGGTGATAGAATTCAGCAAAACGGACAAGAAAAACGGACAAGAAAAACGGACAAGCAAAACGGACAATGTTGACAAAACCTGTGTTTACAATCACATATGGATCAAAGCTCTCTGCAAGCATTCATTATAGAGTATTCTTGGTCGAAGCACCTTTTCTAAGCATGGTTACTTATTCATCCTTTTGTAACAATGGCTTCTTCCAATAAAGATACCATTGAGAGAAAGTTCTTGCATTTTTTGTCTAATATTGTTTTAACCCATTACCAAACAATAACAACCTACTTAGTTGCAGACGACTCTGGAAAACATTGTGGGAAAAGGGGAAAGAAAATCACTCTTCACAAGCCATTTCTCCTTTTCCCACAATGTGTCTGCCCTTTCAGATGATTATTTTTCAACATTATCGCATTTTGAAATGTCGTCTGCAAACTCTTTCAATTTGGGACATTCAAACATTTAGCTTTTGGTAAAGCGTTAAATTTAGATCAGTCAAACAATCCCATACTGGGGGGAACAGGTTAAAAAAAGAACATCCAGCCTAGGTGAAAGGTGTAGGAAGAAATAGGAAGTGAAATTAGGACACAAAGTCGTAACGACTTCCCCACTGATGCCATACATATGGAAAACAAGGAGCGCAGGCTGTTTATGCACAATTTACACCTAATACTGGGAATTTTCCCGTCGAAATATGACAAACTGCCTGGATGCAGGCCAAAACTCCCGTACCTTAACCTAATCAGCCTTCACACCTACAACCGAAAAAACACAGCTTTGGTAGATCTTGATACCCCGCTAACTTTTCTCCCCATTAGCAGCGCAAAATTCATCCAGGGCACATACTGAAGGGCATGAACACAACAATGGAAACACCAGGGTAACCACCCATTTACTAAACGACTTGAGGAGAATATTTACGTAAGTCAAAGCTGATGAACATGGATAAAATCTGAATTGAACATACAATATTGCAAAGTGACATGTCTTGGAGACGATTCCAATGATGTGTTACTTTGAATTTTTTCTTGCCTCAATATAACAATAAGAGGGAATGCTGTTAACTTAAGCTCTTTATTTTGGCAAAAAATGTTGAGTAAAACAGTATCCTGAGCTGTAAATTTTAGAATTTAGACTTAGCCATGCAGGGGTTGGTGGGGACAGGGGGTTGCTTAATTTGGTATATTTTAATCTGAAACTTCTTTTCATCTCAATGCTGTCCATGCAACTTGTATCTCAAAGTAAATGTAACATATTATATAATTCACCTTTATCGTCTGCTACTGTACTCATATACGACTGGTTAAAAGTAAATAAAATTGACCCATTCTCATCCCAAGAAAATATGACTGGTCCATATTGAAAGCAACAGCAGATGACAAAATATGTAGATGATAAGAATACATTACATCTATGCAATTGGGTAGTTTCCATTGTGATAACAGGCAAAAATTGCTCATCAAAAGTTAATTAATCAACATGGCAAAGTGATGTATTATGGGGGAAGAGGTTTCATCAACACAACCAAAGATACCAGACTTGATAACACAGCAGACAGCTTTATATATAATTGCAGTCAAGTTCTCCAGAGGTACTTAGGAGTTAAAAATTCCATGGTAATTATTTCCACATACATGGCCGAATTAGATTCTCAAACCATGTTGAAAAATATAACAAAAATCCTTTTATTGCATTTTGAGAAAATTCTCATTTAACACATTTTTTTTCAATCAATCCATCCATTTGAGGGTTCAGGGCAGTTCTATAGTAAGTGCTTCATGTTTATGAAGCACTTACTATAGTATTGCACTGAACCCTCGCATTTCAAAAAAAAAACCTTTGTAGTAAATGTCTGTCTGTTTCAATTAGACCCAATCACAAGACAATCTAACCGGTATTGTTGTATGAGTTATCGATACTGCGATACAAAGGCCTTTTGTTCCAGCTGTACAGTGCTCCTAGATAATAGATTTCAGGTCTAAATAGATGTGTTAGACACTATTTTGACTTTAAGTAGATTAGCCTGACAGAAGATGATCAGATATGTTACACTGCGCCATAATAAAAGGTTCCCTGTTGCAAGTTGAGTTATCCTTCATCGAGGATTTTCTGACCAACCAAAATTGAAAGCAACTGTAGACAGGTGGGGGAATCATGTGACAATGTTTACGTTCTTATTTCTGAAAAAGATGAAATTTATACAAACCTACTATTGCTGATAGCCATAATTGGCATGAGTTGACCATCAACTTTCCGGTATATGATTACCCATGCTTTATAACGCAGTGGACGGGCGCGCATGTCCAAAAAAGTCGGTCTTTCACTGGGATTTGCATATCAATGATTCAATGCAAGATAAAACAAAGTCCTTCACTAAAGTTAAGGCTACACTATCATCTGGCATTAAACCCCTAATTATTCAGGAGTTCAGTACAATACTATAGTTAGTGCTTCATAAACATGAAGCACTAACTATATGTTGTTTTACATTAACCCTTTCCCAACCAATAACAACATTTGACGACTTTGTTGCAGACGACTTTAGAAACATTGTGGGAAAAGGAAAAATTGCCACAAGGTTTTCAGCCCTTTCCGAAGAATATTGTTCAATTTCATCACATTTTGAAATGTCGTCTGCAAACTCTTTCAATTTGGGACAGTCGAAAATGTGTAGTTTGGGAAAGGGTTAAACCCTCAAAATGCATTTTCATTCCTGATAAATACCTTCCAAAGTCCTATTCTTAGATGACAGGTATATCAGAGATGACTCTACATGGAGATATATCAGATGATAGGGGGGTTAACCCTTTCCCAAACAACAAATTCTCGACTGTCCCAATTTGAAAGAGTTTGCAGATGACATTTCAAAATGTGATGAAATTGGAAAATAATCCTCTATGATAGGGTAGAATACATTGTGGGAAAAGGAGAAATTGCTCTGTAAGAGCAATTTCTCCTTTTCCCACAATGTTTTCTTAGGTCGTCTGCAACAAACTGGTCAAATGTTGTTATTGTTTGGGAAAGGGTTAACCTGCTGTCTATTATATCGTAGATGCACCAAGTGTACCTCGGTCCAAATATGCCATATCACGACGGATTATCATTGTGTCAGCGGGTACCCAATTAGTCTCGCATTACAATTATCCAACCATTTTGATCATGAATACTTGTATTATCCAATATAGGCAGAAAGGATTATTTTCAGTTGATGTACTAAAATCAATCTTGTTAACAATAATGATTACAAATTTTTACATCATCATAGTTCTTTTCTAAGTCTACCAAAACATTTGGGAAATTGAGTAGAATCTCTGTACCTCGAAGACCAAGGGACCACATGAAAATCTTTGACATAAAGAGAGTTTGATTTACACATATCTGGAATATAAAAGACAAAGAATGAAGAACAAATAATTTGGGACCCTGTATTTCTTTCGGTGTATAGAGAAGTTTGACAATCAGGAGTTTGAGGTATATTGTACTGTTTTCTAATGATAATGTTTTAAAATGGTCATCTTCTTAAACTCCTTACTTCATAAACTTTTAACTTCATTTTCACACATTTTTATACACTTTCATTATTATAAAGGTCGAGTAAAACAGTATGGGAAGACAAGAGGCAGATTGTAATGTTTCATTTATCAATTTGTCACAAAACAATCATGTAATAGTGTATTAGTGACAAAGAAAATATTAATTTTCAAACTTGATAATTGACAGTTACTTTCGAAATGGACCAATCACAAAAACCCATAATGGAATGGACTAAAACAGTTTAGAATAATGTCATGTATTGGTAATATTTTCTTTGTGACTTGTCCATTCCCAGAGAGATTACATTAATAATAATGGCGATGAGTAATTTTCACACCAATAAAATATTAAATATTCTCCCCTCATACATGCTCCCTTGTGCATTAACCCTTAGAAATAGATCTTTGTGTCGTATGCTTTCCAAAACCTTACATATCTGCTGAATTATGATGAGAAAAGATACTCAGAAAAGCAAACAGGTTAGACACAGGCCAGCTGCCAATTTACTTGTTTGATCTAATCTGTTTGCATTAGCATGAAGTCGGTTCCAGCACTATAAGGTTTAAATGACTTTAAAAACAACATTTTAGTTTTCAACAGTAACTGTAACTTCATTTCTACACAAGAACAGGGATGTCACTTATTCTTTTAACAAGAACCCGCAATGCGACACAAGAATCAAAGGTCTATCATGAGCAATTGACTCATTTAATCAAATTGTTTACAGAGATTGTTGATAGAATGGGTGTTTTGGTTGTAATGTCCCCTGGTAGAATCAGGACTGGGGGTTGATCAACACAATGCTGTCTGAACGTCTGTAATAACATTACATGAGAATCAATAGTTATTGGTGAGACAGTTTGAGTTGTGAGTCACTCAATTTGCATAAATCTCTCTCACAACCCTTTACCAAATGCCAAATTTTCCACTGTCCGAAATTAAAAGTCAAAATGTGATGAAATTAATGAACAATCTTCTGATAGGGCAGAAAACCTTGAGGTCATTTTCATCACATTTTGATTTGTTGTCTGCAACCTCTTTCAATTTTGAACAGTTGGCATTTGGTAAAGGATTAACATATTGAAAGCAACCAAATAGCATCACAAAGATGTAGATTGCTTGCCTTCTTTATATTGTCGGCTGTTACATTGAATTTGAATCAGTCCAAAATTTCCCATTATTATCAGGAAATGGGTTAACCCTTTACCAAACGCCAAATTTTTTACTGTCCTAAATTGAGAGAGTTTGCAGACGAGATTTCAAAATGTGATGAAATTGAAAAACAACCTTCTAATAGGGCAGGAAACATTGAGGGAAAAGGAGAAATTGCTCTTTTAGAGCAATTTCCCCTTTTTCCACATTGTGTTCCAGAGTGGTCTGCAACAAACTGGTCAAGTATCGTAATATCATTTGGTAATGGGTTAACAAGGTAATACTGACAGCTCAGTGCCCTAAAGGACCATAGCCAAACACAAGATATCTGATAAACAATATCCCTCATAACCTAAATCTTTCAGCCAATTACCACATAGAAAAGCCCAGAAACCCTTTCCTATAATTAATTAGAGCGTGGCCTGACTGGGATTCACCTGTACTAGGCTAAAGCTCTGAAGTGTCTTGCTAAATAAACACTTCGATGAAATCTGCAGCACTGGTGGGTCTCAAACCAGGGACCCCCCCCATGTTATAAGTCTACTATCTTAACCCTTTCCCAAATGCCAAATTTTCAACTGTCCTAAATTGAAAGAGTTTGCAGACAACATTTCAAAATGTGATGAAATTAAAAAATAACCTTCTGATAGTGCAGAAAACATTGTGGGAAAAGTAGAAATTGCTTGCCAAGAGCCAATTTCTCCTTTTCCCACGATGTTTTCCAAACTTGTCTGCAACAAATGCCATTTTTGTTTGGTATTGGGTTAACCAATGGGAATCATATTGAGTTATAATGAATGAACAAAATTCATAAATTCAAACGAAACATCAGTAAGAAGCTAAGGGAGGTTTTTTTTTTATCTGATCATAAAAATATGCAAAAAAGGTATGAATCAGATGTACAGCACTTAAATGACTTAATATTCACTACATTTATCTTAGGTTTCAAACACAATGGGGTCGGGACACACGAAACATTGATATATTGCTCGTTCACAAGACTAAATCATACTTTAGCCCCATCATGTTGTATAAAGCCATTTCCCGCAAAACCGTTGGCATCAGGAAGCGATGTCTACATACTGCAATAAAACTGTCTCTCAAACTCTCCGCTTTTTAACCCTTTCCCAAACAACAAATTTTTGACTGTCCCAAATTGAAAGTTTGCAGAAGACATTTCAAAATGTGATGAAATTGGAAAATAACCTTCTGATAGGGCAGAAAACATTGTGGGAAAAGGAAAAATTGCTCGTCACAAGCTATTTCTCCTGTTCCCACAATGTTTTCTAAAGTCGTCTGCAACAAAGTGGTCAAAAATTTGGCGTTTGGTAATGGGTTAAGCAGTATTAGAAAATCAAAGCATTCAATCTTGTTTTGAAGATATGCATCAGAATTGCCTTATCAAGACTTGTTTTCATGAGTGCTACAATATAGTGTTTTAGAGTGCTTTAGGTAGAATATACAGATGGTTCAATGCAAGACTAAAGTAAGTTCTTCATAAACATGAAACACTTACTATGGTCTTGCATTAACCACTTGACATATTCATTTCACATTGATATTACAAGTTCTTGAAACTGATATTCTTGATTCTGTTCCTGGATACATAACCAGTGAACTTGCAACAAATATGGATTAATGAAGAGGTGCCTAAGGGTTTAATAATTTTTCGATTAATGGCTTCCCTGGATCCATCAGTACTAGGCTAGGGCTCCAATGTGTCTTTCGTGAAGAACAACCCCAAGAAACCAAAGGTACCAGTGAAGCTCAAACCAGGGACCTAGAGTTCTATGTCTACCACCATAACCACTGGGCCACACACCACTCTGGGATAAAAATGTAAGATTAACAACATGCCATGGTCAGCAATTGGTACAACCAAGATGGTCGTACTGAAACAATAACTTACTCTATCTGTAGGATACATATTCATCACTATTCAGAGCTTTTGATTCTTTTCAGAAACAATGGACAAAATTGGGACTTGGTGCAAAACATGGTTGGTTATTTTCTGAAATGATGAGGCCCAACACCAACATCATAGGTTGAGGGTTCAGTGCAATACTATAGTAAATGCTTCATAATCATGAAGCACCTACTATAACTACTACTATAATATTGCATTGAACCCTCAATAAGTGATATTCTTTATCATAAAAGACCCATCACCTACTGGCCCAATTCTTAGCAAAGCACCCCACCATACAATAAAGTTGTAGGTCAATGGTGCTGGGTACACCATAAATGTAAAGCAATGACTGTTTGACATATTCAACCAACACCCCCTCAGTAGACTGGGATTTGACATATTCAACCAATACCCCCTCAGTAGATTGGGATTTGACACATTCAACCAACACCCCCTCAGTAGACTGGGATTTGACATATTCAACCAACACCCCCTCAGTAGACTGGGATTTGATATATTCAACCAACACCCCCTCAGTAGACTGGGATTTGACATATTCAACCAACATCCCCCTCAGTAGATTGAGATTTGATATATTCAACCAACACCCCCTCAGTAGACTGGGATTTGACACATTCAACCAACATCCCCCTCAGTAGACTGGGATTTGACATATTCAACCAACACCCCCCTCAGTAGACTGGGATTTGACATATTCTTTGATTGAACATGTAATTATCTTTACCTTCACCTCTATAAATAATCATTTTCTCTGACCACTTTATTGCATCAAAAATGAGTTATGACTGGAGATATTGGGTGATCTATTAACTTATTCCCCAATATTGGAGTTTGTGAATGGATAGCAACAGTAAGTAACAAAAAAAATTATGTTTAAAATATATTTTCTTTGTGGTTTTGGGAAGACACCATTTCGGTAGATACCATTGTTATAAATGGATAAATTGAGTCCAACACATCAAAGGTTTACCACACTGAGGGAACATGGGGCGAATTCAGATGGCCCTGTCAAGACATGAAACTATTTCAACCCTTTACCAAACGCCAAATTTTCGTCTATCCCAAATTGAAAGAGTTTGCAGACGACATTTCAAAATGTGATGAAATTGGAAAATTATCTTCTGATAGGGAAGAAAACATTGTGATAAAAGGATAAATTGCATCACAGGTCAAAACTTTACTACATTGAGGGAGCATGGGAGGGACATATGAAGATTGTGCTATGGAGACAATACCATTTTGAAACAAACCTTTGAATTGTTCCGAATTTCTCGATGTTTTCAACAGTATTTCAGTTACAATACAGCTGTCAGCTTACAAAAACCCAACTCAAAATCCAGTCAGTGTGGCAGGTTACAGAAAACCAGCTTAACCCTTTCCCAAACGCCAAATTTCCAACTGTCCCATATTGAAAGAGCTTGCAGACGACATTTCGAAAGAAATTGGAAAATCATTGTCTGAAAGGGTTGAAAACACTGTGGGAAAGGGAGAAATTGCTTGTTAGAGCGATTACTTCCTTTCCCACAATGTTTCCAGAGTCGTCTCCAACAAAGTGGTTAAATGTCATTATTGTTTGGTAATGGGTTAAAACCAGTCAGTATGAAGGAATACGGAGAACCAAGAGTTTAGAATAGATATTGGCAGTCTGTCAAACTCATCATAGATCTGAACAGACAGCCAGGTCATTATTGATGCTGTTTACCTGCATGGAGTTTTGTGTCTTATCTCTTAAAAACCTATTCTGTTGGTACCATTCTTAACTTTTTTTGTGAGTATATTCTGTTATCCCATATAGTGCTGGAACCGACTTCATGCTTATGCAAACAAGTTAGATCCAGGCCAGCCGCCAATTTAATTGGCGACGGGCGTGTGATCTAACCTGTTTGCTGCTCTGAGTATCTTTCCTCATGAAAATTAAGGAGATATTTGAGGTTTTGGAAAGCAGATGACACAAATATATATTTTTAGAAAATTACCCAGCATTCTAAGGGTTAAATACCTACAATATAGGTTGCAAAAGAGTTTGTCTGTGTATTCAGATGAAAACAGACATGTTTATTGTTGTTTTTATTATCTCAAATTCTGACGTAAAGTTTGCAGGGGGTAACCTATTTTACTGTGTAATCTACCTGGTTTATGTGTAATACAGGTGTATGTATATTGTGCTGTGTTTGTATGGCGTTTAATAATGTGTCAACAATTTTTTGGTTATGTTACGGCCTTCCTGGATCCATCAGTACTAGGCTAGGGCTCTGAAGTGATATTGTGCTTTGAAATATGATTACCATAGTCTGTGATTAAAAACTGGTCTTGGTATCACACCAATGTTTCTATATTGTTCTTTAAAAATAAGTTACTATACTGTGCCATCCATTTATAAAATGTACCTGATCTTTGTCAAGCATTGCTGTATGTATACTTTTCTTTCAGATATGCTTATTTCAGCCTGCCTTCACTCGACATTTTTCACCTATGTCCACAGCGACTGATTCAGTCAAATATGAGATGCTAAGAAAGATTATTCAACAATATTCACCTATAATAGGGGTTTATCGAGCGACTACAATATTTTTGGTTATCTAAAGGCGACAGTTTACTTATTCATGCCTTCGGCATAATGAACAGATAACAGTCCTATTTCAAGAAAAAGCTATGCCACACAGGTCATAATTAGAGGCAAATATTCCCCAAGCTAGCTTTGTTGCTCTTCTAAACCCTGTATTGTGGGCACTTATTAGAATCATCAAGTATTTCTTAAATTTCATGAACATGTTCAAAAACAACTCTTTGTTCATGAACAGCTATTTCATGTTCATGAAGTTAATGAGCACAGTTCTTGAATCCTTCGTAGGGGTCGTGAAATGTAAATCACAACGCAGCTGAAATAGTGTCGGTGCAGGGTAAAAACCAAATAAAACAAAAATGGACCCTCTACAATCAAAAAGTACAACACGCCACCATTAATCATAGTGATGCCTTATATAAAATCTGGAGGTTATTCACCTCAGTAACCCATTCTCTGATATACTTCAAGAGCAAACATTCAAATCATAAAACATTATATTTCTACTGAACCATTCACAGCTTGTGGTTGACAAAGAGTATAAGAATAAACCCATCTTAGCATACAAGATTAGTACAGCACGAGGATTCAGTGCAATACTATAGTAAGTGCTGCACGTATGTGAAGCACTTACTATAGTATTACATTGAACCCTCGGGCAATGCCAGCATTGTTGTTGGCATCTTTCAGTCTTAAACACTATGGATTAGTGTCGCAAGAGGATAAGCATTGAGCATATCATAATGCAACTAGGATTATCAATTGATTGATAAATCAATTAATAAATAAACTAATCAACTAATTAATTGGATAAAAGATTGATTGAATTTCAACGTTTGAAAGATATAAACAGTTTCAGTCTGTATCAAGACCTAGAAATCGTGCCCAGAAACTCAAGAGACACATGCAAGTTAAGCTTTACCACAATTAATCTACAGGATTAACCGTTAAAACTGACTTATTGAGTGGATTAACAGAGAATTCTTAATCTACACCAATAATCCAATTATATCACTTTCACAAATATAACTGTAAACGAAGTACAAATAAATGTACATCCATTGGTAAAAGGTTTTTTTATTCACACAATGTGATCTGATCTAAGGATTTCTTATTCCCAAAATGCTATCTGACTGATGAACTGTATTGTGAAGGTGCAAAACTATAGTAAGTCCTTCCCAAAAAGTCTTGCACAGAATCCATGATTAACCCATTACCAAACAATAATGACATTTGACCAGTTTGTTGAAGATGACTCTGGAAAACATTGTGGGAAAAGGAAGAATTGCTCTTATCGAGTAATTTCTTCTTTTCCCACAGTGTTTTCTTCCCAATCAGAAGATTATTTTCCAATTTGATCACATTTTGAGATGGTAGTTTGTAAACTCTTTCAAATTGGGACAGTCGAAAATTTGGCGCTTGGTAAAGGGTTAAAACTTGTACAGAGCAAAGCTAGAGAAAGATGGAAATCAGATCAGAGAAATAAGATGTAAAATTCCAGTCCAATCAAGATGAGATTGAAACAGTAACAAGTCTGAACATCAATCAGGCTTTAGAGTGAACCGTATACCAAACAATAACGACATTTGAACAGTCTGTTGCAGACAACTCTGGAAAACAGTGTGCGAAAAACTCGCAACAAGCAATATCTCCTTTTCACACAATGTTTCCTGTCCTATCAGAAGAATGTTTTTAAATTCCATCACATATTGAAATGTCGTCTGCAAACTCTTTCAATTTGGGACAATCAAAGTTTTGGCGTTTGGGAAAGGGTTAAACTGACAGAGACAACGATATATCCTCAGCTTATTGATTCCTCACAACAAATGGACAATAGTCGACTTAACCCTTAGAATGCTGGGTAATTTTCTTAATATTAATATTTGTGTTGTCTTCTTTCCAATACCTTAACCCTATAGCACTCAATACGTCTATATCGTTTCTTTTGCCCCTTCTTCAGTCGACCAAGATCGACATTTTACTATTTTCTGACATCGATACTTTGGTCGATATATGATATTCAATCAAACCTGTTAAAATTCTCTTAGATATCACAATTAAATATTTTGTTTTTTTTACAAAAATGTAAGCTATGATGGTATTTTTATCAAGTATTAGTTAAACTAAGAAATTACCTTACATAATATTGCATAAATTCCCCATTTAAACAGCGAATAACTAATAAAATTTTCCATAAAATTTCCACGTTGCTAGGGCGCTCTATGCCTCTTCCTAAAGTACCATTTAACTCTCTTTTAAATCAACAGTTTTCTCCCAGTTTAAAAAATTTACTACACACTTTGTCGGCATAGTTGACCAAGGTTTATCTAGCATCTTTTATCGATTAAAATATACACCACTCTCAGCGGGTGATTTATGACTCTGATAAAATCCTTTGTGTAAACACTGACCCAGTAAGTGCAATTCTTGTCATAAGTGTTTGCAGCACGTGTCAAACTAGTTTTCACTAGTTTTCCTGTATATACTTACTCGTAAATTAGAGGGTTGAATTAGCAACAAATTTAACCCTTGCTCCCATGGCATTTATAACTGTGAAAACTTATACTTTTTTTTATTGTTTTACAAGCCCAATCAAGCACCGCCTCTGCCCATATTTCACACACATTTTCTGGTTTGCTTTGTCTTAATCTAGCGATGAATAAAACAATAAAATGTCCAATTTCATGAATCAAGATAGTGCATTTGTTGTGACCATACTTTTTTTTGTTTGAATTTTCATTTTATTGACAGTATGGACTTGAAATAGACCCCAGGATGAACTTCAATTGTACTTTTAACAGTTTCAATTAAGAAGCTATTGTGGCAAATTGATTAACTGCTGATTGGGAGCAATTTATCTTTTTATCACAGTTGTCCCTTAACGTTTCCTGTGACAGACACTGTTATGTAGTTAAGAGAAAAAACATTTAAAATGTACTCATAATGAGCTTGAATATTCCTGTAACTACTTTGTGTTTTATGGAATCAATGTGGCATTTAAATACCTTTTTAGATATATCTGGATATTTCAACAATCTTCTCATAATAAGCTTTAATATTTACCTTTGCAAGATTGAAATATGAACTCATAAAATCTATATCTTAAATTTTATCTTATTATATAAACTATATAAAAATGAAATTTTCTAATGAATGACATTTATTTTAACCTTTTTTTCATTCTTCCCTTTTAATAGGCAGGCTATCGTAATTAAATATTACCATGCATCCATTTGAAATTTTAATAAATAAAAAAAAGACAATTCATCTACCTTCATATTAAAAAAAAAATTGCTCAAATGCAATAATTAATGCGAAAGATATTAGCATTTGTATAAATACCCCCTTTTTTTCTTTTAAAAAAACAAATATTGGTAAATTGTCTGAGGATAGGGCAAAGCAAAACCCAATATTGGATAAGTAGATACAGGCTTATCAGCTAAAGGTGCCTGAGTGCTATAGGGTTAAATATCTTCTAAACTTTGTTGAGGAAAAATACTCAGAGTAGCAAACAGGTTAGATCACAGGCCAGACGCCTATTTACTTGGCGGCTGTCCTGTGATCTTACCTGTTTGCATAAGCATGAAATCGGTTCCAGCACTAAAATGGTTTAAAAACCATCAGGCACTAATGAAGAAAACAAACATCAATATGGCTTTATTTACTTATCTTATTTTTTTGTATATTGAATATCAAGGGTTCAATGCAAGACTATAGTAAGTGCTTTATAAACATGAAGCACTTACTATAGTATTGCATTGAACCCTCAATATATAGCCTAGGTCAAGATAACATTGTGACAAAAGGAGATTTCCTTATTTGAGAACATTTCTTTCTCAGCCACAACGCTTTCAAAATGCCTACTTCAAGACTAATTTTAGAACATTTCTCATTCAGCCAGAATGCTTTCAAAATGGCTACTTCAATATGGCAGTTGTTGTTATGGAGTCAGTAAACAGTAAATCACAAACAACACCATGATAGGTTTTGCAGACCATTGGACAAGGATAATTGTTTGTCATTGATTCTTGTTCAACAATTGTCTATTCCAATTTGTCTTGCAGTATGAAGTACCATTAACTCATTGTGACCTTCAGACAAGTCAATCTTCCGATACCTTAACCCTTTACCAAACAATAACGACAGTTCACCAGTTTGGTGCAGACGACTCTGGATAACATTGTGGGACGTCATCACGAGCAATTTCTCCCTTTCCCACAATGTTTTCTACCCTATCAGTAACTATGTTTCCAATTTCACCACATTTTAAAATGTGTCTTCAAACTCTTTCAATCAGGACCAGCCAAAAATTTGGCGTTTGGTAAAGGGTTAAAGGTGCTTGTTCACAGAAGAGAGAATTTGAAGGTCAAAATAAAATATCGTTGAGACAATACAGGTTTGGTATTTTTGTTTGATATATAATTAAAAGTAGCTTTTGAAAACATAATCAATTCAGAAATCATCCATGTATCAAAGTATGTACATTTTATATGTGTTAGATCACAAAAGCAATGGCATGCTTTTGAATTGAAATACATGTTCATCTTATTAATTGTATAATCTTTTAAAGAATTAGAAATTATCTTATTTTGATTCAATTGACAACTTTTCTGTGCATATCATTTAACAGTACAGATGTTGTGCAGTTTGAAAGAAATTAATTTTCAGCTTCCAAATTTCCTCACATCTGTGAACAAATCACCTTGAAAGATGGTAACATATTAACATAGAATAAAACCAAAGCAAAAATTGTAAAAAAAATTTGGTAACTGTATGTTGTATAATATATACAGCAAATTGAAGTGATTTCTATATATTGGTATAATTTTTTTTTTTTTTTTTTTTTATAAGTCTTCTGTATCTGGTACCTTTCCCAAGAGTACAAACAACTTGATAGCAAAGGTTGAATATTCATCTGTGGATCTAATTTTTTGCTGTGCCTTTTCTATTTGTTGCCTTGAGTTATGGGCAGAATTACCAAAACCTTTTAACTTTGCGAGAAAATTGGAGAAATTCCTGGCCTTTTGGACAAACAACTAGAATTAAAGCTTCCCTCCATGCATGATTCAAACATTCTTTAATATATATCCGAATAACAGAATATAGAATTTATCGAAGCCAAACAAGACCCAAAATCAAGAGAAAGTACAATTCAGGTCTCACTATTATGAGAGATAATCAATTCGAATCAATTTTCCTTCGGTCAGAGTAAATCTAAAAGAGACCACCAGCATCTCCATGCACCATGTATCGTTTGAATAAGGGTTTGTAAGATCCAAGAAATGACTGCCCTAAGGGAGGGACTAAGTGCTTGTCAATTCCAATATATATGGACTCGACAGCACCAATAGAGATCCCATAATATCAAATTTTACTTGTCTGATAGGAGATTGATTCACAGCGGCTTCGCATTTTTATAATTTCAAACAAGGTTTTATAAATCAAAGATTGGCTCAAATATTGCACTCTTTGCTTGTTTATTGTAGTACAAATAAAGATGAAACATCATCCAATGAAATCCTGACACCTTCATGCAATTCCTCCTTTTCCCACAATGTTTTCCAGAGTAGTCTGCAACAAACAGGTCAAATATCATTGTTGTTCTGTAATGGGATAAAGCAGCTGCTGATCAAGAACGAGTCTACTTGTGTTAAGCAACAACCCTTTGAAGCAGCCAACCTGCTTAAACAACCATTCAAGTCCAATTGTTGGATTTAAGCAGCCAACCTGTCATAAGCAAAGACCTAATAAACATGTTTATTAGGTCTTTGGTCATAAGTCATTCTTTCTCAGTTCCTTAAGCTGGTTTTCTAACATTAGTCATCTGCAACTAAGTGGCTAAATGTCGTTTTTGTTTGGTAATTGGATAAAGCAGCCGCTGGTCAGCATCAAGTCATACATAATGTACGAGTGTAAAGGGACGGGCTGTTCAAGAGCTTGTCAATGCTAATTTACATGGGAGCTACATGACAGATAAATGTGTCGGGCATGGTTTATTAATCAGATAGTACCTCGTAGCTGCCTCACCAGTCAGTATGTATGGGTACCAGTATAACGGATAAAACACCCATAACTCCATTACCAACTTCTCCGAACATATTCGAAACACCAAGGATATCCAATATATAGAACTCTCTCCCTGTGTCCCAACAATAAACCCTTTTGTTGAGGCATTGTCTGGATATTTCTTGGTGGATAATCAATTGCTCAGCCAATCTGGCCATCTTCGGGAAGGATATTAACAACATCCCACACTTCCTTGTCTTTAACTTCATGCATAACTTCAACATCGTGGAGAACAGTGGTCCATTGATAGAGCATCGCCCACGAGACACAATGGTCGTAGGTTCGAATCCCATAAGTAGCAGGATTTGCCTAATGCGCCTTCATTAATCAGTATGAGCACTGGTTAAGTATCCAGGAAGCAGAATCAAGAGTGATTAATCTAACTAGTAAGGACATGTTTTGCAATCTGATGTAAAATGAATAAGATTCAATAAACAACTTCATGCAAACAGGCTTTTCATACATGCTGAAGAGAGCCAAAGATACCATTGTGATGAAGTATTTCCTGATTTCTCCACTTTACAAAATGGTGTCTATTGAATATCACAATATAGAATGTGACATTTCTCATAAATTCTAATTGCAAATCAGGCTATCGCTCTTGAAATCAATACGTCAAAGGCCCAGAATAATCCAAATTGGATTAACCCTTTCCCAAACAATAACAACATTTGACCACTTTGTTGCAATTGACTTTAGAAAACATTGAACCTTTTCCCACAATGTTTTCTGGCCTATCAGAAGATTATTTTCCAATTTCATCACATTTTGAAATGTCGTCTGCAAACTCTTTCAAATTGGGACAGAAAATTTGTTGTTTGGGAAAGGGTTGAGGCAAAAAGTAAGATTTGTAGACACATGGAAGTGTTATGTACAAACTGTAACACAGAGAGTTCTTGAATTTTCAAAGTCAGGCCAGCTTGCTAAAATCATTCTATAAAAAAGAACAATTTGATTTCTAAGATGTAACTGATACATCAAACATGAAAAAATAGTTTACAGTTCAACAGAATTATTTTCAGGGTATTTGACGTAAATCTAACATAATCAGTTTTACAAAACCAACCTGGCTTTGTGTGCAAGTCCAGTTTAAGAGCCTTATGTTTCCTCTGCAGTAAATTTCGAGGGTTTGGTGCAATACTATAGTAAGTGCTTCATGTTTATGAAGCACTTACTATACTCTTGCACTGAACCCTTGTAATGCAATATGATGAGCAGCCTATGCACATTAAGTTAAACGCCATAACATATTTTTCACATTTACAAACTATAATCATACCGATATTGACAGTTAAGGAACATCTGCTCCATTTTTTTTCTGGGAGGAGGGGAAGGTTTATCTACAGATATACACCATATTATTCAAGGTGCTGATATGTAGTGCTTTTGGCAGACGGCACTGGGGCTCGTCTTTCGCTAAAACCCGAAAACCATTTCACAGACTTTCCCAACACATGCCAACTCTGACTTGGAAACTGTAACCTTAATCTTCCCGAATTTAGCGTTTTTTTGTATCCCATGTACATTTTTTGTGCCTTTATCTAGCATCACGATTTCACTCTCAAATTCGTACACCTATCAAACAATGAAGAGGAAAAAAAACACATCATATCCTTTCTTTCCTCCATGTATGTTGATAATAAGATACAATGCCAGGAAAATCCCAAACTTGAAATCTGTTCTATAATTACAGCAGTTGATGACAATTGTTTGCGGTTTACATTTAAACGAAATGAATTTAAGTGCCGTTATCTGACGAATTACAATAGAGATTTGAAGAAATTTGATATTGGCTGTAAACTATTGTGACAAAAGGTTAAATTGCTCCTTATGAGCAGTTCATCCTAATGTCACAAAGGTTTCTAAGATATTCAAGTGAGGTATTATAGGGTATTGGGTAAACTAAACTCATATCTGACTCTGCAAGTTAAGACTTGCTCAATGGCTACTATTATCAGTTAAACCAGCAACATTTTCTAACTGAAAAAAAAATTATACAAAAGAAAAGAGGACACTTACTATCGAACTTTTTTGTTCTCGACACAAACGTTGACTTCATGAACTTGAAAGCATCTTTGGTAATATTTCCATACTGTTTCGTACTGAGTGACTTTAACTGGCTTTCCATGCTGGGGGTACAGCATGTCTTATTCTGTGGACAGATCTCCAACTGGTTCCCTGTAAATAAAGAGAAATACATTATAAATATTGGTTCCCTGTAATACATATGGTGGATGGCAATCTTGTGTCAAATCATTCTTAGGATTTGCTTTGTTGGGATTTACATTCTATCTAAGGCAGAAAGCATTATGGGAAAAGAAGAAATTACTCTTAACGAGCATTTTCTCCTTTTCCCATTATGTTTTCCAGAGTCGTCTGCAACAAACTGGTCAAATTTCATTATTGTTTGGTAATGGGTTTAAGTGTAAAGCTCTAAACGAGCAATTCCTCCTTTTCTCACAATGTTTTCCAGAGTCGTCTGCAACAAACTGGTCAAATTTCATTATTGTTTGGTAATGGGTTTAAGTGTAAAGCTCTAAACGAGCAATTCCTCCTTTTCTCACAATGTTTTCTAGAGTCGCCTGCAACACAGATGTCAAATGTCTTTATTGTTTGGTAACAGGTTAAAGTGTAAAGCTAGCTGTGTGATTTGTCCTTGTGAATGTCCGCTTCATGGCCGTAAGATACAATGGGGTGACAGAGCTGTTGGTCTGACAGTTTTAGTGGCCGTTTACAGCCCATTTGTTGATAAATGCCCCGTTAGTCAAACTCACACACCCTCCCCACCCTTAACCCTTTACCAAACACCAAATGTTCGACTGTCCCAAATTGAAAGAGTTTGCAGACGACATTTCAAAATGATGAAATTGAAAAATAATCTTCCGATAGGCCAGAAAACATTGTGGGAAAAGGAGAAATTCCTCTTTAGGAGCAATTTCTCCTTTTTAAAGAGCAATTTCTCCTTTTCAAACAATGTTTTCCAGAGATGTCTGCAAGACACTGGTTAAATTTCATAATTGTTTGGTAATAGGTTAAAACATGAGTATAGATGCATGCTGATAAGAAATGCTAGCACTGATAATTTTCTGAAGTACCAAAATAAAGAGACTTGCATTACAGCAATGAAACTAGAAATAACAGCCATGTATCCTTTCCTCGCAATAATCTCAAATATTCTGTAATGTCTGTAATGGACCTGTTCCTTGCAGGGCTGATAGGGAAGTGGTTTATGTAATAAACATATTAAAAAACTTTTCCCCATCTGATTATCATGCCGAGATGTAGCAGACTTCAAGTTATCGAGAAAACTTCTGGATCCATCAACATTTTTAAGTTTTATACTCGGCAAAAACTCACATAAATCGTGAAAATATCAAACCAGATTCCCGTGATAAGGAAAGATTTTTGAAATATTTCCACCCCAGCTAACCATTAGGCCTCATAATGAAGTTATAAGAGGTTAACCCTTTTCCAAACAATTACCACATTTAACCACTTTGTTGCAGACCACTGTAGAAAACATTGTGGGAAAAGGAGAAATTGCTCATAACAAGCCATTTCTCCTTTTCCCACAATGTTTTCTGCCCACCGGAAGATTATTTTCCAATTTCATCACATTTTGAAATTAACTTTGCAAGCTATTTCAATTTGGGACCGTCAAAAGTTTGGCTATTGGTTAAGGGTTAAGCCTAGTTTCTTTGTCTTTAATTCTACAAAATGTTTGGACTTGAATTTTGGTTTCAATGACATGCATCTAGTAAATCAGTAATTATTCAACCAATTTCTTGTTTTGTCACTATCTCTTCTACAGACATTAATTCAAAAACCTAGTTCACAAATCCTATTTTGTTGGTACAGATTATTATCGTCTCATTGAGATATTCAGTACCTATCTTATCTTCACCTCTGCTTTGTTGCACAATGTTTTCATTTAGCATAAATGATCGAAACCAAAAATATGTATTAATGGCACTCAATCGAAACCATCTACTTCAGATAATTGTGAAGATACCTACACCATAGTTTGGCATTTAACCCTTTACCAAATGCCAAATTTTCAAATGTCCCAAATTGAAAGAGTTTGCAGACTACATTTCAAAATGTAAGGCTAAGTTGGTCTTTTAGAGAGGAAAAAAAGAGGGTCTCAGGCCTTTGAAGGTATCAGACTACATCACAGGTCAAAGCAAATACACAGCATTTCCTTTGGCATTCATTACATTTTAAAACCGGTCACGACACTTCTATTTCAAATAGGCTGGAATGTACATGTCAAAAGTTTTGATTTTTAATGAAAAAGATTTACAGCTTCATTAAACTCCCCCACATCAATGATGGCCGACCAACCGGCAACCTTTCTCCAATTTGTACAGAAGTTTGTGACATGTTGGGTTTGAATGTGTATCCACAATTGTAGAAAGCAGATGAGAAAATCTTGCTTTATCAGGACAAACTTATTGATAAGTACACGGTGAAACAAGAGGTGGAATTATTTGTAACAAGAAATTTCTTCTTTTAATCAAAGGGAAAACTGCTTACAACCAGAATTTTCTTGTTTTAGACACTCATTATGGATATTATCAGTGGGTCAGGGTCAAAGGTTAACCATTTACCAAACGCCAAATTTTCGACTGTCCCAAGTTGAAAGAGTTTGCAGACGACATTTCAAAATTTGATGAAATTTGAAAATGATTTTCTGATAGAGTAGAAAACATTGTGGGAAAAGGAGAAATTGCTCGTTATGAGCAATTTTTTCTTTTCCCACCATGTTTTACAGTAGTCAGCAACAAACTTGTCAAATGCTGTTATTTGCTTGGTAATGGGTGAAACAGTTAGTTATCATGCCTCATGTTTGCCAAGAGAACAAAATAGTTCAGATCAGCTTCCATAAAGACATATATGTATGATATGATCAGTCAACGTAAACACAGATCAACGGTCTAATCTTGGTTTATATCATTTCTAATCATGTGCTGACTTCTGTACTCATGTATTTTTATCATCAACTTCATCTCTCCCTTCAGCAGGTGTTTTATAAATTATCAGCCGATAATCAAACGGGACTGGCTAAAGGGTAACTGACCAAACTCATTTAAAGTTTCTTTGTGAGGCAGTATGGCCTGCAGTGGACATCACAGCATGTGTAGCGCACGGTCAATTTCACTGCGGTCAAATTTGTTCAATATCTGGAATGTAAATGATGGGGCCCATACTCCCACCACACAGGGTATAGGAACCCTTCACACTCACATACCACTGCACTCGCACACACGCTTTAACCATTTACCAAACAGCAAATTTTCGACTATTCCAAATTGAAAGTTTGCAGACGGCATTTCAAAATGTGCTGAAATTGGAAAATAATCTTCTGATAGGGCAGAAACCATTGTGGGAAAAGGAGCAATTGCTCTTAGCGAGCAATTTCTCCTTTTCGCACACTGTTTTCCAGAGGCGTCTGCAACAAACTGGTCCAATGTCATTATTGTTTGGTATTGGGTTAACACTTTTAGTGCTGGAAGCGACTTCATTCATATGCAATCAGGTCAGATCCAGGCCATTCACCAAGTAAATTGGCTGGCCTGTGATCTAACCTATTTGCTACTCTGGGTATCTTTCCTCAACATAATTAAGCAGATAATAAAGGTTTTCTTTAGTGTCCTTTGGCAAGTCACCTCAGAGCAATACCCTCCCAAAGTTGAATCTCAAGAACAACATAATATAACTGAAAGATTAGCTTGTCGATTTATAACAGAGTGATCCCACCGGCTCCACTTGTTCCATGGGAGGGTCCTTTGGCAAGCCACCTCAGAGCCATAGCTCAAGAAACTTTTAAAACTTAAGGATTGTTGACTGTGTTAAACCTCATACAACAACAAACTTTAGATGGAAGGTCATACAGAGTAAATGAAGAATGTTACAAAACATCCCTACAGATTGAAGGTGATAACATGTTGCTATCAAGATAAACCTGTTCACAAGTAAAGTAGTATAAATAACAAACAAAAGTCAACATTACAGATAGCCGTAACTGATTAGCAGCGTTCACAAGGAGAAAGATATTCTCAGATTATAATACAGTAGGTGAAAAGCCTCTTGTCTTTGTTAATTGTTTGTTTGTTTATTGGTTTTTTATTTTCAGTGCCCCAAAACATTTTTTTCTTGTATGTCAATGCCCTGATTATCATGAATAAAGGAAGACCTCGAGCTTACCATTGGCATGATTCTCTCGGTCTCGTATAAATCAATGGACATGCATACATTTGAAGGTCATTACTTTATTGAGGGTTTTGACTTAGAGCATTTGCTTTGTATTTTCATTATCATACAATGGCAAGGGTTCAGAGCAATACTATAAATTTGTGAAAAACTTGCTATAGTCTTGCATTGAACCCTAGACATGGCGTATCTTAGAGGTATGTAAACCCATTAGATACTGCATGTTACATACAGATTGGACCAAATTGATGTTAAAATTTCAATGAATTGGTACATGGTCACCAATTCTTTGAATTGCAGAAGCTTAAGCCTCATTCAATATAACTTTTAAACTTCAACTCAAGGGTTAAATGCAAAACTATAGTTAGTGCTTTAGAAACATGAAGCACTGAACCTTTTAGTTTACTGATGTTGGTTAAATTTGTCTGTATGATGGTAAGCCAAAGGGTTCAGGGTTCAAACATTAAACCTTTCCTAATTGGTGACACTTCAGCAGGGCCCAATTATCACAGTCAGGGGACCAGGGGGGCTGGGGTTCAATATCCCAATAGTTCAATCATTCTACACTCTCCCCCATTGTTGAAACTGAGTCAGTAAATTTGTTATCGTTTGGAAACCAATATGTCAATTATGAAAATCACATCTTTCATTATGTATAGACTTTGAATTGGGATCAAAAGTAAATTTGGACTTTCTTAGACGTCATGTTTTTACCATACTGTCAATGGCTTTCAACAGTTCAAAACAAAGTGAAATGTCATCTGTTCCTTCAATCAGTTTGCAGCCTCTTTCAATTAACCCCTTACCAAACGCAAAATTTTCCACTGTCCCAATTTGAAAGAGCTTGCAAACGGCATTTCAAAATATGATGAAAATGAAAAATAATCTTCTGATAGAGAGGAAAACAGTGTGGGAAAATGATAAATTGCTCATAACAAGCAATTTATCCTTTTCCCACACAGTTTGCCAGAGTCATCTGCAACAAACTGGTTAAATGTCGTTATTGTTTGCTAATGGGTTAAATAAATTGGGACTTTAACAGTAATTTTTTCACCATATTGTCCATCAATGGCTTTCAACTATTCAAAACAAAGTGAAATATCATCTGTTCTTTCAATCAGTTTAGAGTCAGCACAACCATCTCCTTCAATTATAGGCAAGCTAAATGGGAAAGCAATTCTCCAGCATTACCATATTTGGTCATAACGATTAATTAACAATGATGCATGATTCTCTGTTGACTCCATTTACAGAGTTAGATTAAAATCAATACAAACCGATATTTTTAAATTTTAGCTGAGAAGTTACCTAGATCATTTGCACAGGTTCTCTATATGCATCCTGGTTTTCCCTATTTCCCTATAAAGTGTCAAAAACATTCATCTAAAGAGTACAAAACGGATAAATAAGCATTTCAATAATTCTTACCAACACTAAACAGATAGTTTGCTTTAATGAAGAAAGTTTATCTTTTGTCAAGATCATTTGCTATCGTCGTGTATTGTTACATTGCTGACATATAAAAAATGTCTGTATGAGAAGTTGAGAACAAGGATTAATGTTTTAACCCTTTCCCAAACAATAAATTTGACGACTTTGTTGCAGACGACTTTAGAAATTATTGTAGGATAAGGAGACGAGCAATTTCTCCTTTTCCCTAAAGCTTTTCTGCTCTTTCTGATGAATATTGTTAAATTTCATCACATTTTGAAAATGTCGTCTGCAAACACTTTCAATCTGGTACAGTCGAAAATTCGTTGTTTGGGAAAGGGTTAAGGTTGGAAACCAGGGTACCAGATTAATGTGCCATCTTCATTCATATGAGGGGAAAGTATATAAGCAGCTAAAGCCATAAAACTTGAAACTGTGCATCTGCTAGACAAAAAGCACATAAAGCTGTGTGATTCATCATGTGAAGTCAAACCCCTGGAATCTTTACATGTAGCCTGCCTACTCATATACTGATGATTTTTACCACAGACTTCCTCAGCTCCTCCATCAAATTTCAAACTATTCATACGTCAAGGATTCAGTGCAATACTTTTGTAAGTGCTTCTCATCTCTGAAAGGCTTACTACATACATGAAATGAATAGCCGTTACTAAGATGAGGTAAAGGTTGACAAACATTGAACATTTCATAATCGTTTAACAATGTTCATCTTATACTTCATTCTACATTGAACATTTAACAATGTTCATCTTATAACTTCATTCTACATTGAACATTTAACAATTATTTAACGATGTTAATCTTATATTTCTTTCTAAAAGTCTTTATTCAAAGGCAATCAGAAATCATATTCACTTCATGGTAAACAGCTCTTTGTTCTGTGAATCCATTTCCTTCACAGTGAAAAAGGAAATGTGGTTCACGGAAGTGCACTTTTGCCATCTGCTAATGTTAAAGAAAAGCGCAATAAAGCAATTGTAATAGTTTTAACATACTGACATGTAAAACAAACTTTCATCACATCTAAAACCTAAACCACAAGGTTTATAATTTTTTCACAGAGCTTGATTCAAGGGTTCAATGCAAGACTATAGTAAGTGCTTCACATTTGAGAAGCACTTACTATAGTCTTGCATTAACCCTTTTCCAAACAATAGTGACATTTGACTACTTTATTGCAGACAACTTTAGAAAACATTGTGGGAAAAGGAGAAATTGCTCGTAACGAGCAATTTTTCCTTTTCCAACAAGGTTTTCTGCTCTATCTGAAGAATGTTTTCACATTTCACATTTCATCACATTTTGAAATGTCGTCTGCAAACCCTTTCAATTTGGGACAGTCAAAAATGTTTTGTTTGGGAAAGGGTTAAACCCTTAAATTGATACTCTCTACATGCATTGGAATAGGAATGGACAAAATTTAATATCGCGCTCAGGGTTTTGTACGGAATGCCGATTTATAAATGGGTTGGATTTACTTGAAAGTTAACAGGCCATATGAGGTCATTTCTTATCTACTCGGGGTAAAAAAAATATCACAATCCCCGATAAACTGACAGATATTCAAACATGGCCATTCAACTGCTATAGAATGGGGTTTGAATTATAACCCTTACTTCCAAAACCTTTTCTCTAATAAAAACAAGCTCCTAAGCATTAAAATTCTTAAGATAAGATGGTGGAACAAAGGCGGTGCATGAAGCTGTTGAACCTATTACCAAACAATAACGATATTTGACAACTTTGTTTCAGACGATCATGGAAAACATTGTGGAAAAAGGAGATCTTGCTCTTAACGAGCAATTCCTCCTTTTCCCACAATGTTTTCTGCACTACCAGAAGATTGTTTTCCAATTTCATCACATTTTGAAATGTCGTCTGCAAACTCTTTCAATTTGGGACAGTCTATTTTGAGGTGATGTGATGTGATGTGATGAAATTGAAAAATAATCTTCTGAAAGGGCAGAAAACATTTAGGGAAAAGGAGAAATTGCTCGTCACAAGCAATTTCTCCTTTTCCCACATTGTTTTCAAGAGTCGTCGGCAACAAACTTGTCAAATGCTGTTATTGTTTGGTATGAGTTAAACAAAGCTATGCACTGCAATGATGCTCAAATGTATCCATCACACATTTACCACAGGCATGCATCGAGGAGTCTGAACATTGAGATAAGAATAGAACTTTATTTCCTCTCTTAAAGGCTTGCTACATAAAACTTTACAGCTTAACCATGTCAATAAACTCAAAAGCCCTTGAGAATCAACAAACCAACATTCTAACAGCTGCATCAGTAGAGCTGCACATACGTCATGGTTACTGTTGTATGAAACTCTGTTATCCCTTTCCCAAACAACACATTGTGACTGTCCTAAATTGAAAGAGTTTGCAGACAACATTTCAAAAGGTGATGAAATTAAAAAATAATCTTGTGATAGGGCAGAAAACACCGTAGGAAAAGGAAAAATTGCTCGTTACAAGCAATTTCTCCGTTTACCACAATGTTTTTTAAAGTTGTCTGCAACAAAGTGGTCAAATGTCATTATTGTTTGGGAAAGGGTTAATCATAGAATGCTTGGTAATTTTCTTAAATAGATTTTTATGTTGTCTGCTTTCCATAACCTTAAATGTTTGCTTAATTTTGTTGAGGAAAGATGCTCAGAGCAGCAAACAGGTTAGATCACAGGCCAGCCACCAATTTAATTGGTGGCTAGCCTGGATCTAACCTGTTTGCATTTTAAGCATTAAGTCACCAATTTAATTAGTGGCTAGCCTGGATCTTACCTGTTTGCATTTTAAGCAAGAAGTTGGTTCCAGCACTTTAAGGGTTAACGCAGCCCAATTTTTCATTTATCCCAATGCTTTATTCCAAAACTATATTATGGTGTATCATGCATTGTTCATTCTCTAAAACACTCTAAAGTATATTAACTCATTCTATTACATGGAAAATTCTTTTATTGCCTGATCTGAAAGCAACAGCAGATATCGTTAAAAAGAAAAAAAAAAGAACGAAAGAACCTTTTCTTTATTATGTTGTGTAGCATCATTTTGTACAAATGGTTTCTTAAATTCATACTTCAAGAGTATCAAATGAAATTTAAAATGACATTGATTTAGCTACTCTCAAAGAAGTAAGCTGTAGCTTTCAATCTTTTTTCAACAATCCAAATATTTTACTTAAAAAGAAATGCCTTATTAATAATTTCAAGCCCCATTTTCTCATATCATGACAAATATCGATTCATTTCTATTTTTGAAGCCCTTGAAAGCACTTTGTAAAAGGAATACAAACTCAGTCTGTTTTTTTGTATGTTTGTTTTTTTTAAAAAAAATAAAAAGATAACCCTTCATAAAATTGAATAATGTATCAAAATTTAATGTATCCCCATATTCTATTGGTCTGCATTAAACCATACTGTCAAAAACCAACAGAACTTCACTCATCAAAATGTAGATTTGTTTGTTTGTATGAGGTTAAACACATGTCAACAATTTGTCGGTTTTATTCCAGCTTTCCTGGATTCACCATTTCTAAACTCTGAAGTGTCTGTCCAAAGGAAACCCAAACGAAAGCAGAGATACCTGTGGGGCTTGAATCAACCACAGTTCTTAAACTGCCAACTAAACCACTTGGCAAGGTTGGACCCTTATAAAATTAAAACATAAGTTAGCAAATTGAGGGTTCATTGGAAGACTATGATGACTTCTTGACGAAAGTGTAGGACTTACTTTAACCCTTTCCCAAACACCAAATCTTCGACAGTCCCAAATTCAAAGAGTTTGCAGACAACATTTTAAAATATGATGAAATTGAAATAATCTTATGACAGTGCAGAAAACATTGTGGGAAAAGGAGAAATTGCTCGTATAGAGCAATTTCTCCTTTACCCACAATATTTTCCAGAGTCGTCTGCAGCAAACTGGTCAAATGCCGTCATTGTTTGGTAATATGGTAATAGACTTATTCTGCTGCAGACTGGATGCACATTCTTCATCCTTTCCCCCAATTACAAACCAAAGCATTCACATCTTTAATACGCTAACAGCATTGAATAAAATAACACTTTCGTTGTAGTAAAAGAAAATATGGTCATAAATGGTAATTGTCCTTATGTATTAATACTTTAAAAGCATTTATTTGGTTTTTTAGGTGGGATTTAAAAGGAATTTCAATGCTTCTATATTAATTGTCTGTAATATCCCCCCTGTTAATGGCTCCAAATGAAAGAGAGAGATAATGCCTATTTAATGACTAGTCCTCCCTTAGATGAGGGGGTCTGGTAGATTTTGAACAAGTGCATTTGCGGTCAAGCCTCCCTCAACCCATCATCCCAACATATTTCCTTCTGTTTCAGGTAATCCTTTCCCAAACAACAAATTTTCGACTGTCCCAAATTGAAAGAGTTTGCAGACGACATTTCAAAATATGATGAAATTGAACAATATTCTTCAGAAAGAGCAGAAAACCTTGTGGGAAAAGGAAAAACTGCTCGTTACGAGCAATTCCAATTGGGACGGTGCCTTTAATGGGCTTCTGTTATATAGCCGAATCAAAGGAATGGTCTAACAACAGAACTGACAAATATTTAAGATGGATATATCTTGGAGGGAAGAGTAAAACATAAATGCTCATAAGCATGGCTTCACCATGTGGCCCTTTGTAATGTCTGTATCCACATAAAAATGTGCACTGAACCAGAAACCTTATTTATAACTCATTACTTCAAGAGCAGATCTGTGACTCATCCCACTAACAGCATCCGCTGATGAATATTGTTTTCAGCTTAAACTAGGAACAATACTTTTTTTTGGGGGGGGGGGGTTTTACATCACATCAATATTATTTCAGTTTTGTAGCGATGCCCGACTCTAAATGATGGAGAAAGACCCCATACTCAACAGCCCATAAGGGCTGGTCAAGGCGGGTAGAACCATCGGCATTCCATAAGTCAGTCGGGAGACTGCCTCAAATGAAAATCCATATCCCTCTCAGGATTTGAACCCACGCAGAGAGGGGCCATGTGATTTGAAGTTTTGTAGGAACAATACTAATTTTCAACCTTTATAGTACAGGAACCGACTTCATGCTTATGCAAACAGGTTAGATCACAGGCCAGCCACTAATTAAAAGGGCGGGATTCTACTACTCAGCATTCTAAGGGGTACACAAAATAGATATGATCATTAGCTCCTTGAAAAGAAGCTCCATGCTTATCAGTTACAAGCCACTAGTATTGGTCATGTACTGTTTCAATAACAACCTTCAGTAAGGTAGTTGACAAATATTTGTGAAGTTTCACAGTAGTTTGTGGTAACAGTATACTGCCAGTATATTGTTCAAATACTTGATATTGTCATTTCTCAAAATTCAAAGTATCATGGAGTCTTAGTATGGGCAAATGTTTTGCTTTTTTGTCACAATATTTTCATCTCAAATGATCATAGCTGCTGATGCCACATAACACAATATAAGATCAATCAATTAATTTATCAATCTACTCAAAATACAGGTAAAAATCCCTATTATTTCTGTACTTAATTATTGTTTTCTGTTGTTTTATCCATTAGGTCAGAACCAGCAACAATTTTTGATGTGAGGAATTGGGTTGAAGGTCAAAAAAGTATTCATAATTAGGTATGAGTAGAGGACCGCTTTGATTTGATGTCCATTTAGCTGAGGATTAAAGCGGTGGTCAAAGAGTTCAATGGTGTGTTAGCAGATCTAACCAGAGATAGGTTTTATGTATGGTCGGGGATGTCTGGGCTTGTTTTACAGGGATTAACCCTTACAATTCTGGAACCAACTTCATGCTTATGCAAACAGGTTAGATCACAGGCCAGCAGCCAAGTAAGGTGAATGGCCTTTGATCTAACCTATTTGCTACTCTGAGTATCCTTCCTCATCAAAATTGAACAGATATTTAAGGTTTAGGAATGCAGGCGACACAACAATCCATTTTAAGAAAATTACCCAACACTCTAAGGGTTAATACTCCTTGTTTTACGATAAATGAACAGGACTTAGTCTTAAACATTATAGTACATGTTCCCTGGATAACCTACCAGTACCAGGCTAGGAAATGTGTCTTGCCAAAGGACACTCCAAGGTGAAATAATTGATGGCCAGTCTCTAGTCCCCTATGCTGATCATTATACTGCGGCAGATAACCTTTACCCTTGGAATACTGGGTCATTTTCTGAAAGAAGATTCATTTGTCGTCTGCTTTCCAAAACCTTAAATATCTCCTGAATTCTGATGGGGAAAGATACTCAGAGTAGCAACCAGGTTAGACCATTGGCGGCTGGTCTGGATCTAACCTGTTTGCATAAGCATGATGCCGGTTCCAGCACTATAAGGATTAAACATTTATACAGTCGGACACTAAGGTATTTCCATGCTGTATATAAATGGACTCACAAAAAAAACCAACCTTTTTTTATCTTAAAAGGTCAACAAATCACTGAGGTAAGACTAAAGTCAAAGAGCTAAGTACCACCAGGAGCCCATAGAAATGAAGTATAATCCTGCAGAGATCCAAACCCCGACTCCCCTGAATCCATAGAAAACAGTTAGCCCACATTGGACAACAATACAATATAGAGAGCCCCCCGAATCCATAGAAAAGATTATAATTCATAAGTACATTAAATAAACCACATCAAAGGAAACTTGCCCTCAAAACATTTAGCAAAGGAGACACAGTCTATTTCTGCTTTATATTATCCTGAAATTTCATAGTCATGTGACAATTAAACCAAAAGCACTAGTAGATATTATAAGCAATTAAGACTTTAACAGAAAGGTTTGAGTTAAAAAAGACACACTTTTTTTTATCGAATAAAGCTTAACACCATGTCATCAGTTTGTTCTCAATGCATATTAGTGCTTTCCAGAACTAGGCTAGGCTCTGTGGTGTCTTTAGAAACCAGGTGTGCTGATGGGATTCAAAGATTGCTAGTCCGCCATCTTAAACACTGGTCCATGCAAGACCACAAACAGCTTCATCGAATCTGACGTAATGTCTTTCTTTATGAGCAATTTTTCCATTGGAGCCAATGGAATATACTCAAAAGAAAATGCAGATTTTCATATAACATCACAAAAGTTCAGTGCAAAAGAATATCAACCTCTTCACTTTAGTATAGGACTAATTGTTTGTATGAGGTTTAACTGTATTTCAGTTATTTTACACCTTTCCTGGATTTCACAAGTAATAGGCTAGACTCTGCAGTGTCTTGCCCATGGACACTCCCACAAAAAATATCAATGCCCCTGTTGACGATTTAAACCTCGGAACCAATGCTTCGCTTTAAACACTTGGCAATGCAGAACCTAGAAACTTATGGCAGCCTTGCATTGAACCCTTGCTATGATAATTGTTGTTTGTAGATGCTTTCAATTTGGACTGAGACACAAAAAATCACAAAAGAGGGATTTGGATAATACCGACCAGTTTGTCTAACAGACCAAACACTAAAAATCCATAATTATATTAAAGGTACGAGTAATTGCCGTGTTTTAATGTCTACCTGCAATTATAAGAAAGTTGAAATCCTATAATTATAGCAGGTATATAACCAGTATTTTGTGTTCAGGGGCAGTTTTCTTTCAGTCTAAAATAGTTTTCCGTTAGTGGGGGACCATTCTTCAGAAATCAATTAACCAATTACCTCATATGGTTGTTTTTGCGACTGGTCCAAAGTGAAAAGAGCAGCAGATGACAAGAAAGCTTTAGGGAAAAAACATCCCTTTAGATATTGGGTAGTTCTAAACCATTGTAAGTAAAGAATAAGTTGCTCCTTGGGGCAATTTATCCTTTACTTACAATGGTTTCTAAAGTGTTTCTGCAGTCGATGCTGTCAGGTGAAGCATCATGGAATGAAAGGTTTATTCTTTACAACCCCTTGTATATTTGGTATTTCATAAAGGCCCCAGTAGATGGTAACAGTTTTCTATGAACCAAACAAACTTTTCTTTCAATACATATATATATCTATGTATGGGTTTTACATTGTGTCAACATTATTTAAGTGTTACTGCGATGCCTGAATCATGATGCAGGAAGACCACAAACTTGTCTGCCTATTTACCCTATCAGAAGATCATTTTTAAATTTCATCACTTTTTGAAATGTCCTCTGTAAACTCTTTCAATTTGGGACAGTCAAAAATTTTGTGTTTGGGAAAGGGTTAAAGCCCTTACCTTTAACCAGAAAATCACAGGAAAATATTGTTTTGTTACCGTATAATTGTTGAAAAGGGTGGTAAATGGCATTGAACCCAATATATGAATATATTAATTAAAAAGAGAAAGAAAATTTAGCGTAAGAAAGAGAAGAAGCCCCCCCCCCCCCAATATTTTGGGCTCTCTTGCTCGACCAATGTATTGTCTAGTCACCCATAGTGACAGATGGAAACACAACCAGGCGGTGGGGATGTGTAACAAAAAACCTGTGATTGAGCTGTTTTCCCGTCGCACAATCCGAATCAATACCCGTGTAAAGACTCCTCCAGACTGGTTTCTAGTGATTCATTCACGAAAATCGTCACTTCCTCCAAAAACAAAGGATCTGTGTTTTATGGCCTATGGGAAGTATTGAATGTTTTTTCAAACTTTTCAATGACAAAACACAAAGATCAATGAGTGATCACTGTTTGGTTTAAAAACATTTCAATTTAAAACCATCAACTTTCCATGCTATGTAATTATGGCTATTCTTATCACTGTTCTGACGGCTTATGTATTTATGGGTTATCTACTTCAAAATGTAGAATAACCAGGAAGAATAGTGTTTTCTTCAATTCATGGCACTTTCCTTTTTAATTTTCTATTTTGTGTTTGTTGGTTTAGGCAACACATAATCTGCACGATTTATTCACAGTTAAGAATCATCGAAAAAAGATAAAATCCTAACCCTTTATAGTGCTGGAACCGACTTCATACTTAGGCAAACAGGCTAGATCCAAGCCAGTCACCAAATTAATTGATGTCTGACCTGTGATCTAACCTGTTTGCTACTCATCATCAAAATTAAGCAAATATTTAAGATTTTGGAAAGCAGACGACACAAAGATCTATTTTCAGAAAATCACCCAGCATTCTTAGGGTTAAATTCTTTGCAATCTCATTTAAAAACTAAGAAAAACGTTTTCGTAATATTTGAGATGTTGACATTAATCTCATGTAACATTGTAAATATACTATGAACACTTCTTTTGATAGAATTGATCAGGATTCCTCAAACTTGTGTCAAAATTTCATGATTCTTCTGGCTCATAATCAAACCAATGTATTGGTCAAAAATGAGAATAAAAACTTGGTGACAACCAAAAGGGACGAAAGCACATGACAATAAGACAGAAATATTGTGAGAAAAGAAGAAAATTCTCATTACGAGCAACTCTATTTTACAATAATAAGTTCCCATATGGCATTTCAAATTCATTTCATATCATTTTACTATGATTATTTCAAATCAGCAATGAATAAGTGCTACAATGTTTAAATCATGTCTATTGAAAAATGTACATTTTCGTTAAAGATTTCTTTCAAACATTTAAATACCAGAAATTCAAGTTGTCAAACATAATGCCAGTCATCGTATGAACAAACCCAGGAACCAAATCTGGGGCAAACTATAGAGAGAGTTGGATGCAAATATTGATATCTGTGTTGCTTTTTGGTAAATAACTGGCGAGTAATCGAGTTAGTTTTGCGTAGAACTGATCTCTCCTGTAAATATTTGTTCCTATTCAATTCACAGGAAATGTAATCCAGAACAAACATGTTGACTCAGCGCAGGGTCTTGGCGACATGTTAACAATGACCAGCGGTCAATATGGTCTCGACAAACGTATATCTATATACTCTAATTGTCTCTACCGGGAATTAGACTAACCACTTGAAGTCAGTATTTATTCCCGTTATCAAAGTATTAGTTACAAAATCAATACATAGTACAACCCCTTCACATTTTCGTGAGTAGAACCATCTTCAGATGAAAATCTCAAATGAAATTTTGAGACGGGTCCAAATTGAAAGATAAGTAAACAATACTAAATAGCAAGAAAATAAATGTTCTTTATTCAAAGTGGTAGAGACCTTTGTGACAAAAGGATAAATTGCTCATTAAGAGCAATTTATCCTTTTTGTCACAAAGGATTCTAAAGTCATCTGCAGCAGAATTATTTAGTTAAAGGTTAATAAATACAGTCTAACTTGTGTTAAGCAGCCACCCTTTTAAGCAGCCAACCTGCCTTAAACAGCCACTACAGAAAATCCTATTGTTAGATTTATAGTGTACATCAATTTGTGTTAAGCAGCCAACCTGTCTTAAACAGCCAATTTACTCTGTCCCATAGGCTGGCCTCTTAACACAAGTTTAACTTTAGTTCTAAGTGAAATAACTGAAATGCATGCTGAAAATTTTAGATCTCTATCATAATTAAGGAAAGGACCAGGTTATTTAGTAAATGGAAAACTATACCAAAATGAATGCAAAAACTGACGTTGAGTCTTATTTCAAGTGTTAGCATTAAGTTTTAACAAACATGCATGCTTTAAATAAAATACTTCAAGCAGAAGTCCTTGAAAAGAGAGAAAAGAGCTGTCTTATCCAGTTCAGACCAGTTTATATGCTATACAATTTCTTCCAGGGCTTATAATGACAGTAACAGACTCCAAGAGTTCAATGCAATACCACAGCAAGAGCGCCATATTTGTGAAGCACTAACTATAATCCTTTCAAGCAACCTTCATCTTGATGAAAAGTCAAAATGATGAAATATGGAAGTCTTTCTTATTGGAATATAGAATTTTTCAAATAAGATGCATTCATGAAAACAGCATCAATAAAAGAAAACTCCCTGCCACATTTTTCTTAATAAATAATCTTGACATCAAATAAATGAACAGACACAACTTTAGGGATATTTAATTCTGAAAGGAGACATCATTAATAGCCCACTACAAAGCTGCTATCTTGCAGAAGGAAATGCCCCCACATTCCCCGAGGAAGATGTTAACCCTTAGAATGCTGGGTAATTTTCTAAAAATAGATTTGTGTGTCGTCTGCTTTGCCAAACCTTAAATATCTGCTTAATTTTGATGAGGAAAGACACTCAGAGTAGCAAACAGGTAAGATCAATGACCAGCCGCCAATTTACTTGGCAGCTGGCCTGGATCTAACATGTTTGCATAAGGATGAAGTCGGTTCCAGCACTATAAGGGTTACATTACTCACTGCTCTGTCATGCTTTAGACAGTTTTATGTGATCAGAATAATGGTCTATCTGCAACATTGTACCACATCGCTGCCTTTGTTCAAATCTGGGTCACAAATACCAGACACTCACTCACATCAACATAGGGGGATCCTCAAACTTGTTATGCTTCAGGAAATACAACTTAACCCATTACCAAACACTAACTACATTTGACCACTTTGTTACAGATGACTCTGGAAGCAATTTCTCCTTTTCCCACAATGTGTTCTGCCCTATCAGAGGATTGTTTTACAATTTCATCACATTTTGAGATGTCGTCTGCAAACTCTTTCAATTTGGGACAGTCGTAAATTTGGTGTTTGGGAAAGGGTTAAGCAAGATTTCGGCACGCATAATTAGAGTATCACCAAAATGAAGCTTTCTGTAGATCTTCAAACAATAATAGAAACTTTTAATCAAGTCAACTCAACAAAACTTTATCTGACATTGGGAAACAAAATTTCATACCATTGGCCATTTACATATGATTTCAAAAATAAAACATTGATCAGCTTGCATTCAATTGAAATGCTGCCAACTAAAAACTCAACGGGGTGAGTGATCTACAATCTGAGTCATTCTTATGGAATTGTGTTAAGCTCCAACCTCTATGTTGTTGGTAAACAATTTGATAATTTCAAATCAAAATTAATTCAAAATTTAATGAGGACCAGTAACATCACTGCAATACTTCATTGCAGATCCATCTCCATAAATTGAAAAATTATTCTGAAATATTCAGTGTGGTGATAAATTGGCATTTAATGTCCAATTAAAGCAACAATCACACATGCTTATTTATTGCCCTGTCTTTGGTTGCTACAGTATAAGGACCTGGCTGATTTTAACCCTTTCCCAAACAATAACGACATTTGACGACTGTTGCAGACGACTTACGAAAACATTGTGGGCAAAGGAGAAATTGCTCGTAACGAGCAATTTTTCCTTTTCCCACAATGTCTTCTGCCCTATCAGAAGATTATTTTCCAATTTCATCACATTTTGAAATGTCGTCTACAAACTCTTTCAATTTGGGACAATTGAAAATTTGTTGTTTGGGAAAGGGTTAAGGACCTTGCTGATTTAATCCTTGTCATAAACAAGAAACCAGTTACCCCGTCTTCAAATCCAAGAATAAATCGTATTCAAATCCAAAAATAAATCGTTATACAGATTAATAACTGCTGCAGATGGTGACAGTCCTTTCTAACCTTTCACCAAATGCCAATTTTGCGATTGTCCCAAATTGAAAGAGTTTGCAGACGCCACTTCAAATTGAGATGAAATTGGAAAATAATCTTCTAATAGGGTTCCAAACATAGTGGGAAAAGAAGAAATTTCTTGTTACAAGCAATTTCTTCTTTTCCAACAATGTTTTCCAGAGTCATCTGCAACAAAGTGTTAAAATGTCGTTGTTTGGTAACGGGTTACTGTAACAACTGTCTAACAGAAAATTTAAAAAAAAATATTCCGGTAACCAAGAAAAAGAAAGATGTTTAAATGACTAGCAGATTTCATTTGTTACAATTTTTAGACATAATAGCTTACAAATAAGAATTCTTTTTCTATAGAATCCTAAATCTAAGTGGGACATTATCTCAATTTTATAGAGATACCATGTGAAGCACTACAAGAGGGAGGTAAGGGTTTGGATGATGTAAGAGGGGATCCAGAAATGGCCATTATCACTGAATAAATACTATCTACAAGTGTAACCAAGAACAGTTATGTAAATGAGCAAATCTGACACTTAGTTGACATGTTTTCCTTTAAAATGCTGGGGGAAGTGTGCATTCAAGGACAAGTCTTGTAAATTTAAATGTAAATAAAGAAATTATTACTCATCCTTGAAGGGTTACCATAAAAAATCTATCAAAAAACACTAAAAGGACAAAAGATTTGGATTTGTTTATGCAAGAAATCATATCCTGAATTGCTAAACATTACCTTTTTCTTTGTTATGAGTAATTTGTGGCACATTAATTCAAATACAACAGCTAAAGTGAATAAAAAAACTCGTGCGAAAAATCTGCAAATAACATTGATAAGCACAAAAAAATTCTGACAAACTGAGAACTTGCATCTGATGAGCAATTTCCCACTTTACCAACATTTTCTGTCACTTCTGTCCGTAAAAGGAGGGTTAATAAAAGTTTCTTTAGAACATCACAAAGTCAATGTTTTTGTCACAATATGTGAATTGTTTTCTCCATAAAATCTCACATCTATTACAGAAGACTGGAGGAACCACTGAGCATAACAATAGGACAGATTGCTCTTCCAGCAATTTGTCATTTTATCATTATGGTTTCTTCCTGATCTCATAAAAAACTAATCTTTTCACTAAACCATGATACATGCTGTGGCTTGCACCATTGTCATATCACAAACTCTGATATGACGAAATGTTTTAAATGTAAACTCGCCGAATATAAGTTATACTATCACTGAACATTCCACAGGATTGAGAGACAGATGAATGATCATGTCCATGAGGGAAGATGGCAGTTCGAGGATTTCCCTGTACTCAACCTTGTAACCAGATAGGCTGCACACATGTTTATCAACAAACTCTCCAACTCCAGATAACTGCCAAGCTGCACATGGCACAACGAACCACTTCAATAATATCAGGCCCTTGTGTTACCAAACCTTGAATAAGCCCTTACTGAGATACAAACTCAACATATCCGGAGTTTCAGATAAGCTGGAAGTTAGAATGTTTTTCAAAGTTCCTATTCCGTTGGTACTCGTTGAAATGGTCTCAGTGAGACAAGCTAGCAAACATATGACACTTCTGAAATGAATCAGTGATTATTATTGGTTCATGCTATTCATGACAGGGTACCCATGGTCAGCATACCATATTGGAGTACAAATGTGGAGGACAGTGGTCCAGGGGTAGAGTGTCGGCTTCTTGACACAAAGGTTGTGGGTTTGAATCCTGTGAGAAGTGGGATCTGCCTTGCAACCTTTCATTTACATTTACCACGAGTACTGGTTATATATCCAGGAAGCAGAATGAAGAGTGATCAATGGGGAGTGATCAATGGGGAGTGATCAATGGGGAGTGATCAATGGAGAGTGATCAATGGGGAGTGATCAATGGGGAGTGATCAATGGGGAGTGATCAATGGGGAGTGATCAATGGGGAGTGATCAATGGGGAGTGATCAATGGGGAGTGATCAATGGAGAGTGATCAATGGAGAGTGATCAATGGGGAGTGATCAATGGAGAGTGATCAATGGGGAGTGATCAATGGAGAGTGATCAATGGGGAGTGATCAATGGAGAGTGATCAATGGGAGTGATCAATGGGGAGTGATCAATGGAGAGTGATCAATGGGGAGTGATCAATGGGGAGTGATCAATGGGGAGTGATCAATGGGGAGTGATCAATGGGGAGTGATCAATGGGGAGTGATCAATGGGGAGTGATCAATGGGGAGTGATCAATGGGGAGTGATCAATGGGGAGTGATCAATGGGGAGTGATCAATGGGGAGTGATCAATGGAGAGTGATCAATGGAGAGAGATCAATGGGGAGTGATCAATGGGGAGTGATCAATGGGGAGTGATCAATGGGGAGTGATCAATGGGGAGTGATCAATGGGGAGTGATCAATGGAGAGTGATCAATGGAGAGTGATCAATGGGGAGTGATCAATGGAGAGTGATCAATGGGGAGTGATCAATGGGAGTGATCAATGGGGAGTGATCAATGGAGAGTGATCAATGGGGAGTGATCAATGGGAGTGATCAATGGAGAGTGATCAATGGGAGTGATCAATGGAGAGTGATCAATGGGGAGTGATCAATGGGGAGTGATCAATGGAGAGTGATCAATGGAGAGTGATCAATGGGGAGTGATCAATGATCAATGGAGAGTGATCAATGGAGAGTGATCAATGGAGAGTGATCAATGGGGAGTGATCAATGGGGAGTGATCAATGGGGAGTGATCAATGGGGAGTGATCAATGGGGAGTGATCAATGGGGAGTGATCAATGGGGAGTGATCAATGGGGAGTGATCAATGGGGAGTGATCAATGGAGAGTGTGATCAATGGGGAGTGATCAATGGGGAGTGATCAATGGGGAGTGATCAATGGAGAGTGATCAATGGAGAGTGATCAATGGGGAGTGATCAATGGGGAGTGATCAATGGGGAGTGATCTAAGGAGTAAGAACTTATTTCACAATCAAATTAAAATATATAAGTTTAACCCAGTACAAATATAACTCAGTCTCCCATATTGAAACTTGTTCCTGAACCAAATTAATAAAAGCATTACAACAAACATTTGAAAACAGCATGACGTAAATACATTTCTATTTCTACAATATTGAGCGGAACATATTATAACTAAAGGATAAATCTCCTCTTTGTGAGCAATGAAACCTTTTGTCACAATGGTTTCTACAGTCTTCAATAACATAATGTGATCTAGTGGTGTTATATGGATTAAGAGGGGGTTAAACTACAAACACATTCATGATTCACAGCCCATTCTGCCCTCATCTTTAATGAACAATTTGCGTCAATGTCTCGGTTTACAAAATCTTTTGTCCATTTGAAAGGTTTAGTGTGGTTTTTAACCCTTCCAACATACACACTCATTTTGACACATCTAAGCACTGTAAAAGGCTTTAGAATTCATTATCAACGACAAAACAGCCATTTTTTCTCTAGAATTAGAAATGTTTTAGGAAGAGCTACATTCAAACAAACTTTATTAGGAAATTGGGAAAAATAGTCTGTTAATTCTATTGGGAATAGGTCCGTTTTACGGTACCAAACACATAAACGAAAACAAATCACTGCAAAAGCAGAACGTGCTTGTTACAATTCTTAATTTTGTCTCAATGTTTTATAACTATGAATACCCATTTCTTAAATACTTAATGATTGTCACGGGTCTGCTTTTCTGTTTTAATGAGCTGGTCATTATATTGAGGGTTCAACGCAAGACTATATTAAGTGCTTCATATCTATGAAGCATTTATTATAGTCTTGCATCGAAACCTCGAATTTTGCCGTATAAGAGAAAGGGTCAAGTGTACCCAGTGAGGTAGATCACCGCCCAGATTACATTGTACATTGGTAACTGTTACTCTACCCGTGAATACAGCGCCCTTGATATCCCTTTACCAAAAGCCAAATTTTCGACTGTCCAAAATTGAAAGAGTTTGCAGATGACATCTCAAAATGTCATGAAATTTGAAAATAATCTTCGGATAGGGAAGAAAATATTGTGGGAAGAGGAGAAATTGCTCGTCACGAGCAATTTCTCCTTTTCCCACAATGTTTTCCAGTGTCATCTGCACCAAGGTGGTTAAATGTCGTTATTGTTGGGTAATGGGTAATACGAGATGGTAACTGTTGAAATGGGAGAAATACTCGTCTGCTCACAGTTATATCTTAATTAGGAAAATGTTGTACAGTTTAAGAATATCTTACACCCCTGGGGTATGAGAATTGTGGACTTGAATCCTATCAAATTATGTCACAATGAATCAACACACTCATTTGGCTATTCACAAATAGTTTCAAACATATGCAGCAAAAGTGGTAATCTTAATTTGTTGAATGTAATAGTTGTAAATTCAATTGAAAAATTTCATTTATGAGGATTCAATGCAAGACAATAGTAAGTTCTTAGCCCATGATAGCTACTAACTATAGTATTGTATAGAACCTTAAATCTACCCTACAAAAAGCATTAACATGATTGGGGTTACCAAAATTAGGATCTAGGTCAAAGGGTAAAAATTTTGTGATTTTTTGTCTTTGTTTATGTGCCCATTAAGAACCTGGGGTTAAATTATCCTTAACACATTCCCGTTTATACATGCATACATCTTTGAATGTGTGAAAAGGTACGAAATTTGCCTGTATATCGAATTTTAGACATGTCCCAAATTGAAAGTTAGTTGTCTTCATTTCAAAATTTGATGAAATTGAAAAAATATCTTCTGATAGGGTGGAAAACATTGTGGTTAAAGGAGAAATTGCTTGTTAGGAGAAATTGCTTGTTAAGAGCAATTTCCCTTTAACCCACAATTTTTTCAAAAGTCGTCGGCAACAAACTGATGTTATTGTTTGGTAATGGGCTAAGAAACTCTCTGAACACAAAAGAAGTTTTATAGCAATAATGATACAGAAAGAACCCATGTAAATCATTGGTCTCTGGATCAACCAAGAAATTCATTGTTCCCCAGAAATACATTGTTCCCAGTCAGATTCAGGATATCCTGTTGGTTAAATAAGCCAAGTGTTCCAGTACATCCTTGGGAGGACTATTTACATGGAGATAATTGGCCGATGTGTTTACTGATCAGGTGAAATGGGAAAACCTAGACAAACAAAGCATATGGTCTCAATTAATCCACACACATCTGGGCCAACATATCTCCCCAATTAAAGAAAGTAAAAGATAAACATTTCACTTCGGGGAGCACACCTTTAACACTTTTACTCTTTGCTTAGTCACTTTTACAACTTGAGGGAGTAAATAGACATAAAACAAGGTTTCAAGTAAAAGTATCGAGAAATAAGCAACTTAACTTCTTGTTTGGAAATTGGTTTTTACAACAAATTTGGCTAGATGCCCTTAATCATTCTGTCATACGTGAATTTGTGACTAGGCCAAATTATAAGGAGCAGCAGACAACATTTATAAAGAATGAAACAAATATTTTCTTTATATTGAGTTGAAAACATTGTGACTGCATGAAGAAATTACTCATTACAACCAATTACCCCCATTGTCATATTTCTTCCTGATATTGGGTAGAATCCATTCTGACAAAAGGATAAATTGCTCAATAGGAGGAGTTTATTTTTTGTCACATTGGTTTCTATAGTGTTCTGTAACAGGTACAGTAAAGTAGTAAAGGAGGCCACCATTTTACCACTTTGTTGCAGACGACTCCAGAAAACATAGAGGGAAAGGAAGAAATTACTCCTAACAAGCAATTTCTCCTTTTCCCACAATGTTTTCTTCCCTATCAGAAGATTATTTTCCAGATTCATCACATTTTGAAATGTCGTCTGCAAACTCCATCAATTTGGGACAGCCGAGTATATGGCGTTTGGTAAAGGGTTTAAAGATACTAAAACATTGCAGAAAGAAGATTATCAAAGGTCATGGGGTTTGTGACCTTTGTACCAGCTTGAAGGTCAGCGACCCCTGCTTGATTACTGTTACTTTACCCTGTTCTTCAGTAATACACATTTAAACCCTTCTATAGACAGTTGACTACAACTTCTCCTTTTGTCATCATAGTTTCTACAGAATATCGCAATGAAAATCTTTATATTCAAGGATCAAGAGTGGGTATTCATGAATAATCACCGAGACAAAGGAAAGAACGATCTTATTTCAAGCAATTTCCTTAAGTCATAATAGTTTTATAAAATGTTTTGGTAGAATGTCAAAATAGAAATGTGTGTCATTAAAAGCCCTAAAAGATAAAACAAAAACATTTTCTCAAATGTTTTCACCGGACAGTACATTACATTTCAAATGGGATAAGAATAAAGAAAATGAAACATCAGTTCTACCTTAACCCAATACCAAACAATAACAACATTTGACCAGTTTGTTGCAGACCACTCTGAAAAACATGGTGGGAAAAAGGAGAAATTGCTCATAATGAGCAATTTCCCCTTCTCCCACAATGTTTTCTGCCCTATCAGAAGAATTTCATCACATTTTGAAATGTAGTATGCAAACTCGTTCAATTTGGGACAGTCGAAAATTTGGCATTTGGTAAAGAGTTAATACATTTCCTTTGCTCTTCTGGAATCTGTGTGAATGACATTTGAAATTTGGCGTTTGGTAATGGGTTAGCATACAAGCGAAACACATAATTAATCTATGTATGTACTTTAGTTCAATGCAGTATTACCCCCAATGGCAAGAAGTCAGGAGCGCCTGACCACAACTTTTCATTGCTTAATAATTATCAGTTGACTGTAAAGTTGTCTTTATGAATATAAACCTATCCATGCGATAAATAGAGGAAATATGATTTCTTTATAGTAAAGTAAGTGGTAATAACTTGATGAAATAATTTTCTTTTTTATTTGATAACTTTGAAATAATTGAGACGGAAACGAACCTAACCAATATCTCTTATTAGGAAGAATGTGTTGAAAAATAAATGTTTGTTTCTACAAAACTTTATTAAGCTTTATCCATTATGCATTTTAGCCATGAATGTGAATCAATCTGTTAATTATTGATTAAAAAGTTCTTTATAAAGCAAATCCTTTTGAACATAAAAAGGTGCGGTCACCTTATCTACTTTGACAATGAGTTTGAAGCAAGGTCTTACATTGAATACAGGAAAAGATGTTTAACTATGAAACATGTCCAACAATAATTAATTTCATGGGTAAAATACTTATAATAGTTATGATTAAAAATTAGACAAAGGCTATGAAACAAAAGGAGAAATAAGGAGACACCAAACACAAGATGCTTGTTTTTTCTTTTTACATCAAGTTTATAATAAGACAGTAATATATGTTGTACACTGGTTCAATATATTACATATGCCTTGAAGGCCTGAAATGATATGTGTCCATTATAATTAAAAATAACCATTCTTTTTGTGTCTATTCAATTGTCATCATTACCTTTTAAGTGTCAATCTGTGACAATATACTATTAGAGAAAATGCAGATAAAATCAAACCAATGACTGCTTATTTATCTAACCAATTTCCTCTATTTAAGGGTTTGTGATAGGTCCAAAACAGAAAGCAACAACTGATGAAAAAAAAAATTTCCTTTATGATATTATGTAGAAAACATTATGTTTAAAGGATAATTTAATTGTTTCATCAAAGTGGTGATAAACATCTTTTGAAGCAGATGCAGTAAACAGAGATTATTAAGGAGTATGGGGTCCAGCAATTAGGCTATCCTTTCATGTGTTTGTCAGAAGATACGGTTACAAAAACAACCAAATACTTAATATTCCATAAAAAAATAATTTTTGAATAATGTTTACACATAAACAAGTTTTCTCTTTTAAATAAATGTGTTTCATGCAAACATCTGAAAACGATGATTCGAAAGCAGAAATTTAAAATTGATTCACATTCACAGCAAAAGCTCTTTTTAGATAATAGAAAGTCTCAATTTCGGTCTTGTTTTAGTTTGTTTTATTTATTTTGTTTAAATGTTTGATGGTTGAAATTAATATTTTCAAAAATGCAGATTCTCAATGACACTGTTTAAATCAAATACAGTTATCAAAGGCACATACAAGGAGACAAGTACAAATAAATTACTGAAAACATATATGAAGTTCTTTTATTATGTTTGTATAAGTCATGAGAATTAATCCACGAATGCATTGAGATCCTGTTAAGAATAAGTTATTTTGTGCTCTCCAATTCAATCATGTTTATCAACAATCTGTTTGTTTACATATTCAAAATAACGAATTTTGATTGGTCGGTTAAAAAATTTGTGTACAATCTGAATTATTAAACTGGCTAATCTGGTTTTTTTCTCTTTGGCTTTCACATTAAAGTTGTGCTGTTTTGGGGTTTTTAGGTGATAACTATTTGAATCCGACCCAAAGTTTACCAAATGATGTAGTTTGATAAAGCATTAATCTCCTTTTATGTGCCTTTAATTAAAAATAAAAAAACAACAAAAGAGGTATGTCTACGTGTTATATGTGTGTTATGGGAAGGGTTACCTATCTAGGTGCTTAGCCCAATGATTGCACAATAATGAGATAGCAATGCGTGATTTTACAGTCAACTGGAAACACATAGAGGTGTCAATGAGAACACAATTAAATCATTACCTGGCTACTTTACACAATACCTGGCTATTTTACACATAATGACAGGTCACAATAGAGAGAAAGGTGGGAATTCAATTATCTTTAAGTGATCTTTACAGAGCCCTCAAGTAGAGTTTATACATAATGAATATTAGAGGAATGTATAGAAGAGATCAGCTTCTGTAACAAGGTGAGAAATCTGATATAAAGGGATGGAGCTTTGTTGTAGTTTATAGACTCTGTTTGAGTGATAAGTTTCATGTTGAAGTTGAGAAGGATTAACCCTCTCCCAAACAATAATGACATTTGACCACTTTGTTGCAGACGACTTAAGAAAACATTGTGGGAAAAGGAGAAATCACTTACGAGCAATTTTTCCTTTTCCAACAATGTTTTCTGCCCTACCAGAAGATAACTGTCCAATTTCATCACATTTTGAAATGTCATTTGCAAACTCTTTCAATTTGGGACAGTCGAAATTTTGTTGTTTGGGAAAGGGTTAATGAAATGTTTAATAAACACAGATTAAGTAAAACACAATTGGTTCCTCAATAATATACTTGACACATCCTTTGTTGGCTGTATAGATTATATTACATGATGGGCACTTTGAAAATATTTTGAGAATAATAGAACTTTAACATTGAAATCAATGACCAGGTTACTTTTTAATATCATTTCTTCTGACATATAAATGTCAAGCAGTTACTGTTATAGACATGTCAACTTTAACTGGTTCACTACAAAAGCCTTAAAAGCTTGGTCTGTAGTGAAGTTCATTTGAGATCAGTGTGTCCAGGTATTGAAAAATATTTTTAGAGCCACTCGCCCTATAGGGCAAGTGGTTCATGGAATTCACTCGCCCTGCAACCATAGCCACTTGCCCTGCATTTTCAGGAGAAAAAAAAAACAGATGACTCTGCTGACCTTGCCTGTTTTATTGAATGTGAATAAAATTGTGGAAATAAAATTAAAACATTGTTTAGTCAACTTTATCATTTATTGAAATTTCTTCACATCTTTTGATGAACTTGTCTTACTACCATTTTCTTCTTCCTTTTTTTCATGGTCCCTACCTCCTTGGAGAAATTTTAGTATCGATCCTTCCATTTTTGAAGACGAAAATATAAGGGCTGCTTGTTTGGTAACCAAGGTTTACTTACCATGAATCAGAGCGATCATAAATTTCACCATTTCGCCAAGCAAACAATGAAAGAGGTGTTTTTTTAAGAGTAGACACGAAATATATAGAGTTTAATTTCCAAATAATTGTGAGCATAGGTTTCACTTTTAAAACAACCGACTTCGCTATAAAATGCGGTATTGATCGACTGTTTTGAAGTGTATAATATTCTCCGTGTTACACAAATCAAATGCATCCGAGTAAACACAGTGCCCGTGACGTCATCAGTTGTTTACATTAGCGATGCGGTTTTATATATTGACAGATTTCTTATGATCGTCTGTCAAATTTTAAGCGCTTTCTGCTTGCGTATCATAAGTTCACTTCTCAGTATCAGCTCTTGATTTCTATCCCCGAACTGTAAAAAAAGCACTCGCCCTGCAGGGCTTGCGTTGTCCAATTTCCGCTCGTCCGACCTCGAAGTTCACTCGCAAATGCGAGCGGGCGAGTGGAATTTTCAACCTCTGGTGTCATATTTCTTTTTATCAATTTATTCAGTTTGATCAATAAGGAATTCTACAGGACCATTTTTGTAGAAGCATTTTCCAATGTTTTCAAGTCAGAGCACAAAAATATGCAAAGCATTGCATCTAACTTAATGTCCTCATTTTAGACATAATTGTAGTGCAGTTAACTGACACAAAGGATAATTGATAATTACTGTTGCAATCCTATATATGGGGGTATTGTGACTATTAACCAATAACAAGGGTTATCTTCCACCAATTTTAGTCACATTCATACACTGTACAGTGAATATGTGGGAGTTAAGATGCACTGAAATGGAAACGGAAATCGCCTATCTAATTTAAGGAAGGTCTAGGGCCATTGTAAATAGGAGAGAATAGGAGAGAATGGTCAGTTATCAAGTGCTTGCAATATGAGTAACTTACTTTCTATTGTTTCTAATTGTTTATTCCAATTATTTATCCGAAAAAGGGACATTTATTTTGATGAAAATTGAAATCATTGGCAGAGGGGGCAGTTCCCACAATGTTTTCTGCCCTATCAGATGATTATGTTTCAATTTCAACACATTTCGAAATGTTGTATGCAAACTCTTTCAATTTGGGACAGATGGAAAATTGGCGTTTTATAACTTTATAACTTTTATAACTTAACGTCAGGAAGAAGCATGACATCATTCTGTAAGACAGTGTTTGAGACAATCCAAATCTACCAGACAGAATACACAGGATTTGAATCCAAGCAGAGGGGCCATTTGATACAAAGTTCTGTATTGTCGCTTTAACAACAAAGCTACTGAGATCCCTTTTCATATTGTGTTGATAAAATGTTGCTTGGCTCTTATCTTTCAAATAACAGCACATTTTTTTCAGAAATCACATTTCAAAATTTGACAAAGTAAAGATCTTTCAGTTTAACTATATAAGGCATTCTAACTCCATTCAATCAAGATCATTTACATTTGTGTGTTTCACCTCCGGCCAACTAGAATGTTCGACAGCTTGCAGACGTTTTCAGGGCATATCTGCCCTAACAGAACATTCAACCTCACTCATATTTTAATGAAGGCAATATTTTTAGTTGGCACTAGTCCAAACAGGCTTCAACTAGAGAGGTTTGTATTAATGGTTGAGTCCCCAGGTAGAATAAACCCTTACCAACCTTACCTTTGACCCATTACCAAACAACAACGATATTTTACCAGTTTGTTGCAGACGACTTTGGAAAACAAGGTGGGAAAAGGAGAAATTGCTCATTACAAGCAATTTCTCCTTTACCCTCAATGTTTTCTGCCCTACAAGATTATTTTCCAATTTCATCACATTTTGAAATGTCGTCTGCAAACTCTTTCAATTTGGGACAGTCTAAAATTTGGCTTTTGGTAAAGGGTAAACAGGAGAATGTCCATGCGAACATACCTTAATGATACATGATAGCCTGCTAGTTACAGTGGTCAATGTAAGGGTATGTATTTGGGTCTTGTACACATAGTATTTCAAAAATAGACAAACCATATTTTGATGGTAGTCAGTTTCATTGCCTTGCCAGGATGATTCTATTAAATACCAACAATGTAGGACTTAGCAAAGCAAAACAGAAATAAGCTTGGTGAATACTCTTCGGTTCTTGTCAAGACCTCTTAAACAGAGACTTTCAGACTTTTAAAAGATAATATTTCATGTTTCTCTAACATTGCCTGTTGATTTCTTTGTTGGGGTTTCTTGTTTTTATACATGAACAACAAACAGGTCCACAGATTTTTCTACAGATAGAATCAGAAAACATGGCACTGAGGACAATGACCTTTACAGGAAGTTCATTATAGCAGAGTTGTCAAAACTTTGATCGTTAATTGTGTGTGAGAATTCAACTTCCTCAAACATTGGACAGTGTTTATGTACAAATGGTTCAATGCACTTTCAAACCTCATTGGAAAATGAACTAAGTGTCCTGAACTAAATCTACTCCATGTTTGAAATGTTAACAACTTTAAACCAAAATTAGGATATCAAAATAATTATCTTATAAGCTATGACTAATAATTTGTTTCTTTATATGGGTTTTTCATCGAGTCAACATTTTTTTGGTTATGTTACGATGAATGACTCTTCATGGCAGAGGAAGATCACATACTCAACTGGGCTGGTCAAGCCGGAAAGAACCATCGACATTCGGTAAGTCAGTCAGGAGGATACCTTGTCTGCAAACTACCTCTCATGAAAATTCAAATACAGTCACCAGGATTTGAACCCACACAGAGAGGGGCCATGCGATTTCAAGTTCTGTACTCTTACCACTAGTCCTGCCTGAAGGTTCCTATATCTAATAAAGAGAGACTGAACGGTAAAGTGTTTAACACAGGAGAAATATTCCCCTTATCTAGTGGTTTGTATAAACTGTTGAGTGAAGACCCACCCAACTATGAACCATGAACACATATATCACCCAGGGTTATCACAGTCAGGGCTTTACGGCATTGTTAACAATCATAATATATGCACCACGGGAGCGCTAATTCAGGCTGGTAAGAAAGGCAAGGAGGTGAGTATGTGACTACATTAATACATTAATGTTCCATCTAAATCATCCAAAAGAAGCACAGACCGTGCTTCCAGAATCAGTAATCTATTGAGTGGTTAACACTTTATTTTAGATAGACATTTTTGTTTTAAACATTTTAATATTTTCATTTTCAATTCAAAAATAAATTTTCTGTGATTCAACATTGCTACTATGCTAGAGTTAGGCTCTACAGGGTCTTACTAACGGACACTCATAAGAATCTAGTGGTGCTGACAGGGTTTGAACCCAGGACCAAAGAGTCCTCTAGGTAAACAACTATGCCGCACAGAAACATTAGTCTTCATAGCCTGATTTCAGAGATTATCATTCTAGATCTATAATTCTAGATTAAAAGTCAATGTCATTCATTCTTGCTTTCAATTTAGATCATAGCCACACTCTCAAGTGAGAGATTTAGAAACTCTATTAGTGCAAACAAGACAAGATTTTTCATGAAAAAAATGCATGAAAAGAACCAAAATAAGCAGCGATAGCAAAATCAAATTGTACCCATTGCCCAGCTTGTCCAAAAGCCTGAATAGACAAGATCATTTTAATGAAACTTTTATCATTAATATGCGACAAGTTGAGATAAGATTTGACATTTACAGACAAGTATATAAAATACAGATATCAACCCCTGATTCACAAATAGCCTCTCTATGAGCAGATGCTTATAAGTGCCAACAAAATAGGTTTTGTGTAAATAGTTGTAAAGGAAAACAATGTATGAAAAGGAGCCTTATAAGCCCTTCTCATCTGATCCACTGGGAATTGGTTAGACTGTGATGAAACCAAACAGCCACTTAGACAGAACTGAAATGTTTGGAAACCAAATCATGCCTTAAACCTCCGTGTGACTCAGAGGTTATCAACCCCTTAACCCTTATAATGCTGGAACTGACTTCGTCCTTATGCAAACAGGTTAGATCTAGGCCAGCCGCCAAGTAAATTGGATTTCTTTTAAACCTGCTTTCTACTCTGAGTATCTTTCCTCAGTTAACCTGCTGTTTGATATACAGTCACCTTCTACCTGCTCTAAGGGTTGTTATGGCTTAGAATTGTTTTAAGTAGCCCCGGACAAAACAAAGGAAAGCCACAGAAAATGAATAACCTGTATAGCTTATCATTGTGGCTTTAATACTCGATTCTCTTTTCTTTTAGCTGTTTTTAAGCAGGTTTATTTTCCATATTCAAAGAATTACCTGAACAATACTTGCTGTTCAATTTGAAATAAATCATTTGGTTAATTTGGGTTTAATGTCGAGTCAACAAATTTTCAGCTATGTTATGGCTTTCCACGATTTACCGTATAAGTTCTCTGAAATGTCTTAGAAATCTTTTAGATTCTAGAAGCACAAAGGTGATGTATCAACCCTTTATCAAACCCTTATTTTTTGAATGTCCCAAATTGAAAGGGTTTGCAGACGACATTTCAAAATGTGATAAAATTGAAAGACAATCTTCAGATAGGTCAAAAAACATTGTGGGGAAAGGAGAAATTGCTTGTTAAGAGCAATTTCCTGTTTTCCCACCATGTTTTCGAGGGTTGTCTGCAACAAACTGGTCAAATGTCATTGTTTGGTAATAGGTTAATCTGACCTCCCTCTATCCCCTTATTCCCTGAGGGTCTGTTGACCCCCTTGGGGTCCGGTGACCTTGGACCAGAGATTATTATCTACCATGTTACAGGTTTATGGTCATCATATAGGCAGATTTATCATAACAGGGCGGGCAAAACACCACAAACACATGTATATAAACCTCTGCTCTGGTTTACTTCATTACTAATGTATGCCTGAAGCCCAGGGCTTTTAAATACTTTTCAAGGGTTCAATGTAAGACTATATATAGCGAGTTCTTCACTTTTATGGTGCAGTCCGTATAGACTCACATTGAACTTTGGTTTAATGTTAATGTAATAACACCCCTTCTAACTTTTCCATTTATTCAGAGGTTCAAACAAGCTGCATGTAAGAGACAATTGCATACAGTTCTTTAAAGTGTTTATATGAAAGACTCTTTCTTGTTCTCTCTCATGTGCTCTGTAACCATGCTTATAAGTATCCACAATGTAGGATTTAAAGAAAAATATTATAAGCTTACACAAAAATATATAACAGATACGTCAGACATTCCAACAAAAGAGAACTTGCTCACCAGAAACATTTTCTCTTTATTCTTAACTTGCATTAAGACTTGTAACAAAAATCATTGCTGTGCCTGCATGTTTAACCCTTTCCCAAACAACAAATTTTTGACTGTCACAAATTGGAAGAGTTTGCAGACGACATTTCAGAATGTGATGAAATTGAACAATATTCTTCAGAAAGAGAAAAAAACTTGTGGAAAAAGGAAAAATTGCTCATTACAAGCAATTACTCCATTTCCCCCAATGCTTTCAAAAGTCATCTGCAACAAAGTCGTCAAATGTCGTTATTGTTTGGGAAAGGGTTAAGCTTTTCAGCGGCATGTATTAGACTTGACATTTGATATTGTCACACATGTATGTCACCATCTGCTACGAAATGCCAAACATTTTTGTGAATTTTTCAAAACGTCATCATTTTTCATTGTCAGTTTATATCATATTTCATTCACTCACCAAATTAGAAATATGTGAAGTTGGTAATGATTGTAATTTGATGAATCTTTTTTGAAAGTGGATTTATCTCTAATTGTTTTACATTTAATGTTAAAAGTAAGATATTATAGAAACTATATCAATTATTTCCGATATATTGCTCTTTGGATAGTTATTTAATTTCAATTGAGGATGTTGATAAATGAAGGTGGCAAATGTATCCATATTATTTGTTGTTTTAGAACTACAAACATCTTCATCATTGTGACAAAGGGTAATTGCTTATTATAGGCAATTTATTCATCAATCTGCGTACATGTTTAATTATAGTTAAGTATATTACGAATGAATGGTTCAATCTATATTCTTCTTTGATTGTGAAATATTTGCCAAACAACTTGAAGTTGAACGTATAGTCATTCCTCATTCAGCTCCTTTAATAGTCTGCTTTCTTCAATAGTGTGTGGATTTCCCAAACTATGAATGAGTTTCTCGAAGACAATAACTAGTTCTAAGTCAAAATACAATATGTTATTACTAAATGGAATCTCAACCACTCATCTTTACAGTTAAGTACTTTGTAATGTGAAACATGGGGAGTTTCTTTCATCACAATGATTGGTATGGTTCTAAGAAAATTTATTATATTTGGCATAATGAAAGTCAAGATCCATATTGATTGATGGACAAAATAGGTTGAGAGACATTTACATTATTAATTATTTTGAGCCTAAATTGATATTAAATACCATAATCACAATGAATCCATACATTTGGCCTCACATTTTCGTTGCCAGTGTCTTGTACACATTGCATGTATCCAAGTATAGCACAGAAGATAATTGGTGGAAAATGAAATCAAGAGACTATGTAAGAGTGTAAAGTTTTTACCTGAGACAGCTTGGAGTGGAATACTGTTGTCGTCCGCGAATCCCATTTTAATATATTCATTCTTCACCTCGATACAAGACAGATCCTGCGATCTGACCGCCGCCATCAAACACACAAAAACACACAGTACAAAACACCGAGATACACACTTCGTGTGGTCGGCCATTTTTCGATTATTATCCCAGAAGAAAAACGCTTTATAAAAATCCTTTAACGTTCCGCCCGCATTAGTTATTCCGAAAAACTCTTTAAAAATGAAAAATATTCTATAACATTGGCTTTCTTCTAATCCATAATCAAATCGCCTGTCGATATCCCCGAAACCATTTAAACACGCGAGCTGTGACTTAATTTCACGTCTGCTGTTCACTCACAAAGCCACTGTAATATTTGTGTATTGACGCTGTTCCGTTTAACTCCTCCGAGAGTTCGGTTTGAGATTATTTCCCTTTTTACATGAAAACTCTGAAAACGATTGAAAAACTCTTCGTGAACTCTTTGTCTAACTGACAGAAAATGCAAAAATAAGCATGTATAAGAAAAACTATCATCATCATCGAATGTAATCGTATCTAAAATAATGTCAGGGAGTGAAACGGAAGAGCCCAAATTCCTTACTAAAAAGTTGGTTTGATTGGTTCTTCAAAGGCTAAACTGAAAATGTGAATGGACGTTTGCCACCAGGTGCAATATCAAAAGTTTCCCCGTTTTAGAATCGCCAAAAATAAAGAGAGTGAACTATGATATGGAATGGCCCTATTTTCAAAGGAATTCGGGACAAGAAAAAAATTAGAAGCATGTAACATTTCAGATGGATCTAAAGAACTACTTGCATCATTTTCATTTTCATTTATTATTATCAAAATTTTAGACGATTGATTACTACCATGGTGATGCTGATAATTCTGATGATGCTGCTGATGCTGCTGATGATGCTGCTGCTGCTGCTGATGATGATGATGATGATGATGATGATGATGATGATGATGATGATGATGATGATTGTGATGATCGTCACAGTATCATCATTATCAATTCATTATTGCTAAGTCTCTATCCAACTTTGATTAGAGTAAGCAATAATTGGCCTGAGAAATGTTTGTAGAGATAGGGTAATGTCAGGAATATTGATCGCTACGATTAATAACTTTAATACTGTTGAAGGCGGCATTACATCCCGATCAGAAAAGACCGTCGTCTCTTTCAATGAGGGGAAATAACCTTCAAAGTGGGAAGCGAGTAGGAAAGGATTACCTCCCTTTATAAAGAGCCGTACATCATTTTGCATAAGAACACACATTGTCAAAGTATCTCGCTGCAATACAGTGGAGTTGATCCACAGACCTAATGTCATTGTATAGTGTCATACATGGTATTTAACACCATGTCAACAGCTTCGTAGTTATATCACTGCTGGATTAACCATTACTAGTTTCAGGTTCTGAAGTATCTTTCCAGGATCATAGGGTATATGTCATACTACCTGTAATAACACTATATATAGTGTTACTACAGGTATTATGACATAAACCCCTGTGGCCAGGAGGTTTCCACGAGGACCAACGGTGCCGAACGGGCTCTAGCACGGAGCATCCCTGCCCCCTAGACACAATTGATACCACGTCAATTACTAGCCCATACAGTACTCTCTAATGTCCATCAAATCTAATCTCTGTTTATGCAGTGGAGATATGTGACCTCTGTGATGGTGATGATAATACAGAGGAGATATATGACAGCTGTGTTGGTGATAATACAGAGGAGATATATGACAGTTGTGATGATGATGTTAATACAGAGAAGATATGACAGCTGTGGTGGTGATGATAATACAGAGGAGATATATGACAGCTGTGTTGGTGATGATGATACAGAGGAGATACATGACAGCTGTGGTGGTGGTGATAATACAGAGGAGATATATGACAGCTGTGTTGGTGATAATACAGAGGAGATATATGACAGCTGTGGTGGTGATGATAATACAGGAGATATATGACAGCTGTGGTGGTGATGATAATACAGAGGAGATATATGACAGCTGTGTTGGTGATAATACAGAGGAGATATATGACAGCTGTGTTGGTGATAATACAGAGGAGATATATGACAGCTGTGGTGGTGATGATAATACAGGAGATATGTGACAGCTGTGATGGTGATGATAATACAGAGGAGATATATGACAGCTGTGTTGGTGATAATACAGAGGAGATATATGACAGCTGTGTTGGTGATAATACAGAGGAGATATATGACAGCTGTGGTGGTGATAATACTGAGGAGATATATGACAGCTGTGGTGGTGATGATAATACAGAGGATATATATGACAGCTGTGGTGGTGATAATACAGAGGAGATATATGACAGCTGTGGTGATGATAATACAGAGGATATATATGACAGCTGTGTTGGTGATAATACAGGAGATATATGACAGCTGTGGTGGTGATGATAATACAGGAGATATATGACAGCTGTGGTGGTGATGATAATACAGAGGAGATATATGACAGCTGTGTTGGTGATAATAATACAGAGGATATATGACAGCTGTGATGGTGATGATAATACAGGAGATATATGACAGCTGTGGTGGTGATGATAATACAGAGGAGATATATGACAGCTGTGGTGATGATACAGAGGATATATATGACAGCTGTGATGGTGATGATAATACAGAGGATATATATGACAGCTGTGATGGTGATGATAGAACAGAGGATATATATGACAGCTGTGATGATAATACAGAGGAGATATATGACAGCTGTGTTGGTGATGATAATACAGAGGATATATATGACAGCTGTGTTGGTGATGATACAGAGAAGACATATGACAGCTGTGATGGTGATGATAATACAGAGGAGATATATGACAGCTGTGTTGGTGATGATACAATTGAGATATATGACAGCTGTGATGATAATACAGAGGAGAAATATGACAGCTGTGTTGGTGATGATGATATAGAGGTCATATATGACAGCTGTGTTGGTGATAATACGGAGGAGATATATGACAGCTGTGTTGGTGATAATACAGAGGAGATATATGACAGCTGTGTTGGTGATAATACAGAGGAGATATATGACAGCTGTGTTGGTGATAATACAGAGGAGATATATGATAGTTGTGATGATGATGTTAATACAGAGAAGATATATGACAGCTGTGATGATGATGATAATACAGAGGAGATATATGACAGCTGTGTTGGTGATAATACAGAGGAGATATATGACAGCTGTGATGATGATGATAATACAGAGGAGATATATGACAGCTGTGTTGGTGATAATACAGAGGAGATATATGACAGCTGTGATGATGATGATAATACAGAGGAGATATATGACAGCTGTGATGATGATAATACAGAGGAGATATATGACAGCTGTGTTGGTGATGGTGATATAGATGTCATATATGACAGCTGTGATGGTGATGATAGAACAGAGGATATATATGACAGCTGTGATGATGATAATACAGAGGAGATATATGACAGCTGTGATGATGATGATGATAGAACAAAGGATATATATGACAGCTGTGGTGGTGATGATGATATATATGACAGCTGTGATGATAGAACAGAGAATATATATGACAGCTGTGTTGGTGATGATGATATAGAGATATATGACAGCTGTGTTGGTGATGATACAGAGGAGATATATGACAGCTGTGGTGATAGAACAGAGGATATATATGACAGCTGTGTTGGTGATGATGATATAGAGGAGATATATGACAGCTGTGTTGGTGATGATAATACAGAGGAGATATGACAGCTGTGATGATAGAACAGAGGATATATATGACAGCTGTGTTGGTGATGATGATACAGAGGAGATATATGACAGCTGTGTTGGTGATGATACTACAGAGGATATATATGACAGCTGTGATGGTGATGATAGAACAGAGGATATATATGACAGCTGTGTTGATAATACAGAGATATATGACAGCTGTGTTGGTCATGATAATACAGCCAAGATATATGACAGCTGCAATGGTGATTATAATACAGAGAAGATATAAGACAGCTGTGTTGGTGATAATACAGAGGATATATTTGACAGCTGTGATGGTGATGATAATACAGAGGAGATATATGACAGCTGTGTTGGTGATGATAATAGAGGAGATATATGACAGCTGTGTTGGTGATGATAATACAGAGGAGATATATGACAGCTGTGATGATAGGGATGAAGAGGAGATACAGACAGCTGTGTTGGTAATGGTACATAGGCAGAGATTTACGTTAGCTGAGATGTTGACGACAATACAGAGATTTATATGGCATGGTTCCAACCCAGGATGCTGGCTACAACCTTATATCTCTTTTTCTGGAATGCATCTAGTACTGCTTGGAAACAAGTTAGATCACTGCATATCCTCTAGAGTGACAAATGCACTAGGCCCGACAAAAAACTTGTGCTTATAATCATTTCTTTTCCCATTACTGCAAACCATCATGTCTGTTGTGTTTTCATTGATAAGGTGCACAAAGAATCTAGACGAAACAAGGATGTCGAAATGACTCGGTGTATTCAATATGCAGAGACTCGAGGCTCTTTTAAGATTTAAAAGACCATCTAGTTTGCAATGTAACCAGCAACCCTCTTACCACACCGAGGCGAGCAGTATCTCTACTTCACCACCAAGGTAGGGTCAATTTCTCACGTTCTGGCAGCATCAACAAATTTTTTCCACTTTCCCTCATATTATTTACTTCAATCAACCATCTTTAATCATCTCAAGATAAGTTGGAGCAACTGTGGCCTAGTACAGAACTTGAAATCACATGTACCCTCTCTCTGCGTGGGTTTAAATCATGGCGACAGGATTTGATTTTTCATGAGGTTTGCTTGATGAATGCCTATGGTTCTATCCAGTGTAAATGCCTGTTAGGAGCATAAGGTTTTGGGTATTTGTTGGTTATAAGCCAGGCACACCTACATAACTAAAACAGTATTGAAGCTCTGTATCACCCATGTTTACAAATAAGAATGTGTTCTAAGTAGTGTAGTCACAATATAATTCAAACACCAGCATTTCTTCCTCAAGAACTGCAAAAAATACTCTTTTCAGGCCAATGGCTGCTTTCTCATACGAATAAGGGACATCTGTGGATTAAGAATATATTGTGTTTCTTTCGATTTATTGGTAGATGACCAAGGAAAGAAATTAAAACCTCTTCATGGCTGGTAAGGCTTCCTACAAATGATGCAATTTAATTCAATTTGTAGACTCATATGCAAATTCCCTCTTTTTGTTTCAATCCAGTGTCAAATTAACGCATTGATACATTTTTTTTTAAGGATTCTTTTTGTTTCTGATCTATAACAAAAGCCATTCTGGAAGGGAAATTCTTAGGTGAATTTGTCTTTGCTAAATCTACTATTGATGGGTCAGTATCAGATTTCCGGACTCGAAATATTTTAACTGAAAAATCCATTATTATTGGCTTGATATAGCTAACAATGTTACAAAGGGATTTGAAGATCTCAATCCATTATTAACCTTTTTTTTTTAAATTTGGTAAATATCTTTCTTCATGCCTATACTTGGTATGACCAAATTCCACAAGATTTGAAATGAAAATGTAGTTTCCAGAGGGTTCACAATCACTTGTTGACAAGTAAACAGATATCTCTGTATCAAAGGATCTAAGTTAAGCTTTAAATATATCTGTCAATCAATTCCACTCTAGTGTTTTTAAAGATGTTCAATGTGAATCACACAGCAAAAGGGATAATCTGGGTGAACTCTTCTTAGCAAATAAATGACAAGCAGATCAAGGCAGATTGAAATTATACAATTTTTTAATACACCTACGGCTCAGAACAGTCTCCTTGCTAAACTGTAAACACTGACGAGATACCATGTTTAGAAAGTGGGCATCACCCATCATTTGATTCTGACGACAACTAAAACAGGTATCCCTGTCTGAATATAAGGGTGTATCCATTGCCCTTCTTTAAAACCAAAAGGGTTATCAAATTTGATTTAATTAGTTCAGAAACGGTGGTGAAAAAGTTCAAAGATCAATAAATATAACAGTAAAAGGAAACAAATATTGCGTTCAAATCAGGGTTGTATTTAGCTATGATACAGCAGCACTCAAGACTTGTATAGCACAAACTTTTCTGGATCCCAAAAAGGGACCATAAGGGGGAAACCCCCTCAAGGGAATCTTCCGCCGCGAGACCTCTTGTCTCACACTCACCAGACTATCATTACAAAAAAAGACGATATTACAAAACAATAAAGATGAAATCAGTTACAATTTACACAAGTCTCAATTATCATAAAGTATGTCCACAAAAAATCGACTTTCCCCCAAATAACACTTTGGGTAAAAGGCAGTTCAAAATTGTCACAATTATTTTCTATTGAAATATCCTCAAATCTTTGTAGATTCCAAGATATGTCGCAATTAGTATTCTGCAAGCAGATATATATGGAAACGCTTTGAAAACTGTTGAATCAATCACTACGAACAGAGAGAACTCTGTTGTGCAGTGACACGCTAAATAACCCCTCTCACAGCTCCTCTAGATCAGGTCAGCCACATTCATGGGCATTTCCTCCACATTTGTGTTGTAGAATGTCTCAATATCTTTCAAAGACCTAGTATCCTCTTTTGTAACAAAGTTGATGGCCACACCTTTTCGACCAAATCTTCCTCCACGACCAATCCTGAAAAGCACATTCAATTAAGGTTAGTAATATTTCAAAAAACTAAACCATAATCATGATGTACCTCATAAGGTTTCCTCACTCATTGAGGGTCTTTAAATGTTAAGGGAAAGGTGCAGACTATGTAATGTGAATACACCTACACACTCGGCTTACCACTGTAGCTGAAACTGTTGAAACTCTATAAAACAAATATCTGCTTATGTTTTTAACCAGCTGTAGGACAAAATTGTTTCAATTTATTTTCTGCCCTTAAGTCTTTGATTAACTGTATCAACCAAGATTCAATGGCATCTTTGAAACCAATTGCCAGCTGAATTTGGTGCAGCTTACTTTTGCATTATTATGAGACACAGCAAGTATGAGAACCTGCCAAGTCACTCTTAAATGCTTTACACTATTCTTGAATCAGGAAAAATACATGATCTTCCGTACAAATTATGGAATGAATACTTCATGCTTTTCAATTTTCATTCATTTTCATTTTACCTACTTAATTTGACCTAGGCCTGTTTCATGTTGTATGCTAGGTTAAGTGACAATGACCACTTAGTAACATAAGATGGGAGGTTGGAGATATCTTTCAGATACATGGAACTACACACAAAATAAATAAGTCTACAAAATAATCTATAAAATGGACAAAGAAAACTGACCAGTACATCAAGATCATTTCTGATAAATGGTTGAACAGAATAAGTAAAATCAGAGATTCTGACCTAATTATGTACCATCAATAATCAATGTTACCTTTGAAGACAAGACACCAACTGAATATGATGAACCGTAGTATTGCATTATTATGAGACACAGCGAGTATTAGAACCTGCCAAGTCACTCTTAAATGCTATAAATTATTCTCCATCCATGACTAACCCATACATTGCTAAACGCTTATTCCCTCAGGACTCTTCCATACACTCAAATTCTGTCCATTTGTTTGTCAGGTTTGTACACAATTCTATTGGTTAAATTGTGATCAATATTCATTAAGGGATGTGTAGGTGCAGGAATGATTAAAGATAGATAGACATTCATGTTTAAATTTTTCCCAAATAGACTGACAAGCGAACAGGCATTCTTAAAACATGCATGTCTCTCAAATAACCCAAGCATCGGATTTTTGCAAACTTTAACATCAATGGTAAAGTCACTAGCCTCACAAAGAGGAATGGGGTTTATAGTCGTACTGGGATGATACAAACATGTTACATGTTCGAGTCTTAGAGATGACTGAATCTGTGAGTAATCTTAACTTGTTGCTGAAACTTGTTACTTGACCCAGAGGTGGGAAAATGAAATGTTTGTATTGCCCAGCTTGTTCCAAACGCCTTAACGGACAAGTGCATTTTTACTGAAGTTTACTTTATAACCGTATAAACATGCCCCGAAAGCTTTTGGCATTTACAGACAGGTAAATAAATTGTAATCGGATTTCGCCACCAATCTGACTAGGAATAGTCTAATCATTCCGTTACCTGTGGATATAGTTTTCCCTGTTAGCGGGCAGGTCATAGTTGATGACAAGGGACACCTGCTGAACATCGATTCCACGAGCCAACAAGTCAGTGGTGATGAGTACTCGACTGGATCCAGTACGGAATTCACGCATAATCACGTCTCTCTCCTTCTGGTCCATATCCCCATGCTATAAATACAACATGTCTGATCTTTAGTCAAAGAATTATTTCTCATGGATGCAAACATAAGGCTAAAGAAAAATATCTAAATCAATTGTCAGCCAACTAATTGAGGTGAGAGTCCATTAAACCATCACCTCACCCTTAGATGGTAACTTTACTCTACTTCCACTTGACGGCCATTGAGAATATGATTCATCAGCGGTGCTTTTGGGAAGGTTTAGAAGAGTTGCAATACCTTATTTCATGGGGTTAAACACCCTGTAAACAGCAGGATCCTGATTTTTACATTCTAGACAGGGCTCTGCAATGTCTTAATCAAAATACCCCAAGAACTCAATATCTCGTATAAAGACAACTTTCTTTACCATAGACAGATGGCTTTTACAACAGAAGAATAAAGAATAATGTATCATTTAAATGTAAGCCAACTAATTGAGGAAAGAATTCATTAAACTTTCACCTCACCCAAAAGTCGATTAATTTTATCTACTTCCACTTGACGGCCATTGAGATTATGATGTCTCAGCGGTGCTTTTGGGAAGGTTTAGAACCATTTCAACACTTTATAATAACACCACTCATTATAACAAAGACAGTATACACCAACTAATTGAGGTGAGAGTCCATTAAACTATCACCTCACCCTTAGATGGTAACTTTACTCTACTTCCACTTGACGGCCATTGAGAATATGATTTCTCAGCGGTGCTTTTGGGAAGGTTTAGTTTCAATATTTTATAAGAACACCACTCATTATAACAAAGACAGTATACACCAACTAATTGAGGTGAGAGTCCATTAAACTATCACCTCACCCTTAGATGGTAACTTTACTCTACTTCCACTTGACGGCCATTGAGAATATGATTTCTCAGCGGTGCTTTTGTGCTGAGATTCAATCACTGATGACAGGATTTAGTTTAACAGAGTTAAGAATAAAAGATCACATTGGCTAAGCAATTTGGATTCCATAAGGAAATAAATGGCATTCTTGCCTATTTGAAGCAAGTTTTAAGCGGATATGAAAACCATAACTTTTCATTCCCAAACATTTTAAGACTTTTAGTTTAATCAAATCATGTTTAACTGACAGCCCCAAAACATTGGTTTGTCCATAAGTCACTATTTTTCTTCCTTACACAAGTCTGTCTTTTACATATTCTTTGAATGAATGAATGGTGTTTTAAGGTGCATCGACAGCCAAGGTCATTTAGCGCGCATTCCTATTCTTTGAAGATAAAAAGATCAAACAAATGTACAAATCTCCAGATTGAACTTATCAATGAGTAAATCTAAACCAAATTTAAGTCTGTATTCAAACAGTTAAAATATTTAGAGACATATTCTCCTGGACGTACCATATTGCTTGAAGCCAAAAACCCAATCCGAATAGGCTGCAGAGAAATATGCTGTTAATACTGGCAGTTTATAAAGTAAGGGTAGTGTTCTTAACAATTGTTTATTCTGACTTACCATGGCGGAGACGGTAAAATCTCTGTGCAACATTTTCTCTGTGAGCCAATCTACCTTCCTCCTTGTGTTACAGAAGATCACAGCTTGAGTTATAGTCAGTGTCTCGTACAGATCACTCAGGGTGTCCAACTTCCAATCCTACAATATATATACATAGGGCTAGATTCCTTCAGTGGAAATCCTATAAAGTCTTAAAACAAGCTCATGCTCATCCTAAAAAAAGTTGTTAAGTGCCTTCAGTCTATTTCATCTTAAAAATGTCTGAATGTTGTTTAGTATTACAACTGCATAAAGCATTTCTAGCATGTTTGAATCAGACATTCCAAATTCCTTGAACATTGAATTATGAGGATGAAGCAACAAGAGCAATGAAGATGGAACTTTCATGCATAGTTAGTACAATGCAAGACAGACACAGTTTATCACAAAGGAAAAGTTCTTCTCTATTATCTACAAACATTTCTGGCGAAACAAGATTTTATATGCATTTATAAAAGAATTTGCAGACACCATGCAATGCAATGTAATAGCCTTATCAACTTGACAGTGGAGAAGACCAATTAAGACAGACATATCCCAGCATGAAAACTAACCTCCTTTTCCACGTTGATATAGAACTGCCTAATACCCTCAAGGGTCAGTTCTTCCTTCTTGACCAGAATTCTGATTGGTTCTCTCATGAACCTTGTGGTCACCTCCAGTACATCAGTTGGCATGGTGGCCGAGAGCAGTATCACCTGGAATAAAACAACATGTTGAATTTTTTTTCTTTTTTATATGGGTTTTACATCACATCAACATTATTTCAGTTATGTAGCGATGCCCGACTCTTAATGATGGAGGAAGACCCCATACTCAACTGCCCACAAGGGCTGGTCAAGGCGGGTAGAACCATCGGCATTCCGTAAGTTACTCGGGAGACTGCCTCTCATGAAAATCCATATCCCTCTCAGGATTTGGACCCACGCGGAGAGAACATGTTGAATGTTTACCCAAACAGCATAAATAATATCTATGAAGCCTTACATCTCAAGGCTATCTATCGTAAGGCTACAAAAAGAAAAGTCACCAACTTGAATATTAAGACATTACAGGTCAAGAGCGTGTTCTAAAATGAATGAATTCAAAGTAATCGTCATATTTTAGAAAGAGTATTTGAGCCCAGTTAACCATTGACCAAATGCTAAATTTTTAACTGTCCCAAACTGAAAGTTTGCAGATGACATTTCAAAATATGATGAAATTGGAAAATATTCTTTTGATAGGGCAGAAAACTTTGTGGAAGAAGGAAAAACTGCTCATTTTTCCACAATGTTTTATAGTCGTCTGCAACAGAGTGGTTAAATGTCCCTATTGTGTAGTAATGGGTTAAACCCTTAGTCATTGGACCATCCAGGGAAACACTCAATAATTAAATTGATAAAACAATCATTTGCTGATAGTAGAATGGCTGGTACGATAAATACATCTCAAACATTCTCAGTAACTGATGTCTCATTACTAACTGTTAATCTCCCTAGAGTTTGCATTTATCTATGGCAAAACGTTAACCTTTTTTTTAGTTTCTTCCACTTGACAGCCATTGAAAACATGATATCTCAGAGGTGCGTTTGGTAAGATGTTAGTTAAAACATATCTTATTTACAATTTCATTATTTTGTACACATGAATATTCAGTCATACAGTTGGCATATGAAAAGGACTTGAAATAAAGCTAGGCTAAAAAATGTTTTGGACAATTTTCAATTAGAGGAAATGCTTCTTTGTCATATCAAAAATAGGGTTCAGTGCAAAATTAAAGCAAGAATGTCATATTGCACCAAACCCTCAAAATGCCTCGAGTTGTATTATAATGCTAATTAACTGTAAGCCAACTAATTGAGGTGAGAGTCCATTAAACCATCACCTCACCCTTAGATGGTAACCTGACTCTTCTTCCACTTGACGGCCATTAAGAATATGATTTCTCAGCGGTGCTTTTGGGAAGGTTAAGAAGTGACTCGTCATTTGGTATGAAGAGATTTTAGTTAAATCAAGAGACATTTACTTTACAATCAAGGATTCTAAAATAAGGAATCCTATGGAATTTTTTTTTATCTGTAAGCCAACTAATTGAGGTGAGAGTCCATTAAACCATCACCTCACCCTTAGATGGTAACTTTACTCTACTTCCACTTGACGGCCATTGAGAATATGATTTCTCAGCGGTGCTTTTGGGAAGGTTTAGTTTCAATATTTTATAAGAACACCACTTGTTTAAAAAAAGAAAAAAGCAGTGTAAGCCAACTAATTGAGGTGAGAGTCCATTAAACCATCACCTCACCCTTAGATGGTAACTTTACTCTACTTCCACTTGACGGCCATTGAGAATATGATTTCTCAGCGGTGCTTTTGGGAAGGTTTAGTTTCAATATTTTATAAGAACACCACTTGTTTAAAAAAAGAAAAAAGCAGTATAAGCCAACTAATTGAGGTGAGAGTCCATTAAACCATCACCTCACCCTTAGATGGTAACTTTACTCTACTTCCACTTGACGGCCATTGAGAAAATAATTTCTCAGTGGTGCTTTTGGGAAGGTTTTTGTTATCATTGTGTTGAAATGGCTCAAGTATGTCAAAAAATTCTTCGTCCAACATTCATTTGATGGAAATTAATGTTTGCGTTTCAGGAAGGTCAACCAATCAAACATTTTCAGTGGAAAAAAGAAAATTAATATGATTTCATTTATAATGCTCAATGCTTAGTATCACTACAAAAGTGTAACAGAACTTCACTATCAGCGTACTGCTTAAATCCTTTAAAGACAAAAGAATGAGGTAAAGGGAGCATTTTAGTAATGTAAATATTGGTACATAAAGTAAACTAGCTTGGCTTACCTGTGTGTCTTGGGGCATAGTCTTGAACACATCATAAATTTGATCTTTAAACCCTCTTGACAACATTTCATCGGCTTCGTCCAACACAAACATCTTAATAGACCTTGTATCTGTATAAGGAAACATTCATTATTGTCAATTAGAGACTTTCATATGATCTAAGTTAATCTGAACTAAAATAGATACCCAGAGATATTAAGACTTGATGCATCCGGCATAACCCTTCCAATGGTATGTATGAAAAATATATCAACTAATATATACTTTTCTGATATTTAACAGTCAGCATTTTTCCGTAATAACAGATATATCCTTGATTTACCAGCAGAAGGCTAGTGCTCTGAAGTCTTACCAAAGGGCACTGGAACGAAACTAGAGGTACTAGTATGACTCACACCAAGGAGAGTCAAGGTCATTATTTTTTCTAAATCAGTTCTAATGTAAAACACTTTTTGTAATGAAAAAGTGGGCTGATCATCATCATCAACCAAGGCAATACTGACAAAATTCATTGAATTGCAGATAAAATCATGAGTCTAGTGTTTGTTCAAACATGATAATTGGAGTGTATTATAATGAAGTTGCAGAATCAAAAAATACCAATTATCAAATCATCCTCAAACTTGAGCCTTGTATATTTTGATTTGAGATATTCTAAATTTTCTGAAAGCTGTGTGGATAAGTAAGCTTACCTAAAGCATTCCTGTTGATCATGTCGTGGACACGTCCAGGGGTTCCCACTACCACATGCACAATTCCATTAAGTTTGGCAATATCGTCTTTCACGGCTGTACCACCTATACAGGCATGACACTGAGCGCCCATGTAATCACCGAGAGCAATCATCACCTTCTGGATCTGGTATAAACATAGGTCAAATCTTAACATACATCTTACCCATGTAATCACGAGAGCAATCATCACCTTCTGGATCTGGTATAAACATGTCAAATCTAACATACATCTAACCCATGTAATCACCGAGAGCAATCATCACCTTCTGGATCTGGTATAAACATAGGTCAAATCTTAACATACATCTTACCCATGTAATCACGAGAGCAATCATCACCTTCTGGATCTGGTATAAACATAGGTCAAATCTTACATACTTCTAACCCATGTAATCACAGAGAGCAATCATCACCTTCTGGATCTGGTATAAACATACGTCAAATCTAACATACATCTAACCCATGTAATCACCGAGAGCAATCATCACCTTCTGGATCTGGTATAAACATACGTCAAGTCTTACATACATCTAACCCATGTAATCACCGAGAGCAATCATCACCTTCTGGATCTGGTATAAACATACGTCAAGTCTTACATACATCTAACCCTTCAGCAGATTAATCCCTTTGGTACATTACAGATATGAATCTTCCAAGGTATCTAATGTAAAATCTGACAAATCGCAAACCTCACTATAACAAATCAACAATTACAAAAACCGATGTCATTCGTTGAAAAAAGGTTTTCAACAACTTCATTTTTCTCTTTAAAAAAACCCACATGCTTAAATATGATGATGTAGCCATTATGAAACATGATTCAATTCTAAAAGAAAAGCTTTCATTCACTTACTTTGAAAAAGGCATTAGCCTGTTGTTTTGGCAAGAAATATATGCTGGCATTATGATTATTTGAGAAAACTGTAGATTTAAGGCTTCAGTGGAAAGGTGCATTTTCAGGCTCCTTTATTTAATGTGAAGAAAGTTCTGAATAACCATGTTCTACCTGAGAAGGTAAAAAGAAAATTAGATCTGCATTTAAACTCAAAATAACTGAGAGAGAACTAACCTGTTGGGCCAATTCTCTGGTTGGTGCCAACACCAAGGCTTGACATTGATTCATGTCCATTTTCAGTCTCTCCAGAATGGCAATGGAGAAAGTGGCAGTTTTACCAGTGCCGGACTGAGCTTGTGCAATGACATCATTACCTGAAATATACAAACACGAATAACATGTAAAGTTGGGCATTTAACACTTCTGTTTTGTCTTGAGAACTACTCAGTAACTAGCATGTGGTTTGGGAGGTAGTTGGGAACTACAGCCAAAGAGGAGTATTCAAGACACCCAGTAGTTAGCATTCAAACCTTCTAAAAAATAATTGACTCATTGTGATTTTAAAACATAACCAATCAACAGTGATATATTTTGGCCCAAAAAATCTCATAAAAATTCCCAAAAACTCATTGCTTTCATTCATTTTTATCATTTTTCTATAGAAAAACCTATTGATTTTTAAAGTTTTGGTAAAAAAAAAATCATTGATTTAATTTACAAAAAAATCACTGAATCAATGCAGCATTAATAAAGAAGAAAACTTGGTAAAACAAAGACAAGAAAAGGGCATTTCTGAAAGTAAAATTGTAATAAATACACCAACACCCCCACATTGATGAAAAGAATCCAATGAGTTACCTTTGATGCATGGCACAATGGCCCTCTGTTGAATGGCCGAGGGTTTCTCAAAACCATAGGCATAGATTCCTCTCAGTAGTTCTTCTCGCAATTCCATGTCATCAAAGTTGTCAATGACTTGATGCCAGTTGCTCTGAAAGATCCAATGTCAAATAGTATAACAGTTGTATTATGACAGCACTTCTCCTGTTCTCTCCATATTAATGTATTAGATTTATTCCGTATTTAAAACTTATTGTCAGTCTTTCAGTGATTTTGTTAGGTGCCCCATCCAAAAGAGAGAGTTATTCAACTGTTGTTCTATCTGTCGTTTGGATAGTTGAAATTTTGTTTCATCTTCAATGAGATTTAGCAACATTTTCCCCTCTATCATTTCAAAATGAGTTTGCAGTTAAACTTCTCCAATACATGAACTAGGGTGGGATATAATCAATAATCTATTGCTATATTTTTATTTATAGATATCAAGACAGGCAATACAAACTGAAAATGATCACCACAATGTTAATTAAACTGTTTGAATGTTAATTGATGACATGTTTTCAATGTAAATGTTATCCATGGATTTATCGAAGTGAGACTCATTTTTAAAGATCTAAAGCAAATAACTTGACGAAAAACTCCTCCACTATTTGTGTTTTTCAAATGGCAGGGGATATTGCCCTATACAAAATATCAGAATATTTCTTGATTCATATCTTCTCAAAAGTTGACTTCTGGAAATAGGCCATCATCAGCCTCTAACTTCAGTTCTTCTTTGTTCGATTTTGTCCGGTTGCTATTTGTGCTTTACAGTCAAATATAAGTTCGGTTTGGCCCCAAAACTAATCTAAACGTTTTTCATAGGTCTGCACGGAGTTCGCTTCCTAGCTTGACTACCCTTGTTGAATAATCACAAAACCCACAGCAACTTAAACACGCAACCTTCAAAAGTGAAAGCTACATACCTCGATAATTCCATCGGGAACATCAAGGTTTTGCTGGGTCTCTTGTTGAGGCCTGAAAGAAGATGGGAAACATACTTCAATGCATGTAGTGCCTTAAAAATAAAGCAATTGTTACAAGCGGTTTAATCACATTCACCAATATTATCAATGAACAACCAAAGTTTCAGATGTTTTAAGAGTTGACAGGTTTTCCCCAAAATCAAGTATCATTTCAAGAATCCTAAAACAACTAAAGGAATGTTCAAGATATGTAGCAGCTTGTACATCAGCAAGGACTACTTTTCATAAATATCCATATCTACAACACGGAAATAATCCACTCATTACAGTAAGAATAAAAAAGGGCGTTTTTTTGTTGAAACTTAATACAGTCAACTCGACAGTTCCGGATCACTAATAGATAAAAGATCGTTTTTTCTTGTATTGACCAATTGACTGTAGAAATCAACATATGAATTTAACGAAAAATTCTTCCTTTGTCTATTCATACCAATGATTTACCGCTTTTATTTACCATTTTTCATTTTTTGAAGAAAACAAGATCGGGGTCATCGCGACAGTTTCGGATCAAATGTGACAGTTCCGAATCACGTTAATTGTCATATCATTTATTGTAAAAAGGGTTAACTTCACAAAGAGACAATAAGAACAGAAAATTATATCATCAATTAATACTTTATTTTCATCAAACACATGCCTTGTGCGATTTCCCTTTAAAGAATTATTTTACTTTTTACTTTTAAGAGCGTACGAGAATGACCGGAAGTAATGTTGAGACGACCCCTATAAACCAAAGAGGTGATCCGAAACTGTCGAGTTCACCTGCTTTCATATATCATGCAATTATACAATCCCAGACCTGTTTTAGCGTGAAAATTTTGCATAAATACATTCTATTATAATTTTTCTTACAAATGATGTCAATGTTAAGTGCACATTATCTTTTTAAATGAGCGTCTAAATCGCCGAAAAAAAGTATCGGTGAAATTAGGTCAACTTCCGGTGACTTGTCTCGGTCTTAATTAACCGTTCCAAATTGATTGTGATCGCTTTACCAGAAGTGGAAATGTCATCTTGGATTTGTCAAGAGCCAAATGAATATGCTAAATGACTGTTAAGTTTTTAAGGCCAGAGTTTCTTCGGATTCATAGAAATTTGACAACAAACATAAGATGATCCGGAACTGTCGATGATCCGAAACTGTCGAGTTGACTGTAGTTGATCAATAATCATCTTTGTAATGTCGGAGATTTTAAAGTCAACTTTAAAGATGATTTCTCAACTCAGAAGACATTTTCTCAAAAGGGTTTGATGGGATGGTGACGATTACAGGTCAGTTCGGTAAATGACTAGTTCGGTAAAAATGTAAACTATAGTAAAGGGTCTGGTTGGTTCGGTAAATCCCAAGACTAGAGAGAACAACAGTTAAATTGGGTGTTAAAAACAGTTAAATCCCATATTAATTTAGTGTTAATTAATTAACACATACTATTATTTAAATACATGCAAAATAGTTTATTTCTATTTTGATACACATTGTAATTTTCATACTTACAACATTTTTATTCACACAAAATACAATCAATGATTTGACCAGAGACATGGATGTTATCTATGTCTCGGACTTGATCAAAGTAAAACCTGTGCAGTTCGTTTTATAATTGCAAACAAACAAATTAATAAATTATAGTAGGAATGTCTCACCCTAAGAATTAAAACAATCAAACTAGTTGTTTAAAGGAGGAATTCCCTAATTTAAGTACTTAAACAAATACATTTCATACACTATGTACAATTACTTTTCTCTAGTATAGGTTTTTACCGAACCAGCCAGACTTTTTACTCTAGTTTACTTTTTTACCGAACTAGTCATTTACCGAAACGACCGTCACCCATGGTGACAAGTTATTTCCAGACTTCCTTTTAATCACAAAAGGATGAATCCCTGTAAAAACTTGTCCTTGTTCAAACCGAAAAATGTTTCTTACTTAATACCAAGGCGATACTAGCCATACTTTAAAATGTATATTTTCGATCTAAGTCGAACAAAAAGAAATTCCCAATGACACCGATGTCAAGCGGGTGAACATGACTCAGTCAAGATGGTTACCAATGTCCTTTTTTTTGTGTAGCATTTCGGTATCATTTGTCCAAATTGAAAGGATCTGGCATAGTCAAATACTCAATCAAACTTTGAGTTATAAACGCTTACGCAGAGAATTCAACTAAGATGTAAAATTGTAGGCTTTAAGGCACATATGGGTTGAAATATGACGTCTACACGTGCTCGAAATAACACGGCAGCCATGACACCGGCGGATCAGGCCCACGGAAATGGACAAAATAACCATCTTTTTAACATAAACTTGATATGATTATCTACGTGAATGTGTAGTTCAAACAATAAGGGATCAGAAAATGAGTTTGTATTTGAAAAATGACAAATGATCGAAGACAAACATACCCATCGTTTTCATCGGTTTGATACTGTGACATGTTCTTGCTAAAGTAGCGCGAATAAAGGAAAGTGGGTTGGCGAATTACCGAAAAAGTGGGCGAATAATTTCGCAATAATGATATTAAACGAAAAGCCTACTATTCTACTGCTCTATTTGTCTATAACATATCATAGGAAATGCTGGGAAAACGTTAAATCATTTGATATTACAGGAATAAAGCAATAAACTTTGTGAAGTATGTAGGGACTACTTTTTCTCGCGCTTCTCTGTGGGAAAAATGGGCCATTAAAAAGTAATCAAAGGGAAATAACCCGAGATCAGCGTGACTGTGTTATCAATGAACTTTGTTCAGAGCATACTTTTTTCAAACAACCTGTTATATTCGTTACTTTTTCTAAAGCCAATACTGTACAGCTTCTGCTTTAGTGATATTTTGTTTTTGATTTTATAGGGGTTGCAGAAAATATCACGTATTCGATTGTCCTTCAATCAACTTTAAATGTTTCGGTATAAGTTTCTTCTCGTTGGCATAGAAAGTCATGAAGACTACCCTTGAAGCCTTGGCGATCCCTTTTTAATGACGAAAAGTGAGAAATGCATCTCAAAATACTTGCGTTTTTCATATAGCATATGCATGCTTTAAATACAGGCATCCACGGAGATGCGTCCTGGCTCTTGAACAAGCTTAGTTAAAACAGTGAGGTTAGAGAAAATACTGTGTTTAGCTTCCATGATCCAGCGTGTACCAGAGGTTGAGGTGGCGGTCTCAGAACTCGGGGATCCCTTGTAGATTCGAGCCCTGTCGATCGTTTCCTCAGGTATCGCGGAATAGAAGTCTTTTGGGGATACCCTTCAGTGTCCAAACATAGTACAGGTAAAGCCAGGAAAGCCGTGACAATGCTGAGAAATTGTTCAAACGGCGTTATATCCCTATAGGTAGTGTTTTTCATGTTTAAGTTTAATTACATTTTATTGTATTTTATTACAATTGGATTGGGACACAAGCTTGAAGCAATAAATTGAGTCCCTCATCTGAGTAGCCTGTGTTTTAGGCTAGCTAATATTAAGTTTAAACGAATGTAAGTTTTACGTAATAAAATAGGTATCTATTTTTTAACCAAACGATTCTGATGTGTTTATGTTTACATGACAGTATAGTCTTCGTGAACTGTAGTTTTCACATTCTCTGAGTCATGTTGTTGTGCAACGCACGGTAGCCTACTAAGCAGAGACAACGGACCATAGCAGGGGGAGGGCCGTCCTCTAAGTTGGTATAACTTGTGGCCCAACCCCAATTCCACGTATAATAAGGGAAATAAGATATGTTTAAACAAACGGACCATAGCGCACGATACTGATATAATAGTCGTTAAATTATATACACAATTTAGTTACCATGAAAGAGCGCCGTAAAAGGAAGTCATTGGGGCCTACGCACATTGTTTGGGGTGTTTAAAATAGGAGCCGTAGTGTCCTGAACGCACACATGACGGACGATCTACTGTAACGACCGGAAAACGTTCAAATGAACCTACGCAATGTGATACGGGACATGCGAGTATTTATATAGCCTATGATTCAGGCTATATCTTGCGCTAGAAATCTGTATAAGTTTATAACAACATTCCTAGTTTATTTCAATACTGAGAAAAGCAACATTGCAAGAAACACGCCATTGAAATCGTCTCTCCGGGGCGCTTCCAATGGTATGTCTCATGACAATACTGTACTTTTATTTAATATAATACCAATGCGTATCTGGTTAAAGCGTACGCAACTATTTTTCTGGTGTGATTTTGTAAAACGGTTTCCTGAAACATACGTAGACCTATACCATGCGCTTGGGTCATACGCACGGACAGGGTACCGTTTTACTAAACAGTTTACGCCTAAGATTTGCGTAAATTTAAAACAACAATTCCTCTTATTTCAATATTGGGCGAGGCAATATTACAATGTAACACATCATTGGAAGCGTCTCGGAGAGACGATTCCAATGATGTGTTACTTTGCAATATTGCACTTTCATTGAGGATACTATTCATGTATATCAGTTATGACTTACGCAAATATTTTTCTTAAGTTGTTTAGTAAAACGATAGTTAGGACCCTGGGCTAGTATTCATTTCTATGGTAAACTGATAACAAATGATCAGTGAATAATGCAGTTTATCAACATTACTATTGTATGCCACCTGAATACACGGGGCTATTTTGAATGAAGAAAGGAGGAGGCCACAAACATCCATTACGAGGACAGATAATGGAGAAACAACAGTCACGTGTTGGTACCAGTCCTCTTTCTCTAAATAAGGGGTCTTCCTCCATCATGATGACTAGGGCATCACAACATAACTGAAATAATTTTGATGCGATGTAAAACCTATATAACATTTCAATGAATGGTTTCTTAAAAGCTCTGTTGCGTGTGTTAAAATGGTATGGTGTTTTATTAGAAATCTAGCTTAGCCTGGTTAGAGCCCAACCGACACCTATGGTTTCGTGGAAGTGACCTTTGGCAAGTCATTTCAGAGCCCTAGCCTAGTACTGGTCGATCCAGGAAAGCCGATACATAACTGAAAATGTGTTGATATGGCGCTAAAGACCATACAAAGTAAAACAGCCTAACCATAACTTGCATTAAATCGTTGGTGCTGAAGCCAATATCAGAGTTTAATGAAACCCTGAGAAGTTATATTTGTCAAAGAAATCTAATTTCTTCAAAAGGAGATTGTATCAATAATAAGAAATAATTGAATGAAGTGTCAACTTCGCATTGAATGTACGAGATTTTACCCAAAACAACTATTCATTTTAAGAAATCTCAGTGAACATTTTAAGAAATCTCAGTGAACAGGGGTTTCTCAGCGACGATCCATAATCAAACCATCGACCCCAAAGATGCCGGCCAAAATGGTCTAAATTAATGCTGCTTAGAAATAAACAACTCGGAATATCTATGGAAGTCTCCATATGAACGTCGGAGAGAAACTTGGAGGTCTCAAAATGGACATTAAAGAGAAACTTGGAGGTCTCAAAATGGACATTAAAGAGAAACTCGGAAGTTTCCATATGAACGTCGGAGAGAAACTTGGAGGTCTCAAAATGGACATAAAAGAGAAACTTGGAGGTCTCAAAATGAACAATAAAGAGAAACTTGGAAGTCTCAAAATGGACATTAAAAATAAACTTGGAGGTCTCAAAATGGATATTAAATAGAAACTTGGAAGTCTCAAAATGGACATTAAAGAGACACTTGGAAGTCTAAAAATGGACATTGAAGAGAAACTTTCCATATGAACGTCGGAGAGAAACTTGGAGGTCTCAAATTGGACATTAAAGAGAAACTTGGAGGTCTCAAAATGGACATTAAAGAGGAACTTGGAGGTCTCAAAATGGACATTAAAAGAAACTTGGAGGTCTCAAAATGGATATTAAAGATAAACTTGGAAGTCTCAATATGGACATTAAAGAGAACCTTGGAAGTTTCAAAATGGACATTGAAGAGAAACTTGGAAGTCTCAAAATGGACATTAAAGAGGAACTTGAAGGTCTCAAAATGGACATTAAAAAGAAACTTGGAGGTCTCAATATGGACATTAAAGAGAAACTTGAGTCTCAAAATGGACATTAAAGAGAACATTGGAAGTCTCAAAATGGACATTAAAGAGAAACTTGGAAGTCTCAAAATGGACATTAAAGAGAAACTTGGAAGTCTCAAAATGGACATCAAAGAGAAACTTGGAGGTCTCAAAATGGACATTAAAGAGAAACTTGGTAGTCTCCATATGAACGTCGGAGAGAAACTTGGAGGTCTCAAAATGGACATTAAAGAGAAACTTGGAGTCTCAAAATGGACATTAAAGAGAAACTTGGAAGTCTCAGAGGTCTCAAAATGGACAGAGAAACTTGGAGGTCTCAAAATGGACATTAAAAGAAACTTGGAGGTCTCAAAATGGATATTAAAGATAAACTTGGAAGTCTCAATATGGACATTAAAGAGAACCTTGGAAGTTTCAAAATGGACATTGAAGAGAAACTTGGAAGTCTCAAAATGGACATTAAAGAGGAACTTGAAGGTCTCAAAATGGACATTAAAAAGAAACTTGGAGGTCTCAATATGGACATTAAAGAGAAACTTGAGTCTCAAAATGGACATTAAAGAGAACATTGGAAGTCTCAAAATGGACATTAAAGAGAAACTTGGAAGTCTCAAAATGGACATTAAAGAGAAACTTGGAAGTCTCAAAATGGACATCAAAGAGAAACTTGGAGGTCTCAAAATGGACATTAAAGAGAAACTTGGTAGTCTCCATATGAACGTCGGAGAGAAACTTGGAGGTCTCAAAATGGACATTAAAGAGAAACTTGGTAGTCTCAAAATGGACATTTAAGGGAAACTTGGAAGTCTCAAAAGGGAAATATAAGAGAAACCTGGAAGTCTCAAAATGGACATGTAAGAGAAACTTGGAGGTCTCAAAATGGACATTTAAGAGAAACTTGTAGGTCTCAAAATGGACATTTAAGAGAAACTTGGAAGTCTCAAAATGGACATTAAAGAGAGACTTGGAGGTCTCAAAATGGACATCAAAGAGAGACTTGGAGGTTTCAAAATGGACATTTACGGGAAACTTGAAAGTCTCAAAAGGGACATATGAGAGAAACCTAGATCTCAAAATGGACATTTAAGGGAAACTTGGAAGTCTCATAATGGACATATAAGAGAAACCTGTATGTCTCAAAATGAACATTAAAGAGAAACAAACACATGTTTTAATTGGTTCCATCGTTTATTGAAATCGATTTCTAGCAGTCATTAAAAAAACGTAAAAAAGCAGCACATAGAGATCCTAAATTATTATTACACATATGCACGTTTACCTCCACATATATTACGATATAATTACACACACATACAGACATAAAACATGCATATATACCAGCCACACAGTTACAAAATGATATCTAACACGTTTATGTGATATTAAACTGTTAGTTCTCCGATTCTACCAGGAAAACATCAGACTTTTTTTCTATAAAAGCATTTGTATTGTTATAAAACAGCCTCCATTGCTAAATTTTAGTTTTCCATATATACACATACATGTACTTCGAGGGTTCAATGCAAGACTATAGTGTTCCACAAGTGGGAAGCACTTACTAGAATGTTGCAATGAACCATTGACTTGTTATAGGGAAAAGTGATTAAAATAAACCCATTTTCCTCATATCGGGGGTCCAGTGCAATACAATAGTAAGTGCTTCATGTTTATGAAGCACTTACTATAGTCTTGCAATGAACCAATTGATGACAACTTCCTATGACATTTATATGTTATGACAAAAGGATAAAATACTTGTCTAAAGTAGTTTCTCCTTTTGTCTTAGTGTTTCCTGAAATCGTCAGCTGTAAAAGTGTCAAAACGAGTTTTTTTCAGTAACAGGTTAAGTAAGCAGCTGATTAATAAAAGCTTGTATTTATTCAAAGGAAAAAAATATCAAAAACATTGATCATCGTTCATGAACAATTACTTCTTTTGACAAATATGTATATATTTATTCTAAAAACACACACAAAAATACCCTTGTATTAAATGTTAGGGTATGCATCTAAAAGAGTTTAGGCTACAAAACAAAAACAATTTTAATGTTCCTTATTAAAGACCCAACCTAAAAATATCGAAGGAAGAAGTCCCAGTCAAACCATATACAACTTCTCCACTGCAGTATTCCACCCTGGTATTTATCAACACAATAAGACGAAAGAAAAAATATCATTAACCCATTACCAAACAATAACGGCATTTGACCAGTTTGTTGCAGACGACTCTGGAAAACATTGTTGGAAAAGAAGAAATTGCTCTTAATGAGCAATTTCTCCTTTCCCCACAATGTTTTCTACCCTATCATAATGTTATTTTCCAATTCCATCACATGTTGAAATGTCATTTACAAATTTGGCGTTTGGTAAAGGGTTAAGCACAAATGTCATCATTCTGTATTTAAATTGATTTAATCAAACTTCATTTATGGCTATGTCTATCGCCCGGAGATATGTTTATTACAGAAATGACTTCTTATAAGCAACACATACAAGCATACAACAGATGCATCTTTTTTTTAAACGTATACCAAAATCTGGGACAGATATATTCCATACATTAGGCATGCACAGTTTTTTGCATAATGTGATAGCTAAATCAACATATCGATGGTTCAATGTAAGACTATAGTAAGTGCTTCATGTATATGAAGCACTTACTATAATCTTGCATTGAACCCTCGATATTGTAAATTCACAAAGAGAATGTAACATTCCCTTTTCAATGTCAATACAATTCATAAATCTCCAAATATAATTTACTTTCTACATACACTTCTCATCTATTCTAAAAAAGAAAAAGGGATTATGTTGGTAGGATGACTAGCACAAACAGAAAAATTAACAACAAGAAGGAATAGTCATATGACGAAGCCATTGTTCTTTTGGCTACAAGGGGTCCTTCAGCTATTCCAATAATCAACAGAATAAAAGGATTGTGATTTTATGCTCATCATGTTATCTTCTGTATTACAAACATGTCTTCACTTCTGGTAGGTTTTTCATTTTTTTGAATTGTCATCAAGAAGGTAACATTTTGACATAGAACATGACTTTTATCATGAAGTTTTTTCCTTTTCTCACATTTTTCTTTATATGAGTTTTACATAGTGTCAACATTATTTCAGTTTTGTTGCGATGCCCGACTCCTAATCATGGATGAATACCCAAACTCAACTGCCCATAAGGGCTGGTCAAGCTGGTTAGAACCATCAGCATTCCGTAAGTCAGTTGGGAGACTACCTCTCATGAAAATCCATATCCATTACCTGGATTTGATCCCATGCAGAGAGAGGTCATGTGATTTCAAGTTCTGTACTCTGGCCACAACGCCCACAAGGCCACGAAGGCCCCTTTGTTGTTTTTACCCTTTCTGCTACCAGTAAGTGAAACGAGGCCCTTGAAAATCAACCTTAGAAAGCTTCACACATCAACTGTTACAACATTAGTAAACATCTTAGCATGAAACAATCAACATGTTTTAAATATTGTAGGGTCTGCACATTGCTCATATGTATTTAACCCTTTACCAAACACTAAATTTTCAACTTGCCCAAATTCAAAGAGTTTGCAGACGACATTTCAAAATGTGATGGAATTGAAAAATAATCTACTGATCGAGCAGAAAACATTGTGGGAAAAGGAGAAATTGCTTGTTAAGAGCAATTCCTCCTTTTCCCACAATGTTTTTCAGAGTCGTCTGCAACAAACTGGTCAAATGTCGTTATTGTTTGGGTAAGGGTTAAGTCACATGTTTCAAATCTTGAATCACTTCGTCAATTGCCATTATTTTGATAATCGTATACATAATTATTGCAAGGTAAGGCATATTTGATATGCATGAAATATTAAAGCTTTGTCTATAACCATATTCACATTTATAAAAACTACACACAAATAAACAAACAACTAATAACTTATACACTAATCACTATAATCAAATGTTATCATTAAAATGGGAATCCTAAACAATACACAACTACCGCAACTTTGATCTTTATCGTAAATATTCACTTGTATAACGCCATCATTTCTCTTGTTATCCTAAAACCAGTCTATTTGCATTCAAAGCAGACTACATGGGCAGTGATAATTTTTGGGCCAAAAAATCTCATAAAATTTCCAAAAAATTACTTTCATCATTCATTTTAATCATTTTTCTATAGAAAAACCCATTGATTTTTATGTTTTAGTCTAAAAAACCCATTGATTTAATTTAGAAAAAAATCACTGCATTGGAGGTCTGATCATCTTCAATTCAAAGTATTCTTTCCTCAAAACACTACACAATTCTGATCAACATTGGACATTTTTGACAAACCTTTTAACTCTTTTGTTTTGTATGGTGTTTAATGCCGTGTCAACAATTGTTCAGTTATGATGACTTTCCTGGATCCACCAGTACTAAGCTAGGACTCGTAAGTGACTTGTCAAAGACCACTCCCACGAAACCAAAGGTGTCGGCGGGGCTCAAACCCTGAACCCCCAGGATGTAAGTCTACCACCTTAACCACACAACACCTTTTAACTATTCATGTTGTACAAAGACAAGTTCAAACCTTGATAGTGTAAACACTTGTATAGCTATAATACCAAAGTTAACTGACAAATACATTACTAAGAATGAAAAATATCTGATTGAGTTAAACACTTGTCTTTAACAAAAGGATTATAAAGGCCTGCACCAAGATACTTGTTTCAATTTCTAATGATCTTCATTGCATATATGGTGAAGGAAAAGCATTTTGAGTAAAAGAATTTGACTAATCAGAAACTGCAATAAACTTCTTTACAATTGCAATTACAGTAGACATATATACATGAACAGTATTTAAGATTATTCAGCAGAATTGATGGAAAACACAGTTTGTAGATTCTTCAATTATGATTATCTAAAATAAAGTTTTCTTACAATTTCTAGCCTAATATTCAACATTTGATTAATTACACTACCATTGATTGTGATACAAATGATATACTTACAATAACTTGATAAAGTCAGGAAGAAACACAATAAAAAATAACGGGAACTTTGCATTCTGTTTGATTGAATAACCTATTCTTTAACAGTATTATGACCAATTGACATAAAAACATTTCTACAAGCAAAGCAAGTATGTCTATATGGTACAATGGCTGATTATCAAAATTGAGTGTATGATTGAATACAAGTAAGTATATGAAATGAGAGCTATCCATAGGACAGTCTCCATTTAATGAACATGATACAATAGAAGACCTATATATAGATCTCTCCACATTATATGAAGTTTGTGACAGGTCCAAATTAAGAGCAACCGTAGACAACAATTTTATGTTAAAACAAACTCTTCTAATAGGTCAGAAAACATTGTGATAACAGGAGACATTGGTTGTAAAGATAAAAGTTCAAATACAAACAACCCTGTGTGTAGCTCCCATCAAGAGTTCAATGCACATGGAATATTACCCTGTAGAATCTTTCCCTGGGTTTGTATTTATTTCGAGTTGCGTGAGAAAAGGTGTATCTTGCGAGACCGAAGGTCGAGCTAGAAGCAAACTTTTCTCACATGACAAGAAGTAAAAACAAATCACAGGAAAGATACGACAAAGTAATCTTCCTTTTATAATCTCACTAAAGAGTATCCAACTTTTATACCAATGTCATACAGCTGACAGCTGACAGGTATAAGATATGTTGTAAATATTCATGATGATAAGACAAATTTGACAGCATTGCTATTGAACAAAATAACAAACTGATGCAGTTCTCAATCTTTGCAAACTATTTCTAAAACTTGATTTGTTATACAAAATGTTATCTATATCAGGACAGTAATAGTAAACCCTTTCCCAAACAACAATTTTTCGACTGTCCCAAATTGAAAGAGTTTGCAGACGACGTTTCAAAATCTGATGAAATTGAAAAATAATTTTCTGATAGGGCAGAAAACAATCTGGGATAATGAGAAATTGCTTGTTACGAGCAATTTTTCCTTTTCCCACAATGTTTTCTAAAGCCGTCTGCTACAAAGTGGTCAAATGTCAATTGTTGGAAAAGGGTTAAGGCCCATTTAGAGCACAAATAATGAAGACAGGATGATGGAAGCGTAGTTGTCATGGACAGTTCCAGGTTGAAGTAGTTTCCCATCTCTCCATGGATTTCCTGGTCACAAACACACACATATATAAATACACAGTAAAGATCCATTGTGTCTTCCATAAACAAACAATTGTTTTGATTTTTCTTCATATCTCTGTAAGATAGTATAAAAACAACTGTACCTGGAAATAAAATAATTTTAATAATTACCCTACATCTCATTAAAACATGTATTTTGAAGAAGAAATTACAATAAAACATGATGATCAAAAGAGATTTGCAGATTATAAGCTACTATATTTGCTTGAAAAAACATCAAATGGATGTTTCTTCAGGAAATCATATAAACAAAATCCACATCAGAATAATTAGATGTTATGATTTTAGAGTTATTTTTTTTGTGCAGTTGAATATTTCAATCCATTGCCATACTAAACAGAAGTGATGATTAAAAACACAAACAACAGTTATATTCGTAACTCTTTACCACCTGCAGATGTCATTTTTTCATTTCAAGCAGACGACTTTAGAAAAGCTTTGTAAACATTTGAAAAACCTTTCAGTTCTGCTGTTGTAATATGTGAATAGATTGAAAAAGTGTTGTGGCAAAAGGAAAAATTGAAACAAGCCATTTCTCCTTTTGCCACAATGTTTTTAGAAAGTCGTCTGCAGCCACAAAAATGTGGCATTAGGTGGTAATGTGTTAAGTTTGTCCCTAGTCCAAGTTGAAAGCTACTTTCTTAAGTATTCTACAACCGATGCAGGAAAAAAGGTCTAATGCAGATTTCTTTTATAAATGGGGTTAAACACGTTGTCAACAGTTTTTTGGTCATTATACAGGTTTCCTGGATTCATGAACACTAGGCAAAGCTCTGCAGTGTCTTGCCCAAGGAAACACACCACAAAAACATCATGGAGGAAAGGTTTTTAAAAATAAGCACTGCCAATATCTAAGTGAATGGTATGATAAACTACATCTCTTGATGCTTCCATTTTTATTCCCTTTATAAATACAATTTGCCATACTTTGATACCTGCAGGTGCAAATAGTTCAGACTGCATTCTCACTTGCATAACAATTAAATCAAGTTTCATAAGATTTCTTTTCTTTTTTTAAACCCTTGTCATGTCACTTATATATTTACTAATTTTATAACCATTTCCAAATAAAGTTTCACAAGTTAAAGCAATCACAAGTTCTTTGAATAAATAATTAGTGGTGAAGAATATTTGACTGTACATAAAGGATATAAGTAATTACTTACATTATTTACTTACATTAAGTGTTTACTTACATTGTTCATCAACATGCATTAATGGCCCTTTTGAGACTCTTTTGAGGCCATGATTAATGGCACTAAACTTGCTAATGGTTTGGCCAGCCGTAAAAACGCATGCTGAAAATGAAGAAATAAAAAAACAGACCTTAATAATGACGATCTATTTCACTATCTTTTGTGACTTAGCCTTAGGACCATTGAGGAACGAAGTTAAAATGTTGCACTATTGATATATAATGCAGTAAACAAGAGTACTACCCTGTGGGTGCCAACCACTTATCTTATTGTTTTATCATATCAATCAATTTCTTAACATTCTTATATATGACTTCTCAACAGAGTGATAACAGAGGAACTTGTTTGTAGCTTTTGTGGTCACAGTGATTTCCCACAAGTTTCTTTTCTTATAGTTATTTTCTTTTTTATTAATATTACAATCCTGAATTGCCGGTTCATTACAGTGGAGAAAGTCTCGAAGCTTATCTACCATAAGGGCAGGTCAAGTTGGGTAGAATAATAGGTATTCTGTGAGTCAGCCGAGAGACTGCCTCTCATGGGTGTTACACCAATTACCTAACATTAACGACATTTGAACAGTTTGTTACAGACGACTCAGGAAAACATTGTGGTAAAAAGGGAAATTGCTCTTTAAGAGCAATTTCTCCTTTTTACACAATGTTTTCTGCCCTATAAGAAGATTATATTCTTTCATCACATTTTGAAATGATGTCTGCAAACTCTTATTAATTTGGGACAGTCGAGAATTCGGCATTTGGTAAAGGGTTAAGTGATTATACCTTGAGTAGTTCCGATGCCGTGGCCCTCTTCTCTACATCCACCTCGAGACACATGTCCAGGAAATCCTGGAACACGGGAGACAGAGTGTGCTTCTCTCGGATCTCGGGTTTACCATTCGTAGCAATCAGATACAGCGCCTGGTGAACATAAAAACATTCATAGAACACAACTCAGTTACAGTCAAGTTATTAAGGTTCTAGAATGGTTGAAAATCGACAAAGAAATATGTTTAATTCCCTTTTAAAGAGTAGGTGATACCGTAACATATTCAGATGATGGTTCTAAAAGAGCCAAGACGATAAGGTCTGTTTACAATAAGCAATGCAACAAGTTCAGCCAAGGATTTCCAGCGTAAATTCCATAAAACTTTGGGAACCAATGAAATTTGAGATATTCTCCATTTTGAATAATTAAGTTGTTGTGTTGGATAAATGAGAGTATGCATCACTTGAATTTTCTAACCAGGTGACATCGCTCATTGCTCCGAGCGCTCATTGCTGTTTGTAGACATAACTCGGATGTAAACAATGAAGTCAAACATCGATAAAAAATAATGCTGGCATTATATTATCATGGCCATGTGGTGTTAGTTTTTTTTAACATGTCTTATTTCATAACACATTTTACACAGTTTTGTAGTTTTTTAGCACTAGTACCGGTATGTAACGGACAACACCACGAAAAATCCTAGATCCACAGTTGAGGACAGAACCCAGGATCCTGGTGTCACAAATCCAACACCTTAACCATCTGGCCTGGCAGGACCAGAGGAATGCCTTTCATCATTCAAGTATCTCTGAACACTCTCTGTTGGAGAAGACTTAAAAAGATTTTAGAAAATGGTGAACTTGTTTATGAGAGTTATTTCTCCATTTTCAACTTTATCTTATATCCTATCCTATGCAAAACCTTCAACAAATTTGTAACTTTAATTTGTTGTCTAATTTTTGGTGCTTAAAACATTGACTGGCAAATGCTTGCACAAGACAGGTAAAATCTTATATGAATAACTGTCTTAAAAAAATGTAAAAAAGGCAACATTTGTCTGTACATGGTCGGGTGAATAAAGGGACTTTTTCTTTTAAATATAGGGGGTCTATTGCTTCATCATTTCTGTATACATACATCATATAATTTTCCGATTGGGTTATTATCTAAATATGGAAATTCTCTTGATCATTTCTTAACACATTATAATTCTATACACGAGTGTCTATTGAATTAATCAATACAATGCTTTCATGATAAATAATTACTTACCCTGATTGGGTTTTCATTTAGGTATGGGGGTTCTCCCTCGATCATTTCTATACACATAATACCCAAACTCCACACATCCACTGTTGGTCCATATTGCTTCCTAAACAGTTAAAAAATCCATTATAGTTGACTTTTCACCAGAAAAGTTTGATGTAATTGTTACCCAGCCAACAGTATCAAAGCTAACATTCCAGAATATAAAAAAGACCTTTCTGCTTAATATAGACAAGAAATCTTCGTAGTAAAAGATAGAATTGTACAACTTAACTAACATGGATGAATGGAATAAAGTTCACTTACTCATGAAGTTTCAAGCCTTTGCTTAGTTGACAAGCAATTTTATTCACTTCCAGTAAAAGAACTCAAACCTAGAGGCAGCACAATGCCAGAAGAGCAATTTCTTCATTTGTAACAATCAACATAATAGCACAAAGAAAATGTTAAATTTATAAGTGTTATGCCAAAGGACGCTCCAACGAAACCAGAAGAGCAGTTCATTTGTTTGAAACCAGTAGGAACTTTTGCCATATAATAATCTAATACTAGAAAATACTCTGGTATCCTCAAGGAACCCCCACCATTCAATTGCTTTGATTCTTTCCTAGGAACTATAAACTTCAGGATCCCCTGAAGCTGTTAATGTCAATCCTTGGGAAAAAACTAAGATAACACATTTATAAGTAACTATCTCCATCGCTTGGTGCTTAGAGTAAATAACTGGAAATCACCCAGCCTTGTTCCATGTTGGTTCAAATCACAGTATGAGTGATTGGATTTTCATGCTGTCTCTCAGGCATGTAAGCTTGGGATTTTCTGACATTGCTTATCAGGGTTCTCTCTGGCTAAAATTTTCTTTGCGCCAACACTTGCGCCAAATTGAAAAAGTTGGAGCCAAATTCAATAAGTTGGAGCCAAAATAGTCTTTTGTAGAAGGGGAAATCCTTCATCAGGGTGACCTACGGTTCTAAAGAGCTAGGTTCTCAAGTGTTCGTTTGTTCTATCTATTTCTATGTGCTGTTTTCATTAGGTTCTATGGATTAAATCCTCTCTCACACTCAACATTTGAAACAGGACATAGCAGAAACATGACTTTCACCTTGGCGTCATATTATAACCAACTATTTCCTGTCTTCCAGGACTCCTTGTCAGATGTTTATTTGATTTTTAGTGGGAGGCATATTCAACGATTGAGAAGATCGATTTATAGTCACTCTTGCGTTGGATCAGAATTAAGTGTCACTTAAAATCGCGGATTTTATATACCAAAACTTCGGTGCATAAAAGAGTTTAATTTATTTGTCAATCAACACAACTGACTTCGTCGATGTTTGATGTCAACTTCTTTAAAAGGAGCGCGAGGGCAAACATTTTGATTGAAAAGCAATTTAAGTAATCAAAGTCATAATTTCCATATAATTGAAGTTGTAAAGGCTGGCGAATGACTAATTGGTGTACACAAGAAAGTGTCACCTTCAACAAACTTGACAATCAACAGATAATGAACTGAACAATTGCGAAAACAGGATTATCCCGTATCGGAAATCGCATTTGATAAACAAGCTGGTTCCCGAGTTCTAATTCAAAGTACTGCGATTACGGGAACCATCGATATATGGTTCTCGGCTCTACAGTAAAAACAAATCGATATTGACTCGAAATCGGCAACCATGCGGTAAACAAACATCAAATTCTCGCGGAAAAGTCGGCGCCAGGCACTTTCGCCAAATTTGTTTTTCTTGCGCCAATTTCTTGATTTTGTCGCCAATGGCGCCATTTGCGAAGGCCAGCGTGAACCCTGCTTATAAGCCTGGCCTTGCCTGAAATACTGCTGACACAATTAGGCCTGCAATTCTAGGTGTACAGACTGGCCTGAAATTATGTTTCTAGGCCAAGTTCAAAGGTCTTTCATGCCAATCACTCACATCTTTTCCCCTAATTTCTTCAATCTGCAAGGTATGCTATCTTTACAAGCCAGCTTTATGGCGATAATCTTAATCAACCAGATGCATAATAACCATCTTTTTGCGTAAGAGTTCAAAATAAGCATCTAAAAGACAATGATCTTGTCAGATAAACAGGGAGGCGCCGATTGGATGATAGTGTCTGAACTAATCAGAGCCTCTGTAAGTTCTTATCATAGACTCAAAATAAACATCAGCCTAAGAAGCATTGGGACCAACATGATATGGTCAAACATAATAAAGGAATGACCATCGTGGCTCCTAAAAGCTGGAAAAATAGCAGACTGAACAATATAAAACCCTTGTGGCAAAACTAAACTAGCGAGAGTCCTTCCATGATACTGACCTTGTCACGACCTCAGGTGCCATCCAATATGGAGTGCCAACCATCGTAGATCGCTTGTTTTGTTCTGGAGATAACTGGGCGCAGAAACCAAAATCAGCTGAAAAGGGGAGAACAAAACCATGTACAGACTGGTTTCATGTGCATTTATATAATAAAGATTACATCAATCAGTCACTAAAGTTGACTTTCTTCAATATTTCTGCAGCAGATAATTTCATAAATCACTGTAACAAAAAGAGGCATTGCTTGTAGCAAGTATCTATGCATATCACACACAAATCTATGCAAGTTTTATCCTATTTATATATCTAGTATACTATAATGATTATGATAATTATTTCTATTATAGGATGGATGCCATGCTGAAGACTCCTACCCAAACTATTATATATATACTTAAACAGCACTAAAGTTATATACACAGTCCTAACCCTGTATTGAGCTGAGACAGTCTGTGCACTTATCCATGTGTCTTGTATCTCTTCTCTACTGAGGCAATCCCAAGACACAACAAAGAAAGGTCAGATTTACTTACTGAGTTTAACACTGCCGTCCATTCCCAGTAAAATATTGTCACTCTTGATATCTCTATGTATCACTTGATTCTCATGTAAAAATTCCAACGCTTGTAAACACTGAAAAACAAGTACAATTTTTTTTTTTTTAAATGGATTTTACATCAAATCAACATTATTTCAGTTATGTAGCAATGCCCGATTCTTAATGATCGAGGAAGACCCCATACTCATCTGCCCACAAGGGCTGGTCAAGGCGGATAGAACCATCGGCATTCCGTAAGTCAGTCGGGAGACTGCCTCTCATGAAAATCCATATCCCTCTCAGGATTTGAACCCAAGCTGAGAGGGGCCATTTGATTTCAAGTTCTGTAATCTAACCACTAGGCCACGGAGAAGTACAATTAATTGTATATCACAAAGGTATATCCACATATGAATAAGCAGTTTCTAAATATCATATTGTCTCATTCCTACATATCCGCTTGAGACAACTTGATACTATGATCCATAGATCTTATAAAATAAGTCATTTAAGTTTTCTGATAATTAGAACCTGGTCCATCATTATAAGCAAAATATACTGTCTCTAAGATAGGACATTCTTCCTTCCAGCTCTATTCATAAATCAATAAGAAATGAACAAAATATACTGTCTCTAAGAAGGACATTCTTCCTTCCAGCTCTATGCTTAAACCAATAAGAAATGAACAAAATATACTGTCTCTAAGAAGGACATTCTTCCTTCCAGCTCTATTCATAAACCAATAAGAAATGAACAAAATATACTGTCTCTAAGAAGGACATTCTTCCTTCCAGCTCTATTCATAAATCAATAAGAAATGAACAAAATATACTGTCTCTAAGATAGGACATTCTTCCTTCCAGCTCTATTCATAAATCAATAAGAAATGAACAAAATATACTGTCTCTAAGAAGGACATTCTTCCTTCCAGCTCTATGCTTAAATCAATAAGAAATGAACAAAATATACTGTCTCTAAGAAGGACATTCTTCCTTCCAGCTCTATTCATAAATCAATAAGAAATGAACAAAATATACTGTCTCTAAGAAGGACATTCTTCCTTCCAGCTCTATGCATAAATCAATAAGAAATGAACAAAATATACTGTCTCTAAGAAGGACATTCTTCCTTCCAGCTCTATTCATAAATCAATAAGAAATGAACAAAATATACTGTCTCTAAGAAGGACATTCTTCCTTCCAGCTCTATGCTTAAATCAATAAGAAATGAACAAAATATACTGTCTTTAAGAAGGACATTCTTCCTTCCAGCTCTATTCATAAATCAATAAGAAATGAACAAAATATACTGTCTCTAAGAAGGACATTCTTCCTTCCAGCTCTATGCATAAACCAATAAGAAATGAACAAAATATACTGTCTCTAAGAAGGACATTCTTCCTTCCAGCTCTATGCTTAAATCAATAAGAAATGAACAAAATATACTGTCTCTAAGAAGGACATTCTTCCTTCCAGCTCTATGCTTAAATCAATAAGAAATGAACAAAATATACTGTCTCTAAGAAGGACATTCTTCCTTCCAGCTCTATTCATAAACCAATAAGAAATGAACAAAATATACTGTCTCTAAGAAGGACATTCTTCCTTCCAGCTCTATGCTTAAATCAATAAGAAATGAACAAAATATACTGTCTCTAAGAAGGACATTCTTCCTTCCAGCTCTATTCATAAATCAATAAGAAATGAACAAAATATACTGTCTCTAAGAAGGACATTCTTCCTTCCAGCTCTATCATAAACCAATAAGAAATGAACAAAATATACTGTCTCTAAGAAGGACATTCTTCCTTCCAGCTCTATTCATAAATCAATAAGAAATGAACAAAATATACTGTCTCTAAGAAGGACATTCTTCCTTCCAGCTCTATGCTTAAATCAATAAGAAATGAACAAAATATACTGTCTCTAAGAAGGACATTCTTCCTTCCAGCTCTATTCATAAATCAATAAGAAATGAACAAAATATACTGTCTCTAAGAAGGACATTCTTCCTTCCAGCTCTATGCTTAAATCAATAAGAAATGAACAAAATATACTGTCTCTAAGAAGGACATTCTTCCTTCCAGCTCTATTCATAAACCAATAAGAAATGAACAAAATATACTGTCTCTAAGGCCATTATTCCTTCCAGCTCTATGCTTAAATCAATAAGAAATGAACAAAATATACTGTCTCTAAGAAGGACATTCTTCCTTCCAGCTCTATTCATAAATCAATAAGAAATGAACAAAATATACTGTCTCTAAGAAGGACATCCTTCCTTCCAGCTCTATTCATAAATCAATAAGAAATGAACAAAATATACTGTCTCTAAGAAGGACATTATTCCTCCCAGCTCTATTCATAAATCAATAAGAAATGAACAAAATATACTGTCTCTAAGAAGGGCATTCTTCCTTCCAGCTCTATTCATAAATCAATAAGAAATGAACAAAATATACTGTCTCTAAGAAGGACATTCTTCCTTCCAGCTCTATGCTTAAATCAATAAGAAATGAACAAAATATACTGTCTCTAAGAAGGACATCCTTCCTTCCAGCTCTATTCATAAATCAATAAGAAATGAACAAAATATACTGTCTCTAAGAAGGGCATTCTTCCTTCCAGCTCTATTCATAAACCAATAAGAAATGAACAAAATATACTGTCTCTAAGAAGGACATTCTTCCTTCCAGCTCTATGCATAAATCAATAAGAAATGAACAAAATATACTGTCTCTAAGAAGGACATCCTTCCTTCCAGCTCTATTCATAAATCAATAAGAAATGAACAAAATATACTGTCTCTAAGAAGGACATTATTCCTTCCAGCTCTATTCATAAATCAATAAGAAATGAACAAAATATACTGTCTCTAAGAAGGACATTCTTCCTTCCAGCTCTATTCATAAATCAATAAGAAATGAACAAAATATACTGTCTTTAAGAAGGACATTCTTCCTTCCAGCTCTATTCATAAATCAATAAGAAATGAACAAAATATACTGTCTCTAAGAAGGACATTCTTCCTTCCAGCTCTATGCTTAAATCAATAAGAAATGAACAAAATATACTGTCTCTAAGAAGGACATTCTTCCTTCCAGCTCTATTCATAAATCAATAAGAAATGAACAAAATATACTGTCTTTAAGAAGGACATTCTTCCTTCCAGCTCTATTCATAAATCAATAAGAAATGAACAAAATATACTGTCTCTAAGATAGGACATTCTTCCTTCCAGCTCTATTCATAAATCAATAAGAAATGAACAAAATATACTGTCTCTAAGATAGGACATTCTTCCTTCCAGCTCTATGCTTAAATCAATAAGAAATGAACAAAATATACCGTCTCTAAGAAGGACATTCTTCCTTCCAGCTCTATGCTTAAACCAATAATAAATGAACAAAATATACTGTCTCTAAGATAGGACATTCTTCCTTCCAGCTCTTTGCTTAAACCAATAAGAAATGAACAAAATATACTGTCTCTAAGAAGGACATTCTTCCTTCCAGCTCTATGCTTAAACCAATAAGAAATGAACAAAATATACTGTCTCTAAGATAGGACATTCTTCCTTCCAGCTCTATGCATAAATCAATAAGAAATGAACAAAATATACTGTCTCTAAGATAGGACATTATTCCTTCCAGCTCTATGCTTAAACCAATAAGAAATGAACAAAATATACTGTCTCTAAGATAGGACATTCTTCCTTCAAGCTCTATGCATAAATCAATAAGAAATGAACAAAATATACTGTCTCTAAGAAGGACATTATTCCTTCCAGCTCTATTCATAAACCAATAAGAAATGAACAAAATATACTGTCTCTAAGAAGGACATTCTTCCTTCCAGCTCTATGCTTAAACCAATAAGAAATGAACAAAATATACTGTCTCTAAGAAGGACATTATTCCTTCCAGCTCTATGCTTAAACCAATAAGAAATGAACAAAATATACTGTCTCTAAGAAGGACATTATTCCTTCCAGCTCTATGCATAAATCAATAAGAAATGAACAAAATATACTGTCTCTAAGATAGGACATTCTTCCTTCCAGCTCTATTCATAAATCAATAAGAAATGAACAAAATATACTGTCTCTAAGAAGGACATTCTTCCTTCCAGCTCTATGCTTAAATCAATAAGAAATGAACAAAATATACTGTCTCTAAGAAGGACATTATTCCTTCCAGCTCTATTCATAAATCAATAAGAAATGAACAAAATATACTGTCTCTAAGAAGGACATTCTTCCTTCCAGCTCTATGCTTAAATCAATAAGAAATGAACAAAATATACTGTCTCTAAGATAGGACATTCTTCCTTCCAGCTCTATGCATAAATCAATAAGAAATGAACAAAATATACTGTCTCTAAGAAGGACATTCTTCCTTCCAGCTCTATTCATAAATCAATAAGAAATGAACAAAATATACTGTCTCTAAGAAGGACATTCTTCCTTCCAGCTCTATGCTTAAATCAATAAGAAATGAACAAAATATACTGTCTCTAAGATAGGACATTCTTCCTTCCAGCTCTATGCTTAAATCAATAAGAAATGAACAAAATATACTGTCTCTAAGAAGGACATTCTTCCTTCCAGCTCTATGCATAAACCAATAAGAAATGAACAAAATATACTGTCTCTAAGATAGGACATTCTTCCTTCCAGCTCTATTCATAAATCAATAAGAAATGAACAAAATATACTGTCTCTAAGAAGGACATTCTTCCTTCCAGCTCTATTCATAAACCAATAAGAAATGAACAAAATATACTGTCTCTAAGAAGGACATTCTTCCTTCCAGCTCTATGCATAAACCAATAAGAAATGAACAAAATATACTGTCTCTAAGATAGGACATTCTTCCTTCCAGCTCTATTCATAAATCAATAAGAAATGAACAAAATATACTGTCTCTAAGAAGGACATTATTCCTTCCAGCTCTATGCTTAAACCAATAAGAAATGAACAAAATATACTGTCTCTAAGAAGGACATTCTTCCTTCCAGCTCTATTCATAAACCAATAAGAAATGAACAAAATATACTGTCTCTAAGAAGGACATTCTTCCTTCCAGCTCTATGCTTTAATCAATAAGAAATGAACAAAATATACTGTCTCTAAGAAGGACATTCTTCTTTCCAGCTCTATTCATAAATCAATAAGAAATGAACAAAATATACTGTCTCTAAGAAGGACATTCTTCCTTCCAGCTCTATTCATAAACCAATAAGAAATGAACAAAATATACTGTCTCTAAGAAGGACATTCTTCCTTCCAGCTCTATGCATAAACCAATAAGAAATGAACAAAATATACTGTCTCTAAGATAGGACATTCTTCCTTCCAGCTCTATTCATAAATCAATAAGAAATGAACAAAATATACTGTCTCTAAGAAGGACATTATTCCTTCCAGCTCTATGCTTAAACCAATAAGAAATGAACAAAATATACTGTCTCTAAGAAGGACATTCTTCCTTCCAGCTCTATTCATAAACCAATAAGAAATGAACAAAATATACTGTCTCTAAGAAGGACATTCTTCCTTCCAGCTCTATTCATAAATCAATAAGAAATGAACAAAATATACTGTCTCTAAGAAGGACATTCTTCCTTCCAGCTCTATTCATAAATCAATAAGAAATGAACAAAATATACTGTCTCTAAGAAGGACATTATTCCTTCCAGCTCTATTCATAAACCAATAAGAAATGAACAAAATATACTGTCTCTAAGAAGGACATTCTTCCTTCCAGCTCTATTCATAAATCAATAAGAAATGAACAAAATATACTGTCTCTAAGAAGGACATTATTCCTTCCAGCTCTATTCATAAATCAATAAGAAATGAACAAAATATACTGTCTCTAAGAAGGACATTCTTCCTTCCAGCTCTATGCTTAAATCAATAAGAAATGAACAAAATATACTGTCTCTAAGATAGGACATTCTTCCTTCCAGCTCTATGCTTAAATCAATAAGAAATGAACAAAATATACTGTCTCTAAGAAGGACATTCTTCCTTCCAGCTCTATGCATAAACCAATAAGAAATGAACAAAATATACTGTCTCTAAGATAGGACATTCTTCCTTCCAGCTCTATTCATAAATCAATAAGAAATGAACAAAATATACTGTCTCTAAGAAGGACATTATTCCTTCCAGCTCTATTCATAAACCAATAAGAAATGAACAAAATATACTGTCTCTAAGAAGGACATTCTTCCTTCCAGCTCTATGCTTAAATCAATAAGAAATGAACAAAATATACTGTCTCTAAGAAGGACATTCTTCCTTCCAGCTCTATGCATACACCAATAAGAAATGAACAAAATATACTGTCTCTAAGAAGGACATTCTTCCTTCCAGCTCTATTCATAAACCAATAAGAAATGAACAAAATATACTGTCTCTAAGAAGGACATTCTTCCTTCCAGCTCTATGCATAAATCAATAAGAAATGAACAAAATATACTGTCTCTAAGAAGGACATTCTTCCTTCCAGCTCTATTCATAAATCAATAAGAAATGAACAAAATATACTGTCTCTAAGAAGGACATTCTTCCTTCCAGCTCTATTCATAAACCAATAAGAAATGAACAAAATATACTGTCTCTAAGGCCATTATTCCTTCCAGCTCTATGCTTAAATCAATAAGAAATGAACAAAATATACTGTCTCTAAGAAGGACATTCTTCCTTCCAGCTCTATTCATAAATCAATAAGAAATGAACAAAATATACTGTCTCTAAGATAGGACATTCTTCCTTCCAGCTCTATGCTTAAATCAATAAGAAATGAACAAAATATACTGTCTTTAAGAAGGACATTCTTCCTTCCAGCTCTATTCATAAACCAATAAGAAATGAACAAAATATACTGTCTCTAAGAAGGACATTCTTCCTTCCAGCTCTATGCTTAAATCAATAAGAAATGAACAAAATATACTGTCTCTAAGATAGGACATTCTTCCTTCCAGCTCTATGCTTAAATCAATAAGAAATGAACAAAATATACTGTCTCTAAGAAGGACATTCTTCCTTCCAGCTCTATTCATAAACCAATAAGAAATGAACAAAATATACTGTCTCTAAGAAGGACATTCTTCCTTCCAGCTCTATTCATAAATCAATAAGAAATGAACAAAATATACTGTCTCTAAGAAGGACATTCTTCCTTCCAGCTCTATGCTTAAATCAATAAGAAATGAACAAAATATACTGTCTCTAAGAAGGACATTATTCCTTCCAGCTCTATGCATAAACCAATAAGAAATGAACAAAATATACTGTCTCTAAGAAGGACATTCTTCCTTCCAGCTCTATGCTTAAATCAATAAGAAATGAACAAAATATACTGTCTCTAAGAAGGACATCCTTCCTTCCAGCTCTATTCATAAATCAATAAGAAATGAACAAAATATACTGTCTCTAAGATAGGACATTCTTCCTTCCAGCTCTATTCATAAACCAATAAGAAATGAACAAAATATACTGTCTCTAAGAAGGACATTCTTCCTTCCAGCTCTATTCATAAATCAATAAGAAATGAACAAAATATACTGTCTCTAAGAAGGACATTCTTCCTTCCAGCTCTATGCATAAACCAATAAGAAATGAACAAAATATACTGTCTCTAAGATAGGACATTCTTCCTTCCAGCTCTATGCATAAATCAATAAGAAATGAACAAAATATACTGTCTCTAAGATAGGACATTCTTCCTTCCAGCTCTATGCTTAAACCAATAATAAATGAACAAAATATACTGTCTCTAAGATAAGGAACAAAATATACTGTCTCTCTTCCTTCCAGCTCTTTGCTTAAACCAATAAGAAATGAACAAAATATACTGTCTCTAAGAAGGACATTCTTCCTTCCAGCTCTATGCTTAAACCAATAAGAAATGAACAAAATATACTGTCTCTAAGAAGGACATTATTCCTTCCAGCTCTATTCATAAATCAATAAGAAATGAACAAAATATACTGTCTCTAAGAAGGACATTCTTCCTTCCAGCTCTATGCTTAAATCAATAAGAAATGAACAAAATATACTGTCTCTAAGATAGGACATTCTTCCTTCCAGCTCTATTCATAAATCAATAAGAAATGAACAACTTATGATTGGCAGATATTCATAACCCCATTAAGGGATGATAAGGAATCCCATTTCCAGGTTTACCCACCTCCCTGGCCACTGCGGCTATTTGTCCCTCGTCCATACAGGTGTCTGTCACAACGTCTGTTAGTGAACCTCCAGCCAGGTACTCCATCACCACCTGGTATGATAACATGATAAATACAGCTACAGTCAAACTTGTGTTAAGAGGCCAGCCTATGGGACAGAGTGAATTGGCTGTTTAAGACAGGTTGGCTGCTTAACACCAATTGATTTATAGTATAAATCTAACAATGGGACTTTCTGTAGTGGCTGTTTAAGGCAGGTTGTCTGCTTAAAAGGGTGGCTGCTTAACACAAGTTAGACTGTATAAGTAATTTAACTTTCATACACATGTAATATTCACATATTTGATAAAGCCAGGTAAAAAAAGATCATATTTCGCTTCTAACGACTTTTCTTCAGTGTGTATCATATAGCAGTACAGCTGTAGCGCAGTTTTATAGAAATCAATTTTCAACTTCCAAATCTTCTAACATCTGAAACAAGGACCTTTAAAGTAGATCATGAAAAACAAGTTTTCTTTAGAACATATGTCAGAAACTAGAGTGCCATAGGGGAAGTTGCTCACTGCAAGTATTTTTTTTCTTTTCATCTAAATGGTTTCTATAATTGGTATCCAACTCACTTTGTGAACAATATCTGTATCAAAATCAATCAATGGTGTGTAACTTCGCTTTTAGTTCCAATGGTAAACTAGAATCTGGACAACTTTAGATTGGCAAAGCTTTCCTGAATGAATGAATGAATGAATAGTGCTTCAACCTATTACCAAACAATAACAACATTTTACCACTTTATTGAAGACTACTATGGAAAACCTTGTGGGAAAGGTAGAAATTGCTCATAACGAGCAATTTTTCCTTTTCCCACAATGTTTTCTACCCTATCAGAAGATTAATTTCCAATTTCATCACATTTTGAAATATGGTCTGCGAACTCTTCAATTTGAAAAAGTTGAAAATTTTGCGTTTGGTAAAGGGTTAAGGCGCATCGACAGCTAAGGTCATTTAGCACGGCAATAGATGCAATAGGTATTGAATCAATGAAGGTTGAACACTTTATAATCCATACTCACCCAGAGTTCCTCACCAACCAGATAACTGTCGAGAAAGTTGACTATATTTGGGTTCTGGTGTTCCCTCATGACTAAAATCTCGTTTATGATCAGTTCTTTCTTTGGCTGTTGGGAGAGATTCATCGTCTTAATGGCCACCTCACGACCAGTGGCAACCTCTATTGCAATAAACACTGTTCCTGAAGCTCTGAAATGGGAATTGAGAATAAATGAATATGTATTTAACCCATTACCAAACATTATCTACCATTTGACCAGTTTGTTGCAGACGACTCTGGGAAACATTGTGGGAAAAAGAGGAATTGGTCCTAACGTTCAATTTCTCCTTTTCCCTCAATATTTTCAGCCCTATCAGATGATTTTTTCCCAATTTCATCACATTTTGAAATGCCATTTGCAAACTCTTTCAATTTGGTACAGTCTAAAATTTGGCTTCTGGTAAAGTGTTAACCCTTACAGTGCTGAAACTGACTTCATGCTAATGCAAACAGGTTAAATCCAGGCTAGCTGCCAAGTAAATTGGTGGCTGGCCTGTGATCTTACCTGCTTGCTACTCTGAGTTTGACTCACCAAAGTTAAGCAGATTGTAAAACGTTTTGAAAAGCAGACAACACAAATATCTATTTTTAGAAAATTACCCAGCATTCTAAGGGTAAAAAATCTTGCAGACTGTATAACATTTATCTAATATATCAGGTTGGTTGGTTGGCTGATAGGAATAGATGAACAGCATGTGAAAAATCTACTATATATGCACCCAGCCAAATACTTTTATACATATCAGTCAGTTAGGTTGAAATGAATATAGAACATAACTAGAAGAACTCAACAGTATTCCAAGTCGTCACCATGGAAGAAGGTTCACAAAGGCTGGTAAGGTGGGTAAAATCATCAGGAATTCTATAAGTTAGCCAGAACCCTACCTCCCATGAACATTCAAATAAAAGTGCAAAGTTTTAAACCCATGCTGAAAGGGGCAAAATGATGTCAAGTTCTATACTATAATTACTGGGACCAAACAATTTTGATGATGACCAAAACTGTGCATAGGAAAACCAGCCTAAATTCAGAAATCAAGCTATGAGGAGTATTTTACTTGCCGACTTTTTTGAGATTAAGAAAATCATTCCTAATGACTATAACAGCTAGAAAAGATCATCAATTCACATACCCCTGACCTTCTAGTGACTCTAACAGCTAGAAAAGATCATTGATTCACATACCCCTGACCTTCTAGTGACTCTAACAGCTAGAAAAGATCAGATTCACATACCCCTGACCTTCTAGTGACTCTAACAGCTAGAAAAGATCATCAATTCACATACCCCTGACCTTCTAGTGACTCTAACAGCTAGAAAAGATCATCAATTCACATACCCCTGACCTTCTAGTGACTCTAACAGCTAGAAAAGATCATCAATTCACATACCCCTGACCTTCTAGTGACTATAACAGCTAGAAAAGATCATCAATTCACATACCCCTGATCTTCTAGTGACTCTAACAGCTAGAAAGGATCATTGATTCACATACCCCTGACCTTCTAGTGACTCTAACAGCTAGAAAAGATCATCAATTCACATACCCCTGACCTTCTAGTGACTCTAACAGCTAGAAAAGATCATTGATTCACATACCCCTGACCTTCTAGTGACTCTAACAGCTAGAAAAGATCATTGATTCACATACCCCTGACCAATCTTCTCCATTTTTGTGTATTTCCTGTTCGGGTCTCCCATCGATACAATTGTCTTCAATTTCTCAATTATTTCCTCATCTGTCATTTTCTTCTTCTTTGGTCTGTCTGTCTTGCTGGGATGTGTCCCATTAGGCTTTTCTTCTTCTATAGGTTTTGTGTACTGGTGAAATAAACACATTTAAACATTCATTATCCCTTTCCAAAGCTGTCCCAAATTGAAAGAGTTTGCAGATGACATTTCGAAATGTGATGAAATTGGAAAACAATCTTCTGATAGGGCAGAAAAGATTGTTGGAAAAGGAGAAATTGCTCGTTCTGCACGGAATCAAGTTTCTTTGAACAACTTTTGAAAAGCATCACCCAACGACATTCCTGTGAAGTTTGGTTGAAATTGGCTCAATGGATAAGGAGAGGAAGACGTTTGAAGAAAATGTTGACGGCGCATATTGCATGACACACATCACATGACTTTATGAACAAGTTAGCTAAAAATGTAAGCTATAGGCCTTGTGGTTCAAAAGAAGCTTTTTAAACATTTTGAAATCTTTATCTGTTAAAAGCTCTGTGACCTTTATATGCAATTGACCAGGACCGTTTGAACAATCTTAGGAAAGACCAACCTTAGAATCATTCATGCCAAGCTTGGGCACTTTGCTACTAGTAGTTTCAGAGAAGAAGTTGTTTGAAGTAATTGTTTACAACTCACTATAGATTTTGTTTTATCCGGTCTTGTTGCTATGGGTGGAGGAGGTGCCTCCTCCTCTTCCTCCTCCGGGGTTCCAGGGCCGGAGTTTTCGACTGTTTTCTGTGGTGGCTGTAATTAATGGTCAGGTATAGACACTGTCCAGATCAGATCAAAACATTTCACATATTTCACCCAACAAACCAACATCGCAACAGATGCATTAGTAGGTTTGCACATACATCATGTTTACTGTTGTATAAAACTTAGTTGCCCCTTGGTATGCTGGGTTATTTTCTAAAAATAGATTTTTGTGTCGTCTGCTTTCCTTAACCTTGCATATCAACTTAATTCTGTAGAGGAATACTCAGCGTAGCAAAAAGGTTAGATCACAGGCCAGACGCAATTTTACTTGGCCACAGGCCTGGATCTAACCTGTTTGCATAAGCATTTTTAAAGACAGAGTCTTTGTCAAGACATGAGGTTTGTGAAGATGACAGAATTGTCAATTATTTGTTTAGACATGGGATTTGTAAATACATGATATTTGTTAAGACAGTAGATTTGTTGAGACATGATATTGTAAAGACATGAGATTTGTAAAGACATGAGATTTGTTAAGACATGAGATTTGTAAAGACATGAGATTTGTAAAGACATGAGATTTGTAAAGACAGAGTACTTGTAAAGATATGAGATTTGTAGACATGAGATTTGTAAAGACATAAGATTTGTAAAGACATGAGGTTTGTAAAGACATGAGGTTTGTAAAGACATGAGGTTTGTAATGACATGAGATTTGTTAAGACATGAGATTTGTAAAGACATGAGATTTGTAAAGACATGAGATTTGTAAAGACAGAGTACTTGTAAAGATATGAGATTTGTAGACATGAGATTTGTAAAGACATAAGATTTGTAAAGACATGAGGTTTGTAAAGACATGAGATTTTTAAAGACAGAGTACTTGTAAAGACATGAGATTTGTTAAGACATGATATTTGTAAAGACATAAGATCTGTAAAGACATGAGGTTTGTAAAGACAGAGTTCTCATAAAGACATGAGATTTGTAAAGACATAAGATTTGTAAAGACATGAGGTTTGTAAAGACAGAGTACTTGTAAAGACATGAGATTTGTAAAGACATGAGGTTTGTAAAGACAGAGTATTTGTTAAGATGACAGAATTGTCAATTATTTGTTAAGACATTGGATTTGTTAAGACATGAGATTTGTTAAGACAGTAGATTTGTAAAGACATGAGATTTGTTGAGACATGAGATTTGTTAAGACATGAGATTTGTTAAGACAGTAGATTTGTAAAGACATGAGATTTGTAAAGACAGAGTACTTGTAAAGACATGAGATTTGTAATGACATGATGTTTTTTGAGACATGAGATTTGTTGAGACATGAGATTTGTTAAGACATGATATTTGTAAAGACAGATTACTGGTAAAGACATAAGGTTTATATGTACCTACCTGAGTGACAGGTGCTGTGGTGGGGTTAATTTCTGCTGATGTAGGCCTTAATGAATTAGAACCTGGAATAAAGTTCAGATTATCTTCATGTCATGTCACTATCAAGTTTTACAAGTAAATTTACAAGAGGGCCATTTCGAGATATAAAAATTCTTTGAACAACCTTTGAAAAAAGGCCCCCAAAGAACATTCCTGTGAAATTATTTTATAAATTTGACCGGTGATTTTTGACAAGAAGATTTTTTAAAGGTTTTTACCAAATATGGGCATGGCAGCCATTTTTGTCACATGACTAATTATTTTTTGAATAATCTAAATATTCATTGAATGAAACACGCCACGCCCCCTGGCGGCCATGTTTTTATGAGATATTGACACAATTTTAACAAATCTGAAAGATTACCAAATGAGGATGATTTCTGTAAAATATCATTGAAATCTGACCAGTAGTTTTGGAGAACAAGATTTTTTGAATATTCATTGAACAAAACGTGCCACGCCCCCTGGCGGCAATGTTTTTTGAGATATGAACACAATTTGAACAAATCTGAAAGATGACCACTTGAGGATGATTTCTGTAAAATATCATTGAAATTTGACCAGTAGTTTTGGAGAAGAAGATTTTTTAAATATTCATTGAACGAAACACGCCACGCCCCCTGGTGGCCATGTTTTTTGAGATATCGACACAATTTGAACAAATCTGAAAGATGACCACCTGAGGATCATTTCTGTAAAATATTATGAAAATCTGACCAGTAGTTTTGGAGAACAAGATTTTTTAAATATTCATTGAACGAAACGTGCCATGCCCCATGGCGGCAATGTTTTTTGAGATATCGACACAATTTGAACAAATCTGAAAGATGACCACCTGAGGATGATTTCTGTAAAATATTATTGAAATCTGACCAGTAGTTTTGGAAAAGATTTTTTAAATATTCATTGAACGAAACGCGCCACGCCCCCTGGCGGCCATGTTTTTTTAGCTATCGACACAATTTGAACAAATCTGAAAGAATGTCACCTAAGGACCATTTCTGTAAAATCATATTGCATTCTAACCAGTAGTTTCTGAGAAGAAGATGTTTTAGTGAAAAGTTGACGCCCGGAAGACAGACGACACACGACGGACATAGGACGGTCCCAAAAGCTCACCTTGGCACTTTGTGCCTGGTGAGCTAAAAAAAAAAACCACTTTCATGCAACTGGAATGTTTGAAGTTATTAATATTACTTCACTATTCATTTATTCTATACTGACCTCCTTATTTCTATACTATTATCTTTTAGTCACATTGGCTTCTCCAGTTCCATAATATACATGAAATTTTCAAATTGCAGTATGCTCAGTAGTTCAAATTATTCAAGTATTCATTTGAGTCTCCTACAATGTGTCTAAAATTGCAATTTTAAGTCAATTGATCAAATTAGATCTTGCCATCTAATAATGAAAACCAATAATGATCAAAAGGGCTATCATTGATGATTAAGCTAACTAATTATTGAAAAGAACACTTGAGTCTTAATACACCTTTTCCAAGTGCTTCAAATAAAATTACAAGAATGATCTATTAAGCTGTCATGCATCCTGCGTATCTGTAGCAATCTGGATGTATAACTGTGCCAAATACCTGAACCAACTTCATGCTTATAAAAACAGGTTAGACCCATGCGAGCTGCCACAAGTAAATTGGCGGCTGGCCTGTGATCTTACCTGTTTGCTACTCTGAATATCTTTTCTCATCATAAGCAGATATTTAGTGTTTTGGAAATCAGACAACATAAACATCTATTTTTAGATAATTACCCAGCATTAAAAAGGTTAAGATGTATTAAATCTTTAAAAAAAAATAAGTTCAATTTAACCTACTTGGTGGTTTAATGTTTGTTAAGAATTTTTGTTTTGGTTCCTCCCTCTCTTTGGTGGAGTTTTCGTAGAACTTGAGCACATCTAGAACCGTCTGCGGGTTCTTTTTACAATCGGCTTTCGAGATCTCCGATTGTTTCAGCAGATTCGCCCACGACTCGGGCATTCCCTGGAAATATACAAGTAAAATGTGTAAAATAACCCAGGAAAAGGTGATAAAATAACATAGAAACCATCTTTTATCTATGTTATCGCTATCCTAAAGCAAAATAATTTTTCTGAAAAACATTAAACTGAGAATTTCCTTGTAGAGAAATCAGAACATATCATTTTGTGCTTAATACCTAAGTACAATGTGTAAAAATTTCGAGTAAAATGTGAAATAATAATGAAGGTATCATCATTTATCTATGTCATTGCCATCCTAAAGCAGAATAATTGCCGTTTCCTGAAAAACATAAAACTGAGAATTTCCTTGTAGAGGAATCAGAATATATCATTTCTATGCCCAATACACAAGTAAAATGTGTAAAGATTCCCAGGAAAATGTGAAATAATAACATAGGATCATTTTCTATGCAATGTCTCTCCCATCCTTAAGTGGGACAATTGCTGTTTCCTGAAAAACATATAACTGAGATTTTCCTAATAGACAAATCAGAATACATCCTTTCTATGCTCAATACACAAGTAAAATGTGTCAAATAACCCAGGAAAATGTGAAATAATAACAAAGGGATCATCTTCTATTTAAGGTCTCTCCCATCCTAAAGCAAGATCATTGCTGTTTCCTGAGAACACATAACTGCAAATTTCCTTGTAGAGAAATCAGAATAGATCATTTTTATGCTCAATACACAAGTAAAATGTGTCAGATTACCCAGTAAAATGTAAAATAATAACAAAGGGATCATCTTCTATTAAGGCTTCTCATCCTAAAGCGGGATAATTTCAAAATCAGTTTGTATAAATTTCCATGGACAGATATATTCAATAAAGGCTAAACAATTTGCTCTGGGTGTTCAAAGTCAATCTACATATATTTTCCTTGAGAAGGGATCAATTACACATGAACAATTGTGAAACAAAACTTACAGTGAGGAGGTAAACTGATAAAATAAAACTTACAGTGAAAAGGTAAACTGATAAAAGAAAACTTACAGTGAAAAGGTAAACTAATAAAAAAAAAATTACAGTGAAAAGGCTAACTGATAAAAGGAAACTTATAGTGAAAAGGTAAACTTATAAAAGAAAACTTACAGTGAAAAGGTAAACTTATAAAAGAAAACTTACAGTGAATTCCCCTGTGTGGGGATCAAACCCAACATGGACTGTATGCTCAAAGTTCAGCGGGGATGAGATCACAGGCTTATCGCTCTCTCTTATCTTGGTCATTTTGTTACCTGAAATAAAACACAATCATGTTAATTAACCCTAACAGCGCTGGAACCGACTTCATGCTTATGCAAACAGGTTAGATCCAGGCCAGCCACCAAATAAATTGGCAAGGTGAGTTTAATCCCTTATAGTGCTGGAACAGACTTCATGCTTATGCAAATAGGTTAGATCCAGGTCTGTGATCTAACCTGTTTGCTACTCTGGGTATCTTTCTTCATCAAAATTAAAGGTATTTAGGTTTTGGAAAGCAGAGGTCACAAAAATATGTTTTTAGAAAATTACCCAGCATTCTTAGGGTTAACTACATCATTTACCTATTACATCGAAAAGGTTTTGACTGTACCAAATTGACCATTGGACAAATCTCCTGGAAATGAATATTCCTAGTGGTGTAACCAATGAAACCCCCACAAAACAAATGCAAGCCATGTTTGTATGTTAATGTTGCTTTCAATAGCTCTTATTGTGAAAACAACTCCATCATACATTCGGGGGCGGGATTTTGTTAACTGTTCAATTGAATGCAATAGCAGAAGAAATAAGTTAAGGATTGAAATAACAATTTCATTATGGCTTGATACCCGGTAATATTATATGTCTAAAGGAGAAATTACTCATATCATAAATCACCTGCTGCAGATATGTTATAAGGAACATATTGAGGGTTCATTGTTTTTAATGTGTTGGTTAAGTTTTAACATGTGATGAAGGATTTTACAGTCTCAACTTTTTTTTAACAAAAATCAAAATGTATAGCAGAAATTTAAAATCAATCATGATGTACATGCATAGAAATTGGAAAACACAACAATTCCAAAAGGGTGAAAGAAAAGAAGTTCTCTAATAAAATGATTTCTTTGAAACGTACATTTGTTAATTTAACTATTCTATGAAAATAATAGAAGCAGAAGTGCATTTTTGCTGGTCTTTGTAACATTTATCTATATAATCGTTTTACATCATATCAACATAATTTCAGTTATGTTTCAATGCCCGGCTCATATTGACAAACGAAGACTCCAAATCTAATTGCCTATAAGGGCTGGTCAAGCAGGATATAACACCAGCATTTTTAAGTCAGCTGAGAAACTCATTAGGTGGTCTTTACAGGAAAAAGTCAACAATTCAAAATATCTATGCAGAAACACTTTCTAGACTCCCCAACTTCAGTCAATATTTGAAAAATGATTCAAATTGTTGATTGCTTTGTTCTGATGGTGTCATCTAGTCCTAATTAGAAATAAGCATCATGATTCACTAATGGACTGAATCAGCGAGAACAATTCATATCTAAGATTTCCCAATTACCATATTTAGCTTGTTAAGATAATTCTAACAGCCAATGGACCCTATACCCTTTCTCCAATCAGTCTATGATAACTGAATATTAAAGAATTGTAATATTCATAGAAGAGAACAGTAAAATAAAATAAGTAATATTCGTTTTGATTAAGATTTAAACCTTTTCCAATGCACAGTAAATTACCACAGGAAGCATTTGTTTATATGGTGTTCAACACCATGCAGACAATTTTTCAGTTATGTTAAGGTTTTCTTGAAAGTACCAGTACTTGGCTAGGGCTCAAGGTAAACTCCCATGTAACCAGAGGTGTTGTGGGGCTAAAACCAGGGACTCCCGCCACCATAACCACTGAGCCACACAGGTCCCTACAGAAACCATTAAAGTGATTAATAAAATAAAAGAGATAACGATATGTATACATGGTAACTGCATAATGTAATTACAGTCGACCTGCGATAGTCCGAACGTTGCTTATCCGGAATATTCACCATCCGAACAGAATTTTGAGGGAACGGTCCCTACCTTCATCAATTTAACTGTTTAATGCGGAAAATCCGCGTTCCGGAACCGGACAAAAAAAATCGGGAACCAACTGTCACTTTTCATAGTATATGCGTATGGCTAGTCCGAAAACCAGTAAAATCGTTTATTTTGCGGTTACAGTTGCGAATGAAGGGATCGGTCTTCTGTTGTAAACGGCATTCACACGTTTTGCAAACTGGCATGTATGCTTGACCATAACATGTCACCTAGTGTAGTGTATTGGAAGGTGTTGATTGTTAGTTAATCGGTCATTCTGTCAGTTGATTGGTCTTACATAATTGTAATTACGTTCGCATGTCGATAGTTGAGTTTGTAAAAGGTGTTGATTGGCTGCTTAGACAGTGATCAGGAGACAATGTCTGGCAATCATTGTTCAATTGAATATTGTTCAATTTCATCACAGTTTGAAATGTCGTCTGCAAACTCTTTCAATTTGGGACAGTCGAAAATTTGTTGTTTGGGAAAGGTTAAGGAACTATTTCACAGATTGTGTTCTATGAGTAGCAAATCTTAAAATGGTGATTCAAACAATACTCGTCACTAAATAAATGACCATTTTCAATTACTTCATTCTAAAACCATGCCATTTTATCCATGGAAGACATCTTTCAAAAGAAATTGAAACCTCAATCAATCATATTGTCACTTTAACTGTGAGATTTATTGTCATTTGTCTTAATTGAAACTTATCTGCTTAGAATAAGGGTTAAACGGCATGTTTGCGACCTTGAAAGCATCTATGCCAAGCAAGTTATGTTACTAAACTATTGAGAGAAGAGTTATGTAACTTGATTTTTATAATGGGCTAATGGCTGGGAAGGCAAAAGTAATGTTTCAAGCTGTAACATCCAGTCGTTCACATTAATGCAAGCTCCTATGTCAATGCAGAGGTCTTAACCCATTACCAAACAATAACGACATTTAGCCAGTTTGTTGCAGACGACTTTGGAAAAAACATTGTGGGAAAAGGAGAAATTGCTCCTAATGAGCAATTTCTCCTTTTCCCACAATGTTTTCTGCCCTATTAGATGCTTAGTTTTCAAGTTCTTCACATTTTGAAATGTAGTCTGCAAACTCTTTCAATTTGGGACAGTTGAAAATTTGGGGTTTGGTAAAGGGTTAACTCAATCTTTCAGTTCAGGATGCTGAGGCTGTAAGTGGTCTGTAAGATAACATGTGTGTCTTATAAATGCATGTGAGACTTCAACAAAGACTTTTCTTAACCCTTATATATAGTGCTGGAACCGACTTATTATAAAAGTCCTTATGCAAAAAGGTTCCATCCAGGCCAGTCGTTTGTATTTTCACTATAAATAGTGGAGAACTGTCATTGAGCTTCTTTTGTCCAATGAATTTAAAAAAAATTATGACGAAAATACATGACATTTTTTCACGTTAGTTCCTTATGGTGTCAAATGTGAGTTACCATGAGACCATTTGGTAATCAAGTTAAGAATGCGAAACAGATGTGTGTCCTTAATAAGTTCCTACAAAGCTTCCTTATATTAATATATTCCTCCTTTATAAGGTCATAGAAAACTTCCCTGAAGTAAATGAGCATCTACATGATTTCAATGCAAAATATCACGCTGTTTAAATTTGAATCAATACCAAAATTAAACCACACTTAAAGGTGAGGTTGTGTTTATTTTAAAAACCATAGCTACAGACTATTTTAGACATTAGAGACTGTGACCAAATTGATAATCGTTAAATGAGAGGAAAACATAGTTGGACAGAAAATGTTTGCTAATTTTTTCTTACACCACTTTCAAACATTTTCTGCAACATAAATTCTTAAAATCTAAATTCATAGGTTGAAAGGTAATGGGAATTTAATTTAGGGTTTCTTTCAGCCATCTGGTTTGATTAACAGCAGAACACATTCAAACAATATAGATACCTCACAAGGGAAAAAGTAACTTTCAAGAAAAACAAATTATCAGTAAACATCTGGGTACCCTTTTACTAAACAAACTTAAGGAAACTATTTGCGTAAGTCATAATTGATACACATGAATAGTATCTTCAATGAAAGTACAATATTGTAATGTGACACATCATAGAAAGCGTCTCGGAGAGACAATTCCAATGATGTTTTACTTTGCAATATTGCTTGGCCCAATATAGATGAAAGCGGAATTGTTGTTTTAGACTTACACAAATCTTAAGCGTTAAATGTTTAGTAAAACAGTACCCTGAAGAATAACTACAAAGAAATCCGTCCCAGCTGAGTTTTGAAATTATTATTAGGAGAAGTCTAGATGAGAGGTGTATTCCCCTTACTAATTTCTTCATTGATTCTCCAAATACTTTATTGTTGGTAATCAATAGTATTCAATAGAAATGTCTACACTAGACTACAAAATAGAATCAGGCAACAGTGATGCAGACATAAAGCGTCAGCCTCTTGTACCGAGGGTCCACGGTTCAACCCCCATTAGGCGAGGGAAAAATTGCCAGGACTAGCCCTCAATTGGGCGTGAGCACTTGTTTAGTATCCAGGATGCAGTCGTCGATAGTGTATTTAATAAGCTTCAAGCTTCCGTCACAATCAATATAAAATTTATAAAACTAGATAGAATTGGATTTCTTCAATCAGGTAAAGAAATGAATGGTGTTTAAGGCACACCGACAGCTAAGGTTATTTGGGGCTAGGTAAAGAAATACTCCATGTAAAAGACACGAAGAAGAAAGGTTTAAACCAAAATTACCGCCTGAAATCCGCCTTTGTAAGGTGGATGATAGTCTGTTCCACTTGGACATGGTGGCTGATTTTATCCTCAAATGTAACTATTATACACTTTGTTTGATTAACGTCTTCACTTCCGATCACAGTTTCCACTTAATCCATTGAAGACCGTTATGTTAGTTAAATATCCATGGGATACCATCCATTTAAAACTTGTTTTCAGATATTATAAACGCACAATTATATTTACATCAGACTACCACACTGTCTATCAATACTATTTCCATTTTATTGACAGAGTCATATATCCATCTTATTTCTACACCATTAGACCATAAACAATTACAGATAAACACATGGACATGTATAGGCTCAACTCCAATTAAAAACTCTTTTTTGTTTATTCCGCTCAAATAAAACAACCAGTATCATGTGAAGTTAGATTACGATTAAAGACAAAAGATAATTTATCCTTAGTTCCTATCATTAGTTCCAGTGATTTGAGAGTTGACATATAAACAGAGGTCAACACTAGAACAACTTTATAATGTCTTTCTATACCATAGTTACTTCCTCCTAAGTACAAGTTTCCTGTTGGTAATCCTTGTCTTAGTGTAAACTGTTATATCATAATCCGGTCTTCACAGGCAACACTTTGTAAAACGGAATTCATCTTAATGTTTATTTAGTATTGTTTTTTTTTTTAAATAAAAATTTGGAACCATGTTGAATTTCTTTCAAAACCCAGTGCTACATACAACTAACTGTAGGTTCAAAGCTAGACTGCAATAATTCCTTAACAAACATGAAACACTTACTAAATTCTTGTATTGAACCCTAATTAAGTATGTATGTGGAGCGTTTAATGCAAGACTGTAGTAAGTCTTTCACAAACATGATGCACTTAATTAAGTCTTGCAATGAACCTTTACTGAGGGTTTAAAGCACAACTATTGTAGGTCTTTCACAAACAAAAAGCACTTAATATAGTCTTGCCTTGAATCCTTAATAATTGAGGGTTCAATTGTTCAATACAAGACTATAGTAAGTTCTCCACAAACATGACGGACTTACTGCAGTCTAGCATTGAACTCTCAGAATGTGCATTCACTCAAGACCTGTTTTATCTTCTTACAAACAAACACATTTCCTGTTTAATGGAAGCCCATGTGTTCAACAATGATAGGATTGTTTCAGACTGTAGAATCATGTGTGTGTCCAAATGTCCCGACACTTTTGCTTATTAAATGATCAAAATATCTCAACACTCTTACATTCCTTTCATCTAAATAAAAAACTTCCGGTTTAGAATTTCACTCCACCAATTAAACAATAAACTACTTAAAGCACTGCCACCTTAATCAATTTTGACATTAATGGCACTTGCAAAACATGTGCAAATACAAAATTATGCCAATCTTGCACTAATTATAGTGTTTATAAGTTTTCACAGTCTCCTAATCTATTTAAGAAGCCTCAGTCACTTTGTCAGAATGTTTTAGAAGTCATCTGTTCAGGATTATTTACATAGGAAGCATGTTTAAGTGTGTCACCAAACTTGATTTTGTGTCCATGAGCACAGTTTTGGCAGTATAAATCAGATATGGTTTCACCATTTACCAAACAATAACGACATTTGACCAGTTTGTTTTAGACGACTCTGGAAAACATTGTGGGATAAGGAGGAATTGCTCTTACTGAGCAATTTCTCCTTTTCCCACGATGTTTTCTGCACTATCAGATAATAATTTTCCAATTTCATCAAATTTCGAAATGTCATCTGCAAGCTCTTGCAATATGGGACAGTCCAAATTTGGCGTTTGGTAAAGGGTTAAGTGTAGTGTTGTTTTTAATACAACTATCAATTGCTTAAAAGTTAAAATGTTAATACCACCAAAGCTATTGTTTTCATACATTTACAAATCCAATGTAAGCTTATGTTTACCATTGAGAAGGAATTTTAATTCTAATACCAAATCCAGCTCATTTAATTGACTATAAAGATCCAACTATTACAAAAGACTTTGAAAGATAAGTCCCATTAAAGTTGACCGATCCAAAAAACACAATAATGATAATAATTTCAAATAATGGTAACTTCTATCCCAACATCACATGACTGTCAAAAAGTATTGAAATCCAGGGCACATGTTTCTGCACCTAGTATCGACTGAAACTTGATGGTGTTTCGAAAACTTTCCCAAATGGAGGCTATAACTTCTCCCCAACCCTCTATTCCCAGCACCAAACCTGGGAGAAATGCAACACATTGTAATTAATGTAACCATACACATAAATCAAGAAACAGAACCAAGGAAAGCAGAAATGAACTTTAACATATGTGTAAATTAGTATATAAAGGTATATTAGTGCAGTCTGATCTATAGCCACCATAACAGTGGTGAGAAATCAGTGGTGGGGTAGTTGTTATTTTCGGGAATTTCAGACTAATCAACCTGGGTCCGATTCCCTTTCACCATTGCAAAAAATGAAGCAGCACAGTTACTCATTAGTCAATTCAATCCAAAAAGAAAAGAAACTGTTGCTAATAACAAGTATTTCTTTCTTTGTTACTATGATCTTAACTTAGTTTTAGAAGCAGAAAGGTATAAGTGTAAAGTTTTTCATCTCCTTGTGCTCTCTATTTAGACATGTTACAAAATTCCAAATATAATAATTCATTGACAGAGCTTGAACATCAATGTTAACCTACAAATTTACCTTTCACCAAACACCAAATTTTTAAACTGTCCCAAATTGAAAGAGTTTGCAGACGACATTTCAAAATGTGATGCAATTGGAAAATAATCTTCTGATAGGGCAGGAAACATTGTGGGAAAAGGAGAAATTGCTCCTTACAAGCAATTTCTCCTTTTCCTACAATATTTTCTAGAGTTGTCTGCAACAAAGTGGTTAAATGCCATCATTGTTTGTTAATGGGTTGACTGGTGAACCTCCCTGTGTTAGGTAAGGAAGGATGGAGTGACCCCCAAAGAAAACACCATGTATATCCGTGAATTATCTCAAGATATCAAACTACATGTATGGTAATGAACCATAAAACAGTATTAATACAATTTCAACCCGATGTTCATATTATTGTTTTTCTATCATAATTTCTTTTAAAGTATGTAATGGCATATTAAAATTTTTCAGTCATACAGCTTTCCTCAAGTTCAACAGTTCTAGTAAAGAGGTACTGGTGGGGATTTTCATTAACGCTAAGCTCCGAATTCACTCATATTTTCCATGATAAACGAATAATCAGCAAAACACACTAAAATTTGCCTTATTATCAGGTCACAATCCAAATTATTTTCCATAAAAATCAGACGATCCAAATTCACTCCAATTTCTGCATGATAAACAAATACACAACATTAAAAATGAAAGCATAATAATCTTTCTTCAAGCCTTTTCCTGAAACAAGAGAAATTTTGTGACTGAATGAAACTTTGGTCATCGTATGCAAATTGACATCTCGACACAATCATCTTAAGCTTAACATTTAATGAGGTATTTTCAAAGATTCATTGTCACACTTTAGAAAAGTTTTAGCATCATCAATAGGAAATTACTTATAACAGAAAACAGGTTGAAACTACATCTAATGAATCAAAATCTATCCTATAACAGAGTCTATACATGGACCCCGGGTTTGTCTATATCAGTGTGTTATATGAACTAAAACAATTACTATTTACAAGTACTATGAATGACACATACATGATCTCTCATTAACTTGTGACCCTTACACAGAATCCAGTGTGATCAGTCCTAATGTATTCAGCAGTTAAAGTAAATCCCAACATGGTGTCAAAAGATTCACATTTAGACACTAACAGTGAATAGATTGAAGGAAATTCAATGTTATAGTTAAACAACTACAACTTTTTTCCTGAGAAATCTATTCATTAATGATGAAAATTCTTTTTACTTTTGCCATGACACCAGTCTTGTCAGGTTTTTCATTTTATTGTACATTTAGTGGATAGTCACTACTATTGGTGATGTACAACAATTGATTTTTAAAACATCTTTAAGCACATTACGAAACAATATCTACATTTCAACCCTTTGTTGCAAATGGAAAACGTGCAAAAAGAAAAAATTGCTAGTTAAGAGCAAAATCCTCCTTTTCCAACAATGCTGTCTGCCTTATTTAACGACGATATTTCAATTTCATCACATCTTGAAATGTAGTCTGCAAACTGTTTCAATTTGGGACAGTCGAAAATTTGGCGTTTGGTAGAGGGTTAAGCACACAGGACCTACTTTTAGGAATACTGATCATCGGCATTTTATCTATTTATTATTTATATCGGTTTTTACATCATATCAACATTATTTCAGTTCTGTTGTGATGCCCGACTCTTAAAAATGGAAGAAGACCTCATGCTCAACTGACAAGGGCTGGTCAAGCCAGGCTGAACCATCGGCAATTCCGTAAGCCAGTCGGGAAACAACCTCTCAGGAAAATCCAAACGATATCACTATGATTTGAACCCACACAAATAACAGGCAATGTGATTTCAACTTCTTTACTTTGACCGCTAGGCAGCTGAGGCCCCTAGTATCTATCATGCATGTTTTGAATGAGTAACACGCTTATGGTGTGCACAAAGCATAACAAGAACAGATTGTTCCACATTTCATCAGCACTTCATTGTACCAAAGTGAAACGGATTTGCTGATAACAATTAATATTGTTACAAAATCTATTGTCATATAGTACATAAAGTAAGATAAATCAATTCATTTTAATTGTTCAACTAATTTCCAAAAATCAGTCGGGAGACTGCCTCTGATGTATGGCAGAAAGTTTGTGCAATAAGGCTTGGAAAGGGGTATGGCTTTCCAACTGAAAATACTTTATATAGCCCCTATAGCACCACATTCACAGGATTTCTTGAAAAAAAGCCTAATAATCATTTTGCTTCATCATCTAAAAAAAACATTTTACTCAGTACCAACAGCAAAGGATTAGGAAGGTAGGGAATTAATTCTAATAATATATAAGTTATTTTTATTCCTGTTAATTATTTTAATGATCACAGAAAACATTGGTTTTCATAGACATTGGACTATATAATTTGTATCTCCCCCAACTAAACTTATGGCACAGAACAGCCATGTACTTCTGATTCACTCTCATGGCACTTAACTCTGTGTCACTTTCTAATTCATTGGTTATTTCCTGACCAGCTGACTTTTTCACAACTCTGGTGACATTAACCTCTGACCTTTGTCAAGGGGTAACACCTGTTAAACCTAGTTGTTCTGAAAGGACACTTTTAGATTCAATTAAGTAGGGATTTTATGCTTTTTTTTTTAAATACCATTCAAGTCTTAGGCAGTAATCAATAAGTGATTTCCATGCTCAAGAAGTTTCCCAACTAAAACTGAAATATATTCTTTACTAGACACTAACTGATTAGCCATTTGGAAACAATGGTTGGTCAGGGACTTATAAATCATGTTTCATAGACTTCATAAAACATTGGATGGAATTTTGCCAAGCTCATGTCTCCATCTTTGACAGCACGATTAAGATTTTACAATGATATTTCTATTACAGTCTAACTTGTGTTAAGCAGCCACCCTTTTAAGCAGCCAACCTGCCTTAAACAGCCACTACAGAAAGTCCCGTTGTTAGATTTGTAGTGTACATCAATTTGTGTTAAGCAGCCAACTTGTCTTAAACAGCCAATTTACTCTGTCCCATAGGCTGGCCTCTTAACGCAAGTTTGACTGTAACTATATACTACCTACATAAATCTTAACTTTTGATTAGTAATTATGATTTTCCAAAGACGATTCTCCAAGCCAATGTCCCTAAAAGTCAATCCAAGAAGTTAAGTGCCACTAGAATGTGCAGAAGGAAAGTTTGCACTTGATAAATCAAGCATAAGAGTATGATGAAAGAGAGACACAGAGAATTCCTGGGCCAGTATAGTACCCAGTACTGACAAAGGGAGATAAACTGTAAAGTGGTTTACAATAGAAGAGTTGGACTTCTTGGGTTACCAAACAATAACGACATTTAACCAGTTTGTTGCAGTCGACTCTGGAAAACATTGAGGGACTAGGAGAAATAATTTATTGCTCTTACCGAGCAATTTCTCCTTTTCCCACAATGTTTTCTGCCCTATCAAAAGATTATTTTTCAATTTCATTACATTTTGTAATTTGGGACAGTTGAAAATTTGGCGTTTGGTAAAGGGTTTACTAGCTAGATATAGAGTATTAACCTTACTAGCTTCTTCATCCATTCTCTAAAAGCTAGCTTGACAGGGTTCTTGAGTGAAACTCTTGAGTGAAGTTGGACAAGTCAGTCACCAACAGTCATAACCTTAATGTAACATCAAACCTACCTAAGTAGTAACCTATTAACTCATCTAAGTGTCAGGACTAATTTCAAATCTTATTTTACCCTTACATCTTTCCTTGCAAATAACTTATCTGTAAAGATCCCAAAACACTTTTTTCAAAACAGAAATTGTTAATTCATCTATAAACCATTTTACTTATCAATTTGGTAAAGAACTTTGATTACTAATTAGTTGCGGTAAACCAGAGTGGTAACAATACCAGTGCAGAGTGTTCCTTTGTTCTTTACCCTAAATAGAATTATAGTAACTATACAAATGACATTACTATAAAATAATGCAACACTTTAACTACAATATCAAATATTATTTTAGTTACAGTTTTTTCATAATCAGTGATTGCCATTTTATACTTTCTTGATATAATAGAATCTACTACAATTACATGTACATGGACAATACAACCCCAAAAGGTCAATGTTTCTCTCATACTCTCCTTCACTGATGTAGGTAATGCATTTGTAGATACCTGAAAAATCCTTATAAAACACATTTAACCAAGGATTGGATATATGCAAGTTCTGACTGTTTTGCTTTTCCCACTTCACAGTATGTAGAGTGCCTGGCTTGTGGCTAGACTAGACTTGATAATTGGATGGAATTTGAACTAGCGTGACCCTTAGATAGATTAAGATGTACTGCATGAACATCACTGTGAGAGGCGTCTTGTTAGCAAGCAATGCATGTTGTGTTTTTTCAGGGTTTGTTTTCACTCCTTTCCAAATAGGCTGGATTGAATAAAAAATATAAGAAAACAAGGAATTAGTTTTCTTTTTAAAAAAGAAGTGCATTAAATCAATTCCAAACAATGAAACATGTTGTAATCCCCTCTTGACAGAGAATAATGAAGTTAATTTTGTGAGGAGAAAAATCTTGTCATTGGACAGGAAAAAATTGTTCAAACTTATGATGGTTTCCCTTATAACAACTCGGGACATTTATATGAGTTAATAGGCCAATACTGAGGAAACCATAGTAGCATTGAGTTTATGACTGTTGGTGACTAACTTGCTCAGTGACCATACTCATGACTGTTGGTGACTAACTAGCTCAGAGACCATACTCATGACTGTTGGTGACTAACTAGCTCAGAGACCATACTCATGACTGTTGGTGACTAACTTGCTCAGAGACCATACTCATGACTGTTGGTGACTAACTTGCTCAGTGACCATACTCATGACTGTTGGTGAATGACTTGCTCAGAGACCATACTCATGACTGTTGGTGACTAACTTGCTCAGAGACCATGCTCATGACTGTTGGTGACTAACTTGCTCAGAGACCATACTCATGACTGTTGGTGACTAACTTGCTCAGAGACCATACTCATGACTGTTGGTGAATGACTTGCTCAGAGACCATGCTCATGACTGTTGGTGACTAACTAGCTCAGAGACCATACTCATGACTGTTGGTGACTAACTAGCTCAGAGACCATACTCATGACTGTTGGTGACTGACTTGCTCAGAGACCATACTCATGACTGTTGGTGACTAACTTGCTCAGTGACCATACTCATGACTGTTGGTGACTAACTTGCTCAGAGACCATACTCATGACTGTTGGTGACTAACTTGCTCAGAGACCATACTCATGACTGTTGGTGACTAACTTGCTCAGTGACCATACTCATGACTGTTGGTGAATGACTTGCTTAGAGACCATACTCATGACTGTTGGTGAATGACTTGCTCAGAGACCATACTCATGACTGTTGGTGACTAACTAGCTCAGAGACCATACTCATGACTGTTGGTGACTAACTTGCTCAGAGACCATACTCATGACTGTTGGTGACCAACTTGCTCAGAGACCATACTCATGACTGTTGGTGAATTACATAATCAGAGGGACTGTTGTCACAATATGCTTCGTACATAAGCCTTTAAACTGTTCACCTCTGCATTGCTTATACCACTGTTAACCAAAGTGACATGCTATAAGGAAGCAAATTAAAAGGAAATAATATTATTGCGCAAGACTATATCTACAGCTAAATGCAGTACTATAGTAAGGCTTTACAGACACGAAGCACTTATTATAGTATTGCATTGAACCCTCTATATCGTGTCTGTCCATCTTCATTCTTGTTAACCTTAGAGTTCAATATATACATGAGTCATGCATATGTTGATTTCAATAGGTAATAAGAATAAAGACAATCACATACTGACACTTTGATTGGGATTTCCTAGAAAACATATAACCAGCTTAATGTGACACTAATTCAACCTCTTTATCTTATTGAAAAAGATGTACCATCGTCATCATCATCAACATTTTCATCATCATCATCATCAACATCATCATCATCATCAACATTGTCATCATCATCATCATCAACATTGCAACATTGTCATCATCATCAACATTGCAACATTGTCATCATCATCATTGTCATCATCATCATTGTCATCATCATCATTGTCATCATCATCATTGCAACATTGTCATCATCATCATTGTCATCATCATCATCAACATTGCAACATTGTCATCATCATCATTGTCATCATCATTGTCATCATCAAGATCAGTCCATTTGTTGATCAGGCCACCAATAAGTCGTCTGTAATAGTGGGACCTGATTGTCCAGTCTCAACATGTACTGCATCAAACCTTTCTTTAAGAGTTTATCCAAGATGTGCAGCCTTTAATTAACCAGTCAACAAAAACCATCACCAACATTAGTCAGAAATAATTCCACACCAAAGTCTTTGTGCAATCATTTTGTTTGAGGTTTGTAGGTTTGTACAGTTTATTGCTAAACTTTGAGTCAATTTGTTGACATGACAATTGTATTGTAATTATGACAATCACGAGTTAATCTCAGATGTGGAAGAAGTCAAAGCTTAAGTTGGTAGCTACTGTACAAACTGATCAAAATCAGATAATACCACCCCTGTTTCCCAGAACACTTACCACAACATTGTTGAATTATGTGTAAGGGTAAGATTATGACAACACCAAGGGTTTGTGGGGAATCAGCATCAAGGGAATGCATAAATACGAAATAAATCAAAACAGTTTCATCTCTGGGGCACATTTTGTTGTTGTCTGACCCAGATCTCTGGAATTCTCTTCCAATACATTCCTCTGAAGTGTGCCCTGACTCGCTATTCCAGATAAAAATGGTGTATACTACATTTCCCCTCAAAGTTTATAGTCTTTGAACAGCTGTTGGGATCCTCTTCATAAAGACATCTGTATGTAGATTACTCAACTTTCTAGTGGAACAGTATTATCATAGTTTCATACATGGTCAGATCAGTAGTTAAGGGAAAGCTGTCTTAACCAAAGACCTATTATATTAGGTCTTTGTCTTAACCCTTGACCAAATGCTATATTTTCGACTGTCCCAAATTGAAAGAGTTTGCAGACGACATTTCAAAATGTGTTGAAACTGAAAAAAAAAATCCTCTGATAGAGTAGAAAACATTGTAAAATTACAGATATAGCAAACCGTTAAATCGTGTTTTCTTTTGTAAACAAATATCTAAACTAAGAATAAGAGATGATATTTTCAGATACCATTGTCACATTTCACCACTCTTGCAATGTGACAAGAGAAAGAATTCCTGCTTCTCTATACTGGCTTTCCCATAGAAGCACTGTCAGGCGCAAAGGCTCACTGCACATTATGCAACGAAATCAAAGGATTTCATCAACTCAGAGGTAAAGAGATTGAATATGGTATTTGGTTTAATGACAGCTTGTACATATCGAATTTTTGACATTTATTAGTCCCAGAGCACAAATCTCTGAGTGAGTCCATTGAACCCTTTCCCAAACAACAAAGTTTCGACTGTCCCAAATTGAAAGAGTTTGCAGACGACATTTTAAAATGTGATGAAATTGAACAGTATTCTACAGAAAGAGCAGAAAATCTTGTGGGAAAAGGAGAAATTGCTTGTTATGAGCAATTTCTCCTTTTCCCACAATGTTTTCTAAGGTCGTCTGCAACAAAGTCGTCAAATGTCGTTATTGTTTGGGAAAGGGTTAAGTTTCAAAAGATACTTTTTCTAGCAGTGGTCTACAAAAGTGGTCTTTTATATGCAGCGTCTTAAATTCTAGTAGATAAACCCCTATAGATATTATCTCCTTGGGATGATTCAAATGAGTCCCCACAATACAAGATTTAAGGGATAACAAGAATGTTAGCAACGCCGCTTTCCATAACTCACCTTGAAGCAACACAACTCCCTCTTTAACCCTTTCCCAAACAATAACGACATTTGGTTGCTTTGTTGCAGATGACTTTAAAAAACCTTGCGGGAAAAGAAGAAATGCTCGTAACAAGCAATTCTTCCTTTTCCCACAAGGTTTTCTGCTCTATCTAGAGAATATTTTTCAATTTCATCAAATTTTGAAATGACGTCTGCATACTCTTTGAATTTGGGACAGTCGAAAATTTGTTGATTGGGAAAGAAATAAGGTAAAACCATTTGGGAAAAGATTGTTTTTGGGTCCTGGAGTCCCATTAGGAAGATAAAAAATTCATTGATGAGTGCAACAAAAATTGTTTTCAAGAATGATTCTATATAGAGAGGCAATGTTACATTATTTCTAAATATCCTTCACTACAAAGGTCTTATTTCTATTTTTTTTTCTTCCTAATCTTTGCTTTTATAACTTTGTAACACTGGACTGGTTTAACATTTTTTTTTTACACATAAAAAGATGATATAATATCGTAAATCTGTAAAAAGCATGATATACTGCACTTAGGTTTATGTGTGCGAACAATGTTAGTTGAGATATATTTAACGCGGTTTAAACTGAAGCACACAAGTGCATTGCATTTCTTCTTGCTCCTGTTCATTTTGTACACATCAAACCCATTGCCGGTTGTAAAGGTTATCAAGAATTTACCAAGTGACCTCTTAATGTAGACATTCCGTACAATCTTTGAAATGAAAGTTTTATTTTCCAAACATATTCTTGGGATACTTTTTATGGGGGGGGGGCTTCTGAAGTAATACAAAAATACAACATCTATCTCGCACCTTATGAGCAAAATATCATTTTGAAACATTGGTTTCTACATCATTTCATGATATGAATCTATTTTCCCGTTGCTTAAACATTAGGACCAGATTTGAATTCCCTTATGAACCATGTTAGTTGAGATATATTTAACGCGAATTAAAATGAAGCACACAAGTGCATTGCATGTCTCCCTACTCCTGTTCATTTTGTACACATCAAACCCATTGCCGGTTGTAAAGGTTATCAAGAATTTACCAAGTGACCTCTTAATGTAGACATTCCGTACAATCTTTGAAATGAAAGTTTTATTTTCCAAACATATTCTTGGGATACTTTATGGGGGTGGGGGGGTGCTTCTGAAGTAATACAAAAATACAACATCTATCTCGCTCCTTGAGCAAAATATCATTTTGAAACATTGGTTTCTACATCATTTCATGATATGAATCTATTTTCCCGTTGCTTAAACATTAGGACCAGATTTGAATTCCCTTATGGAGGAATAGGTAAAAAATAACAAAAATGACCTAAGAAATGGAAAAACAAATCTTTGAAACAAAACAAGATTATTTAGACTGAACTCTTCCCCTCCCCCCAAAAACCAAAACAAACAAATACCCCCTGAAAAAGAACTTTTTCCTTTCTCTGAAAGAGCCTCAGAAACATGGATGTAAAGGGATGAGGGTAAACCCTTAGAATGCTGGGTAATTTTCTGATAAATAGATTTTTGTTATGTCTGCTTTCCAAAACCTTAAATATCTGCTTAATTTTGATGAGGAAAGATACTCAGAGTAGCAAACAGGTTAGATCACAGGCCAGCCACCAATTTACTTGGTGGCTTGCCTGGATCTTACCTGTTTGCAAAAGCATGAAGTTGGTTCCAGCACTATACAGGTTAAGTCCCCAGTCAGTCAGAACATCTGTTTAGATCATGGAAGAAACAAAATTTCCCTCTATCTCGTAATTATCATCTGAACATCATTTTATACCCTTTCTACCACAGAGAGATATGTCATAATACGCAGATTTCTCCAGATTGACTGGACCGATCTTGTTGAGAGAGGTATCGTTGGACGCAGAAATCATTTGGCTATGCGGGACATATAGAGAATTGACAGACTAGCGATCGTATAAAAAAATACAGACTGATAAGCGCGGAATGTCAGAACTGGTTTCTCTTTGAAATTGTTTCCCTTGTGTATATATATAGTGTTAATAAAGGTATTATGACATATCTCCCTGTGCTTTCTACCTGAACTTATGCAGTTTTCAGTGACTGAGTCATCCAGTGACATTTGAATAAAATGAATATCATAAATTACATCGGTTCAGTTTGAAAAAGGGCTTGTTACAGAAGAAAACATTTGAAAAAGGTTGTTTAAACTAAAACAACTTTGGAATTGTTGTTTGATATACTACAAAAAGGCACCTATTGAAATCATAATTGATTCAGGAGGTGTCAATTTATTTAAGTATGTACATTTTGTATGTGGTAGATCTCAAAAGCAATGTCAAGCTATGTAACGCTTTTGGATTAAGATACATGGTAAAATTTTATATACATACTTAAAAGAACTAAAAGCGGTCCCATTCTGCTTGCAATGCTTCAGTATCATGTCACAGTACAGCTGCTGCTGTTGTGCAGTTTTGAATAAAATAGAATTTTTAAGATCCAAATTTCTAAAATCTTTGAACAAGCACCTTTAATGCAAAGTATTACCAAAACACAAGATTGCCCATCTTGAGAAAAGTCCGCTTTTAATACATAGACATTGTGAAAGGCCCAAATTGAAAGAAACAGTAATAGACAATTGAGCCTCTCCATGACAAAAGGGCCCTTATCGCAAAAATCGATAATTACGGAAAACGCCGATCAAAGTTACCGAAAATACCCGAGTATGAACGAGTAAATGCGGAAGTAAAATCACGGTAAAAGATATCTCCGCTGTTTCCTTTATTTTCGAAGGAATCCGTACTTTTCCGTCGAGAACCAACAAGAAAAAGATGGAAGAATTACAGGTAATCCACATTTAACTTTTTTGTTGTAAATTAAATGGAATTACTTATTTATAACTAAGAAAATACGAGCCTCTACCGGATGACAGATACGTCGTCTGCATTTTTCGGCTAGCTGTCACCTAACATGTCAAAATTGTGTGCAGAACGTTTAAAGGATATTGATTTAGTGCTTATATTTCTCAAAATAAGACATGTTTGTTAGAAAAAAGTTAAATTTGTAAAATTAGCGTATTTAGTTGGAGAAAACGATATTTAAGTGCAATACCTAATAATAGAGACGGCTCTTCGGTAAAGTCCGTGAGTATTGATTTTTGTATAAGTTTATTATTTCTCTATCACATTGCGTATCGCTCTGGCGTAGTCGATTAAAGGGTTTACACCAAGTATTTTTGTCGCAAGGGCCGAGGGTTCGAATACCAACCAGACCTGTAGTTATTTTTGTTTTTTGATAAAACATTATTTATTACAAATATACTAGAAAACGTGTCAAATATCTTGCTTATAGTTATCATAATTTTTTTAATTTCAGGAACTTGATGAATTTTACCGAGATTTTTTCAATTCTCAATCAAGATCTATGCCTAGAGATGAAGATGAAGAAGGTATTGCAGTCTGTGACATGCTTGATGATGATGAGGAGGAGGAGGAAACTCAGTTGGAGCAGGCTAGAGACGAACCTCGTGTTGGACCGTCCCAAGACAGTGTTAGTCCTCTACTGTATTTAGGGGAAGAAGAGAATGACTTACAACATGTGAGAGCGGGATGTGGGTGTCCACAGAACTGTCTTTCATCAATTGATGACGATTCAATTATAGAGCATATCTTCAACCTAAGAGAAATGGAGGACACAAAAGAAGCGTATCTGATGGGAGCTTTAATAAAAATTGGAAGTGATCCCAAACGCAGCAGGTATGGTGAAAGAAAGAGGACACGATACGAATATCGATTTGAAAGAACCATCATATGCAGGAAATCCTTTTTGATAATATATGACATAGGTGAAAAAACACTCAAGAACCTTATTCGCCATATAAATGACAACGGCAATGTACCACGAGTGCATGGAAATACAGGCAAGAAACCCCGACATGCACTGGCGTTTGGCGATATTGAAAAGGTGGTGAAGTTTATCATTATGTATGCCGAAGAAAATGGTCTTCCTCAGCCAGCTGTTCCCAGGGGACGTGACGATATCCCCCCAGTTTTCCTTCCGGCCTCTACCACAAAGGTGGCTGTCCACGGAATTTACCAACAGTCATGCCAAGAGACGAACACCAGGGCCGTCAAAATCTCAGGATTTTGTGGAATATGGTTACAGTGCTGTTCACATATAAAGGTATGGAAATACTGACTGTATTGCACAAACAGCAGGACATAAGTTGCGGATAAGGCATCCGTCCAGAACTTACACTTAAAGCATTTCAATATACAGATTGACTTTTATCAGTATATATTAAACTACATTGATTTTATTACATGAATGTGCGTTGAAATAAAGTTTATTCATTTGTTTCATTTTAGGGTTTCACATCGTGTCAACAATCTTACGATTTCATTGTGATATCCGCTTATATTGATGTTTTCCTTCGTTAATGTACCGGCCCACACTTGGGCATTTTCGTACATGAAAGTACTGTACAAGGTCATGGTGAAAACTTGATGGGTTGGAATAAAGTGCATTATTGTAGTCCACCCTTTATTCCTTCCAAAATATGTCCCATCTTATTGTTGTGTTTTAAAGATTTTCGCACCAGAGAATGACGTATGTGCAAAATGTGAAATAGTCCGAAAGAAAGTCAGAGACGCGCAGACGGATGATGACAAATTGAGAGCGTCGACGGACCTGCAACAACATATATTAGCTGCAAAAAATGAACATCAGGTACACTAAGTTTCTTTCATTATCATCACAACCTCAACCACCATCATCGTCAAACATTTTGTCATAAAGTTCTTTGAATCAGCTAGGTGATGTGAATATCCCTTTATATAATGGAACACGGGTAAATCATACTTGCGGAACTTGGCAGTATTCTGCAGAACGATAAAGTTTGGCAACCTTTTTTGTATTTTCTTAAATAATTTTCGTTTCCAAATGTGATACATGATCATTAATCATTTATCTCCTCTATCTAAAAAATACCTTTAAAGGATGACTTTTAATAGCTCATTTCAGCTTTTTTTGCATACACTCTTGAGCCACCATCAAACACTATTTGGATAACCACAGGTCTATGTTATGCATACTATGTTTCAGGTGTACAGGACATGTGTAGCGAATAGCAAAAGGGAACTGAACGGAAGTCAACCTCCTCATATACCGGCAGAACCATGTTCCACGGATTACAGGCACATCCATTACACGTTCGACTTTTCCCAGAATGTCTCTTTGCCACATCATGTCAGACAGATGGGCCCTATGTACTTCGTTACACCTAGAAAGGTAATACAAATTATGAATATCATTCTCATGGTTTTTGATACTAGTGATTTTATTTGATATTTGGATGTAGAATTGGTGTATAATTCAATTTCTGAAAGTCTGTTTATTTCCCGTTAGGTCCACCTATTCGGATTCAGAGACGATGGTACACCTCGACAGTATAATTACCTGATCGACGAAAGCCAAACAATGGGGCCTGATGGTAAAGGTATTCACGGACCAGACGCCATCATATCAATGGTGGATCATGCCCTATCAAACTATACACGTGGCGAAAAGTCTATGACTTTACATGCAGACAATTGTGGAGGTTTGTACAAAAACGCTTATGAAGTTATTTTGAAAGCAATTTGAACTAGATAGCTGGAACGTGGAAAATACGTACATACAAGTTCTGTTTTTTAAAGAGCGATTGAAGATTTTTCATACAAGAATAGTACTTTGGTGTCGTTGTATATATGCATTCATCTAAGCACCCAAGTTGCAAGTCGGCCAATATATACTAGTAGATTTACAGTCAAACAATGTAAGAGTAGATAGGTCTTAAACTATGTCACTAATTTTCTCATTTGGAAACTTTTTTCAGGGCAAAATAAGAACAGGTATGTGATGGCCTATTTCACATGGCGAACAATGACAGGATTAAATGATGAGATCAAATACCTAATGCAACTACCGGGACATGCTCGCTGTTTGATAGACGCTGGTTTCGCCCACATTAAAAAACTATATAGAAGAACCGATTGTGAAACTCTGGAAGACATTGGTATGCACATTGATGAAACTATTCTTATGTGAAAGCAGCGACATTTGATATATATGTGAAACATGATGCATTCCTAGATTTGATAGCATATCATCGCGAAAAAATCTGGTAATTCGAAATTTTGGTGTCAAAACTGTTTTCGCTTTATCGTTTATTACATTAATTTCTTATTTTGGCATGACTATTCGTCAATTTAGAACTCAAACAAGAATGTCTCTTGGACAATATTTGATGATTAAATTGATTGGCTGCTATTTAAGGAATAATTTTCATGAGACAGTTTGAACTGAATAATATGGAAAAACAGAAGTACCCAATAAGTCCGAGCTTACTTAAGTTGCTTTCTCTTATATGCCAGTGTGATGTTACGGTAAATATTTATTTTTGCTGAGGTAAAAGGTTTTTTTTTCAAACTGTCAGTTCTGCCCATGAAACAATTTACATGTAATCGTCATGGATCCTGTGCTCAGTCTTTTCTATTGATTGAATTCATTTCATAAAACATTGACATGCATTGATTACCGATATTATCAAATTGTGTTTTGCCATTCTATTTTAGAGCGTGTTGTAAACAAGTCTTCAACAACCAATAGGGCAGTGGTTTACGACAACGGAGTTGAAGGAACGACTTGGAAATGGCGACAATGGAAACCTTTCTTGAGTCGCCATTTCAAAGCATTGAAAGGGATCAGGGGCTACCAGCAGTTCAGGTTCACTACAAACGAGCCGGGCTGCGTCTTTATCAAACCCTCGGAGGACGGAGAGGAGACAAAAGTCACACTGTGTACAGCGATCAACGTTCCACATGAGCGACCGTGTATAGTGCCGGCAGCTGGACTGACACCTGACCGTGTGCGCTATCTTGTCACCCATGTGCGGCCATATCTAAGGGAAGCCAACAAGGACATTACCTGTCCTCTAGAGTCCGCTGAAGAATAGTGTTTTGTTTCTGCTTTAGTTTGATTAAATAGTTATTTGTTAGATTCAAGTATATAATATTTAGATATTTCATACAATTGATTTTTCTTCGAACCTGTTTCCATAGTAATGGACGACATTTAATATAGTTTATTAGCCCAAATTGTTTATATATGTATATACTTGTATATGCAATAAATAATAATTGCATCTATTTGCTTTATGCGTTTTATTTTGACGTTTCATTAACCCCTTCTCGAGTTTCTTACTGCGAACGTTCGTCAACGTCAAAATGGACGTCAAAATGGTCACGGACGTTAGTTACATGTACATTGTATACAGATTACACCATCTTATAGATGGATTACCCAAACAAGTAATACATCACTGTATTCAGTAGGGATCACTCTTTCAGATAAAATAAAAAAGTAAATTTCGATAAAAATTGCGATAAGGGCCCTTTTGTCATGGAGAGGCTCAATTATTATTGCCTTGGTATCTTATGTAGCTACATATTTATTACAAGATTATGGATTATCTTGTTGTAGTCTATATTACCAAGGGAACTTAGGCAACCTTTGTAGACATGAGTGCTTTCACCTATCCGTCTGGAAAACTCATTTTACCCACTCACTTGAAATATGTATCATTTTATCAATAAGGAAATCACATCGTTTATCATTTATCATAACCTTCAAAGCGCTATAAATGGAGTTTGGGATATCTTAGAAATGTCATTTATAATAATATCAATACACTCATTCTGGTGGTAAATTGTTCTCATTTGTGATGAAAAGTAGAATAACAAGAGTGACTTGAGGGCCCTATATTGCTCACCTGTTTACATTTTTTTAAATTTCAATTGTGATGATTATATCTATAAACATTTTTCATTTGTTTACAACTGCAAGAAAGTGGCTTTTGTTTTATGGTTATCCCGCCAAAGAAATACAATGTATACATATTTTTTTTACAGGAGACAAACTATGGATTGATGCAAGCAGCATGTCATCAGAAACAGTTAAACTTACTTTTGGGTGTTTTCATCTTTTTTCTATCTTCTGGTTCTCTTGGCAACGGTTTATTCTCCTGTGGTAGATTAGCACTGAAAGTAGAAATATTTCTTTATTAACATCAGTTAAAATTAAAGTGGTAGATTAGCACTGAAAAAAGAAATATATCTCTCTATTACCATTGTTAAACATAAAAGTTGAAGATTAGCACTGAAAATGGAAATATGTCTTTATCAACATCAGTTAAAATTAAAGTGGTAGGTTAGCACTGAAAAAAGAAATATATCTCTCTATTACCATTGGTAAAAATAAAAGTGGTAGATTAGCACTGAAAATGGAAATATTTCTCTATCAGGATGGGTAAAAATTAAAGAAATGTTGGGCATCTTTTGTTTCAATGGATTATGACAAGGCATAAACAGTCTTCAAAAAGACCTGCAGCAACTTCAAACAAACAATTTATCTTAATGTCAAAATGGTTTCCTACCAAGATCTCAATGAAAATATCATTTTCTATACTTTAAAAGAGTCTGGTGTTGCTTTTACTTAGGATCCCTCACAAAATACTTAATGAGGTTTAAAGATAACGACTCCTGCAGCTAATGAGGTAAAGGTTTAAAGATAACAACTCCTGCAGCTAATGAGGTAAAGGTTTAAAGATAACAACTCCTGCAGCTAATGAGGTAAAGGTTTAAAGATAACAACTCCTGCAGCTAATGAGGTAAAGGTTTAATGAGGTAAAGGTTTAATGAGGTAAAGGTTTAATGAGGTAAAGGTTTAAAGATAACAACTCCTGCAGCTAATGAGGTAAAGGTTTAATGATAAAAACTCCTGCAGCTAAAGTGTTGAACTTTTTACCACTTTACTACCAGCAGGTAGCACCTTGGTGCTGATAGATTTGGTTTTTTTCCTTCAAATTTTCGACTGTCCCAAATTGAAAGGGTTTGCAGACGACATTTCCAAAATGGATGAAATTGGAAAATAATCTTCTGATAGGGCAGAAAACATTGTGGAAAAAGAAAAAATTGCTTGTTACGAGCAATATCTCCTTTTCACACAATGTTTTCTAAAGTCGTCTGCAACAAAGTGGCCAAATGTCGTTATTGTTTGAGAAAGGGTTAAAATAAAAAAGAGGGGATGGGGAGATTAATTTTAGTGAGGAATGATCTCCTTAGCCATTATGTTTTTTTTTTTTTTTTTTTTAACTTTTTGAATACTTAGAGATGACTTGATAAGCATTTTAAAAAAGAAATGAGAAAAAGCTTGAGCAAGACACAATGGCATCAAATTATTCTCACTACGCTTTATATACATCTGGGCTCTTCATTGGACCAAAATATTATGAGCCATTTTGGCTAAGCTACCCAAATTTTCTTTAGCCACTTGGATTTTTGCAAAGCCAAATTTGGCTAAGTCTTTTTAGCCATTTTAGCAGAAATATTAAAGATAAATTACAGTTCATTTGTTCAATTTACAGACAAATTATTGAAATAGGCTAGAATGGTATTTATCACATAATAAAATAAATGATGTGTAAATTGAACAAATAAATAACAGTTCTTGTATCAGCCACTTCATTGTGTGGTTGTTCTTAGTAGAGTACTACATCCTATACCTCAATAAATGTTTACAGAACTTTGGGACAGGGTTAGAAAGACGACAGAAAATAATTAAACTTGCATGCATGCACCTGGCATGATTCATTTTTTAAATAAAACAAAATAAACATTTAAAAAAAGAATATAAAATAACTTTTGATTGTAAATAAAACAAAATAAATTAAACATTTAAAAAAAGAATATTTAACCTTAAAGTTTGCAGGGTATGCTGCAGCGTTTACGTGATCTGGGAGTCATTGAACTGGCAAGTTGACAGTACTTGTACAATAATGACGTTCTTTTTACTAAATGTGGGAGTTCCAATGCATTAAGATATGCTCATAAAAGGTTATATTTCCTTGAATGTTTGTTTTAATTACCATTTTTCACCGGGAGTCCCTTTCCCTCATGTTGTTGTTGTTGTTGTTTCGTTGTCCGTAAATTCCGTACCATGGAATTTCGTTCTAATATTGCATCGATGTAATCATTTAAAACGCTTGATATATTGAATGTGTTTACACACAAATAATGTTTTTTATTCGCGTGCTTTTTATTGCAATAAGTCCCATATCACCTTTATGAGTATCTTTTTTTTAACGCAGTGAGCTACAGAAATAAGTATCGAAAACGTTTTGGTGCGTTTTATTATTCTGGTACCGACTTTAGTGTGACACATAAACTGAAACCGGGAACCGACCTGTTTAAACGTTTTCATTAGACGTTGCTATTGGAAATATACATAATGTCTGGTCTCCGGATTTTCTAAAAGAGCGCTTTCACTAGAAAATCGGCTAAGGAACCAAACACTTCTATTTATATTTAAGCTGTTCAACGTCAAACTATTCAATTTTAATTAATGATTACCACTCGTAGTGGCGAAAAGACTTTAGCCATTCTTCCCACTTTCGCCATTACAGACTCTATACAAAATGGGGTCAATTTTACTTTCGCCAAATTGACGAAAGGGTACATTTCTTTTTTCGCCAAACCAAGTTGACTTTCGCCTATGGCGAATGGCGAAGCTTTATGAATAGCCCAGTACATGATACTTAACAAGGGTTCAATGCAAGACAATGGTGAGATATGAACGACTGTCAATAGTCTTGCTTTAAACCTCAGGCTGTTTTTATGTTTCTTAAAAACATCCATATCAGGTAATGGAACTTTTCTAAAAGTACATCAAACCACTTAACCCTTTACATTTAAGTTTCGACTGTGCAAAATTGAAAGAGTTTGCAGACGACATTTCAAAATGTAATGAATTTGAAAAATAATCTAATAGTGCAGAAAACATTTTGGGAAAAGGAAAAATTGCCCGTTAAGATCAATTTCTCCTTTTCCCACAATGTTTTCCAGAGTTGTCTGTAATAAACTGGTGAAATGTTGTTTTTGTTTGGTAATGGGTTAACTCAAAGAAAATAAAGATGGCCTCCAAAGACAAGTCTGACGGTTTCCTTATAAATATCAACCAGGGAACCTGTCTAGGGATGATTCAGCCGAGCATTCAGCTCGATATAACAGATGATGCTAATTCCCTGAAGAATTTACCACTTATTTGTGTTTGGCAGACAGATCAATTAGCTAAAGAAACATGGCTGGCCCACCTCAATGCTAACAGACATGCTCTCATAAACCATTACCAAACAATAACAACATTTGACCAGTTTGTTGCAGACTACTTTAGAAAACATTGTGGGAAAAGTAGAAGTTACTCTTAACAAGCAATTTCTCCTTTTCCCACAATGTTTTCTGCCCTATCAGAAGATTATTTCTCAATTTCATCACATTTTTAAATGTCGTCTGTAATCTCTTTCAATTTGGGACAGTCGAAAACTTGGCGTTTGTTAAAGGGACAAACCACTCTGGTCTCGCTGCCCCAACCTCTCGCTACAGGCGATGTGGGATATGGAAGTATTGATTATAAATAACTGGGTTATCTATTTGAAACTGGAATCCAATGTTACATAATTTGAGACAGAGAACAACATATCAATTCCCCTATCCTCTGTAACGAGGCTTTTTTACCCATTTCCCTCATGTTATAAAGTTTTGGGACTCCATCGACTTGTTCAAATTGAAAGCAAAAAAAACGCTGAAAAAAAACCATTGAAAAACCGCTGACTCAGCTCTTTCTTAGCGCTATTATTCCAGCATCTAGTCACGACAGTTATCATTTGTATTCATTTAAAGGTAGAACTTCATGTCCTCTAAGATGGCAAACAGTGTAACCGCAGACCAGCCGCCACGTCAGTGACGTGGCGGCTGGTCTGGGGCTACACTGTTTGCTATGTCCGAGTGCCCCTTTTCCCGTGACGTGAAATTCACTTTGTATTGAGAAGGAAATCATAATCATTAAAGAAGGAGTTGCTTTCAAAAGCATTTCTGTCTTTGTTATAATTATTGCTTGAGTAGCCTTCATGTGTCTGTTATTGGGATGTAAAACAGGATGTGTTGAGAATCAGAAATAAATTTATGCACATTTACAGTAATTATCAGACGCCCCTCTATCAACAAAAAAAATTTAAAGAAATTTCAAACACTTTACCAAACACTTTAAAAACAATTTTGCATCTTTTACTTTTTTTTCATAATTGTGGATAGTGGATGCACGGTAATAGATGACTTTCTGATATTGTCTCAAAACTGGCCGGTTTTATACATTTAGAATGATAGGTTAAAGTGATGGCAAAATAAATGCCATCACATAGCTTCCAATTATAAATAGTATGTTTTTGTTGAGAATGGGACAATATTGTTTATGTTTGTTTTCATAATCATCGTGCTTGTATAATCACAATTGATTACTTGGATTTGAAGCTACAAATGATTGATTTTTTATTATTTTCAATCATTTGAACATCACTAGTAAAGTCAAGGGATGGTTTAGTTAAACCTTATTTATTGTACCTTGTGTGTGACGAAAGCTTGAAACTTATCAAATTCACTCTCGACTGCTTCCTGGAATACTAAACCAGTCCTTGCACTGATTTGAAGGCTGGTTCCAGCAATTCTCAACTCGCCTAACAGGGATCAAACCTGGTCCCTTGGTACAAGAGGCTGGTGCTCTTCCACTGCACCATTGTCGCCAAGGATGGTTTCACCCATTACAAAACGACATTTGACCAGGTTATTGACGACTCTGGAAAACACTGTGAAAAAAAAGGAGAAATTGCTCCTAATGAGCAATTTCTCCTTTTTCCAGAATGTTTTCTGCCATACAAGAAAAATATTTTTTAATTTTATCACATTTTGAAAGATTGTCTGCAAACTCTTTCAATTTTGGACAGTCGAAAATGTGGCGTTTGGTAAAGGGTTGAAGCATTGACTCCTTCAGACATTTGAATGATTAAAGGGGTTCCAAGGAGATCCCATTTATTTTTTTCTGTCTATCTAACTCCCAACATTTTCACCATTTAATGTGAGGTTTAAACACATCTTTAGCTAGCTACAAAATAAAACATTATGACGAATCGAATCTACAGATCATACAGAATTAATCATTTCCATCAAAGAGAATATTTTTGTAAATGGTCTAAATGGAAAAAAGCATCGGATTACAATTCCAATGTAAATAAAATCACAGTTTCTTTCCTATATTCAGTAGAAATCATTGACAAAGCTGGTTTCTAAAGATTTCTGCTGCAATTATATCAAAGAAAGTTAAAGATGCACATGTAATAAGAACAAAGTTAATGTTGGATATAATTCTGTGAGCCTGTACAATTATACTTTATGCATAACCAGGGTTGTAATTTAGAGCCAGTTGCCCGCTAATTGACCGCTTCAAATGATCTTTGGGTCAGCTCAAATAACTAAAAATATGAAAATTGGTCGAAGGTAACACCTAATTTTTGTTTGGTGTCTGTTTAATTGGCCTCCTCAAAACGAAAGTTGTCCTCTTACTTAAAAAATCAATGACATTTCTCAATAACTGTAAACGTAAAACATTAAGATTGGAAAAAACTTCATTTTCAGTTGGGTCAATGAGTGCAGGCATGCCATTAATCTAAAACCATGAATTTGACAGTTTGTGTAATAAACAGTTTGTGTAATAAACAGTTTGTGTAATAAACAGTTTGCAATATATATAATATCATTAATCATTATGATCTGACTGAGGACCAAATAACTCACCTGCTACTAGTGAGCCTGACTGGCGGGGCCGGAGGTTTGTCTGAGTCTTCATACTCTGACATTCTGATCCTCAATATTCTAGGCGCCTCAACAAATATCTGCAAAACAATACATACAGATATTAATAACAATTACAGTACACTAGCTTTACCAGGTACGAGATTAGCAGCAAAATGCAATTGCCTATTGAATACTTTAATATAATTCAAAATTGTGTTTCATTTAAAGGTGTCAAGTGTAAAACTTTGATAGCCAAACCATGAAAGGCATAATTTTTAAAACATAAAACCCTTAACATTGAAATGTTCTGAAACATTTACAAGAGAGCAAAACCGATTGTCTGTTTCTCCCAGTTTGTCCAAAAGACTTAACCTGCAAGTGAATATTTATTTACTGAAACTTACTATTTAAACAAAATATATACTATAGATGTATAGAAAAGAGCAGAACAAGATTTGGCACTTAGGGACAAGTAAATTGAAAACGGCTTTTGCAGTACCTGATTCACCATGCTTTTCATGAGTGGATTAAGTATAGACTATGACACAATGGTAGGGTTCAATAAAACCCTATTGACTATAATCGTGTCTGTTAAATACCTCATCACTTTATAAACAAAACTTCGAAAGTAATGGTTAGCGTAGAAGAAAATGAAAAATCTTCCCATACAGATATCAAACATATAAACAAGAGGAAGATTTGATTTTTGAGCATATCAGATTAACAATAAGTGCATAGGTATAAAAACAATGCACCAATAAGTTACTATAAGACCCCTCAATTGTGATTTTCCATTAAATAGAAGTAAATAAAAACTCAAGGTGAAGTGTAAAGATAGATAATTCTATCAATAATAATTATTGAATAGAAAAGATTATTGCTGTTTGCCTTCATTTAACAGTGGAATCATTATTTTAGACAACAAAAAGTCTATACTTAACCAACCCATGATTTTGATGATTATCATATTTATCATTTAAACTGGTCATTAAATTAATCATTTAACTGATCTTTTATATAAAGACTAAACTTCCTTTCATATGTGAAAAGTGTTTGATTGTATTGGCTATGAAGTAATAACTTGAACGAACAATGAATAAAATCGATCGGGTAAAGACAAAGTAAGTCGTGTGTTTAATGGCACAAGATGACTAATACTTTCAGCATCAGTATCATTCGCAGACCTGTCAAATTTTCAAAAGCGTCTAAGTGACTCCGAACAAAAAATGAAGCGAGCGAGTAAAGTATATTTCTGCTATGAAGTCTTACGTTCTGTCCAAACTTACTATTTCTGACGATTATATCAAATATCCACTTACTTGGTGTAGTGTTCAAGTGTATCCGGAAACCAAGTACTCAACTATAACTTCATCATTTATTCCAAACTTTTCTCCTGTTTTCCTTTATTGACTAACTTCTCGTAATTTCTCATAGCCCACGAGAATACGGGGACATCTCAAACAAAGTAAATCAGATACCGAGATTTCGGTGGAAACATGTCTCATGTAAAACAAAATTTAGTTTCTCCTTTAACCTTATGGTTTAAGATAATCAATTCTTTTCCAAAATTCTATTTTATTTTCAATGTGATGATTTTTCAAAAAGAAATTCATGTGTTATTTTTTTTCAATCACGACACTTTTGAGACGACCCCTTTTGATGATTCACCCGATTGTTTATAACTCGGAGTTTGCGTCATTTCAGACATGAACACTCCTATGAAGATTCGATCAAAGCAATTCCTGGTACAAACTACGAATACCTACACAATGGGATTGTAATGATTTGAAAAGTGATTGAGGATGGAACATTGTCATTTTTATCTCCACTCAGAATGTTTGCATGTGATTAGATCTATCATTTTTATGTTGATCTAAAGATCCTGATAACAATGTCTTTTTTGTGTGTAGGTCTTTGGTAATCCTTACTTCCTAAGCTATGTTAATTTCAATTGAACTACGTTTCATTTTCACAAATATTGTTACAAATAAACGACAAAAAATGAAAAAAAATGCTTGTTTAGGTAAAACTAGATGCTTCAGTTAGCTTGGAGCGGACACAAATAAGGGAGATAACAAATATTTTTTTTCCAAATATCGCATGAAAATTATCCCCCTTGTTGGAGCAGCTACATAGCCCATATTTAGAATAAACATTGATGTTATTTCACTTCATTTGTGAGCGCATTAACGCGAATTCGTAGACGTATATATGTGAATCTGTGTCATGCACGCATATGCTTCTTCATTGTAACGAAAGGTTTCAGGGAAACGCCAGAATGAAGATTCGAGTTTGGAGCGAGAAATAGAGGTCATTCTTTATGGCCCGGAATTTTCTTTCCCGTCACAATACATGGTCTTGGTGCTATAGAGCAATATGCAGGTAAACCGTCACCAACATATGTTTTATAACTATATAAGTAGGCATATTAAGGTAGAATACCCATGATTCGCCATTTTGAAACATTCTCTTTTGTCGGATGACTTCGGTCGTTCTCGGCATACACCGGTCGGGGCCGGAACTATTCAGTTTGATATGAATAGTTCCGGCTCAGACCGATATATACTGAGAACAACCGAGTAATCCGACGAAAGAACATCTTTTTATGGGTATTATATCTTTTAAAAGCATTGTTCTGACTCGTGGCCTGTTGGTGAGAGTACAGACAGTAAGATCTCATGTCCTCTATATCCGTACGTGTTCATATCACGGTAACAGTAATTTGGATTTTCATGAGAGGAATTCTCCTGGCTGAATGAAGGAATGGAAATGGCCCTACGGCTCGACGGGCCCCAATGAGCAGTTGTTGGTGGTGTATTTAAAGTTAGATGATAGTTAGCTTTCATCACGGTATTTTTCTAACTAGTTAATTAAAGTTCTAAGGTGATATATGTTTGTATATTTGCATGTATGCATATGTATATAAGTATATATGCATAGATGTATATGAATAAACATTTGAAACTTTCTTTAAGACATTTTCCACCTAAATACATTAAGAATTGTTGCGTGTATGTGTGAGCGTATGTAAGGGTGTGCGTGGGTGTGTGTGTGTGGGTGTGTGTGTGTGGGTGTGTGTGGGGGGTGTGTGTGGGGGTGTGTGGGTGTGTGGGTGGGTGTGGGGGTGTGTGTGTGTGGGCGTATGTGTGTGTGGGCGTATGTGTGTGTGGGCGTATGTATGTTTACCATTTCTACAATTGTATGCGAAGATGAATTTATTGTTATATACTTTATCAACCATGAGCTGTATATGCTTCAGTTGAAATAAAATGTTCTTCTTTATTTAACCTTTGCATTGCAATCAACTTACATCTCCAATTTAAAGAAATAGATTCTTTCTACAAAGAATCAAACATGGCAATGAACTGGGAACCGGTATGGTTTCTATCTTGTAGAACAGTGTGGAGCAGTAGACAGCCGGGAACCAGTTTACTATGGGTGTCGATCTATTAGGAGGACATACTGCCCAGTAAATTCGAAGCACCGCTTAATATGAGCCCATGCTAGATACAAATATACACGGGCTGATCCGGACCCATACGGAGATATATCAAATAACCCGTTGTCCCGTATTGAAATGTGTCCCTGGTCCAAATTGAAACCAACAACAGACGGTAATTTTTGAGTGCGAAAAACAAAAGCTTTTAGTAAAACTTATTCTTCTTATTTTAGATCGATTGTGAAACAAATTCTTGCAACTTAGATAAATCTCTCTCGATTCTGATTCCTGATTACATAACTAGTACGTGAGCCGAATGTGGATCGATGAAAGATCGCAAGGCAGATTCCGATTCTCACGGAATTTGAACCCTCGACCCTCGTGTTCCGAGGGCGACGCTCTACCCTTGGACGAATGTCCTCCACGAAAAGTGTTCTTCACGATATTGAAAAGAAACCACTTTGGCAATATGATAAAATGTTCGTTACAAGAACTATCTCCTTTTGCCACGATGATCTTTAAAATCCTCCCCTGCAGATGCGGCAAAATGAGATAGGGTAACGAGTTTAAGGTTGTTGTTCACAGAAGAGAACATTTGAAAGTCAAATTAAAATGTCGTTGAAACAATATTTATACTGTTGTTTGATACAATTGAAAGTAGCTAATGAAAGCATAACTGATTCAGTAAGCGTCGGTTCATCTGAATATTTACAATTCTATGCCGTAGATTTCATAAGCGTTTTTATGATTTTGGATTGAAATGCATGTTTATTCCCTGTATACCCACTTCAAAGAATAAAAAAGCAATCTCCTATGCAGAGTTATCGTTCGTACCTCACATATATTGCGTCTCGGGAACCAATTTACTCGGGTAGAGATTGTAAAAAATGGTTTATTTTTGCTTCCAATGACCATTCTTCGAAGCGAAACATAACAGTACAGTTGTAGTGCAGTTATAAAGAAATTAATTTCCTACTTCCAAATTTTCTCAAATACGTGAACAATGTACATTCTTGCCCGTCCTGACCTTGATGACAAAACAATTACACGTGTAGGAGAGACCGCGTGTTTTATACAGCCACAGTCGTAGCTAGGTTGTCACCTAACGGAAAGTATGTATCGTTAATCTTGAATAATTAACAAATCATACGGAGCGCTGTCGAAATAGGGTCCAACTATACAATCAACAAACTACACTCATTCATCACAGCTTCCGTCAATCTACAATGGCTTTGTTTTTGGTAATTTGATGCCATTTTCAGCAGAATTATAATGTCGACATCCTATAATGTTATGTGATTACATAGTTTGGATTATCCTCCCTGATTTTTTTAAACAATGTATATGTATTTGTTATAACGAGAAACTTGTAAAAGTTAAAGTTAATAAACATCTATCTATCTATAATCATATCGCGACATTCAACGCCATGCTACTGGGTAAAGTTTGAATAAATGACTTACGGAAAATATTTGCATACAAAAGAATCTCTATGTCTCGAAATTGATGGGACTATATGAAAATGTTCGACATAAAGAACGTTCGACGTATAAATGTCTGGAATATTAAGACGTAGAATTTAAAAGCAAATATTTCGAGAGGTCGTAACTTGGACGTATAGAAGAGTGTGACAATGAAAAGTTCGAGGTAAAGATGTTCTACTTTAAATCAAAACTGATAAACATGAAGGGAATATCATAAATGAATGTACAATATTGTGTAATGTGACATGTCATTGGAAGCGTCTCGGAGAGTACTCGTTCCCATCCCCAAGTGTACTCTTTACCAAACGCTAAATGTTCGACTGTCCCAAATTGAAAGAGTTTGTAGACGACACTTTAAAATGTGATGAATTTGGAAAGTAACCTTCTGATAGGACAGAAAACACTGTGGGGAAAGGAGAAATTGCTCGTCACGAGCGATTTCTCCTTTACTCACAATGTTTTTTAGAGTCGTCTTCAGCAGAGTGGTTAAATGTCGTCATTGTTTGGGAAAGGGTTAAAACAATGAGATTAGGCCCTATGGATAGCGCTTTTGTGTAGATGTGATCCGCAAATCATTTATAGTCATTTCCAATTGTATTCATTAAACTAAAATAGATCAATCAATTCACCAATCTATAAATCAATCAATCAAAATTGACAAAAACGTTTTTGACAACTACACGATCTCTTTTATTGGTCGAGCACTTTTAAAATATGATATCATAAAGTGCAACTAGTCTGTATTCGTATTTTTATTTATATTTTTATTTGTATTTACATCCGGTCTTTATGAATGTAGGAGATATATAGTTTTGTAATTTTCCAGATTTCGACGTTTCTTTAACCCTTTCCCAAACAATAACGACATTTGACCACTTCGTTGCAGACGACTTTAGAAAACACTTTGGGAAAAGGAGAAATTGCTCGTTTTCTGCCCTATCAGAAGATTATATTCCAATTTCATCACATTTTGAAATGTCGTCTGCAAGCTCTTTCGATTTGGGACAGTCGAAAATGTGTTGTTTGGGAAAGGGTTAAACAAGGAATTGCCACGTCTCTTTCATACGTGGGAACTTGTTATTGGTCCTAACTGTGCAGAAGGGTTCGTATATGTTGGTAGAATGATCGACATTTGGTAGGTCAGCTGGGGTATATTGCGAAAAAAGGAACCAACCTTTCATGAAAGTCCAAATCTACACGTGAAGAGAAGGTGCCATGTAACTTAAAGTTCTGCAATCTTACCACCAGGCCACGGGGGTCGTTTTTACGGAAATAAGGATCTGTACTAAATATGCACCCCTTTTCTCCCGACTTTGTTGCCATAGTGCGATATAAGCAGGTAACAAAACTGCGCCCAGTGGTCCGCTGTACGACATTGGGTTGACGATACAAATGGACTAACGTTATCTCCGCTCGGAACAAACTTTATTACATAGATCCGCACATTAAATCACACGAGGTAAGTCATAAAACTTTAATGATACAATAATTTAATTTCATAGACATCAGAGATCCAGATAAGGTGTGTGTTTTCTATTACAAACTTCTTTATTTCTTACCTTAACCAGGAGTTTCGAATTCAATTGTTCGTATTGCTCAGCTTGTCCAAAAGCCTCAACAAACAAGTGAATTCGTAATGAAATTTATTTTATATATAGTCATAATACGGAGAAAGCGCAGAAAATAATTTGGCATTACAGATAAGTAAGTCGAAATCAGATTTTGCAACCCCCTGTTTAACTATATATTTATTTTCTTGTTCAAACACATTTATTTCTCCAATACAACATAGTATAATATACAGGATAAGTATCTAACATTATGATCATTAAACTGAAATGAAAGCTTAAAGCTTATTAAAAGTTCTTCCCAACTTGTGAAAATGTGCTATAACACCTGGTGCTGTAATAGATTAAGCAATGCATGCGGTGTAAACAAAACAAGAAGTATTCAAACGGTCAATTTAAAAGATGTGAGTGGGAACGGAGAGAAAGAGAGACAAATTTTTGCAGTTTCACTTTTTATTTAAATGAAAGAACAGCCGTTCAAAAAATTTTGAAAAAAGAAAAATTAAAGATGGTGTTTTGTTTGGTGAAAAGGATTTATTAAATTGCCATTTTAACCTTTGTTACCCACAGCGCACAGTCTGTGAGATAGTCCCTTTAACCCTTTACCAAACACCAAATTTTCGACTGTCCCAAATTGAAAGAGATTGCAGACGACATTTTTAAATGTGATGAAATTGGAAAGTAATCTTCTGATAGGGTAGAAAACATTGTGGGAAAAGCAGAAATTGCTCGTCACGAGCAAGTTCTCCTTTTCCCACAATGTCTTCCTGAGTCGTCTGCAACAAAGTGGTCAAATGTCGTTATTGTTTGATAATGGGTTAACGTGAGGTAAACGTCGCAGCAGCTCGGCGCGTCTTTCTACCGACACGCCGCTAATCCCCGTTTTACCATCTCTTTAAGCAGGGATAATGTCCGGACTGCAGTTTAACGATTATGATGCTGGTCACGAGACCTGTTACCATGGCGACACGGAACTCGAGCCCGAGGATGGTGATGAGCACAAGGTACATCAACACGGACCAGTTCACTCGGAGACGTACACACGTTCATACACTCCTACAGAACAGCCGTACACTTACGAAGAACCGCCATACTCTAGCGAAGAACAGCCGTACGCTAGCGAAGAACAGCCGTACATACGCGAAAAACCGCCGTACACTAACGAAGAACCGCCGTACACTACCCAGGAACCGCCGTACACTACACAAGAACCGTCGTACACACGCACAAAACCGCCCACACAGGACTCTCCAATACGAGAGGGTAGTAGACTCAGCCCTACCAACTCCCACAGCTCGACCAACTCGGCTCAGATCAGAGAGCAGATCGACAGCGGTGAGTATCAGTTAAAGGGTTCCTCGTTACTGCGACAGTACCACGACCGACTAGCCCGGGAAACCAGTAAGGCGAGCGTCGCCCGATATTCGGATATCTCCTCAACGTCGACTCGAACGCGGGACCCGTATGCCGAGTACCAGCTGAAGGGACCGCTGTTACTCCGTCAAAACCGGAACAAGATCAGTAGCGCCACACCACCGCGCACCCCGCCAACCCGGGATCTATACGGGACGTATCCGAGACGGGACGGGTTTATGTCGGATTCTCCCCGGACCAGCCCCGGAGTAACTCGGAGCAGTGACGTTATGATAGGTATGGAGAATGTTGTAACGACCCCGCCCATATCCCATGGTCCCCCGGGAGACCACCCACGGGCCCTAAGACCGAAGCCGAGGTTAATGAGACGAAAATCCCTCAATCCACGGATGGTTTGCCCACCCGGGCTAGAGGTGCTGGAAAATAAAGGACTGGTAGCGATTCGACAGCAGATGGAGCTAGATCTTATAGGTAAAACTAATAAACTATCTGACTCTCTCTCTGACCTCTCTCTTTGACTCTCTCTCTGTCTCTCTCTCTGACTCTCTCTCTGACTCTCACTTCTCTCTCTCACTTCTCTCTCTCTCTCTCTCTCTCTCTCTCTCTCTGTCTCTCTCTCTCTCTCTCTCTCTCTCTCTCTCTCTCTCTCTCTCTCTCTCTCTCTCTCTCTCTCTCTCTCTCTCTCTCTCTCTCTCTCTCTCTCTCTCTCTCTCTCTCTCTCTCCCTCTCTCTCTCTCTCTCTCTCTCTCTCTCTCTCTCTCTCTCTCTCTCTCTCTCTCTCTCTCTCTCTCTCTCTTCTTCTCTTATAGCAAGCTACTCCATCTCACTCTCCCCCCAAACAACATTTGATCAGTGTTCAAGATGTTGCCACGGTTAAGTTTATGTCTCTCAATGAAAGATAATTTAAACATAATTATAGCTCCCTGTATTAACACAATAATGTCTATTTTCATTCCCAGCTGGATGCGGCGCATCAAACACTTACAAGATAAAGGATATCGAAGACGAACAGATCTTTTTTGCCGCCGAAGGTAAGAGTTATGGGTTATCAATGGAATCTAAGATCACCAATTCAACCATACATTTGTTGGCTTGATTGAAATTCTCAGCCATTTTCAACAATTCTTCGTGTAAAATCACAATGATGAATATACCTAATAGCTCTATTTGTATTTCTTCGACAGTATTGTTCATTAGTCACAGACTTTTGTCCTACACGAGGACAATTGGGTACCGTTTTACTAAACAACTTACGGAAAATGTTTGCGTAAGTCAAAATTAATAAACATGAATAGTATCTTCAATGAAAGTACAATATTGCAATGAGACACAATGTGTTACTTTGCAATATTGCTTCGTCCAATATTGAAACAAGAGGAATTATTGTTTTAGACTTACACCAATCTTAAGCGTAAACTGTTTAGTAAAACGGTACCTTGTTCTATTTGGGTTGTACCGATTTCATTAAATGTTGTACCGAGAATGATTGACGTTGCAAAATTACCTAACAGTAATCTTCTGATTCATATTTATTCTATATCTATTATATAGGGGTTTCATCGCGTTAAGACTATTTCATTAATATTGCGATACGCAGTTCAAAATGGCTGAGGAAGACCCCAAACTTGACTTGCCCATATTGACTGGTCAAGCCGGGTAGAACCATCTGTATTCAGTAACCCCGCTAGCAGACTGAGTCCAGTCACCGGGAATTGAACCCACGCGGAGAGGGTCAATGTTTCAAGTTAGGTTTTGTTGTAAGTAAAGGTCAATGGCCCAAAAATACAACACATATACACAGTACAATTTAACCAAATTGTTCCAGACAGATTAAACATCTAAATATCTTCATCATAATTCCACTTATGTTAAAAATATCAAAATATGCTTTATATAACGGCAACTCTATCTAAAAGTTTAATCATATAGTATTTACCCATCACACCACAATTTAATCATACAATGCAGAGACATAGATAACAGAGATTGGCAACTCCTTCTTTACCTGTAGCCGGTTTCTGCGATATCTCGCATGACGCGTTATTTAGCGAGACCATTCGAGATCTGTCTATCGACGCCATTTTCAACTAAACGCGAAATAGGCAACAAACATATAAGCGTGTTTTAAGTCATAATCTAATTATTTTCTTACCGAATTCACTATATTGTTATTTGCAAAGAACGATCCTTAAAACACTGGCTTAAAGTGATGAGTAATATTGACTCACCTATGTACAAAATCTTTTTTGAACAGTATAATAGTAACAATGCACACAGCTGGGCGTCAAGAATTAAACGGTTATTGGATAGTCTAGGTTTTAATGATATTTTAAATAGCTATGATATCAATATGAATTATTATCCAATACTTAAACAGCGCCTAAGAGATCAATATATTCAGAACTGGAATAGTTCAATACAATCGATGTCTAAACTAGATTTTTATAAACGTTTTAAAACTGAATTTTGTTGTGAAAGCTATATTGATGTTATCAAGGGTGATATGTTAAGAAAATACATGAGTCGTTTTAGATTAAGTTCCCATTCATTAGCAATTGAAACTGGAAGGTATAATGGAACTGAAAGACAACATAGAATTTGTAATTTATGTAATCATAATCAAATAGAGTCTGAATATCACTTTTTACTATGTTGTCCAGCTTATGCAAATATAAGGATTAAGTATTTTGGAAATATACCATGGCCTAATATGCATATGTTTATAAACATAATGTCGTCTAAAGGCAGAAAGGCTATTTTTAAACTTTCTCATTATTTAAAGGAAGCTTTTGAATTACGCAATACAATGTGTTAATAGAATGCTCTTCTTTTCGGAGGGAGTTAATAAATATGTATGTTTGTATGTTTATATGTGTATTGATTGAATATTCTTGTAGATAGATTGAAACTGTATTTTTATTTTGTATGCATAGTCAACTGAAATGTTATGGCCAAAGGCATGCTTGTGCTGAATTTGCCAAATAAAATAATTGAATTGAATTGAAATTGAAGTTATTGTTAGAAGGTTTCTCCATCCAACAAGACCGATCAGCAAGCGATTATCAAAGAAATAAACATGGCAAACTGCGACAAACTTGATTGAATTGGTCGCAATTAAGTGGTTGGGTACGATACACGTGATAATTGAGTAGTTTTAGATTCAAACTGTTCTAAAGGAGGGTTTTTCAAACATTTCCAATTCAAGTCCATTTTAAAGAAAGGGTTTGTTTTTCTACATTTCCAAATTTTCAGTTTGATATTCCTTGTCATTTAGAAGTTATTCCGTACTGAATATGTCCCTTTTACGACCCTAATGAGTTTAACCATCTTGATTTACAAGCAAAAATTAATAAAGTTGTACACAGTAAAACTAAAAAACTATGCACTGGATCATATCATACTTGACATTTTCCTGAAGTGATATATTTGTTTTATGGTTGCCCGCATTTTCATAGTAATCTTCGCTTCCATAACGAAGTTATGCCAGGTTTACTTAACCACACAATCATGATCATAATTTCGGCCATTTTATTTTCAATCAAAATATTTCATACTTGTACAATGTAAAATGTTTTAATGGAAGTTTATTAACAAATTTCTAATTTATGCCAAATTTAATGGGATAATATGATTTTGTCTGAACAAGATGGCAGCGCCACAGGTATATTTGCTTTTTTCAGCAGATTATTTTTATTTTCAACTATTTTATATACGCCATGTCCCGACCATCAACTCTCCGGTTCTGGTGGTCAATGATAACCCCTGATTTATAAAGGCGTTACGTCTAACACTCGGTAGAGAAATCGAAGACGATGGGTGATGTTTATAGGTGGTTCGCATCTCTCAACTGGAAATTCTCTACAGGGTCTTGGAGCGAACGGCATGACCGAAATGGAACAACATTCACCGGCGGTTGCGGGAAATTGATGGTCGGAACATGGCGTATATAAAGTAACTGAAAAGAAAAGTAATCTGCTGAAAAATGCGTAAATACCTGCTTCCTCATGGGCGCCGCCATATGCAATCTGTTTTATATCGTAACCAACGACCATGTGATCAATCCGCCTGATATACAACGCAACTGATCAGTGGACGGCAGTGCTTTTCACTGAGCGGATGTAATTGTGTCTTCTGAGGTTTATAGGTCAGTTCGTTTCACATGTATGCCTATATGCCGGTCCATTTGTGTTTCCAGAGTCCAGCTGTATGTGCCGATGGGCGTGTGGGCCAAACCGGAAGTTCTCCATCGAGCTGTTCTCGCCAAATGATGACCCGGAACCAGTACTCAACTTCCGGCGTTTTTCCTGTCGATGTGATTGCTGTTGTTGTCTGGACTGTTTCCTATGTTTACAGAAGCTCTACGCCATCGATTCTCTGGGCAGGACAATAGGATCGGTTAAACAAACGTAAACAAAGATTACTCATCACGTGACCAATGTTTACGAGCTTATGACTAACAAGATGGCCGCGCCCGGGTATTTCTGCCTTTTTCATCCACTTTTGCCAATGACAGCAACATTGTGTACCCCGAATGAGTAGAGCATCTATTTTCCGGTTCTTTTGGTATATGATGAACCTTGCTTTATAACGGCTTTACGTCTAACACTCGGCAGAGAGATCGCAGCCGAAGAGCGACTGTTTTTGAAATGCGCACCCGTCGGCCATCTTATTCGGACATAAGATCGTAAACATTGGTCACGTGATTCAACAACCTGATTATGATAACATAGATTACTGAAAGCATACTTAACTATGTCGTAAACTGAATAATTCAGGCTTCCTATTACGCAGTCATCTGTTCGACTGATTCGATCTTAAAACCAACCATCTTGAACATCTATGTCTCTGGTTTAACTCGAAGTACGTTATTTGCAGGTTTAACTTTAAGTCTGTTATTTATAGGTTAGGCTATGAAAATGTTATTTGCAGGTTTAACTCTAAGTTTGTTATTTGTAGGTTAAATTATAAAAATGTTATTTGCAGGTTTAACTCTAAGTATGTTATTTGTAGGTTAAATTGTAAAAATGTTATTTGCAGGTTTAACTCTAAGTTTGTTATTTGTAGGTTAGACTATGAAAATGTCATTTGCCGGTTTAACTCTAAGTATGTTATATGTAGGTTAAATTATAAAAATGTTATTTGCAGGTTTAACTCTAAGTTTGTTATTTGTAGGTTAGACTATGAAAATGTCATTTGCAGGTTTAACTCTAAGTATGTTATATGTAGGTTGAATTATAAAAATGTTATTTGCAGGTTTAACTCTAAGTTTGTTATTTGTAGGTTAAACTATGAAATGGTTTTTTTGCAGGTTTAACTCTAAGTTTGTTATTTGTAGGTTAAACTATAAAAATGCTATGTTCAGGTTTAACTCGAAGTACGTTATTTGCAGGTTTAACTGAAAGTCTGTTATTTGTAGGTTAACTATAACAATGTTATTTGCAGGTTTAACTCTAAGTATGTTATTTGTAGGTTTAACATTAAAAATGGTATTTGCAGGTTTAACTCTAAGTTTGTTATTTGTAGGTTAAACTATGAAAATGTTTTTTGCAGGTTTAACACGAAGTTTGTTATTTGCAGGATTTACTCCAAAAATTTTTTTCAGGTTTAACTCGAAGTATATTTGTAGGTTAAACTTTGTGTAAATTATTTACAGGTTAAACTCTGTGTATATTATTTAAAGGTTAAACTCTGTGTATATTATTTACAGGTTTAACTCTGTGTATATCATTTGCAGGTTTAACTCTAAGTTTGCTATTTGCAGGTTTAGCGTGTTTAACACCAAGTTTGATGTCGTGGATCATGACAGTAACCCCTTGTTTAAAATTGTCGGTCCCAACTGCTCCTGTAGATGCTGTACCGACATTTATTTCCCAGTAAGTACGTCTTTGTGCAAATCTTCCTACTTTGAACAGCATATTCAAATTCACGTCTTCGTGCAAATCATCTAAGATCGACATACATTTCCCGGTTAGTACATGTCTTTTTCAAATTGTCTACGTCACATTTAAATTCGAATAAACTTGCACACGTCTTTATTTAAATAGTATAATAGCGACATAAGTTCTCATGAAGTGTTCGTGTGTATGTCTTAATTCAAACTACCTGATGTTCATTCTATAAAGCAGCAACTAATAACACGTCTGTTTTAATTCATTCGTGATTGACATAATTCCGAGTACCTAGGTATATTGGGACGTAAGATGGGAAGATGGTTACTGCTTTTATACATTTTGTTTGTGTTTTATTTCAGATCTTTAATCGTACGGGTGAGAGACAGATTGGCCGTATACAGAAAAAATGGGGTGGAGACGGGACGGGTGATGTGAACGTGGACCATGAATACCTCGACGTCACATGTAAGTACGGGTGGGGGAGGGAAGGGGGAGGGCGGAACAGGTTATTTCAACGTTGGCATTGAATACCTCGACGTCACATGTAAGTACGGGTGGGGGAGGGAAGGGGGAGGGCGGAACAGGTTATGTCAACGTTGGCATTGAATACCTCGACGTCACATGTCCGTTAGATTCGGGGAGGAGGAAGGGGGAGGGCGGAACAGGTTATGTGAATAATATTGGCATTGAATACCTCGATGTTGCAGTGCGTTAGATTCGGGGAGGAGGAAGGGGGAGGATGGAACAGGTTATGTCAACGTTGGCATTGAATACCTCGATGTTGCAGTGCGTTAGATTCGGGGAGGAGGAAGGGGGAGGATGGAACAGGTTATGTCAACGTTGGCATTGAATACCTCGATGTTGCAGTGCGTTAGATTCGGGGAGGAGGAAGGGGGAGGATGGAACAGGTTATGAGAACGTTGGCATTGGAAACCTGGATGTTTTTTTTTATTTTTATTTTTTATTTCTTTATTTTTCATAAAAATACATGAACAAATACAACAATGAAATATGTTAGTCATTTATAATAATGCAAATATATGATCAATTCTAGTATTTGGAAAACAGGTTTGATAAATGCATTTGTTTGCAAAAATGTAAGCAGTCTGTCGAATTTAAAGTTTGTCATAAATAAAATGATTGAAAGAAAGGGGTATCAACTCCAAAAAGATGAGATTAGTCAAATTATTCTGAAATAACAAGACATGTCTAGCAGTATATATATTCGCATTGAACAGCATTTTCTGAAGTATATAAATGTTAGATTTTTAGCAAGGGTGAATATAATTCAAACAGGCATTCAAAAAAGAAAAAAATAGATACTAGAACAGATCCACTTTTTGTATTGAAATTTCATATTAACCCATTGACAGCAGAAGACTTCAGAAACCAATTAGACAGCAGGACGAATTGCTCGACATGAGCACTTTCTTTTATCGTCACACTGGTTTCGTTCATGCAATACTTTGTCATCTGCTGCTGCTTTCAGTTTGAAACAGTCTCGTAATGAAGTATGTTGAACAAGCTCAACTTATTGACAAAGAGAAAGGAGAACGTCTTTATTTTTAAAGCAGAAATAGCTATAAATTTGTGTATATAAATCATACAAATTAAAAATTCGTGTTTAGTTATGTCATATTTTTCTTTTTACCTTTTATCATGAGATTAAATGAGACTAATATTCATTAATTAAGTAGGTAAATAAACCTAAAGTTGAATTAGTATATGTAACCTGGATGTCATCAATGTGTAAACAACGTACATGTATGTTCTAGCGTTATGTACTTTAATTGCTAGCTATGTAATTCATTTCTTAAAACCTTTATTAGGAACCAGTAACTGTCTTCATTTTATTCCTTCGTTATAACATATATTAACTACTTACTTCGTATAACCTCGCAATACCGCATATGGTGTATAATACTTTATAAACCACCGTTACAAAAGGATACATTCTCAAAATGTGCTAGGCATCCTTATGACATAATGGTTTCTAGCCACTTCCAAAGAGAAAAAAAATCTTTTTTTTTCATGTCATAAATTGTCGTTTGCTTTTGCTTAACTGTGACCAGTCACAGCTTCCCATGAAGGGAATATTGGGTTTGTATATTTACGTGAAGTGTATTAGTTTAATCCTTTACCAATTGCCAACTTTTTGACTGTCCCAAATTCAAAGAGTTTGCAGACGGCATTTGAAAATGTGATGGAAATAATCTTCTGATAGGGCAGAAAACATTGTGGGAAAAGAAATAATTGCTCGTAGCGAGCAATTTCTTCTTTTCCCACAATGTTTTCCAGATTCGTATGCAGCAAAGTGGTTAAATGTCGTTATTGTTTGGTAATGGGCTGAACTTATTTATGTTACTTCGATTGTGACGGAAGCTCGAAGCTTATATCCATAAGACTGCTTCCTGGATACTAAACAAGTCCTCGCGCCGATTTAGGGAGGTCTAGTCCCGGCAATTTTCACCTAACGTGGATTGAACCCGGGACCTTCGGTACAAGAGGCCGATGCTCCATCTCTGAACCACCATCGCCAACAACATATGGAGTGTGGACTATGAAGTATGAGGTATATGAAGTATTTATATACCTCTTTATGTTTATTTCCAGTCCCCGAGCGCCTAGACGCCGTCGACAAGGCCTTGCTTATCGGAGCCGCCTTCCTAATCGTAAGTACATAGAGTACATTAAAGTCGTATATAAGATACATCGTAAGTACAAAGATTACATTAAAGTCGTATATATGGTACATCGTAAGTACAAAGATAACATTAAAGTCGTATATAAGGTACATTGTAAGTACGTAGATTACATTTAGGTCGTATATCAGGTGTATCGTAAGTACATAGATTACATTAAAGTCGTATATAAGGTACATCGTAAGTACATAGATTACATTAAAGTCGTATATTAGGTTCATCGTAAGTACAAAGATTACATTAAAGTCGTATATAAGGTACATTGTAAGTACGTAGATTACATTTAGGTCGTATATAAGGTACATCGTAAGTACATAGAGTACACTTAGGTCGTATGTCAGGTGCATCGTAAGGACATAGAGTACACTTAAGTCGTATTTAAGGTCCATCGTAAGTACATAGATTACATTAAAGTCGTATATCAGGTACATCGTAAGTACATAGATTACATTGAAGTCGTATATAAGGTACATCGTAAGTACATATAGTACATTAAAGTCGTATATAAGGTACATCGTAAGTACATAGAGTACATTAAAGTCGTATATAAGGTATATCGTAAGTACATGGAGTACATTTAGGTCGTATATAAGGTACATCGTAAGTACAGGAGTACATTAAGGTCGTATACAAAGAAAATAGTCTGTACATACAGTGGATTTTTGTTTCGTATATTGGTAGCATCGTAAGTACATAAAAGTCATTTTTCCATACATTAGGTGCATCGAAGGTACATAAAGAACATCTTGTATATAAGTTGCATTGTTAGTACATAGAGTACAGTATAGTCGTATATTATGTGCAGTGTAATGTTAAGAGTGCATTTGTATCATATATCAAGTGCATCATAAGTACATTGAAAACATTTAGGTCGTATATAAGGTGCATCGTAAGTAAATAGACTGTTTGTTGGATCGTATATAATGTACATCGTAAGAACATTTTGGGTCGTATATCAGGTTCATCATGGGTACATACAGTACATTTTTGTTAGTAAATATAAGGTGCATTGTAAGTACATAGAGTACATGTAAGTCGTAAAGTGGGTGCAACGTACATATACATATATATTTAGAGCACAGGTGGATTGTTTGTCATGTACATTGTCATTAACATAGGATAAATCCTGGTCGTATATCAGATGCGTCGTTAGTACAAAACGTTCATTTGGGTCGTAATATATAAGGTACATCGTAAGTACAGAGAGCAACTTTTTTGTTATATCAGTATCATCTTAAGTACATCTAGTACATTTAGGTCATATAACAGGTGTATCTTAAGTACATCGTGAATATTAGGTCGTCTATTAGGTGATTCGTAAGTACATAAAGTACATTTAGGTCGTTAATAAGGTACTTCGTAAGGACTAAAGTACATTTAGGTCGTATATCAGGTGCCTCTGATAAGGTTGTGTAGTGATGTCCCCTCGTTATCACTCGTTTTTTAATCGCTTTTAAACTTGTATATCTCTTATAATGCAGTTGTCACTTTTCGAAACATCATCGAGCTTTTCTTACAGCAGATGACAATTCGATTTTTACCCCCAACGTTTTAAGGATGACAATTTTCTCTTTTTGAAAGCTCATTGTTTGATATTTAATACTCGTTGGATTTCACCACTTCGAGAGCTCAATATTTGTTTGATTACTTTCTCATAATGTCTTGACTATCTGTTATCCAACCAACTGCCTTAACCCTTTACCAAACGCCAAATTTTCGACTGTTCCAAATTGAAAGAGTTTGCAGACGATATTGCAAACGGTGATGAGATTGGTAAAAAAAATCTTCTGATAGGGCAGAAAACATTGTGGGAAAAGGAGTAATTACTCGCTACGAGCAATTTCTCCCTTTTCCCACAATGTTTTCCAGAGTCGTCTGCAACAAAGTGGTCAAATGTCGTTATTGTTTGGGAAAGGGTTAATGTCTTCTCTCGCCTTTTCTTAGAAGGCGTATCATACTTCACTGTTTTTTTAAATCTCTTTTCAGAATGTGATGTATATGGAGATGTCGTGAAGCATTTGCACCTTCTTTATTATATACGGCGTAGTTCTTAAAGATGCTTGTGAACAAGGAGGGAATTTGCAAATCAAAAGAAAAATGTTGAAACAGTACGGATTTTTTTTCTAGTTCTGTGATATACAATTTAAATATATAAAAAAGCTTTTAAAGTCCTCATTAATTCAGTAAGCGTAAATTTATATCAGAATGCGCAGTCTATTTACGGTAGATCTCAAAACATGTTGCAACGGTTTTGGATCTATATATATATATTGATTAAATGTATACAGGATTTTAAAGATTGAATACGAACTAAATTTTCTTCCGATGGCTATTTTCAAGTGCGTTCCTTACAACAGGGCAGATATTGTGTAGTTTTAGGAAAATAATTCGAAATTTCAAAGTGTCGTCATATCTGTGAATAAGCAGCTTTAATTAATTGTTAACTTTAACGAAACTACAAGACCACATGAGCAGGTTTTTGATAAGACAAACATGTTTCCATACAGTTTACCCTTTCCTAAACAATAAGGATATTTGACCATTTTGTTGCAGACGACTTTAGAAATCATTGTGGGGAAAGGAGAAATTGCTCGTGACGAGCAATTTCTCATTTTCCCACAATGTTTTCTGCCCTATCAGAAGACTAATTTCCAATTTCATCAAATTTTGAAATGTCGTCTGCAAACTCTTTCAATTTGGGACAGTCGAAAATTTGTTGTTTGGGAAATGGTTAAAGGGAGACAACAGCCAATTTCGGAAATATAAAAGTCCTGGAAAGCACTCGAAAGGTGATAAAAGAACAGATATGGTGTTTGTATATACATGCATGTTAAAGGCACATAAAAGGAAATGAGTACAAATAAATTAAGGCAAATATATGTGGAATTCTTTTATTATGTTCATAAAAGTCAAGAGAATTAACATACGAATGCAGTGAGACCCTATTTAAAAGACTTCTTTAACATAAGTTATTTTGTGCTTGAAATATAGTGGTCTCCAATTCAATCATGTTTCTCAACAACCTGTTTGTTTACATATTCAAAATAACGAATTCTGGTTGGTCGGTTCTAAAATGTGTGTATCAACTGACAAGGTCAGAGGTGAAGAATCAGCCAATCTGAATTATTGAACGAGCTAATCTGGGTTATTTCTGAATGACTTTCACGTTTAAGTTGTGCTGATGGTGTTTTCTGGTGAAAGCTATTTAAATCTGACCAAAAGTATATCAAATAATACAGTTTGATATAGCTTTTATCTCCTTTTATGAGCCTTTAAGTTGACACATGATTTTACCAGAATATGAGCTCTCCTAAATCGCTATCATCAGCATTAAATATTTCTATTATAACCAGTAGTTTTATTTTAGACAGTTTACTGATGAACATCACGGCTTTGTAATTCATTAGGCTTGTTATATTAAAGCTTTACCTTTTCACGGGTCGTTCAATATTGTTTTTCCACAATAACTGAGTCAACCTGAACTCATTGAGTTTATCCAATGAAAACGCATCTGACATAGAATGGCTTCATGCAAGACTACGTTAGTTGCCATTTCGTTTTCAAATGAAAACGTCAAATCCAAAATCTAAACACTGTCACCTAATTTGATGGAGGAAACAAAATGATATTAAAACTTATAATTTCACTTTTAAACATGAGTTACCCACCCAAAATAAAGGTTTTAAATAACGTTCAAGTTACACGTCCAAAGACATTGAACTGATCAACATGGACGCTCATATAAAATGTGACATTAGCCGGGGACAATTCACGCAAAATTTGTAAACACGTAAGTACGAGGTGTATTTCTCAGGTCACGGAAATACCCGAGTAGTTACGATTGTAGCTGGCTAGGTTACAATGCTGCTTCAGAATGAAGGGTAAATCGTTCCCCTTTGACACAACGTGACGTATAACCCTTAGACTGCTTGGTAATTTTCTAAATACGAATTTTTGTGTTGTCTGCTTTCCAAAACTTAGATATCTGCTTAACCTTTATGAGGTTAAATACTCAGCGTTAGCAAACATGTTAAATCACAGGCCAGCCGCCAACTTAATTGGCGGCTGGTCTGGATCCAGCCTGTTTGCATAAACAAAGAGTCGGTTCCAGCACTATAACGGTTAATAAATTACATTTACAACCTATGTTCTTTACAATCTCCTCAAAACAGTTACTTCCCCTTGTTCAAATGAACAGTATGTGGAATATTGGGCCCTATTTCAATTTCATCACATTTACCTAACATTGTTGAGTTTCGCCGACTTTTATTGATCTAATTATTTTCATTTTGACATTTATTTGTTCTAAATATAATCATCCTAAGTCACTCTATCACACAAAAAGAGAAGACTTCTAAAATTAAAATGACGATTCGGTGTTTGGATATAAAACAACACCCCAGCACCCTGTCCTTTGGTGTTTAAACTGTTGTCACATTGTGGTATTACAAAACGTCGGGTGAAGTAATTGCTTGATGAAGTGAACAGCGACATTGAACAATAAAGGTATATTTTGTCGTAGTAGCTAACTAAAAACACGACGAATGCCAATGTGTTCGACAGGTGCGCTATGATGATGCAGACCCCTAAACAGTATGCGGTGAAAGCACAAGAGCACAATTCCAAGTTCGCACCTTTATATCTAACTCAACACAATATCTTTCATAACCAATCTTCAATACACAATATGTATAACGTTGTTTATGTCATTTACAAATTTAAGATTTGTCTATCAATCGTTATTCAATATATAAGTTTTCCCGTTGCTCTAGATACCAGAGTTCTAGGTTTGCACGACATTTTCGTTGTCCTCATCTCTCAATGGATTCCGAGCGTCATCATCGGGGCTAGACCGGAAGTCGGAACCTGATCGGCATATCTGAAAGGAGAACATAACCGAACCGTGAGGATCTCTTTGGTGGCCACATTGGAGCAGCAGGCTCTTGTACAGAGGTTCCTGGGTTCGAATCCCCGTAAGGCGACGTGAAAACTTCCTGGACTAACCCAACAATTGGCGCGAGTAATGGTTTAGTATCAAGAAAGCAGTCATCGAGAGTGTTTTTGAATAAGCTTTAAGCTTCCTTCACAATCGATGAAAAAAACCCAAATGAGGTAAAAAAATAATTGATCAAATATTTGTATGATCACACTGAACTACTGGGCAAAGCAATACCTCATCTTTCATGCACTACCTGGATATGTTTCAATGTAACGATTATCATTTAAGAGCTCGAAAAATGGTTCGCAAATGATGTATAACAAAATAATGCAAGACCTGGTTAAGTATATAACATGATTTTCAATGATATCTACGGAAATACGTTCTTTATTCTAGTGAGAACATTTTCTTTGTTTTTTTTTTAGAAATCCTTACATAATAAACTAATCAATCTTTACATGGCATATTGTAGAATTTAGGCATCAAACTTGGTTTTCCACAGGCATACAACTAAGTATCTGCTCTTTAACTTTGTACCCCATGCATTACCAAACAATAACGACTTTGTTGCAGACGACTCTGGTAAACATTGTGGGAAAAGGAGAAATTGCTCGTGACGAGCAATTTCTCCTTTTCCAACAATGCTTTCTCTACTATCAGAAGATTATTTTCCAATTCTTTCACATTTTGAAATGTTGTCTGCAAACTCTTTCAATTTGGGACAGTAAAAACTTTTGGCGTTTGGTAAAGGATTAACAGAAAAAGAAACTGAATGAGCCAACAATGTAAAGTACACAGTCAATCCGATAGATATGTTAGTTTCGTAAAGTATGCCACTATCATATGTAAATGTTTGAATGACATTCGAATATCCTGTGTGCTTTTATATTTCAGATATGCTGCAAAAAGATAGTATATAATGTTTATTATGGTATGGATACAAACTACATTCATTGAATGGATCATATTCCTTCGTGGTAGATACACACTACATACCTTGAATGGATCATATTCCTTCATGATGGATACATACTAAGTACCTTGTATGGATCATATTCCTTCATGATGGATACAAACTACGTACCTTGATTGGATCATATTCCTTCATGATGGATACACACTACATACCTTGAATGGATCATATTCCTTCATGATGGATACACACTACATACCTTGTATGGATCATATTCCTTCATGATGGATACACACTACATACCTTGAATGGATCATACTCCTTCATGATGGATACATACTACATTCCTTGTATGGATCATATTCCTTCATGATGGATACAAACTACGTACATTGAATGGATCATATTCCTTCATGATGGATACATACTACATTCCTTGTATGGATCATATTCCTTCATGATGGATACACACTACATACCTTGAATGGATCATTTTCCTTCATGATGGATACACACTACATGCCTTGAATGGATCATATTCCTTCATGATGGATACACACTACATACCTTGAATGGATCATATTCCTTCATGGTGGATACACACTGCATACCTTGAATGGATCATATTCCTTCATGATGGATACACACTACATACCTTGATTGGATCATATTCCTTCATGGTATACACATTACATACCTTGAATGGATCATATTCCTTCATGATGGATACACACTACATACCTTGATTGGATCATATTCCTTCATGATGGATACACACTACATTCCTTGATTGGATCATATTCCTTCATGATGGATACACACTACATACCTTGTATGGATCATATTCCTTCATGGTGGATACACACTACATACCTTGATTGGATCATATTCCTTCATGATGGATACACACTACATACCTTGATTGGATCATATTCCTTCATGATGGATACACACTACATTCCTTGAATGGATCATATTCCTTCATGATGGATACATACTACGTACCTTGAATGGATCATACTCCTTCATGATGGATACACACTACATACCTTGAATGGATCATATTCCTTCATGATGGATACACACTACATACCTTGAATGAATGATATTCCTTCATGATGGATACACACTACATACCTAAATGGATCATATTCCTTCATGATAGATACACACTACATACCTTGATTGGATCATATTCCTTCATGATGGATACACACTACATTCCTTGAATGGATCATATTCCTTCATGATGGATACACACTACATACCTTGAATGGATTATATTTCTTCATGATGGATAAACATTACGTACCTTGAATGGATCAAATTTCTTCATGGACATGAACACTCCAAAAGTCACTATGATTCCAATGGCGATGGCTGATAACCCCACGACTAAAAATAGTGGCTGTCTATCCATAAATGTGACATCCCGGCCACACATATTGTTATCGTCAAAAGACAAAGAGTCGGGACACTCCGTCAAACATTCACGATATGATCTTGTATAATCATAGTCACAGCCATCGTACGCCATTCTGTCTTCGTCACTACAGTAGAAAGGAGCCTCGATCGGACATTTTGTCACGCATGTCTCATTAAAAATCAGATCCTTTCCATTCGGACAATCCTTTACACAGCTGTTGTTGAAAACAAAGCTGCCAATACTATTTTCACAGTTAATCTGGCAGTGCACGTTTTGATCATTGAAGTTCAGTGCATGGATAGGAGCGCTCGCTGGACAGCCTGTCACACAGCTATCCTTGTATACCACATGACCTTGTTTACATTTCCATACACAGTAACCGTCCTCTAAAAATTTAGCTCCTGAGTCGCTCTGTTGGCAGTGTTCTCTACAATGAACATTGCCTTTTGGGTCTACATATTTTAGAGTCCTGTTCGTTGGACATTTATCCTGACAAATGTGACTAGCTATGACCAATCCAGCGTCACACTTGGATACACATTCGCGTCTCTGTTTGTACGGACGTTCCAAATCGAAGTCGCATTTTCCTGTACAAAATGTCATCCCCGTATAATCATCTTTATATCTGATTTCGGCTTCCCTAGGACACTTATCGAGACAAGCCCCGTTGTATACAGCTTGCCCTTGTCTACATTGCTCGACACAGTAACCGTCCAGCACCCATTTCTGACGTGAATCTCCACTACAAGATTGTACACACATGACTGCCGTGAGTTGTCCGTCCATGGTAGTGTTACGAAGATACATATTGGCCGGGCACGAAGCCCGACACAACCCACCCTCGACAAATTTGGCGTCCTCTGGACATGACCGTACGCATGTATTACCGGACACGTAAGTTCCTTTGGGACAAACACTTCGACAAAATCGATACCTGACAAACCGAAGTCCGACCGTAAGGATCTTTGTCTCGACCAACGGTTCTGACGCTGGGCAAACCTCGACACATTGTCTGTCATGAATGAACCTGTCTTCACAGTTCGTTATACATGTGTTACCGTCTATAAACGATCCCTTTGGGCACTCAAACACGCAACCAACCGGGGAGCAAAAGGGCAGATTGTCTGGGCAACTGTTGTCAGGGCAGTTCAGACACTCGACCTGCAAATATACCACAAAACATCTGTATTATCACATTATTCACCGATATTATTTCAATAAACAATGATATAGCACAAAATATCGATATTATATCACAAAGCATCGATAATATAGCACATATAATTGGTATTTTAGCACAAAACCATCAATTTTATAGCACAAACCATCAATAACATAGCACAAACCATCAATATCATAGCACAAGCCATTGATATCATAGCACAAACCAAAACCATCGATATAATAGCACAAAGCAAACCATCAATATCATAGCACAGACCAAACCATCAATATCATAGCCAAACCAAAACCATCAATATTATAGCACAAACGATCAATATTATAGCACAAACCAAAACCATGAATATCATGGCACAAACCATCAATATCATAGCACAAACCAAAACATCAATATTATTGCACAAACCAAAACCATCAATAACATAGCACAAACAATAGATAACATAGCACAAACTATAGATATCATAGCACAAACCATCAATATTATATCACAAAGAAACGATAATATAGAACAAATCATCGATATCATAGCCAAACCCAAATCATCAATATTATAGAACAAAGCACCAATACCATAGCACAAACCATCAATAACATAGCACAAACCATCAGTGTCATAGCACAAACCATCAATATCAAAGCACAAACCAAAACCATGAATATTATTGCACAAACCAAAACCATCAATAGCATAGCACAAACCATCGATATTATAGCACAAACAAAAACCATCAATATAATAGCACAAACCATCGATATTATAACGCAAACCATCGATATCATAGCACAAACCAAAACCATGAATATCATAGCACAAACCATTGATATCATAGCACAAACCAAAACCATCAATATTATTGCACAAACCAAAACCATCAATAGCATAGCACAAACCATCGATATTATAGCACAAACAAAAACCATCAATATAATAGCACAAACCATCGATATTATAACGCAAACCATCGATATCATAGCACAAACCAAAACCATGAATATCATAGCACAAACCATTGATATCATAGCACAAACCAAAACCATCAATATTATTGCACAAACCAAAACCATCAATAGCATAGCACAAACCATCGATATTATAGCACAAACAAAAACCATCAATATAATAGCACAAACCATCGATATTATAGCACAAACCATCGATATCATAGCAAAAAAACCATTTTGATATCATAGCACAAACCATTGATATTATAGCACAAACCAAAACCATCAATGTTGTAGAACAAACCCAAACCATCGATATCATAGCACAAACCGACATTATTACACAATCTTAAACCATCAATTTCATAGCACAAACCAAAACCATCGATATCATAGCACAAACCAAAACCATCAATATCATAGCACAAATAAAACTACCGATATCATAGCACAAACTAAATCATCGATATCATAGCACAAACCAAGACCAATGATATCATGGCATAAACCAAAACCATCAATATTATAGAACGAACCAAAACAGTCAATATTATAGAACAAACCAAAACCATCAATAGCATAGCACAAACTATAGATATCATAGCACAAACCATCGCTATTATAGCACAAACCATCGATATCATAGCACAAACCATTGATATCATAGCACAAACCAAAACCATCAATATTGTAGAACAAACCCAAACCATCGATATCATAGCACAAACCATCGATATCATAACACAAACCAAAACCATCAACATCATAACAAACTTCTAAACCATCGATATCATAGCACAAACCAAAACCATCGATATCATAGCATAAACCAAAACCATCAATATTATAGAACGAACCAAAACAGTCAATATTATAGAACAAACCAAAACCATCGATATCATAGCACAAACTATAGATATCATAGCACATACCATCAATAATATATCACAAAGCATCGATAATAAAGAACAAACCATCAATATCAAAGCCAAACCAAAACCATCCATATTATAGAACAAACCACCAATACCATAGCATAAACCATCAATAACATAGAACAAACCATCAATATAATAGCACAACCCATCCATATCATAGCACAAACCATCAATATTATAGCACAAACCAAAACCATGGATATCATAGCACAAACCATCGATATCATATCACAAACCAAAACCATCAATATTATAGCACAAACCAAAACCATCAATAAGATAGCACAAACCATCGATATTATAGCACAAACAAAAACTATCAATGTCATAGCACAAACCATCAATATTATAGCACAAACCATCGATATTATAGCACAAACAAAAACTATCAATGTCATAGCACAAACCATCGATATTATAGCACAAACCATCGATATCATAGCAAAAAACAAAACCATCAATATCATAGCACAAACCATCGATATTATAGCACAAACTAAAGCCATCAATGTTGTAGAACAAACCAAAACCATCAATATCATAGCACAAACAAAAACCAACGATATCATAGCACAAACCAACACCATCAATATCATAGCCAAACCAAAACCATCAATATCATAGCACAAACTAAAACCATCAATATCATAGCACAAACTAAAACCATCGATAGCATAGCACAAACTAAATCATTGATATCATAGCAGAAACCAAGATCATTGATATCATAGCATAAACCAAAACCATCAATATTATACAAATATACAAAAATAAAACTAAAACGGTCGATATTATAGAACAAACCAAAACCATCAATGTTATAGAACAAACCAAAACCGTCAATATCATAGCACAAACCGAAACCATCAATATTATAAAACAACACCAAACTATCGATATTATAGAACAAACCAAAACTATCAATATCATAGAACAAACCAAAACGGTCGATAGATAGAACAAACCAAAACCATCAATGTTATAGAACAAACCAAAACCATCAATATTATAGAACAAACCAAGACCATCGATATCATAGCACAAACCGAAACCATCAATATTATAGAACAACATAAAACCATCAATATTATAGAACAAACCAAAACCATCAATGTTATAGAACAAACCAAAACCATCAATGTTATAGCACAAACCAAAACCATCAATATTATAGAATCAACCAAAACGGTCGATATTATAGAACAAACCAAAACCATCAATGTTATAGAACAAACAAAAACCATCAATATTATAGAACAACATAAAACCATCGATATTATAGAACAAACCAAAACCATCAATATTATAACACAAACTAAAACCATCGATATCATAGCACAAACCAAAACCATTATCATAGCAAACACCAAAACCATCGATATTAAAACATAAACCAAAACCATTGATGTTATGACAAAAACCAAAACCATCGATATCATAGCACAAACCATCAATATCATAGCACAAAACAAAACCATCGATATTATAACACAAACCAAAAAATTCAATATCATAGAACAAACCAAAACCATCGATATCATAGCGCAAACCAAAGTCATCGATATTATAGCACAAACCAAAACCATCAATGTTGTAGAACAAACCAAAACCATCCATATCATAGCACAAACCAAAACCAGCGCCATTGTAGAACAAACCAAAACCATCAATATTGTAAAACAAACTATCGATATTGTAGAACAAACTATCGATATTATAGCCTAAACCATCATATGATAATACAAATCAATGCTAATATAGCACAAACCATCATATTATTACACAAAACATTACTGATATAGCATAAAACATCGATATTGTAACACAAACCATTGATATTATAGAAGAACATAAAACCATCGATATTATAGAACAAACCAAAACCATCAATGTTATAGAAAAAACCAAAACCATCCATATCATAGCACAAACCAAAACCAGCGCCATTGTAGAACAAACCAAAACCACCAATACTGTAAAACAAACTATCGATATTGTAGAACAAACTATCGATATTATAGCCTAAACCATCATATGATAATACAAATCAATGCTAATATAGCACAAACCATCATATTATTACACAAAACATTACTGATATAGCATAAAACATCGATATTGTAACACAAACCATTGATATTATAGAAGAACATAAAACCATCGATATTATAGAACAAACCAAAACCATCAATGTTATAGAAAAAACCAAAACCATCCATATCATAGCACAAACCAAAACCAGCGCCATTGTAGAACAAACCAAAACCACCAATACTGTAAAACAAACTATCGATATTGTAGAACAAACTATCGATATTATAGCCTAAACCATCATATGATAATACAAATCAATGCTAATATAGCACAAACCATCATATTATTACACAAAACATTGCTGATATAGCATAAAACATCGATATTGTAACACAAACCATTGATATTATAACACAAATCATTGCTATTATAGCACAAAACATCAATATTATAACACAAAATGTCTACTCTTGACCACACAACATCGATGTTATAGCAAAAGCCATCAATATAAGTGCACAAACAATCGATACTATAAAAACAAAACAATCAATGTCATAGCCCAAACCATCTCTGTAATAGAACAAGCCATCGATATTAAAACAAGAGGGCTATAATGGCCCTAGAACTGCTCACCTGAGATTGCCACCTATTTGAAGAATAGTTAGAAACATTGCTTTTACTTTTTACACAGAGTTTCTTGTGCTTCTATGCATTGACTTTTTTATTTCCATTTTACAAGTTGGACATTGTATGCTTGATTTTGGACATTAAAATGGTACATAATTCTTACAATGTGGAAACTGAATATTTTAGTTTTACAGAATGTATGTACGAAGATCGGCCTGCACTTTTGTCCAGTATGATCTAGTGTTGCCATTTTGTGGTAATCATTCTTTGTGGAAATTATTTTGAATTCTGACCAGTGGTTTCAGAAAAGAAGATTTTTTAAAAATTGCAGAAATTCCCCCTTTTTCATGCTACTGCAACCAAAGTTCTGCATGGAATCAATTTCTTTGAACAATTTTTGAAGAGCATCACCCAATGGACATTTCTGTAAAGTTTGGTTACGATTGGCTCAATGGTTAAGGAGGAGAGTATGTTTAAAGAAATTGTTGACGGCGCAAGGCGGACGACGCACGTCGGACGACAGACATTGGGCAATCACAAAAGCTCACCATGAGCACTTTGTGCTCAGGTGAGCTAAAAACAAGTCTTCGATAATATAACACAAACCATTGATAACACAACACTAACCGTTGATATTAAAACACAAACCATTGATAATATAACACAAACAATTGATATTATAACACAAACTGTTGATATTATAACACTAAACATTGATATAATAACACAAACCATTGATAATATAACACAAACAATTGATATTATAACAAAAAACATCAATATTATAACACAAACCATTGATGTTATAACACAAACCATTGATATTATAATACAAACTGTTGATATCATAACATAAACTATTGATATTATAACACAAACTGTTGATATTATAACACAAACTGTTGATATTATAACACAAACCATTGATATTATAACACAAACCATTGTTATTATAACACAAACCATTGATATTATAACACAAACCGTTGATATTATAACACAAACTTTTGTTATTATAAAACAAACCATTGTTGTTATAACACAAACCGTTGATGTTATAACACAAACTGTTGATATTATAACACAAACTGTAATTATTATTACAAAACCGTTGATTTTTTAACACTTACTTTGTTATTATAACACAAATTGTTGTTTTTATAACACAAAGCGTTGGTATTATAACACAAACTTTTGTTATCAAAACACAAACCGTTGTTATTATAACACAAACTGTTGATGTTATAACACAAACTGTTGATATTATAACACAAACTGTTGATATTATAACACAAACTGTTGATATTATAACACAAACTGTTGATATTATAACACAAACCATTGATATTATAACACAAACCATTGTTATTATAACACAAACCATTGATATTTTAACACAAACCTTTGTTATTATAACACAAACTGTTATTTTTATAACACAAACCGTTGATATTATAACACAAACTTTTGTTATTATAAAACAAACCATTGTTGTTATAACACAAACCGTTGATGTTATAACACAAACTGTTGATATTATAACACAAACTGTAATTATTATTACAAAACCGTTGATTTTTTAACACTTACTTTGTTATTATAACACAAATTGTTGTTTTTATAACACAAAGCGTTGGTATTATAACACAAACTTTTGTTATCAAAACACAAACCGTTGTTATTATAACACAAACTGTTGATGTTATAACACAAACTGTTGATATTATAACACAAACTGTTGATATTATAACACAACATGTTGATATTATAACACAAACCGTTGATATTATAACACAAACCAATGTTGTTATAACACAAACCATTGTTATATAACACAACCCGTTGATATTATAACACAATTCATTGATATTGTAACTCAAACCATTGATAATATAACACAAACCATTGGAAATGTAACACAAACCGTTGTTATTGTAACACAAACCATTGATGTTATTACACAAATAGTTGATATTATATCTATAATTCTCTAGCAAAGAATAGGATTTATGTACAAATGACAAATATACATCTTACTTTATATTTTTGCAACTTCTACTTATTTATCTCTGGGGGAATACTAAAGGGAATATTTGTACAATATGTACTCAACCTTATAAATACAGACCTGGAGCTAGACAGAGTAAAATTGTAATCATGTTCTAGGCGACAAAGCTGTTCAATTTTGTTTAATATGGTGTATGACAAATTTTATTATTGTATAATTGGGAAGTAGACACAAAACTTTGACTCGAGCATATTTATTGCTTACTTGGGCCATCCATCCAGATAAAAGGAAACACACAGCGATATGACATAGAACGGTGAACTTGACCTTTCGGGTCCCAGCCCTGAAATATAAACATAAACACATGGATTCAGGTACTTTCTCAACTGCCCCCTCTCCCTCTCTCAACACAGGAATTCAGGCACTATTTCAACTGCCCCATCTGCCTGACTCAGCACATTGATCAGGCACTTTCTCAACTGCCCTTCTCCTTCTCTCAACACAGAAATTTGGGCACTTTTTCAACTACCGCCCTCTCCCTCTCTCATTACATGGGTTCACACACTTTCTCAACTGGCCCCTCTCTCTCTAAATACATAGATTCAGGCATTTTCTCTCTCAACTGCACCCTATCCCTCTCTCAACACAGACATTCTGGCACTTTTTCAACTGTAACATACAGACAGACTGACATCCAAAGATTTAACCCAAAGATATGCTTCGAAATAAATGTTAGCCAGGTTTCCAAGTGTAGTTTACTGTAAATGCACATTAATGTTTAAAAATAAAAAAGCCTTACATGTTACCAATGTTCTTCATGTACAGTTAAACAAACTCAGTAACTCTAGCTGTGGCCAGTTTAAAAATATTGCTGGTTTTTATTTTCGCGAAAAATACGCAGCTAAATTCGCACAGGATAACTCGCATGACTCACTCAGAATATTCCTATTGAAAACCCAATCAAGTCACACTCGCAATATCTTGGATATATATTTTATGGGTAAACCCAAATCGTTCCGAACGATTTCAGTGGAATTTCGGGGAATTTCGCGTTTACTTTCGGTTTCTATCAGAACGAACAAAAGAGGGGAGAAAAAACCCAACCTGAAAGGTCTACAAACGCAACAAGGTCTAGAGAGTTAGAGAGAAAGGAATAGGTAAGGATTTTTTTTTCAATAGCAAACCATAACATAATATAAAACCTCTTATCATGTGTGTATTTGTCTCGCATTATGGAAATGAGTGCAAGCTCAAGTGTGTACGTGTCCTTTACCACAACAATAAACATTTAATATGTATTTCACATACATACATGTATTTGTAGCAGATGATTTGTTAAAAGTATGTGAGGATAGGAAAAATACTTGTTGAAAGAACCTCTTTGTTGCTTCTTTTCCAATTTCCAAAAATATTGTTTCTCACAAAAGACATGTATACCCTAATTCCGTGGTACTTAATGGTTACATGAATAACAGAAAGGAAGAGGAGAACTTAGATGTCAACATTTAGCTTTTCTAACATATTTCATTCCTCATTTACGATCTTCTCATCATTATTTTTAAATGGAGTATAGAAATGCTCTAAATAACGTAAATTAATTGGGTCACTGACAGCCATTTGCATTTTTGAGGTCTTACCCTAATTCCGTGGTATTCAGGTCAAACACATTTTTTTTAAGTATCAGTCCAAAATAATTAGGGTGAACCATACTAGGGACGAATCCTGAAACAATTTGGTCGTGTCTGACCCAAGAATGGTGGAGAATTGCAGACGAACTGAACAGTGTGAAAGGATTTGTTTAGGGTCTTAGATCTGAGTAAAAAGTGTGAAAATATCGGGGATTTTCGGAGCTCTCTGTAATATGAGGAGAATTTTATTGGATTGAATTGGTTTTATACCAGAAAAACATTCATTCTTGCTTCTTTGGAGTTCTTACATTGGGCTGCGAAAGTAGGTCAGGTTGGTGTGTTACTTTATGGAAGCAGTATGACTTTATGCAAATACCACGGAATTAGGGATACCACGAATACATGCGTATGATTGTCTAAGGAACCATTAAGCGTTGACCTAGTTTCGTGTTCTTCTTTTATTACTCGTAACGTGTAAGCGACACAATCTGGGTGTGAAACTCGTTTCTAGTGTATTATTATCATTAAAATTATCCTTATTATTATCAATATGATGATGATGATGATGATGATGATGATGATCATCATCATCATCATCACCACCACACATCAGCATCAGCATCAGTATCGGCAACAGCATCATCATCATCACCACCACACATCAGCAACAGCATCATCATCATCACCACCATACATCAGCAACAGCATCATCATCAGCAACAGCATCATCAGCATTAACATAATCAGCAGCATCAACAGCATCAGCAACACCATCATCAGCACCAACAGCATCATCAGCAACAGCATCATCAGCATTAGCATCATCAGCATTAGCATCATCATCACCACCACACATCAGCATCATCAGCTTCAGCATCATCATCAGCAACATCATCATTAGCCTCAGCATAACCACCACACATCAGCAACAGCATCATCATCATCATCAGCAACAGCACCATCAGCACCAACAGCATCATCAACATCAGCATCAGCAACAGCATCATAAATCTGCAACAGACAACTTTAGAAACCGGTGTAATAAAAGAAGATATTGTTTCTTACCATCAATTCCTTATTTCTTTGAGTTGCGTTCTACCTTAAACAACGAAGACAATGTCATATTTCAGACTTCATCACTGTCTTCTGATTTTGCTTCTAAATTGGGCCAGTCTAATATAGGGGGATATAGACTAACAGAAGTGAAAATATTCACTGTACTGTACATAATATCCAATCTCTACTAGGGTTAATTTCCTGCTAGGCTCCTATACCTATGAGAAATGCATGATAACTATTATAAAGTTAATACATAGATGAGAAAATAATGACAAAACGTTATGATGATTCAATGAATATTCTTATTTTTATTTTTGTTGTTGTTTTCTTTTGTTTTAAAGATAATCAAAGACCAAATAAACATGTTAATTAGGTCTTTGAGCTAATATATCTCATAAGTCCATCTATTCAACAGAACCAGTCAGAATGGAATCTGATGACGAGCTCATAGATATAAGCGTAGTTGGAGACAGCAGTACTGCCGACACACAGGATGTTCTTATTGATGTTGGGCTGCCAGACGGAGCCGATATGCCAGCTGACGATATAACGATCCCTGACCTACCCGAGGGGAAAGATCGTCACCTGTTTGTATCGTACAGTAGTGAGGACGCCTACAGAGTCTGGCCCATTGTACAAGCTATAGAACACAGATTTAAGCTCATGTGTATCTATTCTGATCGGGATTTCCAGGCTGGGATGGATATATCTCAGAATATAAAGGATGGCATGCAGAGATCCTGGAAGGTACTGGTGATGCTCTCTCCGAACTTTACACGGAGTGGTTGGTGTAAGTATGAGCGAGAGTTTGCCTTTGTGACGTCAATGGAGTCAGGAATGAACTGTATCGTGCCCGTCCTGCTGGAAGAGTGTGACTTGCCTACAACCTTAATGACCATCACGTATATAGACGCAACACAGCCATACTGTGATATCCCAGCCAAGGTAGCACTAGCCATGAGTAAAACAGGTAACTCCCTCCGTAAAACAGGTAACTCCCTCCCTCCCTCCCTCCCTCCCTCCCTCCCTCCCTCCCTCCCCCCCCTCCTCCCCTCCCTCCTCTCCTCCCTCCCTCCCTCCCTCCCTCCCTCTCCTCCCTCCCTCCCTCCCTCCTCCCTCCCTCCCTCCCTCCCTCCCTCCCTCCCTCCCTCCCTCCCTCCTCCCTCCTCCCTCCCTCCTCTCCTCCTCCCTCCCTCCCTCCCTCTCCTCCCTCCCTCCCTCCTCCCTCCCCTCCCTCCCTCCTCCTCCCTCCCTCCTCCCTCCCTCCTCCCTCCTCCCTCCTCCTCCTCCTCCCCTCCCTCCTCCCTCCCTCCCTCCCTCCTCCTCCTCCTCCCTCCTCCCTCCTCCTCCCTCCCTCCCTCCCTCCTCCCTCCTCCCTCCCTCCTCCTCCTCCTCCTCCCTCCCTCCCTACCTACCTACCTCCCTACCTCCCTACCTACCTACCTAAGGATATATGGACAAAATTTGTCCGAAGGATCCAGACGTATATATTCCATCACAAATACAGCTTAGATCATCCAGTTAGGACAACCTGGCCAAAACAGACAAATTATTGTGTAGCCCCTCTATGCCATAAACGGTAGTTTGGATTCAAGCCAGATTTAATTGTTAACCGTGTAAAACATTGTAGACGAAAAATGTGTTGTAGAACTGCATACTCCTCGCTTACATTTTTTTTTGTTTGTTGCAGATCTTGCCAGTTATATGTTACCATTTGACATATCGAAAAAGTGTAAGTTCCTTTTGATCTTTTCCCCTACACGTTAGCAAGTGAACGAACAATATAAACATGCCCTTTTAAAACATTTACTCCACATGACATGCAAGCGAACAAACAATATAAACATGCCCTTTTAAAACTTTTACTCCACCCGACATGCAATCGAATGAACAATATATACATGCCCTTTTTAAACTTTTCCTCCACATGACATGCAAGCGAACGAACAATATAAACATGCCCTTTTAAAACTTTTACTCCACATGACATGCAAGCGAAAGAACAATATATACATGTCCTTGTTAAACTTTTACTCCACACGACATGCAAGCGAACAAACAATATAAACATGCCCTTTTAAAACTTTTACCCCACACGACATGCAAGTGAATGAACAATATATACATGCCCTTTTAAAACTTTTCCTGCACACGACATGCAAGCGAACGAACATTATATACATGCCCTTTTTAAACTTTTCCTCCACACGACATGCAAGCGAACGAACAATATGTACATGCCCTTTAAATATTTTCCCCTACACGTTAGCAAGCGAACGAACAATATATACATATCCTTTGTAAACTTTTACTCCACACGACATGCAAGCGAACGAACAATATAAATATGCCCTTTTAAGAATTTTACTCCACACTACATGCAAGCTAACTAACAATATATACATGCCCTTTTAAAACTTTTCCTCCCCACGACATGCAAGCGGACGAACAATATATACATGCCCTTTTTAAACTTTTACTCCACACGACATGCAAGCGAACAAACAATATATACATGCCATTTTTAATCTTTTACGCACATGACATGCAAGCGAACGAACAATATATACATGCCCTTTTTAAACTTTTCCTTCACATGACATGCAAGCGAACGAACAATATATACATGCCCTTTAAAGATTTTACTCCACACGACATGCAAGCGAACAAACAATATATACATGCCATTTTTAAACTTTTCCTGCACATGACATGCAAGCGAACAAACAATATATACATGCCCTTTAAAAATTTTACTCCACACGACATGCAAGCGAACAAACAATATATACATGCCCTTTAAAACTTTAACTCCACACGACATCCAAGCGAACAAACAATATATACATGCCCTTTAAAACTTTTACTCCGCACGACATGCAAGCGAACGAACAATATATACATGCCCTTTAAAACTTTTACTCCACATGACATGCAAGCGAACAAACAATATATACATGCCCGTTAAAACTTTTACTCCACACGACATGCAAATGCAAGTGAACAAACAATATATACATGCCCTTTAAAACTTTTACTCCGCACGACATGCAAGCGAACGAACAATATATACATGCCCTTTAAAACTTTTACTCCACACGACATGCAAGCAAACGAACAATATATACATGCCCTTTAAAACTTTTACTCCACATGACATGCAAGCGAACGAACAATATATACATGCCCTTTAAAACTTTTACTCCACACGACATGCAAATGCAAGTGAACAAACAATATATACATGCCCTTTAAAACTTTTACTCCACACGACATGCAAGCGAACGAACAATATATACATGCCCTTTAAAACTTTTACTCCACACGACATGCAAGCGAACGAACAATATATACATGCCCTTTTTAAACTTTTCCTCCACATGACATGCAAGCGAACGAACAATAAAGACATGCCCTTTAAATCTTTTCCCCTACACGTTAGCAAGCGAACGAACAATATATACATGCCCTTTTAAATTTTTCCTTATCTGGCGTGGTTTTTTTTTTTAAATTGTTTAACGGCAATTGATGCCATTGTTTGAACATTTTTGATATTTTGATATTTTAACATATCTAGTCTTTTCAAATGACTTTGAATTGCCATTTTGTGCTTTAAATCCGAAAATCCGAAATTTGTTTAATCCACCACTATTTAGATCCTTCGAATGTTCGATGTTATATTGCCCCATCAAAAGATCAAAAGTAATCTTCACGTCAAACAGGCAAAAGCGTTGGGTACCTGTTTGAATCTTCCGTTAGAAACCTGGGGCCCTGGCACTTTTGTAGTCTGGGCCCTAGGTACCGTTTTACTAAGCAACTTAAGGAAACTATTTGCGTAAGTCATAACTGATACACATGGATAGTATCTTCAATGAATTTACAATATTGTAATGTGACACATCATAGGAAGCGTCTCCGAGAGACGATTCCTATGGTGTGTTACTTTGCAGTATTGGTTCGCCAAATGTTGAAAAAAGAGGAATTGTTGTTTTAGACTTGCGCAAATCTTAAGTGTTTAGTAAAACGGTACCCAGCTGGCCCCTGCGTCTACCCGCCTTATGCTGTGTTGATGGTAAGTTTTGCATAAACATCTTCTAGTTTAAATTGTTTTATTGTAGTTCAGAATTTTCTTCTACAAAACGTAATTGCAATTTAATAAACCTTGTAGGTCCAGGGAATTGAATCAATACAGAAATCGTAAGTCCGTCGATGTGTACTATAAAACATATCTTATTCATACATGGGTTCGGGAAGCTTGGATTGATAATGACCTGTGTTGTGGGCATTCAGCACATAAAATTAATCTTCTCGTTTGCATGAAACCCTAAGGTTAATTGCATGAAACCGTAGAGTTAATTATGAATTTATATTTTTCAGACCAGAACGGTTTTGTAGTTGATATCACTGCTGAACGAGAACCGCTCTGTGACTGTAGACCTGCGAAGTACAAGTTGATTCTTCATCAAACGGATTTCGATGCAATAGAAGCTGCTAAAATAGAGGTTAGTATGAGAGACTATAGTTGTACAGTGGTAGAGCATCGGCATCAGTTGTACCGAGGACCCGGGTTCGAATCCACATTAGGCGAGGTGAAAATTGCCGGGACTAACCCACGAATCGGTGCAAGTACTGGCGTAGTATCCAGGAAGCAGAATCGACAGTGATTTATCGTAAGTTGTAAGAATGTGTTTCACAATCTATGTTGAATAAGTTTAAACTATAGTATACCATCATGATCACTCAAAATTAGATTGGCTTATCTTTGGACAATGTTCACTGTTTGACATATATAAATTCATAATCCCCAAAGTTTTTGCAAAGAGGGGAGTATATATTACGTTTATCAGATAATAAACTGAAAATAATATAAAATCTTGTAAACCTTGCAATTACATTTCTTATACAGTATACACTGTATATCTCGTAAAACATGTCTTATGTGGCCATTGGCAGCTCTTTCTGATGCAGATAACAATTGGCATTCTGTCGGACGTGTCAGGTTTTCGTTTTGGTCCTCAACTTATTCTCGGGACATGACTTGACTATTAAATCAACCAGAAGCAATAATAAATGCTGCAATGAGAATAATGTAATGAGGTATTTTCATGTCATTTCAGCTTCCCAAACCCTTACTAAAAGAGGCTGTTGACCTGCTTAACCTGTCCTATGTCGTTCGTCTGTATGATTGGTCTTCAAGTTACAAGAAACTGTGCTGTTGGTCGCTGTTCCCCTTGCTCATGCTCATCTTTGCAACCGCTATTTCAGTTGTGATGTTTTGGTCGCAGGACAAGGTGGCTATAGTTCCGGTGATATTTGGAATGGGTGTTGCATTACCTATGTTGATTATAGCGACGTGTGCTTGCGTCTTTTCTGTCCCATGGATATTCCAAGGACATAAGGTAGGTTTCTTATTCTCATGATTTGATTTAAGGGCGTTCTCGGTAGTTTTTACTGCGCACTTCATTTGCGCATCCAAGGGAGATAATAAGTCTGTTACTGAAGAGGTACTTGCGTAGTAGTCGGATAAACGTTTTAATTCGGATGGAATTTAGTGTATTCAATTATTTGCAAAGAATAATAATATTATCCATAAAACAATAAAATGTTATTAACATTACATTATATCTCTCATGCATATTAAGCCCCCAGCTCGTATATTTCATGTTTAAGGTTATTTGAGTCGTTTTTTTATGGGTTTTTTTCAAATACGGTTACCATGGAAAATTTCATTTAAGAGAAAAACTAACTTGTCAACATATATTTTTGTTTGCATTTTGTATTTCAAGATTAAATTTTACTTCATATATTGAAAATAAGAAAATTCTATGCAAGAACATTTTAAATATCTTCATTTCTTTTGTAATATACATATCAATTTTCATTGTTTTTTGTGGAATATAAAGATTTTAAAAACTAATTTTGATTACAAAAAAATGTTCAGATTAATATGATTCAATTTAATATTGAATTGTTAAGTAATGAATGTATTAATTAATGTGTTTTGTGTTCATAAAACTTCCAGAAATCATTTCTACCTTTAAAGATGGTATGGTTATTTTGACCCCAAACGGTTATCATGGAAACAGGCATTTTACAAAAACTAACGTGTCGACCTGCATTTTTCTTTTCATATTGAATTCAAAATAAAAGTTGTTGCTGATATCAATATTAAATCACGTCAATAGGGCACTTATTCACACTCTCTCAATACCAACAAGATATGTATAGGGCTTCGGAAAGAAACCATTCAAAAAGATACACTCACATTCGATCCGTGGAAAACACTGACAGCTGCTGATCGGTTGTGTTGTATGTATATACCGCCTATTCTCTTTAACCGTTTACCAAACAATAAAGACATTAACCACTTTGTAGCCGACGACTTTGGAAAACATTGTGGGAAAAGGAATTATTGCTCAAAAGAGCAATTCATCTTTTTCCCACAATATTTTCGGCCCTACCAGAAGATTATTTTTGAATTTCATCATCAGTTTAAATGTCGTCTGCAAACTCCTTCAATTTGGAACAGTCGAAAATGTGGCGTTTGGTAAAGGGTAATAACAATATAAGGTTCTCAAACTAGCATAGATAGTCCACCAATGTCACCCTACATTTAGACAATACTCATACAGCTGTTAAACAGGTATGTTTATATCCATTTGTATCATTGATCTTTGACATACATGTATAATGATATAGTCGTGGTTTTATTTTACAGAGTGTACTTATATGAACCATTTCAGATTTACAAGAATGTGCATTGTAAAATGTGGAGGAGAATGTCTCGAAGGTGTTTGAAGAAAAACACCATTTTACTGTTTTCTGGAGCTCGAACCAAGCATCCAACTGTATCCTTTTTAATGCAAAAAATTAAACGCATTTGACGATTAGTTTTAGTAGATGTAATTTGGTAATTACCCCATATTATGATATACTTACACGTTTCCTGTGGGCAGGTTGACAGCAACGTTCAATATTGTCTTAAAGGTATAGATTAAATGTCTCACTGTGCGAATAAATATCATGACTTTTTATGGTTTAGTTTACATATTCTCATTATAGTTTCACTTGATATTATTCATTACTAATATGTTGTCCTATTTTAACATCGTGCAACATCTTGAAATCAATTATGATATTTTGTGATAGGCAAATAACAAATGCAAAGGGGCTACTAACGCTCACGGTGCTAGAAGCGAATTCATGCTTATGCAAGCAGGCTAGACCAGGCCAGCTACCAAGAAAATTGAGCAAACATTAAGCAAACATTTTTAAAGGTTTTGGAAAGCAGACGACACAAAAATCTATTTTATAAAAATTACCCAGCATTCTAAGGGTTATCTACACAGGCTTTTAGATGGTAACTTGTCTTGTAGCATCTATCATGCATATTTCTATTCCTAATGGTTTGTATGAATTCATATTATTCCTCAACTAGTTTTAGCTTTCCGTCATGAGATATAACATCTCCCAATGTCAGGTAGGTGGGCTTTCACATTATTTTCATAAAGTTTTATCAATATAAAGGATATAATTGACACAAAGTTTTATCAATAGTACCTAACAGTAAGTTATATCAAAGTATTTGGAAAATGATAAACCTTACAAATAGTTTTATCAAAGTATTGGGAAATGATATACCTACAAGTAGTTTTATCAAAGTATTGGAAAATGATATACTTTACAAATAGTTTTATCAAAGTATTGGAAAATGATATACCTACAAATAGTTTTTTCAAAGTATTGGGAAATATACCTACAAGTAGTTTTATCAAAGTATTGGAAAATGATATTCTTTACAAATAGTTTTATCAAAGTATTGGAAAATGATATACTTTACAATTAGTTTTATCAAAGTATTGGGAAATGATATACCTACAATTAGTTTTTTCAAAGTATTGGGAAATATTATACCTACAAGTAGTTTTATCAAAGTATTGGAAAATGATATTCTTTACAAAAAGTTTTATCAAAGTATTGGGAAATGATATTCTTTACAAATAGTTTTATCAAAGTATTGGAAAATGATATACTTTACAAATAGTTTTATCAATTCAATATTATGGTAAAAACATGCTTTGCTCATAATTTTATTTTTGGTTTGGTAACAGAACGGAGCATGTATTTAATTGACTTGTACAAAGTACATAATCGTAGATATAAAACAAACAACTTAAACAAGCAAACAAATAAACCATCCAGTAATTCAACAAACAGACTTTTCTCAAATCATTATGTGAAAAAATGAAAATGTATTTTTTTCAACAAGAAGCTGAACTAAGTGCCGTGATACAAACTTACATGTAAAAAAAATACATTGTTAAAGTGAAGGATTGTTAATATCGTATTGATCACGTTTATTACACCCAGAGCACAAATATCTGAGTCCCTTTAAAGGTCATTATTCACAGAAGAGAACATTTGTAAGTCAGAATAATGTGTCGTTGAAAAAAAGGTTTGCGTATTTTGTCTGTTAATCGTATTTACGTTACATCAGACTGGATACATGACCAAATCTTTGTTTGAAATTACAGGAGTATTTGTCGTGTATCATCAAATCTAAAGCCAGAGCACCAGATGATGAAAGCAGAGATTATAAAGTGAGTCCTGTATTTGATGTGTTTTATATGTTTGAGGTATGTGTTGTATTTGATGTATGTGTTCACTTCATTCGTCTAAAAAGGAATTAAGTGAGTCATGTATTTGATATGTGTTTGAGGTATGTGTTGTATTTGATGTATCATAGGTGTAGGAGCGTTTTCAACATTGGGGGGGCCAACTTCAGATGAAGACCGGTCTAAGAATAAATGTTCCTAAACTTTTTAATGACTCTTCATGCATTTACAAATTAAATAACATTATGAGAATTAAAAGAAAGCCTATGAAAATGTGTATCTTTAATAATAAAAAATAAATAAAAAAAAAAGGGATATGCCAGGTCTCGATCTCACGCGGAAATCAAATGTATTGATTTAAACAAAAAGTAGCAGCGACCAGACTGTCACAGCCACGGATTCATCTACCATAAACGAGAATAAATTATTGTTCAAACTTTAGCTAACAATTGAAGGCAATATTGAGTCTGACTCCTTAGAACAAATTCTATCACACCATTGTTTTCGTCAATCAAAACTTCCCGGGTATTTTTGTGAGATGAGTTTTCATTGGATAAACCCGATGTGTTCAGATTGTCATTTGCGATGATGACGTCAAAAAGATTTTGGTTATTGTTCGTTACAGAAGGCGAATTGGAATTAGATAAAGCACAAAAATACACATTTATTTTTATTCTACTGTTAAATTTTGTTTCTTTTCTTTTTCTTTTCAAATATCTTCATTTGCCATTGTGAATATTGGGGGGGCCAAAGTATAGTCTGGCCCCCCCGGTCTGGATATTGGGGGGGGCCCTGCCCCCCCCCCCCCGTCTCCTACGCCTATGTGTATGTGTTAAATTCAATCTGCTAAAAAAGAATTAAGTGAGTCATGTATTTGGTGTGTTTGAGGATGTGTTGTATTTGATGTATGTGTTCACTTCAATCGTCTTAAAAAGAATTAAGTGAGTCATGTATTTGATGTGCTTTTTGTGTTTGAGGTATGTGCTGTGTTTGATGTATGTGTTCACTTCATTTGTCTAAAAAAGAATTAAGTGAGACATGTATTTGATATGTGTTTGAGGTATGTGTTGTATTTGATGTATGTGTTCACTTCAATCTTCTAAAAAAGAATTTAGTGAGTTATGTATTTGATGTGTTTGAGGTATGTGTTGTATTTGAAATATGTGTTCACTTCAATTGTCTAAAAAAGAATTAAGTGAGTTTGTATTTGATGTGCTTTATGTGTTTAATGTAATGTGTTGTATTTGAATTATGTTTTCAATTCATTTGTCTAAAAAAGAATTAAGTGAGACATGTATTTGATATGTGTTTGAGGTATGTGTTGTATTTGATGTATGTGTTCACTTCAATCTTCTAAAAAAGAATTTAGTGAGTTATGTATTTGATGTGTTTGAGGTATGTGTTGTATTTGAAATATGTGTTCACTTCAATTGTCTAAAAAAGAATTAAGTGAGTTTGTATTTGATGTGCTTTATGTGTTTAATGTAATGTGTTGTATTTGAATTATGTTTTCAATTCATTTGTCTAAAAAAGAATTAAGTGAGACATGTATTTGATATGTGTTTGAGGTATGTGTTGTATTTGATGTATGTGTTCACTTCAATTGTCTAAAAAAGAATTAAGTAAGTCATGTATTTGATGTGTTTGAGGTATGTGTTGTGTTTGATGTATGTGTTCACTTCAATTGTCTTAAAATGAATTAAGTGTGTTATTTTGTTGATATCTTTGAGGTATGTGTTGTATTTGATGTATGTGTTCACTTCAATTGTCTAAAAAAGAATGAAGTGAGTCATGGATTTAATGTGTTTTATGTGTTTGAGGTATGTGTTGTGTTTGATGTATGTGTTCACTTCAATCGTCTTAGAAAGAATTAAGTGAGTCATGTATTTGGTGTGTTTTATGTGTTCGATGTATGTGCTGTATTTGATGTTTGTGTTCAGTTCAATCGTCTTTAAAGGAATTAAGTGAGTCATGTATTTGATATGTGTTTGAGGTATGTGTTGTTTTTGTTGTATGTACTCATTCCAATCGTCTAAAAAATAATTAAGTTAGTCATGTGTTTTACGTGTTTGATGTATGTGTTCACTTCAATTGCCTAAATTAGAATTAAGTGAGTCATGTATTTGATGTGTTTGAGGTATGTGTTGTGTTTTATGTATGTGTTCACTTCAATCGTTTAAATAGAATTAAGTGAGTCATCTATTTGATGTTTTTTATGTGTTTAATGTATGTGTTGCATTTGATGGATGTATTTACTTCAATCGTCTAAAAATAATTAAGTGAGTCATGTATTTGATGTGTTTTATGTATGTGTTGTATTTGATGTATGTTTTCACTTCATTCGTCTTAAAAAGAATTAAGTGAGTCATGTATTTGATGTGTTATTTTGTGTTTGATATATGTGTTGTATTTGAGGTATGTGTTCACTTCAATTGTCTAAAAAAAGAATTATGCGGAGAAATATGTACTCGTAACGTCCGAAAATCAGTTCACAAGCTTCAAAACTGGTCGAGTCACCAGCATTTGTGTTCATACATTCAAAACAAATTATCATGCAATAGACAATCAAAACAAACTTCGAAAAGTTTGAGAGCAATACGGGACTGTCATTAACACAGGAAACACATTGAGTTGTATCAGGTCATCTCTTGACCCATTACCAAACAATAACGACATTTAACCATTTGGTTGCAGACGACTCTTGAAAACAATGTGGGAAAAGGAGAAATTGCTCGTGACGAGCAACTTCTCCTTTTCCCACATTGTTTTCTGTCAAATCAGAAGACTGTTTCAAATTTCATCACATTTGGAAAAGTCGTCTGCAAACTCTTTTAATTTGTTATAGTCGATAATGCCATAATGACCCTCTTGTTTCATATAAACTGTGTCACAAGTTTGCATAGTACGGCTGCTGCGAAGTACCAATAGTCAAGGTTTGGTTTAATCTCTAGCCGAATAAATTGGTTCCCGCTACCACATTTATCGGCGAGGTACGAACGATAACCCTGCAAAGGAGATTGGGTTTGATTTTAGGTATATACATTCTATTTGCATATTTCAGGAGGAAGCATTCGAGTTAATTGACGAGTATCTGGACAGGGTAACTCCAGTAATGGGGATGAAATACGACGCCTTACAGGATGCTTCCTACAACCGACATAACATACGGAAGGGAAAGGCGTGTATTTGCCAGTGCATAGAACGTACGTTAGAACTACAGGGCTAAGTGGCAGGACAGCCTTAATGTATTATATACGACAACACATAACGTACGGAAGGGAAAGGCCTGTATTTGTCAGTGTATAGAACGTAGGTTAGACCTACAGGGCTAACTGGCAGGACAATCTTCATGCATTATATACGATAACACATAACGTACGGAAAGGCGTGTATTTGTCAGTGCATAGAACGTACGTTAGAACTACAGGGCTAACTGACAGGACAACCTTCATGCATTATATACGATAACACATAACGTACGGAAGGGAAAGGCCTGTATTTGTCAGTGCATAGAACGTAGGTTAGAACTTCAGGGATAACTGACAGGACAACCTTCATGAATGAAATACAAAACACATAACGTATGGAAAGGTGTGTATTTGTCAGTGCATAGAACGTAGGTTAGAACAACAGGGCTAACTAGCAGGACAGCCTTAATGTATTATATACGATAACACATAACGTACGGAAGGGAAAGGCCTGTATTTGTCAGTGTATAGAACGTATGTTAGACCTACAGGGCTAACTGGCAGGACATCCTTAATGTATTATATACGATAACACATAACATACGGAAGGGAAAGGCCTGTATTTGTCAGTGCATAGAACGTACGTTAGAACTACAGGGCTAACTGACAGGACAGCCGTAATGTATTATATACGATAACACATAACATACGGAAGGGAAAGGCCTGTATTTGTCAGTGCATAGAACGTACGTTAGACCTACAGGGCTAACTGACAGTAAAATCTTCATGCATTAAATACGACAACACATAACGTACGGAAGGGAAAGGCGTGTTTTTGTACGTGCATAGAACGTATGTTAGAACTACAGGGCTAACTGGCAGGACAATCTTCATGCATTATATACGATAACACATACCGTACGGAAAGGCGTGTATTTGTCAGTGCATAGAACGTAGGTTAGAACTTCAGGGATAACTGACAGGACAACCTTCATGCATGAAATACAAAACATATAACGTACGGAAAGGTGTGTATTTGTCAGTGCATAGAACGTAGGTTAGAACTACAGGGCTAACTAGCAGGACAGCCTTAATGTATTATATACGATAACACATAACGTACGGAAGGGAAAGGCCTGTATTTGTCAGTGCATAGAACGTAGGTTAGAACTACAGGGCTAACTAGCAGGACAGCCTTAATGTATTATATACGATAACACATAACGTACGGAAGGGAAAGGCCTGTATTTGTCAGTGTATAGAACGTACGTTAGACCTACAGGGCTAACTGGCAGGACATCCTTAATGTATTATATACGATAACACATAACGTACGGAAGGGAAAGGCCTGTATTTGTCAGTGCATAGAACGTACGTTAGACCTACAGGGCTAACTGACAGGACAGCCTTAATGTATTATATACGACAACACATAACGTACGGAAGGGAAAGGCGTGTTTTTGTACGTGCATAGAACGTAAGTTGGACCTACAGGGCTAACTGACAGGACAACCTTCATGCATTATATACGACAACACATAACGTACGGAAGGGAAATGCGTGTATCTGTCGGTGCATAGAACGTACGTTAGACCTACAGGGCTAACTGACAGGACAACCTTCATGCATTATATACGGAAACATATTGGCCCTTTCCCGAACGACACATTTTTGACTGTCCCAAATTGAAAGATTTTGCAGACGACATTTCAAAATACGATGTAATTGAAAATATTCTTCAGATAGAGCAGAAAACCTTGTGGGAAAAGGAGAAATTGCTCTTAGCGAGCAATTTCTTCTTTTCCCACAATGTTTTCCAGATTCCTCTGCAACAAAGTGGTTAAATGCTGTCATTGTTTGGTAAAGGGTTAAATGTTACATTCAACGTCACAACAAAACAAAAAGACCCAACCTCTATCACTACGCCAGACACTTAGCGGATATTAGTCGGTAACCATTAAATTCAACTAGCTCGCGGCTCACGAACCGATCATTTCGGAACAAGTCCCACGAGAAACATTCTCCGTATGATTACATAAGTTCGATACTCATGAGTCATTACTGGTTTTTAAGACAATCTTGGTTTTACGCACTTGTAGGGAACAACTCAAGAAACCAACGTGATAAAAGGAGAAATAGATCTCTGTGGTATGGTCAATTTGTCCGAATTATCCGTGCTCATTTTACAAGCAACAGCATACATTGTGTCATGTGCAACTCCCTGGCATCACTAAAGGTCTTATTGGTTGAGCTTATTATTAACATTAATACTGTACCTTTTGAAGAATGTTTAAACCAAACAATAACGACATTTGACAGTTTTGTTGCCAACGACTCTGCAAAACATTAAGGGAAAAGAAGGGCAATTTCTCCTTTTCTCACAATGTTTTCTGCCCTACCAGAAGGTTATTTTCTAATTTCATCATCTTTTGAAACTGTCGTCTGCCAACTCTTTCAATTAAGGACAGTCGAAAAGTTGGTGTTTAGTAAAGGGTTAAGCGAATTCGAGAACCTACAGCATTGTTACAAAGACAACACAACTGATCAGCAGCTGACACTGTTTGTCACTGATCAGCGACTGACGCTGTTTGTCACTGATCGACAGCTGACACTGATCAGCAGCTGACACTGTCACTGATCAGCAGCTGATCAGCAGCTGACACTGTTTATCACTGATCAGCAGCTGACACTGTTTATCACTGATCGGCAGCTGACACTGTTTATCACTGATCAGCAGCTGACACTGTTTGTCACTGATCAGCAGCTGACACTGTTTGTCACTGATCAGCGGCTGACACTGGTTGTCACTGATCAGCGGCTGACACTGGTTGTCACTGATCAGCGGCTGACACTGTTTGTCACTGATCAGCGGCTGACACTGTTTGTCACTGATCAGCGGCTGACACTGTTTGTCACTGATCAGATGGACAGGAGTGTGTCTGTGAGCGATCTATTTCTCGGAGGTGGGTGTCAAACGTTTATGTAAATGCAAATGTTGAAGCCTTAGCGAGGTTTTAGAGAACATGCGTTTACATGGTTGTATATAATTTAATCAACACATTGTTTTGTTTACGAGAAATAATATCCCGAGTGAAACATTACTTGCGCATAACAAACGAGCGCATCAACATGTGTTTTGTTATGCGCGATGTTCAGAGGGTAATATTTCAAATATACAAAACATTCTGTTGATTAAATCATATATTACATATTTTATCAAATGATCAAACCATATATCATATAGACTATCAAAATGGCTAAACATACCATTAAAACGTATGTTTTGCTGGCCATTGCAAAACACAATACATTCACCATTTTACGAGTGCAGTACGCAATGGAATACAAACTGTGTACATTAGTTCTTATTAGACGGGAAATTCAAAACCTTCGGACCAAAGAATAGTTCTAAAAACATCATAGCATCAACACTGGTTATGGCCCGTTCTTCTTCGTGTAGGAGCGAGAAAAAAATTTCACACTGCAAATTATTTCTTTGTGAGACTTATGAGATTAATCTTATCATTAAAAACTGTATAAATCCTTGTCAAAATAGTATAACAACTGTACATGTACATTTATGTACGTGTAAAGTCATGAACAGTGGCTCATTGTATTTGTCATTAATCGGATGTGATTTTATTAGTCTCTTTTCTCGGTTCGTTCTACTACTTTTGAGATTTAGATAATGTTTGTTATCTATGTTTCTGGGTATACATAGGGATTAACTTCCGACCCTTAAACAAGTCCATTTTGTTTTTTCTTTCTGAAGTCGCAAAAATATGTAACATGATAACAACTTGCATCGCATTGTTACGTTCGTGACATGACAACCATAACATTCAGAATGTAAGTTGGAACTACAGGCTCCATTCTACACAAAACAAAGGGGCCTCCGTGGTGTTGTGGTTAGAGGAAGTGCAACGTCTTGCACTGACTTGTGACCGAGTTAGGACATACCTGGGTACTGTTTTACTAAACGGATTGTAGACACTATTTGCGTAACTCGAACTGATATAAGAGAATATCATCCTAAATCAAAGTACAAATTTGACACATCATTGGAAGCGTCTCGGCTTCCATTGATGTGTTACTTTGCAATATCGTATCTCAATGTTGAATTAAGGGGGAATGTTGTTTTAAGGTTTAGATTCATTGTGCATCCATTTTGTATGATTTTCTCTCTCTAAATGTAAAAATGTGTAGAATATTCGTTAAGAAATAAAACGTCTGTTACGTTGTAAGGGCTTATTATTAGTTTTTATGAAATGTGTTATGAAAATAACGTTTTTTTTTCTATTTAACGAAACCCCCATTAAAACGACAACAACAATACCCCCAAAAAAAGAAACCCCCATCGAACAATAACATCCCCCAACAAACAGTAGCACTAACGTTGATCAGTAGCACTCCCATTGATGTTCTGTTTGAAAGAGAGATGTAATTTACCTTCACGAGCTTACAAAAGGTGTCCCGACTTTTTAACCGATTCCTAAAGGCGAGAGTCATCACCTTGATTTTTATCCGAAATATCGTCCGTGCTTCAGATGAGTACCGAATACATAGTTTGGAATATCGGTGGATCGAATCGGCTTAAACAGTACGTGGAACCATAGCCTGGGGTCCTGGGCCCGTTTTACTAAACAACTTAGTTTAGAATATCGGTGGATCGAATCAGCTTAAACAGTACGTGGAACCATAGCCTGGGGTCCTGGGCCCGTTTTACTAAACAACTTAGTTTAGAATATCGGTGGATCGAATCAGCTTAAACAGTACGTGGAACCGTAGCCTGGGGTCCTGGGCCCGTTTTACTAAACAACTTAGTTTGGAATATCGGTGGATCGAATCAGCTTAAACAGTACGTGGAACCATAGCCTGGGGTCCTGGGCCCGTTTTACTAAACAACTTAGTTTAGAATATCGGTGGATCGAATCAGCTTAAACAGTACGTGGAACCGTAGCCTGGGGTCCTTGTTTTACTAAACAACTTACGGAAAATGTTTGCGTAAGTCATAATTGATAAACATGGATAGTATCTTCAATGAAAGCACAATATTGCAATGTGACACATTATTGGAAGCATCTCAGAGAGACGATTCCAATGATGTGTTACTTTGCAATATTGCTTCGCCCAATATTGAAAGAAGAGGAATTGTTGTTTTAGACTTACGCAAATCTTAAGCGTAAACTGTTTAGTAAAACGGTACCCTGGTCCATGCATACCCGCAGTATCTAACGCGGCATTACCTCTACCTCTGAAGACCCATTAACAACTTGATATTTTGTAAACAGATCAAAAATCCATAAAACACAAGTCATGCTCAATGTCTTATTAATCAAAAGTCAACTTTATTTCGCCCTCATTCATACTTTGAAAATGTACAAAATACAATAATCAAGTCTTACAAAAACAAGACAATTTATTAAGTGTATGCATGAGTTGTAATCGACATGAGCATATTCACTGAAGAGAACAGATCCATTTGTTTGGGGAACATGACATATACGTATGTACCTTATTAACCCTTATAGAGCTGGAACCGACTTCATGCTTATGCAAACAGGTTAATTCACTGTAAACTAACCTGTTTGCTACTCTGAGTATCTTTCCTCAACAAAATTAAGTAGATATTTAAGGTTTTGGAATGCAGACCACACACAAATCTATTTTAAGAAAATTACCCAGCATTCTAAGGGTTAACAACTATCGTCCTTACAGTTATCTAGAGACTTATACACCATGGATTTCCCTACTCAATAAGGAGAGTCATGCAATCAAATTGCATTCGGACACATTTACATGATAGTATCCAAGATTTTGGTAAATCTTTTCTAAAAATATATTTTTGTGCCGCCTGCTTTCAAAAAACTTAGAGGGGTGCTTATTTTGATGAGGAAAGATACAGAAGCAAACAGGTTAGATCACAGTCCGTCCACCAATTTACTTGGCGGCTAAACTGGACCTAACCTGTTTGCATAAGCATGAAGTCGGTTCAAGCACTATAAGGGTAGAGTCATAAGGTTTAGTCATGAACAGTACCTTATAAAGGTGCGACTCTCTCTTAATCATATGGTTTACGTCATGAACAGTACCTTATAAAGGTGCGACTCTCTCTTAATCATATGGTTTAGTCATGAACAGTACCTTATAAAGGTGCGATTCTGTCTTAATCATATGGTTTACGTCATGAACAGTACCTTATAAAGGTGCGACTCTCTCTTAATCATAAGGTTTAGTCATGAACAGTACCTTATAAAGGTGCGACTCTCTCTTAATCATATGGTTTAGTCATGAACAGTACCTTATAAAGGTGCGACTCTCTCTTAATCATATGGTTTAGTCATGAACAGTACCTCATAAAGGTGCGACTCTCTCTTAATCATATGGTTTAGTCATGAACGGTACCTCATAAAGGTGCGACTCTCTCTTAATCATATGGTTTAGTCATGAACAGTACCTTATAAAGGTGCGACTCTCTCTTAATCATATGGTTTAGTCATGAACAGTACCTTATAAAGGTGCGACTCTCTCTTAATCATATGGTTTAGTCATGAACGGTACCTCATAAAGGTGCGACTCTCTCTTAATCATATGGTTTAGTCATGAAGTACCTCATAAAGGTGCGACTCTCTCTTAATCATATGGTACCAGTCATAAAGGTGCGAACTCCTCTAAAGGTGCGACTCTCTCTTAATCATATGGTTTAGTCATGAACGGTACCTCATAAAGGTGCGACTCTCTCTTAATCCATGGTACCTCTGATGGTTTAGTCATGAACGGTACCTCATAAAGGTGCGACTCTCTCTTAATCATATGGTTTAGTCATGAACGGTACCTCATAAAGGTGCGACTCTCTCTTAAACATATGGTTTAGTCATGAACGGTACCTCATAAAGGTGCGACTCTCTCTTAATCATATGGTTTAGTCATGAACGGTACCTCATAAAGGTGCGACTCTCTCTTAATCATATGGTTTACGTCATTAAGCTTACTATGTAATCATTTAATAAATAAAGGTGTTCCATCTTATGGTTGACTAACTATAGATAATAATGGATTTGAAGCAACAAAAAAGGTTAAACGAGTAATTCACCTTCGAATGTCAAATGTAGAACTTTAATCCTTTCCCAAACAATAACGACATTTGACCACTTTGTTGCAGACGACTTAAGAAAACGTTGTGAGAAAAGGAGAAATTGCTTGTTACGAGCAATTTATCCTTTTCCCACAATGTCTTCTGCCCTATCAGAAGATTATTTTCCAATTTCATCACATTTTGAAATGTCGTCTGCACACTCTTTCAATTTGGGACAGCTGAAAATTTGTTTGGGAAAGGGTTAAGAAGTGTATCAAGTTGGTGTCCTGCGTTGAACCCTCAATGTGTTATATGTAAAACCTTTCAGTTCAGGCAATAGAACACTTTTTTGTCTTGTAAAACATTGATAGTAATCAAACCGCATTGTTTAGCTTTGATCATTGGACAGACTTAGTTACAAAATAGTAACTATGGAATAGTAACCATGGGGATACACTTAGTTACAGAATAGTATGTATGGAATAGTAACCATGGGGATACACTTAGTTACAGAATAGTTACTATGGGGATACACTTCTTTACAGTATAGTAACTATGAAATTGTAACCATGGGCATACACTTACTTAAGAATAGTAACTTTGAAATAGTTACCATAGGGATACACTTAGTTAAGAAAAGTAACTATGAAACAGTTACCATATAGATATACTTATACAGGCTACATCCATCCAGCTATATTAAGATATTGAATTGAGCAATCACCTAAAAAGCAAAAACATACAGTACCATTTCTCAATCATAACATTCTCTACACTAAATCTCTCAACAAGCTAGAAGTCAAGACATCAAAGGTATGAAATCAATAATGAGACTCAACAAAAAAGTAGAAAAAATAACATAACAAATAAATATCTTGAGTTAAATGACTTGGTGGGTATGTTACTGTTGTGAGTGAATCACACAGGTCAATAACTTTCAAGTAAATAACTGATCAATTTTTGATCGATGCTTAACCCTTTAACAAACGCCAAATTTTCGACTGTCCAAAATTGAAAGAGTTTGCAGACAACAAAGTGTGATTAAATTGGAAAAAAATCTTCTGATAGGGTAGAAAACATTGAGGGAAAAGGAGAAATAGCTTGTCAAGAGCAATTTCTCCTTTTCCCACAATGTTTTCCAGTTGTCTGCAACAAAATGGTAAAATGCTGTTATTGTTTGGTAATGGGATAAAGGTATTGTTAGGTCAGTACTCTACAATGTCAAACCTAGAGTTGGTTACCCTAGTGTTAAGCAGGCTTGACTGGTTAATTCAAGTAGGGATTTACACTGTTTTCAACAGCATTTCAGTAATATTGCAGCTGTCAATGCACCTATCCATGATTCTAGTATTTCCTCACCAGTGCCAAACAATATTCCATCCAACCTGCTCACTGCTTTACAACCTGACTATAAGTAATTTCCTCACCAGTGCCAAACAACATTCTATCCAAGCCATTGACTGTGTTCCAACCTGAATATAATTGATCTGTGTATAGAGACAAATGAATCATGTCACATTGACTTTTTTAACCCATTAACAAACAATAACAACATTTAACCACTTTGTTGCAGAAGACTCTTGAAAACATTGTGGGAAAAGGAGAGAGCAATTTCTCCTTTTCCCACAATGTTTTCTGCCTCTTCAGAGGATTTTTTTTTCAAATTTCATCACATTTCTATGTGTCTGCAAACTCTTTCAATGTGGGACAGTCTTAAATTTGGCGTTTGGTAAAGGGTAAAACCTTGAAGAGAATATTGATCAATCTGGTTCTCAAACTAAGTATTCCGTATTCCAGACATATATCTAAGCTACCGAGGCTCGATAAACAGACTCTGTCTCATAACACTCTGTCCACATGTGTTAGTTAGGGTCACCACAGATATTTATGAAACATGTTTTCAAAACGCATCGACTTATAAGTATTCATGAAATGTTTAATGTTATCATGTTTCCACAACGTAATGTGATACTGTGATGCCAATCTTATATTGGATGGAATAGTCCTCAAGTTTAACTGCCCTTAAAGGCTGTAGTAGCTTGGTCAGACAAACTTAATCCCCTTTTCAGCCAGGAAACCATCTATCCTACATTAAATCAATTAGAGCAGGTAGATAAATGCATTGTGCAATATTTGCCTATCCGATGGATATCAACTTGACAGGTTGTGTTCACATTAATATAGGCAGTACCCATTTACAGTGAAGCCTCGTTTATCCGGACCCTGATTATCCAAACGGAATTGTAAGGGAACGGAATTGTTTGACCAGTTTGTTGCAGACAACTTTTGAAAACATTGTGGGTAAAGGAGAAATTGCTCGTGACGAGCAATTTCTCCTTTTCCCACAATGTTTTCTGCCATATCAGAAGATTATCTTTGAATTTCGTCACGTTTTGATATGTCGTCTGCAAACTCTTTCAATTTGGGACGGTCGACAATTTGGCGTTTTCTAAAGGGTTATAAGTATACACATGCATACAGACCGTTTATGTCTTAATGTGTATAAGAACATGCTCTGCTTCATTAGTCCGGATTATTCGGTAAACCGGACATTTTGTTGGGAACGGACATGTTCGGATTAACGAGACATCACTGTACATCTTTTTCATATCAATGCAAACAATGTAAAAGTAAAGAGTAATAAAGAACAAAAACATTAAAGGTGATAGTTTTATACAGATACATGTATGTAGTTTCAAAAAATGAATAGTTTGCTCATAACAAGCAAAGAAACTTTCAACAGTAATGCATTTATATTTTGTCTGATATGACTATTCTCTTATAGAAATATTCCACATGCATATAACAGACAATTTCACAACACAAGAAAGGTTTATTGTGTGATTTTGCACATGGAATACAATTTGATAAAAAATACAACTCTTCCATAGGCAGAAGCTCATCATATCCTACAAAAATATTTCACTTCATAGCTGATAAAACCGTTGTCTACTTTAAACTTTGCAGAAGATACCATTATAACATTATTTTTGTTAATATTTGGTTTAACACTGTGTCAACAATTTTTCATTAATTGGATTCACCAGTACTAGGCTAAGGCTATAAAATGATTAACAGCAAACAATGAAACCCCATATAACAAGTAGAAAATCAATGATGATCAGCAAACCTGTCTGTTGTCAAGTAGATTTCAACAGCTGCGGGAGAATTTAAAGTTGTTTGTTCTAGGAAGAAGAAAGCCATGGCAAGTATAACTAACAGCCTAGGACACATACAGAACAGTAGAATGAACATTTCACTGTGCATCTATACCCATCAGATTGAGATCATCCAATCTTTGTGAACACAATTTAAACACAACATTTATAAACACATTCAGCAGTTTTTAGTCTCAAAGAAAACATTGATTTAACCCTTTACCAAATGACAAGTTATTGACTGTCCCAAATTGAAAGAGTTTGCAGACTACATTTCAAAATGTGATGAAATTCAAAAATTATCTTCTGATAGGGCAAAAAACATTGTGGGAAAATGAGAAATTGCTCGTAACGAGCAATTTATCCTTTTCCCAAAATGTTTGCGAGAGTCGTCTGCAACACTCTGGTCAAATGTCGTTATTGTTTGGTAAAGGGTTAACATACGAAATTTGTACAGTGAGCTTCACTATACTGAACCCTTGGGAAAGAGGACAGGTTTGTCACAAAGCTTGGATTTCCATTTAGCAAATATTAGTGAATACAATAAATATAACATTCTAATGTACAAAAAAACACATGAAATCAACTGGAATGTTACATAATTGGGGGGAGTACCTTTTGACTCTGTTGGTTAAACATACACAAATTGTGATGGCCAGTTTTTCACACATAGATGGCATTGAGTAAAAGGATTTCTTTTCTACAAGAGCAAATTTTCCAATTGTTGCAATACTTCTTGCACCCTTTTTTAATTGCTTTATCTCCTTCTCATACAATATTGCAGAAATAAAATGCATTCATATAATGAACCCTACTTAACCCTTTCCCAAACAACAAATTTTCGACTGTCCCAAATTGAAAGAGTTTGCAGACGAAATTTCAAAATGATGAAATTGAATAATATTCTTCAGATAGAGCTGAAAACTTTGTGGGAAAAGGAGAAATTGCTCGTCACGAGCAATTTCTCCTTTTCCCACAAAGTTTTCTTAAGTCGTCTGCAACAAAGTAGTCAAATGTTGTTATTGTTTGGGAAAGGGTTAATTGCCAGGTGTCAAAATCATACCTGAATGATACAGATGGCATATTGCAGATATCTAGAAGATGTTCAAAGGACCTATTTTTTCTTTTGCTTTACATACCAAAGATGGATCTTCATGTGTAATTATGCCAACAAAGTTGTGTTTTCCTTAGTTTAATAAAACATAAACAAGTTAAACATTAAATGTGAACATATTAGCAGATGACAATTATGGAAAATCATGACAGTTTTATATCAATGAAAAGATAATAGAAAAAAAATACCCAAAAGCATTTTGCCTCGTTTATGTGGGTTTTTCTTAGTATTGCGCTTTATTAAAGGCACATAAAAGGAGATAAATGCTATATCAAACTATATAATTTGGTAAACTTTTGGTCAGGTTCAAATAGTTATCACCAAAAAAAAACCATCAGCACAACTTAAACATGACAGCCAACAAGAAATATCCCAGATTAACCAGTTTAATGATTCAGATTGTGTGATTTTTTTACCCCTGACCTTGACACACAAATGTTTGAACCGACCAATCATAATTCGTTATATTGATTAAGTAAACAAACTGGTTGTTGATAAACATGATTGAATTGGAGAGAACTATATTTCAAGCACAAAATAACTTATGTTAAAGGAGTCTATTTAATAGGGTCTCAATGCATTCGTAAATTAATTCTCGTGACTTTTATGAACATGATAAAAGAACTCGATATATTTTTTCAGTGATTTATTTGTACTCCTCTCCTTTTGTGTGCCTTTGACATTAAATGATTCACTGACATACCTCTTTACTGGTTTTGTAATGGGCCAAATTGAAGGCAATTATAATGAATAAATATATATTGGTGAATCAATGAGGTAGACACAATGGTGACTTTAGTAGAAATGACTCATTATGAGCAATCTCTCTTTTTGTGTCTCATTTGTGTCTCAAGCCTACTCGGGCAGTTGTATGTTGTACGAGTTTATGCGGAAAAAAAAATGCGATAAAAAACTGAGGAAAACTATATACATGAAGGAAATAAGTTTGAGTGCTCAAAGAAAAAATAATACGACATATAACAACACAATCAAATGCAGTATTGCTTATCATAAATAGCACTATAAAACCCTTTTTTATGGATTTCTATCTTTGATAGGTGAGCTGATAGTTATCTGTCAACTTCAAAGTCAGATTTTATCACTCATTCGAGGTCAATTAGGTTAAAGGTCAATATCATTTAACCCTTTCCCAAACTATAACGACATTTAACCACTTTGTTGCAGACGACTTCAGAAAACATTGTTGGAAAAGGAGAAATTGCTTGTTACGAGCAATTTTTCCTTTTCCAACAATGTTTTCTGCCCTATCAGTAGATTATTTGACAATTTCATCAAATTTTGAAATGCCGTCTGCAAACTTTGGTGTTTGGGAAGGGATAAGGCACCTGTCATGAAATTCTAAATTTACTTCAAATAAAAATGAAATATCCAGTTTTGTTTTATTTGTTTATATCGGGTTTAATGCCATGTCAACAGTCTTTCAGATATTTTACAGTTCCCCTGGATTCCACCAGTAATAGATAAGTCTAGAGTGTCTTTCCCAAGGACACGCCCACAAAAAATCTCAGAACTGCAGATGAGGATCGAACCTAAGACCACCTGTCATAAGCCTGCACCCTACTATCTTGGACAAGATTTCAGCAATAGGAAAACTTGCGCTTTAAGATCTTGTTTCCGTTTGATTCAATATTTCCAAAAAACAATCTGTGCCCAAAACAGAACGTCTACAAGGCATGACAAAATTACTGTGTGAATTAGTGAGTATATCAGCATCTTAGGATGGCTGGGTAATTAAGGCAGCATGTTAGATTGGATGAGCTCATCTTTGAAGTATTTAATCGTCTTGTTGATTCCATCCATCACCTTCACCTGAAATATTTATTTATGTGGGGTTTAATGCACTGTCAACAATTTTTCAGATATGTAACTACTTGCCTAGATTCACCAGCTCTAGACTCCGGCCCTGAAATGTCTTGCCAATAAAGGACACTCCCAAATAACAAGAGGAATAGGTGGGGTTTGAACTTGAGACCACTGCACCACCCAGGACCCCTTGACTAAAATGTCCATGATCAGTACTGGAACTAATCCAATATATTGATATAGCCCGACGAATTCACAAACATCATGAGATGGTTTGTTGATTTGACCAATTCACAAACACCATAAGATGGTTTGTTGATTTAACCAATTCACAAACACCATAAGATTGTTAGTTGATTTGACCGATTCACAAACATCATAAGATGGTCAGTTGATTTGACCAATTCACAAACACCATAAGATGGTTAGTTGATTTGACCAATTCACAAACATCATAAGGTGGTTTTTGATTTGACCAATTCAAAAACATCATAAGATGGTTAGTTGATTTGACCAATTCACAAACACCATAAGATGGCTAATTAAGTTAGGGTTTTTTACACTGCAACAACAATCTTTCATTTACATAACACACAGCTCATTGAAAAAAAGTCCATACTTTGTGGGCTTCTTAATGCGGGTAGAACCATAGACATTTAGAAAGTCATCTGGAAGACAACCTTTCATGGATATCCGAATGAATTGACACAAAGAAGGGCCATATTCCTCACTCTTGCAAATTAGCCCTAAATAGGTCTTTAAGATTTCAAAAATGTTCCATATCAAAGGTAGCAACAAACAAAACTTCAAACAGCATGACAATCTGCATATTCCTCATCATAAAGAGTAAAGCCCAGTGTTACTTCAGTCTGTAGATGGCGAAGGATACAGGTAATGTTGCTCAGATCAATAATATGGCCGAGCTTTGGGTGTTATGAACAGTTCTCTATCAAATATAACCTGTAATGTTGCTCAGATCAATAATATGGCCGAGCTTTGGGTGTTATGAACAGTTCTCTATCAAATATAACCTGTAATGTTGCTCAGATCAATAATATGGCCAAGCTTTGGGTGTTATGAACAGTTCTCTATCAAATATAACCTGTAATGTTGCTCAGATCAATAATATGGCCGAGCTTTGGGTGTTATGAACAGTTCTCTATCAAATATAACCTGTAATGTTGCTCAGATCAATAATATGGCCGAGCTTTGGGTGTTATGAACAGTTCTCTATCAAATATAACCTGTAATGTTGCTCAGATCAATAATATGGCCGAGCTTTGGGTGTTATGAACAGTTCTCTATCAAATATAACCTGTAATGTTGCTCAGATCAATAATATGGCCGAGCTTTGGGTGTTATGAACAGTTCTCTATCAAATATAACCTGTAATGTTGCTCAGATCAATAATATGGCCGAGCTTTGGGTGTTATGAACAGTTCTCTATCAAATATAACCTGTAATGTTGCTCAGATCAATAATATGGTGCTTTGGGTGTTATGAACAGTTCTCTATCAAATATAACCTGTAATGTTGCTCAGATCAATAATATGGCCGAGCTTTGGGTGTTATGAACAGTTCTCTATCAAATATAACCTGTAATGTTGCTCAGATCAATAATATGGCCAAGCTTTGGGTGTTATGAACAGTTCTCTATCAAATATAACCTGTAATGTTGCTCAGATCAATAATATGGCCGAGCTTTGGGTGTTATGAACAGTTCTCTATCAAATATAACCTGTAATGTTGCTCAGATCAATAATATGGCCGAGCTTTGGGTGTTATGAACAGTTCTCTATCAAATATAACCTGTAATGTTGCTCAGATCAATAATATGGCCAGAGCTTTGGGTGTTATGAACAGTTCTCTATCAAATATAACCTGTAATGTTGCTCAGATCAATAATATGGCCGAGCTTTGGGTGTTATGAACAGTTCTCTATCAAATATAACCTGTAATGTTGCTCAGATCAATAATATGGCCGAGCTTTGGGTGTTATGAACAGTTCTCTATCAAATATAACCTGTAATGTTGCTCAGATCAATAATATGGCCAAGCTTTGGGTGTTATGAACAGTTCTCTATCAAATCAGTATCTATGGTTATTTGTTTCATTTGTATGATAGGTAGTCTTTGCTATATTGTTTAGAATTGAAAATGGTAAAAGGCAATTTTTTTTGCCAATTTGGCCAATAGAATAAATGAATGAACGGCCAATAGAGATTTATAAGATTTTGACCGAGCAAACAAAACACTTGCATCAAGCAAACAAAACACTTGCATTGAGCAAACAAAGCACTTGCATTGAGCAAACAAAACACTTGCATCGAGCAAACAAAACACTTGCATCAGGCAAACAAAACACTTGCATCGCTAGGCTTCCAAAACCTTCCTGCTTTATCATTTTAAAAAATATACACAAAATATTAAATGAATCAAAGAGAACTAATTTTCTTTATTTATTTTTTTTAGTAAATGAATAATTTGGACTCTTGCTGCAATTTTTCGAAAATAGGAACAAAAACCTTCTGGGGTAAATTATACCACTTGAAAACATAACAAAAATTGTTCGCAAACACTTTGCTAGTCCCATTACCTTCTCCAAGGTGCATCTCAAAGCTATTTTTCATAACAATGCAAGTTCAGCGCGAAAGTAAGAAACATGTATTTGTCTCTACATACCTTTGGTTCCCAGTTCAAGTATTTCTTAGCTCGTGTAATGTCAGGTTTCCTCTTTCTTGGATCATCTATGACTGAGGGTTTGTGGACAATCTCACTTGTTCCACCTGTCAATAACCAAAAAAACTATATCATATTTGAAAAATGCATTACTTTTAGTCTAATATCATTTGATTTTGCTACTAATATTAACTGATGGTTTTTAACTACAACAATTTCAATAAATGACATATTCCATTCTCTATACATAGATACATTCAATGATTTAATGAATAAATCTCTTCAAACACCGCATCTTTTGACACACTGATGTCATGTCAGGAGATTGATTCCTGTAAGTAGCCATGTGAATGTTCCATGACTAACCCACCAATAAGCTTGACACACTGATCATGATTCCTGTAAGTAGCCATGTGAATGTTCCATGACTAACCCACCAATAAGCTTGACACATTGATCATGATTCCTGTAAGTAGCCATGTGAATGTTCCATGACTAACCCACCAATAAGCTTGACACACTGATCATGATTCCTGTAAGTAGCCATGTGAATGTTCCATGACTAACCCACCAATAAGCTTGACACATTGATCATGATTCCTGTAAGTAGCCATGTGAATGTTCCATGACTAACCCACCAATAAGCTTGACACACTGATCATGTATCAAGAAAGCAGTAATCGAGAATGAAGTCAACCCTAAAAAAATGCCAAACGCCAAATTTTTAACTGTCCCAAATTGAAAGAGTTTGCAAACGGCATTTCAAAATGTTATGAAATTGAAAAAGTGATTTTCTGATGTGGCAGAAAACCTTGTGGGAAAAGGAGAAATTGCTCGTTATGAGCAATTTCTCCTTTTCCCACAATGTTTTTCAGAGTCGTTTGCAACAAAGTAGTCAAATGTCTCTATTGTTTGGTGATGGGTTAAATCATCCATCATAATCAATGTAAAATAGGAAAGTTCAATGCAAATACCACTTACCGACCATCTCTTTGATATGTTTAGCGAACTCTGCGATGGTGTACTCGTCAGGGTTACCCAGATTGACGGGCTGACTGTAATTACCGTTCATCAGGGCGATCAGTCCGCTCACCAGGTCACTTACATACTGGAACGATCTCGTCTGATCTCCGTTACCATAGATCTATACACAGAAATAGAACAGTGTTTAGTTACCATAGATCTATACACAGAAATAGAACAATGCTTAGTTACCATAGATCTACACACAAAAATAGAATAGTGTTTAGTTACCATAGATTTATACACAGAAATAGAACATAGTTTAGTTACCATAGATCTATACACAGATATAGAACATAGTTTTGTTACCATAGATCTATACACAGATATAGAACATAGTTTAGTTACCATAGATCAATACACAGAAATAGAACATTGTTTAGTTACCATAGATCTATACACAGATATAGAACATTGTTTAGTTACCATAGATCAATACACAGAAATAGAACATTGTTTAGTTACCATAGATCAATACACAGAAATAGAACATTGTTTAGTTACCATAGATCTATACACAGATATAGAACATTGTTTAGTTACCATAGATCTATACACAGATATAGAACATTGTTTAGTTCAGTATAATGATGATTTACTCGTACAATCCCTCCTGAATGTAAGCTTAGATCTGAACACAGAAATAGAATAAAATGACCCTTTACAACTTCTTGCTCTCCTGGTTAATCTGAAGGTTACCATTGCAATATATTCTTTAGCATAATTATGGGTTTTACATCATGCCAACATTATTTCAGTTGAACTTGAGTTCTGAGTCCACCTTCAGGACCCTTAGATTTGTGCAGGAAGTATGCATTAAAACTGTATGGTAGAATATGGTGTTTAATTGTGGTGACCAGCCCGTCACTCATAAACGATCTTAAAATAGTGTAACAGTTATATCAGGGAGCAAGTGAAGTTAACACCCGCTCATCATCAACATTGATCTTAAAATAGTGTAACAGTTATATCAGGGAACAAGTGAAGTTAACACCCGCTCATCATCAACATTGATCTTAAAATAGTGTAACAGTTATATCAGGGAACAAGAGAAACTAACACCCGCTCATCATCAACATTGATCTTAAAATAGTGTAACAGTTATATCAGGGAGCAAGTGAAGTTAACACCCGCTCATCATCAACATTGATCTTAAAATAGTGTAACATTTATGTCCGGGAACAAGTGAAGTTAACACCCGCTCATCATCAACATCGATCTTAAAATAGTGTAACAGTTATATCAGGGAACAAGTGAAGTTAACACCCGCTCATCATCAACATTGATCTTAAAATAGTGTAACAGTTATATCAGGGAACAAGTGAAGTTAACACCCGCTCATCATCAACATTGATCTTAAAATAGTGTAACAGTTATATCAGGGAACAAGAGAAGTTAACACCCGCTCATCATCAACATTGATCTTAAAATAGTGTAACAGTTATATCAGGGAACAAGTGAAGTTAACACCCGCTCATCATCAACATTGATCTTAAAATAGTGTAACAGTTATATCAGGGAACAAGCGAAACTAACACCCGCTCATCATCAACATTGATCTTAAAATAGTGTAACAGTTATATCAGGGAACAAGCGAAGTTAACACCCACTCATCATCAACATTGATCTTAAAATAGTGTAACAGTTATATCAGGGAACAAGCAAAACTAACACCCGCTCATCATCAACATTGATCTTAAAATAGTGTAACAGTTATATCAGGGAACAAGCAAGTTAACACCCGCTCATCATCAACATTTATCTTAAAATAGTGTAACAGTTATATCAGGGAACAAGCGAAACTAACACCCGCTCATCATCAACATTGATCTTAAAATAGTGTAACAGTTATATCAGGAAACAAGCGAAGTTAACACCCGCTCATCATCAACAATGATCTTTAAATAGTGTAACAGTTATATCAGGGAACAAGCGAAGTTAACACCCACTCATCATCAACATTGATCTTAAAATAGTGTAACATTTATATCCGGGAACAAGTGAAGTTAACACCCGCTCATCATCAACATCGATCTTAAAATAGTGTAACAGTTATATCAGGGAACAAGTGAAGTTAACACCCGCTCATCATCAACATTGATCTTAAAATAGTGTAACAGTTATATCAGGGAACAAGTGAAGTTAACACCCTCTCATCATCAACATCGATCTTAAAATAGTGTAACAGTTATATCAGGGAACAAGTGAAGTTAACACCCGCTCATCATCAACATTGATCTTAAAATAGTGTAACAGTTATGTCAGGGAACAAGTGAAGTTAACACCCGCTCATCATCAACATCGATCTTAAAATAGTGTAACAGTTATATCAGGGAACAAGCAAGTTAACACCCGCTCATCATCAACATTGATTTTGAAATAGTGTAACAGTTATATCAGGGAACAAGCGAAGTTAACACCCGCTCATCATCAACATTGATCTTAAAATAGTGTAACATTTATATCCGGGAACAAGTGAAGTTAACACCCGCTCATCATCAACATTGATCTTAAAATAGTGTAACAGTTATATCAGGGAACAAGTGAAGTTAACACCCACTCATCATCAACATTGATCTTAAAATAGTGTAACAGTTATATCAGGGAACAAGCGAAGTTAACACCCGCTCATCATCAACATTGATCTTAAAATAGTGTAACATTTATATCCGGGAACAAGTGAAGTTAACACCCGCTCATCATCAACATTGATCTTAAAATAGTGTAACAGTTATATCAGGGAACAAGTGAAGTTAACACCCGCTCATCATCAACATTGATCTAAAAACCTGGCAACACTACATCATGTGTGACCAAAGCCTATCACTTTGTTATCCAAAACAATTTTACTTCCCTAAATGGTGTGGGTGTTGATAAGGATGTTTGTTTGTATAGTGATTAACGCGGTATCAAATATTTTTGAGTTATGCAACATCTTTCCTGGATCGACCAGTACTAGGCTAGGTATCTAAAGTGACTTGCCAGAGGGGACTGTAGGGCTCAAACCAGGGACCCCAGAGTTAAATCTGCAACCATTACCACTGGACCATGCAGAAACCATGATAATGACGTATTCTGATTGGTTACCCCAAAGAGCAATATTTATGCTTGTAGGGGACATTCATGTTTAAGTAAGTTGGAGGCTTTCTGTTATAAGTTCTTGCTTTCCTCTGAGAACTGAATTTACAAACTTACTGTTATAGGTTGGTTCTGAAGAGTTTGCAAGATGAAGTTTGACACCACTCTACCATCATTCATGTGCATTCTTGGCCCAAAGGTGTTGAATATCCTCGCCACACGGATCTCAATGTGCTCCTGTAAACAAATAATGATAATTATAAACCATTCACATAGCATTGATTGTGCAATGTATCTATACAGACTAACTTGTGTTAAGCAACCACCCTTTTCAGCAGCCAACCTGCCTTAAACAACCACTACAGAAAGTCCCATCGTTAGATTTGTAGTGTACATCAACTTGTGTTAAGCAGCCAACCTGTCTTAAACAGCCAATTTACTCTGTCCCATAGGCTGGCCTCTTAACACAAGTTTGACTGTACCTTTACCCTTTTTAAGGGTTACTTGAATCACCGAAATACCGGAATACCCCTGAGATATAGGCTATCGAGAGTTATCAAATTTTATTATAATACCTATTACCTTTATAGTGTAAGATGTATATCAAGCTGAGTGATTTCTTTTTTAAAGATCATTTTTGATGTATAAAATGCTGTAATCGAGTCAAAAATTAAAGTTTATACAACTTGCCTTTACTAACGTATTACCGTAATACTTATGTTTATGCACGTTCGGCATGTAAGGTGAGCCTAGTGCTAATTAATTCATGATTAGCAAGACTACTTTTTTAACATCGGCTGTGAACATGCTGTTATTTGTGAACCCACTTGCGAGTGTGTTTGGTATTCAATGTATTTACGTTATCGGAGAAAGTAAAAACAAATGGTATTCCTAAAGGGTGAATTTAACGGATATTCCGGTGTTTTGGTGGTAATACGGTATTTCGGTGAATCGTGTGACCGCTTTTTAATGTAGAAGAATTGGATCACTTCACAAAATGGCATAAGATTGTTTTATCAATGTAAGACCAACAGTATGTTAACCCTTTCCCAAACAACACATTTTCGACTGTCCCAAATTAAAAGAGTTTGCAGACGACATTTCAAAATGTGATGAAATTGAACAATATTCTTCCGAAAGAGCAGAAAACCTTGTGGGAAAAGGAAAAATTGCTCGTGACGAGCAATTTCTCCTTTTCCCACAATGTTTCCTAAAGTCATCTGCAACAAAGTGTTCAAATGTTGTTATTGTTTGAGAAAGGGTAAATAGTTAACAAAGCCATTATGGCTAGGAAAAATATTAATTATACGCAGATTTTTCTAGAATATTTACAAAGGGTCAGTTACCAGTCACCATCCAGTTATCCACAGGTTTTAATCTTTAAACCCGTTACCAAACAATAACTACATCTAATCACATTGTAGCAAACGACTCTTGGAAAAAATTTGAGAAAAGGAAAAATCGCTGGTGACGAGCAATTTATCCTTTTCCGACTATGTTTTCTAGCCTATCAGAAGATCAAATTCCAATTTCATTTTACATTACATTTTAAAATGTCGCCTGCAAACTCTTTTAATTTGGGACAGTCTAAAATTAAGCGTTTGGTAAAGGATTTACTTACACCTTTATGCTGTAAATACTAACATGCATCATGATTTTTGTGGAAAATCTAGCCAACAGAAATGTTGATATTTATCAGAAGTTTTCAATAAACTGTACAATATACTGAATTTAGTCTTGCCATCAGATCTACCCATATTGGTCTGTCTGTATATTCGACTTAGTAAAAATAATTTGCATTAACTACCGCATATATACATGGTTTTGTGAAATGGATAGTTGTCAGAGGAGTTAAAAGCCATCTCAAACAAAAAATTAGTTTTACCAAGACAGTACATGTATGTAAATGTATTTTTGTTCTTTTTATTCCTTAACCAGGACTGGACTTATGAGTTTCATAACAACTGACTGCTTTTCAACAGGAACAGTTGGCGACAGTGTTACAGTGGTAGAGCGTCAGCCTCTTGTACCTAGGGTTCCTGTTTCTAATCCTCGTTAAGTGGGATGAAAATTGCCGGTGACTTACCCACAAACCAGCGCAAGTACTTGTGTAGTATCAAGGAAGCAGAATTGAGAGTGATTTATCAAAGTTGAAAGAACTTGTTTCACAATCAATGTAAAATAAAGTTTAAACTAACAGGAACACACAATTTTAAGAGATGAGAGACAAGTAAATCATGTCAGATGAATAAATAAATAAATGACAGGACAGGTTTGAAACTGATCAGTAATATAAGTTGATTTCTCTATTAACCACGGTAGTTGAGACGCTAATAAAGAGAATATGCAGGATCTTCCCCAGGAATTTTTTCAGGACTGGGGTGCATGATGTTGGGGAAGGGATATTCGGTATAAAAGCGGTTACGTCCTTCCCTTGTCAACTTTTTTTTTAAATATGATCCCAAAATGGTTGGAATTAGGAACATTTTTTCAAAAATAAGACAAAAATTAATATTCTTAAACACAATGGTATCAAACAATGTAAGAAGCAAGTAGATTGCCTGTGGTACAAATTTAAAGCATAGTGGAATGAATAGGTGCTGGGGGAGTGCTGTTTTTGAAATGCAGGCGCTGGGGGAGTGCTGTTTTTGAAATGCAGGCGCTGGGGCACCACAGCGCTTAAAAGGCCTGGAGAAGACCCAGATACCTCACTTAAACCACTAACTCTAACTAACAAAAATGGTAACGAAAGCTTTGAAACATAAAAATACAGAGAAACAAATTAATATTTTCCAAATAATTAGAAATCCTTTTTTTTCTTTTAATGTATTTACCCATTCAGAATTAAGGGGAAGTTTAAATTGAATGCAAGAAAACTATGAAAAAAAAGATGTGTCTAACAAAATGTGATGAATCAATTATCATGTTGGAAAATTATTTTTGTCGATATTGAATCCTTAGGACTTACGTCAAAAAAAGTTTATGTTAGAAAACATTGAGTAAATTCCAAATAAAAATATTTTTAATTGTTGTCACAGATCACTCCATCATAAATTGAAGATAAATTTGTGCTAAATTCTAAAACTAAGGCCTTCACCAAAGGGCACTTCATTTTGCAAGAAGGAAATAGGACTTTTCATCATGACATATCTTGTAAAATAAGCCTAGTAATCCCAGATAAACTTTATTCATAAAATACACAGTAGAATTGAAACAGATAAAAAGCAAGTCACGTTTTATCAGCTAACATCCAAATACTTACTAAAGGTAAGCTGCAAAGTGGTCATTTTGAAATCAACCCCCATCCCCCCCCCTTTGATAAAAGAATTTATCAATATCCTCATATTGCCATCTGTCTTATTATCTATATGAACTAATCATAAATTCTTGTGTTTTGAATGGAGCATATAAGGTTTAGGATTCAAATTTAGTACACTTGGTCTACTGCTGACAGATTTCTCATTGTAGCTTCCATCAGCCTATGATAATGTTACATTCTAGATGTTCAAAGTTAGGATTCAGATATGATTAAAAGTCAAAACAAAACAGCTTTTTTGCTTTTGCTTTTAATCATATCTGTATCCTAACCTTATATACTCCATTCAAAACATTCTAGATGTTCAAAGTTAGGATACAGATACGATTAAAAGTCAAAGCAAAAAAGCCCAAGCCTTTAATAAAAAAGCCTGTATTAGCTGGATGTATATCATTTAACAAAGACGGAGGTTCAAATATTTAAGTTAGCCTTTAGAATGCTGGGTAATTTTCCATAAGGGCTGGTGAAGCTGGGTAGAACCACTGTGAGTGAAGCCATTGTGTTTGACAGGTGCGTGTTTGCACTAACATGGGAATTGTGGGAAGGGAACTACTATAAATATCCTTACATGAAAGGTCTATATTACCAATAAGTGTGCCATTTACTCTCAAATGTTATCTTTTTTTTCTATATTGAACCAAATCTTAATTAAACCTGTTTTGTAGTCATTACACGTCACAATCAATTCCTGGGGTTATACTTAAAGGCACATCAAAGGAGAGGAGTACAAATAAATTACTGAAAAAATATATGGAGTTCTTTTATTATGTTCATAAAAGTCATGAGAATTAGTTTAGGAATGCATTGAGACCCTATTTAATAGACTCATTTAAAATAAGTTATTTTGTGCTTGAAATATAGGCCTTTTCAGAAACTGTTGTTATCTTTTCTTGAATGCTCTTAATCGGAGATACGAAATTTTCGGTAGCTTCCGCTTTAAGACTTCCGGGTATTAAATAATAACAGCTGACATTGAGAAACATAGATAAACTGCTGCGGGTATTTTAACAATGCCGTCGAAAGTCGTGTTTGTAAAAACTACATTGGAAAGATTGTTGAGAAGGGGAAATATCAAAGTATGTCCTTACTTTGTGTTAACTCTCTAGTGGACAATTTAGCCCGTTTCCCGAGATAAAACACTGTATACCAACGCGGTTACAACGTTGGGATTCATTTCTAGTGAGAAGAGTCGATCCTCTGCTAAAACATTAATTCAAGTATAGAATACGATGATGAAGATCTGTTTGATTATTGCCTTAACTTATGATAACATAACTTAAAATCCATTTTGCAATCTAACATTTTCAAACGATGTTGTACCATGTAAATGCAAACACAATGAACAGATGATATGATGCAAGCTGATCAAACCTACTTAATAAATGTTCCACTTATTTATGGGACATTCCATCAAATTATGTCCAACAAGAGTGACAAATAAAAGTTTACTTATAAGAGATTATGGAAATGATGATATTCATGTTTAATTATCGGACTTCAATAATAATTACACCTACTGAGTCAACATTAGAATCCTCCGATTTAAAACATGTCCATACCATTCACTCTGCTTAGAATTACTGTTTCCAAGACCCTTCAAGCAGAACGATTTACCCTAATCTTACTTTGCTACGCCAATCAAAATATGATTCCGTCATTATATAGCAAACAATGGCATGCCTCGAAGCCATAAAACACACAACTATGTGTCAACGAAACATGATGTGATGCGCGCCTGTGTATTTCGGCAAGCTTCAAAAGATACATATCTTTCACGTCGAGGGTTTTATTGCTTCTTTTATTGGTCAACTGCATAACGTAGGAAATAACATATACGATCTTTTTTATACCCTCTATATTCGACCAAATACGCATCAACCCTTTATGAGTTAATTCCTATGTTACTGAGTGTCAGGTCGTTTTGTTATGTACAAGGTTTATTCCCATTTTGTCTAAAGTCTATTTTACCAGTTTTCACACCATTTCAGACAGAAGTTTCATCTCACCTACACGGAAAAATTTGGTTGTTTTTGACACTAATTGAGTAGAAAATCAATCAAACCTATAATCACTTTTTCTATGGGGGGTTGGTGGGAAAGAAAAATATGTATAAAGTGTAGATCCAGAAAAGAATATTTTTCTTATGTTGGTCTACACTTTTTCTCGTAATATGCTTCTAACAACTTATGCAGATTCAGAATAATCTAAATCTTTTAAAGATATTTTTATCAATTAAAAATGAAATGAAAATATTTCTTTTAACTGTAGATCGTTTGGCAATTTAATCTGTAGACAACGTGGGAATTTAAACCTTTATGGGATGTAGACTAAATGGGAAGTCCTTATGTAGAAAATTCATTTGCCTATGTACTATGTTTCATATTTGTTGAACCCGTATGTCTTGATCTGCCGACATGTATGTTTAGTTTGTTCTGTTATGACTTTATGGTTTATGCGATGTAATACAGAATTACATTATGTAAAATGAGGCCTCTTTTAAGCAACGAAAAAAAAAAAACCTTTGGACCACCCCTGGTCTTTGAAGTAAACTTTTAAACAGACTTTTAAAAGTCAGATTCGGCAATAAGGGTTTATTTGGAACATTTCACTTACTTTGTTGACGACTTTTTGCCTTGTAATCATATTGATAAATAGTTCAAAGATTTGCTAGAAAATATTGTTTCTCTTACTTTGAGCTTTAATTAATTGCGTAGTAATCTTTTGATTAAATGTCTCTTATAATTGTTGTTTAACAAGAATGATTGTGTTTTTGTTTGAGTTTTTTTTGTAATTATATATCATTAAAATGATAATTTACACATTTGTAATCTCTTTTCAATTCAATGGATTGTTGCCAGTTTTCCTTCTTAATTACATTCAAAGGGTCAATTAACAAACTTTGGCTATCACAGGGATTAAGAGTGTTGATGCAAATTAACACCAATCTGCCACGTTTGCACCATATGTTCTAGTCACACCCTTTATTGTTTAGCCAATCGAGAGATAGAGTAATTAACCATCGGCAATCTGAGGTCCTTTAAACATATGAAAGATCTCCACAACCCTGTGTCCCTCGTTATTTAGTAAGCGTTATTTGAATGTAGTTTCAACAGGTGGAAAAATGGACTGGGACTGTTTTCATAGCCCGTAATATTTGGATACGATATATCATCAAAGGTAGGCTGACAGAGAACCTCATATAACGACTAATTCTCTATTTAAGGTACTTTATTTATACGACAAATTTCAATTTTAAGAAAAAATATATACTTATTGCAGAAACATAACCTCTACACATTATTGACAAAAATGCTGATGTTTGTTCTATCTTATTTAAAATCCGTAAATCGAATTTAATGCAAATTTGTAATAACATTCTAGAAATATGTGTTCCATTCATTCTTTCCTTCCATCAACCAGCTAAGTAACACAGTTTTGATCTGTCAAAGCATTTAATTCAGACAAAAACATATACCTATTTGCCTTTTTTCACACGGAATGTCATGTTTTAACTGAACTGGGGTGCGCTATTCGGGTCTCATTAAATTCAATTTAATCTAATTTCCTTTTATAACGAGGCTTGGCAACAGCCAACAACAAATCATTCTGTTGATGTTTTCGTATGTAAATCTCTGATTTTGGTACACGAAGCTTATAAATTTAAAATTCCGATCGATAGCGATCGTTTTCTTTGCCTTTGCCCACATACTTCTTTTGAAATTAATACCCGGAAGTGAAGGTATTCCGAATGTGGCCCGATTTTTCAAAGGGAGACAAACCACGTTTCTGAAAAGGCCTATAGTTGTCTCCAATTCAATCATGTTTATCAACAACCTGTTTGTTTACATATTCAACATAACGAATTCTAATTGGCCGGTTCAAAAATATGTGCATCAACTGTCAAGGTCAGAGGTAAAGAATCAGGAAATCTGAATTATGAAACTTGCTAATCTGATTTATTTCTGGTTTACTTTCACATTTCAATTGTGCTGATGGTTTTTTCTGGTAATAACTATTTGAATCTATCCAAAAATTTACCAAATAATGTAGTTTGATATAGCTTTAATCTCCTGTAATGGGCCTTTAAAAAACCAATTCTTTCTGTGCGTATATAACCAATAAGCCATATTGCACTTTTGTGATGTGTTCAAGTACAGGGGTCGGTCATGTTAAAAAAAGCCCATTTAATGACGCTTGTAAAAGATGAAACAGTTTGCGATCTTATATGTGCAACCAATTTAGAATGCTCTATAACTGTAAGGAGTTTACCGAGGAAAGCTAAATTTTCTCTTAACACTGAGGCAGTCTAACATTAAAAGCAGAGAAAAATTTAAAAAAGTTCAGAGAGATACAGACAGAATCTTTTTAGTGAAGGATAGTAGCCATAGAAACAGACAACAAACATTGAAGTTATCTTACCGACTGGAATTGCCAAAAAATCAATAAAATACATCATTTAGAATAACTTTGGAATTAGATACCCAGATAATATTTTCAATAATAAATTAATACCACGGTGTTGAGAAAATGACATTGCCACAAGCGCAAGATGTACAGACAATTTTATCCTTTAACCATGACTGAACAATCAATAATACTCATCTGTCATCTACTTTCTAAAATCATTGCAAGAATAGGAAATATTGCTCATGCAGTATATTCTTTATAATCCTACTATTTCTTATTTAGTAAAAGGTTATGTTCCAAAATCATCATTTATGTTAAATACTTTTGTCATTGGTTATTGTTCTTTCAACTTGGGGCAATACAATTCTTTTTTTTAATATGACCTTACAGTACCATTTACCCCATGGTTGTCAATCATAGCAGCTTTCAACAAAAGTATGATTTTAAACTGATAAATCCTGTATGAGGTGTTCTGTACAATGAAAGGGAGAACCTTGCTGTGCTAGTCCCTAATAATAACCTGTTTCTTTGTTGGTATGGGGTTTAACCCTTTCCCAAACAACACATTTTTGACAGTCCCAAATTGAAAGAGTTTGCAGATGACATTTCAAAATGTGATGAAATTGGAAAATAATCTTCTGATAGGGCAGGAAACCTTGTGGGAAAAGGAAGAATTGCTCGTTACGAGCAATTTCTCCTTTTCCCACAATGTTTTCTTAAGTCGTCTGCAACAAAGTGGTCAAATGTCGTTATTGTTTGGGAAAGGGTTAACGCCATGTCAACAGGTTTTCAATTAAATTATTGCTTTCATAAATTTCACCAGTACAAGGCAGGGCTCTGCAGTGTCTTGCCCAAGGACACTCCCATGTAACATGAAAGTATCACTGGTGAGGTTTGAACCTGGGACCCCCATGTCACAAGTCCTACACCTTAACCACACACGACCCTTCCCAGACCATTTCTTTTTTGTGTATGGTGTCTGACGCCATATCAACATTTTTCAATTATGTAACAGCTTTCCTGGATCCACCAGTAATGGGCTAGGGCTCGGAAATAACTTGCCATAGGTCACTTCCATGAAACCAGGTGTAGTGGGGCTCGAACCCAGTACCCCAAAGTTGCCAAAATACCTTGACCCATTTCTTTCTCTAAAACAAGCCATTGCAAACATTGTGTCATAAAGACATTCACTTTCATAAGGTGAACCCTTATCACATGTTTCTCCTTTAAAACAGAATCTTGGATTATTTATACATTACATGTGTTGATAACCTGAGCTTAATAGGTAAATATGAGAATGTTCAAGTTTGTTAGAAACAACAGCATTCCACAAGTCAGTTGTGAGATTCCCTGCTATAAAGGACCAGTCACAGAAATGCCGTAAAATGGAGATTCATAAGGGTTACACTAACAAACTTGTGGACAAAGTTCCAACAAACAAATACATGTGGATAATGCTTTAGAAAGTTTCTTTATGAGGATCCAAAGCAAATTTATAACAAATCCTTTACAAAAGCGAAAGACTTACTATAGCCATGCATTTAACCCTCATACTGTGAAGAAACTGTCTGACAATCATTAATGCCGAATTGTATTCTGGTAACCCAAATCACACACAATAATTGATCTCTTAACCCTTTCCCAAACAATGACATTTAACCTCTTTGTTGCAGACGACTTTAGAAAACATCGTGACGAGTAATTTCTCCTTTTCCCACAATGTTTCCTGCCCTATCAGAAGATCATTTTCTAATATCATCACATTTTGAAATGTCGTCTGCAAACTCTTTCAATTTGGGACAGTCGAAAAGTTAACATTTGGTAAAGATTAAAGTTGAGAGCTGCTATAAAACCTCTACCCCACCCACCTGTTTTTGATAGGCATAACACATGGTTTCCGCCACTCTCTTCCCCTCATCATAGCATGCTCGGGGACCAATTGGATTCACATTGCCCCAGTATGACTCATTCTGGGGATGTACCTCCGGATCTGAAATAGAAAATGTCGATAAAAAGGTAGATAACATACAGGGTAGATAAAAGGTAGATAACATACAGGGTAGATAAAAGGTAGATAACATACAGGGTAGATAAAAGGTAAATAACATTCACATTATTAGGGTTGTCATTAAGAGCCGGCTGCCCGCCAATTTGGCTGCTTCAAATAACTTTTTGGTCAGCTCATATAACAAAACAATGGAAGGTGGTGAAAAGTAACACCTAGCTTTAGTTGGGTGTTTGCTTTGTTGGCCTCTTCAAATAGATTGTTGGCCAACTCCAAAACTTAATAGCAAACCTGCGTTATACAAAAGGGAGATGATGTAAATACAATTTGATGCAGCACTTAAATCAAATGATGCTGTAGTTTAAACTATAGTGTGTGTTAAATTTGATTCTTGATTATCACCTATCATGTTTATTCTTTGTTTGTTCTATCATTAATAACAAATTGTCCACATTCTGACTATAGTCTACCCTTTCTATAACAAATTATTTCATTTTCATTTTTAATAGCTACCTTACGTCTGTCTACACTTTCTATAACAGAGTTTTCTATCTTCTTTTTCAATAGCTACCTTACTTATACCGGATTTAGTTTTCAAATTATGATGTCACCATACAGTCAAAGAGGTAAGACTAAGCAATCACATGAGATGAATGCAAAGGATGAATTGTACTCTAAAGTTTTAATAAGCACAAGATAATTAGACAGACAAGCACAACATCACAGGTTTGTGAATAATTCACATCCTAGTACCACCTAAGCTAGCTTCAGAACTTCAACAATGGATTAGCTATAGAAGACCATTGTTTGAAAGTCTTATGAGTAGACAAGTCTTTCATATAACAACCATTTAATTTCCTCATCAACTTTGCAGGTTGTGACAATATAATTGAATTTTACTCAGTCTTTAACAGTGTTTATGATATATATCAATATCATTTCAGTGTATATGGTCATAGAGTTTGAACAGATGGCTTCAGAGATTACTTGTAAGCCGATGATGATTTCACTTCTACATAGTTAATGATAATCACGGTCATAACAATATGCAGTAATGTGATACAATGACATCAGCATTGACTGAAAAGACTTTATTAGGCAAGTGCCCTTTAAAGCATATTCTATTATATTACCACCCTTTTATTAGGTTGGTACATGTGGTAAAAATAGGATAATTAGTTACTAACCTCCATAGACCTCAGATGTGGAGGCGAGTAGCATTCTAGCCCTGCATCGTTTAGCCAGACCTGTAATAGTAAGTGGAAAATAGTAGTGAACATAACAGAGCCATTGAACATCTATTGACCAATAGGCTTTTCTCTCCGATAGTCTTACATTTTAACCATTAAATGAGAAACTCTTCACTTAAACACACAATACTGTTTGACTATGTTTATTTATTTCGCAAGATTTATTTCGTCCAATGCATTTCATATACAGTCTATCTTGCCCTTCCTGCCATAATGGGAGTACAGTGATTTCTTGTAATCCGAACACGTCCGTTCCCAACAAAATGTCTGGATTACCGATTCATCAGGACTTATGAAGTAGCCCATGTTCTTAAACATATTAAGACATAAACGGTCTGTATGCATGTGTATACTTATAACACTTTAGCAAATGCCAAATTGTCGACCGTCCCAAAAATAATCTTCTGATATGGCAGAAAACATTGTGGGAAAAGGAGAAATTGCTCGTTACGAGCAATTTCTCCTTTTCCCACAATGTTTTCAAGAGTTGTCTGCAACAAACTGGTCAAATAATTCCGTTCCCTTACAATTTCGTTCGGATTGCAAGACATTCGGATAATCAGGGTCTGGATAAACGAGGCTTCACTGTACTTTATACTTACACAATGGCTTCTATCAATGGGCACAAAGCAACTTTAAGACCAGTAACTGCTTTCTTGGCTCAGAGATGATTTTAACAATTTATTCAATGTTTTCTCTGTGTGAAATTTTGTAAAAAGCTCCTGTGAAGCAATTGCTTCTTTGTCACAAATGGTTTTTTCAGTGGTCTGCTATTTGTGTAAACGTGATTTCCTTTAAACATACACATTAAATTTTATCTCGCATGTCCCATGTAGGAATCAAATTTAGGAACCCCTGTGACAAGATTTGGGTCTTAACTTGTTATAGTGCTCCGTGTATTTTCTCACCATAATAAGACAACTGTTATATATATATATATTTTTTTATATGGGTTTTACATCACATCAACATTATGTCAGTTATGTAGCAATGCCTGACTCTTAATGATGGAGGAAGACCCCATACTCAACTGCCCATAAGGCCTGGTCAAGTCGGTTAGAACCATCGACATTCCGCAAGTCAGTCGGGAGACTGCCTCTCATGAAAATCCATATCCCTCTCAGGATTTGAACCCACATGGAGAAGGGCCATGTGATTTCAAGTTCTGTACTCTAACACACCTGTTATAAGGCAGATAGAGATAGAACCAAGTATTGTTTGTGTATGTGGTAGATCTATAAAATCAAACTAATCATGAATCTTGTGTGTACATACCTAGCAGGTTGATCGTTCCCACGGTGTTGGTTTTCAGTGTTTTGACAGGGTTGTACATGTAGTGGGGTGGAGAGGCTGGCGAGGCAAGGTGGTATATCTGGTCCACTGCGAGAAAACATCACATTAACAATTATATCATACACATAATGGGAGCACACAGAATCAACATTATTAAGCATAAATCATTTCATATGTGGCCTATGAATAAGTCAAGGGTTCAATGCAAAACTATTGTAAGTGCTTCATAAACATGAAGCACTTACTATAGTATTGCATTAAACCCTTGAAGTGTCAAGTGCAAAGACAACCATATTGAGGAAACATGAAGTGTTATAGAGTCATTCTGTGTTGTTGAGATGTCATCAGGTAAAACAATATGATTTTTGTTTATATGGGGTTTTACAACCTGTCAACAATATTTCAGTTATGTAGCGATGCCCTACTCTTAGTGATGGAGAAAAACACCATATTCAACTGCCCATAAGGGCCGGTCAAGCAGGGTAGAACCATCAGCATTCTGTGAGTCAAAAAGGAGACTGCCTCTTATGAAACTCAAAATGCTGTCACCGGGATTTGAACCCATGTGCAGAGGGGCCATGTGATTTCAAGGTCTGTGCTCTGACCACTAGGCCACGGAGGCCCCTCAGAATCAAGCACAAATCATTGTAGGTTGAGGAAAAGTGTCTTTTCTATAGACAGGCTCATAAATACGGAACAATTAAGTGTGGGGGAAACTCTCTGCATTGTTGAGATCTCATTAAACATAACTTTTATCAACTTTGATTTAGATATACATGTTTTGTTTGTTTGTATGGTGTTTAACGCTGTATCAACAATTTTTTCATTTATGTAAAGGCTATCCTGGACCCACCAGTACTAGGCTAGGACTCTGAAGTGACTTGCCAAAGGTCACTCCCATGAAACCAGAAGTGTTGGTGAAACTAGGTATACATGAACTCACTTCATCAATTTGGTTGGTTCGATCAAGGTTTTACTCTTTTTTCAACAATTTCATTCATATCGAATCAGTCAACCTTACCTATCCTTGTTTTACATTACCATAACTGCACAAAATTCTTCCGAAGTTGCTGACTACTTATCCTGGCATGAACATAATTGCTCAATAAAGTTATATAAAGTATGTCGGGTCAACTTCTTTTTGCTTGAATGTTTGCATGGTGTTTACGCTGTATCAACAATCTTTCAGTTTTATTAAGGATTTCCTAGATCCACCAATACAAGGTTTGGGCCCTGAAGTAACTTGACAAAGGTCACTTCCATAAAACAAGAGGTGTCAGTTGGGCACGAACGTGGGATTCCCGAGTTAAGTCCACCACCTTCACCACTGTGCCACACAGGACCCCACTTCTTTTAGCTAAAGTTAATGGGTTAGTCGAGCATTGAAATCCAAGTTTAACACGCTGCTTCCTAATAAGACATAAATGGCAAGTTTTAACAAACAATCAAGAATCCACTTATTCTCTCCTATACACCTTGCACAGTTTATAAAATGCCAGGGTGTAGTGTGTTTTGATAAGTTAAGATTACCTTCTATATAGAGGGGGTTGACCACGTCTGCATGGATCAGTTCAAAGTTCTCATGTCCAATCCAATGCTCCACATTCTTCTTCCTTCCAGTGAAAAAGTTGTCCACAACACTGACCTCGTGTCCCTGCATCATTAACGCATCAACGAGGTGAGAACCAACAAACCCTGCACCACCCGTCACCTGCAAAATATATGTATATTATATGTAACCCATTCATGTCATCTACTCAACATAAGTACAAGTATAAGAAACCCATTCCTGTCGCCTGCAAAACATATGTATATTGTATGTAACCCATTCCTGTCACCTTCAAAACATACATATATTGTATGTAACCCATTCCTGTCGCCTGCAAAACCAAACATATATTGTATGTAACCCATTCCTGTCACCTACAAACCATATGTATATTGTATGTAACCCATTCCTGTCACCTACAAAACATACATATATTGTATGTAACCCATTCCTGTCACCTACAAACCATACATATATTGTATGTAACCCATTCCTGTCACCTACAAATCATACATATATTGTATGTAACCCATTCCTGTCACCTACAAAACATACGTATATTGTATGTAACCCATTCCTGTCACCTACAAAACATACATATATTGTATGTAACCCATTCCTGTCACCTACAAAACATACATATATTGTATGTAACCCATTCCTGTCACCTACAAACCATACATATATTGTATGTAACCCATTCCTGTCACCTACAAAACATACATATATTGTATGTAACCCATTCCTGTCACCTACAAAACATACATATATTGTGTGTAACCCATTCCTGTCACCTACAAACCATACATATATTGTATGTAACCCATTCATGTTACCTAAAAACCATACATATATTGTATGTAACCCATTCCTGTCACCTTCAAAACATACATATATTGTATGTAACCCATTCCTGTCGCCTGCAAAACCAAACGTATATTGTATGGAACCCATTCATGTTACCTAAAAACCATACATATATTGCATGTAACCCATTCCTGTCACCTACAAAACATACATATATTGTATGTAACTCATTCCTGTCACCTACAAAACATACATATATTGTATGTAACCCATTCCTGTCACCTACAAACCATATGTATATTGTATGTGACCCATTCCTGTCACCTACAAATCATACATATATTGTATGTAACCCATTCCTGTCACCTACAAAACCAAACATATATTGTATGTAACCCATTCATGTTACCTACAAACCATATGTATATTGTATGTAACCCATTCCTGTCACCTACAAATCATACATATATTGTATGTAACCCATTCCTGTCACCTACAAACCATATGTATATTGTATGTAACCCATTCCTGTCACCTACAAATCATACATATATTGTATGTAACCCATTCCTGTCACCTACAAACCATACATATATTGTATGTAACCCATTCCTGTCACCTACAAAACATACATATATTGTATGTAACCCATTCCTGTCACCTACAAACCATATATATATTGTATGTAACCCATTCCTGTCACCTACAAACCATATATATGTATGTAACCCATTCCTGTCACCTACAAATCATACATATATTATATGTAACCCATTCCTGTCACCTACAAAACATACATATATTGTATGTAACCCATTCCTGTCACCTACAAAACCAAACATATATTGTATGTAACCCATTCCTGTCACCTACAAACCATACATATATTATATGTAACCCATTCCTGTCACCTACAAATCATACATATATCATATGTAACCCATTCCTGTCACCTACAAAACCAAACGTATATTGTATGTAACCCATTCCTGTCACCTGCAAAACCAGACATATATTGTATGTAACCCATTCCTGTCACCTGCAAAACCAGACATATATTGTATGTAACCCATTCATGTTACCTAAAAACCATACATATATTGCATGTAACCCATTCCTGTCACCTTCAAAACATATGTATATTGTATGTAACCCATTCCTGTCGCCTAAAAACCATATGTATATTGTATGTAACCCATTCCTGTCACCTAAAAACCATACATATATTGTATGTAACCCATTCCTGTCACCTACAAACCATACATATATTGTATGTTACCCATTCCTGTCACCTACAAACCATACATATATTGTATGTTACCCATTCCTGTCACCTAAAAACCATACATATATTGTATGTAACCCATTCCTGTCACCTAAATTTCATACATATATCTTATGTTACCCATTCCTGTCACCTACAAATCATACATATACTACATGTATATGTAACCCATTCCTGTCACCTACAAATCATACATATATTATATGTGACTGATCCCTATTACTGTGACAGTGTCGCCTACAAATTAAACATATATTAAATGTAACCCATTCCTGTCACATACAAATCATACATATATTATATGTAACTGATCCCTATTACTGTGACAGTGTTGCCTACAAATTATACATATATTATATGTAACCCATTCCTGTCACCTACAAATCATACATATATTATATGTAACTGATCCCTATTACTGTGACAGTGTCGCCTACAAATTATACATATATTATATGTAACCCATTCCTGTCACCTACAAATCATACATATACTATATGTTACCCATTCCTGTCACATACAAATCATACATATATTATATGTAACCCATTCCTGTCACATACAAATCATACATATACTATATGTAACTGATCCCTATTACTGTGACAGTGTCACCTACAAATCATACATATATTATATGTAACCCATTCCTGTCACATACGAATCATACATATATTATATGTTACCAATTCCTGTCACCTACAAATCATACATATATTATATGTAACCCATTCCTGTCACATACAAATCATACATATATTATATGTAACCCATTTCTGTCACATACAAATCATACATATATTATATGTTACCCATTCCTGTCACATACAAATCATACATATATTATATGTAACTAATCCCTATTACTGTGACAGTGTCACCTACAAATCATACATATATTATATGTAACCCATTCCTGTCATCTACAAATCATACATATATTATATGTAACTGATCCCTATTACTGTGACAGTGTCACCTACAAATCATACATATATTATATGTAACCCATTCCTGTCACATACTAATCATACATGGAGGACTTTGTGACATGTTTAAATTATAAGTAACAGCAGACAACAGTTGTCATAAAATCCTTATGTTGTGGTATTGGGTAGGACTGTGTCAAGAGGACAAATTGCTTATTGTGAGCAATTACTGCCCTTATCAAACTGTTACCTATATCTCCTATAAGTTTTTAAATGTTTTTAATATAAAAATGATTAAAATAGAGATGAAACATCAAATGTATTCTAGAATCTGCAACAGTTAAATATAAAGTCCAAGAAAATAAGATTTTGCAAACCGTTGAAATGCTGTTTAAACCACTATACTTACTAGAATTCTCTTTCTGTCATGGTAGTTAAGGAAAGGTACTTTCGGATAAACTTTGTGCCTGTAAAGAATAAATAAATAATTAATTAGTAAGCACAAGCTGATCAAAATATTTCCATTTTACCAGCAATCATTGAATCTTCTTCATGAAGTATTTGTATGCATTGAACAGCTGTGGGAAACATTATATGATGCAGAAATATGATTCCACAGTTACCTCGTCACATAGTGTTTATCTTCAATCAAAAGGAATAATTGGATATTATATGACTGTGATAAACAACTGCCTACAAGGGAAAACTTTGTATTCAACATGCACAATTATGTTTGGATTAACGCTCCCTTTACAATTTGGCATAATGACATGACATTTTGCGTTTATAACCATGCATACCCATGTATGAAATTGTTTCAAACATTCATGACACTATGAATTATCTCCCTTACAGGGGATGATATAACATGTCTTGTGGCAAATAAAATTTCCCTATATAATGCACTGTGTGTAATGTGCATTAAACTCAAGAAATCACAGTAATGTATCAAAATGGACATCAACTCTGAGAGATCGCTTTATCTAAACAAGAGGACCCTGAGGGTCCTGGATCGCTCCCCTGACACTTGTAAAGTGTTGGTTACAACAATGTTACACATGAGTAATGGACAAGATTTGTCTAAATTTGACAGTGATCTACTTTTGACCCCAAGTTACTCATAAACTGACTTGTTTGAGATATAACAGGTTGATTATTTTGAGCAAGTTTGATCAAATTGGGCTGAAAATGAAGCTTTCATTGCTTCTAGACTGTAAACAAGGTTTTTCAAAGATTTGACCTAGTGACCTACTTTTTGACCCCACACTACCCATGTTCAAACTTGATCAAGATACCATCAAGGTTGACAGTCTGAGCAAGTTTTATCAAGATTGGTCAGAAGATGTGACTTCTAGAGTGTAAACAAGGTTTTTCAAAGATTTGACCTAGTGACCTACTTTTTGACCCTGCACCAACCATGATCAAACTCTATTGAGATATCATCAAGGTTATTATCCTGAGCAAGTTTGATCAAGATTAGGCAGAAAATGTGGCTTCTAGAGTGTAAACAAGATTTTACTAAAATTTGACCTAGTGACCTACTTTTTGACCTCACCCAACCCATGATCGATTCAATCGAGATATCATCAAGGTAAACATCCTGAGCAAGTATCAGGAAGAATGGGCCCAAAATGTGGCTTCTAGAGTGTAAACAAGATTTTACTAAGATTTGACCTAGTGACCTACTTTTTGACCCCGCACCAACCATGATCGAACTCTATTGAGATATCATCAAGGTTATTATCCTGAGCAAGTTTGATCAAGATTAGGCAAAAATGTGGCTTCTAGTGTGTAAACAAGATTTTACTAAGATTTGACCTAGTGACCTACTTTTTGACCCCACCCCACCCATGATCGAACTCGATCGAGATATCATCAAGGTAAACATCCTGAGCAAGTATCAGGAAGAATGGGCCAAAAATGTGGCTTCTAGAGTGTAAACAAGATTTTACTAAGATTTGACCTAGTGACCTATTTTTTGACTCCACCCCACCAATGATCGAACTTGATCGAGATATCGTCATGGTTAACATCCTGAGCAAGTATCAGGAAGAATGGGCCAAAAATGTGGCTTCTAGAGTGTAAACAAGATTTTACTAAGATTTGACCTAGTGACCTACTTTTTAGCCCCACCCCACGCATGATCGAACTCGATCGAGATATCATCAAGGTAAACATCCTGAGCAAGTATCAGGAAGAATGGGCCAAAATGTGGCTTCTAGAGTGTAAACAAGATTTTACTAAGATTTGACCTAGTGACCTACTTTTGACCCCACCCCACCCATGATCGAACTCGATCGAGATATCATCAAGGTAAACATCCTGAGCAAGTATCAGGAAGAATGGGCCCAAAATGTGCCTTCTAGAGTGTAAACTTTGAAATTGTTGATGACACACGCACATACGCACACACAACAGATGACGGACATTCAAGTATCCTTAAAGCTCACCCTGAGCAGAGCTCAGGTGAGCTAAAAACCAACATTAAATCTAATTGGCTGGCCTTGATCTAACCTGTTTGCATAAACATAAAATTGGTTCCAGAACTAGTAAACAACCAAGAACTCCATATATGAAATGTTGCCTATTTACCCTTTTTCAAGTTCTTTAACGCGAGCATTGAGTTGTTCTATCTGGTCATACAATTCTTTATTCTCATTAATCAACTGTAGATTGTCTCGTCTCACTCCAGCATTAAACTGCAAGTCCCCACCATTCACACCAGTTCTATGAAAACAATAAACATTAAGATAAAAGTACATATCAATATACATAAATGTTAACATATTACCACCTCAAGCCACATTTTTGCGACTTGCAGCAGACAACCTTCAAAAATCATTGTGGCAAAAGGAGAAATTGCTTGTCATAAGCCATTTCTCCTTTTGCCACAATGCTTTTTCTTTCTTTTCACATATCACAACAGGATAACTGAAAGCTTTTTCACTTGTTTACAAAGCTTTTTTTAAGTCTTCTGCTTCAAGTGAAAAAAAAGTCGTCATAAGCAATTTCTCATTTTGTCACAATGCTTTTTCATTCTTTTCACATATCACAACAGCAGAACAGAAAGCTTTTTCACTTGTTTACAAAGCTTTCCTTAAGTCCTCAGCTTGAAGTAAAAAAAAATGTCGTCTGCAGGTGAAATAGTTAATTATATAATATTCATGTCTATTTATTAGTTTATCATATTCATTTGTTAATAATAGTACACAATTTTCATGAGAGAAAAATATTATAAAATATGCTAATTCCAGATAAAAAGGTTCTTGATTTGAAGACCAGCAGGCCTCCTCCTACTTGCACAATTGTGCATTATAAGCAAAGACAGCAAAAGTCGACAGATTTCGGGCATAATGCATTATTCCACATTATTGTTTATCAGAGGTTTGTAATTGTCAAAATTTACACACCATTTATGTCAGGGAAATGATGTAACAATTATGTTTGTATTATGGGCCAGAGGCCTCATAAATTGTGAAATATTAAAAAAGAGATTATTTCATACTACTATGATTCAATGCAAGACTTAAACCATTACCAAACAATAATGACATTTAACCACTTCGAAGTTTGTTGCAGACGACTCTAGAAAACATTGTGGGAAAAAAGGAGAAATTGCTCTTAACAAGCAATTCATGCTTTTCCCACAATGTTTTCCGCCCTATCAGAATATCAATTTTCAATTTCATCACATTTTGAAAGGTCGTCTGCAAATTTTTTCAATTTGGGACAGAGTAAAAATTTGGTGTTTGGTAAAGGGTTTAGTGAGTCCTTCACTTTTATAAAGAACTTACTACAGTCTTTGCATTGAACTCTCGCGTAGGAGCAATCAAAAGCAATTTTCATGTTTGTTGGAGGTATGTTCTCAATTCAGTTAGTTTTGAAAAGTCTTATGAATTTTCATTTTGAGACTTTTTGTCCACTTTTTGTCAGATCAAGCGAGCTATTAATCAAAATATTACAATGCATTAAATATAAAACAGTCTTGTGACAAACGCTTATGAAAACTTTTATATTGTTGGTATTTGATAGAACCAGTTTACCAAACACCTAATTTTCGAATGTTTAGACATTTTAAAATGTGATGAAATTGGAAAATAATCTTCTGTGAAGGGGCAGAAATCTTTGTGAGAAAAGGAAAAATTTCTCGTTTCGAGTAATTTCTCCTTTTCCCACAATGTTTTCCAGAGTGGTCTGAAACAAAGTGGTTAAAAGTCGTTATTGTTTGGTAATTGGTCAAGGAGACAATTTCAAAGAGTATCCACAATACAGGGTTATGGTTAGAAATAAAGGAGTTTGCAACCACCTCTTATCTGGACAGCTGGGTGTAAATCAGTGTGAGTGTCTTTGTGAAAAAAAATCAGTGATTTATTTGTATAACTGGGGTTTAAATATAGGTTAGAGGCTAGATAGTGAAATTTAAACGATATAGAAACCCCAAGGAAGGAGCGATAGCGACTGACGGGGTTTCTATGTCGTTTAAATTTCACTATATAGCCTCTAAACAATTTAGTGTTTAACCTACATTTCCATAGAGCGCTCTATTTGACGCTGGCAAACCACGCCTCTACGGGTATGATCTGCGAATGGCATAAAACTGCTGCGCAGTATTTTGAAATTCGACATAAACCACGCCTTCCGCGGCTGTCAATTGCATGCCAAGAATCTGCCATACCATATTTGGAAGAAGAAAACTGCACTACCCAGTGATGTAGATTGCAATGTAGTTTTGAGTTTAACCCGTTACTCCATAATTTATTCCTCACCTACAGCAGAAAACTTGAGAAGCCCTTGTGACAAAAAAAGAAATTGCTTGTAAAGAGCAATTTCTCCTTTTGTCACAATATTTTCTTTTCAATTTAAAAAAGAAACTGTGTTTTTTCATAATGTATATATGTGTTGTCTGTTGATGCTTTCAATTTGTACCCGTCACATTATTCCTAATGGGGTAAAAGGTTAATATAGTTCAGTTTCCTTTTTTTCAACGATGTTAGGATACCCAGTTAATTGTAATTCCTTTTTATTTATTTCTGTGTTTATTTCTACCCCGCGACGTCACAGCGATCTTTCAATCGCTACCGTAGGCTAGGCTCACACTTGTCATTGATTTGGAGGTGGAGCCTAAAACTACACATTTATGCGCATGCGTGATACCAGAGTAATAGTCTCATAGAGCCCAGATAGAACACTCGAATAGTAGTTTATGGAAAATAAACCAACAAAAAAATTCAAATTGACGCATTCTCATTGGATGAAAATGTAGGTTAAACACTAATGGTGTGTAAACAGTATTTCAGTTAAATCACTAATTTATTGGATTTCACCAATGACAATGACATGACAATATTTATTCATGACGTAAACTATACAGTTTCTTGTCACAAATATAAATACAACTGAACAATAATATAAAGTACATGTAATATCATAGAAAGTGCTTTCATCGTATTCACTTTTGAACTATCAAAATATCCAAATGTTTTATACTATATTATATTTAGCTACTGGAAGAGTAAGTCCGCATAGTGTGATAAATATTATAAAACTATACCCTGTATTGTTGATGCCTCAATGTTATTCATACTACTAGCACTTAATATAAATGCTTCCTTTATAAACTTTGCCAAATTGATCAGAATTTGTCTATTATTGACATTCAAAAGTTGTATTAATTTGTACATATTAGGTCTTATATAAAAATATCTTTTTAAATATCTATGTCTAATTTCTGCATATAAAAGACAAATAAGTAAAAGATTGGAACTTGTCCTCTATTTCATTAATATTATTACATATCAAACAATGCCATTCAAATCTTTCTACCCTATTCAGACCATATCACCCAGTCTCAATTCTAAGATGGTGAGAAGAAAGTCGGAATTTTGAAATATAGGCAATACTAGGCAGGGATGTGCAGTGTTATAATATCAATTAGAAAACCTTTTAACCCTTTCCCAAACAATAATGACATTTGACCACTTTGTTGCAGACAACTTTAAAAAACATTGTTGGAAAAGGAGAAATTGCTTGTAACAAGCAATTTTTCCTTTTCCCACAAGGTTTTCAGCTCTATCTGGAAATATTTTTCAATTTTATCAAATGTTCAAATGTCGTCTGCAAACTCTTTCAATTTGGGACAGTCGTAAATCTGTTGTTTGGGAAAAGGTTAAAGCAGTTGGGATAAGCTCTTGTACTTAACCCTTTACCAAACGCCAATTTTTCGACAGTTACAAATTGAAAGAGTTTGCAGACGAGATTTCAGAATGGTATGAAATTGAAAAACAACCTTCTGATCGGGCATAAAACATGGTAGGAAAAGGAGAAATTGCTCGTTAAGAGCAATTTCTCCTTTTCCCACAATGTTTTAAGGGTAGTCTGCAACAAATTGGTCAAATGCCGTTATTGTTTGGTAATGGGTTAATGATAGTAACCATCAGACTATGTCAGTTTATTCTTTCTGTGCATGATTGAAGAGAAACATATCGAATTTTTTAAGACATAAATCAATTCTTATAGACTATAATCATTTGTTGCGTGTTAGAAAAAGGTACACCGTTTTATATATATTATTATATTTACTCATGCATTTTATCCACAATTTGAGTTATAAAATGTATTTTTCTAATTAGAATTTGAAAAAAAAAAACAGAAAAAAAACCCAACAACATTAATACTTACAGTTTTGGTGTGTCGGCCGAGTCAGAAAGGGTGAAGTACCCAACTGAAAAATAGAGGGAATACACAAATAACATGGCTGCTAAAAGAAGCTTGAGTTGAGTTGTTCTTTTATTTAAAGCAGTTTTTATCACGGACAAGTTCATCTCATTCTGGTTACCTTCCAAATGACAAATGTACGTCTGTCACAACTTGTACGATCATTAATGTATAAATAATTTTATAGCACAAGCTGGCACACAATTTGTAAAACACATGTTTGGCTAATTAAACAATGTGCATGCTAGTGAATAGGGTGTTTATATAAGCAATATTTCCAATTATTATAGCTTTTTACTGAATGAGTGTTTTCATTAGGTTTTGTCCCTTATCTATAAAAAAAAAAGAATGACAAAAAAATCCCTTTACCCTTTCCCAAACAATAACGGCATTTGACCACTTTGTTGCAGACAAATTTGGAAAATATTGTGGGAAAAGGAGAAATTGCTCGTAAACGAGCAATTTCTCCTTTTCCCACATTTTTTTCTGCACTATCAGAAGATTATTTTCCAATTTCATCACATTTTGAAATATCGTCTGCAAACTCTTTCAATTTGGGACAGTCGAAAATTTGTTGTTTGGGAAAGGGTTAAACCACAAAAACTTGATGGATCCATTCTGAAGGCTTTAACGCTTATAGGGCTGGAACCGACTTCATGCTTATGCTAACAGGTTAGATCCAGGCCAGCTGCCAAGAAAATTGGCTGACCTGTGATCCAACCTCTTTGCTACTCTGAGTATCTTTCCTCAACAAAATTAAGCAGATATTGAAGGTTTTGGAAAGCAGACGACACAAAAATCCATTTTTTAGAAAATTACCCAGCATTCTAAGGGTTTTTCATCAGTTACCCAGAACAAAAACTACACTTTTATAAGAAATAAGGCAGTTCAACAGAAATCATTTTTACCATATTGTTGGAAAGCTCATCCACCAAAGACATGAAAAAGGGTTTACCTGGTATCATATTCTAAGGTAATAGATTAATTTGTTATGCCTGAATGAATGGTGTTTTAAGGGCTTGCTATGCCTAGATTACACTATTTACTCATTGGTTTAAGTTTAGGAGTACCACTTATGTAACACTGTTAATCCGTAGAATACTGGGTAATTTTACAATGATTCTAATCTTCCCCTATGGGGATGTTAATTTAGCATAGAATATTGATTTTTGGTGTCTCTGAATTCCAATTAGAGTATATTACTTTAAACAATTTAGATTATAAGATCTGTTGCGGTTTATCTTAAAGGTCATATGTACAGGTTGGGTTTATTTCATAAAATTAAAATATGAAGTAAAAGAATCACATTGAAATTATTTGCAACATTTTAGCATAACGCATTACGTCATAAATCACCGTCATAGCGCACCGATTAAAAAAAGTTTGTATGACTTACTTCCCTTTGCTGTGACGTCACTCGTGATCCACTGAATGCGCCATGTAAAGGGCGTGAAGAGCGATCGCTGGTTAGAGTTAGTGTTTTTCTTCAAATAAGCGATCCTAAAGTCATTGTTTGGATTGACAGCGCATTTTCTTTATTGAATATGATTCATTTTATAAGAATATCAATTTGAAAAAAGATAAATTAATAACTTAACCCGTGAATTTGCATGGATTTGTCAATGCGTAAACCTGTTCATATGAAAGGAACGGCTTGAAATTTGGACGATTTTCCTTGAAATAAATGATTCTTAAGTCATTGTTTGGATTGACAGTGAATTTTCTATACTGAATATTTTTCATATTATAAGAATATCCATTTGAAAAAAATAAATTAGTGACTTAACGCGTGAATTTACAAGGATATGTCAATGCGTTCATATGAAAGGAACGGCTTGAAATTGGGACGATTTTCCTCGAAATAGCAATCCTTAAGTCAATGTTTGGATTGACAGTGCATTTTCTTTATTGAATATGTTTCATATTATAAGAATATTCTTCTGAAAAATAGAGTAAGTGACGTAACGCGTAAATTTGAAAGGATTTGTAAATGTTTTCATATGTAAGAATCAGCTTGAAATTTTGACGATATTTGTGAAAACAGCTATTCTTATTAATATTTGTTGAAAAAAAAAACCACGAGTACTTTTTCGTCAATGATCGTGTATTAGCATTAAGGTTTTAATTGAGTAGTAAACAAAGACATAGATCTGAATAAACGAATTGTCTTAAAACCGTACATCGTATAACTATTGACTGTCAAATTCACCCTTCATTGTCTTATCAATACATGAAACGGGAGAAGATAATAAATTGCGAACAAACAAACAGTATTATAACCCAACTTACTTTTGATACGAAGGTTATCCTTTAACTCACATTTTCACCACACATCCAAATTTCAAAACTAAACACTGGCACATTCAAGAGTATTTGTTAAAATCATCCGGCAACTTTCCAGTAACTCCACCCCCAGTAAGAGGTCTATGATTTCGAATTTGATTCCGATGTCGTCTTTCTAGATCAACTGTTTTGACTTAAGAATTGTTCTTCACATTCACTTTACATTTATGTTCGTTTTCTCTCGTGTAAGTAGCCTTGACATATTGAGCATTTAATTTTCGGACAGGTTTAATAATTAACAGCTAAAACAAAAAAATCGTCATAGTTTATTTTACTAACAACCTTAAATAAACATATTTGGATTTGTTTTTTATGATTTTGGAATTTAAATATCAATTTGACAAAACTTGATTTTGATGTCAAAACGTTTTTTTGTTGTAAACATAGAGTTAATACCGTTTTGGTGAATACTGATTATCATATACTTATTGAAGTGTCAAACTATTCTAATAGAAAAGACAACATGTTCACTTCTTTGAATATCATAACGACAAAGTATCAGACGTAAGTCACATTGAGAGATAAATATGTCCTGACACCTTATCAATCCAAACATCCTGTGAGAGTTTGGTCTTAATTGGTTATATCTTAACAATGGATTTTTTAGATAAATTTAATTGCCGCGCATTGAAAGTGTGAGATTTGCCGCTTGTTATTTCATGTCAGGAATAGCAGAACGTGTCAGACCTGTTAATTAACAACAGAGATATTTAAGAGATTAACAATGCCAGAGGCTATCTTTCGCCTAAACAATAAAGGACTTGAGACTTGAAACGTACTGTGCAAATGTGGCAGATTGGTGTTAATTTGCATAACGACCCTTAATCCTTGTAATGTCCGATGTTTGTTGATTGACCCTTTGTATGTGAGGTAAACTGACAATAATCAATTAAATTGTAAACAAAGAGATTATGTTCAAATGTATAAATTATATATTTAGTGATCTTATTACTAAATTATCAATATAAATTTGTAATAATCATGTTTGAACACCTGCATTTCAGTGTGACATACGTCATTTAAACCAATATTACCAATGGCAAACAAATGAGGTGTGTGGTTTAAATAATTCCGAAAAGCAGACGCTTAAGTTAAGATCGAACCCATTATCATTTACGTTGATGAGTTTAGAGACAGTTTGCGGATATCAAATATTCATTATTTTGAATTTTCATTCAAAGACAACGGCAGATAAAAGAAACTTGCTTGTTTTAATCGGTTTGTTATCATAGCAATCAACATACAATTTTTCATTTTGTCTCATTTATGTAAAATGGCAACGTTTCTACGATTATGTTAAAACATAAAACAAGTTTTGCAAATAAGAACAAGAAGTATTTAAGCGTTTAAAACCCAAAGACATGGAAATACAATAACTTAAGATGTTGGATGAAATTAACATATTCTTGCAACCCTTTGAATTCTTACGTGATATAATCGTAAAGCAGCCTAATTAAGTATTCCTGACTAAGTATGTAGCATAGTTAATCTGTTCCAAACAAAACTAGCTTGGCAATAAGAGGGTCATTCAAGGAAATTAACTTTCAAAAAAGGTGTTATCAACGTGATTTATCCTTTTCTTGAATTTATCTACATTTACACAGTGCACATTCTATATAAAGATCTAGCAAGACTACACGAGGCTCTAACACCCCAAACTAACAGTCAGGAATTGTTTTAATCACAAACATCAGTTCAGGGAAATATTACGGTTACTCAATAAGTAGAATGAATTTGAAGCGTCTTCACCTGTATAAATTACTTTGAATTGAGTCCGATCATTTAAAGATCAATAAAATCAATTCTCTGGAAACGCCTAACAATGCGTAAACTTGCCGTCTTCGAAGTGAAAGTAACACAGCCTACTGTTCTTGTTTGGGGAATATATCTTTTGCTTATTTGTAAAGTAAACACGGTCCAGTTTACTTATCGAAACTTTTTGCAGCTTTTATGTTCGTCGGAAAACGGGAGAAACTCGCATCCCTGCGACCAAAAGCAGAATAACACCAGAATACCTGTCAAAATACCATATTCAATATCCAATTTACGTTTCCCAAAACACAATTCAACACTTAAAATGTCCGAAATTTGTTCAAAAACACCGTCGTTACTGAGAACTAGATTCTTCTTACTGATAGTTCATATGACTTTGAAGCACAAATGACGTCACAACAAGGGAGATAAGTCACTCACAAAAATCGATAAAGGTGAATAAAAGTAGTCAAAAACAACATTTTTCGCTTCTGTATGAGAAAAAAATCATTACCTCCGTCATAACGAAACCATAACCTAATTCAAAAACCATAATTAAAGAAAATTTTGTTTATCGGGAAATATGACCTTTAAGAGAAATATCTGGGGTCTTCGATAAGGTGAAATTCACCAGTTACAAAAATCTGTCAACAAAATTCTCAGTATGTCACAAATGGAGACAATGATAATCGCAAGCCCAATCCGTCAGTATGCATCAATGAGCACTTAACCCTTTACTGTATATAGCGCCGTTCACCGCCTTATCGATAACTGCATAAAACGCTTTTCGCCGTTATACCTATTACCGTATAAAACCTATTTTGATGTTCTATCGATGACCGCATAGAATGCTTTTTGACAGCTGAAAAATTGATTCAACTTTAACCCTTAATTACACACATAAACACACATGTCACTTTCTCCAAATTTCATTTTCCTCTTAAATAAATATGTTTTCTTTCATTTCCGATGATAAAATCATAGGGTCAAAGTTTAAACTTTTGCTCTAGAGATTCTTTTGATAATGGTCCCACGACACCCTTCTGAAAAAGACGCTATCAAATTAAGATGAAGGGAATTCAAATTACCAACCCAATTAATATGAGAGGCCTTCAACATCCGGTCATAAAAGATCAAAACAATGCCGATTTGTAAAGACTCGATAAGGATTTCATGCAATTCTTTAGAAAATTAACACATTTCTAAAAATACTATCCAATTAAAATGAGAGCGAGCATACGGCACGCGACCCATAAAGGATGTTTATGACACGGAGCTGTTGTTCAAAGTTGAAAGGCGAATGAAAATAAAGCCGTCGAATAACGGACGTTATAAAGATTGCTACTTAAAGTATTATGTCAATTTTGGTGCTTCCTATCGCAGGTGGTCAGACATCAATGTAGATTCAGAGCAGTCATTTGATCGGTCTTTTAAGCATGAAGATGATGGAATACTGATAAATCTTACCAATTCATGGACAAGCAAATTAGATTATTCCTCCGACATTTACTACGACAACGAGCTTTTGAAAGATTTATCACCCATGGACACATATTTCACGGAAATATAAGCATGTTTCGTTGCCATAATGAGTTGATTTTTACATGTATTAGTGGACCATGTTTGACTACTTTATGAAGCAATATTGCGTTGAAAAACATTTTCTTTTAATTTGGAAACGGTTTTAATGGAAATAGAAATAAAAAAATTCAGTTTTATTGAGAAATATACAAAGACAAAGCATGTATCTCCGTCATGAATGGCATTTTTCTTTAACAAAATTCCATGCAATTAATTACAAAACAGAAAAACAAATTGGGGATCTCTCAGGGGGAACACATACGTCATTTTATTACTTTTGATTTTGTATAATTCACACCGCAATATACAGTTTCATTGTTTGGCTTATTTTCTACAGCTTAATCTTAATATGTATGTATCACTAAAAAAAGAAAAAAAACACATCAACATAAAGGAAATTTTGTTCTCGTCGTCCTTTATTCTCTGTGAAAATTAATTGGATTAACGAAAATTGCATTAATTTTGGTTTTATTAAAAGTACCCAATCAGTGACAATTATCGGAGATAATCCTGTGCAAATAGGTACCTAGGGTGACTGATTATGTATGTGTTAATGGTCTCCGATAATCGGATGGTTTATACCTATGGTGTCACTGATAAGCCTTATCTCTATACCTTAAAGGGTTAATATAACCAAATAGTGACCTTCAATAACAAACTGAAATAAAAAATGTAAGTAAAATGACATAACATAATAGATGAGTACATTTCAAACACACTTTAAAACAATTAACCCTGGATTCATAAACAAGATAAGATGAAACATATCCAAATTAAGGTTATATATAGCTAGTATTAGCTGAGGCATGTCTAATGTTCCTTTTTACAATACTTCCTTATAAGTGGTGCATTGTAAAATAATAGATATGGGTCAATTCTTCAACACAGTCTCTCAACTCTTTCTACTCTAAAGCAGCTTCAGCAATCGGAACTACTTGGGTATATCTGTGAGCTGAGAAACACATCTTGGCTATAAGTGTAGGGTTACAACTTTTCTGGTAAACTGCCCCGGCATATGACATATTTTCTAAGCATTCATGTAAAGTAGCTCAATGTGTATCATGGACGTGTTCAACACCATTTTAAATCATCTTTTATGGGTAACTCATGTTTAATACAGATTAAGTGCTTAAAAAACATGAAGCACTTACTGTAGCCTTGAACCTATGAACTTCTATCAGTTAAATATGTTTCATCATGGATGTATTGGTCACAGGTGATTATTTAAATGTAGGATCCTATGAACAAAAGCAATACCCTGCAATCAACCCCGTGTATTCAGGAAGAGGAATTCACAGCTCACAAAACATTCATGCAGACTTTCCAATACTCTGAGAGCCCCAGTAGGATTGAACTGAACACTTTCTTCTTTGTCTATATAAAAATCTGTCCGACCAAAGAGGGAGCCTCATGGACTTCAGTTGGCCAAGGGCCCAAGGCCTACGAAGTTTCACAAAGTCTGATTGAAGCAGGGGTAATGGAATGGATTTGGATTTAAATGCTCTCAAATGCCTGATCTTCTTCTGTACTTCTCAGTAAAATAGTTTTATGGTGATTACCAGAAAAAATTAACTAATTCTTGTCCTTTAACCCTTTCCCAAACAACAAGTTTTCGACTGTCCCAAATTGAAAGAGTTTGCAAACGACATTTTAAACTGTGATGAAATTGTAAAGTAATCTTCTGATAGGACAGAAAACATTGTGGGAAAAGGAAAAATTGCTCGTTATGAGCAATTTTTCCTTTTCCCATAAGGTTTTCTAAAGTTGTCTGCATCAAAGTGGTCAAATGTCATTATTGTTTGGGAAAGGGTTAAGGGTTTTGGACAAGCTTGGTAATGCAGACCAAGGCTTTTTAACCTAGAATTGGAAAGAGGCCCACGCCTGTTGAAATTTAGGAAGATCTATCACTAAAATTGCTGAATTTGAAAATCAGAAAGCAGGTATGACTTTAAATGTTTTGAAACTGCATGTTTTTCACCCTTTTGTTGCTGGAACAGACTTAATGCTTATGCTAATAAGTAAGAACCAGGTCAGCTGCCAAGTAAATTTGATCTAACCTATTTGCTACATTGGGTATCTTTCCTCAACTAATTCAACTAGATATTTAAGGTTTTGGAAAGAAGACAACACAAAAACCATATTTGATAAAATTACTCAGCATTCTAAGGGTTTAAGAAATTTGCAATTGGGAAGGTGCCATCAAGGTAAGACCTGGGTAATGGAGAAAAGTCAAAATAACAAAATTAAGAAATTTAACAGAACAAAATCCGTTTGAAAGTCAACTTTCATATTTTAAGATTCTTTCCTGGATTGGAATTATTATTTGCCAACTTCTTTAAAATTATTTCAGTTTCAATGTGAAACTTAAAGGGAGGTAATTAATATGAAATAAAGAACTTAATTTTTGATATTCATTTTATAAGTATAAATTCAAAATCAGACAAAATTTGAAAATTAGCTCTTTGAATGCCTTTGAAATGATAAAATGTTTGGTGAATTACATTTCAACGTAGTTTTTAACCAAAGCAATTGTCAGTTTTCCATTACCAATGTCTTACCTTAATGGGCCCCTGTAATAAATGCAAGAAAGCCTTACAGATAATTAATTTTGCCACCATAATGGCATTGCCAAGGAATAGTCAGTAAGCTTAAATCAGAAAGGAATTGTAAATTGACCACTATACTTCTTAGTCTACATCAATGCCTAGTCAAACTTATTTGATGCTCTCGGAAAATATTGAGAAAATGTTGCAACAGGCAATATCTTCCATCACGTCAAACTTTCAAACGATACATTTAATGGAGGACGCTGCAACAAATTTTTTGTCGCACCGTTTGAAAACCGATACTTCCATTTATACAGTAAAATATCAAATGATACTACTCAAAGTTATGAATTAATCCCTTTCTAATCGATCCATACACGTAACTTGTTGGTATTCCTCATATTTACCATAAGAACAGTTTAATTGACACTAGGTGATGATTTTTCTACTCCAATAAACTTCCATTGCGCATGCGCATTGGAGTGTGAGAAACCTAATTTAGCGTTTTTAATTGTTTAATGGCAATTGATGCCATTATTTGGTGGTATATAATTTCATTTTACATTATCAATTGACTTAAAATGGCCATTTTGTGCTTTAAAGCCCAAAAACAGAACATAAAAAGTCTGACACTATGTGGATTGTTCAAAATTTTGACCTTAGATTGCCCAATCAGAAAATAAAAAGCAATCTTCACGTCAAATTATTTTGACTTCATCCATGACTTGCCAAAATGCTCATCAGATTGTACAGTGAACTTGACAGTTCCGGATCACTTACAGATCTATTCAAGATTGTTTTTTCTTGTATTAACTCATTTACTGTAGAAATCAAGATATCAGTTTAACGAAAAAATCTTCCTTTGTCTATTTATGCCAATGATTTGCCACTTTTAAATACCATTTTTCAGTTTCTGCAGAAAACGATATCGGGGTCATTGCGACATTTTCGGATCAAATGTGACAGTTCCGAATCACGTTAGTTGTCACATCATTTATTGTAAAAAGTGTTGACTTCACAAAGAGGCAATAAAAACAGAAAAAAATATCATCAATTAATTCTTTGTTTTCATCAAACACATGCCTTGTGCGATTTCTCTTCAATGAATTATATCGCTTTTTCCTCTTAAGAGTGAGCGTATGAGAATGACCGGAAGTAATGTTGAGCCAACCCCCTATTATCAAAGAGGTGATCTGAAACCATCCAGTTGGCCATTCATCATCCAATTTAATCCCAGACCTGTTTTAGCGTGAAAATTTCACATAAATACATTCTATGATCATTTTTCTTACAAATGATATCAATTTTTACGACCAACTAGGATTGGAGACCGATTTGGGGGTAATTTGGAGATCAATTTCAATACGATCGTAAACCGGCGACAAGGGATAGTGGTCATCCAAATACCATGGAAACTGATTATATATACAACTAGAATGATACATATGGCAGGTATTTGACGATTTTGAACCATGGAGACAGATTTTAGACAACTAGACTCTGCGGGTAAAGGGCAATAACGTACCTTTGAGACAAATTTGACATTATTAGAACTACTGTTAAAATTTGTTTATATTTCAATTATTTATCTTTTTTATTGTTTTCTGTTGCATTTTTAATCATGCTAAGTCATTAATTTCGCCCTTAACACATCCAACCAAATTGGAAAAAAAATATGCCGCTAAAGTTGTCGCAAATAAACGAGAAAGAGACTCCAATTTTTACCATTCTGAATTGAAATGAGACTCCAATTCTAGAGCCGACCCAATTTTTAGTGCACATGATGTTTTTAAATGAGCGACTTAACCGTTCAAGTGGAAATGGCATCTTGGTTTTGTTAACAGCTCAATGAATATACTTAATGAATGTTGCGTTTTTAAGGCCAGAGTTTCTTCGCATTCACAGATATTTGAGAACAAACATAAGATGATCTGGAACTGTCGATGATCTGAAACTTGTAGTTTATTTATGGATAAGGCTATAAATTTCATGTGCTCCAATTACTTTCTAGGCTGTACCCATGTAAATATGAACTATGAAAATATCAAAGCAATACAAAAATTTCAGTGCATCAAGCACTTACTGAAAATTTAAAAATCAAGATGTATCTTAGCCAAAAAAAATATAAGATGGCACGTTGTCCATTTATTTCTTTCGTTATCTCATGTAACAGCAGGCATGTTCAATGAAAAAGGTTCAGCATATCTTTTTAGAACCAATTTGAATACCACTGACTGAGGACATTCTTACTCAATTATTAACCCACAAGTTTACTTGTTGCAGGTTGTCATTGAAGTTACGAGTCAAAAACGCCCTGTGCCAGGCCCGACATAAACCAAACATACCGAATTAAATTGAGAAGGAAAATGTGTATACCTATGACCCCAAAGAGAAGCGCAAATGCAACAACAAACTTGGTTGACTTCATTTTCTTTAGACAAAGGTAGTTCTGTTGGTAATTCATGCCAGGTGACTAGAAGACTAGAGAATCCGGACTGACATGTTTGGTCGGGTCAAGCTTACTTCCGCTTTGGTCGTTGTCGTAAATTATTTCAATGATTTATAAAACTGTTAAGTTTCGAATCATTTAAGTTAAATGACATCTTCTTCGTCATTCTCATCAAATTGTGAAGAGAAAACAATGGTGACTGTCATCAGAACTTAACCTTCGGCAATCTCCCATGCAGAGTTATCGTCCCCCGGATACTACCTCTGCAACGGGCTCAGGCCATCTTTGCCACGAATCGTGGCAAACTCTGTAATATTGCGATCCAAACTGTCCTATGCATACATTTAAGTAAAATAATATATGAATAAGGCAAAAATACTTTTACTTTATCCATACAGTAGACTTTGAATATGTATTTCACCGATTCTTGCTAGAACTATTATTAAGCCTTTTTACGCTATTGAAAATCAATCCGCGGAATGTTTACATCTTTGGTCTCCCGCTCGATGCATAATAAGTCTTGGTTATCGGACAGCTTGGATACCAGTGATATAAACAAACACGAGGTAGAAATTGGGAACGATGTCTTCACTTTACAACTGTGATTTTTAAAGATTTCGCTACCTGCAATTATTAACTTCAAAATACGTAATATCTTTGTCTTTTGAAAAGGCAAAAGCTTCTTAGATGGCACATTCGTATCATCTGAATGGACGCAGATCTCTTCAAATTGATGTTCAGAAAACTTACCACGAATGTATGATATCAATGAGTTGTCGCTTTTAAAAAGGTACTGTACTTCCAAATAACCCCCAAATAAGCTTCACATGCTATGAAATGAGAGATGAATGGGTTAAAAAGGGTTGCAGAGAAAACACTATGTAATGGCTGCCAGTGATTGAAACAATATGGATATTTGGATGATGTGTTCATGGTTTATGGGGCCACAGGAAATGCATAAGCATAGAGATAAAGATGAGAGGAAAGAACCATGATGAATAAACTGCAAGTACCTTTTTCTAACTATGCTTGTTTTTTTAGTACATGTATATGGTTCATGATTTACTAGTAACTTTATGATGTATGTATGCTCATACTTTGTGCAAAAGATTAGACAAACCATTAATGATTATGAAGAAATAAGAAAGCTTTACACTCTTGGTTCTCCCCTTTTAAAACTGCCACAGCTGTCAATCTTTGCAGGGGGTGGGGGTGGGGGGAGGATTAGGGGGAGTGAGGACCCGGTTAAGGTTGTTTTAAATGAGGACCCAGTTATTTTAAAACAGGTCAATGGATTGTGCAAATTTATGCTCGATTACTTCGGGGATATTTTAGTAAAGTGGTAAAACCTCCAACAATAGTGAGCAAAGCGCCATAGGAATAAAACTAAAATGATTGACAGATTGTCACTTGGTATATCAAATCCCTTTATCATATAGTTCATATAGTTTTTGAGCCAGATTTTGGTTATGTTTTCCCTCCTTTAGATTATTTTAGTTGTTTACAGCTATGAGTACATCAAGTACTTTGTGGTAGACTTATTACTAATTACAATGATGCATTGGGGATGATGAGCTTTCAAACAATAGGGCATCCCCTAAACAGCCTTTAACCCATTATCCATTTTCTGACTAGTGTAATGATTATCATATTTTTATGTTTGATATTACTGACACTGAGTTCATACATTTCTATACGTATTCATTTTATCATTATCTTATTCAATAATGCTTTGGATAAGTAGGGCTCTATGACGATAGGGCTGCTCCTACACAGTCCCAGAACCCTACATCCAGTTAACATTAAATCATTTAGTACATGTTTATCACACACTAGCACAGATGAACGATAGGGCATCCCCTACACAGTTCAGACCCATATGTCATATATGTTATATAATAGTTGATTTAGTGGACAATGAATGGTGCAGTCTCTGCACAGTAGAGGCCTCTATGCTCACATGATAAAGGACAAACAGATATACTGTGAAATGTGTTACAACTTACTTTAATACTTATTAATCATCTTATTCGACTTTTTTTCTGTTTGATGCTTATGTGTTGCAGGATGACAATAATAGTTTTTATCAAACTGATTTCTACCCTTTTCGACGTAACAAAATGTTATCTTCAGTTGCTTACTATTTGAATAAATTCACAATTCATATCTGAGAGAGTTGGTTGGTGCTGCTGTTAATTGTAATTTGAACATAACATAACATTTAGTCTTTCAATTAGTTATTATAAACCTCTCTTATGAAAAAAAAATGGTAGAAAGAATTGATAATTTGACGTTGGTCAGTTATGTGATTCTTTTCTTCTTCCCATTACTGAGCTGGTCCTCTAAGGAACATATGTAGTGTATAGGATGATCTAAAGTATACTTATTCTAATGAAATTTGATAAATGAAGAGTAACAATCCAGTTTTCATGTTAGATTTTCACTCTACTTGTTTAAATAATTTGAATTTTACATACAGATATAAGATAGTTGAATGAACAATACTCATGCTTTGAATCAAAATTCATTATAGTTTTTATAACTGCTAAGCAATGTCAAAACAATTATGACAACAGTTTATTTCTTCAGTTTCTGTCATAAATACTAATAACAAATTCACAATAAGTGACTAAATGATGAATGCAGGGAGCATCCCCAGATATGTTTGTAATTGCTTCTTAGTTTTCAAACAGTTTGAACTGCTTGTTAATAGGAACTTAAATGACAGATTGTAAGAGTTTTCTTTTATAATTCAAATGTTCTCTATGAATAATCTTAATCTTTTAAGACAAATATATACATGTATATATCATTACAGCATACAACAATCAAATTCTTTAAAAGACAAGTTCATCATGAGAATATTACTGTTTAATGATATTATGATGAAATATTGTATTAACAAATTAGCTGATCTATTGTTTGTTAGTAACATTGTCTATTTGATTCATAAAGGTTTGCATTCATTATATTTCAAGAAAGATGATGTCAGTACAGTGTTCATAAAAGTTGACAGCCTTTCAACCATAAATTTATTTGCTGTATAAAATGGAAAAGTAACTAAAGCAAAATTACTCAACCAATTACAGTGCCACTTGAGGATCACCAAACAAATAGAAACAGTGTCCATTATGTGCATCATCAAAGTATGATTGAAGAATATGGTGTAGGTGAAGAGATAAGATAGGAACTGAATAAAATAACGCTTGGATCTGTTCGATGAGTTAGATCTGGTTGTTAATAATTCATTTGTTCGTTCTAATGTCTCAAATGAGTACCCACAACATAGGATTTAAAGAATCAATAATGGCTGAATACGCCTTTTATTTGGACATCTGCTTCACCCATTCCTCTATGTAAAATTATTGACTTGATTAATTTGAAAGCAAAAGCAGATGTTAGAAAATGGTTTTAAAGCAACTAACTCAGAGAGTTGTGTTTTGGGTGAAATAAACATTAATAATTTGATATGAAAAGAACAATCTCACAGATTGGGATCTTTAACTTTTAAGAATTGTCTTTTACAATTGAAATGACAACATATTTTCTAAAGTAATATAAGACTAGATTATTGACAGCTTTCTAACCCCAATCATTATTATTTAGAAAAGATAAAAATCATTTATTTTGCAGATATCACAAACCATTTAAACGGGTGTTTCTCTAAACAACAATCTAAACTTAAAAGACATTTAACCATTTTGTTGCAGACTACTCTGGAAACATTGTGGGAAAAGGGGAAATTGCTCTTATTGAGCAATATCCACTCTTCAAGCAATGTTTTCTGCCTTATCAGAAGATTATTTTCAATATCATCACATTTTGAAATGTAACCTGCAAACTCTTTCAATTTGGGACAGTCAAAAATTTAGCATTTGGTAAAGGGTTAATCCTTTCCCAAACAATAACGACATTTGACCACTTTGTTGAGGACGACTTTAGAAAACATTGTGGGAAAAGGAGAAATTGCTCATAACAAGCAATTTTTCCTTTTCCCACAAGGTTTTCTGCTCTTTCTGAAGAATATTTTTCAATTTCATTACATTTTGAAATGTCGTCTGCAAAAGCTTTCAATTTGAAACAGTAAAAAATTTGTTATTTGGGAAAGGTTTAAACAGTTTGCATTATCAACAATATACACTGTAAATGTTCTTTATAAACATTCTAAACAGTTTAGAAAGGTATTGGAAAGCTGTCAATAATCCAGTCTTCTGTTACTTTAGAAATTTATATTTTCATTTTATTGAAAGAAAACTTCTTATTTTAAATTGTTAAAATCACAACATGTGAGATAGTCCTTTCAAATGAGTCTATTGAGGCTTTACAGTATGATCTATGTCCACTTATCCTAATAGTATTGTCAAGGTCTGAACTGACTGAAGGAATATTTAAACTCGAAATGAGAATGGTGCTATTTGTTTTTGAGGTCGCAAATAGTCTTGATTCATTGGATTTTCTTTAGAACGTTACATTCTGACTGACGACTCATTTGTTAAACAACGTGGAGGTTTAATTTGTCTTGGAGAATGTTTTTTCTAGCTGTCATTCACTTTGTTTTGATCGAGGGGTAGTCCGAATGATCCAGACGTAGATGTTTCACGTAGTTACAGCTTGGATCATCCGAGTTAATCGAGGGGGCGGGTTTCGAGTCGTATGGAGCGTCGCCTCAATTCTACTCAATAAGCTGTTACGCTTCAAATATAAGCTACTTTGTGTGAAAATAATTGTCTTTATTCTATTTTAACTGTCCTATCTTATCTATATTATATTGTGATACGACTAAAGAGATTTTCGTCTAACTTCTCTGAGCGTCAGTTTGGAGCTCGCTTTTTGCAAGCCGCTAGATGCAGTATACTTCTACACCCCTACACGTCAGTTTCGGCCACGTGACCATGCCGGAAAAGTGGGACTATTTTCTGAGCCCGTCACAGAGATAAATGTGGGAGCGTAGCGGGAACCAATTTACTCTGGTAGAGATTGAACCTTCGGATGAACGTCATTCTACTTTACGACATTAACTTAACGGAAACCAATCTACTTCCTTTTTAATTTACGGCCATCACGGGTAGGGTGATAATATTTCAACGATCCAAATAAATCTTCTTCAATCATATGATATCCATGTCAATCATGTATTTCTGACCATGTAAAATTAAAGTAGAGTATTCAGATTATTCATTTATCTGGATTGAATAATGGCAATACCAATCGGCACAATTTGCCCTGTGTTTTTTATGAGGTTATCGTCAGACGTATTTAGGTTGTTTTTCCAGCAGGCCGTATTTACATCCATACTCTACGCTAAGAGGGCTTGCCTACATTATTCATAATCACTGTAACGTTCTTTAAAATGTCTTTAAATGTTAGGACTTTTAACAAGATAGTTTGAAACCAAAAGCAAGATGTTAAATACGCAGCAAACACTAAAAGCTAATGTCTTGAACTCTCCTAGCACATACACTCCTTGCCTTTCGAATATTGACCCCAATCACTTTTAAAACCATGCTTTGTGTTCAATATATTTAAATTGTTGAGGTAAATAGGGGAACATACGGAATTCCATAAACAACAGCCTATAGCCTGCTAAACAAAAGTTGATTAGCAGCAAATAACTCGAGGCATTCCAAATGCAACAGTTGGCATTAGACATCAAGCAGTTGGCAGAAAGCAAAAACATGCTAGTCACAACCCTCCCATTAGTCCATGTGATTAGCTGGTATTTGTGTTTACTAAGTCTTTGATGTAAATGATGGTTGACATCTCGGACACGTAATGTAACTTGTTTATGATATATAGTTGATGTTACAATTGACAAGTTTCTCAAACTACGGCTTACTGCTTACTGCCAATTTTTAACTGGTATCTGCCAACTGCTGTATTCGGAATACTTCTAGAGTTATGAAAGTCTCGTCATGTGATCACACTTTGACAAATGTATTCATTTTTGCAATTTGAATGATACATTATTTCACAATAATTGGTCATAAAACCCTTTCAAATTCATGTTGTATAACTTGATTGAGTTAACAAGGAGAGGAGTTACATAAAACCGCTAATGACACAATTGTTCTCTTACAGACTAAAGCCATGGGCCGTGTTATTCGAGCACAGAGAAAGGGTGCCGGGGGCATTTTCAAAGCCCATACTAAACATAGGAAAGGAGCAGCTGCTTTAAGATCTGTTGACTTTGCGGAAAGACATGGTTACATTAAAGGAGTTGTCAGGGTAATAAATGTTTTACCTAATGAAATGGGTCCATTTCCATGAAATTGTTCACTGATTGAAGACAAGTAAAATTGTAGAATGTCATCAAATATGTATGCACAATTTGTCATTACATACAGATTAAAGAAAATATTTATCAATCTTTTTATAGATTCTGTTTTAATGAAATATAAAATAGTGTTCAAATGAGGCAATCATTTCGCTTATTAGAGTAATTGGTAATTGTTAACTTGATTTTGATGAAAGCTGGCAGCATCAACTGTCAGTTGTTTGAAGCAGTCAGCAACTTATAATAGTTGTTTGTATAAAAGTTCAAGAGAACCTGAATGAGTATGCGAGCCTGTGGAACTAAAGAGTGTTTTTACTTGCAGGATATTATCCATGACCCTGGACGTGGAGCCCCGTTGGCAAAGGTCGTGTTCAGAGATCCCTACAAGTACAAACTGAGGACTGAAACATTTATTGCCCCAGAAGGAATGTACACAGGACAGTTCATTTACTGTGGGAAGAAAGGTATTGTTGGTTGTTAACTTCCTATCTAATAACTTCTACTTAACTTTGTAATAGATATGTTGATATAGATTATGAGTGACTGCATACTATTGAGCAATAAGTTAGAGGAAGCTGAGCAGCTTTCTTTTCCATGTTCATATAAATATATTAATGTATTTTTTTTGGTTAAATGACTCATTTAATAAATGCTTGAACTTGGAAATGATGATTAAAAATAAATTTCTTCACTTTGATCTGATTTGCAGTGAAGAATTACATATTTAAATCTGAAGCAGTGTATATTTGGAGCAGTGTTATGTTGCCACATAGAGTCATTGTTTATTCATTGAAAAACAAATTAAAACCCTCTCTGAGATGATTTAAATTAATTTCTTCACTTTGATCTGAGTTGTAGTGAAGAGTTACATATTTATATCTGAAGCAGTGTATATTTCGAACAGGATTGCCACATTGAGTTGTGTTTAATTAGAAAAATAGGGTTGTTGTGTTGCTGGGCTCTTCATTGGACCAAAATATTATGAGCCATTTTGGCTAAGCTACCCAAATTTTCTTTAGCCACTTGGATTTTTGCAAAGCCAAATTTGGCTAAGTCTTTTTAGCCATTTTAGCAGAAATATTAAATATAAATTATAGTTCATTTGTTCAATTTACAGACCAATTATTGAAATAGGCTAGAATGGTATTTATCACATAATAAAATAAATGATGTGTAAATTGAACAAATAAATAACAGTTCTTGTATCAGCCACTTCATTGTGTGGTTGTTCTTAGTAGAGTACTACATCCTATACCTCAATAAATGTTTACAGAACTTTGGGACAGGGTTAGAAAGACGACAGAAAATAATTAAACTTGCATGCATGCACCTGGCATGATTCATTTTTTAAATAAAACAAAATAAACATTTAAAAAAAGAATATAAAATAACTTTTGATTGTAAATAAAACAAAATAAATTAAACATTTTAAAAAAGAATATCTAACCTTAAAGTTTGCAGGGTATGCTGCAGCGTTTACGTGATCTGGGAGTCATTGAACTGGCAAGTTGACAGTACTTGTACAATAATGACGTTCTTTTTACTAAATGTGGGAGTTCCAATGCATTAAGATATGCTCATAAAAGGTTATATTTCCTTGAATGTTTGTTATAATTACCATTTTTCACCGGGAGTCCCTTTCCCTCATGTTGTTGTTGTTGTTGTTTCGTTGTCCGTAAATTCCGTACCATGGAATTTCGTTCTAATATTGCATCGATGTAATCATTTAAAACGCTTGATATATTGAATGTGTTTACACACAAATAATGTTTTTTATTCGCGTGCTTTTTATTGCAATAAGTCCCATATCACCTTTATGAGTATCTTTTTTTAACGCAGTGAGCTACAGAAATAAGTATCGAAAACGTTTTGGTGCGTTTTATTATTCTGGTACCGACTTTAGTGTGACACATAAACTAAAACCGGGAACCGGCCTGTTTAAACGTTTTCATTAGACGTTGCTATTGGAAATATACATAATGTCTGGTCTCCGGATTTTCTAAAAGAGCGCTTTCATTAGAAAATCGGCTAAGGAACCAAACACTTCTATTTATATTTAAGCTGTTCAACGTCAAACTATTCAATTTTAATTAATGATTACCACTCGCAGTGGCGAAAAGACTTTAGCCATTCTTCCCACTTTCGCCATTACAGACTCTATACAAAATGGGGTCAATTTTACTTTCGCCAAATTGACGAAAGGGTACATTTCTTTTTTCGCCAAACCAAGTTCACTTTCGCCTATGGCGAATGGCGAAGCTTTATGAATAGCCCAGTGTTGGACAGAAATGGAACATTTCTTTCAGTCATTCTTTTGATTCACTTTTTATTTCATAGCTAGTGGATGATGATACAAAAAAGAATTCTCACTTAGATCTGAGAACCTTCCAAGAGACATTTTTTAGCCAGACATAGAATATTTGAATGATTATAGACTTGACAAGGTTCAAGGTTCTAATAAATGAACAGTCCGTCTCAGTATGATGATTAAAACAAATTTCTTCACTTTGATCTGAGTTGTAGTGAAGAGAACATTGATGTAATCTGAGTGAGGGACTGGGTCGCAGTTTTTGTAAAACAACTTAACTCTTAATTCATATATCTGTAAGATAGTAGAAAGGGAAGGAATATATTGTTTGTAGTTGGCATTTTATGTTATAATGATTTCAAATATTATACTGATTTAACCTATTCCTAAACAATAACATTTATTCGCTTTATTGCAGATGACTCCGGAAAACATTGTTTGAAAAGGAAGAATTGGTCTTATCAAGCAATTTCTTCTTTTCCCTTGATTTTTTCTGTCCTATCAGAATATTATTTTCCGATTTCATCACATTTTGAAATCATCAAATGTCATCTGCAAACACTTTCAATTTGGGACAGTCGAAGATTTAGCGTTTGATAAAGGTTTAAGGATATTACAAGTTTTACTTGACTTTGTTTTATAATAGACATTTTCATATTTGATAAAAACTTTGTATGTATGGTTAAGGTGGTGTTGGTGAACTTTTGACTTATGAGGTCCCTTATTCAAGTCCATTGGGAACTGTTGTTTTCAAAGTGTCCTTGGGCAAGCCATATCAGAGCCCTAGCCTGAAACTAAGAATTCCAGAGATGCTGTTATATAACTGAAAAATTGTTGACACTGTTAAACAACAGCAAAAAAAGAAAAATAAGTTAATGACAGTTAGTTTGTAGTCTGACTAACAGAATGCCAATATGTTATCTGAGTCTCTGGCAGTTAGGTGAGGTCTTCCACCATCATCCATGTGCCGGCATTGCAATATAACTATAAATTGTTGATTTTGAAAAATTCCAGTAAAACAAATTGAATCAGTGTGGGTTGGATTGTTACATTTGTATTATTGATATCTTTTCAGCTAGCTTGCAGGTTGGAAACATCTTACCAATTGGTTCCATGCCTGAAGGAACCATTATCTGCTGTTTGGAAGAGAAGACCGGGGACCGTGGTAAAATTGCACGAGCCTCTGGAAACTATGCCACTGTTGTAGGACACAACCCAGACACCAAGAGGTCCCGAGTCAAACTCCCTTCAGGAACGAAAAAAGTTGTACCCTCAAGTAACAGAGCCATTGTTGGTAAGATCTTATTTTGGTTATGGGCAGCTGAAGCCCATTCCTACAGGTCTTCAATTTTATGTTTCTAGAGCAAATGACCCATTTTATTGATTTATTTTGAACGATTTTCCCATTTAGAATACAGTATAATCATGTCTGCAGTAAGGGATTTGACAGATGTTAGCTTAGAAGTGGAACAAACAACTGTTCTACAAGATGTCTAAATGTTCTGCCTATTTCATAACAACTTTCATTCGCATCTGCAATTTCTTAAAATTTTATTAAGTGTAAAATTTTGTACTTTTTTATAAATGCAAATTGAAAGAAAACATCTCGAAATTGGATGTTGAATTGGGTTTTGTAGGATAACCAAATTTTTATGAATTGTAGTGATGACATGAATTATTGAAGTGATGATGTTGGTATTACTGTGTGTTGTAGGTATTGTTGCTGGTGGAGGACGTATTGACAAACCCCTGTTGAAGGCTGGTCGAGCCTATCACAAATACAAGGCCAAGAGAAACAGCTGGCCCACAGTACGAGGTGTGTGTATGAACCCTGTTGAACATCCCCACGGAGGTGGTAACCATCAACATATTGGTAAAGCTTCAACCATCAGACGAGATGCTTCCTCCGGTAAAAAGGTGAGACTTCTTGCATGGCTGATATATTCATGTTCTTCTGTTTGCAGATTAGAGTCTCGGTATATTTTCATATACTTCATTACAGCGATTAAATAGAGTAGTTCCAGTTAATATTTAGCTTTTGATAACATTCAATTTAACCATCACTTCATAACAGCTCTTTACATAAGACAGCTTTGTGATGAGTCTACTTGGATCATACAAGTCTTTCTTAATGTGTCAATGGATTCTCCCCAAGTCTAAATAGAGGCGCTTCCATCTTCACTTGTTTCTCCTGTTTTCGATAATAAATTTTCATATTTGTAAATTGGGGATGTCATTCATCTCTTTTTCAAAACCTTAACAAAAATGAAGACTAAATAAATAGCCTTTTATTGAGCCATCCAATTATTGTTCATAAAATTGTTCTGCATGCTAGTGTAATTAGATCTTGGACAAGACATATGCGTAAGCGAATTTGAACTAGAACACCATCTCAATCTAAAAATGTATTGATAGATGTTAATTGTCCTTATTCTCAGGAATAGGTTATTCCCTTGCTCTTTATTTCACTCTAAAGTCTATGCTGTTGCTTCTCCTCAGTTTTATCTCAGCTTGGTTAATATGAACCTATTATACTTCAAATCTTGACCTGTGGTTGTTCTTTTGTAGGTTGGTCTCATTGCTGCCAGAAGAACTGGTCGTCTACGTGGTACAAATGTCGTCAAGTCAAAGGACAAGGAATAAACTCGACACCCTCTTGTTTGTATTATATGTGCAGAGAAGCAAAGAAAAATATGAAACTAAATAGTCTTTGTCTAAAGTCATTTCCTTATCCCTTGCATTCATCTTACAACCTGAGCCTATTTATCTTTTCACCTTCGAGCCTTAGTCTAGAACTGGTGAATCGGGCAAAGCTGTTCCATAACTGAGCAATAGATAACACTGTTAAACCCCATATATCACATTTCCATCATTCAACGCAATCAATGAAATTGTCCATAAGATATTTCTTAAGGGTCATCCATTTGACTACATGACAGTTGTTCAAACAACATTACAGAATTGCCATGCATGAAGAATAAACATCGTTGGGACCTTGAATGCAGCTAACTGGAAATTTACACAAAACAGGCTGCACTATAATTACTCGAGCCTTTTTTCTTGTTTTGTGCATCAACAATCTTTGTAATCCTTGACCAGGGACAAATCAAATAGCATGTATATATTGGCGGTTTTACTTATTGTATTTGTCGATGGCTACTGATAGGACGGGACCTCATGAAACTAAGGCCTATGCATCATCATATTTTTTGAAATCATGAAATGAAGTTGTTTTGGTCTAGGTTCTTCTTTCCCGCGACAAACATTGTTTCCAAAAATAATTTGAGTTAAATACCTCATTCCTGATTGCTAACATTGAAGACTTGAAGGTAATATTGAAAGTCTATCATAATCCTGGAATTAAGACCCAACACTTATGTGATGGATGTATCTGTAAGGAATGATAATATAAGTAGAATTTCTCGAGAAGAAAACTGATCCATCTTGGTCAATGTTGACAGCAAAACAAAAGGTGTGTAGAGAGAAAGTAAAAGAAATGAATGTCAAACATGAAAGAGAAGTGGTCTACAATGGGCATATGGATTCATATAGGTAGAAAATTCTTATGAAATAATTCCTGAAGAACTGATGTCGTTTTAAGTGTGGGAACTTATATGTATTGTTTGGTACGTAAAACTCAATTGGACCATGATATTTCAAATCGAAATGTCTGCTTTTGGAATTCACAGGAGGGAGGGGTGAACACATCAGGGATATCCATGGAATATTCAAAGTGAATATCCTCATCATCATTGATATACGAGATAATTATGAACCCTACATGCACAGTCCAATGAATGAATGAATGGTGTTTTAAGGCGGTGCACAGTCCAGGATTTACCCCTGGTATTCTTTCAATATTGGTAATTATATAGGAGAAATAACACCACAGACATGATTATCAAAACTATTACGGACCTTCCATTGTAGACCACTTCACTTTAATGTTATAGCAAATTGGCTTTCAAACAGGGCTACAATAAAACTACGTTGGTCTCCATTTTCATCAATTATGTTTGAATGGCCAATATTTTGACTCGAGAATCAATCTACCATTCTATCAATCGTAGCACCAGTACTAACGTGAAAAATTTAGAAAACAGCAACTGGACATCATCTCTCTTAAGTTTGAAAGTACAATGAGTTCTTGGGCATATCAGATTTGAATCTAAGGGATAATATCAATTGGGTTCGGATACCTGTCGGTATTGTTCATCGCCTCAGGTAGTAAATTGCTAGCCGTCCCAGCTCTACTGTGATGGGTCGACACTTTCTTCTGCAGTTGATGATTGAAACATTTTGTGACATGAGGATATGCTTGTGACAAGTTATTTCCCCTTGGTGGTGTACAAATTGATAGAGGTCCATACAAGTGTAGATATGTTTAATCTGAAACCTACATTTGGCAATAAATATTATCACAGTCTTTTTAATTGTACAATATTTCATGTACATCAATAGGTCTTTAACCCTTTACCAAACACCAGGTTTTGGACTGTCCCAAAATGAAAGAGTTAGCAGGCGGCATTTCAAAATGTGATGAAATTAAAAAATTAATCTTCTGATAGGGCAGAAAACATTGTGGGAAAAGGAGAAATTGCTTGTTACGAGTAATTTCTCCTTTTCTCACAATGTTTTCCAGAGTCGTCTGCAACAAAGTTGTTAAATGTTGCTATAGTTTGGTAATGGGTTAAACAAGATTTTGTTGGATAGATCGGAAGACAATTTTAAAGTTTAAATGGAATTTGAAATGACACTAATTCATTAAATAAGGTATTGTATAAAAGATTAATTGCTCATATTTGAGATTTCTGAAACCATTTTGCTAAAGATGCATTAAAATGAGTGCTGACTATGATACTGTGAATATGACTGAAAGACACAAGCTGATCAAAATGAATTAGCATGATGGTATGATGTGACAAAATGAACATTTCCCATATTTTAAGCCTGTATGAACTGTCCATGCCTGAAATCACAATGAGCAAAAGACCTGTAACAAGTGTCCTGCAGTAGATAATACTCAAACTATTGTGACAAATAGAGGGTTTGCTCATGATGAGTAAATAGTCTTCTGAAGACTTACTCATCATGAACAGGCCCTGCTTTTGTCATGTTAGTTTGAGTATTATCTACTGCAGGAAACTCTTTCTTTACTTCATTCTTTACAGAAATAAACTAATGGAAATTGATGCTGATATGAATAAAATTTTCTAAAGATGGATCATTGAACAGTTGCACTACCATATCTTGGCACAGCTCAGTTTAGCTATTTACAAATGTTCTGTCTGTCATTAAGAAAAATTTACATGGTACTTTTAAAGTGTATTGACAATTAACTCATAAAAAGAAAGTCTGTCATTATAAACACATAAAGTTCACACAGAGTCTTCATCAACTGACTTCTAATGTTCCCCACTAAATAAAAAAAACATGCCCCTAATTTAGACCATATAAATCTATTCTGATTTTAACAGTAATCTTAGTTGAAAGTGATACAATGAAGAATGAAACTAATGATTTATTCATGAAAATGGATGAAAGAGCTTTAGTTCTTACGAAAACAAAACTTTCAATTATTGACAGTATGGATTGAATACCATAAATATATTTGATTTCAAATTTGATCTGACTCAATCTGAATACCAACCCCTTTATTCGCTTTAAATGTTTGCTTTAAATGAGTAAATGAAGTGTTCAATGAATTAATGGTGTTTTAAGGCGCATCAATCATTTGCAACAATCATTTAGCGGGCATTACAAATGTTCAATGAAATGCTATAGTAAGCGCTTCACACATGTGAAGCACTTACATGTACTATAGTATTGCATTGAACCTTTGATATTCCTCCTTTGACACCAAGGTTTGCAGATTCCAATCAGCATTTACATAAAATGATTTTTATACATACATTTACACTGGAATCAGATTGCTCTATGCACATTAGTTTTAGAAAAACGCTGCTTTCCACTGTTTTAACCAATCAATTCCCATTGGTGAGGAAAACACGATAATCATAATACAACATAATCATTTTTGTCTTCAAGAGTGATTGTGAGTCAGAGTGTCGAACCAGCGACCCCTGAGTAATTATGTCACTATATTATCTCCAAAATCTTGACTTCGGGAGAGCCATGAATGTTGGGTTATAATGAGTCCATATAAACTCCACCGTCTTGACTTCGGGGGATCCTAGAACGCTTCCTCATCCGGCGGGGGTGCAGTAGAAACTCGACTAGCCGCTCGGCGCGCCATTATTCCATCTTTGTCCAAGAGGGTACTCTCGGTGACCTGGAAAACACACAGAAACAAACAGTTTAGGTATAGGTCCAAGGCAGTATACGGCCGAGTTAAAGAAATGTTAACAGGTGATACAGACCAAATACAACGGTAGATAGATAACCTTGAAAATTACACTCACCCCGTATCTCAGGTATGGTATTGTTCGATTGAAACATAAACATAGCATGATTGCGCGATGGACTGATACAAGATTTAGTTTTAGAAGAAGGTTACTGGAACCACTTGCCTTATTGTTTATTAAGGCTTAGACATTTATTTCTATTGCATATTTGTGAACAACTTCAACAGCATTGCACAAGGAAACTGCCTGTTTGATGTAATTCATAAGTTTGTCATAAAAACACAGAGTAATGCTTTTGGTAAAGGATGAAAGATTTGGTGAATAATTGTTATGTATTTGTCTCTTTTTATGTATATCTTTGGCACAGTTTCAAACTGTCTTAATATATTATACCAACACAAGTTCATGGTGTATGGTTATTCTCTTTCATGCTCTGTATTTAAATTGAACTAAAATACAGGTATTTAACCCTTTACCAAATGCAAATTTTCGACGGTCCCAAATTGAAAGAGATTGCAGACGACATTTCAAAATGTGATGAAATCGGAAAATATTCTTCTAATAGGGTAGAAAATATTACGGGAAAAGCAGAAATTGCTGGTAAGTAACATTTCTTCCTTTCCCATAATGTTTTTCCAGAGTCGTCTGCAACCATATCAGCTCTTCTTTAAAAGGGAATAAAACAAATTTCTATGTTATTTGTCAACTATTCTAGAACTTAACACAATTTTACTGTAAATTTTACATGTATTATTTAACATTTGTTTCTCGTAGAGAACAATCTATGAGATAGGCTCTTTAACACATCGAGGGTTCATGTAAGTGCTTCATGTTTGTATTGCATTGAACCCTCAACATGGCCTGTTAACCCTTTACCAAACACTAAATTTTCGACTGTCCCAAATTGAAAGAGTTTGCAGACGATTTTTCAAAATGTGATGAAATCAAAAAATATTCATCTGATAGGGTAGGAAACATAGTGGGATAAGGAGAAATTGCTCTAAAAGAGTAATTTTTCCATTTCCCACTATGTTTTCCAGAGTTGTCTTCAACAAACTGGTTAAAATATTTTGGTAATGGATTAAAATCAAAATAGGGGATGGTCATTTGTAGAAAGGGAGAAACGTAGCACTTAAAACAAAGCACTTAAAATACAGCACTTAAAACAAAGCACTTAAAATACAGCACTTACATCTTTCTCTAGTATTCTGTAGTTTTCCACCTTGTCATTCAGTAGAATCTTTTTGATAGTTTTAGGATGATCTCTAACCAGTCCAGCTTTCCGCATCTCCGTATCAAGTTTACCTATAATGATTTTACGCACCGCCGCAGCAGGATGTTGTATGTCCTGTAGTTTCCAGTTGGCCGTGTCCACACGCAGTTCTGCTGGAACCAGCTTTGAACCTTTCCTGTAATAACATAAAATCAGAACTCCGCATTAACTCTCTACAAGTTTATACATTTGTCTTTATAAAATTTAATGATCTATTATTTTTCAATGAATATCAATAAAGGTTTAAATAAAGAGACATTTCTATTTCAGAGTAAAAATAAACATTTCAAAAAGTGTATGCAGTGGAGTATGATATGGTTGTTTAAAAAGGTTTTCTAAAACGGTTTGCTTCATTTATACAATATACAAGTGACCATTGTGTATGTAAGCAAGTTAGTGAATACAGGTAGTGTAGTTTTTTCATTGTATCCTTCTTTCAATCTTCCAATGCTCAGGGAACGAACTTATGATAGAGAAAAGACGCCATTTGAATATCGATCGAGAAATACGATACTGTACTTTTTGTTTAATGAATCATTATTAAAATTTTGTTTCTTATTGAAGACGAATTTCATTTCTTTTTTATCTGTAAATTGTATTGCGATATAAGACTAGAATGCTTCAAAACAACGTGGATAACTAATGCCATTTGTAGGGAAGCATTTTATAGCATTATGTCGGATCCCAGAGAGAGCAGTATATTATCATTGTCTACATATATATACAGGGCTTCACTTCTAAGAGATGAGTACTTAAAAACAATTAAGAAAAAATAGGTGCAAACACTTTTTTTTTCATTATTATTGTTTTTATTAGTCATTCATTACACTGGACAAGCCAATATTAATCAAATACTGTTTCTAATACAAGTGCATGTTTTATTATTTACTCACTTGCATATATATTTCGATGAGTTTGTACATGACTGGACTTAGTCATATTTTGCATAATATGACTTTGTATGCGAAAAGTATCTGCTAATTCAATGCACTTGTATTAGGTTGTAAATTTATGTTGTATGTTTAACCAATTTATTTTAACATGATTTTTATGGTATTCATTGTGTGTATTCTGGGCTGGTGGCCTTTATTTACAAAAAATATGTTATGTTATTTCTACCCTTGAATTTTACACTGGTGGTACTCTAGGCTATTCAGTTGAAATAAACATATAAGGTTTAAAAACAGTTCACCAGGTTAACGTCAAGGCTAAAGAAGGCTATTGAGAAAAGCAAGCACTTTATCACAAGTCTTGATTTCTCTTATCTTTTAACCCTTTACCAAGCACCCAATTTTTTACTGTCCGGAAATGGAATAGTTTGCAGACTACATTTCAAAATGTGATGAAATTGGAAAATAATCTTCTGATAGGGCAGAAAACATAGTGGGAAAAGGAGAAATTGCTCGTTAAGATGTATGCAACAAACTGCTGAAAAGTCTTAAATGATTGGTAATTTGTTAAATCAATTCAAATCTTTTTAATTTCATTAACTCTAATCAATATTATCAATAATTGTAGTTAAATGCTATCAATACTAGACTGATGATGTTAAGGGAGTCATGAAGTTGAATGTGTAATAAAACTAAAAATCATCTCACATTCCAGTGTACGTTTTCCACATGGCTCTTCTGTCAGCATACACATTTTTGTCATCAAATGACACCACATATAACTTGTTCAGTTTCTGAAAAACAAAGGTACACTGGAATGATATTGAAGTTTAATGTGAAATTTTTCTAAAAGTAAACAATAATATTCAGGCATAACAAAGTGATATCTCTTAAAACTTCACTTTATTTATATATTTGTTCATATGATGGTAGATATTAAACTTTGTTTCCCCAATATTAATTGCTCATTTATGATAAAAAACAACAACAACAGCATTATAACCTTTTTCCGTATTATTTTCTATACTATAGGAAGAATATATTCTAAAATACATTACAATTACAACTCTTGTTATCTGTGAAACTATTCAATTAAAAATACTTAGACCATTTGGCACTTTCCATCATAAATGCACGATTTAAGACACTTTTGGAATTGTAGTATAATGAGAAATCACTCTTTATGAGCAATTTTTCCAACTGACAAAAGGGTATCAACCCAAAATTATAATAAAAATCATTTTGTTTTCCATTCATAAATGTCATCTGTACACACTTTCAATTTGGAGCAGTCACAAAATTCCATATTTGGGCATGGGATGTAGAGTCAGAATTTGTGATATAGAGCGCATATGATAAAGTCATATATGGTTGTCTAATGATACATTTAGCAAACGTAACAAAAGATTATTGTGGGTAGAAGAGAAATCACTTATTATTTCTTTTTTTTGTTATGGGTTTTACATCACATCAAACATTATTTCAGTTATGCAGCAATGCCCGACTCTTAATGATGGAGGAAGACCCCATACTCAACTGCCCATAAAGGCTGGTCAAGGCAGGTAGAACCATCGGCGTTCTGTAAGTCAGTCGGGTGAATGCGTCTCATGAAAATCCATATCCCTCTCAGGAAATCACTTATTATGAACAATTGTCAGTATCAAACTGAAATCATTACAGATGCATCATTCCTAATTGTCGTCTGCATGTGCTTTCAATCTAGAGCAGTCACAAAATCCTTCATGTAGGAATGGGATTAAGATTTAGACTTCGGGATGTAAAGGACTTAAAATTAAATTGTACCTGGGCGTAAACCGTACAGAATATCTTCCCCTCGAAACACACGGCAGTGCACTGCGAGACTGGAGGGACGGGTAATTTACCATCAGGAATAACACAGCCTTTACGTTTGTCTGAAACAAATACAAACTTTCTACTTAAGGAATGATTTGACATACTGTTTTCATGGAGATATAAGAACAAAAACCTTCTCTAAATGTATGAACGTCACATGAACATGTATGAAAATATCTATAACAGATTGATATCATAAAAATAATTTGATTATTATATTATTACATCAACAATGTCATCCATAACTGAATGTTGAAGTACGAATAATAACATCATGTGTGAGTATTGCTAGAAATCATTGTGATAAAATGACAAAATGGCTGGTATTGACATGTTTCTTCATTCTCCTTATTTTCTCTTCGTTTTTTCGTTTGTAAACATGAATCTAACTCCTCTACAGGTTTTAAATCAGTCAATGTGAGCTAATGAGCTTTTCTTAGCCTGACAATAAGTCCCCAGAGTTATGGGACCTGTTCCTATATATTATATGGGTTTTACATCACATCAACATTATTTCAGTTATGTAGCGATGCCCGACTCTTAATGATGGAGGAAGACCCCATACTCAACTGCCCATAAGGGCTGGTCAAGGTGGGTAGAACCATCGGCATTCCGTAAGTCAGTCGGGAGACTGCCTCTCATGAAAATCCATATCCCTCTCAGGATTTGAACCCACGCGGAGAGGGGCCATGTGATTTCAAGTTCTGTACTCTAACCACTAGGCCACGGAGGCCCCCGGGACCTGTTCCTATATATCAGCTTAGATAATTGTGAACAAGGGTTTGAATATTCATTTTTTTCCCTATCAAATTTATAAAAGTCATTGCTTCCATAAACACTTAACAAGCAATTTCTAAAATGTAAATTGGCATAATTTGTAATTGAGTTATTGAGTTATTGTATACCGGTAAATACTAACTTTTCTTTTAACACTGTTAAAATTTTAGGATGTAAGGGGACATGAATTTCAAATCAAGTTAAAGTATTAAATCTTTTATTTTCACAGAGGTGCTTGTTCACACATGAGACACCATATAACTCAAAATAAAATGTCATTGAAAGAATTTTTGTATCGCAGTATGATATTTAATAGAAAATAGCTATAGAACCCGAATTGATCCAGAATGTGTCAATATATACATCTAAGTGTGTACACACAGTATGCAAAAGATGCAACAGTTTTGGATCTGTATAATACCTAATCATGGTTACAGCCTCTAGTTACTTAAATACAAACTTTACTTTTACTTAAAATGGATATTCTCCTGTTCGTCTCATTCAACAATACAGCTGTGATAAAGTTTTAACCCTTTACAAAATGCCAAAATTTCGACTGTCCCAAATTGAGAGAGTTTGCAGACAACATTTCAAAATGTGATTAAATTGAAAAATATGAGCAATTTTTCCTTTTCCCCACCATGTTTTCCAGAGTCGTCTGCAACAAACTCATGAAATGCTGTTATTGTTTGTTATGGGTAAAAATCCAAATTCACCTTTTTGTATTGTTTCTTCCTCCTCATCTTCATCCTCCTCCTCCTCCTCTTCTTCTATTGCAGGATCTGTATAATCTCTGGAGTCAAAGTCCAGTTCCATATTGCTAGTCTTGACCACTAACTGACCCGATGTTACAGAGAAGCAGGCCAGCTGACCACCCAGCATCACAAACAGATAGTCGGTTCCCGTCGGGCCAAACACACGTGTCAACTACAACACATAAACAGGGTATAAGTGTGTGTAGTTTGAATACATTCCCAGTATCAGTTACATAGATAAAAGCTTACATGCGTAAACGTAAAAGTAATTTTATAAGTGACATATAAGACAAAATTAAAAAGAAAATCAGAGATCTTAGTCCATCGGTCCAAATTTCCATATCGAACAAGTGAGCCAAGCTTAAACCCATTTCTCTCAAAAGATACTGCCTTACAAGTAATGAATGAACCCTTTCCCAAACAACAAATTTTCGACTGTCCCAAATTGAAAGAGTTTGCAGACGACATTTCAAAATGTGATGAAATTGGAAAATAATCTTCTGATAGGGCAGAAAACATTGTGGGTAAAGGAGAAATTGCTCGTTACAAGCAATTTCTCCTTTTCCCACAATGTTTTCTAAAGTGGTCTGCAACAAAGTGGTCAAATTTCGTTATGGTTTGGGACAAGGTTAACATAGGAACAGACACACATCCCCTCTAAGACATGAGTTCTACAAAAGTAAAATTCTATCCATTAAACCGTACAGTTTCTAAACTTATATAAAACACTGGGGAAAAATGGGATCTTTTGTTTTTTTCTAGTATTTTATTGAGATACACTTTTTAACAATCTTCATAAAGATAAAACAGATACTTGAGACACAAATACTAACAGCCAATTTTCACTGAAAGATTTCAACAAATTCCAAAGGCTTCAGCAAAGATTACATCCCTTGAACCCTTTCTCTATAACAATCCACTGCAAATTCTCTAGCTACACAAGAAAACCGTTGTAGTATAATCATAAACAGGTCATAAACAATTTCTTGCTTTGTTTCCTTTCTTTGTTATTTCAAAGGATCCTATACACTTTTAAAACATTGAAAGTTTATAATACTGAGGTAATAGAGGAATTAGCTTAAGCTTAACGTTTAAGTTAGGTTGTGTTTTTTTGTATTGGGTTAAATGCCATGTCAACAATTTATTTCTCAAATTGTGGTTTACCTTGGATTTATCAGTTTAAGCTAGGGCTCTTGTGGTTTGCCAATTGATATTCTAACAAAACCAGCATCACCAAAAGTTAAGGATATTTAAAAAATGTTTTGAATATGAATGAACAAAACGTCTTTTAAATGCCTTTTACAGAAGGGTCTACCACCCAAAAGAAAAATGAGCAAGTATTTTTTTTTAACCAGCATTTACAGCTCTAATTCTGCTTCTTTTATACTTTACCAAAAGACCATGCTCAATCCAAATCGGGAAGTTATTGTAAAGTTTAGTCGTTATCATCATGAGGTTCCTACCAACATCCCCTCTATACAGGACACAGGCGAAGGTCACTTACGTCACATGATGCAATACTGCTTTGACTCATAGCTGCGTATTCAGAGGCTGTTAGAGGCAGGTCTTTGCGGAAATCCTTTAGCTCCATCGTCTTGAGGTCCAATATAAACAGAGTAATATGAGCATCTGGAAAAAAAGAGAGTAAATTAACCCTTTACCAAACGCGAAATTTTCGACTGTCCCAAATTGAAAGAGTTTGCAGACGACATTTCAAAATGTGATGAAATTGAAAAATAACCATCTGATACTAGGGCAGAAAACATTGTGGGAAAAGGAGAAATTTCTCTCATCTTTAAGAGCAATTTTTCCTTTTCCCACCATGTTTTCTATAGTCGTCTGCAACAAATTGGTCAAATGTCGTTATTGTTTGGTCATGGGTTAAAAGAACTTCCTACAAAGTTTTATTTTCTTTACAAGTGTCTATGTATCTATTTATGCATCTTAACCCTATAGCACTCAATACGTCTATATCGTTTCTTTTGCCCCTACTTCAGTCGACCAAGATCGACATTTTACTATTTTCTGACATCGATACTTTGGTCGATATATGATATACAATCAAACCTGTTAAAATTCTCTTAGATATCACAATTAAATATTTTGGGTTTTTTTCACTAAAATGTAAGCTATGATGGTATTTTTATCAAGTATTAGTTAAACTAAGAAATTACCTTACATAATATTGCATAAATTCCCCTTTAAACAGCGATTCACTAATAAAATTTTCCATAAAATTTCCACGTTGCTAGGGCGCTCTATGCCTCTTCCTAAAGTACCATTTAACTCTCTTTTAAATCAACAGTTTTCTCCCAGTTTAAAAAATTTACTACACACTTTGTCGGCATAGTTGACCAAGGTTTATCTAGCATCTTTTATCGATTAAAATATACACCACTCTCAGCGGGTGATTTTATGACTCTGATAAAATCCTTTGTGTAAACACTGACCCAGTAAGTGCAATTCTTGTCATAAGTGTTTGCAGCACGTGTCAAACTAGTTTTTACTAGTTTTCCTGAATATACTTACTCGTAAATTAGAGAGTTAAATTAGCAACAAATTTAACCCTTGCTCCCATGGCATTTATAACTGTGAAAACTTATATTTTTTTTATTGTTTTACAAGCTCAATTAAGCACCACCTCTGCCCATATTTCACACACATTTTCTGGTATGCTTTGTCTTAATCTAGCGATGAATAAAACAATCAAATGTCCAATTTCATGAATCAAGATAGTGCATTTGCTGTGACCATACTTTTTTTTGTTTGAATTTTCATTTTATTGATAGTATGGACTTGAAATAGACCCCAGGATGAACTTCAATTGTAGTTTTAACAGTTTCAATTAAGAAGCCATTGCGGCAAATTGATTAATTGCTGATTGGGAGCAATTTATCTTTTTATCACAGTTGTCCCTTAATGTTTCCTGTGACAGACACTATTATGTAGTTAAGAGAAAATACATTTAAAATGTATTCATAATGAGCTTCAATATTCCTGTAACTACTTTGTGTTTTATGGAATCAATGTGGCATTTAAATACCTTTTTAGATATATTTGGATATTTCAACAATCTTCTCATAATAAGCTTTAATATTTACCTTTGCAAGATTGAAATAATAACTCATAAAATCTATATCTTAAATTCTATCTTTATTATATAAACTATATAAAAATGAAATTTTCTAATGAATGACATTTATTTTAACCTTTTTTTCATTCTTCCCTTTTGATTGGCTATAGTAATTAAATATTTTCATGCATCCATTTGAAATTTTAATATATGAAAAAAGACAATTCATCTACCTTCATAATAATAAAAAATTGCTCAAATGCAATAATTAATGCGAAAGATATTAGCATTTGTATAAATACCCCCCTTTTTTTCTTTTGAAAAAACAAATATTGGTAAATTGTCTGAGGATAGGGCAAAGCAAAACCCAATATTGGATAAGTAGATACAGGCTTATCAGCTACAGGTGCCTGAGTGCTATAGGGTTAATAGTCCACATCCAAATTTTCCATGATTATCAAGCTTTGACCAGTTTTCAAGGTTAATTTAAGGTCAATTAGTGAACTTAAGGTCAATTAGTGAACTGAAGTTCAATAAGTAAACTAAAGGTAATAAATGAACTAATGGTCAATAAATACCTCACATTTAAGGTACATTGCAGCAGCCAGTTCATCTAACAATGTTTCTGGGTTGTCATGAACATTGTTCTTTATGTACTTCATGCATTTGTAATCATGTGACCATTTGGCTGGTACTCAATGAATGTACAGTAGTGTTAGGGAAAACAATCATCTTGCAGTGAGTTAAGCAAGTGTAGCAACGAACAAGCTGGAATTGACCTCTTATCAAAAATAAGATGAAAAATCTCGCCAAGTCAGGATCTCTGTTGAGAAAACAGTGTGGGAAAAGGAGAAATTGCTCATGACGAGCAATTTTTCCTTTTTCCACAATGTTTTCTGCCTTATAAGAATTTCATTTTGCAATTTCATCATATTTAAAAATGTCGTCTGCAAACTCTTTCAATTTAGGACAGTCGAAAATTTGTTGTTTGGGAAAGGGTTAATGCACTTGTCATTGACATTAACATCATCATTAAGAGTGCTGAAACTGTTTGCAGGTTTCCCTAACACTAACATTGTACCAGAAGCCGCTAACATGCTTCATATAGACTTCTGTAGAATATAATACTAAGTGACCATAAGACTTTTAGGAGTCACCTTTAGGCGGATATGCAGCAAACAGCAACATGAAGACGAGTTCCGTACTTGCTGGTGATCCCAATACTTTAAGGATCTGTGTACAACGGACCTGCAATAGTTTAGCATAACATGTGTACATACATGTAAATGTATTCATTTAAGGTAAAAAGTTTGTTTATTATACTGTCACCCCTATTGAAAGGGCCAGTCAGTTTGGCTTATGAGACACTTTTCACGGATTATACCAAGTACCTCCCAACTTCAATCACTATGCCAGGCGCCTAGCGGATTTACTAGTACGCCAGTAACCATTAAATCTAATTAGCTCAAGGCTCACAAACCGGTCTTTTCGAAATAAGTCACACAAGAAACATTCTCCGGACAAACACCACCTGTGCGGCTCGAACCTTCGACCTCCCTGTTCCGAGACGGACGCATTAAGCACTAGGCCACGGTAATGGATTCAAATTTTGCATGTATATCAATAGTACTGCAGCTGGCTATATAAACATGATAACTTATGAATGAATAATAACTATAATGGATAAATAATTGTAAAATGCGGGTTCAGAGCAATAGATTAGAATATGCCTCACATTTGTAAGAGACTAATTGCAGCCTTTCATTGAACCTTTTTAACTCTTTACAACCTGCAGATGACATTTGTTACTTGAAGCAGATGACATTAAGAAAGCTTCGTTAACATGTTCTGCTGTTGTTATATGTAAATAGTTTGAAAAAGCATTGTGGCAACAAGAGAAAATGCTAATGACAAACATTTCTCCTTTTTCCACCATGTTTTCAAGAGTCGTCTGCAACAAAGTGGTCAATTGTTTGGTAATGGTTTAAATCCCTATAAAAGCTGGATCAAGCTGGGCGCAACTATCAATATTTCCAGAGACTATCTCTCATGATGAACTAAATCTACCGCTCATAAGGTACCAAACCCCCATAGAGAAAGACTTGGTGGATTAAAGTTCAATTTGCTAAAAGACATGGCACTGGAGGCCTGGGTTATGTTTAACTTAACATCTTATGCTAATCATGTGTGTTACTCAAAAACATATTCTCTCTTTTTACAATATTTAGTCAAGCAATAGTTTAACCCTTCCAAGGACATGTCACATGACAATATTGTTATTTTATTTAAGATATTATTCTTGTATATCGGCTTTGATTTATGCAAATATTTTCCCTAAGTTGTTCTGTAAACTTCTTCTTCAATGAACATGTTTGAATATGATATATAACCAAATTAACATACCTTGACTGGTTTATAGAGGCGTGTAACATAAGTTGAGAGTTGGTTTGTGTCTGCATGTCTGTATAGTATATGGAACATGGCCCCAGTCTCTGGAATTACACCGCGAGGTGCATAAATCTCTACCTGTAAATATAATTGGTTTATAGAGGCGTGTTACATAAGTTTAGAGTTGGTTTGTGTCTGCATGTCTGTAAAGTGTATGGAACATGGCCCCAGTCTCTGGAATTACACCACAAGGGGCATATATCTCTACCTGTAAATATAATTGGTTTATAGAGGCGTGTTACATAAGTTGAGAGTTGGTATGTGTCTGCATGTCTGTAAAGTATATGGAACATGGCCCAAGTCTCTGGAATTACACTACGAGGTGTGTATATCTCTACCTGTAAATATAATTGGTTTATAGAGGTTGAGAGTTGGTTTGTGTCTGCATGTCTGTAAAGTATATGGAATATGGCCCCAGTCTCTGGAATTACACCGCGAGGTGCATAAATCTCTACCTGTAAATATAATTGGTTTATAGAGGCGTGTTACATAAGTTGAGAGTTGGTTTGTGTCTGCATGTCTGTAAAGTGTATGGAATATGACTCCAGTCTCTGGAATAACGCCACGAGGTGTGTATATCTCCACCTGTAAATATAATTGGTTTATAGAGGCGTGTTAAATATGTTGAGAGTTGGTTTGTGTCTGCATGTCTGTATAGTATATGGAACATGGCCCCAGTCTCTGGAATTACACCGCGAGGTGCGTAAATCTCCACCTGTAAATATAATTGGTTTATAGAGGCGTGTTACATAAGTTGAGAGTTGGTTCGTGTCTGCTTGTCTGTAAAGTGTATGGAACATGGCCCCAGTCTCTGGAATTACACTACGAGGTGTGTATATCTCTACCTGTAAATATAATTGGTTTATATAGGCGTGTTACATAAGTTGAGAGTTGGTTCGTGTCTGCTTGTCTGTATAGTATATGGAACATGGCCCAAGTCTCTTGAATTACACTACGAGGTGTGTATATCTCCACCTGTAAATATAACATATTCTTACTAAGGTGACTTTTGGAAACATTGTGACGAAACAAGACAAATTTGTTCTTTTTTAAAACTTATGTTAAACAATCAAACAGAATTACCCATCAGAAATATGATAATTTGCTTGATGAAATTTCAAGTACAACCATAAATGATTCTATATGAAGCACTTTTGTTAATGAATTCTCAAAACAAAAATTTGTGAATGTCATGTTTAAACAAGGGTTTATGATGGCTCTATAACGCTCACCTAAGTGTATATCTACAACTTCAAAGGTTCACAGAGAAAATGAATAAAATGAAGGGAATTGCCATGCGACAATCTTTGAGTCTATATTTATAAAAAACATGTTCAGTGTGTAAATGTTATTTTGCTGCTCACCAACAGAATAAATTCAGGGGCCTGTGTGAGTACCCAGACTACATGCCACTACACTGAAGAATTACCACATTGAAGACCTTTATGATCTATGGCTACGTCTTTGTTTGTTATTTAATTAAACATCTATGTAAACTTGTGATCCCTTGGATGGACCTAATTTTGACTGAAGGGGCATAACTTAAGGACCTCTAGATGATAATACATATAAAATTTTAAAGGCTTTGAGAGTTCATAGATGCTTTTAAGAAGTTTGCATTTTAGAAAAAAACATTGGAGTCCTGTAACCTTATTTATCATGAGACTGTAACCATCTTAAATTTTGTAGAGTATCACCCATAGGTAATGACTGTCAAGTTTAGTCGTTATTCAGTAAGCACTTAAAGAAGAGAAGTTGTTAAAAGAAAAAGTTGCTAGCAGATAGACAGTTGGATAGACATTAGACACTGGATGGAGAGTCTTTCTAAAAGCTCACCTGAGCTCAGAAATATGCAAGCAAGTTAAAGCTGAAGACAGACAAAGCCCTTGAGACAAGCTTATCTTAATGGAGTCTGAAGATTCCAGGACATTTGCCCTCCTGGACCTTTTTCGCCAATTTTATACAGGACTTCTGTCCCCTTTGTGGCAATGCAAAGGGCAGACATTTGCCCCTCCCCTATTTCTTTTAATGCTTTATTGGTTTGATTGAATTACATTTTATAATCAATACTTAAAAAATGCCTGAACATTTTTTTAGGAAAATATTCTTATCAATTGCATCATTGATTAATGGTTAATTACATTCATTCAACCATGTGGGATGATCTTTAAACTATAGGTGACATGCAATGAAAGGATTATTTCGGCAATTGTCCAAAATGGACCCTTTTCACAGCCAATTCATAAATAGTTAAATAATTGAAGAAAAAAATCTCAAGAAAGTTAATGTTTAGGAATTAACTGAGAAGGCCGACGTAATGCTCTCTGTTTTGGCAAAAAAATAAATAACCACTTAATAAATGAGGCACCACTGCTCAAATATATATAAAGACAATATCAAAGGAAGAAAGCAAGCATCTGGCCTCTACCAAAAAGACCAGTATCATTCAATAATTGAACAAAAACATGTTTAAAAGGGAACATCTGTTTGATAAAGGAAATAATAATTGATATTTTACCCATCATTTCTTCCTCAAAGAACGCAGGCCAATTGACACACGCAAAGGATGGCCAAAAATATGAATTAATAAGACCAACTAAACTAAATCAGTGAATGGAAGGAAATATGCAACTACACATGCAGGCAATTCAATGATAACCAACAAAGCTGGAAATCAAAAGAGAGACAAAGCCATAATTTTGCTATGGTAAATAAAGTAAAGAAAAAAAAATAGCAAGAAGCATCAAACCTTTCCTGACTATAGCAACGTTTCATGAAAACAAATTGTTTGTACTGTAAAGCTTAAATATCCGATTGTTTGAATTGCTACTGAAAAAAAAATTGAAGGATATTTGTGTGCAGAAAACTTCACTAATCCTAATCATCTGCAGCAGATGCTTACTGAACCAGGGGTTCTGCTTACTGAACCAGGGGTTCTGCTTACTGAACCAGGGGTTCTGCTTACTGAACCAGGGGTTCTGCTTACTGAACCAGGGGTTCTGCTTACTGAACCAGGGGTTCTCTTGTCAAGGGTTAATATTAACCTTTAGACTGCTGGGTAATTTTCTAAAAATATTTTGTTTTTTTCGTCTGCTTTCCCAAACCTTAAATATCTGCTTAATTCTGATGAGGAAAGATACTCAGAGTAGCAACCAAGTAGGATCACAGGCCAGCTTCCAATTTACTTGGGGTTAACAAAAGTTTAGTAATATATTGAATGGATCTCTAGGTCATCTAAACCATGTTGAAAGATTTGAAGCAAAATATAGAGGAATGACAGAAAGAAGCAAGTTAAAATATTTAGTATTATATCGCAGTACATGTATATTATTGGAAAGAAAAAATAGAAAATGTAAGTCTGTATAGCTAAGAAACAAAAGGGGTTGATGCAATTGATGTATTAAACACATTTTTATCATTAAACAAGCATTGCACAATCAGTATCATCTGATATATATGTGTGTGATGCAACTTTCATACTTTTGCCAGAAAAAATTGTTGAACAAATCACCAAAATGACAAAAGATATATTGTAATACCTACATGATAGATACGTCATTATCATTGCTATAAATGAAGATCATAATGAGTATATTCTCATTTTGTCACAGTGTCTTTAAATGCTGTAAGCGTATAAGCGTATGGATAAAATTTGCAACAATTACATGTACTATCATTTCTTAGTTGAACAAGGCATCAACCCCTCTTATAGATAAGACAGATTACCTTCTTTTTCTGAAATAAAAAAGGATCAATACAAGTTTAAATTCCAAATCAATAGTAGTAGAGGGACAAGCTCATGTCTTTCCTGACTTACAAATATCATGACCAACACCACAGCTATTGAGAAAGTGCTATCATTGTCTTAACCCTTCACTAATCTCAAAATTTTCGACTGTCCCAAATTAAAAGAGTTTGCAGACGACATTTCAAAATGTGATTTAATTGAAAAATAATCTTCTGATACGACAAAAAAACATTGTGGGAAATGAAGCAATTTCCCCATTTTCCAACAATAATTTCAAGAGTCGTCTGCAACAAACTGGTCAAATGTCATTATTGTTTGGTAATGGATTAAGCATCCTAAAACAAGAAAATTGCGCATTTGACTGTTCACTCCAAAGTGAGGACCTATCAAGGGTTCAATCCTATACAATAGAAAGTGCTTCACAAACATGAAGCACTTCCTTTAGTCTTTCACTAAACCCTCAATATGCAAGTTTGATTGCAATCGCTTGAACAATCAGTCAATATATAGAACAGTCAAGACAAAACATTGCACTTATGGTAGACTGGCATATTGAGTTGTGGATATCAGTAGCTGCACTGTTTCAACAGAAAGCAAGTAATATGGTTTTAAGTAGGGTTATTTGGTTGAATCAATTAGAACTCACCAAAGACCAAACAGGCTAAAATAACTTTCCAAAGAAAAGTGTTGTATATGTTGAAATTCAAAAGCAATATAAACGAAACACAAGCATCAAATACATTCTGTGGCATATTGCATTAAATGTTATTGCCCTATGTACAAATATAATCATAATTCAGCTTATTTTCTAGTCAAAGCTCTAGAATCTGGCACAAGAACCCAATTTAGACCAGTAAATCTATTTGTGTAACATGAAGTCAATATTTTGAGAAGTTAAATTTATGCAAGGCATTTATAACTTTTAACAAAAGTATGGCCCCAACACAAAACACAGCTGAGCATAAAACATTGTTCTTAAGAGATATCCAGCTCAACTATTCCAGAAGGCTGTTAGAAGAAAAGATTAAATACAATCCTTTTAGTTTAAAAAATGCAAATACTAAACCAAAGTACAAAAAGTGGCATTTTTTTTTTAAAAACGAGCCAGAGACTCTGAGTTATAGAACATGACCATAACTTTAAATCTTATCTCAAAATAACATATGTGAATGAATAATTCTAACAATATCTGTGGTATGAATACTTATAAAACTTCGACATAGATTATCGAAGTTAAAATCTAGAAGCATGTGCCTCTGATAATAGCCATAGTTATCAAGCTTAGACAGTGACTTTACATAATGACCCAGTATTTCCATCCATGTTTGCTATTGGTCTGGCCTTCCTTTACCATTATAGTGCTAGAACCGACATCATGCTTATGCCAACAGTTTAGATCCAAGCCAGCCGCCAATTTACTTGGCAACTCTGGGTATCTTTACTCATCAAAATTAAGTAGATATTTGAGGTTTTGGATAGCAGACGACACAAAAATCTATTTTTAAAAAATTATTCAGCACCATAAGGGTTAATTAACATGCACTACTAAATCTGTTACAGGTCAAATTATCAAGGGACGTTATTCAGGGGAGATAACTTACAATCATTTCCTCCTCCTCCATATAGTCCTGATGCCAGGGTTCCCCAAGCTGCATGTTATCTAGTGTGTTCTGAACTGAAAATATACACTAGATTACTTCATACTGTATCTTTGGGACATTAAAATAAACATGAAAAAAAAACATAAGTTAATAGTTTGTTTCACAGATATCTAACCACTTTCTCAATGAAGGATTGTGTGATATTTGCTGGAAACCTTCCCAAAATAGTAAGGACATATTAACCCTTTCCCAAACATTAACAACAGTTGACGACTTTGTTGCAAATGACTTTAGAAAACCTTGTGGGAAAAGGAGAAATTGCTCGTCAATGATTTCTGCCCTATCAGAAAATTATTTTTCAATTTCATCACTTTTTGAAATGTTGTCTGCAAACTCTTTTAATTTGGAACAGTAAAAAATTTGATGTTTGGTAAAGGGTTAACCAATTAATTGAACAAAGCAATACGAAGTTTGTTGTATGAGAAAACATTAATTATTTAATCAAACAAAGAAATCTTCTTGATCACTTACCTCTCCTTCTCTCAGTGGCGATTTCTTGTCGAGTTTTTTGTTTCTTGCCTGGCGCAGTGTGATCCGTAAACACAACCTAAAAACAAATATCTTATTTAATACAAGCAGATAACCATAATATGATTTGGAAACTGACAAGTTTTTGTTTTCTTTTAAAGAAAAATCAACAATTAGAAAATTTCAACCCTTTACCAAACGCCAAATTTTTGACTGTCCTAAATTGAAAGAGTTTGCAGACTGCATTTCAAAATGTGATGAAATTGAAAAATAATATTTTGATAAGGCAAAATACATTGTGGGAAAAGCAGTAGTTGCTTGTTAAGATCGATTTCCCCTTTTCCCTAAATGTTTTCCAGAGTTGCAACAAACAGGTCAAATGTAATTATTGTTTGGTAATGGGTTAAACATCTACTTGGAAAATGCTTCACCATTCATGTATGGTTTAACCAAAGTGAAGATAGCTTTTGTTTTCAATAAAGACAATTCAAACACAAATACAATTTGGAAAAACTAATTACTTCATAAGTACAGCAGCAACATTTCATATTTGTCACAATAACTTTCATATCTTTATTCTATTTAATTCCCAATTCAAAGCATTTCTGCGATGATAATTCTGTAAGGAGATAATCATTCAGATCATCTTTAATTACTAATGACATGCACACAAACTTGTGCATCAAAAGTCTTCTATTTCCATGAGTTTGCTTATTCCATTCAGCAAGAATCACTTTATACACTATATACACTATATAAACTATATACACTTTATACACTTTATACACTATATATACACTATAAAAACTATACACACTATATACACTTTATACACTATATATACACTATAAAAACTATAAACACTATATACACTTTATACACTATATACACTACATACACTATATACACTATATACACTATATACACTATATACACTATACACACTATATACACTATACACTATATACACTATATACACTATATAAACTATATACACTTTATACACTTTATACACTATATATACACTATAAAAACTATACACACTATATACACTTTATACACTATATATACACTATAAAAACTATAAACACTATATACACTTTATACACTATATACACTACATACACTATATACACTATATACACTATATACACTATATACACTATACACACTATATACACTATAGAGTTAGATATGTATAATTATATCCCCACATGTTACTCTTTAAAAACCTCCTCATAACTTTTGGCGCATTGAAGCAAAATGAGTGTTACACCTTGCTGAGACACATAAAATATGTTTGTTTCTGATGAGAAATAAGACTATAATTGTAAGAAAAAAAGGACTATGAGTATTTATGGTGTTATTTGTTTGACATACATTTGAGTCATCATCTATAATTAGGCAGTCTGTGGGAAGTTTATCATTGGTTTGAATATGTTTAGACCTTCCATACAATATAATCGTTTGAAAGCAAAAGGAAATCAAAAAAACAGCTGTGACAATAGGAGATATTGCTGATAAAGAGCAATTTCTCCTCATCATGATAGTTTCCATCCAACATCAAAATTTGGGCAATTTAATTTTTTCACACTGTATGCTTGTCGTCTGCTGCTGTGTTCAATTCAGACATTTCACAAAATAACATGTTAACCCTTTACCAAACACCAAATTTTCGTCTGTCCCAAATTGGAAGAGTTTGCAGACGGCATTTCAAAATGTGATGAAATTGGAAAATAAACTTCTGATAGTGTAGAAAACATTGTGGGAAAAGCAGAAATTGCTTGATAAGAGCAATTTCTCCTTTTCCCACAATGTTTTCAAGATTTGTCTGCAACTAACTGGTCAAATGTCGTTGTTGTTTGGTAATAGGTTAAGGAATGCGATAATACATATACAGTGTGTACGTAGTTTGTACCTTTGGCTTATCTGTGCCGGACTCCTTGTACATAATCTTGGCTCGTTCTATCCGGTACTTTCTGGACGGGGCGTACCAGCCAAACGATGACTTGGTTTTTCTGCAAGGTAGACATAAAATAGCCCTTTATCCCATTAATATATGTAATTTATTTGATCATCCAAAAATATTAGTACTTTATTACATGAAAATCAAGAGCTGTCCATAAGACAGTGCGCTCGACTTTATAATAACTGTCTGAGAAGGATATAGGTCAATAAACAATAATTTGTTTCTGAATCATGAAGATGTACAAAGAATTAAAACCAAGATGTTCTGTGTACAGGAACTGGTATAATTTGCTTCAAATCAATAGCAGTGTTATTACACTTGGTCAGTTACCTTACATTATGACCCTTATTCCATGTGTAATGTTTATTCCATGTGTAATGTTTAAATCCATTCCCTTTAGTATATGTACTTTTGAATCTAATTCTTTCGTTGGATTACTTCGTTCATTCTCTGTATACATCAGTTGGGGCCGGAACTATACTGGGTAAAGCAAATAGTTCCGGCCAAGACTGATTTATACAAAAACTGCCTAAATAATCAGACCAATGAAAGAAATTCAAAATGGCGGAGTTTGGGTAATCTACCTTAAGACTTACTCATGGTATTTCCATTTGAAGACATATCCATGATTGTCCACTGTAACCATCGCATTCAGATACTCCACGAAGCCAATATAGACAACCATCCTCTTGTGACCCCTCAGTAACTCCGCCTCCACATTTTGACCAATCGTATTGATGTCTGCTGCCTCGTCCTACATGGGTATGGAACATAAAACTAACAAATGTGGTTTGTTCTGTTTTCTAACAAATGTGGTTTGTTTTGTTTTCTAACCAATGTGGTTTCTTTTGTTTTCTAACAAATGTGGTTTGTTTTGTCTTCTTACAAATGGGGTTTGTTTTGTTTTCTAACAAATGTGGTTTCTTTGTTTTCTAACAAATGTGGTTTATTCTGTTTTCTAACAAATGTGGTTTCTTTTGTTTTCTAACCAATGTGGTTTGTTTTGTTTTCTAACAAATGTGGTTTGTTTTGTTTTCTAACAAATGTGGTTTGTTTTGTTTTCTAACAAATGTGGTTTGTTTTGTTTTCTAACAAATGAGGTTTGTGTGGTTTTCGAACAAATGAGGTTTGTTTTGTTTTCTAACAAATGTGGTTTCTTTTTTTTTCAAACAAATGAGGTTTGTTTTGTTTTCTAACATTTTTTTCTTTTCAAACAAATGAGGTTTGTTTTGTTTTCTATCAAATGAGGTTTGTTTTGTTTTCTATCAAGTGAGGTTTGTTTTGTTTCTAACAAATGTGGTTTGTTCTGTTTTCTAACAAATGTGGTTTGTTTTGTTTTCTAACCAATGTGGTTTCTTTTGTTTTCTAACAAATGTGGTTTGTTTTGTCTTCTTACAAATGGGGTTTGTTTTGTTTTCTAACAAATGTGGTTTCTTTGTTTTCTAACAAATGTGGTTTATTCTGTTTTCTAACAAATGTGGTTTCTTTTGTTTTCTAACCAATGTGGTTTGTTTTGTTTTCTAACAAATGTGGTTTGTTTTGTTTTCTAACAAATGTGGTTTGTTTTGTTTTCTAACAAATGTGGTTTGTTTTGTTTTCTAACCAATGTGGTTGGTTTTGTTTTATAATAAATGTGGTTTCTTTTGTTTTCTAACAAATGTGGTTTCTTTTTTTTTCAAACAAATGAGGTTTGTTTTGTTTTCTAACATTTTTTTCTTTTCAAACAAATGAGGTTTGTTTTGTTTTCTATCAAATGAGGTTTGTTTTGTTTTCTATCAAGTGAGGTTTGTTTTGTTTTCTAGATATATTTTTGGTCAGAACTAACATGTTTTGCTCATAGTATTTTAACAAGGCTTCAATAGTGTTTTGATCAATTTGCAATGCACAGTTCATACGCTCATGTGCTTCCATTAATGCTTAAAAACTTGTTTGATTTGTTCACTTGTTTCTAACACATAAACCGAAGCACACTTCTGAATCATTCAATACTTTTCACAGATGTACAATGGAATATCCTCCATTTCTTTAATCGTTTGCAGCAATAAAATATATATACAAGTAGGAAGGGTGTTACAAGTAGGTAAAATAGTGTTACTCTTAGAATCATGTTACATCCTTACCTCTCTGACAAGAAGTGGTCTATATATACGCGGTGCCTCTTTATTACTCTTAGAGTCATGTTATATCCTTACCTCTCTGACAAGAAGCGGTCTATATATACGCGGTGCTTCTTTATTACTCTTAGAGTCATGTTATATCCTTACCTCTCTGACAAGAAGTGGTCTATATATACGCGATGCCTCTTTATTACTCTTAGAGTCATGTTATATCCTTACCTCTCTGACAAGAAGCGGTCTATATATACGCGGTGCCTCTTTATTACTCTTAGAGTCATGTTATATCCTTACCTCTCTGACAAGAAGTGGTCTATATATATGCGGTGCCTCTTTATTACCCTTAGAATCATGTTATATCCTTACCTCTCTGACAAGAAGTGGTCTATATATATGCGGTGCCTCTTTATTACTCTTAGAATCATGTTATATCCTTACCTCTCTAACAAGAAGTGGTCTATATATACGCGGTGCCTCTTTATTACCATTAGAGTCATGTTATATCCTTACCTCTCTAACAAGAAGTGGTCTATATATACACGGTGCCTCTTTATTACTCTTAGAATCATGTTATATCCTTACCTCTCTTACAAGAAGTGGTCTATATATACGCGGTGCCTTTTTATTATTCTTAGAATCATGTTATATCCTTACCTCTCTGACAAGAAGCGGTCTATATATATGCAGTGCCTCTTTATTACTCTTAGAATCATGTTCATATCATTACCTCTCTAACAAGAAGTGGTCTATATATATGCTGTGCCTCTTTATTACTCTTAGAATCATGTTATATCCTTACCTCTCTGACAAGAAGTGGTCTATATATACGCGGTGCCTCTTTATTATTCTTAGAATCATGTTATATCCTTACCTCTCTGACAAGAAGCGGTCTATATATATGCAGTGCCTCTTTATTACTCTTAGAATCATGTTCATATCCTTACCTCTCTGACAGGAAGTGGTCTATATATATGCAGTGCCTCTTTATTACTCTTAGAATCATGTTCATATCCTTACCTCTCCGACAGGAAGTGGTCTATATATACACGGTGCCTCTTTATTACTCTTAGAATCATGTTATATCATACCTCTCTGACGGGAAGTGGTCTATATATGTCTTTGATTGCCTCTTTATTACCCTTAGAGTCATGTTATATCCTTACCTCTCTGACAGGAAGTGGTCTATATATATGCGGTGCCTCTTTATTACTCTTAGAGTCATGTTATATCCTTACCTCTCTGACAGGAAGTGGTCTATATATATGCGGTGCCTCTTTATTACCCTTAGAGTCATGTTATATCCTTACATCTCTGACAGGAAGTGGTCTATATATACGCGGTGCCTCTTTATTACCCTTAGAATCATGTTATATCCTTACCTCTCTGACAGGAAGTGGTCTATATATACGCGGTGCCTCTTTTTTACCCTTAGGGTCATGTTTTATCCTTACCTCTCTGACAAGAAGTGGTCTATATATATGCGGTGCCTCTTTATTACCCTTAGAGTCATGTTATATCCTTACCTCTCTGACAAGAAGTGGTCTATATATACGCGGTGCCTCTTTATTACTCTTAGAATCATGTTATATCCTTACCTCTCTGACAAGAAGCGTTCTATATATACACGGTGCCTCTTTATTACTCTTAGAGTCATGTTATATCCTTACCTCTCTGACAAGAAGTGGTCTATATATACGCGGTGTCTCTTTATTACTCTTAGAGTCATGTTATATCCTTACCTCTCTGACAAGAAGTGGTCTATATATACGCGGTGCCTCTTTATTACTCTTAGAATCATGTTATATCCTTACCTCTCTGACAAGAAGTGGTCTATATATATGCGGTGCCTCTTTAATATTCTTAGAATCATGTTATATCCTTACCTCTCTGACAAGAAGTGGTCTTTATATATGCGGTGCCTCTTTATTACTCTTAGAATCATGTTATATCCTTACCTCTCTGACAAGAAGTGGTCTATATATACACGGTGCCTCTTTATTACTCTTAGAGTCATGTTATATCCTTACCTCTCTGACAAGAAGCGGTCTATATATACGCGGTGCCTCTTTATTACTCTTAGAGTCATGTTATATCCTTACCTCTCTGACAAGAAGCGGTCTATATATAGGCAGTGCCTCTTTATTACTCTTAGAGTCATGTTATATCCTTACCTCTCTGACAAGAAGTGGTCTATATATACGCGGTGCCTCTTTATTACTCTTAGAATCATATTATATCCTTACCTCTCTGACAAGAAGTGGTCTATATATATGCGGTGCCTCTTTATTACTCTTAGAGTCATGTTATATCCTTACCTCTCTGACAAGAAGTGGTCTATATATACGCGGTGTCTCTTTATTACTCTTAGAGTGATGTTATATCCTTACCTCTCTGACAAGAAGTGGTCTATATATATATGCGGTGCCTCTTTATTACTCTTAGAATCATGTTATATCCTTACCTCTCTGACAAGAAGCGGTCTATATATACGCGGTGCCTCTTTATTACTCTTAGAATCATGTTATATCCTTACCTCTCTGACAAGAAGTGGTCTATATATACGCGGTGCCTCTTTATTACTCATAGGGTCATGTTATATACTTACCTCTCTGACAAGAAGTGGTCTATATATACGCGGTGCCTCTTTATTACTCTTAGAGTCATGTTATATCCTTACCTCTCTGACAAGAAGTGGTCTATATATACGCGGTGCCTCTTTATTACTCTTAGAGTCATGTTATATCCTTACCTCTCTGACAAGAAGTAGTCTATATATACGCGGTGCCTCTTTATTACTCTTAGAGTCATGTTATATCCTTACCTCTCTGACAAGAAGTGGTCTATATATACGCGGTGCCTCTTTATTACTCTTAGAATCATATTATATCCTTACCTCTCTGACAAGAAGTGGTCTATATATACGCGGTGCCTCTTTATTACTCTTAGAGTCATGTTATATCCTTACCTCTCTGACAAGAAGCGGTCTATATATACGCGGTGCCTCTTTATTACTCTTAGAGTCATGTTATATCCTTACCTCTCTGACAAGAAGCGGTCTATATATAGGCAGTGCCTCTTTATTACTCTTAGAGTCATGTTATATCCTTACCTCTCTGACAAGAAGTGGTCTATATATACGCGGTGCCTCTTTATTACTCTTAGAATCATATTATATCCTTACCTCTCTGACAAGAAGTGGTCTATATATATGCGGTGCCTCTTTATTACTCTTAGAGTCATGTTATATCCTTACCTCTCTGACAAGAAGTAGTCTATATATACGCGGTGCCTCTTTATTACCATTAGAATCATGTTATATCCTTACCTCTCTGACAAGAAGCGGTCTATATATACGCGGTGCCTCTTTATTACCATTTGAGTCATGTTATATCCTTTCCTCTCTGACAAGAAGTGGTCTATATATACGCGGTGCCTCTTTATTACTCTTAGAGTCATGTTATATCCTTACCTCTCTGACAAGAAGTGGTCTATATATACGCGGTGCCTCTTTATAACCATTAGAATCATGTTATATCCTTACCTCTCTAACAAGAAGCGGTCTATATATACGCGGTGCCTCTTTATTACCATTAGAATCATGTTATATCCTTACCTCTCTGACAAGAAGCGGTCTATATATACGCGGTGCCTCTTTATTACCATTAGAATCATGTTATATCCTTACCTCTCTGACAAGAAGTGGTCTATATATACGCGGTGCCTCTTTATTACTCTTAGAGTCATGTTATATCCTTACCTCTCTGACAAGAAGTGGTCTATATATACGCGGTGCCTCTTTATTACCATTAGAATCATGTTATATCCTTACCTCTCTAACAAGAAGCGGTCTATATATACGCGGTGCCTCTTTATTACCATTAGAATCATGTTATATCCTTACCTCTCTGACAAGAAGCGGTCTATATATACACGGTGCCTCTTTATTACCATTAGAATCATGTTATATCCTTACCTCTCTGACAAGAAGCGGTCTATATATACGCAGTGCCTCTTTATTACCATTAGAATCATGTTATATCCTTACCTCTCTGACAAGAAGTGGTCTATATATACGCGGTGCCTCTTTATTACCATTAGAATCATGTTATATCCTTACCTCTCTGACAAGAAGTGGTCTATATATACGCGGTGCCTCTTTATTACTCTTTGCCTCAACCCGTGATTGTGTGACCTTTATAGCGTTCTGTATGTTACATTTCAATATGTCCCCTTCTTCCATGGCTATTATCACATCATTCTGGAATAAAATGGTCCAAAAATACAGCCATAGGGAAATCATATCATCTTTAATGGGTTTTGATTTTTCAGGGTGCCACCATTTCAGTTGTATTACAATGACCTGATCCTTTGTGAAGGTTAAAAACCAAAAGCTTAGCTACCCATAAGAGTTTGGTTAAGCTGGCAGAACCATCAGCATTCTGTAAGTCAACCAGGTGACTTCTCATGAAATTATAAACTAAAGTTCTGTATTATAACCATTAAAATCCTCTAAAAGCCAGACTTTCCCAAAATTTTGCCAAATCCTATGCTGGAAATACCCATTTGAAATTCATATTAAACTGAAACACAGAATGGAATCAGTGGAGTAAATGCCTCTTACTAGGACCGATATCTAATAAATATTGTTATGGTTTAGAGAATATAGGGAACATGGTAATGGTTGTAGTATGAACTATCTAAAAGTACAGTATTTTTTGAATAGGTATACGGACATTTGCCATATGGTGGGCTATGCGCAAATTAAGAGTTGAAGAATGGCTAGTCAAGACAGAACAATCAATATACGCCAACGCCAGAAGTTGAGTGCGAGTTGGAGAGGAATACAGTGAGGAATTTAATGTGGAGGTAGGCGTCCATCAGGGCTCAGTACAAAGCCCTCTCCTGTTCATCATTGTACTGGAAGCCTTGTCACGTGAATTTCGAGTTAGCTGCCCCTGGGAAGTCCTATACGCTGATGACCTAGCCATCATTTACACTTCTCTATATTCGTTGATCAACAGAATGGTCACTTGGAAGAAGGGAATGGAAGAAAATGGACTCAGAGTTAACATGGGGAAGACTAAAGTCATGATCTCGGGCTTTAACCTTAACTTACTGAGAAGGATAGGAAAGCACCCATGCGCAGTTTGCCTAACTGGAACAGGTAGAAAATCCATCTTCTGCACCAACTGTTCATGCTGGGTCCACAAGAAATGCAGTGGAATCAGCCCACTTAGACCTGATCCAGATTACATATACCAACGCTGTGTTGGTGCAGCCCGACCAATTGATGGAAGGCCACTTACTGAGGTAGAAGTTGGAGGAGAAAAACTTGAAGTTGTTGCTGACTTTTGCTACCTTGGAGACATGCTGTCAGCAGGTGGGGGTTGTGAGCTTGCAGCCGTAACATGGTGCAAATCTGCCTGGAGCAAATTCAGAGAGCTCCTCCCCATCCTAACAAATAAGCAATTGCCAACCCCAACCAGAGGCCGGGTGTACTCAACCTGCGTGAGGAGCGTTACGCTTTACGCTGCCAAGACATGGGCAACAGCTGGCATTGTAGGGCAAGTACATAGAAATGACAACGCCATGATGAGATGGATCTGCCTAGTCAAGCCTGAAGAGACTTCCTACAAGACTCTACTATCCCAGCTTGGCATAAGAGATATTGCAGACATTCTCCAGTCAACCAGGCTGAGATGGCTCGGCCACGTAGACCGCAGCTCAGACTGGATCTCTCAGATTAGATGCCTGAACATACCGTCACAACGTGGTCAAGGCAGACCCAAACTATCTTTGGATGACCTTGTGAAGCGAGACAGAGCATCTCTCGGGCTGGATGGTACCAACCCACAGGATCGCCAGACCTGGAGAGGAAGGTTGCCGGTCATGCCGAGTAGAACCATTTGCACTCCGTGAGTAAGTAAATGCTGCCAGCAGGATTTGAAACCACGCACGGACCATATCATTTCAAGTTCTGTATTCTAACCACTATGCCAAGGAGGGACCCCCCCACTAATGTTTTCAATTTTGCCGTCACAAATCAAACAAATTGTTCATTTATCAATCATCCATATGAGAATTGAATGCAACAGCAGACTGAAAAAAGGCAAGAAAAAAACAATAATGATAAGTGCATAAAAATCATTGCATCATAAGGATAGATTGCTAATTCGGAGCACTCATTGCTCCTAATGAATACTTTTTAAAATTGTGATCATGATTTCTACAACAGATGCAGCAAAGTGAGATATTAAGGAGTAAGGAATGAGTGAGTTATAGAGTTAATGAGGAACTCACCTGAGATCCCATGAATGATACACTGGGAAAGAAGGAAGCTTTCTGTGGTAACAATGTGATATCATTTAACACACCTTCCTCCGCCATAGTACCTACAAACACAGGGTATATAAAAAAATCTCTTTTTATTGGGGTTTTTACATCACATCAACAATATTTTAGTAATATAACAATATCTCGCTCATCATGGGTAGAAGAAGACCCCTTACTTATCTGTTTACAAGGGCTGAACAAACTGATAGTTCAATAAGGAGACATGCTCCAATGAAAATCCAAATACAGTAAGTGGGGTTTGAACTCATGGATCAAGGGGCTGAGTCATTTCCATACCCTACTCAATGCAGCCTTTTATTAAAACAAGATTAGTATTATGAAAAAGAAACCAGTCATTATTATTTCATGCATAAACTTTGCAAAATACCTGTAAGAGGATTAGTAGCAAAAACATACACATATCTGAAAAAGTACTAGTATTTGGCAACTTTGACCAATTATAAATAATACCTTCAGTAACAGGTTATACAAACTGCCCAAGGATTTTCGAAGACAAACAGATCTAATTGGTTGTTCTTTTTACACCTCATCAACAGCATTTCAGTTATATCAATGACTTTTGTACATGTTTGATGGAGAACAGCAAGCTATATAAAGTAATTAACATTCCATTATTTACTCAGGTATTTAACTACTTGATCTCCCAGAATTGCAATCATAATTTTGAACTATCGATTGAACACTATTTGGGCCACGTCACGCGAAAAGGGGCACTGGGACATAGCAAACAGTGTAGCCCCAAACCAGCCGCCACGTCACTGACGTGGCGGCTGGTCTGGGGCTACCCTGTTTGCCATCTTAGAGGACATCCAATTATACCTTTAAATAAATACAAATGATAACTTTCGTGACTAGATGCTGGAATAATAGCGCTAAGATAGAGCTGAGTCAGCGCTTTTTTTATATGTCCGAGTGCCCCTTTTTGCGTGACGTGGCCCATTTATATGGTCGTACATTTCGAGGGGTTAATTAAACCCCTCTTCTTCAAGAATTAATATCATGCAGAAGGAGTAAGACCACAATGTGAAGGCAGAAGTTTCATGATAGTCCATGAAGAAGAGGCATTTAGCATTTAACTTCCCATAACATTTGCATTATCATCCTAATGACCATAAGCAAAATGAATGCTGACATTGTATACACAATCAAAGTTAACTCTTGATCCTTCCAAAACAGTCTATCTTTAATCCATAACAACAGTTTACTATATACAACATCTAAGTTGTTTTTTATGCTGTACACTCAAGCATCAATTTAAACCCACCAAAGGTAGCCTCTATGACTAACATGTTCAATAAGCATACACTAAATTGATTACCTTGATGAAATATAAAATCTTGCTTCATCACATCCAGTTCGAGTAATGTTTGTACGTCGTGTGCGTAGATACCCTTGTCATCCTTGGGTAGCGCCATCTTTATAGCATCGTTTGGGTTAGCAGGGCCCACAACTATTGTGGCCACTTGTAGATAGCCCTTAAACACATCAAAGTACAGGGGGTATTTATAATGAGTAAAGTTTTCATAAAATATTTATCTGTCAGACTGTAAGATTGCTGACTATGTGGAAATTCTGGTTGTTCCAAATTGAAATTAACAGTAAAAAAAACGCAGTAAAATTCACTCATGAATTTTCAATTTGAGGTAAGTCAAAATAAAATGTCGTTGAAACAATGACTTTTTTGTATTGTGGTTTCATAATAATTGATAAAAAAAAACAGCTACTGAACACAAAAATTGATTCAGAATGCATCAATACATCTAAGTATGTACAGACCTTAAGTGATGGAATTCAAAACTGTTGCAATGCTTTTGGATCTGAATACACATTTATTCAATGTTCACAGGCTCTAAATACTTAAATACAAACCTATCTTATTTCCAATGGTTATTCTCCATTACATATCATACAACATAACAGCTTCTATACAGTTTTAGAGAAATACAATTCTAATGTCCAAGTTTTCTTTCATCTGTGAACAAGCTGCTTTAAACAAAAAGGATATTTCTTTTGTGTTTACATTCAGATCTTTGGTAATATCATTAATGGTAAGAGAGGTAATTTTCTCATTTATCATAAAGTATCTCCCTTACCTACAACTGCTATAACCTTAGATCTCATTGTAATATAAACCAAATATTCTCTGTTAATCATTATTACAGTGTTGGAGTAACAAAATAAAACTGATTCCACGTTCTGAAGTGTCTCTACTCACCATGACATCTATAGTTATAACTCTGGAACTGTCCAGACTCCAATTTATGTCTATCAGTCTGCGATCTTTTTTAGATTGGAAAGCGAGCGCTCTAAATGGTCTCCAGGGTATAGTGAGTGCATCCAACACAAACAGATCCCCTAAAATAAACAATCAAGGAATAGTGAGTGCATCCAACACAAACAGATCCCCTAAAATAAACAATCAAGGAATAGTGAGTGCATCCAACACAAACAGATCCCCTAAAATAAACAATCAAACCTTTACAAAAGCACACAAAATTGAGAGAAGTTGCAAATGATAAACATGTTTTTAAGTTTGGTTATGTAAACCTAGTATAAGATAGCTTTGGATACTTTGATGATTGTATCTTGTTTCAACCAAATGTTTTGGGGTTAAATACAAGACTATAGTAAATCTTTCACTATAAGTTTTGAATTGATTGCTCAAATCTTTAAATGTCATCTTTAGCCTGTACATAAACTTATGAGTTGGTTTGGTTAATAGCCTACTCAGCATAGCTATTTGAACATTAACTCATTACCAAACGTTAAATTCTCAACGGTCCCAAATTGAAAGAGTTTGCAGATGACATTTCAAAATGTGATGAAATTGAAAAATAATTTCCTGATAGGGCGAAAACAATGTGGGAAAAGGAGAAATTGCACTTTAGGAGCAATTTCTCCTTATCCAACTATGTTTTCCAGAGTAGTCTGCAACAAATTTCCATTTTTTTGTGATCACATGTACCAGGAATTCTGTGCAGTTACATCACACTCTGAGAATTGAAAGAAGAATTTAGTGATAACGCTAGTCTGAGTTATATATATGAAGAGGATACAACAATTGTGTTTACAACAATGGTGTTCACAACAATGGTGTTTAAGGCTTTGTAAAAGTCACAGGAAGCATTGCTCATTATATCTTTCTGTGATGTCAGTGCATGATTTAGTTTGTATCTCTGTAAAATAATCATTTCTTTATCAGCATGTACAAGAGAGACATGACTTGAAAAAAACACTTTATCCATACATGTGTCCATTTAAACATCCTTCTGTTCATTTCAAAGTTTGAACGTTACCCGATCGGCTAGCTATAACAAGATTATTTTTTTCATGTTGGAAATGGGTCCAGTTCAGAACAAATTGGGAAAAATCGCTGTGTTTTCTCTAAAATTGGGAATTTGTCAGGAATAACTAAATTCAAACAAAACAACTCCGATAATTTGTTTTTGGCTGTACTGGCCCTGAAACCGAACCCTCTCAGAGATTTTGAGGAAGTTGCCACCAATCATTTAAGCTTTTTGAAGTAAGGTAGATAGTTCCATTCATTGAATCATTTTAAAATTATTTGGGGAATTTCTTATAGGGAAATTGGAAAAATCGTCAGTTAACTTAGTTCAGAAATGGTCTGTTTTATGGTACCAAACATGTAAGGGGAAGAAATCACTGTTTATTTACCATGAAAAGTGCCGACAGCTACAAAGCGGTGATTGGGTGAAACTTTGATGAGATGAATTCCGTTACATTTATCATTAAAGGTGATTGCCTGAACACGAGGTACCATTTTCTGGAATTAAAACACAGTTCAATAATGTAACTTAATAATAGCTGTTTAACATAATTTGGTCTTCAATCATAAATTAGCATATATGAAAGTTTGGGTGTCATAAAAATTTGATAGATCATTAAAGAATATGGGCCAATGATGAAATAATTTAATAACTTTAATTAAACTGAAAACACTGGGATAAAAGAAAAATATTCTTGCCTAAACCCATTACCAAACAATAACGATATTTGACCAGTTTGTTGTAGACGACTCTGGAAAACATAGTGGGAAAAGGAGAAGTTGCTAATAACAAGCAATTTCTCCTTTTCCAACACTGTTTTCTACTCTATCAGAAGATTAATTTCCAATTTCATCATATTTTGAAATTTCGTCTGCAAACTCTTTCAATTTGGGACAGTCGAAAAGTTTGGTGTTTGGTAAAGGGTTAAACAGCCTATTCTGATTTTAAAAATTCAATAAAAAAGCTCTTCTGCTGTGGCTTAGAAATTATTTTTGACCAAAATAGAATTTATTCCTAAAATAATAATTTCAATTCATGTAAAAGAAAAGATATAGAACTCAATCCAAACCGACTTACATTCCAATAATCCAGCTCTCTGCGTTTATACCTGCGGAAAGCCTCTTTGTCTTGTCGTACGTCGGGCTGGTCGATGTACGAAGGTTCTAAACTACGTAATGGTGCTAATGGTATAGTGTTGAAGTCTATAATGGTGAGATCTGGTGCGTCTACGTCCTCCTCTCTGTGTAATACAAGGTAAATATTAAAGCCATGCTTGCACTCATTTACACTTAAACTGTGAAAGTTCTAGAATTATTGACAATTAACTTAAAAGTACTTTAAATTCGCTTTTACAGAGAAACTGAGACAGTAACATGTTCACACGATAGGCTTTGTTTACAATTAGCAATAAAACAAGGTCAGCTGATAAACACTTGGAACCAATGAAAGCTAGAATTTCTCCATTTTGAATGTTCATGTTGTTGGTAATGGATAAATAACAGTATTTGTATATTTTTTTTCTAACCAGGTGATCGCCACTCATTTATATGAGCACTCCTTGTTATTTTAGATGTTTAGATGTAAATTGGTGGGTACAAAAATTGTGAAAATAGCACTTTGAAAAATAGACAATAAATAGTGCAGACATTATAATGTCATGATCCTGTGGTTTTTCGCTATGCTTCAACATATTTTATCATAGATTATAATCTATTTACACAGTTTTGCATTTTTTCTGAGAGCTAGTACGCTTTTAAACCATGCTTTTGAAAGTATTCTGATAAACAAATGCTTGATAAATTGATTAATAAAGGCTATTACAACAATAAAATACATAAAGTAAATTGCTTAATACAGGGGAAATGACTGTAGAACAAAAAATCACTGTGCAAGAAATGAAAATCCACAAAATATCTATGATCAAACTGAAAAAGCACAAAAAGTCAAATTGGTGATTGGTATCCTTATACAGGGACTGTCTTCCTTGATAAATAATCTGTTTCAAAGCAGATTTAAAAGTCAACTTGAGAAATGATTGTGACAGAAGGAGACAGTGCTCAAAACAAGCAACAACTCATTATAGTTTGGACCCGAGTCACAAAATCACATATGAAGAAACAGTTTAGTTCATTACTCTATATATAATGGCTTATCAGCATCTGCAGCAGACAACTTAAAACCAAGGTGCCAGTTGGAGATGTTGTAATTACAAATCTCACTTTAGTCATGTTTTCATCTCAATTTCAGTAAACACATATCATTTTCATGCTTATAAATTATCAATTTATAATAATTTTGATTTGGACAAGTTGCAAATCTTAGATATTGAAGTAATGGACATATCAACATGTAACCATTTGCAATCGTATAGCACCAATGAATCAGCTGAATTAATCAAAAGTATATTTATGTAATGGGGAAAAATACTCTTTATGATTTTGAATGATTAGCCTTGTTTTACCCAAGGCCCATGTCAAGAAAATAAACCATGAATAATGCTTATATAATATTGCAAAAAAGACATTTTTTGTCCCAAAACAAAAGATAAATTATTATGAACTGCAAGAACCCTTAGGTAAGTTCAAAACAGACTAGATCAATATTTGTTTTTGCAAAAAAAATCTAACTTCCTCTGAAATAAGGTCCACTGTCTCTAATTTGAAGTAATCGATAAAAGACAAATCATAAATTTCACAGCAAGTATAAAGCAAAAAAGATCAAAATATAGCATAAAAAGCCTAAGAAAAGAGCTACAGAGAACTACAGAGCAATAAGTAATGTTTTTGAAAATTATAAGACAGCAATATACATTGGGTGAAGTAAGCTAAAAGGAAAAGAACCAGAAAAAAAGTATCAAGAAAATTCAAGTGCATAATTGTCTGTCGATTCATTTAATGTAGAGAAATGTGTTAAAAGGCTGCTCTATTATAGTCTACATAACTTACTTAACCTTAGACCAAACGCAAAATTTTCGACTGTCCAAAATTCAAAGAGTTTGCAGAGGACATTTCAAAATGTGATGGAATTGTAAAAAAATCTTTAAATAGGACGTCGTCTGCAACAAACTGGTCAAATGTTGTTATTGTTTGGTAATGGGTAAAAACAAATATAATGTACCTATATACATCCCAATGTGACATGTGCATATGCCGGTAAGTGACAACACTTCCTTAACCCTTGTAGTGCGGGAACCGTCTTCATGCTTATGCAAACAAATTAGATCCAAGACAGCCGCCAAGTAGATTGGCGACTGGCCTGTGATCTAACCTGTTTGCGACTCTGAGTATCTTTCCTCATCAAAACTAAGCAGATATTTCAGGTTTGGGAAAGCAGACGACACAAAAAATCTATTTTTAGAAAACTACCTAGCATTCTAGGGGCTATAAGAAAAGTTGCATCTTCACCTCACTACTATTGAAGTACAAATTCCAATCACACATGACCAAACAACACAGATGATAAGCAATTACTTTTACTCAGATCTTTGAGAATTTTCTGCCCATTCTTGGCCAGGACTATTCTTGGGTTCAATTGACATTTGACAAAAAATATTGATTGCAGACAAAAGCAAAATTTTCCTTTTCGTGTATCCAAAAATGTCATTAACCCTTTATCAAACGCCAAAGTTTTCGACTGCCCCAAATTGAAAGAGTTTGCAGACAACATTTCAAAATGTGACGAAATTGAAAAATAATCTTCTGATGGGGCAGAAAACATTGTGGGAAAAGGAGAAACTGCCCTTAAAGAGCAATATCTCCTTTTTCCTCAATATTTTCCAGAGTCGTCTGCAACAAACTGGTTAAATGTCATTATTGTTTGGTAATGGGTTAAGACATCAGACATGCTACATGCATAAAAGATATAAAGGAAAAGTGTTCAACCCATTCATCCATTGGTGATTCATCCAATTTGAAAGCAACAGATGATGCCCAAAAATAACATTGACATTGGGTAGAAACCATTGTGACAAAATAAAACATTACTCGTTATGAGCAATTTATCCCTCTGTCATATTGATTTCCTTCTACTCCTAGCTGCCATGGACTATATTTTTTGTTGACAAAGAGCAATATTGTTGTTTACTTAGTGTTGTTCACCAACATTCACCGTCCATTGCCCTATATGCATGAATAATTATGACACGGTATATTTAATACTTTCTTCCGAACACAGTCAAGACTTTTCGACAAAGTCAGTCACGATTAGTCTTTATTTTCAATTGCAGAATATCCAAAAGAAATAAAGTTATATTGATGGACTGATGTTCACTACTGTATTTATTTTGATCATTTTCAACAGATTGAATTGAGATATGAGCTATGTAACATAACCTTATATCATCAAAATAACACTTATACACAACCAGTTGTATAACAGCGTCCATGCTCTCGTGGTATCAGTGTCTGCCATATAAACGATGTGGTCGAACATGAGGGACAGCTTCGAGGATATTTTTAAATACTCAGCATAGCAACATAGGTCAACAGACAGGGAATGTTGGTGTACGATAACTAGTGACTCTAATATTGCAATGTTGATTATACTCCATATAATCTTAACTACAGGATTCTGTAATATCACAGGGTTCAGTCTTACCAACACCAAAGACAAAGAATAGATAGGATTTCTAAATATACCAAACAATACACATGCTAGTGTTTGTCAAACCTTTTCTTTTTCCGCCTGCGTTTTCGCTTTGGTTTGCGCCTGAAAAAATGTTCAACTTGAGCAATGGTTCAATGGGAATTATGGTTCCTTATTTGTGCACATCCTGAGAGCTGTAAGAGGACCCCACCTGTTTACTAATTGCCTTATCAATGACAAATGATTTTCTGGGTCCCTTATAAAAGGCACTTGAACTCATTTAACCCTTTACCAAATGCAAAATTCTTCAACATACCAAATTGAAAGAGTTTGCAGACGACTTTTCAAAATGCGATCAAATTGGAAAATATTTTTCTGATAGAGTAGAAAAACATTGTGGGAAAAGGAGATATTGCTTGTGACGAGCAATTTCTCCTTTCCACAGTGTTTTCCAGAATCGTCTGCAACAAACTGATCAACTGATCAGTTTCGTTTCTCCTTTTCCCGCAAGGTTTTCTGCTCTTTATGAAGAATATTGTTTAATTCCATCACATTTTGAAATGTCGTCTGCAAACTCTTTCAATTTGGGACAGTCGAAAATGTGTTGTTTGGGAAAGGGTTAAGAGTTCGATGCCAGACTATAGCAAGTCCTTCATAAAGGTGAAAGAGTTGCTATAGTGTTACATTGAGCCCTTGATACAACATGTATTGAAGCAGTGAATACTAAAACAGTTTCTGTGAGGATATATAGCAGTGACAACAGGAAGTTTTATCTCACATTCTCACAAACAAGCTGTACTAATGTTATGAACAGCATAAACATTATTATGGAAGCGATACTTGAGGGTTCAATACAAAACTATAGTAAGTCCTTAACAACTGTGATGCACTTATATGGTACTGTAGTATTGTATTGAACCCTCTTATTATGGTGAATATATTGGTCTTTATCAGTAAAAAAATTAGAAAAAAATGTAATGAATTCAATATATCAGAATCCTTACAGTTGTGAATATATCGAAAACAAAAAGGTCTAGTCAGTGAAATCTTTTTTCATATGTTAAGCAATACCTATCATACAGTGCAGTATAGTCTTTTAAATGTATTGCATCTTAATTCTAGATCACTATTCCTAGCCTGTGCTGTGACTCTATATAATAATGTGCATACCTAGTCTACAAAGCATGTGACCCTAAACATCATTCAGAAGTATTAATAACTTAACCTTGTACATGTACTTAATCATTCAAAGGACTATCTTATTGAGATTTTTTTTTAGAATACATATAAAATGTCTTCTGTGGAATAAATGAGAGCGCACATCTGATTAGCTACATAAAACTAGACTATTGATTTGGTTCTCAACCAGCTCATAACAGTCTTGAAAAGATATGGCCCATTTTCCTTGCAGATATAATAAACTGTTGTTAAACAGTTTATTTCATAAACAATGATCTATTATTTCTATCCTGCGAAAACATCTATATAAAGTAGACGATAAGAAACCTTCTGTTTAAAAATTCACTAGTTTCAAAAGGAAGAATTGCTTTTAATGACCAAATTGCAAGGGCAAGCAATACCTGATCTCCATATTGATTACACTCATTTTGAAAGAAGAAACTCATTTTCAACATGTTATAGATAATCTCTTGCAGATTCTCTGCTACATTCTGCAATTTGGACATTCATAAATTGAGATCACACAATAATTGGGTTGATGTTGTGAGAACAAAAAAGCAGATTTCAGTCCTTTTGAACCATGCCCTTGTTCAGGCTTTTGTATTGTTGGTCTTTACTAGGATAAGCTTTGGCAAACTATGTTACCTATTTCATACTTACAATCTAATACTTATAAAATGCCCTGATGAGGATAAAAATACATATAGTGAGCAACAGTCTAAAATATTGTAATTATTTTATACATTAGATGTTCCATAAAACTAGGAACAATATATCTACTATCACCACTGATCTGTATAAGTTTAATTCTTGGCTTAAACCCATTACCAAACAATAACGACATCTGACCACTTTGTTGCAGACCACTATGGAAAACATTGTGGGAAAAGGAGAAATTGCTTGGAAAGAGCAATTACTCCTTTTCCCACAATGTTTTCTGCCCTATCAGAAGATTGTTTTTCAATTTCATTACATTTTGAAATGTCGTCTGCAAATTCTTTCAAATTGGGCCAGTCGAAAATCTGGTGTTTGGTAAAGGGTTAAATCAGTTATCAAAGACAAGCAGCTGGTTCAAAGCCTCAATTATAACTGAAGATGTAATCTTTAGTCATTAGTTTCTCACATTCATTAGCTCAGTCGGTAGCATGTTCAACTTGGATTATATGGGTCCTGCGTTTAAGACATAGCTTGGCAAATATTCTTATTATGTTTCATAGAGTCAGTTTAACATGATTTATTCATCTCTCACCACTGATCAATTTGGTCCATTTTGGGAAAGCGGTCAGCAGCTTAAAAAGAATGTGCATTTCTGATGAGGAAGTACCAAAGCATGGGTAGGTACTCTTGACTGCCATGAATAACTGTAACATTGTTGAAACGGCTATAAACCTAAATCAATCAATTCTTTCATAAAAAGCATCTTCCCAAAACATCCTGTAAAAATGTAAAAATATTGGTGAAATAGCATTACCCTCACAACTTGATGGTACACATGTATGAGGTTATAAAACTTTGAAACTGAAAAAAGGCTAATCAAATTTTTAGATAAAAACTAATTAATTAAACCAAGATTTAGTTCACACTATGATCATTAGGTTGGAGGGCATTATAAATACTGTTAATTTCCTAGAACCTGATCCCAACTTACAAAATTTAAATTGGGAAATCGGTTAGTCAAAGCACTGTAAAAGGAGACAATAACACATTTATTCATGAATCATGAAAATAAATAAAATAACTGACAGAGAATGTAACAAATAATGAAATTTCCATACAGTAGTTTATGCAGGATTTATGAATAAACCTTTATCTTTGACAGATGACTAATATTCATTGCTGAAATTTATTTATACAATAAACTCTCTATGATCCAGACCCTTCGATACAGATGTCTTGCTATCCGGACTAAATTACAAGGGAACAAATTTGTTGTACAATATTTTGACCTGTTTGGTCTGGAATCTAACATTTCAGATCCAGACTTAGACTTCAGGGTTCAGATCTATGTTTTACCTGTATTAGTAACTCGTCAATTTAGACACATCCTCATCCAGGGGCTTAATCGTCCAGCCCCAAAGTAAACACCCGCACATCATTGAGGCGTAAATTTTCCAAGACACATAAATGTAACAAGACCACTAAACGTATGCATGTACATATGTATATGTTGTTCATGTCTAAGTGTGTATCTAAGCATGACACCGCACTGCTTCATTAATCCCAAACTTTTGGCGGGAACGGGCGTTTCCAGATTAAAGATACTTCGTTGTATGATCACATTTAACGAATAATTCGATTTTCTTCCGACTTTCTTTTAAATGAAGAGTTTGCCTAAAAATAATTCTGATATCTTTCAAACAAAAAAGTGAAATTTCAGTTAGATTAACACCACACATACAACATTCCGTTATTTCAACAATACACATGAAACATTCTGTTATGTCAACATAACAACAACAAAAACAACAACAGTGGGTACATGACATTAACCGAAGACTTACTCTTCTCCTCCTTGAGCTTTTCCACCTCCTCCACTCTGTCCTTCTTAAACATAACAACAACAACAGTGGGAACAAAATCTTACGAACAAATGTCCGTAACAAAGCATAGCTTGAATAATCCACTTTGGATTTATTGTCCCCTGTGGGGATTCGATCCCTGTTCTCCTGGGTGACAGTCCAAGACAATAACCACTGAGCTAAAGAAAGAGTGGGCTCAGTAACGCAGAGGTTACATCTTGTTCTGATTGATTGTTGCTATGCTGTGGAGAGTGAGGCGGTTAGGTAACAATAACAACAACAGTGGAAACATAACATAAACATAACAACAACAACAGTGGAAACATAACATCAAGTGAAGACTTACTCTTCCTCCTCCTCTAGTTTTTCCACCTCCTCCACTTCCTCCACTCCGTCCTTCTTCCTGTTAATTTGTCGCTTCTTTACCTTATTTTGGGCATACTGGGAATGGCCCCAAACCTCCTTCCTGGAAAATAACATAAGTTTGCTATTGAAACATTTATTGTCATTAAACGGTTCAAAAATTATGTCTATTGCAAATATCTAATAAAAAAAAAATGTTTTAAAAATGAAAATTATCATATAAAGTTCTATTTGCGTCAAACTAACACAAGAAGTAAATTGAAAATTCTTTATCCTTCTATTTTGTTTTCTCCTTCACATATTATCAATTTGAAAGCATAGAAATGTGGGTACAATTTAGCTCACTGTTAATCGTATACTAGTTCTAATGAATTGACCTTCCACAAATCAAAAACCACTGAAATAAAAGGAAAAATTTAATGTAAGATGCCATTTCTCACCTACTCAATGAAGAAGAGAAAATTCACGATTTTTCAAACTAAATAATCATTGGATTGAAAGATGACTTTGACCAGGTCAAAAAATAAATGTGACTGTGTATGAAAAATCATAATTATGTTTTATTGTGTAATCTATTACCTGTGTTGGGCCCTAGTTGCCTTGATGCTGAAGTAACCTTTTGTCACCATGTTTTATATAAATCTGTATATTTTGATATATTACCTGTGTTGGGCCCTATTTGGCTTGATATTGAACATTTTGTCACCATGTTGTATATAAACCTGTATATTGTGTTATATTACCTGTGTTGGGCCCTGTTTGCCTTGATATTGAACCTTTTGTCACCATGTTGTATATAAACCTGTATATTGTGTTATATTACCTGTGTTGGGCCCTGTTTGCCTTGATATTGAGCCTTTTGTCACCATGTTGTATATAAACCTGTATATTGTGTTATATTACCTGTGTTGGGCCCTATTTGCCTTGATATTGAAGTAACCTTTTGTCACCATGTTGTATATAAACCTGTATAGTGTGATATTTTACCTGTGTTGGGCCCTGTTTGCCTTGACATTGAAGTAACCTTTTGTCACCATGTTGTAGGCCTTTTCTGACTGTTCTCTTTCATGGTCTTTACCCGTTGCAACCATCTGTAATAAAAACCTTATCTTCAGATTTTTACATTATAATTTCATACCAATGTGTTTAAAACATTTGATTGTTTGTCTTTATTTATCTGTTGATACATTTTGTACTTTAAATTAAAAAACAGATGCCTATGTTCATTCTTAAACATGTTAAACACAGTAGTTATCAATCACAAAAAAAAAAAAAAGAAGAAAAAATGTTCAGAAAATGGTATTATTTGAATTTCCATTGAAAAATTATAGTATTTCAGATTAAATAGGAAGGAATAAAAGTACTCTCCAAAAATAATTTTCTCCTGTTTAATATAAACCAAAATTGTTCAGAAAAAACACAAACTTCTTACAAAGTTCTGATTTAAAGTGTGTTTTGGTGATTGCTGATTGAACTGTGCTGATTGAATTATTTTCATTATTCTTTGGTAACTGCTGAGAAACTTATTATCTGTCTGTTCGTATATGTGTGTGTGGGGGGGGGGATGTGTGTGTGTGTGTCTGTCTGTCCGTCTGTCCATCTGTTCCCTACCTCAGCCTCTCCTATGAGGATGGTGTCTGTTAGGTTTCTAAAGGTACCATACATGTGGTGCATCTCTTTTATGACTTCATTAATAACATCCCCTGTCTCCTGTAAACAGTTAAAGATAAGCATGTGTTAAACTAATTCAAGTATGGTACAGACTTTTTCAAACTGCTATACATGTAAATATTAACATAAAGCATACACAGAAAAGCATTTATATCATCACAAAAGCTATATAAATATGAAAAATGGATCATTTACAGTAACCTTACAGTATATGTCAACGTGATTATTGTCACTTTATAGCAAATGTAAAATAATCTTTGGTTGATAATAAGCATTATGTTGCAAAGCAGATTCTTGAGCAGGTTCAATTTTGTGTGTATTATCTTTATTTTGTTAAGCATGCCAATCAAATTTTGAATTCAACAGTGTGCACAAACATAGATATTCAAACTCTTTAAAGTATAAACAATTTCAAAATATATTTGTGATATGATGTAACTAAAAAATTTGTTGACAAAGATTAAATCCTGATACTAAAAACCACAAATGTACATTAAAGAGGGTTTTTTTTTATTATAGTGTCACCCCTATTGAAAAAGGCCAGCCCGTTTTGACTTATGAGACACTTTTCATGGATTATACCAAGTACCTCCCAACTGTTATCACAATGCTAGGTGCAAAGCGGATATTAGTCGGTACCCATTAAATTTAATTAGCTCGCGGCTCACAAACCCGCCATTTCAGAACAAGTCCCACGACAAACGTTCTCCGGACAAACGCTTCAACTGGGGCTCAAACCTTTGACATTATAAAGATCAATAGAGCAATACATAGACTTACATCTAAAAGAAGTTCTTCAGCAATCAGCTGTACAGCATGTTTCTCTGCGAGAGCGTCGGACTGCTTCGTCATCCACTGTTTCTCATCATCTAGCAATGCCCTGTCAAATACACGGTCATTTTTTATCACCCTAATGATAACAACTTCTTAACCCTTTCCCAAATGCCAAATTTTCGAATGTCCCAAATTGAAAGAGTTTGCAGACCACATTTCTAAATCTGATGAAATTTGGAATAAATCTTCTGATAGGGCAGAAAACATTGTGGGAAAAGGAAAAATTGCTCGTCACGAGCAATTTCTCCTTTTCCCACCATGTTTTCCAGAGTCGTCTGCAATAAAGTAGTTAATCATCGTCATTGTCTGGTAATGGGTTAGAAAGGAAAATTAATAGGATCTGTTATTTGGGATGCTCTACCTAAAAAGCCAAGGCATGTTATTAAACTTTATAGCTTTAAGTCTTTCATATACCAACATTAGTTGATCAAGTTTTACTGGCCTTTTTAAATATTCATTTTTATGATATTTTGAAATTGTGTTCAAAGTTTGGCTACATAGACATATCCATTTTTATTAGTTTCCAAAAAGGTCCAATAATTTGTCATGAAATAATGATAATATTTCTTACATATGGAAAATAATGGGACATGTTGTTGGAATAGTCTTTCTCAAAATGTAAGGGTCATTCTAAAATGTATGAACTCAAAGTTTATCTTTAAGCAATTCTTGTTTCTGCAGTAGTGTTTTGATTCTAATATTGTTATTACTACCAAAATCCTGAACCACAATTGTATTAAAAGATTGAGCCTTTTGTTTTGAAAATGTATCTTACACCTTCTTTGAATGTCATGTCATGTCTAAAACGTCCAATACAAAAAAATCTACCATTTCAATGGATAAAACACAAACTCAATAGCAAATATGATCATAATGTGACTTTACATTCATTGTTTGTCTTGGAACCTAAGTCTTTATCTCAGTACACCAAGAAGCATGGACTGACAGATTTATACTGCTATATACTTTAACCATACCTTCAAGAAGAATTAAGTCATCCATCTTTCATGTAGGCATTTGTTTTGATAAGGTTGCTTACTGGTTTTAGGACATATTGCTTTTCTGGATAAAATAGATTGACTTTGTAACCATTTCTTCTATTGTTTCTTGGTGTCTGTCATTTCCAGCCTGCTGAATTCATCACTCCCTTATAGCTGTAGACGCAACATTGCTGGTACAGAGGAAGGGTGTCTACCTTGTGGGTGTAAGTTTGCAGCTTCAAATATTCTCAAGCGTTCCTATCTCGCCAATCCAAACTTACTTGTATGTTCCTGGTTCCACAATGTCATCGTGGCGGAAGTACAAATTCAGGAAATCTTCTACAACATCGTCAACTATATCTCGACACTGTAAATAAAGAAAAACATATTCCATCATAATTCTGGGAAGAGTATGAAGGCTCACATATCCAATGCCGAAATCATTATGACAAAAGAAACTTTACACACATGACTATGTCAAGCCTTTTAAACAAATTAGCTAATTGTTTGAAAATCTTATCAGTTACACAACATACAGAGGTGGAGGGTACATAAGATGGTTCACATTGGTATTTACTTTAATCTTAAATAGAATTCCTTCAATATGCATCAAACATTAAATACTTTTTTTAAAGAAATGTAAAAATGCTATTCCAAGCGTTTAAATGAAAGGGGTGGGACTTATTTATTCATAAGTTAAAACATATCATTGCCTAACACCAAGAAGAAAGATTGTCCACAATGTTTTAAAAAAAGGAGAAATTCTTAAGAAATAAAGACAAATCATAAGTTATTTACTATGCCCTGTTAGTGGAGGACAGTGGCTCAGGGCTAATGTGCTGGCCTCAGAGCATGAGGGTTGTGAATTCAAATCCAGCAAGTTGCAGGGTTCATTTTGCAATCTTTCATTTATAAACATTCAGCGCAAATACTTGTTATGCATCCATGAAAAAGAAACAAGAGCGACCAAAACTAATTCGAACTATCATCATGAACTATCACTAATAACCCTTTCACCACCGTAGTTGACTGAAGTCGATAGCGCAGTTGACCGCTGTAGGAGACTTTAGTCGATATATAGTGGTATACTACATATAACAGTAATAAATAGTCCAACTTGCGTTAAGCAACCACCCTTATAAGCAGCCAACCTGTCTTATACAACCACTTCACAAAGACCCATTGTTAGATTTATAGTGTACTGTACATCAATTTGTGTTAAGCAGCCAACCTGTCTTTAACAGCCAATTTCTCATTTCCATAGGATGACCTCTTAACACAAGTTTGACTGTACAGCATATTACTTTTTTCCTAGAAAGCGCTAAATATATTTGGCGCTGAGATGAACGTTTTGCTATATATTTGGTGGCAAAAGGGTTAAAGAAATGATTTCATGCTAAATAAAGTTATTTACCAGAAAATAATGAGGCAGCTGCCAATGTTGGTAACTCCGAATTCCCAGCTCTCCATTATAAGGCTTCCTGTACAATCTGTGATGCTTCTCCAGATCTTCTCTGTAATAAAAACATGTCAGGATCAAAATACTTCAGATTTGCAACAGACCCTCACTGTGTGCTACTTTCTACAAGGTCAACTGACTGTTGGGTCATTTTTTGCAAAGAATATCTCTTATGGTATAGAATTTGGCCAATCTTTTCAGAAAATGACCCTTAATTTTTGTGCTATAGGCCCACTATGCATGCCTTTTCTGAAATCTGAAGCTCTGAAATAAATCCATGGGCATTCCATTTGTCATCCAGGTGGTTTCAATTCCCAGCTCTTAATGACGGAGGAAGACCTCAAACATTACTGCCCATGGTCAAGCCAGGTAAATCTATGGGCTTTCAGTAAGTCAGCAAATAGACTGGCTTTCATGAAAATCCAAATACCCTCACAAGGATTGATCACCCCAACCCTTGCTCCCAAGGTGTTGCATTACCTAGGACCACAATCAAGGGTTCAGTGCAATACTATTATAAGTGCTTCACATTTGTGATGGTCTGGGTGAGAGTTAGATTTTAGATTAATCACTTCTCATGCAAAACCACCCACAACCATTGGTCCCAAAGGTGATGCATTACCCATGACTACTCAGTGTTGCGTTGCAATTCTATTGTACGTTTTTCTCATTTTAGGTCTTGCACTAAAGCCTCATATAGTCCTCCACTGTCAACATTTCCTAAAGAAAGTGAGATTTAAGATACAGTAATCTTGTTTTAAGGGTCCACTATTAAGAAGTGCATGAACAGATATTCAATCTGAATTAATACAGGATGCACAAGTCATTCAGTAAGCTCCCACAGTAGCTTTCTGAACTATTGGCACATATTTTGCCATTAGATGTCTAATACATCAAGATTCAGTCTCCTTTAACTATGGTGGCTTTCAATAAGATTGATCGTAAATAGATGTACCTCATTTTCCATATTTTTTCCATGATGTTTGGTAACTTGTTGACTGTTTGATTGATGTACGAGTCCACACCTTGAGCCTCAGCTGTTGGTAAGCTAAATTGTCCATCTCGTCCATTGAGATCATTTGGTCTGGTGAGGCCCGAGTCACTGAGCGGTCGATCTGGAAATAACATAGGATATTAAAATGTAGATATCTTATCATCGTACTATATATATTTCTGTAAGATACATACAATTTAAGATAACTTGAAACCTTTGACACCTTCAAAAGATTAATAGGAATCTTAAAATGATGTAAAAAAAAAATATCCTTTGAATAATTGTATCTCACCATTAAAAAATAGCTTACTTAAAGAGGTTATCTCACAGAACGTGTTCTATGAGTAAAAATGTTAAAATGGCGATTCAAAAGATCCTTGTTACTTAACAAATGACCATTTAAAAAAAACAACTTTATTTCAAAGATGCTAAAAACCTATGTTTTCATCAAAAATTGTGAACATCATTTACAAGCCATACAGACACACCTAATTATCATGATAATTGTGCAGGACAAAAATAATGGATTAGCGAATACAAAAACAGTTTAAATAGTTTACTATAACTGCAAGACAAATATGGTATATCTCTACCAAACAGTTATGAATGAAGTTGAAAAGCACAATAAATGTAATAATCTAGTTTTATGAAACTTCATAGATTTGATATGTTAATTATCTATGGAAGACAGTTGATTCTAAAAATATCTTAATCTGTGGAAAGCCATTTTAGAAATATAAAGAAATCATTGTGATTAAACCAGAGATATCTCAAAAATGGCAACTGAAGCAAAAAGTGTAAACTTAAAATTGACTCGAAATTGATAATCCAACTGTGACTACATTTTCACAGATATGATTTGACAATATCCATACAGCTGAACATTACAAGTTAACCCTTTACCAAACGCCAAATTTTAGGGTGTTCCAAATTGAAAGACTGTGCAGACGACATTTTAAAATGTGAAGAAATTGAAAAATAATTTTCTGATACGGCAGAAAACATTTTGGGAAAAGGAAAAATTGCTTGTTAAGAGCAATTACTCCTTTTCCCACAATGTTTCCAGAGTCGTCTGCAACAAACTGGTCAAATGTCGTTAATGTTTGGTAATGGGTTAAACAGACCATTATCAAGACCAATCTTAGGAGATCTGATATGGTAATATGGTAAAGATTAGGTAGTAATTTAAAAATTGTTAAGTCAAATCTCATGGCTAAAGATAACAAAAAGAAAGTTTGCATTAAAGCATATATAGCATAAAACGCAGAAGACGGTCTGCAATCTTTTATTTATATTCATTAAGATAAGTTTCCCCATAGATGTATAAAACTCTCGCTGTCTCTTTCAGAAGTGCTCCACATATAACATAATTTAAAGATCTATATCGGAGATTACTATCTCATACATATTCATCATGTTAACAAAAAACAAGAATAAATATGCAAATTAGAGGTCAAAGTTCAAGGTCAATATTTATATTACATTCCCACACAAATTCTATTATGGAAATCCCTTTCCCTAATAAACAATCATGTGCTTGTTCTTTTTTTTTTACCCAATAAACAATCATTTTTATCTATTTTGTTTATTTCAAACAAAAGAATCTAGGCGAACAAATTTCTTTGGCTAAGATGTTTGAAAAATCAAAATGGCCTTAGGAAACAAGCATTTCGGATAATCTTGTACTAAACCAACATGCATATTTCTTCTTTTCCATGACACTTATTTGTCACCACCCATCCATATTTAAGATAAGGGTGTATGTTCCATTGAGAATCACTGACTGTGAATGCTGAATACAACCGACAAAAGAAAGCGGCGAGCTTTTCATATATCTTTAGGTCTATTGACATTTCATATAGCTAAAATGGGGTCTCCTTTAAAAGTGGCAATAACAAATAAATTGAATTAAACGAAATAAATGTACTGACATATAACATATACACTCCTTTAATAAAAATAAATATGCAGAAGAATATATAAAACAAATTAAGAGTTTGCAAAATATTATGGTATGCAATTTCTCTTTTTATTGTTTAACAAAGAAAGATGTAATTAATTTTCTCCCGCAGCAGTCAATTTGAATTATTGAGACCCATCAAACTAGAGTTATAAGTTGAAGTGGACTCTGATGTGCCCTTAACCTTTTTATTTAATATCTTAAGGACCACAAGTTTGAATCTATAGCAGACATTGTTAGTTGCTGCTTTTTGTTCATATGGGGTTTAATGTTATGTCAATGATTTTTCAGTAATACTATGGCTTTCCTGGATTCATCAGTATCAGACTAAGGACTCTTAATTGTCCAGTCAAAAGACACTCCCCCGAAACTAGAGGTAGTGTTGGGGCAGGAACACAGGACCCCTGAGTTCTAAGTCCGCCACCTTAACCACTGGGTCCTGCAGGACCCCTGAGTTCTAAGTCCGCCACCTTAACCACTGGGTCCTGCAGGACCCCTGAGTTCTAATTCCGCCACCTCAACCACTGGGTGCTGCAGGACACAGGTGATTGCCTTTAATTGTTCCATTCAACCTTGATTTACTGACTGCTCTCATAAATCTAACATTGATTCCTAAACAATAAACCCCCATTTATAGATCATTTTTATGTTTTTGATTAAATGCCCTCCTTTATCTAAATGATATACATGTACAGCAGTTTGACCAAGTTATCAAATAAACAAAAAACATGCAGCAAATCATAATATTTATTGACTATCAAAGTTATTTCTTTAGAATAGGTATAAGTATTTGCTTATGGTTTCTCATTTTTTCACAAAGGGTTCTATATTTAGTAATTAGTTATGCAATTTAAAACAATATTTTGTCATTTTCATTAACAGTTTTATTTTCATCTGCTCCAGAACGCTTTGATCAGGGAAATGTAAATATTCAATAGGAAGGGTTCATTACCAACAATATATTTCTATAGGTATATTCAATTCAGTTGAAAACTCATGAATTCAGTATGTTCAAATGCTCCAGTAGGCATTGAAATTCATACTCTTTACTCTTTCCCAAACAATAACGACATTTGACGACATTGTTGCAGACTACTTTAGAAAACATTGACGAGCAATTTTTCCTTTTCCCACAATGTTTTCTGCCCTATCAGAAAATGGTTTTCCAATTTCATCACATTTTGAAATGTCGTCTGCAAACTCTTTCAATTTGGGACAGTCGAAAATTTGTTGTTTGGTTAACACTTACAAATGCATCAAAAACTAGATTTTTGATGAGGAAAGACACCCTGACTTATAGGGTGACTTAACAAACGAAAAGCATCAGATTATGCTTGAATAAATTCATTCATTAATGCTGGACATCATGTTTAATACATTGCACTGTTTTTCTCATTCCCTTTTCATTGGTAAAGTGTTTATTTGGTAAAGTGTTTATTTGGTAAAGTGTTTATTTGGTAAAGTGTGAGTTTTCTTTCTAAATGAAAATCGATAGATTGTAAAGTATGATTTTACAGACTAGAAGTACTTATGTCCTCCTAATTTGAAGTTTATAATAATATGTATCACAGAAAATTTCATCTTGTTATGCCCTATAGAGATTTTAAATGCCTTGGAAGATGATAAAAAGTTTTTTATGACTTCATTTTTGGGTAGTTAAGATGTCATATCTGCTTAATAAAAATTATATCAGAAAACAGTTTAATGAATTCCCCATTTGGAAATTGTGAGTGGCCCAAATTGAAAGCATCCCCAGATGACAATTACAAAGTGTAGGTAATTACTTGATCTTTGTAATTTTAGAAAGAAACCACAGTGACTAAAGGAGAAATTGCTTCTTACAGGCAATTTCTCCTTTAGCTGCACTGGTTTCTTTAGTCTTCTATGGGGAAGTAAAGTAAAGTAAGATAAACTAAATGGTTCTCCATTTCTGTGATTTACTAAATTTGAATGTCGTGAAATTTTTCTTGCATCAAAGGGGGAAAATAGTTCTTTTTACACAGACAGGGTTATAAGGTAATGGGTCAATATGAGAAATTAATTAAACTAGGTTTGACAGACAAACTTGTTAAAACCCTTTTCCCACAAAGTTTTCTGCTCTTTCTGAAGAATATTGTTCAATTTCATCACATTTTGAAATGTCGTCTGCAAACTCTTCAATTTGGGACAGTCGAAAATTTGTTGTTTGGGAAAGGGTTAAAAAAACAAATTGGTTGTGTCAATACAGAAAAACCTCCATTGCTTTTAGTTCAAGATGGCACATCAAGTGGTCATAAAAAACAAACTATCAAAGGTAGAAGTTGGTTAATTTCTTTCCTTCTTCTGCTTTACTGGTTGTTCAATAAATGTCCTCCGTTGCTTTTTGTCTTTCACTCCATTTTACATAAAACCACCAAATATTTACAATGATAAATGCTGTCTGTTTATAATTTCAACCATTTCATTGATTCTCCCATAAATATACCAGACAACTTATAACAAAGAGATAGCTTGTTTGGGATTAGACAAATTCAACATTGTTTAAGATTTTAAATCATTGACTGCTTAATGTTTTTTTAATTGGGACTGTTCACATCTTCTCTACAAGATACAGGGTTTAAAAAATCATTTGAGAGGAGAGAATTTGATTTCAGGGGATTATTTCTCATTTAAACCTTATTTAATATAGATTTGAAGCTATCGAATGAAATGGTTTCTCTTTTGTACCACATAACTTAGCTCTCCCCACATTTAGAATTCTTGACATAAGTCAAACTATTAATGGACAAGGATTTATAAGTACGAAAAATCAAATTTTCCAATTAACTATTCAAATGAAGTGGAAACTCACTTAATTGAGATAGGAGCATATATTCTCACAAAAGCATGTTTTTATTTTGTCATGTTGATTTCTAAAACAAGTGTTATATTTTTAACATACAAATTCATTTTCAATTTGAACAAGTCAAAATGTTTCTTATCCTATCATTTTGTAATTGTTTTACTAAACATGTACATACACACTGTTATTTACAAATATACTTTATTTAAATCATTTCCATTGAAAAAGAAAGTTTCGTTTGACTTATTTATTTTTTAATTTATTTCTATTGACCGTCACAACTTTTAATAGTTCCTATATGAACAAAATGGCAGAAGTTTTCACACGTCAAACAAAAGGCTTTAGATTCAAAGAACTAATGTTTTGCAATCAATGTCTTGACAAAGCTCATCTAGTAAAAAGACAAGATCAAAAAGCAACCAACAACAAATATCCTTACAAACTAATTCTTTAATTAATAAATAAATGAGATGACGATGATATGATTCGAGGGTTCAGCGCAATACTATAGAAAGTTCTTCATAAACATGTGAGTATTGCACTGAACTCTAAATATGCTGGTTAAAAGTAAAACAAGGAAATAATAAATGCAGATTTGAAAGACAGGTAGACAGTTAAAAGAAGACAGGCAGACATGCAGGCATAAAAACTGACTGAGACACACAGGCAAAAGAACAAACAGAGAGATAGAGCGAAATGAAAACAGAAACAGATAGATATAAAGACAGACAGAGAAAGACAAACAAACATGATAGACATTATGACAACAGACTTAAAGAGGAAGACATACATAAAAGCAGACAGACAGAAAAGACAGGCTGACTGTTTTGTCCTAACAACTTGATGCCATATCATAGCCAACTTGTTTCAATATAAATTCATCTACTAGTATGACAGTGTAGACTTCCGAAAGCATGTTACCACATTTCATCCCTCCATGTTTTATCTTTCCATTGTTTATCTGGCTGCACATTGACTGGAACAAATTTTACATTCACCTTATCTCCATGTTTCCTTTTCGGTGTGTAATCCAGTGGTAAGTTTAAAATTCCACGCCGTTTTCGAGTTGATTTATCAGCCCTTGCAGGTTCTGACCTAGCACCATTAACTTTCCTAGCATCCAATGTATAACCCAAATGTCTTCTATCAGTCGATCTATAGCTGTCATATACAGTAGGGAAAGTGTATGAATCTTTGAAATAATTTCCATCAAAGCCGACATTCATCAAGGCTTTTCTATGTTTATGTTTCCGGTCTGACACAGCCAGTCCATAATCATCAGACAGGCATCGGGGCACAAAATGTATCTTTCTTTTCTCTTTGGGGTTTTTATGCCTGGCTGTAAGGTTAAGAAATGCTTGTAAAGTGTCATCAGCATCCTTCTCATCTTCGACAATCTCGTTATTGTACCTCTCCCAGTAGTTAAGGTCCTCCTCCAATGGAAGGGGAACAAACTTTAGTTTTATCTTTGTCCTAACAGGTACAGGGTACACTGGCTCAGGGACGGGTAACACAAACGAATCCTGAATCCTCTCCTCTCTATTCTCAAACGCATGGTAGGGTTCATAGCGCATGTAAACCTGGTCATTGTGAAATGTGAATGGTTTCTTACCGTCGTTATAATTCTGTAGGAGTTGTCGTTGTTCATGGACCCTCTGTCTCGCCTCCTGTAACTTCTTCCTCTCCCGGTCTAAATATCTACAAATACAAATAAACAATATCTAAAAATACAAACCAACAAAACTACAAAAACAAACAAACCAGTCAGTATCTACAAATACAAAAAAGCCAGTCAATACCAACAAATACCAACAAAATTACAAATATGGAAGAAAACATACTCAATATCTAAGAATACAAACCACTCAATCTCTACAAAACCAAACAGCCAAAACTACAATTACAAACAAATCAATAAATATACAAATACAAACAAAACTAAAAATACAGAATAAAAAACATCAATATCAACAAATACAAACAAACATTACTACAAGTATGGACAAACCAGTCAATATCTACAAACAAAATACTAACGGGTAGACACTTACTTAGCTGTTAAAGCAGCCTCTTGTTGTTTAGCTGAGAACTCCTTTGTTCTGTGTTGTATGACCACTTCTACAGCATTTCTGTCTGGTGCAGAACTACGACCCCTCTCTACAAAAACAACACTAAATAACAGTTATCCAATTGAGATAGAAACCCGATTGTTCTTGATTAACTCAGTTTTCTGTCAGTTCCATTGCTAAATTGAAGGTACAACAAAGTAGTGTAAGCTGTCAATAACCAGAAGTCTAGATAACACCGCATATCAGGATCTTCTTTTTTTGCAACATTTGAAAAAACTTAAGACAAAAGCTCAGCAAAAAATAAACCCGTTGACAAATTTTCAAATCGACGTTGGGCCGGCTTTTTTCCCAGACTGGCAAATTGACAGAGGAGATATTTCCCGTATCAGCAAATCAACAAAGAGGATTTTTTCTGCACTGGGGCTTTTTCTTGAGAATCTTAACAAACAATTAAAGGGAGCTTCTTTTCTACACAAAAAAGCTGATTTTTTTTTTAATAAGGCAATGAAAATATTCTGACAAAAGAAGAATTAATTATTGCAAGTAATTCTATAATTTTCTATAAACCAGATAAAAGTTTAATAATAGCTTTTAACGGATAAGCACATATGAGTAGATAAGTTTGTCTGACTGACCTAACTCTGAGTCTCGTCCATACAGCCTGTCTAGTTCACTCTGTAAGAACCTTGATGGAGCAACGGGACTGTTGTTTCTGCTGTTACGCTCCTGGAATGTAATATAAAACTATTCACTTACAGAGATTAAGCATAAACATTAACTCCTAAGATGTCTCGAGTACGGCAATATAAAGATCTTCTATATGAAAAGTTTAGAGCCTACAGGATGAATCGGGTTTTTTTAGGTATTGGTTAGATTTGTATTGAAAATACAGTTCTTATAATACGCCATAATTAAGGGCTATAAGAAAGGAAATAAGTTAATGCTATAAGGAGACCTCTTAACTTAATCTCTGGTGTCCATAATGTAGTACAACGTAAGATAAGCATTATGTGTTATATTTTTGATCTACTTGGTGTACTGTGCTTTGGGTAAACATCTCTTTATACATTTTGAAAAGCGAATATAACTGGAACATTCAGGAGCATCTAAAGTACTGGGTACCGTTTTACTAAACAATTTATGCTTAAGATTTGCGTAAGTCTAAATCAACAATTCCTTGTATTTTAATATTGGGCAAAGCAATATTGCAAAGTAACACATCATTGGAATCGTCTCTCAGAGATGCTTCCAATGACGTGTCACATTGCAATATTGTACTTTCACTGAAGATGCTATCCATGTGTATCAGTTACGAATTACGCAAATATTTTCCGTAAATCGTTTAGTAAAACGGTAGCCTGAAGTACAAGAGCACATGTTTATGATATCTTATGTTTCAAGGCAGATTTCTTTTCACATTGGTACTGTGGAAGCATATGTTATATCAGCTTATCCTGTGGGGGGTCCTAATGCTGACCCAGGTTTACATTTTATCCTGTCACCAATGCCATATTCGGACTGATAACTCGGTGCCGTATAACATTTGTGATATCCAGCACTAACCATATAACATTTGTGATATCCAGCACTAACCATATAACATTTGTGATATCCAGCACTAACCATATAACATTTGTGATATCCAGCACTAACCATATAACATTTGTGATATCCAGCACTAACCATATAACATTTGTGATATCCAGCACTAACCATATAACATTTGTGATATCCAGCACTAACCATATAACATTTGTGATATCCAGCACTAACCATATAACATTTGTGATATCCAGCACTAACCATATAACATTTGTGATATCCAGCACTAACCATATAACATTTGTGATATCCAGCACTAACCATATAACATTTGTGATATCCAGCACTAACCATATAACATTTGTGATATCCAGCACTAACCATATAACATTTGTGATATCCAGCACTAACCATATAATATTTGTGATATCCAGCACTAACCATATAACATTTGTGATATCCAGCACTAACCATATAACATTTGTGATATCCAGCACTAACCATATAACATTTATGATATCCAGCACTAACCATATAACATTTGTGATATCCAGCACTAACCATATAACATTTGTGATATCCAGCACTAACCATATAACATAATTAGTCATGTGATCAATCATGATGCCATATGTGACATCATGACCTGTGACATCATGACCTGTGACATCATGACCTGTGACATCATGACCTGTGACATCATGACCTGTGACATCATGACCTGTGACATCATGACCTGTGACATCATGACCTGTGACGTCATGACCTGTGACATCATGCATACATCATTCTCTTCTTGTTTACTGTTACTTGATAATGATTTTGGTTTTGTTCACTTTTTCATTTGTTCATTTGGTTCCATGTAGATAAATGGATAGATAAAATAGATGATTGGAGTCTTTGAATAGGAAAGGTTATCTGGCTCAACTTAGGATAGTTTTTTAATGTTTACGGAAAAACATATTCTCTAGAGATGGGGGAATGAGGCCAAATAACGCTGAATATTTCATTAAAAAAAACAACACCACTGCTAGCTATAGTATTGTATTGCAGAACCCTATCCTCCATACAAGAATTAATCATACTGTTCTAATGAGTCAATTCAAACTTACCAAGACTTTGTCCTGCAGTTCTTTCTTTCCTTTTTCAACCTCGTCCAGATGCTGTAGTTTATGCAGCAGATTCGTCCGGTCTTTTTGTTGGTTTTCTAATGTGTTGATCTGTTTCTGTAGCTCCTCAACTTTAAGCTGACCCACCCTTGACCGATCAACAGGACTTGACCGATACCAGTGGTCAGCAGGATTTTTGTCCGACATCATTCTGTCGTGCTGGACACAAACATCAGGTTTTGTACTTTACATTTGGGACAGGCTTGAGAATCTTTTACTATGGTTACAAAATGGCAGTTTGTGTATGGTTATAGTGCCATCAGATTTACATGACTGCTAGGGCTCCACATTTTTTTCCATTTATTGTATTGTCTGAAATACAACAAAAGTTGAAGTTCAAGTTCTATCTTTAATCTGATTCTTCTTTTGTTGCAAAAGGTTTATTGTCAATCAGAAACACATTTTCTTCATTTGTCGAAATAAATCCTGATGCATCAAAATTGTCATTCTATTCAATTCAGGATTAATACTAGTGATAAAGTATCAGACCAAAATTAATATCAATAATCAAACTGAATCGAACATATTCAACTTAAATAAGTAATTAAATGTATTTAATTTAAAATATTTCCTTCATAATTATGTCAATGCCAACAATAGCAGATTAGTACCATTCATTCATGCTCACAAGCCACAGACAAGATTTGAATATTCATAAACCTTAAAAAAGCAATTCAAAATCAAAATGAAAACAAGTAATTCAACAGTATAGATATATGTAACCGTACAACTGGTAGCATTTAAATTTTCATGTCATGTTTGACAGTTTGAAAATCATTTACTTTCTTTTAACAGTATTCTTTTTTCCCCACAACCCTTTCAGCCATGGGTTCTAATCCTGTGAGTTGTGAGATTCTCCTTGCAACTTTCAGTTTAACCAAACTCGGCATGAGTACTGTCATGTATCCATGTAGCAAAATCAAGAGTTATAAGTCTAAGTTGTAAGAGCTTGTTTCACAATCCATAAAAATAAATGTATTAAAGTTGAAATAAACCCTTTCAGTTTAAGAAATATCACTTGTAAAACCAATTGGACATCTATGTTTAATATTAAACAATAAAAATTGTGTTAATAATCATGACTAAATAAATACTTCATGCAAAGTTGACAGATGTCATATCATGATCTTACTTGTCTGAGAGACCAACAGAGCATTTCATAAAGCCATAAACAAAACAAAAACCTTATAAAGGCCCTGAAACTTGTTTACATCTTTCTACTTTCACAAAGAATTCAGGGCTGAACCAGAACTTGATGTCAATAGCCCTGTTTGAAATATAAACCCGTTCAATGCTAATTACCATAAAAATGAAAGATCTAGAACAAAAATCAATATGATAAAGTGAACCGCTAAGTTTTTGTGACACTATATGTTAGGTCGGACACAAGATCACTACAATATAAAGTATGTGTTTATCATGATGTTTTTATAAAAAAAAACTCTTTCAAAAATATTTCGACCTAAGCCTTTATAAAGGGAAAAAACATTTTTTTTTTAATTCATTTTTAGGCTTCGGGTGAAATATAATAATTTACATTTAAAAATGTCTCTTTTAACAAATAAATCCAATTAATATTCCATTTGGAATAAAAGTTTTGAACAAAGCCTATTTAATCATGTTTATACATTATAAGATCATATGAAAATTCACATTTTGTATCATGAAAATAGTTATTATGAAAGTACAAACAGTTTGAGATTAATTCTGTAAATAAAGAAAACATTGTGACAAAAACATAAAATAAGTGTTAATAATAGTCTAGTTAATAAAATGTTTTTCTACCCTGGCAACAACTTATTATCATTACTCATAAACAGTAAAATAGTTTTAGATTATACATTTTGTGAAAATATTTAGGCCTGTGATTTTTTCTCTTTGTTCTTCCAGAAATAATCAGATTTACAAATTTTCAATTTTGTCACATCTTAATTTGATCTTTTCTAATATATTGTAAAGTCTGCGTTAACTTTGATCAGGTTTAAAATGTTGATGGTTTGAATTCCCTGTGATCAGAGAACCTAAATTCGCTGATATCCATTTAGCTGTCTACATACCAAAAATCCTATGATAAAAACAGATAAGACAACAGGCTAGATTATGAGATAATGAATAAAATCACTTAATCTCTAGACAGCGGTTAACCTAATACTAAAATAAATACATCCACTTGAGGACATTGACATTTATCTCAGCAGATTTGAGATAGCTGTAAACCAATTAATCTGTAAAAAGATCATCATTTTCTCTTTCATTTTGAATAACTGACTAAGCTTATAATGTTCCTTTGAGGAATCAGCTCATTATTTGAAAGAAAAAAACAGAGAACAGTATGTTTACTTTATAGAAGAAAAAAAATATATATATATATAATATCAAATCCGCATCTAAGTCCAGAATTAATTTCTATTTTATCAACCCACCTTGAGAAAATGGTCTATAAAAATCCTTTCACCACTTTGATTCCTAAGTTTGTCAACTTTGTTTATTTTATCCAACTGTCGAAATGACTTCTACCACCGCTCGATAACTGCATAAATCGTATACAGCATACAGTATGTGTCTTTCTTGTAATTCTAATCCCTTTTAACTCAAGAAAATGTCACTCAACGTTAAAAGCAATAACTACATTTTTGAAGCGCTGAAGAATGTTGTCACTTGTCGGCCATGTTTAAACAACTTTGCTGTCAGGTGAGGATGTAAATATTGATCGCTGATTGGTTGAAAATGTTGAACGAAAGGCAAAAAAGCGACGGCATCTGTCGGGACAAATTTATGAATTATAAATAAAGTGTGTTTATATTCTTGAGATGATGAAAAACAGAACTCAGATAACCGAAATTCAAAAATTATGTTTTGCACATGGAAATTGGCAAATGTTGTTCTGAAACACAATTAACACAATGCCTAATGTGTCAAAGACCTAATGTGTCAAAGACCTAATGTGTCAAAGACCTAATTGTGTCTAAGATCTAATGTGTCAAAAACCTAATGTGTCAAAGACTTAAGGTGTCAAAGACCTAACATGTCAAAGACCTAACATGTCATAGACCTAATGTGTTACAGACCTATGTCTCACTAACCTAATGGGTCACATTCCTAATGTGCCAAAGACCAAAAGCTACACAGACCTTATGTGTTGCTGACCTTATGTGTCACATTCCTAATGTGTGATTTCAGACCTAATGAATCACAGATCTAATGGGACACAGACTTAATGACATACACCTAATGTGTCAATGACCTAATGTGTCAATGACCTAATGGGTCACAGACCTTATAGGTCACATACCTAATGTTTTACAAACCTAATGTCTCACAGACCTAATGTGTCACAGACCTTATGTGTCACATACCTAATGTGTCACAGACCTTATGCATCACAGACCTAATGAATCACATACCTAATGTGCCAAAGACCTAATGTATCAATTATCTAATGCCTTACAGATCTAATGTGTCACATACCTAATGTGTAACATGCCTAATGTGCCAAAAACCTAATGTGTCACAGATCTTATGTCTTACAGATTTAATGTGTCACATGCGTAATTAATGTGTCACATACCTAATGTGCCAGACTAAATGTGTCACAGACTTAATGTCTTACAGACCTAATGTGTCACATACCTGATGTGTCACATACCTAATGTGCCAAAACCCTAATGTGTCACAGATCTAATGTCTTACAGCTAAATGTGTCACAGATCTAATGTATCACTGACAGTATGTGTCACATGCTAATGTGTCAAATTCCTAATTTATCACATGCCTGATGTCATAGGCCTCATATATCCCAGGCCTAATATTGCAAATGCCTCGTATTTCACATCTCATGTTACATGCATGTCATGGTATGTCTAATATATCATATACCAAATATTCAAAGGGTTAAACATGTCATGATTATTAAATTTAACAAGCCTGATATGTCACATGCCTAATATATCCAAGGCCCAATATGACCCAGTCCTTCTATGTCATATGCCTTATGTGCCATATGCCTAATATGCCACATGTCAAATATGTCATAAGCTTGATGTATCAAAGGCTTTATATGCCAAAGGCATAATAAATCACATGCCTTAAATGACACATTCCTACTATGTCAAAGGTCTTACATGTCACATGCCCAATATTTCACAGGCCTATTATATCCCATGTTTTATATGTAACATGCCTGATACATGTATATTACATGCCTTATATGGCACAAGCCTACTTTGTCAAAGCCCTTACATGTCAAAAGCTTAGTATGTCGCTTTAGTATGTCAAGTAGTTTTACTTGTCACAGTGCTATGTCACATGCCTAACATCTTACATGTCTAATATTGTCCATGCCTAATATGTTACAGGGCTAATTATGTCACAGGCCTACTATGCCACATGCCATTGTTCCACATGCTTAATGTACAATATGTCACAGGCTAAATATGCCACATGCCATTGTTTCACATGCCTAAAGTACCATATGCTGCAGGTCTTATAAGTCACGTGCCATTGTTTCACATGCCTAATGTACCATATGCCGCAGGTCTATTAGGCCACATGCCATTGTTTCACATGCCTAATGTACCATATGCCGCAGGTTTATTAGGCCACATGCCATTGTTTCACATGCCTAATGTACCATATGCCACAGGTCTATTAGGCCACGTGCCATTGTTTCACATGCCTAATGTACCATATGCCGCAGGTCTATTAGGCAACATGCCATTGTTTCACAAGCCTAATGTTCCATATGTCACAGGCCTATTTTCATATGTCACAGTCCTACTAGGCCACATGCCATTGTTTCACATGCCTAATGTACCATATGCCACAGGTCTATTAGGCCACATGCCATTGTTTCACATGCCTAATGTACCATATGCCGCAGGTCTATTAGGCAACATGCCATTGTTTCACAAGCCTAATGTTCCATATGTCACAGGCCTATTTTCATATGTCACAGTTCTACTAGGCCACATGCCATTGTTTCACAAGCCTAATGTTCCATATGCCACAGGCCTATTAAGCCACATGCCATTGTTTCACATGCCTAATGTACCATATGCCGCAGGTCTATTAGGCCATGTGCCATTGTTTCACATGCCTAATGTACCATATACCGCAGGTCTATTAGGGCAAATGCCATTGTTTCATAAGCCTAATGTTCCATATGTCACAGGCCTATTTTCATATGTCACAGGCCCATTAGGCCACATGGCCCATTTGGCCACATGGCCCATTAGGCCACATGCCATTGTTTCACAAGTCTAATGTTCCATATGTCACAGGCCTATTTAGCCACATGCCATTGTTTCACAAGCCTAATGTTCCATATGTCACTGGCCAATTAGGCCACATGCCATTGTTTCACAAGCCTAATGTTCCATATGTCACAGGCCTCATATACCGCATATCTAATGTGACATAAGTCTCAGGCCAAATAGGCCACATGCTATTGTTTTATATGCCTATCATCACATATGCCATAGGCCTAATAAGTCACATGCCATTCTTTCACATGACTAATGTGCAATATGTCATAGGCCAAATAAGTCACATACCTGATGTGACATGTGTCACATGCCTAATATGCTACATGCCTAGTGCTTCACATGACTAATGTACCATGAGTCACAGGCAAAATATGCTACATGCCTAGTGCTTCACATGACTTATGTACCATGAGTCACATGCATAATATGCTACATGCCTAGTGCTTCACATGACTAATGTACCATGTCACAGGCCTTATATGCTACATGCCTATTGCTTCACATGACTTATGTACCATGAGTCACATGCACAATATGCTACATGCCTAGTGCTTCACATGACTTATGTACCATGAGTCACATGCATAATATGCTACATGCCTAGTGCTTCACATGACTAATGTACCATGTCACATGCATAATATGCTGTATGCCTATCGCTTCACATGACTAATGCACCATAAGTCACATGCATAATATGCTATATGCCTATTGCTTCACATGACTAATGTACCATGAGTCACATGCATAATATGCTACATGCCTATTGCTTCACATGACTAATGTACCAGGTCACAGGCATAATATGCTACATGCATAGTGCTTCACATGACTAATGTACCATAAGTCACATGCATAATATGCTACATGCCTAGTGCTTCACATGACTAATGTACCATAAGTCACATGCATAATATGCTACATGCCTATCGCATCGCATGACTAATGTACCATGAGTCACATGCATAATATGCTACATGCCTATTGCTTCACATGACTAATGTACCATGAGTCACAGGCATAATATGCTACATGCCTATCGCTTCACATGACTAATGTACCATGTCACATGCATAATATGCTACATGCCTATCACATCACATGACTAATGTACCATGAGTCACAGGCATAATATGCTATATGCATAGTGCTTCACATGACTTATGTACCATGAGTCACATGCATAATATGCTACATGCCTAGTGCTTCACATGACTAATGTACCAGGTCACAGGCATAATATGCTACATGCCTAGTGCTTCACATGACTAATGTACCATGAGTCACATGCATAATATGCTACATGCCTAGTGCTTCACATGACTAATGTACAATGAGTCACAGGCATAATATGCTACATGCCTAGTGCTTCACATGACTAATGTAGCATGAGTCACAGGCATAATATGCTATATGCCTATTGCTTCACATGACTAATTTACCATGAGTCACAGGCATAATATGCTATATGCCTATTGCTTCACATGACTAATTTACCATGAGTCACAGGCATAATATGCTACATGCCTATCGCATCGCATGACTAATGTACCATGAGTCACATGCATAATATGCTACATGCCGAGTGCTTCACATGACTAATGTACCATGACTCACATGCATAATATGCTATATGCCTATTGCATCACATGACTAATGTACCATGAGTCACATGCATAATATGCTATATGCCTATTGCTTCACATGACTAATTTACCATGAGTCACATGCATAATTTGCTACATGCCTATTGCTTCACATGACTAATGTACCATGAGTCACAGGCATAATATGCTACATGCCTATTGCTTCACATGACTCATGTACCATGAGTCACAGGCCTTATATGCCACATGCCATTGTTTCACATGCCTAATGTACCATATGTCACATGCCTAATAAGCCACATGCCATTGTTTCACATGACTTATGTACCATGAGTCACATGCATAATTTGCTACATGCCTATTGCTTCACATGACTAATGTACCATGAGTCACAGGCATAATATGCTACATGCCTATTGCTTCACATGACTCATGTACCATGAGTCACAGGCCTTATATGTCACATGCCATTGTTTCACATGCCTAATGTACCATGTCACATGCCTAATAAGCCACATGCCATTGTTTCACATGACTTAGTTATGTACCATATGTCACATGCCTAATAAGCCACAAGCCATTGTTTCACATTTCTAATATGCCATATGTTACAGGCCTATATGCCACATGTCTTTTTTTACATTTCTAATGTGCCATATGTTACAGGCCTATATGCCACATGTCTTTTTTTACATTTTTAATGTGCCATATGTTACAGGCCTATATGCCACATGTCTTTTTTTACATTTCTAATGTGCCATATGTTACAGGCCTATATGCCACATGTCTTTTTTTACATTTCTAATGGGCCATATGTTACAGGCCTATATGCCACATGTCTTTTTTTACATTTCTAATGGGCCATATGTTACAGGCCTATATGCCACATGTCTTTTTTTACATTTCTAATGGGCCATATGTTACAGGCCTATATGCCACAAGCCATTGTTTCACATTTCTAATGGGCCATATGTTACAGGCCTATATGCCACATGCCATTATTTCACATACCCAATGTAAAATGCCACTGACCTAATATGCCACATGCCCATTGTTTCACATGCCTAATGTAACATGTCACTGGCCTAATATGCCACATGCCCATTGTTTCACATGCCTAATGTAACATGTCACTGGCCTAATATGCCACATGCCCATTGTTTCACATACCCAATGTAACATGTCACTGGCCTAATATGCCACATGCCCATTGTTTCACATGCCTAATGTAACATGTCACTGGCCTAATATGCCACATGCCCATTGTTTCACATGCCTAATGTACCATATGAAACAAGCCTAATATGCCACATGCCCATTGTTTCACATACCCAATGTAACATGTCACTGGCCTAATATGCAACATGCCTAGTGCTTCACATGACTAATGTACCATGAGTCACATGCATAACATGCTACATGCCTATTGCATCACATGACTAATGCACCATGAGTCACAGGCATAATATGCTACAAGCTTAGTACTTCACATGACTAATGTACCATGAGTCACATGCACAATATGCTACATGCCTATCGCATTACATGACTAATGTACCATGAGTCACATGCATAATATGCTACATGCCTAGTGCTTCACATGACTTATGTACCATGAGTCACATGCATAATATGCTACATGCCTATTGCTTCACATGACTAATGTACCATATCACAGGCATAATATGCCACATGCCTATTGCTTCACATGACTAATGTACCATGAGTCACAGGCATAATATGCTACATGCTTAGTACTTCACATGACTAATGTACCATGAGTCACATGCATAATATGCTACAAGCTTAGTGCTTCACATGACTAATGCACCATAAGTCACATGCATAATATGCTACATGCCTAGTGCTTCACATGACTAATGCACCATGAGTCACATGCATAATATACTACATGCCTATCACATCACATGACTAATGTACCATGAGTCACAGGCATAATATGCTACATGCCCATTGCTTCACATGACTTATGTACCATGAGTCACATGCATAATATGCTACATGCCTATTGCTTCACATGACTATTGTACCATGAGTCACAGGCATAATATGCTACATGCCTATTGCTTCACATGACTAATGTACCATGAGTCACATGCATAATATGCTATATGCCTATTGCTTCACATGACTAATGCACCATAAGTCACATGCATAATATGCTATATGCCTATTGCTTCACATGACTAATGTACCATGAGTCACATGCATATTATGCTACATGCCTATTGCTTCACATGACTAATGTACCATGAGTCACATGCATAATATGCTATATGCCTATTGCTTCACATGACTAATGCACCATAAGTCACATGCATAATATGCTATATGCCTATTGCTTCACATGACTAATGTACCATGAGTCACATGCATAATATGCTACATGCCTATTGCTTCACATGACTAATGCACCATAAGTCACATGCATGATATGCTATATGCCTATTGCTTCACATGACTAATGTACCATGAGTCACATGCATAATATGCTACATGCCTAGTGCTTCACATGACTAATGTACCATGAGTCACATGCATAATATGCTACATGCTTAGTGCTTCACATGACTAATGTACCATGAGTCACATGCATAATATGCTACATGCCTATTGCTTCACATGACTAATGTACCATGAGTCACATGCATAATATGCTACATGCCTAGTGCTTCACATGACTAATGTACCATGAGTCACATGCATAATATGCTACATGCCTAGTGCTTCACATGACTAATGTACCATGAGTCACATGCATAATATGCTACATGCTTAGTGCTTCACATGACTAATGTACCATGAGTCACATGCATAATATGCCACATGCCTATTGCTTCACATGACTAATGTACCATGAGTCACATGCATAATATGCTACATGCCTAGTGCTTCACATGACTAATGTACCATGAGTCACATGCATAATATGCTACATGCCTATTGCATCACATGACTAATGTACCATGAGTCACAGGCATAATATGCTACATGCCTAGTGCTTCACATGACTAATGTACCATGAGTCACAGGCATAATATGCTACATGCTTAGTGCTTCACATGACTAATGCACCATGAGTCACAGGCACAATATGCTACATGCCTATTGCTTCACATGACTAATGTTTCATAAGTCACAGGCATAATATGCTCCATGCCTAGTGCTTCACATAACACAAATGTACCATGAGTCACATGCATAATATGCTACATGCCTAGTGTTTCACATGACTAATTTAACATGAGTCACAGGCATAATATGCTACATACCTAGTGCTTCACATGACTAATGTAGCATGAGTCACAGGCATAATATGCTACATGCTTAGTACTTCACATGACTAATGTACCATGAGTCACATGCATAATATGCTACATGCTTAGTACTTCACATGACTAATGTACCATGAGTCACAGGCATAATATGCTACATGCTTAGTACTTCACATGACTAATGTACCATGAGTCACATGCATAATATGCTACATGCCTATTGCATCACATGACTAATGTACCATGAGTCACATGCATAATATGCTACATGCCTATTGCTTCACTTGACTAATGTACCATGTCACAGGCATAATATGCCACATGCCTATTGCTTCACATGACTAATGTACCATGAGTCACAGGCATAATATGCTACATGCCTAGTGCTTCACATGACTAATGCACCATGAGTCACAGGCATAATATGCTACATGCCTAGTGCTTCACATGACTAATGTACCATGAATCACATGCATAATATGCTACATGCCTAGTGCTTCACATGACTAATGTACCATGAGTCACATGCATAACATGCTACATGCCTATTGCATCACATGACTAATGCACCATGAGTCACAGGCATAATATGCTACATGCCTAGTGCTTCACATCACTAATGCACCATGAGTCACATGCATAATATGCTATATGCCTATTGCTTCACATGACTAATGCACCATGAGTCACATGCATATTATGCTACATGCCTATCGCTTCACATGACTAATGTACCATGAGTCACATGCATAATATGCTTTATGGCTATTGCTTCACATAACTTATGCACCATGAGTCACATGCATAATATGATATATGCCTATTGCTTCACATGACTTATGTACCATGAGTCACACGCATAATATGCTACATGCCTATTGCTTCACATGACTAATGTACCATGAGTCACATGCATAATATACTATATGCCTATTGCTTCACATGACTAATTTAACATGAGTCACAGGCATAATATGCTACATGCCTAGTGCTTCACATGACTAATGTACCATGTGTCACATGCCTATTGCTTCACATGACTAATGTACCATAAGTCACATGCATAATATGCTACATGCCTAGTGCTTCACATGACTAATGTACCATGAGTCACATGCATAATATGCTATATGCCTATTGCTTCACATGACTAATTTACCATGAGTCACATGCATAATTTGCTACATGCCTAGTGCTTCACATGACTAATGTACCATGAGTCACAGGCATAATATGCTACATGCCTAGTCCTTCACATGACTAATGTACACTGAGTCACATGCATAATATGCTATATGCCTATTGCTTCACATGACTAATTTACCATGAGTCACATGCATAATTTGCTATATGCCTAGTGCTTCACATGACTAATGTACCATGAGTCACAGGCATAATATGCTACATGCCTAGTGCTTCACATGACTAATGTACCATGAGTCACAGGCATAATATGCTACATGCCTATTGCTTCACATGACTCATGTACCATGAGTCACAGGCCTTATATGCCACATGCCATTGTTTCACATGCCTAATGTACCATATGTCACATGCCTAATAAGCCACATGCCATTGTTTCACATGACTTATGTACCATATGTCACATGCCTAATAAGCCACAAGCCATTGTTTCACATTTCTAATGTGCCATATGTTACATGCCTAATAAGCCACATGTCTTTTTTACATTTCTAATATGCCATATGTTACAGGCCTATATGCCACATGTCTTTTTTTACATTTCTAATGTGCCATATCTTACAGGCCCATAGGCCACATGTCTTTTTTTTACATTTCTAATGTGCCATATGTTACAGGCCTATATGCCACATGTCTTTTTTTACATTTCTAATGTGCCATATGTTACAGGCCTATATGCCACAAGCCATTGTTTCACATTTCTAATGGGCCATATGTTACAGGCCTATATGCCACATGCCATTATTTCACATACCCAATGTAACATGTCACTGACCTAATATGCCACATGCCCATTGTTTCACATGCCTAATGTAACATGTCACTGGCCTAATATGCCACATGCCCATTGTTTCACATGCCTAATGTAACATGTCACTGGCCTAATATGCCACATGCCATTGTTTCACATGACTTATGTACCATATGTCACATGCCTAATAAGCCACAAGCCATTGTTTCACATTTCTAATGTGCCATATGTTACATGCCTAATAAGCCACATGTCTTTTTTACATTTCTAATATGCCATATGTTACAGGCCTATATGCCACATGTCTTTTTTTACATTTCTAATGTGCCATATGTTACAGGCCTATATGCCACATGTCTTTTTTTACATTTCTAATGTGCCATATGTTACAGGCCTATATGCCACATGTCTTTTTTTACATTTCTAATGTGCCATATGTTACAGGCCTATATGCCACAAGCCATTGTTTCACATTTCTAATGGGCCATATGTTACAGGCCTATATGCCACATGCCATTATTTCACATACCCAATGTAACATGTCACTGACCTAATATGCCACATGCCCATTGTTTCACATGCCTAATGTAACATGTCACTGGCCTAATATGCCACATGCCCATTGTTTCACATGCCTAATGTAACATGTCACTGGCCTAATATGCCACATGCCCATTGTTTCACATTTCTAATGTAACATGTCACTGGCCTAATATGCCACATGCCCATTGTTTCACATGCCTAATGTAACATGTCACTGGCCTAATATGCCACATGCCCATTGTTTCACATTTCTAATGTAACATGTCATGGGCCTAATATGCCACATGCCATTGTTTCACATGACTTATGTACCATATGTCACATGCCTAATAAGCCACAAGCCATTGTTTCACATTTCTAATGTGCCATATGTTACATGCCTAATAAGCCACATGTCTTTTTTACATTTCTAATATGCCATATGTTACAGGCCTATATGCCACATGTCTTTTTTTACATTTCTAATGTGCCATATCTTACAGGCCCATAGGCCACATGTCTTTTTTTTACATTTCTAATGTGCCATATGTTACAGGCCTATATGCCACATGTCTTTTTTTACATTTCTAATGTGCCATATGTTACAGGCCTATATGCCACAAGCCATTGTTTCACATTTCTAATGGGCCATATGTTACAGGCCTATATGCCACATGCCATTATTTCACATACCCAATGTAACATGTCACTGACCTAATATGCCACATGCCCATTGTTTCACATGCCTAATGTAACATGTCACTGGCCTAATATGCCACATGCCCATTGTTTCACATGCCTAATGTAACATGTCACTGGCCTAATATGCCACATGCCCATTGTTTCACATTCCTAATGTAACATGTCACTGGCCTAATATGCCACATGCCCATTGTTTCACATGCCTAATGTAACATGTCACTGGCCTAATATGCCACATGCCCATTGTTTCACATTTCTAATGTAACATGTCACTGGCCTAATATGCCACATGCCCATTGTTTCACATGCCTAATGTAACATGTCACTGGCCTAATATGCCACATGCCCATTGTTTCACATGCCTAATGTAACATGTCACTGGCCTAATATGCCACATGCCCATTGTTTCACATGCCTAATGTACCATATGAAACAAGCCTTATATGACATACATTTAATGTGTCATGGGCCTATTATGAAACATGCCTTATATGTCACAAGTCTCATAAGTCACAGGCCTAATTATATGCTACATGCCTATGGTTTAGAATGCCTAATGTACCATAGGTCACTGGCATTATTTACCACATGCCTTATATGTCATAGGCCTGAAATGTCATAGGTATATATGCTTGTCTTCATAATAAATACGGTGAACCAAGACATTTCTAAATTACCAAACCATGTTAATTCTTCTCATGTATTGTCATAAGAACTGTGAAAGTATGGTCTGTGTTTTCATTTGTCAGATAACAATATTCAGCCTGTTCTTGAAATTATATGACTTAAAGGCAATGTAGTGAACCTCACCTTACATAGTGCTGTTACATCGTTTTTATTACAGGCTGAATATTGTTATCTGACAATGGATGGTACATTTGTATTTTGCCTTGAAGTCTTGACAGAACTGTTGGATGTCATCTCTATACTTATTAGTATGATTGTTATCAGAGATAAATCTTATGCATAGAGAGTACCTCTAGGTGGATTTCAACAGTTCTTGATTGGATGAATTCAATTTACTGATATTGGAGTTGGGCGTTATCATTTCACCTTTGATGGTCTGTTGATAGTGAAGAAGTCTAGGATAGTGTTGATCCTTGTAGAGAATTAAAGTATTGGTGTAGAAACAGTGTCAAGTAATGTGCTGATGAACTGTTTGTTTTTTTCATCATCAGGATATGATATTTAATAAAGAACTGATGAGCTATTGTTAAATCTGTGTAATGTAGCTATGACCGTGGACTAGGTTGGAGACTCAGTTTTAGTCACGATGGATAGCACCCCCTGGTATATCTTCATAAGGAAGGTGGCACTGCTTCGAGAATGATGAAGATCACATATCTTGGAATATATGGGTCCCTAGCTTAACCCATTACCAAACAATAACATTTGACCTCTTTGTAGCAGACAACTCTGGAAAATATTGTGGGAAAAGAAGAAATTGCTCTAAACGAGCAATTTCTCCTTTTCCCACAATGTTTTCTGCCCTATTAAAAGATTACTTTCCAATTTCATCACATTTTGAAATGTTGTCTGCAACCTCTTAAAATTTTGGACAGTCGAAAATTCTATGTTCTAATGCATAAATAGTCATTGTTGCATGATTAATTCGTCTATCAACACTGATCAATTACTTTTATTTCGGAAAGCAATGCATATTGTGCAATACAAGTGATCAAATATCAGGAACAGGGATAATTGCACTTCCTGCCAAACGTAATACTAAAATCAAACTTAGCACTGCTGAAGATGGTTTGATTTCAGCAAAACAGAAGTTGTGACGTATTAGCTCTCAGAGTCCATCCCTTGCCTTATGTTAACTTACTTTACTATGACATAAGAAATTTCTTTGTCACAATAATTTCTTAGGATTTTCCCAATAATATGTCATCTTTCGGAAGTTATAATTTTTATGTTTGCAAAAGCATCCAATTTGAGTCCCATTCTTAATTCTATAAGAAGGAATGGATGAATTTATATACTGGTTTAGTCTCTTTTTATAAAGCCCCAATTAAAACACGGATAAAGGCACTATAAAAAATTGCTGCCTTTATTAAAATCTCCTTATGTGACAAGTTTTCCAACCAAATATTACTTTGAATGTCCCTTTCTACAACCATGCTCTCATATTAGCAAAAGGTCATAATATCAACTTTTAATACTTGTAAATATGGTGTTTGTTGCCGTATCAACAATTTTTCAGTTATGTAACAGCTCTCCTGGATCCAACAGCACTAGGCCAGGGCTCTAAAGGTTACTCCCATGAAACCAGAGGTGTCAATCGGGCCCGAACTCAGGATCCCCAAGTTCTTAGTCCGCCAGCTTAAACACTGGGCCATGCAGGACCCTTAACTTTTAATAAAATTATTTCATAATTACAGGCAATTTTCAACAAACAACATAAGATGGCATGTTGGTAACTAACATTTGTTGTGGATGGAAAATATTTAATAGACAACAGGTGGAATTAAAATATTTACTAAACAACTTTTTTATTTTCCTTTTAATATTTAGTTCCATGTAGAAAATGAATTGCACATCTTAAAAGCAGTGTACTTGGCAAATGTGGCACTTTATACAAACATTCACAGGTTCTCTACCATTACAATGACTAGATCATATTACTTCATAACAAATATAATATATACAAATTTTCTGTTACACAAATAAAAACAAAACAACAACATGGATGAAATCTACCTTTACCAATTACCTAAAACACCTTTTCAGCAACAGGTATTTGATAACTTTGTGACAAAAAGAAACATTTGATTTTCATATGATGAGAATATTCTACTTAAAGGTGTGGATTCACAGAAGAGAAAGTCAAAATAACTCATATAAAAAAAATGTCATTGAAACAATACAGTTTTTGTAGTATTGTTTGAAATACTATTAGAAGTACCTGTAGCTATTAAAAGCGTAATTAATTCAGGAAGCCTCATTTTATCAGAGTATGTCCAGTTTATGTGCAAAAGATCTCAAATGCGATGTCATGATTTTGGATTTTAAAAGATACATGTTAATTCACTGTATACACTCTTTAAAGAATTAAAAAACAATCTATCTCTGACTATTCATCTGTGAACATGATATAACAGTACAGCTGTTGTTCAGTTTTAAAGAAATTCATTCTTAACTTCCAAATTTCCTCACATCTGTGAACAAGCACCTTTAAGAAGAACTAACAGCATCCATTGCAAGTATTGTTTAACACCAGTGAATTATTGCCATTTAATCCTTTACCAAAAAATAATGACATTCAACCACTGTGTTGCAGATGACCCTGGAAAACATTTTGGGAAAAGGGGAAATTGTTCCTGATTAGCAATTTCTCCTTTTCCCACAACATTTTCTGCCCTATCAGGAGATTATTTTTCATATATCATCACATTTTGAAATGACGTCTGCAAACTCTTAAAATTTGTTGAAGACTTGGCGTTTGGTAAAGGGTAAACATGATAAAACGGTAGATATATGGATGAGAGAGCTTTAACTAATTTTTCAGAACTTGTAGCTCAACCCATTGCTAATACTAATGTATATATAATACTTTATCAGTGTTTCATCATAAGCTGTATAAATATTTACATTGTACTCTCGCGAGGGTCGAGAACAAGACTATAACAAGACCATCACAAACATAAAGCGCTTTCTATAGTCTTGCACTTAACTTTTGATTGGGCAATAAACTAATTTTAACCCTTAGAATGCTAGGTAATTTTCTAAAAATAGATTTTTGTATCGACTGCTTTCCAAAACCTTAAATATCTGCATAATTTTGATGAAGAAAGATACTCAGAGTAGCAAACAGGTTAGATCACAGGCCAGGCTGCCAATTTACTTGGTGGCTGGCCTGGATCTAACCTCTTTGCATTTACTTGAAGTCGGTTCCAGCACTTTAAGGGTTTAAGTACATATAAAGCATGTCTATATGATTATCTCGATGTAAGAAGGAATACATCAGTATACAGATAAAACTCTGAATAATACTTTACAATACTAAACAATTGCATCACTTTGTGGAGAAGCAAGACAAAGCCGGTCATCTAATTGAATGTGTGAAAAGGACTAGATTCAGACCACTGATTAAGATTTTAATATTTTTGTGATAAAATGTTTTTTAAGAATACAATAACATCACAGATCTATAAGGTCACAGAAAACAAGATGTTTGATACACCTCTGCCCTCATTTCATAACAGTGTAGTGGGGATATAGCACATTTATGTTTCAGACTTAGAAAACTTTTTAAATGGTTTATTTTGTAAACAACGGTATATTATTTTCGCCCTGCGAAATAATTAAATGGGTAGGAGAGTCTTGGACCAAAATCATGAAATATATCGACACTTCAATCATGCCACGCTATCATGTGAAGTGCATCTGAGAGCAACGATTGTGAACCGTCTTTTACAGTGCAGTGTTCTTAGCTTGATTATTCTGGGGTTATACATGTCATTTGATATTTCATATTCTGTAAAATGTATTTTATTATATTTCAGATTGCAATATTATTTGTTAAGAAGCATATAGTCAACCACTATAGTTAAAAGTTTTGACTAGAATCATTTGTTTGCTACATAAATTGAGTAATAGTTGCTTCACTAGTTGATTTCATTTTGCAGCACTTATGCTAGGGTTGCTCTGACTAGTTTAAAAGTATCATTTTATTTGTATATGTTGTCTAATCTATCTAACTTTATGAATAATAAAATAAATTAGACAAATAAATAAATAAGAAAGGAAATGAATATGTTTTTTGCATTTGAATAAATCCATTTTCATGTTTGAAGAAAAAGGGCATGCCCATGTACATGCAAGGGTACTGTTAAAATGCTCCCTATAGAAAACCACTTCATCTCCCAAAGAATAACACTTTGTTATAATCAAAGCAACTCCAATTTCAAGTTCATCATTAATTCGTGTCAAATATTGAGTAAAACGTAAAAAATAAAAAATAAGTACTTTCAAAATTAACACATCTCATTTTCTAGGAAGAAAGTTTGTCTCAAAGAAATAGAAAAAACTCTCATGCTCTTCAATCTAACCCCACCCTCTTTTTTGCCTCTGTTTCATATAAAACTTAAAAAATAATATCGCTATTGTTTATAAATGTGAAATAAGAATGCACGTAATATCATTGTATTGTATCATTAAAACCATATATCTGATAAGTTCCAAATGTGAGCAAATAAAAAATATCTGAATTCAATTGACTACCCTGTTAATACATTATAGAATTGCATTGCATTTAAAATGAAAATAAACCCTGTTAAACCAGGCAGGTATAAAACAAAAGAATTGTATGAACCCAATCTCTTCCCACTTAACAATACTAACCAACTTAATGCTTATGCAAAAAGGTTAGATCAAGGCCAGCCAAGTAAATTGGCAGCTGGCCTGTGATCTAACCTGGTTGCTACTCTGACTATCGTCCCTCAACGAAATTAAGCAGATATCTAATGTTTTGGAAAGCAGATGACACAACAATCAATTTTTAGAAAATTAACAAGCATTATAAGGGCTAATATTGGAATTCCACAAACCTACCCATCCATCTCGTTTTCATGTAACTTTCTGTCTCAGATTGTCGAGGGCATCTATCAGTTTATGGACGACTTGTATTCGGCCACGTTTACGCGTGGGTATTACACACTCGTACAGCAAATACTCCAGATCCCACTCGTTCTTCGCTACGTCAGGAATATTGTTAAGGAGGCCCTCCCCGCGACCTTCACCCTTCTCAAACTCGTCTGTGTATTTAGAGAGAATGTGCCGACACACGGCGTAGTAATTGTGATCCGAACTGACATGGCTGCACAGTTGTGTCTCTGAGAAGGAATGACATGTTTTAAAGTTCTCGTTATTACACTCCGTAAACTTGCTCTCATGAACTTCCTCCCAACCGTCAGGTCGCGCTGAAATATCAAATAAATCATCCAGCTGAGTCAGAATTACCCAATTTTTTGTATACATGTATGCACATTCTAACAAATTTGCAGCAAAGGATTTAATAAAGCAGTGATAAAAGAAAATATTCCTCTTAAAGAGAATTTTCTCTTTTTAACATAATTTTGGTTTGACCTTTTACAACTATGAAATTTACCGAACACATCACCACCTAACCCCACATTTTTGTGCTTGCAGTGGATGACTTTCAAAAAGCATTATGGTAAAATGAGAAATTGCTTGTCCCAAGATCAAAACTCGGTTCTGCAGCCATTATTCTCTCTGATGTATTATGACATGAGAAATGCATCTCACACCCAGGGTTTTCATTAAGATTTGCAGTAACAGATCCAGGTTGAGATCTAACCAATTCTGCCAGACAACCCTCTTATATCAGACTAAGTCTGAGCATGAAGTAACAGATTCACAAGGGATTTTAACCAATGGTTTGCATCGGCAATCGGTTCTTAATGAAAACCCTGCGCACCACAGCCAAGTTATATTCTCGTGGAAATGCAGTCAGTGGTTTAGAAAAAATATCATCCAGGTTGGGAAGGAAAGTCTTGAGCACAAAACACTGTGATATAAATGAAAAGATTGTTGAAAACAATATTAAGCTATGATCTAGCAGATCTAATACAGACCTGTTTTAACGGCTTGTTTATCCACCACTACAATATCTTCCAGATCAACTAGTTTGACTTTTCCAGCAGAATCAACAACAAAGTTATCAAAAGTCACATCAGCCAAATACAGCGCAAAGTCCTCTTTATTGTTGGTCAAAATATCTGCAATCTTCATAACTTGGTAGGCAAGGTCAACCTGAAATAGTTTTTTTGTTATCATTGCACACATACTTTCATTCAGAAAGAACAATAGGTTTACAATGACTTATCTACATGTATACTCTCTCAATGAAATGGGTGTGTCCAAAAGAAATTTTACCATTTAATGTAATAAACCTATAAACTGTTTTAACAAAATAACTTTATCGAAAGAAATTCACATCCCAATACTGAGAAAGTAAAATCTACATAAGAGCAAACCATGTGTTTAAGTGGTTTTACCAAACGTCTTAAGGAAAATATCATGGGTCAAACACATATATTCATTGATACTACCCTAAATTAAAGTACCCTAAGAAAAGACAAAAAAAAACAGACATAGATTTAACAGAACAAATGTCGTTATAAAATCAAGTTGTATATTATAAGAATTTTATATGGATTGAATTTTTTATTTTCAACCTTTCAATTAGGTTATTTGAATTTCAATGTAAAATTGATAATCAAGGGGAGGTAAGTACGATGGATTTAATAACCAAATTCAATTAATATTAACTTTTTATATACATATCAATTCAAAAGCACACAAATTCGGAAAGTGGCTTGGTGAATGCTTTTGAAATGATAAACACTTCCTGATTCAACTTACCGGTCTTCTTTAACCAAAGCAAATACAAGTTTTCCATCAGGGGTTGAATACCTTAAAAACAATCAATTCAACTTGAGCCAGTCTATACTCCCTACATACCCGGGTATTCCATGGCTCAGTGTAGAAGGTTGACAATGCCTTGCCTCCATTTTCAACTATTATATATCGACCACAAGCACCATAATACTTCGGGAACGGCCAGCCTTCTGTTGAGGGAAATGTCTGTGAGAAAGAAAACAATGAACATGTAAACAGTTTATCACAACTTTAAAGCTTTGCTTCTTGTATGCCCTGGACAAAAGTTTTGCAGTTTGAAAACTCTGAATAAAGAGCCTTCTAAAAGGTTGTCAGCTCTAACCAAAAAAGGCCTTTCCTTCATATATACCTGCAGTAGAGGACTTTAGAAACAGTTTGGATACAATGGTTTCTACCCCAAAGCCAAAAATAAAAATGTTACTTTGCAAACTTTTTAATTGTTAAAATGCTATGAGAGTTCAATGCAAGACTAATTTAATCACTCACATACATGAACTAATTTAGTACAAAGAAATTTCAGTGAACTGTTGGTATGTATAGCATTATTACAATTAAGTAATCATAAATTAAAGAAAAAAAACATATACATATAATCTTCAATATCTTGCTTTCAATTTGGATCAGTTTAAAAAATCTGATTTGAGGAAATGAATGTAAGGATGCTTGTTTGTTGTTCTTACTCTAATATTCTGATTTTGATAACAGACTGCACTGTATATACACTTTACCTGTAGTAATAGAGATTCTGAGTTGACAGCAGCCGATGTCCATATCTGTACTTTGTCCCGCATAGAAAGCTCTCTGTCGATTCCCTTCTCTTTATAGTTTGTGATCAGCCGTTCCAAAAGTCTTGTGGACGGACATACAAACATGGGCGATGAACCCTGAAGATATTTCGCAAAGTCTTTCTCTGTTCCAACTCTTTTTGGGAATGGAGTATGATGAATTGCCGAGGAGATATCACATCCTGCTGACAACTCTGCCTCTGAACAGATACGAGTGTCAAGATCATTAAATGTGTGGTGTTTGGCAAGCTTTTTGAAGACAAGTCTACTTCCGTCTTGAACATCTTTAGCAAAATGGATGTTTCTTGAACTGGAAAATCCTATATTCTGCAGCATGGAGTTGCCTATTAGGTTGACTTTATTGTTTGTAAGTCTCTGACAAGCAGAAGTCCCATAACAAACTGGACACTTCGATGTTTCCAGGAACTTCCTTTGATTAAGAACATTCTGAGTAAATATCCAATAAAGACTGCCAGTCACATAGAGTATCACAAACATAGCAAACAGCAGCATACATGGTATCTTCAAACGAAAACACCGCCCAAACTCAAACTGCATTCTTTATTATTTCTAAGAAAGCAATTTTACCAATACCGTGTCAAAAGATATCACTCAAATTATGTTTTTCCAGGAGAGCAAACGATTCCATTGAAACCTAAAAGTCTACAAGGCCACATGACCTAAATCTACACCAATACACAGCAACATCAATTTATTCGTTCTATCATGAATGTACAATACGCGACATATTTTGTTTCTTTCATTCAACTAGATAAACAGGTCATTAGAGCACGCTGTATCTAAAGATTCCATTCGGTCATTTTAAAGCATGTGTATATAATCTAAAAGGTGTAGATGTTATCATATTGATGTTGATTGTTGTATCCGGGTTCTGGCCATCCGGGCACTTATGCACAGTTGTGGTTTTGTTAAAAAAAAAACCACTAATTTGCAAGATATCATCACGTAGGTCCTTTGACGATAAAAGGGGCATATGTTATAAGCGTTCTTAAAGTTGATTGAATGTTGCCATCGAACGTCAACTATTCGCTTTTAGAAATGAAGGAAGGAACATTTATTTTAGACTGTTCACTCGTCTTTTCCCCACCAATCTTTCCGATCAAAGTACTGGAAGTACTGAAATTGCGACAATTAAGGTTTCAAAAGGAATTGAGTGAAGTAATGTTACCCCGTGTCCCCCTTGTCCTCATGTTTGGCAAGCTAAGTCACTGTCGTTCCTTGTAAAATTGGGTAAACATACTGATACATGCGGACCATGTGTATATTTGAACTGTTTTAAGAAATGAAATTAAATATATCATCATCACAAACTTATAACATTCTAAGAAAAGATTTGGTTTAACATCTATGTCTCTGGTTGTACATTTTCCACTGATATGTAGAGACTTTAACTTGTCTATTTTACATCGATTGTGAAACAAGTTTTACAACTAAGAAAACTCACTCTCGATTCTGCTTCCTGGATACTACACCAGTACTTGCGCCGATTCGTGGGTTAGTCCCGGCAACTTTTACCTCGCCTAACGGGGATTCGAACTCGGGACCTTCGGTACAAGAGACAGACGCTCTACCTCTGTAGGGACTGTATTAGAACAGAGACAGAATTAGGGATATTCCTCTTTTAAATGAACAACAGATATCTTCACAACCAACCTATCTTACATATTCACTATCTGTTTCCCCTTGAAAGTTAATTTCTGTTCGTTAAAATCAATGTTTTAAACTTTGTCGAAGATGACTCTTATATTCCAAACCAGAGACATAGATGTTATCTATGCCTCTGCTATAGGTAAAGAAGGAGTTGCCAATCTCTGTTATCTATGTCTCTGTCCAAACTTACATTTTCCCACATAAGTAGACTGATAGCAAATCCGTTATATCCCCCCTTTTTTTTATTTAGGCGTTGCCCCGTAAAACTCATTTAAAATGGAGAGTGTGTAAGAATTTTTTTTCTAGAAAGGTCATCAAATAAAAAATAAATATCATATTGTTTACCGTTTTACTAAACAACTTGAAAGCATACTAGTTAGCGCTCGGAAAAACTGGAAAACTGGGTAATATGAATAATCAATTATGATAGAATATGTTGAAACATAACAAAAACCAGGATCATGACAATATAACGCCTGCACTATTTAGTATCTATTTTTCAAAGTGCTATTTTCACAAATTTGGTGCCCACCAATTTAACTTCATTGTTTACATTAGAGTAACATCTAAAATAGCAAGAAGCGCTGGGATTAATGAGCGACGATCGCCTGGTTAGAAAAATCATGTGAAACACATAAAATATTGTCATTTATCCAATATGAACAACGTGAACATTCAAAATGGAGAGTTTCTCGGTTTTTTTTTTGTTTAAATGTTTCTCGCATGACCTAATTTTATCGCTAATTGTAAACAAACCTTATTTTATTCACTCTTTTAAAAGCATCATGTGAATGTGTCACAGTCATAATTCTTCTATAAAAGGGAATTTAAAGTACTTTAAAGTTAATTCACAATTATTCTAGAACTTTCATAATTTAAATGGAATGAGCGCAAGTATGGCTTTTAGGAAAATATTTGCGTAAGTCATAACTGATAACCATGAATAGTATCTCCAATGAAAATACGATGTTGCAATGTGACACGTCATTGGAAGCGTCTCAGAGAGACGATTCCAATGATGTGTCACTTTGCAATATTGCTTCGCCCAATATTGAAATAAGAGGAGTTGTTGTTTTAGACTTATGCAAATCTTATGCGTAAACCGTTAAGTAAAACGGTACCTTGATCTCCATTAGAAATATTCCACGAGGCCCGTTTTAATACGAATAAAACTATTTCCCAAACATGTGTTGTTGCTGACTTAGCACTATGACAGTGCAAAGTTTGCATTTATATATAAATGACGAGGACGTGATAAAGCAACCAAAATGTACCGAAGAAATTATATATCCTACCTGACCCAAAACTCATGAAATGAATTTACTGTGACACTTCTCATTGTCCGTATTAACCCATTACCAAACAATCACGACATTTGACCAATTTGTTGCAGACGGCTCTGGAAAACATTGTGGGAAAAGAAGAAATTGCTCTTGGCGAGCAATTTCTCCTTTTCCCACAATGTTTTCTGTCCTATCAGATGATTTATTTTTCAATTTTATCATATTTTGAAATTTCGTCTGCAAACTCTTTCAATTTGGGACAGTCGAAAATTTGGCGCTTGCAAAAATGGTTAAATTGTCACATGTAAAATGGATGTGAAATGTTTCGATACTCTATCGAACACATTAAATAATCTTTGTTGAGCACTACAATCAACCTTCTCCTGATCTGTTTCGAATGATAAATTACCAGTTTCAAAGTAATTTCTTCAATTATCGTATTTTGTTTCGAAACTGGTTGCGACGGCTTACCATTTTTAAACCACTTTCAAACAAACCATCAGGAACCCGATTTGAAACTTACTTGGGCAGATTGACCTTGACAACTTGTTAACCCTTTCCCAAACAATAACGACATTTGACCACTTTGTTGCAGACTACTTTAGAAAACATTGTGGGAAAAGGAGAAATTACTCGTAACGAGCAAGTTCTCCTTTTCCCACAATTTGTTCTGCCCTATCGGATTATTTTTCAATTTCGACACATTTTGAAATGTCGTCTGCAAACTCTTTCAATTTGGGACAGTCGAAAATTTGGCGTTTGGTAAAGGGTTAGATTGTCACATCAAAAATGGATGTGAAATCTTTCGATACTCTATCCCACACATTTCATGATCTTTGTTGCTACAATCCACCTTCTCCTGAAGTGTAGCGTTGTTACAACCAATTTCTAAATAAAATACCAGTTTCGAAGTCATTTCTTCAATTATCGTACTTTGTTTCGAAACTGGTTGCGACGGCTTACCATCTTTAAACCACTTTCAAACAATTTATCAGGAACCCGATTTGAAACTAACTTTGGCAGATTGACCTTGACAACTTTTTAAACATTTCCCAAACAATAACGACATTTGACCATTTTGTTGCTGACCACTTTAGAAAACATTGTGCTCGTAACGAACAATTTTCCTTTTTCCACAAGGTTTTTTGCTCTATCTGAAGAATATTTTTCAATTTTATCACAATTTGAAATGTCATCTGCAAACCCTTTCAAATTGGGACAGTCGAAACTTTGTTGTTTGGGAAAGGGTTAAAGTCAAACTAAACAAGTACTTCAAGGTTTAGTTTAACTTCAACACGATGCGAGTTTCGACATTTGATTTTCTGTGACAGTGATGCAGAGGTTGATTGTCGGTCTCTAACACCGAGGGTCTAGGTACGATCCACGTTAGCGGCGAGGTAAACGTGCCAGAAGTAACCCACAAATCGGCAGAAGTACTGGTCATGTCTCGAGGAAGCTGTCATCGAGAGTGAAAATTCGAGCTTCTGTCACAATCGATGTAGAACTTACCGTGCATGGTATTTACATTTGCGTTTATGCGGTAAAGTATGTTTTTATTCATCAAACGTTTTCAGATACATTCTCTTTCCACTGTTTCAGTTTCAATTAGTTATCCTTTCATTTCATTTTCATTTATTTGCATAATCGACATCTTGTATTTAGTCATTTACGGAATAGGAATTGGAAATATAATTTAGACAAACATACACGTACATATCTAAATACTAGTTTTAACAAGTCAGAACAATCACAGGACACAATGGATTTCATCATCATCGTTGTCTCTTTTATATCTATAACTCTGGATATTAACCTTTATATTGCTGGAATTGACTTCATGCTTATGCAAACAGGTTGGATTCAGGCCAGCCGCCAAGTTAATTGGCGGCTTGCATGCGATCTAACCTGTTTGCTACTCAGAATATCTTTCCTCATCAAAATTAAGCAGATACGTAATGTTTTCGAAAGCAGACGACATAAAAATCTATTTTTAGAAAACTGCTCAGCATTTAAAGGGTTGAAGACACATTTTCGGACTTATAGAGACATTGGTTCCTAATCTCCTAAATGTTAGGGTTTTTGTACAAAGATTGAACTTCTTAAAAACGTTGCCGTGATAAACAGTGGGTTTATAATGAAGGAAACACCACCATATATTAAGATGGGAAAACCATCATTTATTGGAAATGTGAAAAACGGGGGAAACTGAATGTGGTCATTCCCCCTTGGTTTTTCCTCCTAAATCAGTGAACTCGCATAAGGTCCAGATCTTTTAAAAGACGAATAACGAGTTCGTCTTATTCGCCCCGGGGTATGGAATTCCTAGAAACATACATTAACCTGCTGACCAGGTTAAGTTAGGAAAAGTGTCCATTGCTTTTAGCTGAATCACACAAAATACCTCAAAGAGCGTTAACCGCTTATCCTTTACCTCATAAATCATATAGTAAGTTATGTAGTTTTTTATCCTAATAAATTCACCCTCTCCCCTTTGACTTTCGTCCCCGAAAGGTAATGAGACTGATTCATTTTTTCTTTTTTAATAAACTGAAATTACTACACAATGTATCGTTTTATACTGTTACAAAGTTCAGTAACAATATGTTCCTGAAATATGCAATATATGAAGACATATCATATCGAGCGATACAATTTAAATAAATACAAAGCTATTATCATATAATGAAAGCATGCAATCAGAAATTAAACATGTAACTCATAATGTATAAGTATTAAAAGAAACACTAATATGCGTTGGTTAAATGTATACTGAAGAACTACAAGAAGGTTGTTGTTTGTATTTCCTATACGTTTTCAAGAATGTATCAATGTATATCAATGATCAAAATCAAATAATGTTAAAATGATATAATTCATTATTTCTTCCAAACGCATATTATCGATAAAACAAGATAAAAACATGAAACATATAACATCATAATAACATACTGTACATACAATAAGTAAAGAGGATAAATACATATGAATTTTAGCAATAATGTACATTTAAATTGAAGTAGCAATTAAGGATGTATAGCTATAATACATTTTCAAATAATTTAGACAATATCGATATTGTTGATCGGGAAATGGTAATAAGGTTGGAAGGAATTAAAACTACCATTGTTTTAAACATTGTAATTATAAATTTGGAATTGGTAAGATTTTCTAATTAGTGTATTTAATAGTTGTTCTATTTCTTTATAAATATATCCATATTAATAAGGGGTAAAATGTACATTCCTCAAAATTTCTCGGTAACTATTTGTTTAAAATCTGAATAAAAGATTGTATATTTGGAAGTCTGTTGCTTAATTCTCAAAATCCCAAACACCAATAATATTAGTTAAATCTTTTTTTTTTTTTTTTTTTAATAGTTTTGTCATAAAATAAACCTTTAATTATGAAAAGTTGTATTTCATAATCATATAAGTATTCATGTTTATAAATTACTGAGGCTATATTTGGAGATACTATTTGTTTCACAATATTAATAAATATATAAAAATGACAATATATGAGTATAATCCGATATATAAAAACTAATCTACTTATTTACACTGAAACTTGTGTCCGGGAAGTTGTTTCAATTCTTCCGTAGTTGTAATATCAAAAGAATGTATCAAGACAATATATTCGTTTTATAATGCTTTTGCAATAATTGTAACTTTCTCTCTTTTTTTCTTCGCTTACAACGACAACGACCACTGCGGACTTTGTCTAAGCAAATACAAACTTTAGACACAGATTTTTTTCATACATTTTACCATGAACAACAATACGCATGCACTATTAACATAAGGTTTAATATTATAATAAAATCATTGTTTTATTTGTCATACAGTATGTAATCAAACATCATGTAATGATCAATCATTATTGATTCAATACACAATAAACGTTGAACATTATAATATACAGTATTGCACAATATCACCACAGTAAAACATTGGTGCAATAAAAGGATAATATGAAGGTGGTCCTTCTCATAAAATTACACCCAATAAAAACACAGTGGTATTTTCATGCTTCTTTGTTTTTATCATTATGACTCTATTTCATTCAAGACCATCTGGTGATCGTATCGTGGCGGGAGAATTTGATCCATTGATGCTATATCCTGTACAAAGGAAATAGAATAATGCACAGTTCTGATCTTAAAGAATGAAATTTGCCTGTAGTATTTTCTTTAAGCAATATGCTTTGAAAACGACAACAATGTCAGTAAGCATGTACAATAGGAAACCAGACAAGGGGGTCTGTGTTTTTTTCTAACTCGGGAGGGGGCACCGTGGGCATAGCATAGATCCCAGTAACGGCAGTTGGATTCTCATGAAAGATAGTTTCCTGATTGACTTTCAGAATGCCGATGGTTCTACCCAGTCATTATGGGCGGTTGAGTATTGGGGTCTTCCTCCATCATTTAGAGTTGGCATCACAACATACCTGATATAATGTCGTCACAATTTAAACCCATTTGAATAGATTCCAACTCGATGATCTGAGCTGTTATTGTATTTAGAATGAAATAGCTATGTCTGAATAATTCGGACTAGGTTAACAAGGTGACGGATAGGTGTTACAGACCTTCCAGCAGCCCTTGGTGAAAAAGTAGGTTTTCTGACAGAAAAGTAGTAAATAGTAGGAATATTTTTTCAAAACACGTAGGAAAAGGAGAAATATTTTCAGTTAAATTATCAATTGATCATGGCAAATAACTTACCTGGGGAGGCGTTCAAAATACAAAACCCTACCAGCCTTTTTGCCATTTGGACTATTCTTGTAGTATCATCGCACATGATAAATTGGAAAATAAAAGGGGAACTTACACTCAGATCATTCACAAGGAAAAGTTTCATTTTATCCATGTTTTTATTCATACCATTCCGTTCAAACATCAACTCTTTCTGGCATAGAAAGCATCTGTTATTAGTTGGTACATATCTTAACGTAAATGTGGCCATCAAAGACAAACCAGAGATTGCTTAGATGTAAATACAATACCTCGTAAGGCCCACACCATCCTTTGGCTTAATTAGCTTCTCTTTTAACATTAGCACTGTCTTATTAGCACAACTGAATCCAGCTTTTCGAGCCTAGTCAACTTGAATGATGAGCACTTCTCAACATCTCATACCATACAACCAGCTCTGCCGGGTCAAGCTGTTATTCCTTTGCCTCAAATGACTTCAAAAATCTTGGAACAATTGGCCATTTGCTACAAATTTTCTCTAAACCTTGCATTCATTGCACAAGAACTCTATTCAGAGTTTTATTGTCTGGTGTGACATCAAAACTTGTCTGCAAGAGTCTAGGAATAATGTTTGCTCATCATAGATGGAGTGAGTTCAGATGACCTTGATCAAGGTCATTGATCACTTTAAAAAGTTTCATTAGTTGACCTTTGACCCTCAAGGTAATAGATCACTATTAGTTTCATTAGTTGACCTTTGACGCTCAAGGTCATTCATCACTGCTGGAGCTACTGGAAGAGTCGCTGGACATCATGAGTTCTACATCACCATTCTCCTTGTTGTGGCCCTTAAAGTCGGCCATCATGTGATGGTGACTTCCTGTGTCGACCTGGGACTGCCATAGCACTGAACTTGGTGGCTGGCCCATCATAAACTGTCCATCTGTAACATACAACAACACACATAATAAGCTGTCCATCTCTAATATACAACACCACCCATCATAAACTGTCCATCTGTAACATACAACAACAACCATCATAAACTGTCCATCTGTAACATACAACAACAACCATCATAAGCTGTCCATCTGTAACATACAACAACAACCATCATAAGCTGTCCATCTCTAATATACAACAACACCCATCATAAACTGTCCATCTGTAACATAGAACAACACCCATCATAAACTGTCCATCTGTAATATAGAACAACACCCATCATAAACTGTCCATATTTAATATAGAACAACACCCATCATAAACTGTCCATCTGTAATATAGAACCACACCCATCATTAACTGTCCATCTGTAATATGGAACAACACCCATCATAAACTGTCAATCTGTAACATACAACAACACCCATCATAAACTGTCCATCTGTAATATAGAAAACAACACCCATCATAAACTGTACATCTGTAACATAGAACAACACCCATCATAAACTGTCCATCTGTAAAATAGAACAATACCCTTCATAATTGTCTATCTATAATATAGAACAATACCCATCATAACTGTCCATCTGTAACAGACCAACACCCATCATAAACTATCGATCTGTAACATAAAAAAATACCCATCATAAACTGTCCATCTGTAGCATACAACAACACCCATCATAAACTGTCCATCTGTAACATACAACAACACCCATCATAAACTATCCATCTGTAATATGAACACCCAACATAAACTGTTCATCTGTAACATACAACAACACCCATCACAAACTGTCCATCTTTAACATACAACAACACCCATCATAAACTGTCCATCTGTAATATGAACACCCAACATAAACTGTCCATCTGTAATATAGAACAACGCCTATCATAAACTGTTCATCTGTAACATAGAACAACACACATCATAAACTGTCCATCTGTAACATACAACACCCATCATAAACTGTCCATCTGTAACATACAACACCCATCATAAACTGTCCATCTGTAAAATAGAACAACACCTATCATAAACTGTCCATCTGTAACATACAACAACAACCATCATAAACTGTCCATCTGTAACATACAACAACACCCATCATAAACTGTCCATCTGTAACATACAACAACCACCATACACTGTCCATCTGTAACATACAACATCCATCATAAACTGTCCATATGTAACATACAACAACAACCATCATAAACTGTCCATCTGTAACATACAACAACACCCATCATAAAATGTCCATCTGTAACATACAACAACAACCACCATACACTGTCCATCTGTAACATACAATAACACCCATCATAAACTGTCCATCTGTAACATAGAACAACACCCATCATAAACTGTCCATCTGTAACATACAAAAACACCCATCATAAACTGTCCATCTGTAATATACAACAACACCCATCATAAACTGTCCATCTGTAATATAGAACAACACCCATCATAAACTGTCCATCTGTAATATAGAACAACACCCATCATAAACTGTTCATCTGTAATATACAACAACACCCATCATAAACTGTCCATCTGTAACATACAACAACACCCATCATAAACTGTCCATCTGTAACATACAACAACAACCATCATAAACTGTCCATCTGTAACATACAACAACACCCATCATAAAATGTCCATCTGTAACATACAACAACAACCACCATACACTGTCCATCTGTAACATACAATAACACCCATCATAAACTGTCCATCTGTAACATAGAACAACACCCATCATAAACTGTCCATCTGTAACATACAAAAACACCCATCATAAACTGTCCATCTGTAATATACAACAACACCCATCATAAACTGTCCATCTGTAATATAGAACAACACCCATCATAAACTGTTCATCTGTAATATACAACAACACCCATCATAAACTGTCCATCTGTAACATACAACAACACCCATCATAAACTGTCCATCTGTAACATACAACAACAACCATCATAAACTGTCCATCTGTAACATAAAAAAATACCCATCATAAACTGTCCATCTTTAACATAGAAAAAATACCCATCATAAACTGTCCATCTGTAACATAAAAAAAATACCCATCATAAACTGCCCATCTTTAACATAGAAAAAATACCCATCATAAACTGTCCATCTGTAACATAGAAAAAATACCCATCATAAACTGTCCATCTTTAATATAAAAAAAATACCCATCATAAATTCTTCATCTGTAATATAGAACAATAACCCAGTGTGCGAAATTCAATTTTTAAACCACTAGCCCATTCGGGCTACCAGATGGGATTTTTCACTAGCCAGAACCACAGTTTACTAGCCCGAACTGTGTTTAAAAGAAATTTAATGTTATATTCAGGAAACAACATTAACAAGTAGACATACTTATCTAAAAAGCCTAACAACAAACATTGACATTTGGAATAGTTGATTTACAAATATCAATGAGACTGATACAAAAAAGAAGGTTGTTCATTGTGTACAAAGTCTTTTTTCAATGTTGTTCATTGTGTGCAAAATCTTCTTTCAATGTAATGTAAGCAGTCTCTCATCACTTCAATTACCTTTTAACTGAATATGTACCACATATATTATGATTAGAAACAAAAAACATGCCGTCTATGTAAAGTTCAATCTATTTCTATAAGCCATAATTCTACAAAACATGAAGCCAGTCTCTATTCTGGCTAAGGAAACTGGTTTGCCAATTTTCTTCTGGGTTAAGCCTTGAACTGCTTTCTTCACCAAAGCATCTACATTTTGCACAGTTGGGCCATTGATGCAAACATTACTCTCTTATCCATGCAATTTCCAATAGTATCCAAGTGTTATTGTTGCATTTAGTAAAACTATCTGGATGCCAGATTCAGTCAAAAGGTTTAAACTGTAACATCTTTCTGAATGACAGCAACGAAAAACAACGCAGACTAAGTCAGAGAAAATATCACAGAAAATGGCATAGTTAACAGTAAAATCCGCAAACCAAGGTGTCAGAAAAGCAAAACCAACATCGCTCACTTCAAAAACTTCAATGTTCATCTCCACTTACGAGAAACAGGCCTAAAAATCTCTGATGTCTAGCTTTTTATTCTTCATTTTGTCTTAAAGCGGACGCTTATTGTTGAAAATAGTAAAACGCGTCTATGGTACCCAGATTACTAAACGTTTGATGCCAAGCATCTATTGACTTTGAAACCTGTTTGGCATAAATCACATCATCACGATCAGTAAACTGGTTCCTCGCTGTCTACTGGCTTCACTATGTTAGATAGATTTTACACCGGTAACCAGCCCAAGCTAACGGATTGAGTGATCGAAATTCGCTGTCTTTTAATCGCAATATCTTTTCAATTTTTCTGCCGATTTTTACGAATTAAAAAGGAAGTTGTTTTCCCTAGTAAAATGTTTACATATATGTACAGTTATTATCACTAGCCCGGTCGGGCTACCACTCTGGGGGAATTCAATAGCCCGAAACGAGATCAACTAGTCTCGGGCTATCGGGGTAGTGCGAATTTCGCACACTGATAACCATCATAGTCAGTCCATATGGCAAAAAGTTATATACCCAAATTATTTAACAAATGCAATAAACATGATAACTTATTTCCAATGTTTACCTGGTAAGTGTATTTGTCTGTTTGAGGCCATTGGTTCCCCATAAAAACCTTGTGACTGCATGGCTGTATTAACAGGCGGCATCTCCCCGCTAAGTTTGGCCAGCCAACCTCCTCTCATCTCATAGTCTGTCGGGTACGGCCTCCTCGGGTCACCTGATGGAAGAAATGAAGTCACAATCAACACGACAGTTAATCCAAATAAGCTTCTAAATCCTTCATATCAAAATGGAGGTACTACATGGCCCTTATGGTAAAAGTGGCGGTCTTAGAACTTCCAGTGGTAAAGGTAACGTTCTTAGAATTTGTAGTTGCTGGGTTCAAGCCCCATTAGTACCTCTGGTTTCATGGCTGAATCCTTTGACAAGACAATTGAGAGCACTGGCTTAGTACTGTTGAATCCAGGAAAGCTCTAACACAACTGAAAAATCAAGGAACGTCGTAACACAACTGAAAAATTGTTGAAATAACGTGAAAAACCATATGCTTAACAAACAAGAATTAAAGTGGAACAGGAAACTTTTTGTTTTATGTTTGTTCCCTGCCAAAATGAATGTATAGATGCGGATTAAGACATTGGACATATCCACTGATTGTATCAACATGAAGCATTTACGACAGTATTGCAGTGTGCGAAATTCAATTTTTAAAACCACTAGCCCATTCGGGCTACCAGATAGAATTTTTCACTAGCCTGAACCACAGTTTACTAGCCCGAACTGTGTTTAAAAGAAATTAAATGTTATATCAGGAAACAACATTAACATTTAGACATACTTATTTAAAAAACCTAACAACAAACGTTGAAAGTTGGAACAGTTGATTTACAAATATCAATGAGATTGTGACGAAAAAGAAGGTTGTACATTGTGTGCAATGTCTTCTTTCAATGTTGTTCATTGTGTGCAAAGTCTTTTCAGTCTCTCATCACTTCAGTTACCTTTTAACTGAATATGTACCATATATATTATGTAAAGAAACAAAAAGCATGCTGTCTATGAAAAGTACAATCTATTTCTATAAGCCATAATTGTTTATATATCTAATAAAACATTTCTCTATCCTGGCTAAGGAAACTGGTTTGCCGGTTTTCTTCTGGGTTAAGCCTTGAACTGCTTTCTTCACTAAAGCATCTACATTTTGCACAGTTGGGCCATTGATGCAAACATAACTGTCCAGTCAAAAGGTTTAAACTGTAACATCATTCTGAATGACAGCAACGAATAACAACGCAGACTAAGTCACAGAAAAAATCAAAGAAAATGGCATAGATAACAGTAAAATCTCGCAAATCAAGGTGACAGAAAAACAAAACCAACATCGTTCACTTCAAAAACATCAATGTTCATCTCCACTTATGAGAAACAGGCCTAAAAATCTCGGATTTCTAGCTTTCTTTTCTTCATTTTGGCTTAAAGCGGACGCTTATTGTTGCAAATAGTGAAAAGCGTCTATCGTACCCAATTAACCAAGCGCTCAAAGATGCCAAGCGTCTATTGACTTTGAAACCAGTTTTGGATAAATCGCAATGTCACGATCAGTAATCTGGTTCCTCGCTGTCTCCTGGACCCACTATGTTCGATAGATGAGACACCGGTAACCAGCCAAAACTAACGGATCAGTGATCGAAATTTGCTGTCTTTTAATCAAAGTATCTTATCAATTTTTCGGCCAATTTTTACGAATAAAAAAGGAAGTTGTTTTCCCTAGTAAAATGCTTACATATATGTGCAGTTATTATCACTAGCCCGGTCGGGCTATCACTCTGGGGGAATTCACTAGCCCGAAATGAAATCCACTAGTTTCGGGCTATCGGGCTAGTGCGAATTTCGCACACTGTTCACTCTTCATATACCATCTATGCTCTTACATGTTCTTGGTCATGAAATAATTGTACAATATGGATAATGCTATAAACAGTAAATGTTTTTGCAATAAAAGATAGTGTAAAAAAGAAAATGTTAAACAATCATTTTCAAATTTTAGCTCAAATGGATTAACAACAAAACCAGTTATTATCATTGGAATATTAGCTTTCTACCGCATCCTTTCGCAGTCTTGAATAAAGAACCTTAAAAAGTACTAATGTTTGTTTTCAATTTTGATGTTTTCCAGCATACAGGAATATTAAATAAAATCATACAGAAAGATATCAGGTGGTTCCTCTGTCAATAAAATCTAACACATACCTGGTTGCCAAGTAGGCGGGGCTTCTACAGCATTACTCGCACTGATTCTATGGGCAAACTTAATAAGTTCCTCTGATGATATCTTACGACTATTCGCCTGGGAAATAGTTGTTAGTTTCTGTTTTGCTTGGAAAATGGCTGTGGACTGAAAGAATAATAGATCATAAGCAACATCAGTCCTAATCAAATGGATAACGTTCAATCAATTGCCCTTCATTATTGTTTTGGAATCTGTCTCCCCTTATTTTGCAAACTGCAACACATGCTTATAGGGGTTTGATTCTGCAGCTTCATACATACATACATCTGTATTCCACAAGCCAACTATCTCATTAAATATAAACCAATATGAATCAGAATTCAAACTCACAAGTAGGGGGTGGGGTGGGTGTGTGTGTGAAATGTCAAGTACTCCATCCACTCAGCATGTTTCAAGTTTTAACTAGTTTTTCTTTGAGAAACAATGAACTCCTCCAAGCATGGAAATTGACATGTCAGAAAGTTTTTTTAATGACCAAGAAAAGTTGTTTTATTAAGTTATAATATCAAGTGACAATGATACATATAATTAATATCTACTAAATTGTGTATTTAAGACCAAATTAGTTTTGGTTTGCTAATCCCTCACCATGATTGATAACCCTAAATAGTCTAAAGGTCATAATCATCATCATACAACCATTTGAGTGAGGGAAATTAATCCTTATATTTCTATCTGCAAATGATATAACAAACCAGCGGTCATGGCTGGAATTTAAGCCAAAAAGTCTCATAAAAGAAAGATCCAAATCAAAACTTCTTAGACCACTGAGCTGATGATTTGACTCACTTAACCCTTTACCAAACAGCAAATTTTCAACTGTCCCAATTTGAAAGAGTTTGCAGACAACACTACAAAATGTGATGAAATTGAAAAATAATATTCTGGTAGGTCAGAAAACGTTAAGGGAAAAGAATGAATTGCTCATTCTGAGCAATTTCTCCTTTTTCCACAGTGTTTTCCAAAGTCGTCTGCATCAAACACTTCAAATGTTGTTATTGTTTGGGAAAGGGTTAAGCTGATGTCAGATGTTGCATTTTGTTGTAGAGAAGGTAGGTGTGTATTTATCCACAGTAGTTGGATTAGTATGAAAGCATAATTATGTTAAATTTGGATCAAAAGTGTACATAATATTTCTATAAATATTTGCGTATAGTTTCATTCAGTACAAAAGATTTCCTTTTCTTTCTTTTAGCTAACAAGGAAAGGCTTTCATTATTTCAGAAAAAAATTAAAATGCACAAAATAATATTGATTGTTAATGAGCAATATTTTCTTTAGCCATAATAGTTTCTTTCTTTTAAAGTGGGTATACAGAGCCTCCCCTGGAATATTTTTTCTTGTCGCAACCACTTTCGCAAATTGGATATTTTTGGAGCCAAATTTGAAAAAGTGGAGCCAAAATAGGAGCCAATTTTAAGTGGTCAATAATTAGCCGTACTTGAGTGAAAGCTTCTTTTTATTCTTAAATCTAGTGCAGCTCATTACTGTATTATGAGTACTTAGAAATTGACAGACAAAAACAACTAATCACATCATTTTTTACATTTTATTTTACATACACTTTATTACAGTACATAGCATCATTTTTTACATAACAGTATATTTCCCTTTTCATACCTTTGGAGTTTGCATGCTTTGTCACATTCTCCTTCTTTAAAATATTGCAACCATTTGAAAAGCTGTTTGATTTTTGTGCCTTCTGGCAAATCTCACAAAACATTGATTTTAACTTCGGTTCATATCTTAACCAACTGTTCCCTATTTTCCATGAGTCTTTAAATGCTCGAGTTTTGGCAATTTTAGAAGGAGGCAATGGAAAGTCAGAGTCTAAAGGACGTTTCGAAGCCACTTTTGCAATTGACAATGATTCCCGAAAATCATCAAGGTTATATAGCAAATGCATCTTGGATGCAATTAAATAGTCGCAGTGTTTGAAGTGTATGCTTAATTGTAATTAATGAGCAACATATCCAAAAATATGTACGTAATTACTTACCACCGTCTTTAATTTTCAACACCCGACACTGTTTGATAATTGCCAATTCAATTTCCTATTGTCTCTGATCATGCGTTCACGCCAATATGTCTTTAATTACATACTGATTTAAGCAAAGGGTGTAAAGGAAAACACACGTGGCGTAGAAATAATTATTGCCGCTAGATCATTTGTTGTTTTTATGACGGGATTAAACTTTAATCCGATTATTGACAGTCAATTGTGTACGAACTGGATTGGGTGCAAACTGCAATACATACGGGTCTTTACGAGCTGGTTCTCGTGTAATACAGGTAGAAATTCTCCGATAAGAGCGGTACAGACTTGCTATTATTTCGGGGGTCGCTTAGGCCTTCCACAATTGGAAAATATGTTTTGTCGCAAACACTTTCGCAAAACCGTTTTTTTCTTCTTAAATCGGCGGAATTTTTCGCAATTTGCGAAATTGGCGATCGACAGCGGAGGCCCTGGGTATAGTCAATAAGACAAATGTGTCAAGTTTAGACTTCAGGAACTGTCTAAGAAATGCAAATATGCACTATACCTTAAAACATGTTTTCTTAAATCTAGAAATCTAATCACGAAACATTGTGACAAAATGCAGACAATTATTTATACTCACCAAAACATTTTCTGCTTCTTTCAGGTTTCTTTGTAAGAGTTTGATCTCGAGATCCCTTCTGTCTACCTCATGTTTCAACTCATCAATAGTTTTCTGAACCTCTGCTTGCTTGTTAGCTGGGAATAAGAATGTCAAAAACAATGTTTTCAGCCCTTATAGTGCTGGAACCGACTTCATGTTTAAGCAAACAGGTAAGATCCAGACCAGCCGCCAAGTTACTTGGCGGCTAGCCTGTGATCTAACCTGTTTGCCACTCAGAGCATCTTTCCTCATCCAAATTAAGCAGATATTTAAGGTTTTGGAAAGCAGATGACACAAAAAATTGTGTTTAGAAAATTACCCAGCATTCCAATGGTAAGGTATTGAGTTTGTAGGTGTTCTTTAAACGTTTGAAATTGCAAAAGTGACTAAATCAAACACATTGATGTTAAGAATGATGTTGAGAAACAATTATTCCATCTTAAATGATAAATCTCATTTGAATTACTTATATGATTCTTATATTGGAATAAGGAATACATTGTGACAACAAAATGTTCTCCCTATGATAAACAATCTTTCAGTTTGTCTTAAATTAAAGATGATTCAATTAACTTATTCGTACAAGGAATCCAAATAAATTTCTGGTTATCTATATAACAGCCTGATTTCTCTATGCTTATCAATCAAGCTACAATTCTTTATTTCGTTTTCGTTATCCACTTTGACTTACTTGCTAGCAAACATCCCTTTGGTCCTTTATCTTGATCCACCTACATATATTTTCAGAAATTCTTCAATTTCTATCATTATCCTCTTACCCACTAGCCGACATTCATTGATTTCTTTATCTTTATTTACCTACCTGCTAGCAGACATTCATTGATTTCTTTTTCGTTATCCACTTTCCTGCTATCAGACATCCCTTTGGTTCTTTATCTTGATCCGCCTACGTACTTGCAGACATTCTTCAGTTACTATCATTATCCTCTTACCCACTAGCAGACATTGATTGATTTCTTTATCTTTACCCATCTACCTAAAACAGACATTCCTTTGTTTCTTTATCTTTATCTACCTACCTACTAGCAGACATTCTTTAATTTCTTTATCTTTATCCACCAATAACTGGACCAGTTCTGAGGGTTCTGGAGCACCCTGTCTTTGCTGTGCTTTAGGTGTACTCATTAACTCAAACAGCTCCCTGAAAATATTTATAAACATTTTATAATAATAACTTCAACAAATACTTCATATATATAGTCCTTCATGATCTACACTTTCTTTATAGCTTCATTTTCTCTCGCTGCCAAGTTTGCTAAACAATATCATACAAACTCTGAACAGTCAGTTTCAATTCTTTCAAAATCAAGTTTGTTTGGCCTATACTGACCAACCAACTTTTTACCCCCAAAATTGTTATTGATTGATCTAAGTGCAGGGATTTACGGGACGCAAGATCTTGAGTCTATTACCCATTAATCATTAGGTAGGACCCCTCAATTCACTCAACCTGAGTCCTCTGGGATGCAGCCATGTTTGTTATGCCTTTCATTAAAATCCAAAACTATGCGAGTCCAAACTACGAAAGGCTAACTCTTTCTTTCTGCCATAATGGTTAGGGTTTTCCCATATTTTACAGGCTATCTATAAATAGAGAGGACATGAGCTCTCTTTTAAACAATCGTATTGAAGGGTGTTGAAACAGTCCAATGGCATTTGTGTTACTGTGTGCGCTATGCAGTCTCGTCATTTCTCGTTATGATTTAGAGGCTTGTAACTTGATGGTTTCTCTTACAATCAACCGTCTAATGCCATGAATGATATGACAGTCTGCTAAAATGTCAAAACAATGACTTGATGTTCTATGATACCTGTTTGTCAGCAAATTATATATATAAAGACGGGACCCCCATTTTCAATGTTGGGACCCCCAACATAATCAAAATAGAGTTCCAAGGACCCCCAACCATTCAGCTTGATGTAAAACCCTGTAAGTGCATATCATATATCTTTCAAACACTAAGTTTTAACATCTCAAAGAATTTCTTATTGGTATTTTTGACCGATAGACAACTATTTTTTTTCTTTTATCAGAACTCGAGTGAAACCCTCCGGGTGTAAAGGGAATACAGAGGACAAAAATTCTGCTCGTATTGATGAGTGAAATCTTGAAAGGACAAGCAATTTCCCCCAAAGCGTTCGTCCTGCTGGACGAGTGGAAAGCTCTGATGGAAAAATATGAGTATTCTAAACAGCAGGACTCATTTTAATCATTTTTAACGCATTTTCTGAAAGTTTTTCTCTTCCGACAGTGAAATATGGAAAACCGGAAGTTGTTGTTGTAAGCAGGTGCCCATTGTCATGCATAGCTGCATCAAGAGTAAATATCAATTTCCCAAGCGTGGGGAAAATGTTAGGGAATTGTCCGAATGTATGTGCTGCAATTAATGATTTTATCACTAATTTTCGAACATATTTGAAGGAATAGTTCAAGTATTTGAAGGACGAGTAGAAAATCCGGTGCACTCGTCCTGCAGGACAAGTACCGTCTTTAAATGTTTATGTTCCCTGGAATAGGGGCGAAGCATCTTGGGACGAAAGTCACATTTTTCGAAAACAAACTATTGGCTTGGTCAAATAAGCGATAAGTATTTTGGGGGATACTAATCGAATCATTCAGTCGAACTCATCTTTTTGTTTGAATAATTTTCCAAAGACTTTACCTTGATACCATATCAACATCTTCAATAAGAGTTAAAAGTTTTTGTTTTGTACTGGAAGAGCCTGAGGAGGCGGCCATTTTCCCAGCTTAACAAAGGATGGCCAATCAAGAACAAGCTTTTATTTAAAAGCAGTTCGTCAACCAATGAAATTTAGTGTAACTTAAATCATGATCATACATGCGTTTTATTGAAAATTAAAGCATTTATTCAACATAGATCGTAAAAATGAACAACAAATTTGAAGCGTAAGTTAGAACATTTAGACGTGTTTTAAGAACACCACATTGTTACGTAACTCTCTCTTCAACGCTCAAATTACAGAAAAAAGAACCAACTTTACGATGCTATCAGGGGACCATGTCAGATCATTCAGGTTTTGCTGTAATTTCATATCAAAACGTTACACTGTATTGCTGTTGCTAAAACATGTGTAACAATATGTTTACATCGTAACATGTCGAAAATAATCTTTGTATAGATGCCTGTGTTAGTCAACTCTCTAAACAGATGTTACATTAGCAACGTAGCTCTTCATTGCATTTTAACAGAATAATGGTCCTTTTGGTCTTGCAAAATTGGTATTTTTATCTGTTGTTTTTTCTTAATTTGTTTTACCAAGATTTCATACTCAATCAAATAGATATCTTTTTATTTCATGATAAAATAAGCTCTAGTTTATTTCTTTCTTAAAAGATAAATTGTAATATGTTAGATAGCACACCTTTTTTGTTTTTCTTTATTTTGAAAAAAACAAGGCTTTTTTTTCTTTTGTAACAAACCTAGCAAATGAACCTCTCAAAGACACAAACACATCCGATCAGTGAAAAATGTCATTTACTGAACGGTTGTGTTGTCTATATATATACCCGCATGTTCTCTCAAACAATGCATTAGGTTCCTCATTTGCATAATCGTTCAATGAACGTTACATAACTCCCACTTCCGAGAAGACTCATCCGGAGTCTTGGCCCTTGGGAAACATGTGATGGGCAACTCCAATAGAAGGAGAAGTCTTCATCCAACCACTGCCACCAGTGTATGAACCGAGCAAATGAACCTCTCAAAGAGACAAACACATCCGATCAGTGAAAAACACTGTCATTTACTGAGCGGTTGTGTTGTCTATATATATGTACCAGCATGTTCTCTTGAACAATGCATTAGGTTCCTAATTTGCATAATCTTTCAACAAACGTTACACTTTTTTAGATTTGGAAAAGGCCTCGACCTGTTGATTTTGGAAAGTGTATCAGTGAAATTGCTGAATTGGGAAACCAACAAGCTAATGTGACATTGAAGTTTTAGGAAAACTGCATGATTATAAATAAAAAAAATCAAAATTGGAAGATGCTTTTTATGGTTCCCTGTTTTGTATTGAGAAAAAATCTTGAAACAAATGATGTCAGCGGCACGATGTCAGACTAAACTTTTTACTCATTTTCTTTGCATGATGGGTACCAGCTCTTGTTCTGCTAAGTTCATTTCTCGTTATATGTACAATTTATGTTCAAGAATAAACATACAGTTTCGGTTACACATGTTAACAAGGAAACTACATACAAGTTCGATCTTAGTTAGAACCATCCAACTACAGAAAAATTTCACTCTTAAACATGATTTTATTTTCAGATTGAAGACAGAAGACAGTGGTTCTGGGGATGAAGAAACAGATAATCGCCTGAATGTAGATTCACCGCCAAGACCACCACCAGTAAGATCATTTATGGCACACCATTTACATGGAGATTCATATATACAGTGATGTCTCCCAAACACGTCCGTTCCCAACAAAATGTCCGGTTTACCGAATAATCCGGACTAATGAAGCAGAGCATGTTCTAATACACATTAAGACATAAACGGTCTGTATGCATGTGTATACTTATAACCCTTTAGCAAACGCCAAATTGTCGACTGTCCCAAATTGAAAGAATTTACAGACGACATATCAAAACGTGATGAAATTCAAAGATAATCTTCTGATATGGCAGAAAACATTGTGGGAAAAGGAGACATTGTTCGTCTTGAGCAATTTCTCCTTTACCCACAATGTTTTCAAAAGTTGTCTGCAACAAACTGGTTAAATAATTCCATTCCCTTACAATTTCATTCAGATTGCGAGACATCCGGATAATCGGGGTTTTTACCATTTAAGACTAAAATGAGGGTGTATTCCGTAGCCTCAAATTCAAGCAAAACTATTACTTGGTTTGTCTACCTTTTAAAACATGTTTCATTAACACATTGGAGTACAGATGACTTACAGAGACTTTTACTCCAGACTGATGTCATTTGAAAACTATTAACATGAATCGATTAAGCTCATCATCTGCAAACTTAATTTTGATGGGGATTTCAATAATTTCTAATCTGTGTTACACAAGCCGCAAAATGCATAGGAAATAGTTGCATTTTTTAAATCATTACATGCTGGAATTCCTTTGAAGTTTGGGTCCTCATTTATTATCATACCCTGTATTTAAGGATGCTATTGCCTTTAATGTGGAACATGATTGTTCTGCTCCATCTTTTACCAGGACTTGAAGGGATTTGATAAACAGACGAGAAGACAGTTAACGGTTTAGACTTCAATTTTCCATTGATCCGTAAGAACTAAAAAGACATAAAAAATACAATCTGTAAGTGATAATGCAATAGGCTAGATTAAAGTTTTCAAAAGGTCCAATATTATGTAGTGACCGCCTGATGAAATTGTACAACCAAAACAATTCCAGCGAACACTCACAACATAATTCCCCTTGACTAGAATACAAGTAAAGATAACTTTACTAAATAATAAAGCTAAATCTATATGCTCATATGGATTGATCATTCACTAATGCAATGATAAAATTATTGAACAAGCAATCATGACATTATTCCAACATGCAGAAATAAAGACTAGTGAAAATCTAACATATTCACAGTTTCAGTTTTCTTATAATGTTTTTTTGGGCTAGATCTATTTATCTACATTCACATACAATCAATTAAACCGTTACAAATTCAAAGACTTTAAACTAATAACCAGTTTAACAAGAGCCATATTTAACTCAAATTACCAATGCCATGCCTTATTGGGCAAAAACAGTCAAGTAGCGAATTAGTTCAGGGACGAAACAGAATCTTTGTTTATGAAGCCTAGGCGTAGGCAAAAGGAACAAAACCTTGATAAAACCAATCAATGATGTCAATACAAACATATTATTCATATACAATATGTCAACTTACGCCTTGGAGCCTTCTAGAGACGAAAAGAATAATCAGAATTCAGCAGATGATTTGGCGCCATGCTTTGTTTGACTTCCTGTGCGCGGCTGCTGGGCATAAAACCCCAACCAAAAATCACAGATAAAAATAATAACCTCCTGCGAAGCCAGCAAAAGGCCAGACACTGCAGTGGCAGAACAATGATTAAGTCCTAATAAGGATCTCCCAAACGACTTATGGAATGCCGATAATTCTACACAGCTTGACTGGCCCCTATTGGCAGTCGAGTTTGGCATCTTCCTTGATCCATAATAGGCAGGGCATTGCAATATAACTGAATAAAAGTTAACAAGATGTAATTATAGGAAAAAGAAGTAATTATCTTTGGCTCATTAATTATAGGAAAGAGAAGTAATTCTCTTTGGCTCATTGATTATAGGAAAAAGAAGTAATTCTCTTTGGCTCATTGATTATAGGAAAAAGAAGTAATTCTCTTTGGCTCATTAATTATAGGAAAAAGAAGTAATTCTCTTTGGCTCATTAATTATAGGAAAAAGAAGTAATTCTCTTTGGCTCATTAATTATAGGAAAAAGAAGTAATTCTCTTTGGCTCATTAATTATAGGAAAAAGAAGTATTTCTCTTTGGCTCATTAATTATAGGAAAAAGAAGTATTTCTCTTTGTCTCAGCTACCAATTTTCTTGGAAAACAAACTTTTTGATGCCAATGAAATTTCTGGAAATCACAGAAAAAAGGATGTATCTGTTTAAAAAATCATAACATTATTATCTCACTTAATGCTAAGTTGAAGCCTTGAACTTTGTACATAATTTGTTTTTTGATACCATACTATAAAAGGCGCGATCTGATCAGATGACCTTGAGCTTTGATGGCATTGACCTTGGTAACAAACAATGCAGAACCAAACATTAGTGCCGATTGACGACATAGGCACTCCACAACAAGTCAAGATTTGCGATATTGGCAGCTGATTGGTTAAACCCTATATGATGGATATTCATAAAAGTCAGCTTGAGGAGAAGATTCTTATGGGTTTATAAGTGTCCACAAAACAGATGTGTTTATTAGTTTTTGAAGGATTACATGTAAAAGACCCTGAAAGAGCCCTTATCTTTACTTATAGTAACTGAGCTGTCTTCTTTGTTTCAGAAACTGGGCCAAGGAGAACATGCCCTACAGTATAATTATGGATTCTGGTTTTCTCGTAAATCTCAGGGAAACAAATCTGCGAGTTATGATCAGAATCTAAAGCTCATTGGAACATTTGCATCAGTCGAGCAATTCTGGACACATTATAGTCACATAGTGAGGCCTAGTGATTTGACTGGACACACAGATTATCATCTGTTTAAAGAGGGGATTCGTCCAATGTGGGAGGTATGTAGAGTAGAACAATATACTGAGATAAGTCATATATTATAGATTATCATCTGTTTAAAGAGGGGATTTGTCCAATGTGGGAGGTAGGTAGAGGAGAACAATATACTGAGATAAGTCATGTATTATAAATTATCATCTGTTTAAGGAGGGGATTCATCCAATGTGGGAGGTAGGTCATATATTAAAGATTATCATCTGTTTAAAGAGGGGATTTGTCCAATGTGGGAGGTAGGTAGAGGAGAACAATATACTGAGATAAGTCATGTATTATAAATTATCATCTGTTTAAGGAGGGGATTCATCCAATGTGGGAGGTATGTAGAGGATAACAATATACTGAGATAAGTCATGTATTATAGATTATCATCTGTTAAAGGAGGGGATTTGTCCAATGTGGGAGGTATGTAGAATAGAACAATATACTGAGATAAGTCATGTATTAAAGATTATCATCTGTTTAAGGAGGGGATTTTTCCAATGTTGGAGGTATGTAGAGTAGAACAATATACTGAGATAAGTCATGTATTATAGATTATCATCTGTTAAAGGAGGGGATTTGTCCAATGTGGGAGGTATGAAGAGTAGAACAATATACTGAGATAAGTCATGTATTATAGATTATCATCTGTTTGAGGAGGGGATTTGTCCAATGTGGGAGGTATGTAGAGTAGAACAATATACTGAGATAAGTCATGTATTATAGATTATCATCTGTTAAAGGAGGGGATTCGTCCAATGTGGGAGGTATGTAGAATAGATAAATATACTGAGATAAGTCATGTATTATAGATTATCATCTGTTTAAAGAGGGGATTCATCCAATGTGGGAGGTATGTAGAGTAGAACAATATACTGAGATAAGTCATGTATTATAGATTATCATCTGTTTAAGGAGGGGATTCATCCAATGTGGGAGGTATGTAGAGGAGAACAATATACTGAGATAAGTCATATATTATAGATTATCATCTGTTTAAAGAGGGGATTTGTCCAATGTGGGAGGTAGGTAGAGGAGAACAATATACTGAGATAAGTCATATATTAAAGATTATCATCTGTTTAAAGAGGGGATTTGTCCAATGTGGGAGGTAGGTAGAGGAGAACAATATACTGAGATAAGTCATGTATTATAAATTATCATCTGTTTAAGGAGGGGATTCATCCAATGTGGGAGGTAGGTAGAGGAGAACAATATACTGAGATAAGTCATATATTAAAGATTATCATCTGTTTAAAGAGGGGATTTGTCCAATGTGGGAGGTAGGTAGAGGAGAACAATATACTGAGATAAGTCATGTATTATAAATTATCATCTGTTTAAGGAGGGGATTCATCCAATGTGAGAGGTATGTAGAGTAGAACAATATACTGAGATAAGTCATGTATTATAGATTATCATCTGTTTAAGGAGGGGGTTTGTCCAATGTGGGAGGTAGGTAGAGGAGAACAATATACTGAGATAAGTCATGTATTATAAGATTATCATCTGTTTAAGGAGGGGATTTGTCCAATGTGGGAGGTAGGTAGAGGAGAACAATATACTGAGATAAGTCATATATTAAAGATTATCATCTGTTTAAAGAGGGGATTTGTCCAATGTGGGAGGTAGGTAGAGGAGAACAATATACTGAGATAAGTCATATATTATAGATTATCATCTGTAAGGAGGGGATTTGTCCAATGTGGGAGGTATGTAGAGTAGAACAATATACTGAGATAAGTCATGTATTATAGATCATCATCTGTTTAAGGAGGGGATTTGTCCAATGTGGGAGGTATGTAGAGTAGAACAATATACTGAGATAAGTCATGTATTATAGATTATCATCTGTTTAAGGAGGGGATTTGTCCAATGTGGGAGGTATGTAGAGTAGAACAATATACTGAGATAAGTAATGTTTTATAAATTACCATCTGTTTAAGGAGGGGATTTGTCCAATGTGGGAGGTATGAAGAGTAGAACAATATACTGAGATAAGTCATGTATTATAAATTATCATCTGTTCAAGGAGGGGATTTTTCCAATGTGGGAGGTATGTAGAGTAGAACAATATACTGAGATAAGTCATGTATTAAAGATTATCATCTGTTTAAGGAGGGGATTTGTCCAATGTGGGAGGTATGTAGACTAGAACAATATACTGAGATAAGTCATGTATTATAGATTATCATCTGTTTAAGGAGGGGATTTGTCCAATGTGAAAGGTATGAAGAGTAGAACAATATACTGAGATAAGTCATGTATTTTTGATTATCATCTGTTCAAGGAGGGGATTTTTCCAATGTGGGAGGCATGTAGAGTAGAACAATATACTGAGATAAGTCATGTTTTATAAATTATCATCTGTTTAAGGAGGGGATTTGTCCAATGTGGGAGGTATGAAGAGTAGAACAATATACTGAGATAAGTCATGTATTATAAATTATCATCTGTTTAAGGAGGGGATTCATCCAATGTGGGAGGTATGTAGAGGAGAACAATATACTGAGATTAGTCATGTATTAAAGATTATCATCTGTTTAAAGAGGGGATTCGTCCAATGTGGGAGGTATGTAGAGTAGAACAATATACTGAGATAAGTCATGTATTATAGATTATCATCTGTTTATGGAGGGGATTCATCCAATGTGGGAGGTATGTAGAGTAGAACAATATACTGAGATAAGTCATGTATTAAAGATTATCATCTGTTTAAGGAGGGGATTCATCCAATGTGGGAGGTATGTAGAGTAGAACAATATACTGAGATAAGTCATGTATTATAGATTATCATCTGTTTAAAGAGGGGATTCGTCCAATGTGGGAGGTATCTTGAGTAGAACAATATACTGAGATAAGTCATGTATTATAGATTATCATCTGTTTAAGGAGGGGATTCATCCAATGTGGGAGGTATGTAGAGGAGAACAATATACTGAGATTAGTCATGTATTAAAGATTATCATCTGTTTAAAGAGGGGATTCGTCCAATGTGGGAGGTATCTAGAGTAGAACAATATACTGAGATAAGTCATGTATTATAGATTATCATCTGTTTAAGGAGGGGATTTGTCCAATGTGGGAGGTATGTAGAGTAGAACAATATACTGAGATAAGTCATGTATTATAGATTATCATCTGTTTAAGGAGGGGATTTGTCCAATGTGGGAGGTATGTAGAGTAGAACAATATACTGAGATAAGTCATGTATTATAGATTATCATCTGTTTAAGGAGGGGATTTGTCCAATGTGGGAGGTATGTAGAGTAGAACAATATACTGAGATAAGTCATGTACTATAGATTATCATCTGTTTAAGGAGGGGATTTGTCCAATGTGGGAGGTAGGTAGAGTAGAACAATATACTGAGATAAGTCATGTATTATAGATTATCATCTGTTTAAGGAGGGGATTTGTCCAATGTGGGAGGTAGGTAGAGTAGAACAATATACTGAGATAAGTCATATATTATAGATTATCATCTGTTAAAGGAGGGGATTTTTCAATGTGGGAGGTAGGTAGAGTAGAACAATATACTGAGATAAGTCATGTATTATAGATTATCATCTGTTTAAGGAGGGGATTTGTCAATGTGGGAGGTATGTAGAGTAGAACAATATACTGAGATAAGTCATGTATTAAAGATTATCATCTGTTTAAAGAGGGGATTTGTCCAATGTGGGAGGTAGGTAGAGTAGAACAATATACTGAGATAAGTCATGTATTATAGATTATCATCTGTTTAAAGAGGGGATTTGTCCAATGTGGGAGGTAGGTAGAGTAGAACAATATACTGAGATAAGTCATGTATTATAGATTATCATCTGTTAAAGGAGGGGATTTTTCCAATGTGGGAGGTAGGTAGAGTAGAACAATATACTGAGATAAGTCATGTATTAAAGATTATCATCTGTTAAAGGAGGGGATTTGTCCAATGTGGGAGGTATGTAGAATAGATAAATATACTGAGATAAGTCATGTATTATAAATTATCATCTGTTAAAGGAGGGGATTTGTCCAATGTGGGAGGTATGTAGAATAGATTAATATACTGAGATAAGTCATGTATTATAAATTATCATCTGTTAAAGGAGGGGATTTGCTCAGTGTATGAACACTAACTAGATAAGCTGATATATTCCTATTGTACATATACTAGAGATGTATTTGCAATATTGATTGGATATCACGTTTTTGCTTATATGTTCAAATTTGTATGGAAAAATGATGTCAACATATATTGGATGGGTTATGTTTGATTATTTGCCTAAGGTTGGAGATGAGTTGATGTACTGAACTTAAAATCACAAAGTTCCTAACTGCATTCGATCAAATCACTGATGCGATTGATTTGAATTTTCATGAGTGATTGACTATTAGAGTGTCCATGGTTCTTCCCATCTTAAGCAGCTCTTATGGGGTTTTCTTCCATTCTTGTTGAGCAGGGTAAATATAGCTAAAAACTTGTTGATATGATGTAAAGAAACACGATTAGATAAACTTAGACAATTTTACATTCAATTAAATTTTAGGACAGTGCCAATAAAAGTGGGGGGAAGTGGATCATTCGATTAAAAAAAGGTCTTGGATCCAGATGTTGGGAGAATTTAATTCTTGCTATGTTAGGGGAACAGTTTATGGTAGGAGAAGAAATTTGTGGGGCTGTCATCTCTATCAGATATGCGGTAAGTTATTCCATTATCCTCATAGATCCCCTAAAGTACTGGAACCGACTTCATAATTATGCAAACAGGTTAGATCCAGGCGAGCCGCCAAGTAAATTGGCAGCTGGCATGTGATCTTACCTGTTTGCTACTCTGCGTATCTTTCCACATTAAAATTAAGCAGATATTTAAGGTTTTGGAAAGCAGACGACACAAAAAACTATTTTTAGAAAATTACTCAGCATTCTAAGGTTTAAATTACAAGGCAGTATGATATTCTATATGTTTTATCCATGTACTTGAAAGCTTTATCAATCTTAGCTCATGAAAGAGATACAATCCTTTGATTTGATAGTGAACATTAGTTTTAATGAAAGCTTTTTCAAATATTAGCTTTCATTTTGATTAAAAAAAAATGTTACCTTTTAAATGGAACAATATTTCCTCGTTTTTCCCTCAGAGATCTCTCATCTGACTGTTATTTCTTATGTGGCTTTTGTTTTTTTTGTAAATTGTTATTTCTTTGTGTGAATAAAGCATCTGTTAGTCTGTAAAGCTTTGATTATGTTGTAAAAGAATGTAAGGGAAACTGGATAACATTGCTTTGTAACTTTGTAATTGAATGTGGAATTTATTGAAATATGGCTCATGTTGCTACATTTTGTGAATTGCATGTGTTGTTTCATTTTCATTTTGTAGGAGGACATATTAAGTTTATGGAATAGAACAGCAAACGATTCTGTGACCACATCTAGAATCCGCGACACACTGAAGCGAGTATTAAACCTGCCCCCTAACACCATCATGGAATATAAAACACACAACGACAGTCTCAAGTATGTGCTTCTTACCTTTACAGCTGTCAGGGTTCAAAACAGTCTTTCCAAAAAGTGCTGGTCCACCAGTCCCAACAAGCAAATTTCATTTCAGACTGCCATAAAATCGCTTTGTGCCGGTCTGTATATCTGCGTCTTTTTGGTAGTACTTTAATATGAAAAGCATTGCAACATTTGGAAATACCACCAAAAGACAACATTTCTGAGAATCCATATGATCCAAACATATATATTTCATTCTACAGTACCAGGTGTTACAGCTTGGATCATCCAAGTTACGTTTCTGTTGTACATTGAGAGTATTTTTGATCTTTAATGTTTGTATAAGCTTCAGTGGTCTCCCTTTTAATGCGCTTGTTATTGTTGATTTGATCGGCTATTTTGCTATATTAGTTATTTAACAGAATTATTTCCTACCGAATGCATTTAACTTTTCCCTTTAATCATTATAATAAAAACTACAGCTCAAAAATTTGGACAAGCAACAATTTCAAGATATTTCGGAAAGACTGTCTTACCTTTACAGCTGTTAGGGTTCTGGGTAGTTGGTTAGGTGAAGGGCACGGGATTGACTGCTGTTAACAAAGTTGATAAAAGCTTAACTAAGGAGGTTAAGTATGAATATCATAATTTGTTCAGAAAGGTAGACAATCAGGTTTTAATGATATGATAACCTAGGGTCTTCCCCCGGCCTTATAAGTGCTATTGCCCAAGTGCCTAAATTTTCCAAGATTAGCACTTCCTTGGCAACTGAATTAATTAGACTGTCTTATAATTTTGTCACAGGGCAGGCAACATGCATACATGTGACAGTGTTTGTTACATTTGATTGGTTATAAAAACTATTTTTTTGTCTTTTAATTTCAAAAATATACCTTAAAATTCAATAATTTAGGATACATATATAAAAAATACGTCGAGGGAAGGGGTTACCCCTCCTGTGCTGCATCCCCCTCCTCAGCTACCCTAGCGCCTGATAAAATCCTGGGGAAGACCTGTTATCCAAACACATATTATGAGTCATGTAATTGTGCCATGAATATTCATGGAACAATTACATGACATGCCTCTTAGAAGATCATGGGGTTATGACATTGAGTCTGGAAAGACTTGTGACACTCAATAACTTCTACATAAACAGTGAAATCCTTTTCTTGAGAGGAAAATGCATTGCTTAGGATTGAAAAATATCATTGGTAAAAGCTTTAATTTGAGAAAGAAATGATAACAGAGATATGTTCACGGTGGTGAAACTACATAGACAGAGCCATTGGCTCTGATAATGAAATATTGTATTGGTCCTTCTTGTTACATGCTGCGCCATCCATATCAGTAAACAACAGGAACAAAAACACATTATTTTTCTATTCATTGTTAGAATAAGCTTTTTTTATGGCGAATAAGCATGAAAAGGAGAATGTGGTGAGGGGCCCAGGGATTTCTTTTTCCCTTTTGATGAGTTGAAAATTGCTGATTGTTTTGTCTGAATCATTTCCATCAATAAAATGTGTAGAACAAAATGTTGAAAGGGAAAGCAAGAACGTTAAAAAGCTGAGCCACTTTTTCCAAAAGATATGCAATGTTACAAGGAGAATAATTGGAATTCAACACACATGTCAAATATATGAATAAGTTGCTAATGACCACAAAAATGATATTGATAAAGGGTTGCCATTGACAAAATGGCACATATGAACCATCAGTTCGTTAACTTAAAAATGGAAAGGGGAAAACTGAAGGGAGTGTACATTAAATATTGCATCGATATGAATGCAGGTTCAAATAATGAATTTTAAGATAAAGAATAAAATCATAGGTTCAGTGCGAAATGGTTGTAACTCGTTTTTACACAATTGTACAGGAGAGACAAAGTTTGATAACAGGAAAATAAACCCACATTAACATAAACAACTTTTAGACATATTGAATACAAAAGTTTAGAAACATCCTCATTAAAAACCATTATTTTGATAAAAGTATGAGTTACTACCCTATTCCTTCTCAAATTGGACTTATCCAACAATGCCGAACGGACCAATGTCGATCGGATCCTAGTCTGATGGAACTTTGGACGGATCGTGTTTGGTGCCAATCGGACCCCACACTGCTGGGGTAAATCACTCCTCAGACGCCATAGAGATATATAACAGAGCTGTTATATTTGTCTCCGCTAATGCTCAAAATATACCATCTTCTATACAAATTGTCATGCTATGTACATATCATCCAGCAATAAAGTCAGATGCTTATTTTGTAAGAATATTTCAGATTTCAAATAAGAATATTCGAAATCATCGGCAATGTCAGACAGGGATACTAGTTTGTGCATTGACGCTATTTCACTCAGAATGTCGGAGATAATGTGAGTGACCTCCCCTATTTTCGGTGGGCGTGGTTAACTGCTCTGTGTCGTAAGGTCAATAAAGATAAAGATATTCAAATATGTCTGCTAATATGAACACTGTATCTCAGAGTTGATGGGTTAATCAGCATGCAATAGAAGAATAAGATACAGTATTTTTAAGAAATACAAAACAAACAAAAAACATTGTCATAGAACTTGAATTCATTTAGGTAATCCAAATTAAAGTCATGTAACAACAAATGTCTCATCATTTTCTTAACTAAACAGCTCATAATGCATTGTAGAATGCCCCCATTCCCATTATATCGACTGCTTCTATTGTCAATTAATTCTTAACACATTGCTCACTGAATGGCATCTTTATAAAAACCCTTCGGAAATCATTGTGACAAATAGAGAAATTGCTTATAAGGAGAATTACCTCCTTTTGTCATTATGATTTCTATCGCATATCCCAAACGACATGTAATTTCTTCATACTGTTTGTTGTTGCTAACAATTTGGACCAGTCTTTGTTTGTTTGTTTGTTTATTTGTGCATATATAGGTCAAATATCACATAATTCCATGTGGAGGAATGGGTTAAATCATAAGAGCCTCTGTCATCCAAATGAAGCATTGACTTTTACCAGTAGTTAAAGTAGTAACTATTGCTCTTAATCATGTCCTTGTTTTACAAAATAAGCAACAGATGAAATAAAATTATACATAACAATGATGCTGTAGAAATATTTCAATTGTAATTAAGAGGAAAATAATTAGAACAAATGTTAAAGGGAACCCTTTTATTTATTTTCAAAAAACACCTGTTTTGCCTCAATGTTTTCAAATGATGGAAAGATTTTTAGAGTTTTCAGGAGAATCATTTGAGTCAAAATATTGTAAAAAAAATAAAGTTGGTCAATAGGCTTAAAGAGACTCTCTCAGAGATTTGTGTTTTGGGAGTAATAAACATTTAAAATTAGATATTCACAATCCTTGTCAGTAAACCAAAAAAAGTTTTCAATTTCTTTACTTATAAACTGTTGCTAAAAAACGTGTTACCATTGATTCCTCAACATCCAATTTAGAAAGTTTAAGTAATTTTTATTTTTCTTATCAAATTGAATAAGATTCATCAATATATTAATGACAAAAATGATGTATGCGTCCATGACCCACATGACAAAGGTATTCAAAAATATCCCCCCATACTCTACAAGTTTAAACAGTCTGCTTTTTATGTTCGTTATCTTTTCTGTACAGTTATGAGCAGGGTTGCGAAGCTGGAAATAATTTAGTTCTATGTTACTTTAGAAATCGATGTCATCGATTTTTATAGTAAAAGGCAATTTATCTTAAAATGTTAAAATCTCAATCTCCGAGAAAATATCTTTAAATTGTGTTTCTTTTAACATGCATTGTTTTTCGAATGATGAATACTGTGCTAATTTTTCACTTAAGCCGCACAATCAGTTAACCCTTTCCCAAACAATAACGACATTTGACCATTTTGTTGCAGACGACTTTAGAAAACATTGTGGTAAAAGGAGAAATTGCTCGTAATGAGCAATTTTTCCTTTTCTCACAGTGTTTTCTGCCGTATCAGAAGATAATTTTCCAATTTCATTACATTTTAAAATGTCGTCTGTAAACCCTTTCAATTTGGGACAGTTAAAAATTTGTTGTTTTGGGAAAGGGTTAGAACCTCCACAACTGGATAAACATTCTTTGATGTCTTAGCAAGAAATTCCATTGTTTCCTCTTTCGTGAGAATCAATAAGGAACTAAAGGGCATCCTTTGGAAATATATCAGTGGTTTAAAGTTGGATGCATTTCCCAATTGTGAACAAACAAGCATTTTCAAATTGAAAAGCACTTTGAAATGCATCACGCAAAGAGAACAGCAGTCCTTCCATTGTTCTTTCCAGAATTCATTGTAAGGGTGCACAATTGCTATAGTTTGTATAATGGCTTGATGAGAAAGATATATAAGATAATTTGTCTTGACTATACTTTGATAAAGCTTTTCCGTTCCTTAGATGCTATAGAGAACTTATATTCCAATGTTCTGGAGAGATTTTACTTGACTAAGTGATTGCTGTGACAGAGTTTTGCAACACACTGCCGCCCAAATAGCCTGGAGGCCTGGCCCGTTCGTATACCGCGAACTAGGGCCAGGTGTCAGAGAAAGTTTACCGAACACAATAGTGTTCAGTTATGCCGAGGTATTCCGAATGAAACAATATCGACTGCGCATGCGCGTCGATTAAGAGTCTGCAAGCTTATTCATGAGAAAATGCATCTCTTTAGACACCCTACTTAGCGTTGGATCCTTTTGAGATGAAGCCGTGACTCCGGTTTTTATTGTATTTTACAGCGTTGTGTTTTGTAATGGAACACAAATGCAGTACATCGCGCAAATCACCCAAACAGGGTTATGTTTGTGACGCAAGTATTGAAAAGTCAAGCTCTTTGCGTCGTGTTTTACCATTTCACAAATCCGGAGTATATCAAAGTAAACTTAATGGTGGAATTTCTGTAATAGATGGTTTCGCTTAAATTGTTATAGAAAGGAACTTAATATTGACAAGATACTTAGAAACGGCGTTAAAAGATGGCGGCGAAACTAAAAAAATGTAATCCATTTGTGCTTTATTTATAAACAAAACCAAATTGTTTTTCAGCTAAACTGGTCAGAAATCAATACAACAAGATATTGTTATTAAATGAACTAAGATATCCGGTAATCTCTTAACAAAACAGCATCATTTGAATTTCATCCAAATCTGGATGACAAATCTTGTGGTGGCAGTGATCGATGCAGCATAAAGGGGTGACCACTGTGAGATGTTTGACTGCCGCCCTGACCCCTTGAAATTGCCATGTCCTTGTTGTAATGGTGCTTTAATGATCATTTTTAGCCTTAAATGATGTGAAAAATGTATTAAGAATTATGCAGACTTCTTAATTTTAGGGATGTGTGTTTGATTGATTAGGATTTTACATCACATCAACAATCTTTCAGTTATATTGTGATGCCTGGTTCATGATCTATGGAGGAAAACCCCGGGCTTGACTATCCATAGGGGTTGTGTCAAGGTTGATAGGACCATCAGCACTCCGTGAGACTACCTAATTTTAAGAATACATGGGCTTTCAATTGGAGGCTTATATGCCTAATTGGTAAAGCACTGACCTTTAAATCACATGGCCTTATATGGGTTTGTATATCAGATATGGATTTTTATAAGAGGTTATGTCTCCTGGTTGACTTATAGAGCACTGATGGTAGAAACTTGACTCAGACCTTTTGGGTAGTTAAGCTTGAGGTACTCCACCATCGAGAATGAAACAGGCAACGCAATACAACAGACATACTGTTGATGTTAAACCATAATTAAACAAAATTTGTTATTTATTAAGATAAAGGCTTTTATTAAGGCTCAGGGATAGAAGTCAAGCAGACTTCACGAAACTTCGTAGGCCCTTGTCTGACTGAAATCTGTGAGGTCTGACAGAAACCCTCTTTGGTCTGACAGATTTTTACATAGACAAAGAAGAAAGTGTTTAGTTCGGTCCTATTTGGGCTCTCAGAGTCTCGTAGAGTCTTGTCAAGGGTAAAATTGCACTATCTAAGATCATGAATTTGAGTCCTTTGAATAATAGGGTCAACCTAAGTCCTTACCCATTTTTCACAATCCTGATTTTAGCTTCAGGTTAGTACTGGTTATGTATATTGGAAGCAGTATCAAAAGTGAATTAATATCATGGGATTTTGTGACTACAACAAATTTCCTAAAGCAACAACAGATACCTTGTATGAACAAATTGCAACAACTTTCTGATATTGGGTAGAAACTATTGTGACAAGCTACTATTTCTCCTTTCCCATATTACTTTCTTGAGTGTTTTAATACAGGTGGATCAAAGTGGGTCATTATAAGTTAAGAGTTTTAACTGAAAAGGAGAAACTCAGATTGCACACATTGATCGAAATCCTATCTTTGCTTCTTGACTTAAATGCTTCCAGAATGTGGACATATAAGAAGAAATGTAAAATAAAGTTACTTACCACAAAAAAATGGCATCAATCGCCTTTGAAAACCGCTAAATAGGTTTTTCACATTCCAGTGCGCATGGACAGAATTTTTTTTTATCGAAAGCAAAATAACCTCACCTAGTGTTATTTAAGCCGTTCTTACAAAGTAAATATGCCGAATGCCGACATGTTAAGTGCGTGGATTGATTAAAAAAAGGATCAATTCACAACTGTGAGTAGAATAATGCTAATTCACAATAACAATTGAAATATTGGTCTTCAAACGTTGCGACAAAAATTTCGTCGCACCGTCCTTTAAAAGAATGGTTCGAAAGTTTGACGTGAAGGGAGATATTGCCCGATACAAAGAATTCTCAATATTTTCCGACCACGTCAAATTCGTAGGCACAACACTTCCCCCTTTGCTGTATAGCAATCTTTTCTTGTTTTTCATATGATATGTATTAAGGACAAACATCATCCATATAAAACAAAAACGACCGATATAGAGAGATCAAGCCGATTTAGACCGAATAGACCGATATTGACAGTCATTATTTATTTTGTCTCAATATTCATTATTTCGTTTGAACTCTTAGGTTTTTGGGAGTTGCCAATGAATGGACAATCATTTCGAACATTTCGACAATCACAATACTTAGATAAGTACAGTTTAGGAAGAGAAGTGTTAGAAATGCATACAATTTGCATTCGTTCACCCCACGACAAAAACGGTTCAGCCGAAATAATGGGCAACATGCAACTCACAACGGGTCAAAAAGGAAGTTAAAAGCACTGGACCCCTCGCTGCATTCTCATTTATTTTTTTCCGCTAATTCGCCATATCAAAGTATATTCTAACAATGCATTGAAAAAACACGCGTGTTTGTACCTGTTGTTTACCGATGTAGACGGCGCCGCGCTTGACCGGAAGAACCGATACAAGATTTCCATAACACAGCCAATCGCTCCGTCAATGTAGTTTCGTCACCACGTGTTTGTGATTTTATGGTGTATTCAACAATTTGCCTATGTTTTCTATGGTCAAAACCAGTACTACACTTTATTTACCTGGAACTGTTTTTCCTTCCGTAACACATGCCCGATTAAACAGAGAGAATTTGTTACCATCTCAGTGTTTCTATTCCCCTTTTTATACCTTTTTTGATAGTTTTACATCTTATAAATAAAGAAAGAATTATTTTTGTTTAGATTACATATGTATACTGTTGAATTTTGAACCATGAATGTCAAGTATCTATGAAACTAATACATGTATTTAGTAAGCATCTTTCACCTGTAAACAAGTTGCAAATGTGCGAAGCGAGGGCCCGAAGAAATGTTAAGTCACCGTAAACCCTCAGCATGCAGTTCATGTTCAGCCAGGTTGGTGTTGGATATCATCATGCAACCGAATTTCTTTCATGTGTTTTTCTTCCTTGTTATGCCCTAATATTATGGTAAACAGTAAAAGCAAACATTTGAATAACAAATAATTTCACATAAAGGTTTAAATCCTCTACAAGGATGAAATTGGTATTCAAATAGTCCGGTACTATGCGGTAAAGCTTACGTCATGCCGATCATTTCGGTGAATATCAGATAGTTGAGAGCGTTTTGATGTTTTGTTTACCTTACCTTATTTGTTTTTCATCGATTGTGAAGGAAGCTTAAAGCTTATTTGAAGAGTTACTCGTAGACTGGATAGTCTACACAACATTCAATCCCGCGATATCCTTCAAGTGTCACATTCTAATAATTGTTTTTTAATTTTTTCCAGAGACAACTCCAGTTTTCGGAATACGGACGTTTTCATGAGATGATACCTTGCAAACGGTTAACCAATTAACCGCTGGTTTACGTTCACCCCATGTCATTACTGATTGCCTATTGCATGCCATATACTGCGGATGATTTTGAATAGACACTGTGTCTGGTTTAAAATAGTTGTATGATTAATCAAATGTTGAATTACGGAGCCGTCAGTGGGCAAATGAATTGTGACCAAAAAACATGCACTTTACATGTTGAAATTTAACCATATCTCCCTTTGGAACAACTAGAAATGTTTTGAAAAAAAAAGAAAAAAGAAAGGTAGCAATAAAGCAGTGTTTTTCCCAAACAATAACGACATTTGACCACTTTGTTGCAGACCTCTACAAGCAATTTCTCCTTTTCCCACAATGTTTTCTGCCCTATCATAAGATAATTTTCCAATTTAGTCACCTTTTGAAATGTCGTCTGCAAACTCTTTCAATTTTGGACAGTCTAAAATGTGTTGTTTGGGAAAGGGGTAAAGTTATGTCATGTAGGTTTGCATGCATTTAATTGTTTGGAAGTATCTCCATTAAGGAGATCATTTATTATGATCAAAGGGGTTTATAGTTATCCTGGAGGTCACAAGTATAATACAATGTAATATACTATATTTATATATGTAGTAAATTAAATAGCATTGACATCAGGATAATTATAAACCCCTTTGATTGTGATAACACAACTTGTATCTTTTTATAACAAAACTTTGAAGCATTTGGTAGAAAAGATTGTCTTTGACAAAGATCTACCAATTACAAAGTTTCTGATGATTAGACAAGCAATGATTTAAAGATAATATTGTAACAAGTTCCAATGTAGTTTCCTGCAAAACAGGCTTAATCAAAAGCTACCTAGCTTCTTGTTGATGAGGTGTTTTGCTATGTTTATAGTGATGTCTCGTTTATCCGAACACGTCCGTTCCCAACAAAATGTACGGATATCCGAATCATCCGGACTAATGAAGCAGATATTGTTCTTATACCCATTAAGACATTCACGGTCTTTATGCACGTGTATACTTATAACCCTTTAACAAAAGCCAAATTGTCAACCGTCCCAAATTGAAAGAGTTTGCAGACGACATTTTAAAACGTGATGAAGTTCAAAAATAATCTTCTGATGTGGCAGAAAACAGTGTGGGAAAAGGAGAAATTGCTCGTCACGAGCAATTTCTCCTTTACCCACAATGTTTTCAAAGGTCGTCTGCAACAAACTGGTCAAATAATTCCGTTCCTTTACAATTTCGTTCGGATTGCGAGACATCCGGATAATCGGGGTCCGGATAAACGAGGCTCCACTGTAATAGAATAGTTTGAGACATTCACAATGATTGTCTAGGAACACCATGTAAAACCGAAACAAACTCGAAATATCTTAATCTGTTAATATTTATCCCAGATCCTATCTTACAGTAGGGTTAGCCCTTTCCCAATCAACAGATTTTCGACTGTCCCAAAAGAGTTTGCAGACAACATTTCAAAATGTGATGGAATTGAAAAATATTCCTCAGAAAGATCAGAAACCCTTGTGGGAAAAGGAGTAATTGCTCGTTTACGAGCAATTTCTCCTCTTCCCACAATGTTTTCTAAAGTCGCATGCAACAAAGAAGTCAGATGTCGTTATTGTTTGAGAAAGGGTTATGGCTTTCCCCGCCCTATTCTTCCCTAACCCTGACCCTTTTCTGAAAAAGAATCAATTTACTTTACCTATAATAACTTTGAATAATATTATCTATAATAACTTTAAATAATGACCTCTTTTTGTTAAAATAGTTCTGTATAAGAAAGACACTTGAATGATACAAACCCGAATGTTTGGACTGTATTCTGTCCACAAGACAAAGGCAAACACACATTGTAATGATGATGACTTACTGATACAGGGGCTTCAGGACTACAAATCGACATGCAGACAGACTAATTCTTAACGGCAATACTGACTTGGTTGTATGAATTGTATTGGCACAAGAACATGTGATAAAGAATTTTAGAAAATAAAAAAAAATATTTCAAAAAAGTTTGTGTTTGTGTAAGTGGATAAGACTTTTGACTCGTGATTTCACCATATACAAGGTTGATGCAGATGTGAGGTGTTGTGTGCATTTTTTGTTTAAATGCACTGCAGAACATATCGAGGGTTCAACGCAAGACTATAGTAAGTGCTTCACAAACGTGAAGCACTTACTATAGTATTGCTCTGAACCCTAGTAATTTCCTTTAGTTTGACGGGGTCTTGTTTTGCCTGTCACGAATTTTGGTCCAGTTTGTAATTTCTTTACGGACTATGTACATTTTGTTCACAACCATAAGAAGAGTATAATACTCGGCATGTCGATATCTTTAAAAAGTTTAAGGTCACAACAAAATACAGTGTTCTCAATAAGAACAGGCTGCAGACCAATTGACCTTTTCAAATTATGATTTGGTCGGTACAAATTCACAGAGATGTTAAGGACCCCCCCTCCAAGTGGCCTATTCAGATTTTGTTTTGGCCTGTTCAACCAATTCTTATCGAGAACACTGAAAACAGTGTAAAATTGATTCCGTCTTCTTTCTGTTGTGTGATGTGTATTTTTTATTTATTTTAAATGGGTTGACATCGAAACCACATCACTCACGTTGCGATGCCCATATATAATTTATTGAGGAAGACCGGCACCCCACATCAACTGCCGGTAAGGGCTTGTCAAGCTGGGCAAAACCATAGGGGCATTCGGTGAGCCTGTCAGGAGAATATTACTCATGGAAATCGAAATGCATTGACGAACTGACTTGAACTCAAGCGGAGAGGGGCAATTTGGGGTTTTTAGTTCTGTACTCTAACCACCAAGTCACAGAGGACCCCTGTACGTTATGAAATGTTAACGTTTGGTTCACAACCATACATAAATAAGACAGTAATTACAACTACCCGGTTTTATTCCCAATGGCACATGCCAATCCCATTACCAAACAATAACGACATTTGACCAGTTTGTTGCAGACGACATTGGAAAACATTGTGAGAAAAGGTGAAATTGCTCTTAACGAGCAATTTTACCTTTTCCCACAATATTTTCTACCCTATCAGAAGATTGGTTTTCAATTTCATAAGGATATCCGAATAGTATTAAGATACTTCATACGGATATCCAAATAAAAAACAGATGCTTCATACGGATATCCAAATATAATACAGATACTTCATAAGTATATCCAAATAGTATAAAGATTCTTCATAAGAATATCCAAATAGTATACAGATACATAAGAATATCATACAGGATATCCAAATAGTATAAAGATTCTTCATAAGGATATCCAAATAGTATAAAGATACCCCATAAGGATATCCAAATAGTATAAAGATACCCCATATATCCAAATAGTATAAAGATACATAAGATATCCAAATAGTATAAAGATACCCCATAAGGATATCCAAATAGTATAAAGATATCATAAGGATATCCAAATAGTATAAAAGATACTTCATAAGGATATCCGTATAAAGATATAAGGATATCCAAATAGTATAGAGGATATCCAAATAGTATAAAGATACCCCATAAGGATATCCAAATAGTATAAAGATATAAGATATCCAAATAGTATACAGATCTTCATAAGGATATCCAAATAGTATAAAGATACCCCATAAGATATCCAAATAGTATAAAGATTCTTCATAAGGATATCCAAATAGTATAAAGATACCCCATAAGGATATCCAAATAGTATAAAGATACCCCATAAGATATCCAAATAGTATAAAGATACTTCATAAGGATATCCAAATAGTATACAGATACTTCATAAGGATATCCAAATAGTATAAAGATACATAAGGATATCCAAATAGTATAAAGATACCCCATAAGGATATCCAAATAGTATAAAGATACCCCCCAGTAAAGATATCCAAATATAGTATACAGATTCTTCATAAGGATATCCAAATAGTATACAGATCTTCATAAGGATATCCAAATAGTATAAAGATACCCCATAAGGATATCCAAATAGTATACAGATACTTCATAAGGATATCCAAATAGTATACAGATTCTTCATAAGGATATCCAAATAGTATAAAGATACCCCATAAGATATCCAAATAGTATAAAGATACCCCATAAGGATATCCAAATAGTATAAAGATACCCCATAAGAATATCCAAATAGTATAAAGATACCCCATAAGGATATCCAAATAGTATAAGATACTTCATAAGGATATCCAAATAGTATAAAGATACCCCATAAGGATATCCAAATAGTATAAAGATACCCCATAAGGATATCCAAATAGTATAAAGATACTTCAAAAGGATATCTGAATAGTATACAGATACTTCATAAGGATATCCAAATATAATACAGATATTTCATAAGGATATCCGAATAGTTTAAAAATACTGCATTTTGAAACGTCGTCTGTAAACTCTTTCAATTTGGGACAGTCGAAAATTTGGCGTTTGGTAAAGGGTTAAAGATGTTTCTGTCTAAGGTTTGACTCCCATTGGAAAAGTGTTTATATGCTGTTCATTTTGATTGTGCGAAATAATCAAAATATTACATTCCCGTTATAGATAATACGATCATAACCGCGCAATGATATGCGTCATTTAGCGCGTATAATATTTCCAAGATTACAATAAGCGCGTGACGTCAACGCACGGCCATATTGCCCCACCATAGTTATATTGTAATTCTTCATGATCATTCAGATTGTAAGTTTGACATCAATGCTAGCCATTTCGAAAGAATACAAACGTTGAGATGGAGTTGTGTAAGAACGTGTCTGAATGAGTTGGCGCTTGTGGCCATACGCAAGCAGACCTCGTGAATTGTGTGTTTATATCCGTGCCAACTAGCTGGAACTGTCCACATGTGAATTGATAAATGGAAAAACGAAACATAACAATAAATGTGTTGTACAGAGGTACAAACTAGGTCATGCACTGACCTCACAGAAATCGTAATTCGCAAATATTTTACAGCAGCGCCGCGAACACCATCGTCGTATTCCCTACACTATGGGCACGTCTGTCATATATTTAACTTAAAAGCATACTAGCGCTCAGAAAAACTGGGTAGTATGAGTTATAAATTATGATAGAATATGTTGAAACATGGCGAAAAAACACAGCATCATGACAACGCCTGCACTATTCTTTATCTATTTTTCAAAGTGCCATTTTGACATATGAGGTGCCCACCTATTTCACTTCATTGTTTACTTTCGAGTAACATCTAAAATAGCAAGGAGCGCTCAGATTAATGAGTGTCTATCACCTGGTTAGAAAAATCATGTGAAACACATAAAAAATACCGTCATTTATTGAATATAACAACGTGAACATTCAAAATGAAGAATTTCTTGGATTTTATTGGTCCCCCAACGTGCATCGTTTGACCTTGTTTTATCGCTAATTGTAAACAAACTGTATAAAATCAACTCTCAAAGCATCATGTGAACGTGCTACTGTCTCAATTCCTCTGTAGAAGGGATTTTAAAGTACTTTTTAGATATTTTTCAATTATTCTAGAACTTTCACAATTTAAGTGTAAATGAGCGCAAGTATGGCTTTAAACTACCCGTATAACTGAATTCTTCTTTACAAAGACGCATTATAATATTGAAGTAAACATAGCGTGACGTAACTGCACACCTTGTACACCTGTATATTGGTATCGGTATATTTTAAACATTACCTGTAAGTTCAGCAATACGTTGAGTAGAAATAGCTAAAATACACTGGTTTATCTACGAGCATTGTCATTTCATGTGAAAGGTGGTATCTCTTTAAAAGTTGGCAAAAGGGAAGCCATGTTGTCAACATTATCATTAGCTTACCAGTTGCCTAGTCATGATTGCAAGTATTTTTCATTGAAAACATTTCATATCTTATTATCATTCACTCTTTACGAATTATCCATTTTTTTTATTAAATAATAATTACAAGTGTTATGTTTAGTGGAATTCACTCATTACAAATTCTTATTTTTTCCATATACCTACATGTGACCCATTTTAGTTTGTTGATATGCTACTGTTTGATTTACTTTTCACCAACATCATCTTTATGCGCCCTAAAAGGCATTACCTAAATCATTCATTCGTTCGTTCGTTCGTTCGTTCGTTCGTTCGTTCGTGCGTGCGTGCGCTCGCTCGCTCGTTCGTTCGTTCGTTCGTTCGTTCGTTCGTTCGTTCATTCATTCATTCATTCATTCATTCATTCATTCAGTCATTCCATTCATTCATTCATTCATTCATTCATTCATTCATTCATTCATTCATTCATTCATTCATTCATTTGTTATGTTTTAAACCTTTGGTTTGATGCTTTTTCCAGAACTACTTTCGCGGTAGGCGAAGCGATAATTAAGACACCATTCGCTGACCCCAGCATTCTGGATGCGAATTTTGAGGGTAATAAAAAGAGAGAATTTAAGAGTAAACACAAACAAGCGGGGTGATCACGTGACAACTGTTTACGTAAATTGTCCGAACAACGCAGTATATGTCTGATTTAAAGAAGATGTAAACAGGTGATACAAGACAAATACAATGGTAAGTTGATATCCGTGTATATTACAATCGCCCCTTATTTCAGGTATAGTATCGTTCAATTGAAACATTAATATCGCACGAGAGCGGAATTATATATTTGCTTTTTTCGGCAGATTACTTTCGTTTTCCACTATTTTATATACGCCATGTTCCCACCATCAACTGTCCGGTTCTGGTGGTATATTATAACCCATGGTTTATAACTTAGTTACGTCGAACACTCACTCGGTAGAGAAATCGCAGTCGATGGGTGAAGTTTTTTTTATGGAACGCCTTTTGCTCCTTTAGGTAAGCATCGCATGTTCAGGAAGATAAAGATATACGAATCTTGGAACAAACCTTAATTTTTATTCATTTTATTTCAAAAAGCAGGCATGTCGGCAACACTTTGCCATTGGCCTTAACATTATATATCAACTTACGAAATATAGCAAATATTACAAAACTATAATGATAGAGTTATTTTTCTTTTGCTAATTGATATAATTAAATAGGAAATCCCAATGATGTACATAAATGATAGACTATGCAATCAGTGAAATTTTCTTTTTAATAAGATCAATAAGTAAAAGAGAAATTACTCTGCAATTAATGTTTGTTCCAAATTTACCCACATATAAATAAACTCTCCTTGTGACAATCAAAGAGTAAGCAAACTACGTAAAAAAATCGACTGTTACAAGAAAGCCTAGGAAAAGTGTAAAACTAAAATGGGCTGCTTCAAAGCTAAGTGTATTAAACAATATACAGTGGATTAGACAATGCTGTTGATTGGTTGAAACATCGTAGACGGGCAATGTCGTTGCTTCCTTTATACCTTTTAAGAAGGAGCACAAATTCATTAAGAATTAAGAAAAATAAACCTAAACGAAATAGAATCAACAGGCCAGTTTTGTTTTACTGTACGTCTTTACCGAGGACTTAATAGTACATGGATACAAATCTTAAACCGACCTTAATATACCTTGTTCACTGCATCCCTTATTTACCTATAAAATGCACACTTTTTAAAAATTCTTATTTCGTTTCTCTGATATACAACAGATTTTGTTTCTAAGGAAATTCTCCCGCTTCCTGCATACGATAACTGATGCACCAGATAAGTTTCGGAACTTTCTCAGGGGAACATACTTACACTACCCTATGAAGGAATGCCTACACATGTGTCACGCAAGCTACGTTGCTGAGATCACGTGACTCAATGTGTCAGTTATATAAGGCCAATACTGAAGCCACATTGCTCAAACAGCATTCAGCACATCCAAGAAACAACACAGTGAAGCAACCTTCAGTATTGTGATCATGAAGTCCGGAGTTTTCCTAGCGATTCTACTATTGATGACAGTAGTTGGTGAGTTTATTTATTGCGAGCGTTCATTGTAAGACTATTTTGAGTTCTTAATTGTTTGGGAATAACTGGTTATAGGCGTGTTCTGATCATTTAATTCGTTTGTTTTCATAGTTATCAGGATACATTTGAAAAGTAGATAGCATATGCGTTTTCTTTTCTTTTAGTGTTTTTTATGTTTTTTTTATATTGTTACAACGTACTTTTTTAATAGACATTAAAATGATTATAACAGCTATATGGACAACAAGAAGGACGATATTGCTAATACTATCTAAAATGATGATCCGAACAATTCTTGAGATATATTTTAAAGCCAAGCGTTGTTGCCTTTTGTAAAGTATGTAGGAGACTATCGAAGAAAAAATCACTGATTGATCACTAACAGACATTGTTTAATATTGGCGTATGCGAATACGAATAAAACATATTATATTATTGTATTGTTTAACATTGGCGTATTGATTTTTGCTTGACCACAAGGTCTTTCATTTATTTGTAATTGTTCGCAAGTATGCAGACAAGCAAAGTGGCTTTATGATAAAGTGTCAATATCAAAGTTTGAGATTTTTTTTTTTTTTTAATGAAATGTCTTTTGCGGCGGATAAAATGGCAACACGGGTCTATCGCGTTACCTTAAACTATATTATAGATTCGCATCTTAACCAGCCATTGACGTTTGGTGAAATATGAAGTACATTTGACTTGCATTTATAGTAAACTATTCAAACGGTTTATTCTGTAAACACGTATCTATTGATACCGTTCTGTGTCAAAATAGAAATGGGCAAGAGCCTTGTTAAATCAGTGGAATTGATCGACTATCCAATACCTTGACCTTAGTAAGGTGCGTGAGATACATTGCTTATAAGTATCTGTTAACCCTTTCCCAAACAATAACGACATTTGACCACTTTGTTGCAGATAACTTTAGAAAACATTGTGGGAGAAGGAAAAATTGCTCGTAACGAAAAATTTTTCCTTTCCCCACAATGTTTTATGCCCTATCAGAAGATTATTTTCCAATATCATCACATTTTGAAATGTCGTCTGCAAACTCTTTCAATTTGGGACAGTCGAAAATTCGTTGTTTGGGAAAGGCTTAAAGGTGCTTGTTCACCAGACGAGAACATTGAAAGTCAAGATACCATGCCATTTGAACAATGCAGTTTTTGTATTGATGTTTGATATACAATCAATATTATTTGTTGGATGTATCATGTATTCAGGAAGCGTCAATTTATCTAAGTATTTACAGTTAACATGCGATAGAGCTTAAAAGCGGTGTCAGGCTTTTGGATTAAAATACATGTTAGTTCGCTATAAATACACTTCAATGAATTAAACATGATTTAATTCCGCTTCAAATGTCTATTCTTCAGGTTTTTTTTTCATATGGGTTTTTACATCACATCAACATTATTTCAGTTATGTAGCGATGCCCGACTCTTAATGATGGAGGAAGACCCCATACTCAACTGCCCACAAGGGCTGGTCAAGGTGGGTAGAACCATCGGCATTCCGTGAGTCAGTCGGGAGACTGCCTCTCATGAAAATCCATATCCATCTCAGGACCTGAACCCACGCGGAGAGGGGCCATGTGATTTCAAGTTCTGTACTCTAACCACTAGGCCACGGAGGCCCCCTATTCTTCAGTGCATATCATATTAAAGTTGTGCAATTTTTAAGAAAATGATTTTTAACTTTCAAATTTCCTCACATTTGTGTTGTGAACAAGTACCTTCGATCCACGTGCCCTAATTGTTTCTATCCGATACCACAAAGATATTTCAATCATATAAATTGTTTCGCCTACTTTTCTGATAAAGCCACGTGTAATAAAATAAGGTTAATCCATTTTCCAGGTGTAAGTGAGGTAGCGGCCGAATTTGGTTGTCCAGATAACCAATATCGGTGTAGCACCCACTGCAAGTTGATTGGGGGTTACGATGGGTACTGTGACGGGTTTCGGTGCAGTTGTACCTGGTTAGTTTAACCAACCTTCCAATGAAAAGGTAAATATTGACATGTTACTCTTATAATGCTGTTAGCACATTGCTTGGCGACCCTTTTTTGAAAAGGTATATAGACAAAAATAGTCATCATCGTGCAAAACGCATAAGCACACATATCAACACATTCACCATGCATGTACTTAATTCCTGTCCAAAGTAGAAACATGTAAAACTATGTATAATACAATATACGCAGCACAGGCGCTCCCTTATCGCTACCCGGGTAAATTGGTTCCTACGCTCCCATATTTCTGTGAAGTACGAACGATAACTCTACATAGGAGATCTAGGGCTCCCCATGGGAAGTACACATGGCTATATACATATATATATATATGCTATATGATATATTGTTTTCTATTATGAATACTAATTGGAGAGACCTTACTCAACTTAGTATTCTGTTTTACTAATCCATTTTTGTTTTGTGTTGTATTTTTCACGTATGCAAAACAGAGCTGCTCTGAGTCAGTCTCGTGTATTTAAACTGCTTTCCATATTCAAGGGTCCTATTGAGAATAAATGCCGATTTTCAATTTTTTCAAGTAGCAAAAAACAATGACAGCGACTGAAACATAATGTTCCGTAAATATTTACTGGCGTTTTAAGCACCACGGATCCCGAAAAATTGTTTTATTTAGTAAAGTCACATTTTACGTAATATAGTTTGCAGTAGTTCAAATCGACCTATACAGCCTGGTAACAGTTGATATTTCTAATGTTTTGTTGATCCCCTATCTTAAGATTTAATGCCATAACTCTATTTTCAGATGACGATGGAACACTATCGAATGATCGGCAGGCATGGACAATGAGATGAAATATAATTTATCATAGGCGTAGGAGCGTTTTCAACATTTTCAACATTGGATAGGGGGCAACTTCAGATTAGGACCGGTCTAAGAATAAATGTTCTTAAACTTTCTCATGACTATTCATGTACCTATAGTTTATCTACAAATTCAATATCATTAAATGGATTATAAGAAATCGTATGAAAATGTGTATCCTAATACACAATAAAAAAGAGGATATGCTAGATATCTCGATCTCAGGCGAACATCGTACGTAATGATCTAAACTCCAACATACCTGCGACCAAGCTGCCACGGGTTCAACGATAAAAGTGCTTGCTTAAAGCTTAAAGCTAACGATTGACTGAAATATTTGGTCTGACTGAGAACACTTTTTATGTTACTATTTTTGTGACGTACGCTTATTATTATATCTGCGTATATGTATCAAGATATAACAGTTTTAGATATATAAAGTTAATCGGTATAATCCGCATCTCAAATTAACATACCTCAATGGAGAAGGTTCCTGCATTTCAGCTGTGTGTAAACATTATTTCTTTCAAATACAGCACGGCACCTAGTGTAGTCATCGATTGGCGGTGATGACGTCAAAAATGTTTTGGTTATTGTTTGTAACAAAAAGCAAATTGACATTAGGTACAACACAAAAAATACAAACATTTATTCTGCTGTTGAATTTCGTTTCTTTCGGGCGGGGGAGTATATTCTGCCCCTGGCCCCTGGCCCCCGCGGCTCCTACGCCTATGCTTATTTATATTTGAAATAAAAGTATGCATCATAGTTTTAAGAGTGTTTGTTTCTTGATTATTGATATATTATTCATTTTTTTTTTTAAACACGGTGAAAGAAACATTTTATTTTGCAAAAGGATCTTTTTTGTCTTTTTTTGGTCAGTGTGTACTATTCTTATCACAACAAAAATATGTTTCGTGTTTGTTTTTTTTTCGTTTCTATATATATACGCTGTATTATTATACCTAACCCTGCTTAGGGTTTCATTTGTATGAGGATTTAATATTCATAACACTTAAACGTTGCTGCTAGTTTGTCAACTTATGCGACTGATTATTGAAAAGATGGTAGGGCAAGAAAAACAACGACTTTTGAAAGATATATGGACTCACTCCGAAATACACAGTCGCGCGTCACATCAATGTCTTGACACACGGTTGTGTGCTTTATCGCTTGATTGGTGTTTGAAAGTTAGATTAGCTTAATCTGGTTTGCATTAACAGTCTCGAAATCAATACATCAAGGTAGAGTGAATGTTGTCGAAGTGTTTCAAGTAAGGGAAATATAACAGTTACTCGGAAAGTAGAATGAATTTGAAGCGTCTTAACTTGCATAAAACACTTAGATCTGCCCCCGAGCATTTAAGGATGAATAACATCAATTCTCTGGAAACGCCAAACAGTGCGTAAACTGGTCGTCTTCGAAGTGAAAGAAACTTGTTTGGTAAATATATCTTTTATCTATTTCTAAAGTAGACATGGTCCAGTTTAATTATCGCAAATTTTTGCAGCTTTATTTTCTACGGAAAACGGGAGAAACTCGCATTATCGCGACCAAAAGCGGAATAACACACAAAATCCCCTCAAAATACCATATTCAATATCCAAATTACGTTACCCCCAAAAAAATTCAACACTTAAAAAGTCCGGAATTTGAGGAAAATCACCGTCGTTACTGAGAACTACATTCTTCTTACTGATAGTTCACATGACTCAGTTTCGTCAATGACGTCACAACATGGGAGATAGTCATTAACAAAAATCGAAAAAGGTGAATAGTCTACAAGTAGTCAAAACCTTTTTCGCTTCAGTATGAGAAAAAAAGCATTCCCTCCGTCATAGAGAAACCAACACCAAGTTTAAAATCCTTAATTTAAGAAAATTGATTCCTCGGGAAATATGACCTTTAAGCTATAAATTGTTTTCTCGAAGAGTTCTGGTGTAGTTGAATACCATTCTGAACTCACCGGTTTCATCCAATAATCAAAGCGCTGATAGCGCTGAAGGACTAAGGTGCGTTTAAAGTAAGCAAGATGATTGAGGATATCTTTGTAAATTACTTTGGGCAACATCTCGAGGAAAACTGCTGCTCCTTTTACCACCATTACTATCCGTATTATTTCTGTGAATAGAGACTATTTTTCAAACATCTAGACATTTTACGATTTCCCATGATGCAACAGTTATAATAATATATAGCAGAACAAAGTGAGTAAATCCGGATTACATTCCTAGTTCCAAGAAGGTATTAGTCCGCATAGTGAATGCGGATGTTTAATGAGTAATTGGGATCAGACCGCTGTTTGTGTATCGATAAAGTACCGTCCCTCAAAAAGTGGTATGTAAATTCAATGGACTAAGGTGCTGACACACCCTTAGTCCAAAAACGCCTCTGACATAATTATTGAAGTCGCCATATTCCTTCTTGCAAGACAACTTTCGTTCCACTTGCGTTTTAATATGGTCGAATGCAGTATCTTTAACAGTCATATGATTTGATTATTGAAACAATGATTCATTACAACTTATAATTTCCCTATGCGTTACCAAACCAAAATAATTCGTTTGTTTGCATGATTTGTTTTACATGTGAAGGAGGCTTAATAAAGCCCATCGTAATACTCTCGATGACTGCTTCCTGGACAATACACCAGTTATCGCGCCTGTTTGTGGGTTATTCACGACAGTTTTCACCTCGCCTAATGAGGGGATTCGAAACCGGGACCCTCGGTACAGTAGTCCAACGCTCTACCACTGTGCCACTGTCGTCCATGGTTTTGAATGATGTTCAAAACTTCCATATACATTGAACCACTCAACGTTGACGCTCATAAAAATGGTCTGGGACATTAAAGAGTCATACACGGCACCGGCTCCTCGGACTGTACTTTGCTGTTGTGGGAAATACACCATCCTCTATAATATGGAACGTTTTTTGCAAAGTAATGCCTTCTTTTTGTCTCCGCTAACCCATTTCTTTTGTCTTTGTCTGTATAAGATTATGCTTTATTATTTAAAGACGGTGTATCCTTTCGACAACTCAAGTTTTATACCATGTGATTAGAGGGTCTTTATTTCATGACTTTCACTTAGATACGCAAAGATCTTTAAAAATATCCTGGGCGACATTGGTGCAGGGGTAGAACTTCGAGCTATTGTACCGAGGGTTCCGGGTTCGAATCCCCGTTAGGCGGGACTAACCCACAAAACCGGGGCGCTTACTGTTCAAGCTTCAAGGAAGCAGTCATCGAGTGTGGCTTAGAACAAGCTTCGAGCTTCCTTCACAATCAATGCGAATTGAAAAAAACTGTGTATATGTTCAGCCAATATATTGGAACCCTACATTACATTGAATCTTTATCGATTTCGATAACCTACGGTTAAATATATACAGTACCATTTCATTAATTATGAACCGATTCAAAACAATCGTCAACCTTATCAATGGCATGTATTTGTTCAGCGTGAATGCCATTTTGTGGCGTATGGGGCAAAATGATTTAGCTGATTACACACTCGGAAAACTTTAGAGAGAAAAAACAACCCAAATTGTTGAATAAGCCTGTAGGATATAACTTATGATTGTAGTATCAAACCTGATTGCAGAGAATAAGTGTTGGAGATGGTTCGACAAGCCTGCTTTGTATTGCTCTTCATGTATGCGACATCTTTAACCACAGGTAATGTACATGTAGTGTCTAGTTGTTTAACCCTTTCTCAAACAACAAATTTTGGACTGTCCCAAACTGAAAGAGTTTGCAGACGACATTTCAAAATGTGACGATATTGAAAAATATTTTCCAGATAGAGCAGAAAACCTTGTGGGAAAATGAGAAATTGCTCGTCACGAACAATTTCTCATTTTCCCACAATGTTTTCTAGATTCGTCTGCAACAAAGTAGTCCAAAACTGTTATTGTTTGGGAAAGGGTTATGTAATATTGTGATTCTTAGTATTTGACATGTGTGTTGTTGTTGTTATTCACCATTTAGCGATCATAAGGTTACATACGGTAAAAATCGAAAGTAACGGTTCTTTTTCACGGAAGAGAACATTTAAAAGTCAACGTCTCTGGTTTTGCGGGATTGGTCATTGGCAAGTCACTTGAGAGCCCTAGCCTAGTACTGGTGGATCCAGGAAAACCGTAGGATCACAGGTTTATACCTTTATCCTGTACCAAACGGTAAACGTGAAAAACAAAATATCGTTGAAACGTTACATTCTTTGCTGTGTGTTATACATACAGATAAACGTTACATTCTTTGCTGTGTGTTATACATACAGATAAACGTTACATTCTTTGCTGTGTTATACATACAGATAAACGTTACATTCTTTGCTGTGTGTTATACATACAGATAAACGTTACATTCTTTGCTATGTGTTATACATACAGATAAACGTTACATTCTTTGCTGTGTGTTATACATACAGATAAAGGTTGCTATCGTAAGCACCGCGAGGATGCGAAGTTTTGTCATTTAGCCTGTTTCACCTCTCTATGTTACTGTTGTATAACATGTCAACGAACTAGATTAATCCCAGAGGGTATCGAGATTATTTTCTTTGTTGTATCGTAACGTTCGTTGAACGTTTATGCAAAATAGGGAACCTAATGCCTTGTTGTAGAGAACATACTGGTATTTATATAGACAAAACAACCGCTCAGTGTACGACGGGGTTTTTCACTGATCGGATGGGTTTGTGTCTTTGAGAGGTTCATTTGCATGGTTCGTTACAGTATATACAGTGTATTGAACCGGGGTTGTACGCCCTTCGGTCGGCGCACCTATCCATGCTCCTGGTATTTCTCTAAAAGTGCTGTACACTTTGTGGCGATTTGATGAGAGACGATGAAATCATTCCTCTATAAGTGCTGTACACTTTGTGGCGATTTGATGAGAGACGAACAAATCATTTGGCCATGCTATTGCTTGTTCATCATTGAGGGCAAACCCTATGCGGTGCATTATCACGGATATTTAGAACACACATTTATGGCAGAGTTATTTCTCTTTTACTTATTGATCTAATGGCGAAAGAAAGTCTTAACTGATTGGATAGTCTATCATTCAGAAAAGGAAAAAGGTACCGTTTTATTGAAGATTTGTGCTTAAGATTTGCGCAAGTTCAAAACAACAGTCCCTCTTATTTCAATATTTGGCTAAGCAATATTGCGAAGTATCACATCATTAGAATCGTCTCTCCGAGACGCTTCCAATGACGTGTTACATTGCAAAATATTTTCCATAAGTTGTTAAGTAAAACAGTACGGGTGTGGTCCAGGGGGCATTTCCTCTACCTTTTCAAGAAAATAATAATATCGACATTGAATTGATCTGTTACCCGAGTATGTGACCATACTTATTATACCAAGCTGACAATTATCAGATTTGACGTGTGGGGGGGCGTGTGTGTGTGGGGGGTGTGTGTGGGGGGGCGGGTGTGTGTGTGGGGGGTGCGTGTGTGGGTGTGTGTGTGTGTGTGTGTGTGTGTGTGTGTGTTGGGTTTAAGTATCCCAAACTCAATTCACGTGTAATATTCACATACTGTTTGTTACAGCACAAAACCCGACTGACCCATGCACCACACATAATACCCTAAGCGACCCGAAGCTGTTGGTGAATTACACAAGCGGCTCTCCAATCTGTAAACCGATTGGTCCACCAGGCTGGTACCGGTATTCAGGCTCGCAGGACGGGTCTATTGCTGATGTATGTCCTGCCAGGAACCAGTGTGGCACAAATAAACCAATATGGATGAGTGGTAAGTAAAAAACGTCAAATCGCATTAAAGGTCATATGTACAGGTTGGGTTTATTTCATAAAATTAAAATATGAAGTAAAAGAATCACATTGAAATTATTTGCAACATTTTAGCATAACGCATTACGTCATAATCACCGTCATAGCGCACAGATTAATAAAAGTTCGTATGACTTACTTCCCTTTGTTGTGACGTCACTCGTGATCCACTGAATGCGCCATGTAAAGGGCGTGAAGAGCGATCGCTGGTTAGAATTGGTGTTTTTCTTCAAATAAACGATCCTAAAGTCATTGTTTGGATTGACAGCGCATTTTCTTTATTGAATATGATTCATTTTATAAGAATATCAATTTGAAAAAAGATGAATTAATAATTTAACCCGTGAATTTACATGGATTTGTCATTGCGTAAACCTGTTCATATGAAAGGAATTGCTTGAAATTTGGACGATTTTCCTTGAATTAAATGATTCTTAAGTCATTGTTTGGCTTGACAGTGAATTTTGTATACTGGATAGTTTTCATATTATAAGAAGATCCATTTGAAAAAATAAATTAGTGACTTAACGCGTGAATTTACAAGGATATGTCAATGCGTTCATATGAAAGGAACGGCTTGAAATTGGGACGATTTTCCTCGAAATAGCAATCCTTAAGTCAATGTTTGGATTGACAGTGCATTTTCTTTATTGAATATGTTTCATATTATAAGAATATTCTTTTGAAAAAAAAAGTAAGTGACGTAACGCGTAAATTTGAAAGGATTTGTAAATGTTTTCATATGTAAGAATCGGCTTGAAATTTTGACGATATTTGTTGAAACAGCTATTTTTATTAATATTTGTTGAAAAAAACCAAGAGTACTTTTTCGTCGATGATCGTGTATTAGAATTAAGGTTTTAATTGAGTAGTAAACAAAGACACAGGTCTGAATAAACGAATTGTCTTAACACCGTACATCGTATAACTATTAACTGTCAAATTCACCCTGCATTGTCTTATCAATACATGAAATGAAACGGGAGAAGATCATAAATTGCGAACAAACAAACCGTATTATAACCCAACTTACTTGTGATACGAAGGTTATCCTTAACTCACATTTTCACTACACATCAACTTACTTGTGATACGAAGGTTATCCTTTACCTCACATTTTCACCACACATCCAAATTTCAAAACTAAACACTGGCACATTTAAGAGTATTTGTTAAAATCATCCGGCAACTTTCCAGTAACTCCACCCCCAGTAAGAGGTCTATGATTTCGAAATTGATTCCGATGTCGTCTTTCTAGATCAACTGTTAAGAACTTAAGAATTGTTCTTCATATTCACTTTATATTAATGTTCGTTTTCTCTCGTGTAAGTAGCCTTGACATATTGAGCATTTAATTTTCGGACAGGTTTAATAATTAACAGCTAAAACAAAAAAATCGTCATAGTTTATTCTACTACAACCTTAAATAAACATATTTGAATTTATTTTTTATGATTTTGGAATTTAAATATCAATTTGACAAAACTTGAAATTGATGTTAAAACGTTTTTTTGTTGAAACATAGAGTTAATACCGTTTTGGTGAATACTGATTATCATATACTTATTGAAGTGTCAAACTATTCTAATAAAAAAGACAACATGTTCACTTCTTTGAATATCATAACGACAAAGTATCACACGTAAGTCACATTGAGAGATAAATATGTCCTGACACCTTATCAATCCAAACATCCTGTGAGAGTTTGGTCTTAATTGGTTATATCTTAACAATGGATTTTTAAGATAAATTTAATTGCCACGCATTGAAAGTGTGAGATTTGCCGCTTGTTATTTCATGTCTGGAATAGCAGAACGTGTCAGACCTGTTAATTAACAACAGAGATATTTAAGAGATTAACGCCAGAGGCTATATTTCGCCTAAACAATAAAGGACTTGAGACTTGAAACATACTGTGCAAATGTGGCAGATTGGTGTTAATTTGCATCACGACCCTTAATCCTTGTAATGTCCGATGTTTGTTGATTGACCCTTTGTATGTGAGGTAAACTGACAATAATCAATTAAATTGTAAACAAAGGGATTATGTTAAAATGTGTAAATTATATATCTAGTGATCTTATTACTAAATTATCAATATAAATTTGTATTAATCATGTTTGAACACCTGCATTTCAGTGTGACATACGTTATTTATATCAATATTACCAATGGCAAAAAAATAAGATGTGTGATTTAAATAATTCCGAAAAGCAGACGCTTAAGTTAAGATCGAACCCATTATCATTTGCGTTTATGAGTTCAGAGACCGTTTGCGGATATCAAATATTCATTACTTTGAATTTTCATTCAAAGACAACGGCAGATAAAAGAAACTTGCTTGTTTTAATCGGTTTGTTATCATAGCAATCAACGTACATTTTCATTTTGTCTCATTTATGTACAATGGCAACGTTTCTACGATTATGTTAAAACATAAAACAAGTTTTGCAAATAAGAACAAGATGCATGATTGTATGCTTTATCGCTTGATTGGTGTTTGAAAGTGAGATTAGCTTTGTCTGGTTTAAATTGACAGTCTTGAAACCAATACATCAAGGTAAAGTGAATATTGTTGGTGTGTTTCAAATAAGGAAAATATAACGGTTACTCAATAAGTAGAATGAATTTGAAGCGTCTTCATCTGTATAAATTACTTTGAATTGAGTCCGATCATTTAAAGATCATTAAAATCATTTTTTTTGGAAACGCCTAACAATGCGTAAACTTGCCGTCTTCGAAGTGAAAGTAACACAGCCTACTGTTCTTGTTTGGGGAATATATCATTTGCTTATTTGTAAAGTAAACACGGTCCAGTTAACTTATCGAAACTTTTTGCAGCTTTTATGTTCGTCGGAAAACGGAAGAAACTCGCATCCCTGCGACCAAAAGCAGAATAACACCAAAAGACCTGTCAAAATACCATATTCAATATCCAATTTATGTTTCCCAAACACAATTCAACACTTAAAATGTCCGAAATTTGTGCAAAAACACCGTCGTTACTGAGAACTAGATTCTTCTTACTGTTAGTTCATATGACTTTGAAGCACAAATGACGTCACAACAAGGGAGATAAGTCATTCACAAAAATCGATAAAGGTGAATAAAAGTAGTCAAAAATAACCTTTTTCGCTTCTATATAAGAAAAAAATCATTACCTCCGTCATAATGAAACCATAACCTAATTCAAAAACGATAATTAAAGAAAATTTTGTTTATCGGGAAATTTGACCTTTAACAGTGTTTCAGTTATGTTGCTGTGCTATGTTCTTACAATCGGAACTACTCGGGTATTTCCGTGAGCTGTGAAATACACCTCTGATATAAGTTTAGGGTTACAATTTTTCGCGTAAATCGGCCCGGCGTATAGCTCGTTTTTGTTCGTTTGATTTTATTTGTCCACCAATATGATGATAATGTTTACAGAAAATAGAAATAATAAACAACATAAGAAAACAAATAATGAATAAAATGAGAAAAGAAGATACATCAGCGACAATGAACATAATATATGAACATGTAATGCTACTGATGATAGACAAACATGCACATCAGCCAAAGATCCTTCCCAAACTATCATCCCATTTTGGAGAAAAAGGGATGGAGCCTGGAGAGAAGTTAAAAATAAAGAAATGTCGAATATAAGCTACAACCCTGCAACGAAAGGGAAAGACAGGAATGTAAATTCGACCAATAAGTAGAGGTTTTATTCAAACATTGCCAAAAAAGAAAATCCAGAAACGGCTTAAGGTTGGAATGAGAGACAACATTACATCATGATTTAAATCAGGCCTGTCAACAAGGTTCCGTAATCCTGATAACAAACTTATAAATCGTTCAGTAGTGCTTAATGTAATGAACATAAAATACAAAGTATCCCCACAAGAGGTATGCAAAATAGTCAATAGGGACGTTTTCATTTCGATAGAATCTTTGCATTCAAAAATAATATGCAAGCAAATTGAAGATTCAACTCGAGAACTACACCGAGGGCATATTATCGTAAAATTATCAGTATAAAACTTAACAAGTAATTTTATGCAATTGTTACAATGCCTTGACATAGAAGGATAAGGAAACTTGACAAGTGGGTATCCATTCTCAATCGAGAGATCCAGGTGGAATAAGCATTAAAACTCACTGCTTCACGTACTATTGCTTTACATCGAAGCTTTGACGGAAAACGACCACAAGATATGTAATCCAAAAGATAGTGTGCTCTTTAAGTAGTTAAATGTGTATGGAAGTGACATTCTTTTAAATCATTTTTTTTATCGGTAACTTATACGAAATGCCAAAATTATAAGTTGTTACATATACAGTTGTTTCCTTAATCAAATTAAACGACTTTCTAGATTTCACATTTAAGGACATGTTCTACAGTTTTATAAGAAAATAATCCTTTCATAGAATTTTCTAAATTATTGATATTTTATTGTCCAGATTGTAATTAATTGGAAAAAAGATGAATAATAACGTATTGAACATATGAATTAATGCTTTTTGTGTTAATAACCCTTCCAGAATAAAATAAATTCTGGAAGGGTTGTTAACACAAAAAACATGAATTCATATGTTCAATACGTTGTTATTCTTTTTTTCCCCAATTAATTACAATCTGGACAATTTTTGTTATCTAAATCAGTTTTTGAAGTTTTTGTATTCATAAAAAAACAATGAAAATTGATATGCATATTACAAATAAATGAAGATATTTAAGAATTCCTTTCATAGAATTTTCTTATTTTTCAGTATGTGAAGTAAAATTTAATCATGAAATACAAAATGCCAAAAAAAAGTTTATGTTGACGAGTTACTTTTTCTGTAAAATGACAGTTTCTATGGTAACCGTATTTGAAAAACATTTATAAAACGATTGAAATAACTTTTAACTTGAAAAATAGAAGCTTGGGGCTTAAAATGCATGAGAAATATATAAAAATGTTTTTTACCTTTTAAAGTTGTATGGATAATATGATTATTCTTGAAAAAAAAATGCATATATAGTAAATTTCATCCGAATAAATGTTTATCCGACTACTATGCAAGTAGCTCTTCGGTAACATGCTATTATCTCCCTTGGATGCGCAGATGAAGTGCACAGATAAAACTACCGAAAACGTATTTTTGGAAACGAAAGCGAAGTGACGTCATTCCGTGGAAAACAATTTGGCGCCATTCCAAATATTTCAGAGGCGTTTTCATTGGATAAACCCGATGTGCTCAGATAGTTGTTCTTACTCATTGGCAAAAGCCCAGACTTGAATGTGAATCAAACGGAAAGCTACATTTCATGAAAGTCGATCATTTAAATATATCCTCGCGGAGAGATGTCGTCCGATGTAGATATTCTAGAAACCGATTACCAAGGGAAGAAAGAACATGTTTATTATGCAATTCCACTGATGTCGAAGACGAATATCACTTAATTTGTATTTGTCAATGTTTTACAAGCATCAGACAAAAGTATATTAAGAAAAAAGACTACATAAGACCTTCATTTTATAAATTTTCTATTCTATTACAGACCTGTCAGAAAGATGAATTAATTAAGCTATGTTTGTTTATAAAAGAGACTCTTACAAAAAGGAATGCTCTTTTGAATTCTGACTCATAAAAATGTATATCTTTACCTCCAAAGATAACAAACTTAATATTTTCTTTTTTTCTTTTTCATAACTATTTCTTGTAACTATCAGTATATGTTTGTCACGTTGACATCAAATTTTACTTTATATATGTTGTAGATGATGTACTTTGTACAAGTCTAAATAAAAGTCTGTTCTGTTGTTCTGTCCGTCTTTCTATTAGAAAGTATTTATTACATTAAAGCCAAGTAATCTAACATCCCGACTGATGTAAAAGTAATAGATTTTGCTGATTTACTACACGAACAGTAATCATGTGCATCTACAATTGAAGTGAAACTTACAGTTTTATCGTTTTGTTAATTGCAGACAATTCAGATCTAATTTACCTAGCATATTTCGTCTTCTCAAAAATGTTATCTGTACAAAATATGAAGTCGGAATGATAACTCTATCTCCTGTATTTGGTGTAATGAACTACTGTAATAAATACTTTCTTCTTGAAAGACGGACAACACCCTGTACAGAGACCATTTTTGTGTATATTTTACCAGCTATTTCATAAGTTATACAGTGTTGTTGAATGTTTATCGGGAAGCGGACAGCTGATAATGAACAGGTAGCGTCCAATCATCGACCAGGTATGCTCTAACAGGGCATTGTCCTATAAAGGAACTTTTTTTGATTCGCTAAGACTCATACTCGCGACAGGCTTAGATATCATCGAAGTACAGTTAACTAATCTTTTATTGATAAATCTATACTGTTTTGATATCTGATCAATGCACTTATTGTGAATATGCATATTGCTTATATTAACTACCATGTCAATCGCAATTAATTAATTATATATGTATTGACTATGGGCTTGTGTGCTTAATGTCTTAATAAAATTATGTTATGATATGTTATGTTATCTTTTAAAACCCAGTTAATTAACCTATTTTTAATTAACCTATACTGTTTTGATGTATTCGAAAACAAGTAAATTAAACTTTATTAATTAATCTATACGGTGTATATCGATCAATAGATTATCATGCGTGAGGTTTAGATCTTTACAACAACCGTCATATCCAATGCATTGTAGGTCGTTCATATAACAGAATGACTTACTACCGACTTCCAGTTAGCTCTCGATCTTAACTACGCGTTCGGCTGACATTGAAATCAGCATGATAAATGAAGACGCACCAAATTTAGGGTACATGTTATGTTTCGTTCTCATTCAGGATTAGTTCCAACTGTTCCGGAGGGCGAGAAATCGGTCAAGTTCTGTATCAGGAATCAAGATGATTGTTGCAGACGAACGACCAACTTGCGCGTGAAGAACTGCACGAGTTACATTGTTTTCTACCTGTCAAATCTCCCACCTTGCTCCAGACCTTGCTTCCGTGAGTCTCTAATCATCAGCAAACACCGTAAATAAGAAAGTATGAAATAACAATAAACAATACGTAATTGAACCCATGTTGCTGGCATGGTTTTTAAGACATTGCGTTACTTTACAAGAATATATAGTAGAGCTTTTGGAACGGACTGAGTAAAGGGACCTTTTAAAAGCGAAGTCACATCCGATCAGTTGAAAACATTGTCGGTAAAAGGTTTGACAAAAGAAGGGAAGCAAACACATTTGTTTTTTTCAATTCGTATTTGTCCTGTCTCTATATTTTTGTTCTATTTGTAATTCTTCTTGTTTGTTACTTCATATTTTGTTTGAAATTTCTGCTGTATGTATTTTGTATGTATTTTGTTTGTATTTATTGTACATTTGATTGTAAACTCGTCTTATTGGCGGGAAAATAAAATCAAACAAAATATGCCTAAGGTTGCATAACCGTTCTAAAAACGTCACCTTTCTTTTTCTTCCTCTTCCTATTAATTTACTCTCATTTTTGAGTATTACCGTACATGTTCCCTGGTTTCCTACCAGTACTAGCCTACGAAATGTGCCTTGCCCAAGGTGTTAATTGGCCGCCTTCGGGGATCGAACCCGGGGTGACCGGTCTCTGGTCCCCGACGCTAACCACTGCATCACCGCAGACCTCCTTTTCAGGACCTAGAATACCATTGTGTAAAAACGTGGTCTTTTTACGATCAGGAGCCCTTGCTGTAAGATAATGTAAATTGAGAACAAGTTAGAAAAAATCGATGATATTATTCGATATTTAATCTGGTTAACTTGCATCTGTATACACTAGTAAGATAACTAATTGAACAGGATCGTTTTTACCACAACATTCATCATATTTGGTTTTATGTCGATTGTGAAGGAAGCTTAAAGCTTGTTCAAAGCCACTCTCGATGACTGCTTCCTGGATACTAAACCAGTACTCGCGCCAGTTTTGTGGGATAGTCCCGGGAATTTTCACCACGCCTAACAGGGATTCGAACCTGAGACCCTGGTACAAGAGCCCGACGCTCTACCCCTGCACCAATGTCGCCCACATGTGCTTCATTTGTACCTTCTTATCAGTGCAATGTTGAATGTGCATAGCGTTTTCGTCAACACTATCTTAAATCAATTCTTTTTCGATCATCAATGTATTATAAATGGCGGAATCAGTGATCTAGTCCTGCACCCACCATCTCTTATTCAATATGTGAGTCTATATTTACCTTCCATCGCTTCATTAAGAATCTCATCAGTACTATTTATTATATTCAAGGACATCTAAACACATCTATGATTGCGCGGTCAACAACCCCACCTACTGCTACAACAACAACAACAGCAGCAGTAGCACATACAACAACAACAACAACAACAACAACAACAACAACAACAACAACAACAACAACAGCAACAACAACACCTACGTCTAGACATACATCACGACCTGTGTCGACAGTACAATCATCACTATCAGCTACAGCAGCAGAAGGAACAGTTATAACTAGACTTACGAAACCGACCACGTCTTCATTAAAATCGTCTTCAACAACAATAACACCAGCAACAACAGCAAGAACACCCACGACCAGTCTTACAGAACCATTCGCTTTTTCAGTATCTCCACAATCAACCTATGAAGGAACAAAATATCAAACATTTCTCACATCCTCGCCAGCAACAACATCAGTAACACGTGGTAGTGTATCATATAACCCAGGGGCAGAACAGAACACTAATACGTCCCCAACTAACGCACGCAACACTTCCGTGTGTCGTCATGGTAACACAACAGGTGCGAGTGACCTTGACCCTTGTGAGGGTCGGCGTATGCTATTGATAATATTGATCACGACTGGCATCCTTACAGACTGTCTATTGGCGATAGCAATAGGCTATATCAAATATCGAGACAGTAAACCCCCGGTGATTTCCCAAACTTGTGACACTAATCGTAAAACAAGATTCCATAGACAAGATTTATATCTTTACTAATAATCTGGTAAATTATAATGTTATACGACCAATAAACTCGCCAGATGTATATTCTTTGACTGAAGTATATCAAAAGTTCAGACATTCTAGGTTAATCGCAGTCCGAAATATCTTGCTGTCAAAGATTAACAACTGTCTAAGAACAATCGCTGTCTAATATCAGCCACTGTCTAAGTTCAATAGCTGTCTAATATCAGCCACTGTCTAAGAACAATCGCTGTCTAATATTAGCCACTGTCTAAGAACAATCGCTGTCTAATATCAGCCACTGTCTAAGATTAATGGCCGCCTAATATCAGCCACTGTCTAAGATCAATCGCCTTCTAATATCAGCCACTGTCTAAGTTCAATCGCTGTCTAGTATCAGCCACTGTCTAAGATTAATCGCTGTCTAATATCAGCCACTGTCTAAGATTAATCGCTGTCTAGTATCAGCCACTGTCTAAGATTAATCGCTGTCTAGTATCAGTCACTGTCTAAGATTAATCGCTGTCTAATATCAGCCACTGCCTAAGAACAATCGCTGTCTAATATCAGCCACTGTCTAAGATTAATGGCTGTCTAACATCAGCCACTGTCTAAGATTAATGGCCGCCTAATATCAGCCACTGTCTAAGAACAGTTGCTGTCTAATATCAGCCACTGTCTAAGGTCAATCGCTGGATAATATCAGCCACTGTCTTCGATCAATCGCCGTCTAATATTAGCCACTGTCTAAGATTAATGGCTGTCTAACACCGGCCACTGTCTAAGAACAATCGCTGTCTAATATAAGCCACTGTCTTAGATCAATCGCTGTCTAATATCAGCCACTGTCTAAGATCAATCGCCGTCTAATATCAGCCACTGTCTAAGTTCAATCGCCGTCTTATATCAGCCACTGTCTTCGAACAATCGCCGTCTTATATCAGCCACTGTCTAAGATCAATGACTGTCTAATACCAGCCACTGTCTTAGATGAATCGCTGTCTAATATCAGCCATTGTCTAAGAACAATCGCTGTCTAATATCAGCCACTGTCTAAGATTAATGGCTGTCTAATATCAGCCACTGTCTTAGATCAATCGCTGTCTAATATCAGCCGCTGTCTAAGATCAATCGCCGTCTAATATCAGCCACTGTCTAAGTTCAATCGCCGTCTTATATCAGCCACTGTCTTCGAACAATCGCCGTCTTATATCAGCCACTGTCTAAGATCAATGACTGTCTAATACCAGCCACTGTCTTAGATGAATCGCTGTCTAATATCAGCCACTGTCTAAGAACAATCGCTGTCTAATATTTGCCATTGTCTAAGATCAATCGCTGTCTAATATCAGCCACTGTCTAAGTTCAATCGCTGTCTTAGTTCAGCCACCGTCAAAGATCAATCGCCGTCTAAGATCAGACACTGTCTAAGATCAATGGCTGTGTAATGTCGGCCATTGTCTAAGAGCAATCGCTGTCTAAGATCAATGGTTGTCTAAGATCAATCGCCGCCTAAGATTGATCGCTGTCTAATATCATTCGCTTCCAAAGGTCAAACACTGCCTAAGATCAATTGTTGTCTTAGATCAATCGATCAAACTAGAAAGTTGTATTAGTAATGTCTTTATTAGTTTTAAGTTTACTTATACTGTTGTACCTACTTGGATGATCGTTGTTATAATTCTGTAAGTATGGCGATCGAAAGTCTTTAGAATAAAGACAGGTTAATGTAAAATGATAGATGTCGAATCCTATTCAATGTTGTTCGTTTCTTAAAATGCTAAAACATACAACGCATCATTTCATATTTTTTACATCACGTGATGACATTCTTGTTTAACATAACATATATTCAATAGAACCCTAAAGAAGGAATGTTGAGGCAGCCTGTCTGTTGCTTGCCAGATAGGTCGGAAGTTCGCTGCCTTTGGTCGGGTCAAACTAAGACGTAAGTGTTAACGATTTCCGTCTGTGCTGAAAACGCCATTAAACGACTACCGACCGAATTGAACAATAGACAAGTATATGTAACACCACCGTTAAAGACCTATGATACGAACAGATGAATATCACATGTCTTCGACTTGACTTAACAAAATGAATACACATTAAATAAGTAGACATGTCTTGCAAATACACAAAGACAAAGAGATCATCATGATTGAGAAAAGTCTTATTTGACTGATCTTTGGTTTGTTTGTCGTGTTTGACTATTACCCAAGACAGATTGAAGTCGCAGACTGACATTTGGTTTGTTTGTCGTGTTTGACTTTCACCTAAGACAGTTTGATATCACAGAATGATCTTTGGTTTGTTTGACATGTTTAACTATTACCCAATACGTTTTGATGTCGTAGAATGATCTTTGGTTTGTTTGTCGTGTTTGATTTTCATCCAAGACGGTTTGTCGTCGCAGGCTGATCTTTGGTTTATTTGTCGTGTGTAATGTTTAACTATTACCCAAGACAGATTGATGTCGCAGGCTGATCTTTGATTTGTTTGTCTTGTTTGACGAACACCCGAGACACTAGATTTCGTCGACTCTCTCTCTATAATTGTTTTCATATAAGAAGATCCAACACGGTCAGCCGCCGTAGAAACAACGAGTATAAATGCAGATAGTGCCCTTCATGGACGCACCAAACACCTCCAGAGATCGAAGAACATTGTCTCTACAGCTGTTATACCAATGGGAGATCACTATATAGACCTCCTGTAGATCCACACAATTATCTTTAATTAAACTGTCACCAAACAATAATGACTTTTGACCAGTTTGTTGCAGAAGACTCTGGAAAACATTGTGGGAAAAGGAGAAATTGCTCTTAACGAGCAACTTCTCCTTTTCCCACAATGTTTTCTGTCCTATCCGAAAATTATTTTTAAATTTCATTACATTTTGAAATGTCGTTTGCAAACTCTTTCAATTTGGGAAAGTCGAGAATTTGTCGTTTGGTAAATGATCAAATAAGCTGACCTTTCATCGGTGCATGGAGACATGTCTATTCTTATACCAAACTTGCCTTGCATGCACAATATACCCTCGTTTATCAATTTTTCCCACAGGGCACGTTTGTTTAAGCGTTTATCTTGTATTTGATATGTTTGATTAGTTGACATGTTTTAACCCTTAGAATGCTGTTTAGTTTTCTAAAAATAGATTTGCGTGTCTTCTGCTTTCCAAAAACCTTAAATATCTGCTTAATTTTGATGCCGAAAGATACCTGGAGTAGCAAACAGTTTAGAACACAGGCTATTCACCAATTTACTTGGCAGCTGGCCTGGATCTAACCTGTTTGCATAAGTATGGCTTTGGTTCCAGTGCTATAAGGGTTAACATGTTTAACAAGTAATCTAGCTTGCAATGTAATCCGGGTTATCCGGTACCTTCAACTTGAAGGATATTTTCGTGTCCGGGTATAAAACCCTGGCTAGATATGGGACTGAGTCATAGGCGATAAGGCTACCCATAAGCTAATACAGTGATGACATCCCCTTTATCGATAAACTTGTTCATTGATATTGTTCACCAACATTCACCCCTATTGAAAGGGCCAGCCCGTTTGGCTTATGAGACACTTTTCACTTATTGTATCATGAACATCCCAACTTCTATCACTATGCCAAGCGGATATAAGTCGGTAACCATTATATTTAACTATATCGCGGCTCAAGAATCGACCATTTTGGAAAAGTGCGAAAAGGTCTTTTCAATAAAACTATAGCGGAACAGAACCTGTATCAGTAATACAATAAGAAACATTTATTTACTTGCCTCACAACTTATACGATGGTGGCGTTTTTGCTTAACGAATGGCATATCACAAATCGCATTGTAATTGTAAGAAAAAATGAGAAACAGTACTAAAATGTGGGAACTACAATCAAAGCATTACATCATGAAAGCATCGACCCTTCAAAATGGTTGAATGATTGCAACAGGAATATTGGAAAGTTGATTTTATTACTACAGAACGGAAACACTGACTCCAATAGTAAAGTTTAAAACCTGGATTTAAATTATCTCTGTATGCACCTATTATGTTCAAATCACTGAGTCAGAAACTTTGTTTTATGGCTACAGTGCTAACGTATTGAGTGTTATAATAACCCATTTCAATCAGAACCTATATTATACAACCTAATATCTTATTGGCCCATCAGAAACAATCGGGGTTTCGCACTAATGTACAGAATATGATTCTAAATATGTGAGGTGTGAAATAGAAACATATAGCGTGACTATTATCTCACGAAAAGTAGTGCATTAGGATGAAATCGAAACATATAGCGTGCCTTATAATCTTACAAAAAAGTAGTGCATAAGGATGAAATCGAAACATATGGCGTGCCTTATAATCTTACAAAAAAGTAGTGCATAAGGATGAAATCGAAACATATAGCGTCCCTTATAATCTTACAAAAAAGTAGTGCATAAGGATAAAAACGAAACATATAGCGTCCCTTATAATTTAACAAAACAGTAGTGCATAAGGATGAAATCGAAACATATAGCGTGCCTTATAATCTCACAAAAAGTAGTGCATAAGGATGAAATCGAAACATATAGCGTGCCTTATAATCTTATAAAAAAAGAGTGCACAAGGATAAAATCGAAACATAAAGCGTGCCTTATAATCTTACAAAAAAGTAGTGCATAAGGATGAAATCGAAACATATAGCGTGCCTTATAATCTTACAAAAAAGTAGTGCATACGGATGAAATCGAAACATATAGCGTGCCTTATAATCTTACAAAAAGTTGTACATAAGGATGAAATCGAAACATATAGCGTGCCTTGTAATTTTACAAAAAAGTAGTGCATAAGGATGAAATCGAAACAAATAGCGTTCCTTAAAATCTCATTAAAAGAATGCATTAGGATGAAATTGAAACATAAAGCATGCCTTATAATTTTACAAAAAAGTAGTGCATAAGGATGAAATCGAAACATATAGCGTGCCTTATAATCTCACAAAAAGTAGTGCATTAGGATAAAATCGAAACATATAGCGTCCCTTATAATCTCACAAAAAGTAGTGCATTAGGATAAAATCGAAACATATAGCGTGCCTTATATTCTCACAAAATGTAGTGCTTTGGGATAAAATCGAAACATATAGCGTCCCTTATAATCTTACAAAAAGTAGTGCATACGAATGAAACCGAAACATATAGCGTGCCTTACTATCTCACAAAATGTAGTGCGTTAAGATGAAATCGAAACATATAGCGTGCCTTATAATCTTACAAAAAAGTGCATTAGGAGGAAATCGAAACTTATGAATATGCATAATAACTGCTTTTAGAAGTACCCCATTGATGAGCTCTGGTATGCCATGAGCTCTGGTATGCTACGAATTAGAAGCTCATGATATACATAATCATGTTACAACTTAATAACCCATTGGTGTGGTGTAAGATAAAAAAAACACGATGTGCATAATAGCGTTACAAATAAGTATCGCATTTGTGAGGTGTGGTGAGAAAAATAACGTGAGAAATAAGTAACCCTTTTAATGTGTAACCTATTTATGTATAACCCATTAATGTTAAACCGATTAATGTGTTTCCCATTGTTATGATACCCATTAATGTGTAACCCCTGAAATGTGTAACAAATTATTGTGTAACCTATTTTGTGTAACCCATTAACGTGTTACCCATCAATGGGTAACCAATTTATATGTAACCCATTAATTTGTAACCCATTATTGTGTAAACCATCTATGTGTAACCCATTTATGTATAACGCACTAAAGTGTAACCCATGAATGTGTAACCTACTTATGTGTGACCCATTAATTTTGAAGGTATGGTTTGAAACCCCAACTCACGGCGTGCCTCATAACGTCACAAATTAGTAACACATTGGTGTAATATTGTGCAAATCGAAAGATTTTATGTCACACTGTATAGGTCCATAGCGGAGCCTCCGTGGCCTAGTGGTTAAAGTACAGAACTTGAAATCACATGGCCCCTCTCCGCATGGCTTTAAATCCTGAGAGGGATATGGATTTTCATGAGAGGCAGTCTCCCGACTGACTTGCGGAATGCCGATGGTTCTACCCGCCTTGACCAGCCCTTGTGAGCAGTTGAGTATGGGGTCTTCCTCCATCATTAAAAGTCGGGCATCGCTACACAACTGAAATAATGTTGGTGTGATGTAAAACACATAAGAAATAGGTCCATAGCGCTCTCGTGGGATGTTACCTGTACCTATAGTTGCATTTAGCCTATATCGCCTGTTTACTTTCTTTTAACTCTGCCATATACTGTGTTTGACCTATAGACTTAAACAAACGGGCGACAAGGACGTGACCCCTTTTCTACCCCAAACCTGACTATCGTTGAATCTATATAAATACACAACGCTAACTTCATAATTCAGTCTGCCCTGCAGATAAGCCCGAGGTTTAGTGAAGAAATGGCTGCATGTGCTGTACAACCGACGCTGTTCGGGATTGCTTGTGTTTGGGTTTGTGCTATCATCGCTGGGACTAGAGCTGGTATATCGCTTTCAACTTATTTTATTTTATTTATCTTGTTTACATATTTATGTTTACGTTTGTTATTAGAACAAACAAAATTAATGTGCAGTCATTAAACGAAATATGAATTGATGTAAAACACCACGACTTAGGCTATAATTCTTAGAACAAAGTATATAGAGAATTGAGGAAATTTTCAGCTATGGTTATTGAATCTAAGATCGAGCCAATAACCAACAGCCCACAATTCCACATTTAGAAACTTGGTTAGGCTGGACGGACCCGCGTGGAACATGTCAAATGCTACGTGTTATTCTAGGTTCACAAAAGACATGGGTGAAGCCAAATATTCATTATCTCATTGTTTGTGGTACGGTTATGAACATTTGAGTACCTACACATTGTTATAGAGAGCAAGCGGGTATATCAACAAGGGCAGCACAAACTATCAGTGGACGACACGGTGTTGTTGACTGGTCGGATGTGATTGTGTCTTTGAGAGCTCTCTTTGCTCGGTTCGTTACACAAGTGTGCCTTAGTGTAAAGGGCGACTCGGGCATTTATGCTGATAAATACGAAATGAAGGCGATTTCAAACTAAACGATTTATTCTTAATGGAGTATTAGCACAAAAAGATTTTTTTTCATATACTTCGAGATGATTGTCAAACTTTATTAATGCATTTTCCTATTTATCCTTTAGATATGTGACCTAAGAATGATGAACAAAGCTTCATTTGCTGAGTTCAAACAAATGTGCTTAAACAATGATCAGCCTCCCATTTTATACATATGGTCTTTCGTTTAGTCAAATGTAGTAACCAATAACTATTCATTTAATGGCCAAATGCCATACGCATGGAGAAATATGCTTCCTTTGTTTGCTTCTAATTAATTGTCGCTTTCAACAATCATTCTTTTAAATTTCGTCGTCACTCGATTGAAACCAACCGTTTGACTTTATAACTATGAAATAGCCTGCCACCGTGGTGCTATGTCATCTATTCAGAATGCTATGGAGAAATCTATTACTGCACTAGTATCCACAATTCTCTTCACACGAAGCTGGCGTCCTGCTAGCGGGACACTGTGTGTGAGAAAGGAGCTAGTTTGATGCGCTAATGAATGCAGAAACGGTAGCTTAACCCTTATAGTGCTGGAACGGACTTCATGCTTATGCAAAAAAGGTTAGATCCAGGCCAGCCGCCAAATGAGTTGGCGTCTGGCTTGTGACCTAACCTGTTTTTGCTACTCTGAGTATCTTTCCTCATCAAAATTAAGCAGATATTTAAGGTTTTGGAAGCAGATTGCACATCTAATTTAGAAAATTACCCAGCATTCTAAGGGTTAATTCAGCTATTTCTCAATGTTATTCTTGTTGATCATTGTGTTTTGCACATCGCTTCAAGGATTCTGGATAAATACATTTATAGATAAAGACGTTGCTTTTGTTGTTGTAACATGACGTCACAAGCTAGCACTCAAACCGCCTGGTGCACATATATTGTATTTCTACGAACAACTCCTGTACATTTTTTATATTTGATAACTGTATATTTATTCAAATGTTAAATTAACCTGTTTTGTAGTTATTACATGTCACAATCAATTCCCCGGATAATAGTTAAAAAAACTATTTCTTTGCGTATGTTAACTACTGTGATGCGGTGCGTATGTACACAAAAGCCATATCACGCTGTGATATGTCGTAGTACAGGGGCCTGTAGTTACTGATGATGTAGACCCCTGAACAGGACACATGCAATCGGAACTACTCGGGCATTTCCGTGAGCTGAGAAATACACCTGGGCAATCTGAACACATCGGGTTTATCCAATGAAAACACCTCTTAAATAATAGGGATGACGCCATATCGTTTCCCGCGGAATCCGAGGTGTATTTCTCAGCTCACGGAAATACCCGAGTAGTTCCGATTGACACCTCGGATATAAGTGTAGGGTTACAATCTTTCGGGTAAATCGGCCCCGGCGTGTAACACATTTTCTAAGCGTGCACGTTAAGTAGTTCAATGTGTATGGAAGTGTTGGACATCCTTTTAAATCATTTTATCGGTAACTCATACGAAATAGCGAAATTGTAAGTTGTGACTTATATAGTTGTTGCCTTAATCAAATCAAACGACTTTTTAGATTTCGCGGGAAACAATATGGCGTCATCCATATTATTTTAGAGGCGTTTTCATTGGATAAACCCGATGTATTCAGATTGAGGATTTTTTTTATTGATACAGATGGCGCCGATATCGTCGTCCTCGTTGATTCTTCGGATTCTTCTAGATCTGCAGATTTTAGAGACGAGAAACAGTTTCTTCAGCTGTTTGAGTCCAAACTCCTCCAGAACAACGAAAACCGTCTCAGTCTTCTCACGTTTGGTCGACAAACAGACGTCCAGTTTTATCTCAACTCGTTCGACAGCGAGGCGCCGTTACTAAACGCCATCCAGTTCCTCTGGTTCAGTACCGGAGATGGCACAGCGGCGCCGGCGATTAACCAAACCATCCACGCCGGGTTCTCGGCAAGTTCCGGAAACAGAGAGTGTGTTCCGAACGTACTCGTTGTTCTGACGCACTCGAACATCACGTCTGCTGACGTCATCCGACTTAGAAGGGTTCTCGAGAAGTACGTGATACAGCTGTTCGTTCTTGATATGAGTTCTGCAGACCCGACGTCGTTTGTCAAGCTGACAAACAGCTCGTCACGAGTATTTCAACTGGATTCTTTCGCGTCGTTAGACGGGAGTGTTGATACTCTTGTACAGCGAATCAGTAATGGTGAGCATTTTCTTCTTCTTCATAATCACATACAGCCTAATATTCTCCCGACTGACTTACGGAATGCCGATGGTTCTACCCACCTTGACCAGCCCTTATGGGCAGTTGAGTATGGGGTCTTCCTCCATCATTAAGAGTCGGGCATCGCTACATAACTGAAATAATGCTGATGTGATGTAAAACCCATATAAACAAACAGCCTAATATGATTTGCTTCGAGAATATTAGAAAAATCAACTTTAACCCTTAATATATAGTGCTATGACCGACTTCATGATTGTGCAAACAGGTTAGACCCAGGAAGTCGCCAAGTAAATTGGCGGCTGGCCTGTGATCTAACACATTTGCTGCTCTGAGTATATTTCCTCAACAAAATTAAGCAGATATTTAAGGTTTTGGAAATCAGACGACACAAAAATCTATTTTTAGAAAATTATCAAGCATTTTAAAGGTTAACAAAGATGCCATACATCAATCACGTCTTTCACGTTTGAACATTTATGCAAATATATGATCTTACGAAATGATAGAAAACAAAATGAAGACTATCTAATATGAAAGTATTTCATGAAGGAGTATAGCTCGATGGTCTCTTCTAATGTACGTAGAATGCAGAATAGGGACATACTGACGTAAAGTTAAAAAGTGCTTATAGAGATAAAAACAACCGTACTCGATATGTTTATTATTATATTATTAGTTTAGTTTGCCATGCTTGTTTTACATCGATTGGGAAGGAAGCATAAAGCTTGTTCAAAACTACTCTCGATGACTGCTTCCTGGATACGAAAGCAGTACTCTCGTCGCTTTTGTAGGTTAGTCCCGGAAATTCGCCTGACGGGGATTCGAACCCGGGACCATAGGTAGAAGAGGCCGACGCTCTACCTCTCCACCAATGTCATAATCAACAACCATACTCGATATGTTACATAATGCCGGCCTCGTTTTCAAAGATTCCATCGGACACTATGTTTCTATTGTTTGACTAGATTTACCGAGAAGCGGATGTGGAAAGCTAAGTCCGTGGGAGTCATGGACACCCTGTAGTGTATCCTGTGGAAGCGGACTCCGGTTCCGAATCCGCCATTGTACGAAGGTGAAGGACACGGACAAGGATTGCGGGGTGGATTTGACAGAGGATTCTACCTGCAACATGCCCGTTTGTACAGGTATGTGGTTGGGTGAACGGTTAACTATGTCATGGACGGGTGAATGAATACGTTCAAGTGTTAAACTAAAACGCAGAGTATATTAGTTTTATTTTGGTTTTGATTTTACATCTTGTCAACAGTTATTCGTTATGTTGCAAGTCCTCTTCACGGATACCATGTCCGTATGTACAGGTATAATGTGGGTGTATATAACCTATTCAATTAAATTAACACTTTATGTCGTAAAACAGAAACGTAGGGTACATGTGTTTGCTTGTGGTTTTGCGTTTACATCTCTTCAACATTTATCAGTTATGTTGCAATACAATGCTCTTTTTGGATGATTAAACTTTCAGTCCAATCCAATTCTTGTAGTCTACAAACTCTTACCTGTATGATAAACTATGTTCTACTTGAATAACTCATCATGCATGTTATGTGCCGTCAAAACGAAAAGTCGGGTAATATATTTCTTAAATAAAGATCCGGTCAAATAAGAATACTTTTCGAATCTTGTATTTTTATCTTTATGCATGTTTTAGTTACACTGAATGGCGGTTGGTCGGACTGGACTGGGTGGGGAACGTGCTCTAAATCCTGTGGTACGGGAACCAGACAACGGACACGACTTTGTAACGAACCCATTCCTACAAACGGCGGGAAAAACTGTGTAGGGACAGATCTACAGACCAGAGACTGTTCTACATGGCTCTGTCCTGGTAAGTGTATCATGGTTATTGATAGGTTAATATGGTGTAGGGACAAATATACAGACCATGGACTGTTCTATATGGTCCTGTCCCGGTAAGTATAGCATGGTTATCGATAGGTAAATATGGTGTAGGGACAGATATACAGACCATGGACTGTTCTACATGGTCCTGTCCCGGTAAGTATAGCATGGTTATCGATAGGTAAATATGGTGTAGGGACAAATATACAGACCATGGACTGTTCTACATGGTCCTGTCCCGGTAAGTATAGCATGGCTATCGATAGGTAAATATGGTGTAGGGACAAATATACAGACCATGGACTGTTCTACATGGTCCTGTCCCGGTAAGTATAGCATGGTTATCGATAGGTAAATATGGTGTAGGGATACAGACCATGGACTGTTCTACATGGTCCTGTCCCGGTAAGTATAGCATGGTTATCGATAGGTAAATATGGTGTAGGGATACAGACCATGGACTGTTCTACATGGTCCTGTCCCGGTAAGTATAGCATGGTTATCGATAGGTAAATATGGTGTAGGGACAGATATACAGACCAGGGACTGTTCTACATGGTCCTGTCCCGGTAAGTATAGCATGGTTATCGATAGGTAAATATGTTGTAGGGACAGATATACAGACCATGGACTGTTCTACATGGTCCTGTCCCGGTAAGTATAGGATGGTTATCGATAGGTAAATATGGTGTAGGGACAGATATACAGACCAGGGACTGTTCTACATGGTCCTGTCCCGGTAAGTATAGCATGGTTATCGATAGGTAAATATGGTGTAGGGACAGATATACAGACCATGGACTGTTCTACATGGTCCTGTCCCGGTAAGTATAGCATGGTTATCGATAGGTAAATATGGTGTAGGGACAGATATACAGACCATGGACTGTTCTACATGGTCCTGTCCCGGTAAGTATAGCATGGTTATCGATAGGTAAATATGGTGTAGGGACAAATATACATACCATGGACTGTTCTACATGGTCCTGTCCCGGTAAGTATAGCATGGTTATCGATAGGTAAATATGGTGTAGGGACAGATATACAGACCAGGGACTGTTCTACATGGCCCTGTCCTGGTAAGTATAGCATGGTTATCGATAGGTTAATTTGGTGTAGGGACAGATATACAGACTAGGGACTTTTCTACATGGCCCTGTCCCGGTAAGTATAGCATGATTATCGATAGGTTAATATGGTGTAGGGGCAGATATACAAACCAGGGACTTTTCTACATGGCCCTGTCCCGGTAAGTATAGCATGGTTATCGATAGGTTAATACGGTGTGGGGACAGATATACAGACCAGAGACTGTTCTACATGGCCCTGTCCCGGTAAGTGTAACATGGTTATCGATAGGTAAATATGGTGTAGGGACAGATATACAGACCAGGGACTATTCTACATGGCCCTGTCCCGGTAAGTATAGCATGGTTATCGATAGGTAAATATGGTGTAGGGACAGATATACAAACCAGGGACTTTTCTACATGGCCCTGTCCCGATATGTAGATATGGGTAAGATATAGTTCTACATGGCCCTGTCCCGGTTATCTTAAGGTAGAATACCCATAATCCGCCATTTTGAAGCCCATTCTTAGGTTGATTACTTCGGTCGTTCTCGGTTAACCTAGGTCTGGGTACAGAACTATTCGGTTCAATGCAAATAATTCCGACCCAGACCTAGGTTTACCGAGAACAACCGAAGTTATTCGACGAAAGAATGACTTTCAAATTGGCGGATTATAGGTATTTTAACTGCAGAACAGAACTGTTGTAATTCTCAAGTGGTGGTTCTCAATGTGGGTGCTACTTTATGGTACCTCAGGTACTCTTAATATTCTAATTATAATCATTTTCATGATCATCATTATTAATATCATTTTTATCGGTATTATAAGTGTCATTATTATCATTATCATTAGTATCAGTATTGGTATTTAGATTATTATTTGATTTATCAATATTACATTATATTCGTTTTCAATGACATTCAATTCCAAAATTTGAGTATATAACAACTTTGTTGTATTCACGGTCAGATTGCGGTCGAGTGTGTCCGGCTGGTGGTAAACTGTCCGCAGACTGTGAGACGTGTCTCTGCACAAGTGTTACGTTATATGGACGGGCAATGGATACCACCAACTCACCCATCAAACAGGCAAACATCTACCTAGAGGTAATACAAGTGGCTTATGCATCTTAGAAACAAACGTATATTAGTGTTACAAATTGTGTTATCCATTTGATTATTTATGGGTCTGTGTTTTTAGTTTAAACTTATTTATTTTACATCGATTATGAAAAAACTTCGTACAACCTAGATAAATCACTCTCGATTCTGCTTCCTGGATACATAACAAGTACTCGCGCTGAATGTGGATTACTTAAAGGTGCACCGTTTCCCTATTTCAGCATAAGAAACTAGATACTTACAATTATTTCATATCAACCTTTTGCATTATGAGAAACATGTATTGCATAATATGTCTACTAATACCCTGTTGTTTATCAAGTAATATACAGGAAGCTTGCACCATAACCATACTGTGAAACTGTACTGTTGTCCTGTAGAGGACCCAGTGGGATGTTAAGATATTAGACATTCCAAAGACTAGGCCTTTAACATCATTGTATAACTATTGTTATATTGTTATATACTGTTGTTACATTATTGTATGATATTTTGTAATTTTGCCTGTGTTAGTCCCGACTCCAGCGAGCAATGTGTACGAGTGATGATTGGGGCTATTACAATGTCAGTGGTTTGTGTCTGATGAACGAGGAGATTGTGATTGAAGCGGCCGGCTATTCCACCGAGAAATATACTCCCCACGCTGTTAACGCCTCACACTGGACTGTAAACGGGACCCTAATTAAATACGGTGAGTGTTTTATACCCCCCCCCCCCTTACTGTCAACGGGAGCCTAATTAAATACGGTAAGTGTTTTATACCCCCCACACTGTAAACGGGACCCTAATTAAATACGGTAAGTGATTTATTCATCAACGGACCCTAATTAAATACGGTGAGTGTTTTATACCCCCCCCCCCCTTACTGTCAACGGGAGCCTAATTAAATACGGTAAGTGTTTTATACCCCCCACACTGTAAACGGGACCCTAATTAAATACGGTAAGTGATTTATTCATCCTCAATCGGAACTCCTCGGTCATTTCTTCAAAATAACTATATCTACCGACTTGTGCCGGGGATTGCCGAGTAGATACGATTGTATTTATCCTGTCACAGTTGCTATTTTAGGACCGATAACTAGTTGCCGTATAATATTTGTGTTATACGGCACAAACCGTATAGTAACACATGCTCGTGACGAAGCATGGCGTCATAAGAACTCACTCACGATTCTTTCCGACACAGGTCCGTTTTAAGTTCTTTCCGATAGATTCCTGGTTTTCCCTCGCGATTCATTTGACTTCCAGTTCTTATCGCGCTTTTGATATTGTACATAGTTTCTAATTTTACAAAAAAAAAAAAACTGGCGACTGGTCCAAATGCTGATTAAATTGTTCTCTCTTGTTTCCAAATGTGAAGATTTCTCTCCATTTTGTGAAGTCAGTTATCTCTGAATCATATCTGTCAATTGTATAAAGCTCTATCATTTCTCCGTATTATCTTATATATTTCAGTATTGTGATTTTTTCTTTATTTTTCAGTCATTCTTCATATGTTTAATTACTTCACTCCTCGTAAACCCATCACCAAACAATAACAACATTTGACCAGCTTGTTGCAGCCGACTCTGGAAAACATTGTGAGAAAAGGAGAAACTGCTCGTTAAGAGCAATTTCTCCTTTTCCCACAATGCTTTCTGCCCTATCAGAAGATTACTTTTCAATTTCATCACATTTTAAAATGTCGTCTGCAAACTCTTACACTTTGGAACAGTCGAACATTTGGCGTTTGGTAAAGGGTTAAGCTGTTTATTCCCAATAAAAACCGTTTCATCTCTCCGTATTTACCTCCCTACAGTTCAGCCCTTGTTTAAGACCCAGCCACATGATAAGATCCGGATGGTCGGCCAGTCCTTGACGTTGTGCTGTGAGGCCGTTGGTGTACCCGTACCCAAGACCTACGCATGGTGAGCATGTTGTGTAACCACACTTTATTGCTATTGTTAATATTGTGTATACATTGGATAGCATGTTGTGTAATCACACTTGCAATAGGACAATTCCACGAAGTCAGTAGATTGGATCCGGTACCCCTGAGTTACAAGTCTGCAACCTTAACCGCGGAATCACAAAGGACCCATGTGTACATATTGTTGTCAGTTATGCATTGCATATTATATATTCAAACACGTTTTATATCCACTACGTTTACATCGAACGCCCAACAGGATGGCACTCATGGCTTTCCTCTATTGCACTCTGATTAACTGGGATAGCGTCACGTCCGGGTAAAGACAGTCCAAGGTCGAATTCGGTGATAGCAGCGTTATAGTTGTGAAACTTGTTGAAAATAAAGCAAAGTTTTTTCTTCCAACCCACTTCATCAATATTGTAAAATTTTGATAATTTTGTAGATTATTTCAATGAACACGATATGTTTAAACTAACACAAGAAAATAGATACGTCCTAATGCTAATTCCTAAACAAAAAAACATGTACACCATGAAATTGTAACACGTGGTTGGTTTATAAACAAAAAACCATGTACACCATGACATTGTAACACGTGGTTGGTTTATAAACAAAAAACCATGTACACCATGACATTGTAACACGTGGTTGGTTTATAAACAAAAAATCATGTACACCATGACATTGTAACACGTGGTTGGTTTATAAACAAAAAACCATGTACACCATGACATTGTAACACGTGGTTGGTTTATAAACAAAAAACCATGTACACCATGACATTGTAACACGTGGTTGGTTTATAAACCATGTACACCATGACATTGTAACACGTGGTTGGTTTATAAACCATGTACACCATGACATTGTAACACGTGGTTGGTTTATAAACAAAAAACCATGTACACCATGACATTGTAACACGTGGTTGGTTTATAAACAAAAAACCATGTACACCATGACATTGTAACACGTGGTTGGTTTATAAATCTCGTTTACTAGGTTGAAGGATGATGAGGAGTTAGAAAATGTTGGTACGGACGGTAGTTTGGTGTTGGACAATCTTCAGGTAACCGATGGAGGGGTGTATGTGTGTAGGGTGGAAACAGACGCCGGCGTGTCCAAGTCAGACGAAGCACACATTACGGTCGACGGTAACCCTTTACTCTTACATGTCTCTCACAGTGTATCTCGAGGGTTCAAGGCAAGACTTAGTCCAGATAACTGGTCTCGAAGGCTATTGCTATTTTGACTGACGCCTTCGAGTCCAGAGTCAATCGTGATTTTTACGTTAGATTTTTGCGCACAGATTTTCTGCGCATGTTTAACCACCTATCATTCCATAAATATGCAATGGATTATGAAATCAAACATACCGATTTGGAGATCAACCTTTTATCTGTCGATGTGTGAAGTCTCAAAAATGTCACTTTTGTATAAATATCCAAAACTTTGATTTAAATCACACACATAAAACCTGCTTTCAAACGTTGAGGTAAAAGTCCGAAACATCCGGATGCTAAGTCTCGCTCTGGGTTATGTTACACGGTCCGATATACATGTCAACACTCGATTTACACTCGATCACTGTTAGTAACGTTGTACGCGTTTGGCGGGAGTACATTATTTGTGAGCACTTGATACTGTACTTCGACTAAAATAATTCCCACAGTATTTTCATCATCTGATATATATGTTTTTGTTACTTCTTTTGAAACAATGGATTCATTTATGGAATTCGACGGTGTTAACTATCTTGTTTTAAAAATGAGAAGTCCAGACAAAGTTGAGGCCGTCATTTTTCCTAATTGAAACCAAATACATGGAAAGTTAAATTGCGCTTCTTGCAGACTTAGTTCAACGCATTGGCTGAAACTTGCGAAATGATATACGGGAAGTTGCCCCCCCACGAACATTTGCCCCCATTTTTGTATAATTCTTTACCGAACGTTAAATGTTCAATCGTCCCAAATTGAAAGGGTTTGCAGACGACATTTCAAAATGTGATGTTATTGGAAATGACCTTTCTATTAGGTAGAAAACATTGTGGGAAAAGGATAAATTGCTCGTTAAGAACAATTTATCCATGTTCCACAATGTTTTCTAGAGTCGTCTGCAACAAACCGGTAAATTTGGTTTTTGTTTAGTAATGGGTTTAGGCGCACATTTGTCCCCTCACTGTAATGTAGATCGAGGGCGAACATTTTCCCCCTCATATTAATCTTTTGTAAGTTACCTTGATATATTATGATAGTATTCCGTTATATTTCAATAAAAACTTAAATGGAGATAATATATTTTATCAGACCAGAGACATAGATTACAATCATAACATCTATGTCTCAATTTTGCTCTATTACGCCGATGGCACTTGGTCAATTATGCCGTGAAACTTGTTTCGACGTTAATTTTCTTATTTTCGGCAAAATTTGTTCTCTCTTACTTAATAATCAAATGTGATGGTCTTTGATTGTCATACTGACACAAATTGAAATACCTTTGGTCTTCTTTGTTTAGGTGGTTTGCCTCGAGTGACAAATTGGGTAAGTGTGACCTCCTTTGAAAGGTGTTTGTTGATTCAAGTATACACAGACAGTATTAAGGCCACAAGGGGAAGGATCGTGGAAATGTTTCACAGTTCTAGGACTAAGAAACAAACAAAAAATGGATAATAAAGGAATTCTGTTCGCCTGCCTCCTCCATTCGTGTTCTGTAGGTAATTGGGGTCAACGTACCCGATATTGAAGTGATCGTTCATTGAGGGCTTCCAAAAGTGTACTTTCGTACTGGCAAGAAGTTAGGCGTAGTGGACGTGTAGAACAGAATTCTGTTTCCATATGGAAGATCCCTTATGAAATCAATCACAGACGACTTATGAGAGGTCTTGTGGAGAGAAAGATTTAAGTCAATTGCTAACGCATCGAATGGACAAGTGTGAAATACAGGGTTCAAATTATTGTTTTGCAAAGGAGTGTCCCGTTTGTGAATGCACTGCGTGTACTCGTTGTAGTATTTGTAGGAAGTTATGTGAATTCACAAGGAAACGGTCTGTAAAGGAGCAGTTTTTCCAAAAAGAATACTTCCATTGAACACCTGTTAGAAGTCCAAATTTCAGCGATCAACAGGCGGAACAAATTGTTGTAACAACAGATTAAAGTTCTTAATTAAAAAGGAGTTGAAATAAATGTAACTTATTGAAAATTCGCTTCTTATGAGCAACATTTCATTTCGGTACAGAAGCCTGATTCAAGTGCATGTATAAAGGTCCTACAGTTGGTAAATAGGTTGACATTATAGGTTCGTAATTTGAATGAATTGTAGAATTGATATCATTTGAAACACAGCGCACCACTTGCTCCTAATATACCAATATTGCATGCGTATAACATCGTCTGCAAAAAAAACCCAGATCCTCCTTGTTCATGGTGTCTGATGAGGAATTGATGATAATGGATAGGCTTGAACAGAGTTAATCGTTTTGACTTTGTGAATTTATCCTTTATAATTTGATTGAACTTTATTGAACACTTTATGTCCGAACTTGAAACATTGTGAGAAAAACACTTTGTTTCATTTTGGTTTAATAACTTGACTTTGTAACTTTAAGGGATTGAAATCTTTATTATTTCCTTTTAAGATTTTGTTATTTTTCTTGTTAGGCTATAGCTACCTTAATTGTCATTTAATTTAAAAGCTAGTGGTGTGATCCTGACTAACTAATTGTTTAACCCGAGTTAGACAATTTTTATCCAGAGCCCGAACCCGATAAAACTCGTTACCCGAGGCGAGGTTTACGACACATGTATATAACGTCGTCTGCAAAACAAACCCAAAGATTCCTCTTGTTGTCTGGTAAACGATTGATGATAATAAGCTTGAACTATTTATCCCCACCCCTTCTTCAAGCACTATAAACACTGTGCAACGACAAATTGTTATGAAAGTGTTAAGTAAAATATTCATTATGTCAAAATGTGTTGTTTTATTCCTTTGACATTAAATCTACTGTGTAAATACGTGATAGGTAGGCTCTGGTTACGCGGTTTTCACATGCAGGTCGCTCATAGCATGTACCCGATGAACACCCAACGTAATACTTCATGAGTAACTTTTTAAACACTAGTTGCAGTAAGTATATATGTTTGGTGTTCATAGGACTGAACATCACCGATCCAACACAGGTGAAGGAAATAGTTTGTTATAGTTTCAAGGAAATCAACTACAAGTTTTATCGGTCCGACGTCAGGCGTTTAACGCTAGGCGTAAATATCGCTCCAATCACAATTTTATAAATCGAACTTTTAACCCTTTCCCAAACAATAACGACATATGACCAGTTTGTTGCAGATACTGTGCAAAACATTGTGGGAAAAGGAGCAATTGATTGTGACGAGCAGTTTGTCCTTTTCCCACAATGTTTTCTGCCCTATCAGAAGAATATTTTCCGATTTCATCATATTTTGAAATGTCGTCTGCAAACTCTTTCAATTTGGAACAGTCGAAAATTTGTTGTTTGGGAAAGGGTTAAATGATCCTTATTCCTGTTAGATTCGATTCAAAACAAAACATGAAATGATTTCCGTTCATTTTGAAAAAAAAAAGTATATATATTTTTTTATTTTTGGTAACACTACAATCACGTAATAGGCCTACTTAAACAAAATAAGCGAATTAATAGATAACAAAAACAAGGATGTTATTTTAGAAGAACCATAACGGACTATGCTTCAAATGCTGGTTTGCAAAAGACATCTTATCCAAGCATATCTTCTCCGAATCTGTAAGTGAAGAGAGCTCAACTTAGTACAACTCGACTTATGTTGAAAGACGCGTACTTCATCCCAAACTGTATACATAATGCGATGACCTTTGACCCGCAAGATATCCGTGGGAATCTCGCGGCCGGTGGTAAACAACATGGACGGCGATTGTTTATTTTTGAGCATCGTCGATGTTTCTTGATAGATAACTCGCATATAAGAGGTGTACTGGATACTTGTGTGGGCTGAGACGATTCATAAATGATTTATGTATGTATTTCAAGTTTCCGTTTATTTTTTGGTCCCTTTGAAAACGAAAAATCGCAAGTTAAAAGCACTGAGTCGGTCGTTCGAAATTTTGTAACATAAAAATCACGTTGGACTTGAGACGTAGCGAAGCACGATAAATGTCCAAATGACGAAAAAAGCTTCGTTCACGGATCATTATTGAGACTAGGCAAGACTATAGTTAGTGCTTCATAAACATGAAGCACTTACTATAGTCTTGCGTTGAACCCTCGTTTTAAACTTACAGGAGGGGTACGCTTGGTTTACATTGATTCATTTAATTCTATAATTTTTCTCAGAACATGTCAGTTCGGCAATGGTTTAATGGATTTACTCAGACAAAAGGTCAATATTGGTTAATATTGAGTACTGTTGTACGATCATTTTCTCAGAGCGTACTTAGGTCGACATTTACACAATGCATTACTTCTGACAAAAGGTCAATGCAGTGTATGAGGTATCATTGAGTAATGATTTTCTATTATTTTTCTCACTTCTAGGTCGACAGTTTAAAAAACGTCTGATAGAAAATCACCATTATATAACATTGGGTTATTATTTTCTATCATTTCTCTTAAAATGTATTTATATCGACGATTTCATGTGCATTAACTTTGACAAAAAGTAACTAGAATGCTACATTGATCAACTTTATTCTATCATTTGCCTTAGTATGCATCTAGATTATAGATATTCTTAGTACAAAGAGATATCCAAAAGACACGCACATTAAAAACTGTTGTGTCAACTGTAACAAACCAGTATTAACACTGTCTTAAATATATATGTACATGAAATCAAATTCAATAAAAGTTTGTCGAAAAATAATCGAACCATTCCCAAAGGGATAACCCGCCTTACTGTGTAAGTTGAAGCTGATTCGCTATTATGTGAATATCTAATTCATTCTGTCAAATGGTTACTGATTATTTGATACACTTACAATACTACAACATACGGGCGACTATATCTTATCAAATATGTATTCCGATATATACCATATTTGAGAATGTCATCAATAATATAATCAACTCCAGGTCACAAAGACGACACTTGCGCCGCGCCCATGTCGAAGATTGAAACCCTTCCCAACGGTTGCTATGTGACAACCAGCCCTGACAAAGACACGACTGTTGACGTCCAGACATGCAGTAAAGCCTCGTGTATGACGAGTTCTCTACATGATAACGGTACATGTACGGACTGGTGGCCCAGCTATTGTTGTGACGTGGACCAAGTCGAGAAGGTGAACATAACGTGTGATGGCTACAGCTACGAGACTGCCCGAATAACGTCCTGTAAGTGTACACTGTGTGTGGTAAAGACGGTTATATCGGGAAGGGCGTTCGGAAAGAGAGACGGTAAGAAACTCCCGCTTCAGCTGGGTGAAATTCGTTATAATGGACGCTTTGGTGCGAAAACCAACATGGCGGGATACTTCCGGTTTGAAGTAGAAAAGGGAATAAAGCGAGCAGTACTTGCGTTACACGACGGTATATTTAAGAAGTTTTTGGATGCCACTAGAATAGTGGAACTGGCTGAAGGAGATGACGCAGTAATAAACATCGTGCTACCATTCAAACCCGACCCTATACCATTTACAGCGAGCATTGGCAGTGACATCGAGCTTGGGGGAGGCAAAGATTCTTTACCACCTGTTGGAACCCTGTCTATTCCTGGAAACGCTCTTATAGACCAATATGGGAACCCCTATGATGGTCTACAAGGCGCAAATGCTCAAATTCATTTCACAGACCCGCGAAAAGTAGACGACCTAGAAACAGCTGATGGCGAATTTGTGTATCATAGTAAAGATGGTACTCGCCTGCCTCTTCGCACTTACGGTTTGTTTAATGTAGCAATTGAAGATCACAAAGGTAATGCTCTTCGAATAAACAAGCCAATATCCCTTGCATTCGATGCATCTTTGTACAATTACACTATTGATAAAAACGGACAGCCGGATGTGAATTTATGGACAATGGATACAAACAAAGGAATTTGGATGGAAGAAAGCCAGCTACAATTCGGTACAACCGGAAGTGGTAGACGTAGATTATTAAGGGAGGTTGTTACTGGTACCGTTGCTCCTAATTACGCACCAGTCATGGACCCGATTCGGTATGACATTAGTACAGTAAGGGTCGAAACAGGTTATAGGTTAGAGTACAATAGTATGCATAACAAAGATGTTAGAGTTCCGATATATTCAGATAGAGAAGTAAGGACACCCGTCGTGAAGAACGGAGCCTGTGTTGTAAGTATCACAGTGTATACTGACTTCACATTACGACAGAAGGCGAGGGCAGGGACAGTTAGTGTTACTGCCTTTACGAAAGAAATCAATGGTCCGGCTTACCTGGGAAAGAAGACTGATACCGTAGATAACAATGGACATGTGTGTTTGGACGTGTTTTGTGACCAGATCGTTTATATCTACGCCGAAAACGGGGCCGGAGAGCGACTTTATCCGGCTAATCATGTCCTCCAACTCGGATATCCTCTGATCAACAACACTGTCCGAGAAGTGAGCTTTGAATCGAGGAATTTCGGCACGGCGTACGACTGTGGATTGGACTCCCGACCGGAAGTACAGAACGGTACATGTAAAGGTCCCATGTTCACCTACCCGGAAAGAAACATCTGTCCGCGACACCACTCAGACGGATCGTTCATGTTCCGGTTTGCGCCGTTTACAGGGAACCCGACGTTTAGCTCGACGGTCGGCGACAAGAACAAATACGACGAAAAACTCTCCTGGTATCCCGTCTCACCCGCGTCTAACACATTCAGGAGCTGCTTCTTCAAACTGAGCATCAAGGTAATAACCGCAGAGTGCATGTTGTCGCTTTACGTGTGGGTTTTAAATACTCACCAAAGGCAATTTTGGATTTTGTATGAAACGATGTCTTTTGGTTCGTTTCTGAAAGGCTGGTGGTTCTACTCCCAGTATAATTCTCCCCCAAGTCCAGAGGGGAATCTGTATATTCCAGATATTCCTTTATTTTGGATAACACATGAGTCGCAGATAAACTGAGATGATACTGGTGCATTATTCAAACCAGAATATTCAAGATCAGACGTATATTAAGACAATTCGTTTGCGTCAACAAAACTACATAAACGTTAGCTAAATACACCAACACGTTAACTACAACGAATAAGCGTAAGCCAATACACAGCTGTCCTGGATAATTTCGACATGCGTGATGAAATCGGCAATGTTCAATATTTCAGGTACAAGACGACCTGGATAATTTCGACATGCATGATAAAATCGGCAATGTTCCGTATTTCAGGTACAAGACGACCTAGATAATTTCGACATGCATGATAAAGTCGGCAATGTTTCATATTTCAGGTACAAGACAACCTGGATGATTTCGACATGCATGATAAAGTCGGCAATGTTTCATATTTCAGGTACAAGACAACCTGGATGATTTCGACATGCATGATAAAGTCGGCAATGTTTCATATTTCAGGTACAAGACAACCTGGATGATTTCGACATGCGTGATAAAATCGGCAACCGTTTCATATTTCGACATGCATGATAAAGTCGGCAAAGACAACCTGGATGATTTCGACATGCGTGATGAAATCGGCAATATTTCAGGTACAAGACAACCTGGATGATTTCGACATGCATGATAAAGTCGGCAATGTTCCGTATTTCAGGTACAAGACCACCTGGATGATTTCGACATGCGTGATCGGCAACCTGGATGATTTCGACATGCATGATAAAGTCGGCAATGTTTCATATTTCAGGTACAAGACAACCTGGATGATTTCGACATGCATGATAAAGTCGGCAATGTTTCATATTTCAGGTACAAGACAACCTGGATGGTTTTGACATGCATGATAAAGTCGGCAATGTTTCATATTTCAGGTACAAGACAACCTGGATGATTTCGACATGCGTGATGAAATCGGCAATGTTTCATATTTCAGGTACAAGACAACCTGGATGATTTCGACATGCGGGTGATCGGAGTGAGTTATCTGGAGAAGAATAAAGGAGAACAGTTCGGCACGTATAACGTGGGTCCCAGGCCCGATCCCGACTCCCCGGATACCTCGGAACGAGGGGCGTGTATCGAATTCCGTTGTCCTGGATACCTTAAAGATGGCAACACGGAAATCTACGACAAACCCACCGTACTGAGCGTCATTATCAATACTGCCAACAAAAACCTGAAATGCACTATCGTGTAAGTAGGACAACATTTATTTATTGACTGTTGTAACGAACTGTGCAAAAAGAGGTCTTAAAGACACATTTACATTTGATCAGTGAACAAACATTGTGAAAAGCGAGATCTGCCTTGCGAACTTTCATTAATCCACATTCGGCGCGAGTACTGGTTATGTATCAAGGAAGCAGAATCGAAAGTGATTAATCTAATTTGTAAGAACTTGTATCACAATCGATGTAAAATAAATAAGTTCAAACTAAACTAAAAGATAATTAGTATATAGTTAATTAAAACCGTGATTGTATGTTTTACAGCGAATCTAAGCTGGGCACGAACGTTATTGCGCGACCAGGTGGTAATGGGTTCGGGTTCCGGGCTGAGAGTGGGAAGAACTACGGTGCTAGCTATGGTGTGTACATCAGTGACCGACAGGCCAATCAGGTGGACGACGCCTGTCATAGTGGGTATCTGTTCGGCTCGAGAATCGACGGGCTCATGAAACCCAACCAGGGATACGCCGTCAAAATGAACTGTAACGAGTAAACACTGGGAGGTTGTTGGTGATGAGCGTTATGTGTGTGTTTGTGTAATAACTATATAGTCAGACTCGGTTTACTGTAATATCAAGTTTTAGTTTTTTTTACACCACCACCAACAACAGCAGCAGCAGCAGCAGCAGCAGCAACAACGACGACGACGACGACGACGACAACAACAACAACAACAACAACAACAACAACAACAACAGCAACAACGACAACAACGACAACAACAACAACAGCAACAGCAGCAACAACGACAACAACGACAACAACAACAACAACGAATACAACGACAACAACAACAACAAGGATATCAGTACCAGCGCATTTCTTTTTTAAGAACAATTGCCAATTAATAAATGTCCATGTTCTTGCCGACACAAAGTATACTCCTGACACACTCTCTCATTATTCCATTGTTAAATCGTTGTCTATAATATTCATTGTTAAATCGTTGTCTAAAATATTCATTGTTAAATCGTTGTCTATAATATTCATTGTTAAATCGTTGTCTATAATATTCATTGTTAAATCGTTGTCTATAATATTCATTGTTAAATCGTTGTCTATAATGTTCATTGTTAAATCGTTGTCTATAATATTCATTGTTTAATCGTTGTCTATAATGTGAATAAAACAGTCATGGTTCGTTCAAACCACGTCGAGGCTACCTGGACCCATGAACACATTCGATGCTGTCAAAGATGTGGAACATTTCGGTGAGGGGTGTTTGTTAACAGTTTGCCTAGAATTGGTGTTTCCGATTAATAGTAAATGACTCTCCGCGTTCTAACTGATATGATTCTTTTTGAACCATTTAGAGACAGATACATTTGTTCAGGGGTAGAGTGTCGGCCTTGGAACATAAGGGTCATGGGCTCGAATCTCGCGAGTATCAGCCGGAACTGCCTTGCGATTTTTCATTAATCCACATCCCAAGCAAGCACTGGCTATGTATCCTCGAAGCTGATTCGAGAGTGATTAATCTAAGTCGCAAGAACTTGTTTCACAATAAAATAAATACGTTTAGAATAGACAGGTACAAATTCTGGTATGTGGTGTCTGTCAGCCATCCTATGGCGAAACAACATAAGCGAGAATATGGGCGCTGTTTACTTGTACTAAACAGCGAACGTGATAACGACATGTTTTGTTGCGTTAATGATACCGATTGTGTCATGTATCCTACATGCCAAATTGTAGATGTCACGAAGTACTTTCTAGTCCGCTGGTTATCCTTTAGTTTGTATCTACGAAGCCGTTCTGATAAAAACAAAGTACGGTCAACCTATTACCCAACAACAACGACATTTTATAACTTTGTTGCAGACGACTCTGGTAAACATCAAAACGATCAATTTCTCCTTTTCAAACAATCTTTTCTAATCTATCAGAAGATTACTTCCCAATTTTATCACATTTTTAATTATCGTCTGCAAACCCTTTCAATTTGGGACAGTCGAAAAATTGGTGTATGGCAAAGGGTTAAGAGAAAACAAAAATGGCTTAAGATTGACACCTCTTATCTTGACATCAGTGTAAGATAAGCCAATCTATCTTAGGATTGACGCCTCTTATCTTAACATCAGTGTAAGATAAGCCATATATCTTTATATTTGTTGTCAGTATTACAACACGAACTAATTCGAAGTGCATAATCTAATACAAAATGCTTTTAACCCTTTCTGAAACAATAACAACATGTGTCCACTTTGTTGCAGACGACTTTGGAAAGCACTGTGGGAAAAGGAGAAATTGCTCTTAACGAGTAATTTTTCCTTTTCCCGCAATGTTTTCTGCCCTATCAGAAGATTATTTTCCAATTTCATCTCATTTTGAAATGTCGTCTGCAAACTCTGTCAATTTGGGACAGTCGAAAAATGTTGTTTGGGAAAGGGTTAAATACCACTATTGGCTTGCATCTTGTTATAGCTTGTTTGAGTGTATAAATCTGCTGTATTGTATTGTAAACGTAATAAACAGATTTGTGTTGCATTTAAGTTTGGTATTTAGCGTTTTTCTTTACAAAATCATTACTGAGACGTTTCGCCCCACTCCCGCCCTTACATTCTGAAAGCGTACACAAATCGTCAACGTATTGGTCGTCCTGTGCCAATATCTGAACCCATTCCCAAGTTAAGATTCGGTTGCAGTTTAATCAGCAGCAGACGAAACTTATATCAGAATGGAATTTATCAATTACATTTACCATTACGTAGCTAGATAATTTTCCTGTTTTCACAGTGGTTTTCTATGATAACCTTAATCAGAGTAAATGTTTAGTCACAAATCGGGCCTGAATGACCCGATGCTTAGAGGACGGCAGTCCTGCGTGGTCCTCCCTGTAGTTAGTGTGGTGGATTCACAACTCAGGGGTCGTGGGTTCAAGCCCCGCCTCTGGTTATATGGAAGTGTCCTTAAGTAAGACAAATACAGAACCCTATCCCAGTACTGATGAAAACAGGAAAATCGTTATATAACTGAAAAATTGTTGAAACTGCCTTGAACCCCATATAATCAAAAGTCTTGCTCGACATTTCCCAGTTTGAATCTCCCTGAGTTGTTGTACATGTATCTGGAAAATCTAGAGAAAATTGTTACCATGGCGTCGAACCTCATATTAACAAAAGCATTGATTGACATTTCCCAGTTTGAATCTCCCTGAGTTGTTGTTCAGGTATCTGTGTTGTATACAGACATCTGGAGAAAGTTAGGAAAAATCTCTCATTGGCGGTGTTAGCCACTGGGGTAAACAGTGATATCTCGTTAATCCGAACACGTTCGTTCAACAATGAACCAGGGCCTGGTCTTATAATCATTAAGACATAAACGGTCTAAATGCACGTGTAAACTTATAACCCTTTAGCAAACAACAAATTGTCGACCGTCCCAAATTGAAAGAGTTTGCAGACGATATTTCAAACGTGATGAAATTCAAAAATAATCTTCTGATATGGCAGAAAACATTGTGGGTAAAGGAGAAATTGCTCGTCACGAGCAATTTCTCCTTTACCCATAATATTTTCAAAAGTCGTCTGCAACAAACTGGTCAACTAATTCCGTCCCTTACAATTTCGTTCGGATTGCGTTACATCCGGATAATCGGGGTCCGGATAAACGAGGCTTCACTGTACATGCATGTTCTCGGAAGTAAGACTACTTGGTTTATCCGGGGTTTACTTTGTATCGAATGTGTTTCTATTATAGTGCGTTGTGCGTTTCTTAATCGATGGAGATAAACCCCAAGCTTTATTTAAACCTTACACAGTACGTATAACAATCATTTTCCATAAGTTGTTTGCATCCTTCAGTCGTATCGACTATGGATCAGCGCTTCGAGAGGGAGCTGGGGAGGATCTACTTCTGTGGCTGTGAAAGCCAACATGTGATCTGCATACCTTGCTACAGTCCTGACATTTATCCTGTCACAAGTGCCATTTTGGGACCGATAACTAGGTGCCGTATAACATTTGTGATATCCGGCACTAACCCAATCTGAACACATAGGGTTTATCCAATGAAAGCACCTCTGAAATAATAGGGATGAAGCCATACTGTATTTATTTAAAAATAGATCTTAAATGTAAAATCTTAAAAGTCGTTAGATTTTATTGAGGAACCAACTATACATGTCACAACAATAGTTTCGCCATTTGGTATGAGTTACTGATAAAAAAAATGATTTAACAGGATGTCCAACACTTTCATACACATTAAACTACTTAACGTGCACGCTTAGAAAATGTGTTAATTGGCGGATGCCTTTTTACCCGAAAATTGTAACCCTACACTTATATCCGAGGTGTATTTCAATGCTCACGGAAATACCCGAGTAGTTCCGATTGGCACTAACCATGTAACACATGCACACGACGAATCATTATGTCATAAGAGCTCAATGACGTCATTTTTTCAACATTCTACTGATTGTTTCCTTTTTTCTCGTGTTTTATTAACATCTTGTTTTTTGAAAGAATACATAAAGGTAATATGATAAATAGAATAGATGGTTGGTGTCTTTGAATTGGAAAGGTTATCGGGCTCGGCTTCGGATTATTATCCGTTTCGCCTTCGGCTCACCGGATAATATTCCTAGGTCTTGCCCGATAACATTTCCGATTCACGACACCAACCATCTATTCTCTCTATATATCCTAGTGATGTGTGTATTGTAGGTATATGACCGTGGCTGACTCTACTGGCTGTACAGCTGTCGTATGGCAAGTTTGTCCTCATTCAAGCCTGCTAAACCTTGCTTCTTCAAAACAATCACGCCGTATAAATATATATACTCTAAAATTCACACTTTCATGTGGAAACTCCTTGGTCTAGGCTACAAGGACTCGGAATTGCTTCCTCACCAGGTCAGCACCATGAAATATCCGGAAAGAGATAGCCGTATTGAAGTATCCGGATACTATTCCGATATTCATATGAAGTATTAGGCTTCTATCAGAATACTCGTACAAACTAACCGGCTTCTATTAAGGTATACGTAAGAGGTGTCCCTATGAGGTTTTCTGCATGAAATGTTCGGATGTTAATTTGATTTCCGTATTGAAGTATCCGGATACTATTCGGAAATTCGTATGAAGTATCAGGCTTCTATTTGAAAGCTGTAGAGTGTTTGAACTATTCGGCTTCTATTTGGATTTCCTTATTGAAGTATCCGGATACTATTCGGAAATTCGTATGGAGTATCAGGCTTCCATTTGAAAGCTGTAGAGTGTATGAACTATTCGGCGTCTATTTGGATTTCCGTATTGAAGTATCCGGATACTATTCGTACATACTGTAAATACGTTTAGTGTCTAAATTTGATGCACCAATCAATGAGATGTCTTGCTTTATTTAGCAACTGATACAATATCTGAACACAAAACAGTTGAAACACGATTGCCTAAACTAGTAAAAACCCACGTTTTCCGTGACCTGTCTGTATTACTTCTGACTTTCAACGATATCGTAACGATACTGCTTAACTGCATCGAACACAGACGCAAAAGCCGGCGGTCGATACGTGTTTCATATCATGCCAATGTCACCTTTAGCGCTCGTATCTGAGAAGCATATCTGTTCAAGGCCTTTTCGGACATATTGGGCAACAGCAAACCCCTTCATGTCCATGCAGAGTAAACACTTGACGATAAACACTTTATTCGGTTATGACTTTTGTATGGAAGAGAATATATGTAACAGTTAGCGTCAATTCTGGAGGTGTTATACACAAAATGTGTGTTTGCGCGGACAGCATCTGAAACCATTCATAGAAAAGGAAAAGCAATCATTTTGTATCTACTTTTCTGCGAAAACTATATGTTACTATACTTTTAGAATCCATTTAACACGGCGTTTTTTTTTGCTATATTTTGCAACTTCATATTCGGTTAAGACCAATGGCAAACGTTTGTCACCATTCATGCAATTTGAAATATGTATATATATATATATATATATTATATATATATATATATATATATATATATATATATATATATATATATATATATATATATATATATATATATATATATATATATATATATATATATTTATATATATCAATTTGTTAAAAATGTTTTATCATTCTTAAGAATTTCACATCCTTAAATCATGTTTTACGATAATTGTCGTATGCAGTCGTTTACCTGTTAGAGCTCGACGGATGATTCATAAATAATTCAAATAGCAACTAGAAGACCTCAACTGTTTCGGTCATCATGCAAGCTTGAGTACACGGTGCAGTTAAAAAACGGTGCATTCTCCCATACAGTCAAACAAAGTTCGCTCAGTGTTTTACGATAAGAGATTGCCCCCGGATGTTTGACAGTTTAAACGAGGACAGTTTGACCTGGCTGACGACATGTTTATTTCTAGTTGTCACATGAAATGTCGACAGACAGACAGACAGACAGACAGACAGACAGACAGACAGACAGACAGACGGACGGACGGACGGACGGACGGACGGACGGACGGACAGACAGACAGACAGACAGACAGACAGACAGACAGACAGACAGACAGACAGACAGACGGACGGACGGACAGACAGACAGACGGACGGACGGACGGACGGACGGACGGACGGACGGACGGACGGACGGACGGACGGACGGACGGACGGACGGACGGACGGACGGACGGACGGACGGACAGACGGACGGACGACAGACGACAGACAGACAGACAGACAGACAGACAGACAGACAGACAGACAGACAGACAGACAGACAGACAGACAGACAGACAGACAGACAGACGGACAGGACAGACAGACAGACGGACGGACAGACAGACAGACAGACAGACAGACAGACAGACAGACAGACAGACAGACAGACAGACAGACAGACAGACAGACAGACAGACAGACAGACAGACAGACAGACAGACAGACAGACAGACAGACAGACGACAGACAGACAGACAGACAGACAGACAGACAGACAGACAGACAGACAGACAGACAGACAGACAGACAGACAGACAGACAGACAGACAGACAGACAGACAGACAGACAGACAGACAGACAGACAGACAGACAGACAGACAGACAGACAGACAGACAGACAGACAGACAGACAGACAGACAGACAGAAAAAACAGAAACAGAAAAAACAGAGACAGAAAAAACAGAGACAGAAAAAAACAGATTTAAAAGAAGGGCAGAAAATGGAACATATAAATTATCATACAGTGACATGGAACTCTTATGGGGGATTGCTAGGCAAACATCACCTTCATGGATCAACCTGATTCAAACATGGATTGATAAATCACCCTGTAAACTACTTACATGTGACGACACAAACCAGGTTAAACAAACTCAACAAATCCAAACCGAGTACAGTTCCGAAATTTGAAAGGTGTTGCACACTTCTCTTTTACCAAACTTCAACCAGCCGTCCCTTCGTAATTCATACTTACTACGGATATGGCAATACTTTTCACAAATAACTGAAATATTGTTGAAAACAAGGTTAAACCAGAAGAAAAAAGTTGGATACAATCGGTAAAGGCAATGGTAGGGTTGATTGTCTCATATCCGGGCATATTCGGGTGACTTCTATAATAACTATCCGATAACTCGGTGATAAACCGGCAGTTTACATATGGCGCAAATACAGTCACGACAAATTGGCTTATTCCTTTATTACAGGTACCCATTTATACACCTGTGGGGAGATGAGCAACGCGGGATGCATTTTTCGCTCAGGAAAAATCCGATGATCTGTGCAGACGAACCCGGGACCCTCCGATCACGAAGCAGACGCCCAACCAGCGGACCAACCACCGTATGGATAAAACAATATTAATAAAACAGACACATCTTTTTACAAATTTGAAAATGATGTTTATTTATATACAGTCAAACAATGATAGTCACCATGCATTTAAGTAAACCAAATATCAGGCCCCGTTCAACGACCTTCCACGAACCAAGTGGGAGATATACCTCAAATCGGAACCCACTCAAAGAAACCTTTCCCAAACAACAAATTTTCGACTGTCCCAATTTGAAAGGGTTTGCAGACGACATTTCAAAAAGTGATTAAATTGGAAAATGATCTTCTGATAGGGCAGAAAACATTGTGGGAAAATAGAAATTGCTCGTTACGAGCAATTTCTCCTTTTCCCACAATGTTTTCTAAAGTCGTCTGCAACAAAGTAGTCAAATGTCGTTATAGTTTGGGAAAGGGTTAAACAAGCACACCGTGGCGAACATCTACTTCATTGTGAGTCAAAGATTGTAAGCGATAACCCGAGAGAGTAGGGTTTATACCATTTTATATGGAGAAAAGTAGTTTCAACAGGGTTGTCCTTTTATATCCCTAGATTCCCCGCATTCAATCCACTACTTCCGGTTCTTGGACCATGTTAACCCGTCGCAGTGCTATCAACGTTACACGGAGAGCCATTGAGGGTAGCCGTTTAAGTCAATGACTCGGATATCGTACCCGCGACCTTACACACTCGAGCCGTATACTCTATCTCTGCGCCGATTCGACTGGACGGCTATTTTTTCTACAACGACTACGCTCAAATTGTCATCAAATAACATCACTAGAATGTTGATCACGTAACACTGAGTCTTAATGTTTGTTGCTTGTCGGAAACGTTCGTCGTTTTGTTTACTGCAAAGTTTAATATCACCGCAGTCGGGGTATATACCGTATTTCGACGAGCTTATCAGCTGTTCTATATGACACATGTTAATAAAGCTGGATCGGACTTGTTTAGAATTAAGAACGAAATAACCCCCGACCTCGAGACTCGCTGCATGTCTGCACACCAGGCAGCCGATATCAAATCTAACGACTTAACCCTTCAACTTCCTCGTCCCTCCGTATCTAAATAATCACCCGACAGCCTTGAAGCCCTTGTAGTAGATAGGGTACACATCAGCCGTCGTGTAAATGTACTTATATCTTTTACGTTCAACGTTATAGTGTACCATTTTTGTACTGAAGAAGTTAGTGCCTTCATAACGTATCTAACGGAAACGTTTACAACGTTACGGTGTGATTGTTTAACGAGGTGTGACCTTTACAAGGCAGAATGGAGGCGGGACTGATGCTGATGGTTGGCCTGATGATGGGGAATCTGCTGGTACACGCTGGTACGTCTTGTTTCATTTATTCTCTTTTGGCTGCCATTTCCAGATTGTTGGTCGGTAGACTATTCTAGCGTCTCAGTAACACACGACTTCGCAGTTAAGTTACGCATGTGGACACAAACAAAACTGACTCTGTACGCGTGCTCACACCTATCTTCCGTCAACGTTACGTGCTAGAACCCCAACGTGACCAAACTCCTTCTCAATGGTCAACGTTACCCAGGCCTGACCACACAACTAATTGATTATCGTTAAAAGCATGCATTGCTTCCTCGAATAGAGCATCTTCTATGTCAAAGTGTGAATTGAGGTATTTGCATTACACTTTCAACGAACGTTACATAACTGTAGCATCACACGACGGTATTTCCACATTAAAGGTTGATAAGACACCATTAATCTTTAACGTCGCATGACGGTATTTCCACATTCAAGGTTGATAAGACGCCATTAATCTTTAACGTCGCATGACGGTATTTCCACATTCAAGGTTGATAAGACGTCATTAATCTTTAACGTCGCATGACGGTGTTTCCACATTCAAGGTTGACAAGACGCCATTAATCTTTAACGTCACACGACGGTGTTTCCACATTCAAGGTTGATAAGACGCCATTAATCTTTAACGTCGCATGACGGTGTTTCGACATTCAAGGTTGACAAGACGCCATTAATCTTTAACGTCACACGACGGTGTTTCCACATCCAAGGTTGATTAGACGCCATTAATCTTTAACGTCGCATGACGGTATTTCCACATTCAAGGTTGATTAGACGCCATTAATCTTTAACGTCGCATGACGGTATTTCCACATTCAAGGTTGATTAGACACCATTAATCTTTAACGTCGCATGACGGTATTTCCACATTCAAGGTTGATTAGACGCCATTAAGCTTTAACGTCGCATGACGGTATTTCCACATTCAAGGTTGATAAGACGCCATTAATCTTTAACGTAAAATAACGGTATTTCCCCATTCAAGGTCCACTAGACGCCATTAAGCTTTAACGTAACATGACGGTATAACCACATTCAAGGTTCATTAGACGCCATTAAGCTTTAACGTAACATGACGGTATAACCACATTCAAGGTCCACTAGACGCCATTTAGCTTTAACGTCACATGACGGTATAACCACATTCAAGGTCCACAAGACGCCATTAAGCTTTAACGTCACATGACGGTATTCCCACATTCAAGGTCCACAAGACGCCATTAAGCTTTAACGTAAAATGACGGTATTCCCACATTCAAGGTCCACTATACGCCAATAAGCCTTTATCATAAGTATGCTGTCAGATGCCTTAAGTTATTTCCCATTTCAATAACTCTTAACATCACATAACATTGTTTTCGTATTTCAGACCCGATGGACGTGGTCCTGTTACTGGATTCCTCCGATTCGTATCGGTCCGACCATTTCGACCGGGAGAAGGAGTTCGCCAAGGCCCTGACTGGTCGACTGTTGACCAGCTCAGCTCGTATCGGTCTGTACACATTCGGGGAGAACACCCATCGACAGTTCGGGCTGGACGACTATCATGATTTAACACAGATAGACCAGCAAATAACGTATCTCTGGTACAGTACAGGGGACGGTCAACTCGGTCCGGCCATCAACTTTACCGTGCATGATGGGTTCACGGCGCGGTCCGGGGACAGGGAATGTGTGCCGAATGTCCTGGTGGTTCTCACACATACTACACTGACGGGGGAGCCCATGACGAGGTACCTGACCGACCTGCTGGATACGCGGATCATAAGGACGTTTGTATTAAACATGGCGTCTGGCGGAGATACCGACAGTCTCGATACACTCACTAACGATACCAGTCGGGTGATTCCGGTAGCGTCATTCGCGGACTTGACGGCGAACTTAGACACACTCGTGCACAACATACAAACGGGTAGGTAAATCATATACAAACGGGTAGGTAAATCGTATACAAACGGGTAGGTAAATCATATATAAACGGTAGGTAAATAATATATAAATGGGTAGGTAAATCGTATACAAACGGGTAGGTAAATCATAAACAAATGGGTAGGTGAATCATATACAAACGGGTAGGTAAATCATATACAGACGGGTAGGTCAATCGTATACAGACGGGTAGGTAAATCATAAACAAATGGGTAGGTGAATCATATACAAACGGGTAGGTAAATCATATACAGACGGGTAGGTAAATCATATACAAACGGGTAGGTAAATCATATACAGACGGGTAGGTAAATCATATACAAATGGGTAGGTGAATCATATACAAACGGGTAGGTAAATCATAAACAGATGGGTAGGTAAATCGTATACAAACGGGTAGGTAAATCATAAACAGATGGGTAGGTAAATCATATACAGACGGGTAGGTAAATCATATACAGATGGGTAGGTAAATCATATACAGACGGGTAGGTAAATCATATACAAATGGGTAGGTAAATCATATACAAACGGGTAGGTAAATCATAAACAGATGGGTAGGTAAATCGTATACAAACGGGTAGGTAAATCAGAAACAGATGGGTAGGTAAATCATATACAGACGGGTAGGTAAATCGTATACAAACGGGTAGGTAAATCATAAACAGACGGGTAGGTAAATCGTATACAAACGGGTAGGTAAATCATAAACAGATGGGTAGGTAAATCGTATACAAACGGGTAGGTAAATCATAAACAGATGGGTAGGTCAATCGTATACAAACGGTTATGTAAATAATATACAAATGGGTAGGTAAATCATACATAAACAGGTAGGTAAATCGTAAACAGATGGGTAGGTAAATCAAATACAGACGGGTAGGTAAATCATAAACAGAAGGGTAGGTAAATCATATACAGACGGAAAGGTGCACAAAACATAAACGGGTAGCTTCCAAAAAGGGGTAGATGAACATTATACAACATGTAAATTCAACATTATACAAATGGGAAAATACACAACAAACTAATGGGTTCTTTAACAGAACACAATCGAGAAGGTAAACAACATAAACACAAGTAGATTAACGCTACAAAAACAAGAAGGTTAACACTATAAAACAGGAAGGTGAATAATACAAAACGGGTAAGTTAACAATATAAAACGGGTAGGTTAACCATGCAAAACGAGAAAGTTGAACAATACAAAACGGGTAAGTTAACAATACAAACTAGGTAAGTTAATAATATAAAAACAGGAAGGCTTTCAATATAAAAACGTGTAGGTTTACAATAAGAATAACAGGTAGATTTACAATATAGAAGGGGAAGGTGAACAATATAAAACGTGTAGGTTTACAATACAGAATGGGTAGGTTTTCAATAAAATTGTGGAAGGTTTACAATGTAAAGCGGGTAGTTTTACAATATAGAACGGGTAGGTTTCCAAAAAATGGGGAAGGTTTACAGTGTATAAAGGGTATTCAATAAAGTATATACGGAGTATGATGACATAGCATCTTTCCCGAAGTTTGCATTTGCTCAGAAGCGCGTGAGAAAATCGTCACGTCAACAAGACACAAACAAGCGGGTAGGCATATAAGATATGAATGGGAAAGTAAACAATAAACGAATAGGTAGGTAAACAAAATACAACTGGGAAGTTTAACAATAAACGAACGGGTAGGTAAACAAAATATAAATGGGAAGGTAAACAATAAACGAATAGGTAGGTAAACAAAATACAAACGGGTAGGTAAACAATAAACGAACGGGTAGGTAAACAATATATGAATGGGAAGGTAAACAATAAACGAATTGGTAGGTAAACAAAATACAAACGGGTAGGTAAACAATAAACGAACGGGTAGGTAAACAAAAAATACCAACGGGTACGTTAACAATAAACAGTAAACAATATGCGAACGGGTAGGTAAATAAGATACAAATGGGTAGGTAAACAATATGCAAACGGGTAGGTAAACAATTCACAAACGGGTAGGTGAACAATATACAGACGGGTAGGTGAACAATCTACAAACGGGTAGGTGAACAATTTACGAAAGGTAGGTCAACAGACTGTTGTATTTATTGAACATGAAGTGTGTATTACGGGCCTGAGGCCTAGCTGATGACCTTTCTTAATATGGACAACTAAACATAAACTGGTAAGTTGAAAAAAGTGGATCCACAACGGAAAACCACCAATAGTAAAAGTTGCGCGTAGCAGTCAAGTGATTTAGTGACGGACAATAAAAGTATTACACGGTACATGGCACCCTGTTATCGGTCCGAAACTTGCTCTAGTACAGGAATGAAGGTTGCGTGTAGCGTTCACGTGATTTAGTGACGGGCAATAAAAGTATTACACGGTACATGGGACCCTGTTATCGGTCCGAAACTTGCACTGGTAACATTATGATAATCCTCATGTTACCGATACGCATTGTCAAAGGAATATCTTGGCAACTCTGAATTACGAAAGTACTTCGTGTTTGCAACAGTTTGCAAGACACTATCATTATTTAGAACAGGGGACGGTTTGGCTTTAATGTTTATACATGAAACAAACTACTAGTAACTGTAATTTCTTAAAGAGTCCAGTCTTTGATATCAAGAGAAATCCTCACAGGGTTAAACTATATCATCTAGAGGACATCAATAAGGCAAGGTGATAACACCAATCTTAACGTTTTATATTGCTTTATTTGCTTTTTTGGTTCACATTATAACATATCATAATTGACAAACAATTGACTAAAAAGTACAAAAGATGAAAAAATAGAAACAGAAAAGGAGAGGGGGAAAGAGACAGGTAAACGGGTTTCAATGTATATCAGCATTTATATAAACCAATAGATTTATACATGTATCTACAGCGTAAGTAAGGTAAATATATGAATTTATAATTAAAAAAGTGTCAATCTTGAAATTAAAAGTTAAGGACACAATTTTCGCAAGGACCTTACACCAATCTCAACGTTTTACATGATTGACTGGGCGAGCATTAGCTATGTGGTAGATAATTGTCTATTTGTGTCTGTGTAGATTTACCCCGTACCGGATGTGGCAAGTTAACCACGTGGGAGACCTGGACCCGGTGTAGTCGTTCATGCAATGCTGGACTCAAGTACCGTTTCCGGACGTGTGGCAAGGTCAAACAGACGGACACGGACTGTGAGGGACTGCTGAGTGAAGATAGAGAGTGTAACCTGGGTGCTTGTGCAGGTAAGGAATCGTGCTTAAGTACACACCTGTCGGTCATTAACTTGGGTTTCCTTGGGGTGTGAATTCCGTATTCGGTTTAAGATGATCATCTAAGTAGCGGTTTACTAAACAGTTTACTCTTTGAATTTGAGTAGGTTCAAATCAACATTCCCTGCATTTCAATAATGAGATAGCAGAATTGAAAATTATTTATCATTGGAATCGTCTCTACGAATAGAGAAATTAGCAATATTGCAAATTACGTATCATTGGAATCGTCTCTTCGAATAGAGAAATTAGCAATATTGCAGTTTACGTATAGTTGGAATCGTCTCTTCGAATAGAGAAATTAGCAATATTGCAAATTACGTATCATTAAAATCGTCTCTTCGAATAGAGATATAAGCAATTTTGCAAATTACCTATCATTAGAATCGTCTTACCGACGTATCGTTGAAATCATCTCCCCAATATGAGAAATTAGCAATATTGCAAATTAAGTAACAATAGAATCGTCTCCCTGAATAGAGAAATTAGCAATATTGCAAATTACGTATCGTTGGAATAGTCTCCCCGAATAGAAAAAATTAGCAATATTGCAAATTACGTATCATTAGAATCGTCTCCCCGAATAGAGAAATAAGCAATATTGCAAATTACGTATTGTTGGAATCGTTTCCCCGAAAAAATAATTAGCAATATTGCAAATTACATATCCTTGGAATAGTCTCCCCTAATAGAGAAATTAGCAATATTGCAAATTAAGTATCGTTTGAATCGTTTCCCCGAATAGAGAAATTAGCAATATTGCAAATTATGTATCATTGGAAGAGTCTCCCCGAATAGAAAAAAATCAGCAATATTGCAAATGACGTTTCATTAGAACGTCTCCCTGAATAGAGAAATAAGCAATATTGCAAATTACGTTTCGTTGGAATTGTCTCCCCGAATAGAGAGATTAGCAATATTGCAAATTATGTATTGTTGGAATCGTCTTCCCGAATAGAGAGATAAGCAATATTAGAAATTACGTATCATAAGAATTGTCTCCCCGAATAGAGAAATTAGCAATATTGCAAATTACGTATCGTTGGAATCGTCTACCGGAATAGAGAGATAAACAATATTGCAAATTACGTATCGTTGGAATCGTCTACCCGAATAGAGAGATTATCAATATTGCAAATAACTTATCTCGTTAGAATAGTCTCCCCGAATAGAGAGATTAGCAATATTGCAAATTACGTATCGTTAGAATCGTCTCCCTGAATAGAGAAATAAGCAATATTGCAAGTTACGTATCGTTGGAATTGTCTCCCCGAACTTGAATTAGCAATATTGAAAATTATCTATGGTTGGAATCGTCTCCCCGAATAGAGAAATTAGCAATATTGCAAAATACTAAACATTAGAATCGTCTCCCCGAATAGAGATATAAGCAATATTGCAAATTATTTATCGTTGGAATCGTCTCCCCAAATAGAGACATTAGCAATATTGCAAATTCCTTATTGTTGGAATCGTCTCCCCGATTAGAGAAATTAGCAATATTGCATATTAAGTATCGTTAAAATCATTTCCCCGAATAGAGAGATTAGCAATATTGCAAATTACTTATCATTAGAGTCGTCTCTCCAAATAGAGACATTAGCAATATTGCAAATTACGTATCGTTGGAATCGTCTCCCCGAATAGAGAAATTAGCAATATTGCATATTAAGTATCGTTAAAATCGTTTCCCCGAATAAAGAAATTAGCAATATTGCAAATTACGTATCATTAGAATCGTCTCCCTGAATAGAGAAATTAGCAATAGTGCAAATTACGTATCATATGAAACGTCTCCCCGAAAAGAGAAATTAGCAATAGTGCAAATTACGTATCGTTGGAATAGTTTCCCGGAATAGAGAGATTAGCAATATTGCAAATTACGTATCATTAGAATCGACCCCCCGAAATGAGAAATTAGCAATATTGCAAATTACGTATCGTTGGAATCGTCTCCCCGAATAGATAAATTTGCAAAATTGCAAATTACGTATAGTTGGAATCGTCTCCCCGAATAGAGAAATTAGCAATATTTCAAATTACGTATCGTTGAATCGTCTCCCCGAATAGAGAGATTATCAATATTGCAAATTACGTATCATTAGAATCGTCTCTTCGAATAGAAAAATTAGCAATATTGCAAATTACGTATCATTAGAATTGTCTCCCCGAATAGAGAAATTAGCAATATTTCAAATTACGTATCGTTGGAATAGTCTCCCCGAATAGATAAATTTGCAAAATTGCAAATTACGTATAGTTGGAATCGTCTCCCCGAATAGAGAAATTAGCAATATTTCAAATTACGTATCGTTGAATCGTCTCCCCGAATAGAGAGATTATCAATATTGCAAATTACGTATCATTAGAATCGTCTCTTCGAATAGAGAAATTAGCATTATTGCAAATTACGTATCATTAGAATCGTCTCTTCGAATAGAAAAATTAGCAATATTGCAAATTACGTATCATTAGAATTGTCTCCCCGAATAGAGAAATTAGCAATATTTCAAATTACGTATCGTTGGAATAGTCTCCCCGAATAGAGAGATTAGCAATATTGCATATTACGTATCGTTGGAATCGTCTCCCCAAGTAGAGAAATTAGCAATATTTATCATTTTAATTATACTTTTATTTAGGATGCTCAGATTTCACGAAACTTTGTAGGCCCTAGACCCATTGACTGACTAAAATTTCTGAGGTCTGACAGAGGCCCTTTTTGGTCTGACAGAATTTTTTTATAGACAAGGAAGAAAGTGTTCAGTTCGGTCCTACTCGGGCTCTCAGAGTATCGGGAAGTCTGGATCATGTTATCTATGCATATCAGTTTTGACTTACGAAAATGTTTAGTAAAACGGTTTAGAATTCATTCTTTTACAACTTGAAGTCACATTGTTTAAGAAGTTTTATGCATCAGGAACGATGTTGTTCAGTATGGAACTATCGATTCTAGTTACATAGACAAAATCAAATATCAGGAACGATGTTGTTCAGTATGGAACTATCGATTCTAGTTACATAGACGATGTTGTTCAGTATGGAACTATCGATTCTAGTTACATAGACGATGTTGTTCAGTATGGAACTATCGATTCTAGTTACATGGACGATGTTGTTCAGTATGGAACTATCGATTCTAGTTACATAGACGATGTTGTTCAGTATGGAACTATCGATTCTAGTTACATAGACGATGTTGTTCAGTAGGGAACTATCGATTCTAGTTACATAGACGATGTTGTTCAGTAGGGAACTATCGATTCTAGTTACATAGACGATGTTGTTCAGTATGGAACTATCGATTCTAGTTACATAGACGATGTTGTTCAGTATGGAACTATCGATTCTAGTTACATAGACGATGTTGTTCAGTATGGAACTATCGATTCTAGTTACATGGACGATGTTGTTCAGTATGGAACTATCGATTCTAGTTACATAGACGATGTTGTTCAGTATGGAACTATCGATTCTAGTTACATAGACGATGTTGTTCAGTATGGAACTATCGATTCTAGTTACATAGACGATGTTGTTCAGTATGGAACTATCGATCGATTCTAGTTACATAGACAATGTTGTTCAGTATGGAACTATCGATTCTAGTTACATAGACGATGTTGTTCAGTATGGAACTATCGATTCTAGTTACATAGACAAAATCTATCGATTCTAGTTACAAAGACGATGTTGTTCAGTATGGAACTATCGATTCTAGTTACATAGACGATGTTGTTCAGTATGGAACTATCGATTCTAGTTACATAGACGATGTTGTTCAGTATGGAACTATCGATTCTAGTTACATAGACGATGTTGTTCAGTATGGAACTATCGATTCTAGTTACATAGACAAAATCAAATAAAACATGAATGAGCTCATATTTCCCGTGTCTTCTTTTTTTCTAAAATTTATCATAAATTTTGGTTTCCTTATCCTTGTCGAATATATGTTCTATGCTAAATAGCTCAATTTCAGAATGATTTAGTTCATAATAGTCGTCTGACTTTGATTTACACAAATACTGAAAAAATGTTTTCACTTGTCCGTAAAATGGTTAAATTGTAAATTTAAATAAAACTTCACTTGACCATGAAGGTTTTTGGACATGCTAGGGAATACAGACAGTTCACTTTGCCATCTCTGCCATTGAAATATGATAAGAAAAACTTCATCGGATTGTAAAGGCAGATTAGCTAAAAAACAGAAACCTGTGTATTCGCAGAAGCTATCGATGGTAATTGGGGAAACTGGCAGGCTTGGACAGACTGTACGCAGACCTGTGGGAATGGGACACAGACTCGAACTCGGCAGTGTAATGAACCCATACCGGTAAATAACGGTAAATCGTGCCCGGGCCGGGATACACAACACAGGGCGTGTGCCAGCTGGGAATGTCCTGGTAAGTCTGGGGTCTCATCTGCATCTTTATTGGAGAATATTGACCTAACCCATTACCAAACAATAACGGCATTTAACCAATTTATTGCAGACGACTCTGGAAGAAAATTGTGGGAAAAGGAGAAATTGCTCTAAACGAGCAATTCTCCTTTTCCAACAATGTTTTCTACCCTATCAGAAGATTATTTTTCAATTTAATCACAATTTGAAATGTCGTCTGCTAACCCTTTCAATTTAGAACAGTCGAAAATTTGGCGTTTGGTAAAGAGTTAAATGTTCTTGTTTACACATTTGCGAGTCAAAATAAAATGTCGTTAAAACATTACAGTTCTTTGTATCTTTGAATTCAATGAAAGATAGCTGTTGATTAAAAAATCATTCAAAATGTGTCAATACATCTAAGTAAATACAGACGTAATGCGTTGGATTTCAAAACATTTTGATTCCTCAAGAATGCACAATATTATTCTCGTGAAGACCAATACATGTTTCGGGTCTGTTATGTTGACCTACCGAGTCGTAGTACAAAATATATCATTTAGAAATTTCGGCTTCTGGTGCAAAGTTTTGGTAGAACGAGATGAGCTTGTAAAACACTGGGATGTTTCCTGTATAGATGGCAGTCCTGTAATGCCCTCAAAGTGTGTTTGAGAGCCTGCCAATATGCTATAGTAATGGATGTATAAACCAAGGTGTTAGTGCCTCGGCCACATTTGACAGCCTATGTACTGATTTTCGGACGGTACTGGTAGACATTGCTCAGTGGTAGAAAAATGGAAACCATCGGTGTGTCCGGGTAGCTGAACCAGCTTGATATTACGGTAAATAGTTAAAGGGAGAAAACATTATCCTACATTCTTCAGAGCATTAAAATACTTGACTTAACATTGGAGTTAAAGGCAATTTAACCCTTATAGCGCTGGAACCGATTCAATACTTATGCAAACAGGTTGGATCCAGGCCAGCCGCCAGGTAAATTGGCGACTGACCTGTGATCTTACCTGTTTGCTACTCTAAGTATTTTAACTGATCAAAATGAAGCCGATATATAAGGTTTTGGAAAGCAGACGCAACAGAAATCTTTTTCTAGAAAATTACCCAGTATTCTAAGGTTTATATCTCAAACGTAACTGGCGTAAGACTTAATGTCCCCCTGACTTGGGTTTTCTTTTACAGACTGTAAGCGAGCCTGTCCGTCCGGGGCCCACCTGGTGAAATGTGAGTACTGTAAGTGTACAGACGTATCACTGTATGGTCGAGTCATGGACAACATCCGGGAACCCGTCAAACAGGCCCCCGTCTTCCTCGGTTCGATGCCTTATAGACCGATAGCGACAACCGATACCTGGGGATACTTCAACACCTCGGGTGTCTGTCTCCTTAACGAGACGATCTATATCGATACGACTGGATATGCGACCACCTCCGGTCAGCCAATCGAGGTCAACACCACACACTGGACACTGAACATCACCGTAGATAAATATGGTATATACCTTATATACAGCCTAAACGAGCAATTGTTCTATTTCCTACAGTGTGTTCTGCCCTATCAGAAGATTATTTCCAAATTCCATCATATTTTGAAATGTTGTCTGGCAAAAAATTGGTGTGTTAAACAATCGTATATACAACCTTATATAACTCCTATACAACTTTATGTACCTCCTTATATACAACCATATATACCTTCTTATACAACCTTATATACCTTCTTGTATAACCATATATACCTTCTTATACAACCTTATATACCTTAATATACAACCATATATACCTTCTTGTACAACCATATATACATTCTTATACAACCATATATACCTTCTTGTACAACCTTATATACCTTCTTATACAACCTGATATACCTTCTTATACAACCTTATATACCTTCTTATACAACATTATATACCTTCTTATACAACTTTATATACCTTCTTGTACAACCATATATATCATCTTATACAACCATATATACCTTCTTATACAACGTTATATACCTTCTTATATAACGATATATACCTTCTTATATAACCTTATATACCTTCTTATATAACCTTATATACCTTATTATACAAACTTATATACCTTCTTATACAAACTTATATACCTTCTTATATAACCTTATAAACCTTCTTATACAAACTTAAATATGTTCTCATACAACCATATATACCTTCTTATACAAACTTATATACCTTCTTGTACAACCATATATACCTTCTTATACAACGTTATATACCTTCTTGTACAACCATATATACCTTCTTATACAACCATATAGACCTTCTTATACAACGTTATATACCTTCTTATATAACCTAATATACCTTCTTATACAAACTTATATACCTTCTTATACAATCTTATATACCTTCTTATACAACCTTATATACCTTCTTATACAACCATAATACCTTCTTATACAACGTTATATACCTTCTTATACAACCTTATATACCTTCTTATACAACCTAATATACCTTCTTATATAACCTTATATACTTTCTTATATAACCTTATATACCTTCTTATATAACCTTATATAACTTATTATACAAACTTATATACCTTCTTATACAAGCATACATACCTTCTTAAACAACCTTATATACGCTCTTATATAACGTTATATACCTTCTTATATAACCTAATATACGTTCTTACACAACCTTATATACCTTCTTTAACAAACTTATATACATTCATAAACAAGTTTATATACCTTCTTACACAACCTTATATTCTTTCTTATACAACGTTATATACCTTTTTAAACATCCTTATATACCTTCTTATACAAACCTATATACCTTCTTATAAAACCTTATATACCTTCTTATACAACCTTATATACCTTCTTATACAAACTTATATACCTTCTTATACAACCTTATATACCTTCTTATGCAAGCATACATACCTTCTTATACAACCTTATATACCTTCTTATACAACCTTATATACCTTCTTATACAACCTTATATACCTTTTTATACAACCATATATACCTTCTTATACAACCTTATATACATTCTTATACAACCTTATATACCTTCTTATACAACCTTATATATCTTCTTATACAACCTTATATACCTTCTTATACAACTATATATCTTCTTATACAACATTACATACCTTCTTATACAACCTTATATACATTCTTATACAAACTTATATACCTTCTTATACAAGCATACATACCTTCTTATACAACCATGTATACCTTCTTATACAAACTTTTATACCTTCTTATATAAACGTATATACCTTCTTCTTATACAACCTTATATTCCTTCTTATACAACTATATATCTTCTTATACAACCATATATACCTTCTTATACAAACTTTTATACCTTCTTATATAACGTTTTATATCTTCTTATACAAACTTTTATACCTTCTTATATAACCTTATATACCTTCTTATACAAATTGTTATACCTTCGAAAACAACCTTATATACCTTCTTATACAAATTGTTAAACCTTCTTATACAAACTTATATACCTTCTTATACAACGTTATATACCTTTTTAAACAACCTTATATATCTTCTTATACAAACCTATATACCTTCTTATAAAACCTTATATACCTTCTAATACAACCTAATATACCTTCTTATACAAACTTATATACCTTCTGATACAAACTTATATACCTTCTTATACAACCTTATATACCTTCTTATATAATGTTATAAACCTTCTTATACAAGCATACATACCTTCTTATACAACCTTATATACCTTCTTAAACAAATTTATATGCCTTCTTATATAACCTTTTATACATTCTTATCCAACGTTATATACCTTCTTATACAAACTTATATACCTTCTTATACAACCTTATATATCTTCTTATATAACCTTATATACCTTCTTACACCACCTTATATATATTCTTAAATAAACTTATATACCTTCTTATACAACCTTATATACCTTCTTAAAAAACTTTACATACCTTCTTATATAACCTTATATACCTTCTTACACCACCTTATATATATTCTTCAACAAACTTAAATACCTACTCATACAACCTTATATACCTTCTTAAACAACTTTATATACATTCTTTTACAAGCATACATACCTTCTTATACAACATTACATACCTTTTTAAACAAACTTATATGCCTTCTTATATAACCTTTTATACCTTCTTAAACAAACTTATATACCTTCTTACACAAACTTATATACCTTCTTATACAACGTAATATACTTTTTTAAACAACCTTATATACCTTCTTATACAAACTTATATACCTTCTTATACAACCTTATATACCTTCTTATACAAACTTATATACCTTCTTATACAACGTTATATACTTTTTTAAACAACCTTATATACCTTCTTATACAAACTTATATACCTTCTTATACAACCTTATATACCTTCTTATATAACGTTATATACCTTCTTATACAAGCATACATACCTTCTTATACAACCATATATACCTTCTTCTACAATGTTATATACCTTCTTATTTAACGTTATATACCTTCTTATACAACCTTATATACCTTCTTATACAAACTTATATACCTTCTTATACAACGTTATACAGTCGTATATACAACCTTATATACCTTCTCGTATACAATGTACCCCTATATACAGCCTTATATACACCACCACCAACACCACCACCACCAACAACAACGACGAAGACAATGCCAACTGAACTTTCTTTATACCACACATAGACATTGCGAGATATAACGCCAGTTTACACGAATAGATCATATCGTAGTTGATTTTTCTACATTTTCAGTTCCGCCGATACTGCGAGTACAGCCGGAAGATAAACTCCGTATCCCAGGACAGCGTGTGACTCTGTGTTGTGTTGCGGCAGGTTATCCGAATCCTTCGCTGTACAAATGGTAGGTTAGCCTCGGTTTGTGGTAGTGTCTTACTGAACATCGGGTCATGGGTAGTGTCTTACTAAACATCGGGTCATGGGTAGTGTTTTTCTGAACATCGGGTCAAGGGTAGTGTCTTATTAAACATCGGGTCATGGGTAGTGTCTTACTGAACATCGGGTCATGGGTAGTGTCTTACTAAACATCGGGTCATGGGTAGTGTTTTACTGAACATCGGGTCATGGGTAGTGTCTTACTGAACATCGGGTCATGGGTAGTGTCCTAGTGAAAATCGGGTCATGGGTAGTGTCTTACTAAACATCGGGTCATGAGTAGTGTTTTACTGAACATCGCGTCATGGGTAGTGTCTTACTGAACATCGGGTCATGGGTAGTGTCCTAGTAAACATCGGGTCATGGGTAGTGTCTTACTAAACATCGGGTCATGGGTAGTGTCTTACTGAACATCGGGTCATTGGTAGTGTCTTATTAAACATCGGGTCATTTGTAGTGTCTAACTGAACATTGGGTCATGGGTAGTGTCTTACTGAACATTGGGTCATGGGTAGTGTCTTATTGAACATCGGGTCATGGGTAGTGTCTTACTGAACATCGGGTCATAGGTAGTGTCTTATTAAACATCGGGTCATGGGTAGTGTCTTATCTAACATTGGGTCATGGGTAGTGTCTTATTAAACATCGGGTCTTGGGTAGTGTCTTACTCAACATCGGGTCATGAGAAGTGTCTTACTGAACATCGGTTCATGGGTAGTTTCTTACTGAACATCGGGTCATGGGTAGTGTCTTACTGAACATCGGGTCATGGGTAGTGTCTTACTGAACATCGGGTCATGGATAGAGTCTTATTAAACATCGGGTTATGGGTAGTGTCTTATTAAACATCGGGTCATTGGTAAGGTCTTATTAAACATCGAGTCATGGGTAGTGTCTTACTGAACATCGGGTCATGGTAGTGTCTTATTAAACATCGGGTCATGGGTAGTGTCTTACTAAACATCGGGTCATGAGAAGTGTCTTACTGAACATCGGTTCATGGGTAGTGTCTTACTGAACATCGGTTCATGGGTAGTGTCTTACTGAACATCGGGTCATGGGTAGTGTCTTACTGAACATCAGGTCATGGATAGAGTCTTATTAAACATCGGGTCATGGGTAGTGGCTTATTAAACATCGGGTCATGGGTAGTGTCTTATTAAACATCGGTTCATGGGTAGTGTCTTACTGAACATCGGGTCATGGGTAATGTCTTATTAAACAACGGGTCATGGGTAGTGTCTTACTAAAAATTGGGTCATGGGTAGTGTCTGACTGAACATCTGGTCATGGGTAGTGTCTGACTGAACATCGGGTCATGGGTATAGTCTTACTGAACATCGGTTCATGGGTAGTGTCTTATTAAACATCGGGTCATGGGTAGAGTCTTACTGAACATCGGGTCATGGGTAGTGTCTTATTAAACATCGGGTCATGGGTAGTGTCTTACTGAACATCGGGTCATGGATAGTGTCTTATTAAACATCGGGTCAAGGGTAGTGTCTTACTAAGAATTGGGTCATGGGTAGTGTCTGACTGAACGTCGGGTCATGGGTAGTGTCTTACTGAACATCGGGTCATGGGTATAGTCTTACTGAACATCGGGTCATGGGTAGTGTCTTACTGAACATCGGGTCATGGGTAGTGTCTTACTGAACATCGGGTCATGGGTATAGTCTTACTGAACATCGGGTCATGGGTAGTGTCTTACTGAACATCGGGTCATGGGTAGTGTCTTACTGAACATCGGGTCATAGGTAGTGTCTTACTGAACATCGGGTCATGGGTAGTGTCTTACTGAACATCGGGTCATGGGTATAGTCTTACTGAACATCGGGTCATGGGTAGTGTCTTACTGAACATCGGGTCATGGGTAGTGTCTTACTGAACATCGGGTCATGGGTAGTAGTCTTACTGAACATCGGGTCATGGGTAGTGTCTTACTGAACATCGGGTCATGGGTAGTGTCTTACTGAACATCGGGTCATGGGTATGTCTTACTGAACATCGGGTCATGGGTAGTGTCTTACTGAACATCGGGTCATGGGTAGTGTCTTACTGAACATCGGGTCATGGGTAGTGTCTTACTGAACATCGGGTCATGGGTAGTGTCTTACTGAACATCGGGTCATGGGTAGTGTCTTACTGAACATCGGGTCATGGGTAGTGTCTTACTGAACATCGGGTCATGGGTAGTGTCTTACTGAGCATCGGGTCATGGGTAGTGTCTTACTGAGCATCGGGTCATGGGTAGTGTCTTACTGAACATCGGGTCATGGGTAGTGTCTTATTAAACATCGGGTCATGGGTAGTGTCTTACTGAGCATCGGGTCATGGGTAGTGTCTTACTCATGGGTAGTGTCTTACTGCATCGGGTCATGGGTAGTGTCTTACTGAGCACTGAAGCATCGGGTCATTATGAACATCGGGTCATGGGTAGTGTCTTATGAAACATCGGGTCATTGTAAGTTTACTGAACATCGGGTCATTGTAAGTTTCTTACTCGGGTCATGGGTAGTGTCATCGGGGTAGTGTCTTACTGAGCATCGGGTCATGGGTAGTGCATCGGGTCTTACTGAACATCGGGTGGGTAGTGTGGGTAGTGTCTTACTGAACATCGGGTCATGGGTAGTGTCTTACTGAGCATCGGGTCATGGGTAGTGTCTTACTGAGCATCGGGTCATGGGTAGTGTCTTACTGAACATCGGGTCATGGGTAGTGTCTTACTGAGCATCGGGTCATGGGTAGTGTCTTACTGAGCATCGGGTCATGGGTAGTGTCTTACTGAACATCGGGTCATGGGTAGTGTCTTATTAAACATCGGGTCATGGGTAGTGTCTTACTGAGCATCGGGTCATGGGTAGTGTCTTACTGAGCATCGGGTCATGGGTAGTGTCTTACTGAACATCGGGTCATGGGTAGTGTCTTATGAAACATCGGGTCATTGTAAGTTTCTTACTGAACATCGGGTCATGGGTAGTGTCTTACTGAGCATCGGGTCATGGGTAGTGTCTTACTGAGCATCGGGTCATGGGTAGTGTCTTACTGATAATCGGGTCATGGGTCGTGTCTTACTAAACACCGGGTCATGGGTAGTGTCTTACTGATAATCGGGTCATGGGTAGTGTCTTACTGAGCATCGGGTCGTGGGTAGTGTCTTACTGAACATCGGGTTATGGGTAGTGTCTTATTAAACATCGGGTCATGGGTAGAGTCTTCCTGAACATTGGGTCATTGGTAGTGAATTATTAAACATCGGGTCATGGGTAGTGTCTTACTCAACATCGGGTCATGGGTAGTGTTTTATTAAACATCGGGTCGTGGGTAGTGTCTTACTGAACATCGGGTCATGGATAGTGTTTTATTAAACATCAGGTCATTTGTAGTGTCTTACTGAACATCGGGTCATGGGTAGTGTCTTACTAAACATCGGGTTGTTGGTAGTGTCTTACTGCACATCGGGTCATGGGTAGTGTCTTATTAAACATCGGGTCATTGTAAGTGTCTTACTGAACATCGGGTCATGGGTAGTGTCTTTCTGAACATCGGGTCGTGGGTAGTGTCTTACTGAGCATCGGGTCATGGGTAGTGTCTTACTGAACATCGGGTCATGGGTCGTGTCTTACTAAACATCGGGTCATGGGTAGTGTCTTACTGAACATCGGGTCATGGGTCGTGTCTTACTAAACACCGGGTCATGGGTAGTGTCTTACTGAAAATCGGGTAATGGGTAGTGTCTTACTGAGCATCGGGTCATGGGTAGTGTCTTACTGAACATCGGGTCATGGGTCGTGTCTTACTGAACATCGGGTCATGGGTAGTGTCTTACTGAACATCGGGTCATGGGTCGTGTCTTACTGAACACCGGGTCATGGGTAGTGTCTTACTGAACATCGGGTCATGGGTAGTGTCTTACTGAACATCGGGTCATGGGTCGTGTCTTACTGAAAATCGGGTAATGGGTAGTGTCTTACTGAGCATCGGGTCATGGGTAGTGTCTTACTGAACATCGGGTCATGGGTAGTGTCTTACTGAACATCGCGTCATGGGTCGTGTCTTACTGAACATCGGGTCATGGGTAGTGTCTTACTGAAAATCGGGTCATGGGTAGTGTCTTACTAAACATCGGGTCATGTGTAGTGTTTTATTAAACATCGGGTCATTGGTAGTGTCTTACTGAACATCGGGTCATGGGTAGTGTCTTATTGAACATCGGGTCATGGGTAGTGTCCTAGTAAACATCGGGTCATGGGTAGGGTCTTACTAAACATCGGGTCATGGGTAGTGTCTTACTAAACATCGGGTCATGGGTAGTGTCTTTATCAACATCGGGTCATGGGAAGTGTCTTATTAAACATCGGGTCATGGGTAGTGTCTTACTGAACATCGGGTCATGGGTAGTGTCTTACTGAGCATCCGGTCATAAGTAGTGTTTAATTAAACATCGGGTCATGGGTAAAGTCTTACTGAACATCGGGTCATGGGTAGTGTTTTATTAAACATCGGGTCATGGGTAGTGTCTTATTAAACATCGGGTCATGGGTAGTGTCTTACTGAACATTGGGTCATGGGAAGTGTCTTACTGAAATTCAGGTCATGGGTAGTGTCTTATTAAACATCGGGTCTTGGGTAGTGTCTTACTGAAAATCGGTTCATGGGTAGTGTCTCATTAAACATCGGGTCATGGGTAGAGTCTTATTAAACATCGGGTCATTGGTAGTGTCTTACTGAACACCGGGTCATGGGTAGTGTCTTACCGAACATCGGGTCATGGGTAGTGTATTACTGAAAATCGGGTCATGGGTAGTGTCTTATTAAACATCGGGTCATGGGTATAGTCTTACTGAACATCGGGTCATGGGTAGTGTCTTATTAAACATCGGGTCATGGGTAGTGTCTTACTGAACATCGGGTCATGGGTATAGTCTTATTAAACATCGGGTCATGGGTAGTGTCTTACTGAACCTCGAGTCATGGGTATAGCCTTACTGAACATCGGGTCATGGGTAGTGTATTACTGAAAATCGGGTCATGGGTAGTGTCTCATTAAACATCGGGTCATGGGTATAGTCTTACTGAACATCGGGTCATGGGTAGTGTGTTATTAAACATCGGGTCATGGGTAGTGTCTTACTGAACATCGGGTCATGGGTATAGTCTTATTAAACATCGGGTCATGGGTAGTGTCTTACTGAACCTCGAGTCATGGGTATAGCCTTACTGAACATCGGGTCATGGGTAGTGTCTGACTGAACATCGGGTCATGGGTAGTTTCTGACTGAACCTCGAGTCATGGGTATAGCCTTACTGAACATCGGGTCATGGGTAGTGTCTTACTGAACATCGGGTCATGGGTAGTGTCTGACTGAACATCGGGTCATGGGTAGTGTCTTACTGAACATCGGGTCATGGGTATAGTCTTACTGAACATCGGGTCATGGGTATAGTCTTACTGAACATCGGGTCATGGGTATAGTCTTACTGAACATCTGGTCATGGGTAGTGTCTTATCAAACATCGGGTCATGGATAGTGTCTTTCTTAACATTGGGTCATGGGTATAGTCTTACTGAACATCGGGTCATGGGTAGTGTCTTACTCAACATCGGGTCATGGGTATAGTCTTACTGAACATCGGGTCATGGGTAGTGTCTTACTAAACATCGGGTCATAGGTAGTGTCTTACTGAACATCGGGTCATGGGTAGTGTCTTACTGAACATCGGGTCATGGGTAGTGTCTTATTAAACATCGGGTCTTGGGTAGTGTCTTACTGAAAATCGGTTCATGGGTAGTGTCTCATTAAACATCGGGTCATGGGTAGAGTCTTATTAAACATCGGGTCATTGGTAGTGTCTTACTGAACACCGGGTCATGGGTAGTGTCTTACTGAACTTCGGGTCATGGGTAGTGTATTACTGAAAATCGGGTCATGGGTAGTGTCTTATTAAACATCGGGTCATGGGTATAGTCTTACTGAACATCGGGTCATGGGTAGTGTCTTATTAAACATCGGGTCATGGGTAGTGTCTTACTGAACATCGGGTCATGGGTATAGTCTTATTAAACATCGGGTCATGGGTAGTGTCTTACTGAACCTCGAGTCATGGGTATAGCCTTACTGAACATCGGGTCATGGGTAGTGTATTACTGAAAATCGGGTCATGGGTAGTGTCTTATTAAACATCGGGTCATGGGTATAGTCTTACTGAACATCGGGTCATGGGTAGTGTCTTATTAAACATCGGGTCATGGGTAGTGTCTTACTGAACATCGGGTCATGGGTATAGTCTTATTAAACATCGGGTCATGGGTAGTGTCTTACTGAACCTCGAGTCATGGGTATAGCCTTACTGAACATCGGGTCATGGGTAGTGTCTGACTGAACATCGGGTCATGGGTAGTTTCTGACTGAACCTCGAGTCATGGGTATAGCCTTACTGAACATCGGGTCATGGGTAGTGTCTTACTGAACATCGGGTCATGGGTAGTGTCTGACTGAACATCGGGTCATGGGTAGTGTCTTACTGAACATCGGGTCATGGGTATAGTCTTACTGAACATCGGGTCATGGGTATAGTCTTACTGAACATCTGGTCATGGGTAGTGTCTTATCAAACACCGGGTCATGGGTAGTGTCTTACTGAACATCGGGTCATGGGTATAGTCTTACTGAACATCGGGTCATGGGTATAGTCTTACTGAACATCTGGTCATGGGTAGTGTCTTATCAAACATCGGGTCATGGGTAGTGTCTTTCTTAACATTGGGTCATGGGTATAGTCTTACTGAACATCGGGTCATGGGTAGTGTCTTACTGAACATCGGGTCATGGGTAGTGTCTTACTGAACATCGGGTCATGGGTAGTGTCTTACTAAACATCGGGTCATGGGTAGTGTCTTATTGAACATCGGGTCATTGGTAGTGTCTTATCAAACATCGGGCCATGGGTAGTGTCTTACTGAACATCGGGTCATGGGTAGTGTCTTATTAAACATCGGGTCATGGGTAGTGTCTTACTAAACATCGGGTCATGGGTAGTGTCTTACTAAACATCGGTTCATGGGTAGTGTCTGACTAAACATCGGGTCATGGGTAGTCCCTCCTGGACATATAACGTTGGAATCTTGCGCAAGATCAAACGAAAATTATATCTTATTTTTATAAAGAGATAATCATATTGCAAAATCTCACAGTATATTGGAATCGTCACTCCGCGACGCTTCCAATGATGTCTCACTTTGCAATATGGTACCTTTGTTTAATTAATTATTCATGGTTATCAATTCAGACTAACGCAAATATTTGCTAAAACGGTAGCCTGGGGTCTGTCTCACACAACCTTGTGACATGACGTCTCTACGTCATTTTCAAAATTGTCATAAGCCTTGAATCTCAAAGATGATTGTTTTTAAATGATCTTACAATAAAAACTTCACATGTGGGACTCATGATCTGTTCGCATCTAAGTTAAAGCCTCTCTAAGGTTGCCTTTTCTTGTTTATATTTAATTGAACGAGGAAATCCATCGTTCTAACCTTTGTTAGACAGGCCTCTGGCCCTTGTTAGATCTCCTACTATAACTAACGTGGGATATACACACATGCCAGTACTCCAGGCTAATGGTATTGGTCCAGTACAGTATATGGCCGAGTTCAAAAAATGTAAACAGGTGATAAAGGCTGCTTACAACGTAAGGTAGATAACCGTGTACATGTACATTCCAATCACCCCTTATCTCAGGTATAGTATCGTTCGATTGAAACATAAACTTCGCACCAGACCGCGATGGACCTATAGGTCGTCTGCTGTAATATTTTAGTGGGCAATGTTTGATGAAATATTCGAAAACACAGATTGAATATTGTGTATCAATTTTAATGGCTTCTACTTTAAACATACGAGCCAGGATCACTACATTTTTGTCTGCACCCCATGAAGTTAATTCAGAATACCTTTTTTGAAAAACAAACCTATGAATCCAAAATAGCTTATGCATTTTTATTTCATTTCAAGAGAGAATCGATGTGCATATAACAATGTATTCGTACAAAAATCAGTAATTTTATTTCGATACATTTGTGTAAAATAATCGTTTTCTGTTGCCCCTTGCACCGTGTTAAAATAAAATCGATCCCGTTTTGCTAGTTTTACAGATGGGAATGTTGTCGTTCCTTTGCCCATTGTGCTTATACAATAAAGAACACCATCGTATTCCAGTTAATCCAGTCTAATGAACAATGACTCAATATATTTTAACCATATTTGTTCGTGTATATTAGAAACATTCATAAGCATTTATATATGCCTCACATTTTTATCGCCAGGTACAAAGATGGGATCGAACTTGACGACCTCGGTACTAACGGTACACTGAATATCGCCTCCGTACAGAAAATTGACGAGGGGTCGTATATGTGTACATCTGAAACCGAGGCTGGTGTCACACAATCAGATAGTGCCTATATCACAGTCACTGACCTAGGTATGTAGAGAATATAAACCTTCATGTCACTGACCTAGGTATGTAGAGAATATAAACCTTCATGTCACTGACCTAGGTATGTAGAGAATATATACCTTCACGTCAATGACCTAGGTATGTAGAGAATATAAACCTTCATGTCAATGACCTAGGTATGTAGAGAATATAAACCTTCATGTCACTGACCTAGGTTTGTAGAGAATATATACCTTCATGTCAATGACCTAGGTATGTAGAGAATATATACCCTCATGTCACTGACCTAGGTATGTAGAGAATATAAACCTTCATGTCACTGACCTAGGTATGTAGAGAATATAAACCTTCATGTCAATGACCTAGGTATGTAGAGAATATAAACCTTCATGTCAATGACCTAGGTATGTAGAGAATATATACCCTCATGTCACTGACCTAGGTATGTAGAGAATATAAACCTCCATGTCACTGACCTAGGTATGTAGAGAATATATACCCTCATGTCACTGACCTAGGTATGTAGAGAATATAAACCTTCATGTCACTGACCTAGGTATGTAGAGAATATAAACCTTCATGTCACTGACCTAGGTATGTAGAGAATATAAACCTTCATGTCACTGCTTAGGTATGTAGAGAATGTAAACCTTCATGTCAATGACCTAGGTATGTAGAGAATATATACCCTCATGTCACTGACCTAGGTATGTAGAGAATTTAAACCTTCATGTCACTGACCTAGGTATGTAGAGAATATAAACCTTCATGTCACTGACCTAGGTATGTAGAGAATATAAACCTATATGTCACTGACCTAGGTATGTAGAGAATATAAACCTTCATGTCACTGACCGAGGTATGTAGAGAATATATACCTTCATGTCAATGACCTAGGTATGTAGAGAATATAAACCTTCATGTCAATGACCTAGGTATGTAGAGAATATAAACCTTCATGTCACTGACCTAGGTATGTAGAGAATATAAACCTTCATGTCAATGACCTAGGTATGTAGAGAATATAAACCTTCATGTGAAGTTAGGCCTATAACTCGCCAAAATGAATTTTATGATGAACTGAGACCTATATTATTAGGTGGATAGTCCAAGAATTGACCACTTTATAAAGGTTGAACTGTCAATGAAAATGTTTTATGGAAAGAATGAAATTAGAAGAGGGGATACAAAAGAAATGAGTTGGAAAATTAACACCACCATCAATGCTTGTGTAACTTTCTGGCAAATAATTGAATATCACTTAGCCGATACTGACTGTACATTACAGGAAGGTCCGGTGAAGATACCTGTGGGTCTCCAGTACCCAGACTTCAGCTCCTGCCCGAGGGGTGTTACAGGGAGGGTGACGTCACCAGGAACACGTCCGTCGACGTCAAGACGTGCGGAAAAGGTCCGTGTCTGACGTCATCCCTTCAGGAGAACGGCACGTGTTCGGACGCGTGGACAGATCACTGCTGTGACGTCGGTACCATGGAGACCATCAACATCACGTGTGACGGGTACTCGTACAGACGTACAGTCGTTAAATCGTGTAAATGTCGGCCCTGTGTGAAAACCACGGTGATATCTGGACGGGCGTATGGACGGAATGGCGGGAATGAGGTCCCGTTACAACTCGGCGTGATACTCTCCAACGGGCGAGAGGTCGGGCGAACAAACATGGCGGGCTATTTTCGGTTTGAAGTTCCCAAAGCCGGGAAGCGTATCGTCATGACGTTCCACGATGAAGTGTTTAAGAAGTTTGTTGACAGTACGAAGATCGTGAGTGTTGTCGAGGGTCACGAAAGCCCGGTGGAAGCCGTGTTACCATTAAAACCCAAACCGGTACCCTTCACGCCCAGTCTGGGCAGTTCGATCGAGCTGGGAGATAACACGTACGGGGTACCAGCCGCCGGAAGTCTATCGATCGAGGCGGATGCCCTGATGACGGCGGAGGGACACCCGTACTCAGGTCCCGCCAAGGCCAGCGTTCACTTCATGGATCCCCGCAGTCGGGACGACATGGAAACAGCGAACGGGGACTTTGTGTATGAGAGTCCGGACGGAAGTAAACTCCCACTGCGTACGTACGGTATGTTTCACGTGGCTGTAGAAGACGACGAGGGAAATCCGCTCAACATCAACAAAGACATCACGTTCAGCCTGGACGCGTCCCTGTTTAACATAACGCTGGACAAGTCTGGGGAACCAGACCTAGCACTATGGTACTACGACACCAACAAAGGGATCTGGGTGGAGCAATCCAAGATGGTGTTTGCGGGAGTGCGAGACGGAAGACGTCGGTTATTGTCGGGAATGGTGACCGGAACCGTGCCGCCCTATAACGTTCCCATCATGGACCCGTTCACGTACAGGACGGAGAAGCGGTTTACAGGCCGCTACACAAACTGTGATCACAGCGTTAAGATATACGAGGACGTAACGATCCGCAGCGATAAACCTAAAGATGGCGTCTGTTTCGTGAGCGTGTCAGTTTACACGGACATGACGATGGGAGAGCGTGTGAGTGGAGACGGTATCCAGGTAACCGCCTTCTCTCAGGAGCTGGACGAATCCGCCTACCTCGCCACGGAAACCAAAAAGGTCGACGATAAAGGTCACGCGTGTTTGACGGTGTTCTGTGATAAATTCGTCTACATTAACGTGAAGGGCAAGGGCAACAAACGCCTCCTACCGACCCAACACTTCCTCCCGTACAACTATGAACATTACGATCGTGTGGCACAACACGAAGTCAAGTTTGTGTCACGATTTCTGGGGGATGCCTATGATTGCTCGCAAGATAACAGGTCCAGAAATTGTAAAGGTCCCGTGTTTCCGTACTCCGAGGCCTTTGTGTGTGATAAAAGCGCGACAGATGACTCGTTCCGATTCAACTTCGCGCCGTTTACTAAAGATCCGGAGTTGGTTCCCGTTCTAGGTACGACAGACATCAATGACGATAGGCTGTCCTGGTACCCTCTTCCACCCGAGAGGAAATTCTTTCGATCCTGTTTTATAAAAGTCACCGTAAAGGTAGGGTTGTGTAGCAGTCATTTTGAAAGGAGTTATTTTCCATTTCTTAATCTGTAACCAAACAGAAACGACTTTTGACCAGTTTGTAAGAGATAACACAGGCAAACATTGTGGGAAAAGGAGAAATTGCTCTAAACGAGCAATTTCTCCTTTTCCCACAATGTTTTCTGCCCAATCAGAGGACTATTTTTCGATTTCGACACTTATCTAAATGTCGTCTGCAAACACTTTTAATTTGGCACAGTCGAACATTTTGCGTTTGGTTCAAGGGTTAATACCGTATGGTGTACAAAGCCCATCTCATTCTGATTAAGTGCTTCTAACTCATTTTAAACTTACTGAGCTAAAAATTTATTGTTTTACATTTAATTCTATTTGTAAATATACAGTTATTTATTTACACGGTAACCAAAGCGAATCGAAGAGTATTTAACTAATGCAATTAGTTTTTCACTAAGCAAACAGGAAACGATTGAAAATTCTGACCAGGTGTTAGGCTGATGAATCTGGCTATATCTGTTATAGGCAGAATGATAATTCTTTTCAACCCTTTGCACTAACCGAGCATAAATGTTTACGTTAGCGCCTTAAGTCAATTTTTGAACAATACGTTAAGCCATCCTATGTAATATAATGGAAGTAACTCGGGACGAATTTTCCAAACACGTTCCTCTCCGTTTCTATAACAATGCGGGAATCACGTGGTCAGATTTGAGGAAAACATGGCTTAAAGAGCGTCCAAATGGCCGTATGGTAGGCGTTATCGGATGAGAAATAAGTTAGTCATAAGGAAGATATACCTGATTGAAAACCCATAGATAGAATATAAAAGGCTTATTTTATTCTATTCATAGCCCATTTCAAAATTCATGTTTTCCTTTGGAACGGGCCAATCGCTAATATTGTTAAAACTTGTGGCCCAATCCTTTTCTATTATACTATTATAATAATTCTGTATGGGTTGTATTTATGTATGATTCGTCTTGCTATATGTTGTACAGATATCAAGTGAATGTTTTCTTTTAGCATTAAGATATGATTAAACTAAACATTGAAAACCCAAACCAAGGGTCCGGCGGCCATTTTTTTCTCAATTCTGATCACGTGATTCCCCATTCTTATAAACTCCATTCTCTATGTCAGGTCAAGGACACGTTTGACCTTCGATTGACGTCGACAAGTTACCAAGGTGACGTGACGGGTGATGAGTACGGTACGTATGAGGTTGGTCCGGAGCCCAGTCCCGATATGAAGGACGATACAATCCGGGGTGCGTGTATCGAGTATAGATGTGCCGGGCTCGTCAAACAGGGAACAACCATCCTCCCGGACCAACCAACCACGGTCAAGGTCACATTGACGGCCGGGGGCAAAACGAAAAAATGTACACGCAGGTAACTAGTTGGTTTATTACTTGGATAATTGTTAATGCATATCTTCATGATGAAGTAAGGTAATGTTACGTATGTGTAAGTCTATAATATCGGAGATAGATAATGAAAGAAAGAGTGCATGTTCTCATTCAACCATATACATCTACATGTGTATATGTGACGTCGGCAGCAGAAATCGGTCTTACGGCAAAAACGTCGATGCCGAGAAAACGTCGTTTAAAGTTTGCACTTGATATTTTCGTGTTAAAACATAATTAATCATGTCTTGTTTTAATTAAAACTTACCAAACTTGGTCCCTGAAGTTTGAACAATATCCAACTGAAATAAAAGTGCAGTCCGATCGAAAATACTAAATATTTTTCACTTTTGAAAGACTTAGCCCCGACCTTGCGTGTGTTTCCTGTTTATAAATAGCGATGACCTGCATATTTGTTACTCGATGTAAATCGCGCTTTCTTCGCATTAGCTTCGAGGGAGCCTCATTTCATCTTAAAGAGAGAGCACATTCGGGGAAGGGGTATTATTATCCAACGAGTCACCGAGTATTAGTACTCGATTGATAAAATAATAAACGAGTAAAAAAATAAACTGATTATTAGAGCGGTTACTCGTTCACATCCCTACAAGTTACCAAATTCAAAAGGCCACTTCGAGTGAACAATGTCAATGCTATATCTATTTTATTTTTCATTTTACTTGAATGACATTTTGTCACATGAAGTGATAAGTAACGGCATTATGAATAATGTTAAACTCTAAAAGCTGCTCGCGAAATGAAAATGTTCACCCCTTTTGAAAGTGTGTGTCAGGCTAGGGTCATATCATATCATATTGTCACAAACATAATAACAATATTGCTGGTCTCTGAAAGACGGTGACAGTGACGTGGTGCCTTGCACATTTTTTCAAACAACCGAAATAAGCTTGAAAGTTGTTTCTGAACACAGACTTTTAGCATAAAGAACCCTACAAAAAGCTTCACAGAAGTATGCATTCAACATGAAACAAACACTTTCGTATAGGTGCCGCAAATCTGTTTCGCGAGGACTGTTTGTAAATTTTTCTTTCATCATTTTTATTGCCGATATGTAATTTCCAAGTAATTTTCTCTTGACTATATTGTTTATCATTCATGAAATTTGTTGCGTAGATTTGCTTAAACGTCGCCTTTTTCACTAAACATCAATATCTCATTTCCAAGTATATTTCTATTGACTATAATGTTTATCATTCATGAACTTTGTCCCGTAGATTGGCTGAAACGCCGCCTATTTCACTAAACATCAATATCTCATTTCCAAGTATATTTCTATTGACTATACAGTTTATCATGCATGCCTTTATCTCCTAGATTGGCTAAAACGTCGCCTTTTCACTAAACATCAATATTTCAATTCCACGTAAATTTCTCTTGACTATAATGTTTATTATTCATGAACTTTGCCCCGTAGATTTGTGTAAACGTCGCCTATTTCACTAAACATCAATATCTCATTTCCAAGTTTATTTCTATTGACTATACAGTTTATCATGCACGCCTTTATCTCCTAGATTGGCTAAAACGTCGCCTTTTCACTAAACATCAATATCTCATTTCCAAGTTTATTTCTATTGACTATACAGTTTATCATGCATGAAATTTGTCGCCTAGATTTGCGTAAACGTCGCCTGGTACACTAAACAATAGAGTTTACTGAAACTAAGCGGACATTTTGTTGTTCATATTTACAGACAGATCACGAAGGGTGCCAACATCACCATGACGACGGACGGTTCCGGGTTTGTGTTCGTAGCAGAGAGCGGTCGTAACTATGGACCCGCGTTCGGTATCTATGTGAACGATGCAGAACGCAGCACCGTGGAGAGCTTCTGTCAGAGCGGTACGGACTTCGCCTCACAAGTCGACGGTGTCATGGTGCCAACTAAACACGCAGCCGTCGAATTCGACTGTATCGACTAAACAGATGGGCTTCAACGCATGGCATGCTACTGGAACTTTTTATAGCATGCATCGACATTAACCCTTTACCTAACGCCAAATTTTAGACTTTCTCAACTTAAAAAAAAAGAGTTTGCAGACGACATTTCAAAATGTGGTGAAATTGAAAAATAACCTTCTGATAGGGCTAAAAATGTTGTGGGAAAAGAAAAAAATGCTCTTTACGAGCAATTTTTCCTTTTCCCACACTGTTTTCCAGAGTCGTCTGCAACAAAGTGGTTAAATGTTGTCATTGTTTGGTAATGGGTTTAAAAGGGCGATAGATTGAGAAGAAACACACACTTTTATGTGGGCCATTAAATCTTACTTATATTAATTAGAGAATGAAGTCTATGTACACATTCATCTTTTTCTTGTATTCTATAAACTTGTATTAAACAGACACATTAAAATTCTTCTTTGTTCATTTTTACAATTGTTCGATTGTTTGATTATCGCCGGCTTCACATTTGTTAAATGTATTATTAAAAAGTCGTCTAAGTATAAAGTCAACAGAATACACATTGAAACGATCCATTTTAATCAGTGAAAACATACAGTACTAAATAGTACAATCATACTCGAAGGCAATATTGTTTGCGATTTCGAATTCCGAGGATTCTCCGGGAAAGTCGTTTCCGGTGAAGCAGCGGGCTCGAGCTTTGAATGGGTCCACGTGTTGGAATAGGCCGTTGATCGGACTGAGCTGACCGGCGTACGGGATCGTGCCCTGAAACTGGAACTTATTGATGGTGATGTCAGGGTTCTTCTTCCTGAAAATAACAGGTTGTCTCAGTGTCGACTAATCTAATGGAAAAGGGTATGACATATACACGCCAAAAGCCGATTCATTGGTCTAAATCATCGATATCATTAGTGCAAAACCGTGCAGCACGTGTTGTATTGAATGCAGGAATGGAGAGAACCAGCTCTGAATTGTTAAAAGAACTGCACTGGTTACCAGTCCGTGCAAGAATTATGTTTAAAGTCACCACCCTGGTATTTAGAAGTATTTATGGAACTGCACCTTCATATCTTCGAGATATGGTCACTCCCTCTACTGGAGAATACAAACTTCGCTCTGCAGATACCATGCAACTGTGTGTTCCTAGAACAAGAACAAAACTAGCAGATAGATCATTTTCAGTTGTTAGGCCAAAATGGTGGAACTCTCTCCCAAAAAACATTGAATGCATTTCAGATGAAAATCAATTCAGAAAAAGACTGAAAACATATCTTTTCGGACTTTTTTATCAGTGCTAAATCAGTGATTTGAAAACAGATGACATTATTTTTTAAGACAATTAATTGTTAAGCGCAACAGAATATATATGATATATGTTTTTGCGCAATATAAATGCTCCTTTGATTTGATTTGATTGATTGATTAATATGGCATCAAATATGTTTCACATTCTTATAATCACAATTTGCCATGAGACTCGGCGAATAGAAAGGAGTAAGAAAAGGTCTTCAAGTTTCCTCCATGGCGATAAAAGTGTTCTTGGCGCATGGCCTACTAAGATATATCACTTTCTTATCTGCTTCCTGAATACATAATCTACCAATCTGTGGATTATTGCGACACTTGAACTTTCGTATGGCCAAATCGTGAGTAGCATAACACATTAAGATACAAAACTGAGTCAACCTTCCTACTTTAGGTTAAACATATTTTATTCAATGAAAAAAAGACACCATTATATACATTACAAACAATTTTGTGAAACGGATTCGAACAAAGGTAAAAGCTTATAAGGTTCCTCTCCATCCTACTTTCACTGATAGACAGCCTGTTTATTTACCATTTTACTTTATTTATCTATCTATGTTTGTTTTTTAATTCCATAAATCTATCAATTAGAGTTTGACATCGAGTCCACGTTATTACAGTTATGTTGTGATCCCCGATTCATAATACACTTTACTGCCAATAAGGGCTTATCAAGCCGGTAAAACCATCGACATTTAGCTAGTCAGCCATAGAGGACTCATGGTTAGTGATTAGATTTCTCACGATTTGCCGTACATTAAGTCACGACTACTGTGGTACGATAAAAAGTTACTCTGATTTGACCGTACATTAAGTCACGACTGCTCTGGTTTGATAAGTAGTTTTTCACGATTTGAACGTACATTAAGTCACTACTACTCTGGTATGGTAAGTAGTTACTCACGATTTGACCATACATTAAGTCACAACTACTCTGGTATGATAAGTAGTTAACCATGATTTGACCATACATAAAGTCATGACTACTCTGGTATGATAAGTAGTTACTCACGATTTGACCATACATAAAGTCACGACTACTCTAGTATGATAAGTAATTACTCACGATTTGACCATACATTAAGTCACAACTACTCTGGTATGATAAGTAGTTACTCATGATTTGACCATACATAAAGTCATGACTACTCTGGTATGATAAGTAGTTACTCATGATTTGACCATACATAAAGTCATGACTACTCTGGTATGATAAGTAGTTACTCACGATTTTACTATACATTAAGTCACGACTTCTCTAGTATGATAAGTAGTTACTCATGATTTGACCATACATTAAGCCACTACTACTCTGGTATGATAACTAGTTACACACGATTTGCCCATATATTAAGTCATGACTACTCTGGTATGATAAGTAGTTACACACGATTTGACCATACATTAAGTCACGACTTCTCTGGTATGACAAGTAGTTACTCACGATTTGACCATACATTAAGTCACTACTACTCTGGTATCGTAAGTAGTTACACATGATTTGACCATACATTAAATCACGCCTACTCTGGTATGACAAGTAGTTACTCATGATTTGACCATACATTAAGTCATGACTGCTCTGGTATGGTAAGTAGTTACTCATGATTTGACCATACATTAAGTCACAACTACTCTGGTATGATAAGTAGTTAACCATGATTTGACCATATATTAAGTCACAACTACTCTGGTATGGTATGTAGTTACTCACGATTTGACCATACATTAAGTCATGACTACTCTAGTATGATAAGTAGTTACTCACGATTTGACATACATTAAGTCAAGACTACTCTGGTATAATAAGTATTTACTCACAATTCGACCGTACATTAAGTCACAACTACTCTGGTATGATAAGGAGTTACACATGATTCGACCATACATTAAGTCACAACTACTCTGGTATGATAAGGAGTTACTCATGATTCGACCATACATTAAGTCAAGAATACTCTGGTATGATAAGTAGTTACTCACGATTTGACCGTACATTAAGTCACGACTACTCTGGTATGATAAGTAGTTACTCACGATTTGACATACATTAAGTCATGACTACTCTGGTATAATAAGTAGTTACTCATGATTCGACCATACATTAAGTCACGACTACTCTGGTATGATAAGGACTTACTCATAATTCGACCATACATTAAGTCACGACTACTCTGGTATGATAAGGAGTTACTCATAATTCGACCATACATTAAGTCACGACTACTCTGGTATGATAAGTAGTTACTCACGATTTGACCGTACATTAAGTCACAACTACTCTGGTATGATAAGTAGTTACTCACGATTTGACCGTACATTAAGTCACGACTACTCTGGTATGATAAGGAGTTACTCATGATTCGACCATACATACAGTCACGACTACTCTGGTATGATAAGTTGTAACTCACGATTTGATATACATTAAGTCACGACTACTCTGGTATAATAAGTAGTTACTCATGATTCGACCATACATTAAGTCACGACTACTCTGGTATGATAAGGACTTACTCATAATTCGACCATACATTAAGTCACGACTACTCTGGTATGATAAGGAGTTACTCATAATTCGACCATACATTAAGTCACGACTACTCTGGTATGATAAGTAGTTACTCACGATTTGACCGTACATTAAGTCACAACTACTCTGGTATGATAAGTAGTTACTCACGATTTGACCGTACATTAAGTCACGACTACTCTGGTATGATAAGGAGTTACTCATGATTCGACCATACATTAAGTCACGACTACTCTGGTATGATAAGTTGTTACTCACGATTTGATATACATTAAGTCACGACTACTCTGGTATAATAAGTAGTTACTCACAATTTGACCGTACATTAAGTCACGACTACTCTGGTATGATAAGGAGTTACTCATGATTTCACCATACATAAAGTCATGACTACTCTGGTATGGTATGTAGTTACTCACGATTTGACCATACATTAAGTCACGACTACTCTAGTATGATAAGTAGTTACTTACGATTTGACCATACATCAAGTCACTAATACTCTGGTATGATAAGTAGTTACTCATGATTCGACCATACATTAAGTCACGACTAATCTAATATAACAAATGGTTACTCACGATTTGACCATATATTAAGTCACGACCACTCTGGTATGATAAGTAGTTACTCACAATTTGACCATACATTAAGTCACGACTACTCTGGTATGATAAGAAGTTTCTCACGATTTGACCGTACATTAATTTGACCATACATTAAGTCACTACTACTCTGGTATGATAAGTAGTTTTTCATGATTTGATTATACATTAAGTCACGACTATTCTGGTATGATAAGTAGTTACTCACGATTTGACCATACATTAAGTCACTACTACTCTGGTATGGTAAGTAGTTTTTCATGATTTGACCATACATTAAGTCACAACTACTCTAGTATGATAAGTAGTTACTCACGATTTTACCGTACATTAAGTCACGACTACTCTAGTATGGTAAGTAGTTACTCACGATTTTACCGTACATTAAGTTACAACTACTCTGGTATGGTAAGTAGTTACTCACGATTTGACCGTACATTATGTCACGACTTCTCTGGTATGATAAGTAATTACTCACGATTTGACCATACATTAAGTCACTATTACTCTGGTATGGTAAGTAGTTTTTCATGATTCGACCGTACATTAAGTCACGACTACTCTAATATGATAAGTAGTTACTCACAATTTTACCGTACATTAAGTCACGACTACTCTGGTATGATAAGTAGTTACTCACGATTTGACCATACATCAAGTCATGACTACTCTAGTATGATAAGTAGTTACTCACGATTTGACCGTACATTAAGTCATGACTACTCTGGTACGATAAGAAGTTATTCACGAGTTGACCATACATTAAGTCACTACTACTCTGGTATGGTAAGAAGTAACTCACGATTTGATCATACATTAAGTCACTACTACTCTAGTATGATAAGTAGTTACTCATGATTTGACCGTACATTAAGTCACCACTATTCTAGTATGATAAGTAGTTACTCACGATTTGACCGTACATTAAGTTACGGCTACTCTAGTATGATAAGTAGTTACTCACGATTTGACCGTACATAAAGTCACTACTACTCTAGTATGATAAGTAGTTACTCACGATTTGACCGTACATTAAGTCACTACTACTCTAGTATGATAAGTAGTTACTCATGATTTGACCATACATTAAGTCACGACTACTCTAGTATGATAAGTAGTTACTCACGATTTGACCATACATTAAGCCACGACTACTCTAGTATAATAAGTAGTTACTCACGATTTGACCGTACATTAAGTCACGGCTACTCTAGTATGATAAGTAGTTACTCACGATTTGACCGTACATTAAGTCACGACTACTCTAGTATGATAAGTAGTTACTCACGATTTGACCATACATTAAGTCATGACTACTCTAGTATGATAAGTAGTTACTCATGATTTGACCGTACATTAAGTCACCACTATTCTAGTATGATAAGTAGTTACTCACGATTTGACCGTACATTAAGTTACGGCTACTCTAGTATGATAAGTAGTTACTCACGATTTGACCGTACATAAAGTCACTACTACTCTAGTATGATAAGTAGTTACTCACGATTTGACCGTACATTAAGTCACTACTACTCTAGTATGATAAGTAGTTACTCATGATTTGACCATACATTAAGTCACGACTACTCTAGTATGATAAGTAGTTACTCACGATTTGACCATACATTAAGCCACGACTACTCTGGTATGATAAGTGGTTACTCACGATTTGACCATACATTAAGTCACGACTACTCTGGTATGATAAGTAGTTACTCACGATTTGACCATACATTAAGTCACAACTACTCTCGTATGATAAGTAGTTACTCACGATTTGACCGTACATATAGTCAAGACTTCTCTAGTATAACAAATAGTTACTCACGATTTGACCATACATTAAGTCACGACTACTCTAGTATGATAAGTAGTTACTCACGATTTGACCGTACATTAAGTCACGACTACTCTGGTATGATAAGTAGTTACTCATGATTTGACCGTACATCAAGTCACGACTTCTCTGGTATGATCACTAGTTACTCACGATTTGATCATACATTAAGTCACGACTACTCTAGTATGATAAGTAGCTACTCACGATTTGACCGTACATTAAGTCACGACTACTCTGTATGATAAGTAGTTACTCACAATTTGACCGTACATTAAGTCACGACTACTCTGGTATTATAAGTAGTTACTCACGATTTGACTATACATTAAGTTACGGCTTCTCTGTATGATAAGTAGTAACTCACAATTTGACCGTACATTAAGTCATGACTACTCTAGTATGATAAGTAGTTACTCATGATTTGACCGTACATTAAGTCACCACTATTCTAGTATGATAAGTAGTTACTCACGATTTGACCATACATTAAGTCACGACTACTCTAGTATAATAAGTAGTTACTCACGATTTGACCGTACATTAAGTCACGGCTACTCTAGTATGATAAGTAGTTACTCACGATTTGACCGTACAGTCAGTGACGCCGGTTATCTTCCCCTGGATATAGGTGGAGTAGGGTTCATCCGTGAATATATCCCGGACGGGACATCGGAACATGAGACAGGCGAGTTTATCGTCGCTCGGATTGACTGGATCCGGCTTCGGTCCGGTAACAAACACTCCGAGCGGATCACCGGATGCGTTCTGTAGTCGGCTCTCTAGATTAACCACGACGGGACCATTTCCGACCTACAACAGGGGGAGATGGGTAAATTTGAACCCATCGGGATTATCCAATGAAAACAACTCTGATATGATATGAGAGCCGCCATATTGCTTCTTGTTGTACTTTTGTTTTAAAACGAAAATGTCAATTTTAATATCTTAACAGTTAATTGATTTGATTAAGAAAACAAAAATATACGTAAACTTAAATTTTCACAATAACATGTATGTGTACGTAATTGACAAAAAAAATAATGGTTTTAAATGGTGTTCAACACTTCCATAAGCTACTCAACGTGAATGCTCATAGGAAATATCTAAATAGCCGGTAAATTTGACACAACATGTGTAAACTTTCACTTATATAGGAGGTGTTTTTCTCAGGTCACGGAAATAACCGAATAGTTACGATTGGTAGTTACAGTAGAATTTCTTTGTCTCAAAATTGAAGGGACCTCTCGAAAAAGTTCGACACAAGGAGACATCGACACATAGATGTTTTGGGTATTTGGATTAGGTACAAATATAACAGAGAACGCAAAACCGGAAGTATAACATGCCGTATATGATTCAGTAACTACAATGGTAAATCGAATCAGAACGTTCTTTTTTTATTATTTCATGGGTCTTTTTCAACCATGTGGAAAGAGCGTTTCGAGGAATTCCCAAATCAGCTGCGGTCTTATTCTTCAACATATTTTTCTTCTCAACAGCAATGATGGCTTCGTATTTTTGTTATAACACGCCAAGAAACAGCTACACCCGGGGTGTATGCGATTATCCGAATAACCGGATATTTGGGTACTAAATTGCTATCCGGATAGATCAACTGGTACCCGAATGATATAGGAGGACGTATACGATTATCCGAATAACCGGATATTTGGGTACATAATCGATATCCGGATAGAATAACTGGTACCCGAATAATATAGGAAGATGTATACGATTATCCGAATAACCGGATATTTGGGTACAAAATCAATATCCGGATAGAATAACTGGTACCCGAATGATATAGGAGGATGTATACGATTATCCGAATAACCGGATATTTGGGTACATAATCGATATCCGGATAGAATAACTGGTACCCGAAAAATATACGAAGATGAAGACGATTATCCGAATAACCGGATATTTGGGTGCAAAATCAATATCCGGATAGAATAACTGGTACCCGAATGATATAGGAGGATGTATACGATTATCCGAATAACCTGATATTTGGGTACCTGATTGCTATCCGGATAGAATAACTGGTACCCAAATGATATAGGAAGATAAATTCATAGATCGAGCATTTCCCCTATGAAGAAAGTCACCAGTTTTGACCAGTTTTGATGACAGAATTGAAGAATATACAGTAAAAACCTAACTAGGTTTCTATCATGTTGGATCAGCTTTTGTGTACCAATAAAACACTTCGAGTTCTGAATCGGAGCTAGAAATAGTGGATAGTACCCTTTGTATGGACCCAGACTGATGTCGATACTCCGCGACTATCATACACTTGCCCAAACAAATATTGTCGATGTGTGTAAACCTTTCATACCTTTCAACCCTGTGGATTCATACCTTTCAACCCTGTGGATGGACTCTTAACATGGACTGAGTCCACTTGTACGGGAAGTATCGAACTCAGATTGTTGTCGATACTCCGTGACTATAATACACATGCCCACACAAATATTGTCGATGTGTGTAAACCTTTCATACCTTGATTTTAATTTTGAGATAGCATGTTCTGGCCTGACCCTGCATACCATACAACCAGATCAGTTTGGAAGAATCGTTCGCCATGAAGTTTTGGTCGATTTCCGGCATGGCTGTAGGCACGGGGGTTGCGGTCAACTGGTCAGGCACGGACAGGTAGGAGAAGGTGAAGTGGTAGTGATTTCTCGTCTCGGATCGGCAGTTTGCATAGTCACGGGAGTTATAGACGGGTCCGGATCGGCCGTTCGTCGTACCGAACACAAAACTGCTGAAGAGTATTTCCTCACCGCGGGTCTGTATTTCCACCCTAAAGGCCGCGGGGAGGTCCATACGCTGGGTGGTGATGGGCGCCGCGAACAGTCGCTCACCACCATTCTCCACGAATATCACCGCCTGTCGATAACAGTGCACCAGTACGCATGCCTGCCCCTTCTCGTCGGTGATGGCCTCGGAGTATCCCGTGTAGTTAGTTCCGGCCCTGGAGATGACAGTCACGCTCGCCCCGGGGGTGGGGTCGGTCAGGGTGGTGGAGTTATATACCATCACGCTCACGTAACACTGGCTGTAGTCATTTGCGACGGGCTCTATACGGGTCACGTTAACAGACGTCGTGCCGATCGAAAACTCCTTGATCTGTTGGGCCAACCCCGGCGTGAACACTATCAGCGCTATAGAAGGAAATCGTGATTATAAAGCATGGAAGTATATAAACACGTATACAAGTCAGGTTTTTTCACTTAGCACGAAACATTAATATTCTATACAAATAGGGTTGGCATCACACATTAAGCATGTCATTTACTTTAACCAGGTTATCACCAATCAAAAAACATTTGGAATAAATCAAGAAGCAATTGCCTAGAAATCCGATGTAATTTTTGAATTCTGCACTAAAGCATTCTTCGTTTCTATAAAATGACACAGTTGCGTATGTTGTCACCAAAACCAGCAAACTTAGCAATATTACTAAACATTCGTTTGCAACATGAAAATTGCTTTTGATTGATAACATTTATCCGGTTTTGGTTTAATTCCGTTTTCAGCAGTATTAAAGACACCTCGTGGCTGTCAGCACACATCATTCTATACTCATCCCCAGTATTGCACCATGCACTGGCCATTCCTCTGACTGCTCTCCAGCAGAAATACAATTCACATTACTGATTAGCGGAAATACCTTCAACAACACTCGGAAAGAATATGGGACGGGATTTCAAATTGAACACATCGTTACTAAGCTTATAAGGCCCGGTATTTTTCAACTATACATTAGATTATGTATACAAGAAGTGGAATCTAGAAAGCATCAACTTTCGTGCCTGTATTATTACAAAGAAGGATAATCAGTACACGAAGATAGATAGATAAAACTTCAAATTGCTGATGACAGTACTACTGCAATAATTTACAAACAGTATGGCAATGGCCCAACTAGTTTGTGGTCCAAATAAAATAGATGTATCTGTATCTTTTCGAATATGTAAAAGGACCATGCATGTGTTGTTCAACTTGATTGAAATAGTAGCAACTTATCCCCAAAAGAAATGGTATTGCCACATAAATGTCGCAATGGCTTACTTACAATAGAGAATTACAAGCTGTAATCACAAAAGAAAACAAGCAATTATTTAAATGGGATAACTTGTTTGTGGGCCAGTTAGGTCCCAGCTTGAAAAATCATTTTAACTTTTCGGATCCTTGTGAGTCACACGTTAGAAGACATCGCCTATCACAGAACTGTGGTGTCTATAATCTAGAAACAACCACCAATAATGATAAAGTCCATGTTATTGTACTAAATCAACACCATACATATAGCCTCTCTGTCTCTATAATCTAGAAACAACCACCAATAATAATAAATTCCATGTAATTGTACAAAATCAACACCATACATATAGCCTCTCTGTCTCTATAATCTAGAAACAACCACCAATAATAATAAATTCCATGTAATTGTACTAAATCACCAGCATACATATGGCCTCTCTGTCTCTATAATCTAGAAACAGCCACCAATAATAATAAATTCCATGTAATTGTACAAAATCAACACCATACATATAGCCTCTCTGTCTCTATAATCTAGAAACAACCACCAATAATAATAAATTCCATGTAATTGTACAAAATCAACACCATACATATAGCCTCTCTGTCTCTATAATCTAGAAACAACCACCAATAATAATAAATTCCATGTAATTGTACTAAATCACCAGCATACATATGGCCTCTCTGTCTCTATAATCTAGAAACAGCCACCAATAATTAATAATAAAGTCCATGTTATTGTACTAAATCAACACCATACATATAGCCTCTCTGTCTCTATAATCTAGAAACAGCCACCAATAATAATAAATTCCATGTTATTGTACTAAATCACCAGCATACATATGGCCTCTCTGTCTCTATAATCTAGAAACAGCCACCAATAATGATAAAGTCCATGTAATTGTACTAAATCACCAGCATACATATGGCCTCTCTGTCTCTATAATCTAGAAACAGCCACCAATAATGATAAAGTCCATGTAATTGTACTAAATCACCAGCATACATATAGCCTCTCTGTCTCTATAATCTAGAAACAGCCACCAATAATAATAAATTCCATGTAATTGTACAAAATCAACACCATACATATAGCCTCTCTGTCTCTATAATCTAGAAACAACCACCAATAATAATAAATTCCATGTAATTGTACTAAATCACCAGCATACATATGGCCTCTCTGTCTCTATAGTCTAGAAACAGCCACCAATAATAATAAATTCCATGTAATTGTACTAAATCACCAGCATACATATGGCCTCTCTGTCTCTATAGTCTAGAAACAGCCACCAATAATTAATAATAAAGTCCATGTTATTGTACTAAATCAACACCATACATATAGCCTCTCTGTCTCTATAATCTAGAAACAGCCACCAATAATTAATAATAAAGTCCATGTAATTGTACAAAATCAACACCATACATATAGCCTCTCTGTCTCTATAATCTAGAAACAACCACCAATAATAATAAATTCCATGTAATTGTACTAAATCACCAGCATACATATGGCCTCTCTGTCTCTATAGTCTAGAAACAGCCACCAATAATTAATAATAAAGTCCATGTTATTGTACTAAATCAACACCATACATATAGCCTCTCTGTCTCTATAATCTAGAAACAACCACCAATAATAATAAATTCCATGTAATTGTACTAAATCACCAGCATACATATAGCCTCTCTGTCTCTATAGTCTAGAAACAGCCACCAATAATAATAAATTCCATGTAATTGTACTAAATCACCAGCATACATATGGCCTCTCTGTCTCTGAAATCTAGAAACAACCACCAATAATTAATAATAAAGTCCATGTTATTGTACTAAATCAACACCATACATATAGCCTCTCTGTCTCTATAATCTAGAAACAACCACCAATAATAATAAATTCCATGTAATTGTACTAAATCACCAGCATACATATAGCCTCTCTGTCTCTATAGTCTAGAAACAGCCACCAATAATAATAAATTCCATGTAATTGTACAAAATCAACACCATACATATGGCCTCTCTGTCTCTATAGTCTAGAAACAGCCACCAATAATAATAAATTCCATGTAATTGTACTAAATCACCAGCATACATATGGCCTCTCTGTCTCTATAGTCTAGAAACAGCCACCAATAATTAATAATAAAGTCCATGTAATTGTACTAAATCAACACCATACATATGGCCTCTCTGTCTCTGAAATCTAGAAACAACCACCAATAATTAATAATAAAGTCCATGTTATTGTACTAAATCAACACCATACATATAGCCTCTATGTCTCTATAATCTAGAAACAACCACCAATAATGGTAAAGTCCATGTTATTGTACTAAATTAACACCATACATATAGCCTCTCTGTCTCTAAAATCTAGAAACAACCACCAATAATGGTAAAGTCCATGTTATTGTACTAAATCAACACCATACATATAGCCTCTCTGTCTCTATAATCTAGAAACAACCACCAATAATAGTAAAGTCCATGTTATTGTACTAAATCAATACCATACATATAGCCTCTCTGTCTCTAAAATCTAGAAACAACCACCAATAATGGTAAATTCCATGTTATTGTACTAAATCAATACCATACATATAGCCCCTCTGTCTCTATAATCTAGAAACAACCACCAATAATGATAAAGTCCATGTTATTGTACTAAATCAATACCATACATATAGCCCCTCTGTCTCTATAATCTAGAAACAACCACCAATAATGATAAAGTCCATGTTATTGTACTAAATCAACACCATACATATAGCCTCTCTGTCTCTATAATCTAGAAACAACCACCAATGATAATAAATTCCATGTTATTGTACTAAATCAACACCATACATATAGCCTCTCTGTCTCTATAATCTAGGAACAACAACCAATAATGATAAATTCCATGTTATTGTACTAAAGCAACACCATACATATAGCCTCTCTGTCTCTATAGTCTAGAAACAACCACCAATAATAATAAAGTCCATGTTATTGTACTAAATCAATACCATACATATAGCCTCTCTGTCTCTATAATCTAGAAACAACCACCAATAATGATAAATTCCATGTTATTGTACTAAATCAACACCATACATATAGCCTCTCTGTCTCTATAGTCTAGAAACAGCCACCAATAATAATAAAGTCCATGTTATTGTACTAAATCAACACCATACATATGGCCTCTCTGTCTCTGTAATCTCGAAACAACCACCAATAATTAATAATAAAGTCCATGTTATTTTACCAAATCAACACCATACATATAGCCTCTCTGTCTCTATAATCTAGAAACAACCACCAATAATGATAAAGTCCATGTTATTGTACTAAATCAACACCATACATATAGCCCCTCTGTCTCTATAATCTAGAAACAACCACCAATAATAGTAAAGTCCATGTTATTGTACTAAATCAACACCATACATATAGCCCCTCTGTCTCTATAATCTAGAAACAACCACCAATAATAGTAAAGTCCATGTTATTGTACTAAATCAACACCATACATACCATACATATAGCCTCTCTGTCTCTATAATCTAGAAACAACCACCAATAATAGTAAAGTCCATGTTATTGTACTAAATCAACACCATACATATAGCCTCTCTGTCTCTATAATCTAGAAACAACCACCAATAATAGTAAAGTCCATGTTATTGTACTAAATCAACACCATACATATAGCCTCTCTGTCTCTATAATCTAGAAACAACCACCAATAATGGTAAAGTCCATGTTATTGTACTAAATTAACACCATACATATAGCCCCTCTGTCTCTATAATCTAGAAACAACCACCAATAATAATAAAGTCCATGTTATTGTACTAAATCAATACCATACATATAGCCTCTCTGTCTCTAAAATCTAGAAACAACCACCAATAATGGTAAATTCCATGTTATTGTACTAAATCAACACCATACATATAGCCTCTCTGTCTCTATAATCTAGAAACAACCACCAATAATAGTAAAGTCCATGTTATTGTACTAAATCAATACCATACATATAGCCTCTCTGTCTCTATAGTCTAGAAACAACCACCAATAATAATAAATTCCATGTTATTGTACTAAATCAACACCATACATATAGCCTCTCTGTCTCTATAATCTAGAAACAACCACCAATAATGGTAAAGTCCATGTTATTGTACTAAATTAACACCATACATATAGCCCCTCTGTCTCTATAATCTAGAAACAACAACCAATAATAATAAAGTCCATGTTATTGTACTAAATCAACACCATACATATAGCCTCTCTGTCTCTATAATCTAGAAACAACCACCAATAATGGTAAAGTCCATGTTATTGTACTAAATCAACACCATTCCGGTCACATGGAATATCAGTGTTACTCACCCAGTACGGATAACACTCTCACTCAGACTGAACATGGAATATCAGTGTTACTCACCCAGTACAGATATCACTCTCACTCAGACTGGACATTGAATATTAGCGTTACTCACCCAGTACAGATATCACTCTTACTCAGACTGGACATGGAATATCAGTGTTACTCACCCAGTACGGATAACACTCTCACTCAGACTGGACATGGAATATCAGTGTTACTCACCCAGTACGGATAACACTCTCACTCAGACTGGATATGGAATATCAGTGTTACTCACCCAGTACGGATAACACACTCACTCAGACTGGACATGGAAAATCAGTGTTACTCACCCAGTACGGATAACACTCTCACTCAAACTGGACATGGAATATCAGTGTTACTCACCCAGTACCAATAACATTCTCACTAAGACTGGACATGGAATATCAGCGTTACTCACCCAGTACGGATAACACTCTCACTCAGACTGGACATGGAATATCAGCGTTACTCACCCAGTATGGATAACACTCTCACTCAGACTGGACATGGAATATCAGTGTTACTCACCCAGTACGGATAACACTCCCAATACACAATCCATCTGTACACTTTGGTGTTGAAATCATGCAACACTTGTTTAAGATAACAAAATGCCAGATATATATCTAGAAGATTGAATGACGTCACAAGCATATACCGACTTGACCTTCCTTAGATTACGCCAAATTACTCTCAAAGACCGACTTTTCGCATAGTGCCGTGAATTTCTTTTCCAGTTGTGTCAGGGCTTTCCTATGTTTCACAAGTACTAAACTAGCGTTATACAGTGTCTTGTTAAACGGTACTCCCATGAAAACAGTGGCACCGGTGGGAATCCAACCTGGACTCCCTGGTTACACGTCTCCCACTTTAACTACCGGACTGCGCATGTCCACTCCCTGACTGATCGTGATGGCCGGATTGTGATTGATTGCTAATAGACAGCACGTGACAAAGAAAATAAAAACGTGTCCAAATATAAATGGGCAAAATGCAGCAGAGAAAAAGAAACGCTACGAGAGAACGTCATTGATTTGAAATGCGCGACAACCTCTTGTTTTTTTCCGGGATGGAAGAAGTTAGCGGATTCAATGTCAGGAGAAGTTAGGGGATTCAATGTCAGGGTAGGGTGGTGGTTGAATGTCAGGGTTAGGGTGGTGGTTGAATGTCAGGGTTAGGGTGGGTTGAATGTCAGGGTTAGGGTGTGTTGAATGTCAGGGTTAGGGTGGTGAATGTCAGGGTTAGGGTGGTGGTTGAATGTCAGGGTTAGGGTGGTGGTTGAATGTCAGGGTTAGGGTGGTGGTTGAATGTCAGGGTTAGGGTGGTGGTTGAATATCAGGGTTAGGGTGGTGGTTGAATGTCAGGGTTAGGGTGGTGGTTGAATATCAGGGTTAGGGTGGTGGTTGAATGTCAGTCAGGGTTAGGGTGGTGGTTGAATATCAGGGTTAGGGTGGTGGTTGAATATCAGGGTTAGGGTTGTGGTTGAATGTCAGGGTTAGGGTGGTGGTTGAATATCAGGGTTAGGGTGGTGGTTGAATGTCAGGGTTAGGGTGGTGGTTGAATGTCAGGGTTAGGGTGGTGGTTGAATGTCAGGGTTAGGGTGGTGGTTGAATATCAGGGTTAGGGTGTTGGTTGAATGTCAGGGTTAGGGTGGTTGAATGTCAGGGTTAGGGTGGTGGTTGAATGTCAGCGTTAGGGTGGTGGTTGAATGTTTAATCAAGCGCTAAACGATAAACGATTATTGGGAGATTAAAGTGCACAAGATCCCAGACCCTGAATAAGGTATCGACATTGATCATGCACATCGTATTATGAAATACGACAATAACACGAGCGGTAGTGGCTCAATTTAAGGACATTTTAATCAAAGTTAAAGGTTAAAGGAGGTTTCAAGTCCGCAACGTTAAGATCGACCTACTATGTTGTAACGGACCTGTATACCACGGAGGTGCTAGAGAGACGGCAAACCCTGATTCCTGCAGAATGCACACGCTATAAGGAAATGGACCGTGCTGGTACTATATGAACTGTGTATTGTCTGTGAACTCATTACATCGAGAAACTGTGAGAGTCCATCTACTCGAACCTAGGGGAAATGTAAAAATTGTGATTTAATCTCTCATCTATCGAATATAGTTTATCTATCTTGTGGAACTTTGTGGAGCTTGTAAACAGCGGGGGACCAGTTGACACTGGCACTAGACTGGGAACCGATCTCTCATCTATTGAAAATAGTTTACATATCTTGTGGAATATACTAGTAGTGGAGTTTGTAGACAGGGGAAGGGGAAGGGGGGGGGGTGGTTACGCTTGCACTAGACTGGGAACCGGTCTCCCATCGATGGAATAAAGTTTATGTATCTTGTGGAACAAAGTGGAGCTTGTAGACAGCGGGGACCAGTTTACGCTAGCAATATACTGGGAACCGGTCTCTCATCTATAAAATGTAATTTATGTATCTTGTGAAACTTTTAGACAGTATGGGCCCAGATTACGCTTGCACTACACTGGGAACCAGTCTCTCATCTATCGAAAATAGTTTACTTATCTTGTGAAACATATTGGAGATTGTACACAGTATGGGACCAGTTTACACTAGAAATTGACAGGGAACCGGTCTCTTATCTATCAAATATAATAATGTATCTTGTAGAACAAAGTGGAGCTTGTAGACAGCGAGGGACCAATTTTCGCTCTCACTCGAGTGGGAACCGGTCTCTAATCTATCAAATATAATAAATGTATCTTGTAGAACAAAGTGGAGCTTGTAGACAGCGAGGGACCAGTTTACGCTAGCACTAGACTGTGAACCGGTCTCTAATCTATCGAATATAATAATGTACATTCTGGAACACAGTGGAGCTTGTAGACAGCGGGGACCAGTTTACGCTAGAACTAGACTGTGAACCGGTCTCTAATCTATCAAATATAATAAATGTATCTTGTAGAACAACGTGGAGCTTGTAGACAGCGGGGACCAGTTTACGCTAGCACTAGACTGTAAACCGGTCTCTAATCTATCGAATATAATAATGTACATTCTGGAACAAAGTGGAGCTTGTAGACAGCGGGGACCAGTTTAAGCTAGCACTAGAGTGGGAACCGGTCTCTAATCTATCAAATATAATAAATGTATCTTGTAGAACAAAGTGGAGCGTGTAGACAGCGAGGGACCAGTTTACTCTCTCACTAGAGTGGGAACCGGTCTCTAATCTATCGAATATAATAATGTAAGTTCTGGAACAAAGTGGAGCTTGCAGACAGCGGGGACCAGTTTACGCTAGAACTACACTGTGAACCGGTCTCTAATCTATCAAATATAATAAATGTATCTTGTAGAACAAAGTGGAGCTTGTAGACAGCGGGGACCAGTTTACGCTAGCACTAGACTGTGAACCGGTCTCTAATCTATCAAATATAATAAATGTATCTTGTAGAACAAAGTGGAGCGTGTAGACAGCGAGGGACCAGTTTACTCTCTCACTAGAGTGGGAACCGGTCTCTAATCTATCGAATATAATAATGTACATTCTGGAACAAAGTGGAGCTTGTAGACAGCGGGGACCAGTTTACGCTAGAACTAGACTGTAAACCGGTCTCTAATCTATCGAATATAATAATGTACATTCTGGAACAAAGTGGAGCTTGTAGACAGCGGGGACCAGTTTACGCTAGCACTAGACTGTGAACCGGTCTCTAATATATCAAATATAATAAATGTATCTTGTAGAACATAGTGGAGCGTGTAGACAGCGAGGGACCAGTTTACTCTCTCACTAGAGTGGGAACCGGTCTCTAATCTATCGAATATAATAATGTACATTCTGGAACAAAGTGGAGCTTGTAGACAGCGGGGACCAGTTTACGCTAGAACTAGACTGTAAACCGGTCTCTAATCTATCGAATATAATAATGTACATTCTGGAACAAAGTGGAGCTTGTAGACAGCGGGGACCAGTTTACGCTAGCACTAGACTGTGAACCGGTCTCTAATCTATCAAATATAATGAATGTATCTTGTAGAACAAAGTGGAGCTTGTAGACAGCGGGGGACCAGTTTACGCTAGCACTAGACTGTGAACCGGTCTCTAATCTATCAAATATAATGAATGTATCTTGTAGAACAAAGTTGAGCGTGTAGACAGCGGGGGACCAGTTTACACTAGAACTAGACTGTGAACCGGTCTCTAATCTATCGAATATAATAATGTACATTCTGGAACAAAGTGGAGCTTGTAGACAGCGGTGACCAGTTTACGCTAGAACTAGACTGTGAACCGGTCTCTTATCTATCGAATATAATTATGTACATTCTGGACCAAAGTGGAGCTTGTAGACAGCGAGGGACCAGTTTACGCTAGAACTAGACTGTGAACCGGTCTCTAATCTATCAAATATAATAAATGTATCTTGTAGAACAAAGTGGAGCTTGTAGACAGCGGGGGACCAGTTTACGCTAGAACTACACTGTGAACCGGTCTCTAATATATCGAATATTATAATGTATCTTGTAGAACAAAGTGGAGCGTGTAGACAGCGGGGACCAGTTTACGCTAGCACTAGACTGTGAACTGGTCTCTAATCTATCAAATATAATAAATGTATCTTGTAGAACAAAGTGGATCTTGTAGACAGCGAGGGACCAGTTTACGCTAGCACTAGACTGTGAACCGGTCTCTAATCTATCGAATATAATAATGTACATTCTGGAACAAAGTGGAGCTTGTAGACAGCGGGGACCAGTTTACGCTAGCACTAGACTGTGAACCGGTCTCTAATCTATCAAATATAATAAATGTATCTTGTAGAACAAAGTGGAGCGTGTAGACAGCGAGGGACCAGTTTACTCTCTCACTAGAGTGGGAACCGGTCTCTAATCTGTCGAATATAATAATGTACATTCTGGAACAAAGTGGAGCTTGTAGACAGCGGGGACCAGTTTACGCTAGAACTAGACTGTGAACCGGTCTCTAATCTATCGAATATAATAATGTACATTCTGGAACAAAGTGGAGCTTGTAGACAGCGGGGACCACTTTAAGCTAGCACTAAAGTGGGAACCGGTCTCTAATCTATCAAATATAATAAATGTATCTTGTAGAACAAAGTTGAGCGTGTAGACAGCGAGGGACCAGTTTACTCTCTCACTAGAGTGGGAACCGGTCTCTAATCTATCGAATATAATAATGTACATTCTGGAACAAAGTGGAGCTTGTAGACAGCGAGGGACCAGTTTACGCTAGAACTCGACTGTGAACCGGTCTCTAATCTATCGAATATAATGATGTAAGTTCTGGAACAAAGTGGAGCTTGTAGACAGCGGGGACCAGTTTACGCTAGAACTACACTGTGAACCGGTCTCTAATCTATCAAATATAATAAATTTATCTTGTAGAACAAAATGGAGCTTGTAGACAGCGGGGACCAGTTTACGCTAGCACTAGACTGTGAACCGGTTTCTAATCTATCAAATATAATAATGTAACTTGTGGAACAAAGCGGAGCTTGTAGACAGCGGGGGACCAGTTTACGCTAGCACTAGACTGTGAACCGGTCTCTAATCCATCAAATATAATAAATGTATCTTGTAGAACAAAGTGGAGCTTGTAGACAGCGAGGGACCAGTTTTCGCTCTCACTAGAGTGGGAACCGGTCTTTAATCTATCGAATATAATAATGTATCTTGTAGAACAAAGTGGAGCTTGTAGACAGCGGGGACCAGTTAACGCTAGCACTAAACTGTGAACCGGTCTCTAATCCATAAAATATAATAAATGTATCTTGTAGAACAAAGTGGAGCTTGTAGACAGCGGGGGACCAGTTTACGCTAGCACTAGAGTGGGAACCGGTCTCTAATCCATCAAATATAATAAATGTATCTTGTAGAACAAAGTGGAGCTTGTAGACAGCGAGGGACCAGTTTACGCTCTCACTAGAGTGGGAACCGGTCTTTAATCTATCGAATATAATAATGTTTCTTGTAGAACAAAGTGGAGCTTGTAGACAGCGGGGAACCAGTTTACACTAGAACTCGACTGTGAACCGGTCTTTAATCTATCGAATATAATAATGTATCTTGTAGAACAAAGTGGAGCTTGTAGACAGCGGGGACCAGTTTAAGATATCACTAGAGTTGGAACCGGTCTCTTATCTATTAAATATAATAAATGTATCTTGTAGAACAAAGTGGTGCTTGTACACAGTATGGGACCAGTTAACGCTAGAACTAGAGTGTAAACCAGTTTCTCATCTATAGAATAAAGTTATGTATCTTGTGGAGAATATTGGAGGTTTTAAACAGCGGGGGACCAGTTTACGCTAACACTAGAATGGGAACCAGTCTTTCATCTATCGAATTAAGATAATGAATCTTGTGAAACATAGTGGAGTTTGTAGACAGCGAGGGACCAGTTTACGCTAGCACTAGTCTAGGAACCAGTCTTTCATCTATCGAATGTAGTTTATGTATCTTGTGAAACATAGTGGAGCTTGTAGACAGCGAGGGACCAGTTTACGCTAACACAAGACTGTGAACCGGTCTCTAATCGATCACATATAATAATTGTGGAACATAGCGGAGGTTATAGACAGCGGGGACCAGTTTACGCTAGCACTAGTCGCTGGATGCCTGGTTCCCAATCTCGTGTTTGCATAAGATTGAATTTCAGCGGGAAAACGCCCGCGTGCCCAATTGCCCTGGAACAATTTCAAGATAAAACTTCCGCTTATGGCCGCTTTGTAAAGTCGAGTGTTTTGCTTGGAGAAAATAAACTTCAAACTGTGAATTCTTTGATGAAGAGTTACTAAAGTTAAAAGGGGTTTGACAATATAAGGACACGTCAGCAATCCTCCCATGCAGAGACCTTGCAAAGAAGCTTTCGAAGAGTAAGTTTGTTTTTGAGGTTTGTTCCTTTGCCTTCTTTGTTTTCCAATCGGCGTTACGCTTTGAGGGTCTGGAATCATTATATGTACACTACAGGTAAACAAAACATATTATATAACCAGTCCTAGTGTTCATGGGCGTACTAAAGAATTCAAATCATGAACACATGTTGTAATGAACATTAACTCGACACCGAATTCCATCATTAGTCAGGTAAAGCGACCAGTGTCTTCGCCATTGTATTGCATCGATACGAAAGAAAAATCGACACACCAGAGACTTTAGCTTTAGAGGGATCACACGAAAGGAAGCAGGCCCGGTAGTGCAAACCAATATGTAACGATCAGCAGCGTCAATAATGGCACAGACCCCCTCCCCCCCTGAGTTGTCCAATCATAGGAATTTGTAACCTGTCAAACTTGAAAGCAACATCAGATGCCAAGATAGAGCGAAAAAAAAACCCATACATGTTCTTTATTGAATTCAGCAGGAACGGTGTGACAAAATGATACATTGCTCATAAGTAACAATTTATCCTATTCATCTCAGTGGTTTCCTTTGTTTTCTGCAGCAGATGCGGTAAAGTGAGATTTTATTGGAGTAAGTCGTCAAGTCATGATTTGTGATTGAATATTTGCAAGTGAAACGAACTGAACTGTGCAAATATTATCATGAACCTCCACTAAACCCCAAACTACATCATAAGTCATGCAAAGCGACCATTATCTTCGCCATTAGATTCCATTGGTGCGCAGTAAAACCGGCACCCCGAGAGTCTCTAGCTGTAAATGGACCACACAAGAGGGTGTGGATCCGGTAGCGTAGAAAAGCACCATCCTTGAGAGGCCTTTAAAGTTGTGTGATGCTCATCTTTCGGAAATTTACCTGTTTTTCACTACAAGTCTATAATTCGCTTTGATTGGTCGCTGAACAGTTAAAACTGTATTAAAGTCACCAAAAATGAGAGAAAACGGTTCAGAAAAAGAGAAATTAACAATTAAAAAAAGACCTACTTTCGGTTTCAAACTGACTTCGTCGTGATTCGGGCAGTTCCGTTTAGAATGCTCGTATAATCTAATTTGCATAATTTATGCCGGAAGTAAACAACCGGAAGCCGAGATTCCTTTTTCAAAACAACAATATTTATGCAAGCAAGAAGATATCAAAAATGGCATCGGTGAGTATGTTTAGTCAATAATATTTACAGTATGGTTCTGAAATGATTTTAAATTGAACTGATATGACACGAGGAAGGAAATCGTACATCGCCGTGAAAGAGTGCGGCAAATGGTTCCAAGATCTACAGTGAGAAAGGGGCTGTTATGATTCTACTTTTGAATACCCCTTGTCTTGACTGGAGTTGACTGTCTATCGATATTTAGTATAATTAGTCTATATGCGTTATAATATTTCTTACCATTAGGCCTGGAATTTCGATTGTTTCGACAAACCATTTTAAATTTTGATAGCTTTCTTGGGTTGGTTCAATTATATCCGTAAGGCGTTTGATAATTCGGGTCGATTTCTCCTTTTATCGGACATTGTCTTTTCCCTTGAATTGGTAAGGGGCATCTCTCTGTTCGCTTTTGTAATTGGAATCACAGGATTGGAAAACCAAACAGCTGGTTTAACTTATTTTGTTTTTGGAAATCTTTATTTTTTATATGATATTGTCCTATTCCATGGCTTTTTTACATTATAGGACAGACTCCCATAAAAGGCACCCTCCCAACTGGAAATTTCATTAAAATCATGCAGTTTTCCCAGTAAAGTCATACCAGCTTTAAGGCTTCCCAATTCAGCAATTTAAGTAATAACTTCAACAATCTTGGGCCTCTTCCCAATTGAAGGAAAAAAAGCCCTGTATTTGTAATGATTTATAAATAAGAAGGTATTTCTTTTTTAGGGAGGAGAATCAACACCTAGTCATGGGTCCGACAGTCCTGGAACGTTTCTTGAAGAATCGAGTTCTAGTCCTCAGAGAGAAAGAAGAGGAAGAGGGCGGGGACGTGGGAAAAGGGGTTCGAGGTCAAGAAGTGGGTCTAGAGCCACAAGATCAAGAGGGAGTGGCTCGAGGGGCAGTAGAGAGCGAAGTAGGGGACGAGGAGGGCTTCATAGAGTTATTGATCCTTTGGAGATTGGTCAGCAACGACAAGAAAGCATGAGGGTAGGTCAATCTAACAATATCTGAAAAACCTTGTTACTTTGGACCATTTGTTTCTATTCCAGAGAGTAAAAGTTTTTGAAATGAATAAGTATACTTCAGCTGCATATAAACTGTTCAGTAAAACTAGACTCCTGTAAAACGATAAAAAAGAATAAAAACACACTGAGCTATAAGCCTGTTTGTGTTTACTGTATCTTGGTTGATTGAAAATAAATTTCACAACAATAAATATAAATGGTTTGTTAACTGCACCTCTCTTTCTCCCTAACCTTAATATAGTATTGTGACCTTGGAACCAGGTGTGGTTTTACCTTTTATTTTCATTTTAATATCAAAATCTAAAATCAATGACAAACTCACATCCAGTTCCAGATAATCACATGGCATAAATTTTGGATCATAATTGTCACAAGGAAGTGACACTTTGAATGATACAATAGAATTTTCTGAAACTCTTCAGGTATGAAAGTGCAACTAACCTCTCAAAGACACAAACACGTTCGATTAGTGAAAAACACCGTCATACATTGAGCAGTTATGTTGTCAATTTATAAACTTGCATGATCTCTACAACAATGCATTAGGTTTTCTTATTTGCATAATCATTTCACGAACATTACCTAACTCCCACTGCTGAAAAGATTTTAAGTCTTCTCATGTGAAATATGTGGAAAGGCAAATCCTCCAATACAAGAAGTCTTCATCCCACCTCTGCCACCAATGTAACAAACAGAGCAAATGAATCCCCAAAGTCACAAACACATCCAATCAGTGAACACTGTCATACAATGAGCGGTTGTGTTGACTATTTATATACCCTCATGTTCTCTACAACAGTGCATTAGGTTCCGTAATTTGCAAATGTTTTAGACACTATCTGCATAAAGCTTTGATTATGGATTTTCAATGTCTTTATTAATTTGATATTTTCGTATATATAAGGTGAACTTTGAAAATTCTATCTGATTGTCATCGGATATTGAAAAAAAAATCTTTAACCCATTACCACATTTAACCAGTCTGTTGCAGACACCCCTTGAAAACATAATGGGAAAAAAGAAAAAAATCCCATTTTCCAACAATTTATCTACCATATGATACAAGGTCATTTTCCAATATCATCAAATTATGAAATGTCGTCTGAAAACTCTTTCAATTTGGGACAGTCGAAAAATTTTCGTTTGGTTAATTGTTAATACTCTTACAGCCTATGATGTGACTTATACAGTCTGCCTTATGAAATACGTTCATGGTTATTTATTTGTTTTATTCAGGAAGAATTAGCTGCAATGAGCCGTGAGGAGATGGCAGATGTCCTCACACAGGCGATCACCAAGTATCCCAGTTTGATGTTCGACATCATGAGACCTGCAACACAGCAATCAGGAGGGTTTCACCCGAGCCCTGGAGCTGAATCTCCCGACTGGTGTGTGTGTGGACATTGTAGGGAGATGCCCACAGAAGCAGAGAAAGTTTGCTGTGGGCTGGAACACTGCATTTCTCTACAACCGGTAATTGTTACATTTATAGCATTGTTTTAGACATAACTTATTTATTTTGCTAATATTCTCAGCCTAGGAGAGTTTGGATTTCCTTCCTACTACTTGGACTTTGTCCAATTTCCTTTATAATCTCTACAAACCAATATAAGACCTTTCATAAAATTAAGAGTATTATTTACCAGAAGACATATGCAAATACATGTCAGGGATGATGTAAGCAATATTATATGTTCCCTATTCTCATTTTTACTTAGTGTGAGCTTATTTTTTCCATCTTAATAGTGAAACAAGTTCCTACTACTAAGGGTACTCAGACACAAGGTCTTCTTTGGTAGAAACAAGAAATAAACATATACAGGAACAGTGTATAAGATCACCACACATAGCTGTGGCAGAGGATCAAACCAACCTTCTGATCCTCAGTTTATTGCTCAACCACTGAACCACTCACTTCAAACATACAGATCACTAGAAAACTGATTGAAGAAAAAAGCAGTATCCATTGCATGTCTTTACTAAATAAGCAAACCATAATTGAATGAATTTTCGTTTTTCAGAATTTCCAGATTATTGTACTGGACGAGGCAGTTTTGGCCATTGCCAGAATGTACAGGCGGGACATCCTGGTGTTCGACGACGAGCCTGATCAGCAAAAAGCCAACCGTCACCAAGCCTATAGGCAGTTTATACTTTGGAACCATGGACGACTGGGTGTTGGCGACAGGCGGGTTATCCCGTCTTGCTGCGTTTGGAAGATCAGGGATAAATTCCCTGATCCATTTGGACAGTATAAGGGGTTTGTTCCTGCCAGAGTCTGAATGGGTGGTGGTTTTTCACAGTGTAGTTACACAGAATATATATAAATGAGACAATCATTCTTTGCATATTTTTTATGACCAATTAATAGAAATTAAACAATAAAATAGTAATTACATGAAATGTTTCTTCTATTTTCTGAAGTATTTTCAAATTGTTATGATTGTCATTTAAAAATGAAACCCATTCATTGAGAGAACTCAACATATTGAGTTGAAGACAATTTCAACTTGAGATTATTAGGAATTTGACCCAAGACCTTCGGAAAAAGCTGAGAGCTAAGTCCAAAAAGAAACTTCAATCTGAATATTGCAATTAACATCAGGACAGTAAAGAGAATTTTCATCCTAGGGATTCCCAGAGGGTATGGTTTTAGAAACCTAAAATGAGATTATGATGGCTTTGATAATCAACAAAGAATTTACATGGGTTTTAAAACCTAAGATAGAATGACAGAAATTATGGTAATCTAGAATTACACAGCAAGGCTTTAAGTAATCTAAAATGGCACTGCCTTGGTTTTAACATCATAAAAAGATACCAGTGTTTTGGTAGGGTATAATGAGATGACAAGTGATGAAGATAACCTAAATAGAGATTGCAAGTGAAAACATTGTGGGAAAAGGAAAGAATGTTCGTTATGAGCAATTTCACCTTTTCCCACAATGTTTTCTAAAGCTGTCCTGCAACAAAGTGGTTAAAAGTCATTACTGTTTGGGAAATGGATATGAGAGATGGAAGATGTCCAAATCAAGATGCCGACATAAATATGAGAGATTGACAAACATTTCTGTAAAACCTTTTTGTGGTAAGAAATGATTTCATCTAAAAAAGAAAAAAAGATAATACATGCAATACACATCATGAATTCAAATAAAGTTATCTGAGAAACTTTCTAGTTTAACCCTTATAGTGCTCAAACCGACTTCATGCTTATGGAAACAGATTACATCCAGGACAATCACAAAGTAAATTGGTGGCTGGTGTGTGATATAACCAATTTGCTACCCTTAGTATTTTCATCAAAATTATGTAAAATATTTGGGAAGCAGTTGGCATAACATCTATATTTAGAATAGCACGCAGCTTTCTAAGAGTTAATATCAGTGTTAAAAGAATGGAATATACAGCAATGTGCTAACATTTAGTCATTTAGTTATATTGGAGCCAATTCCCTCACTGAGGGCAGTCTCATCATATTTCATACTAAGAAAACTTTCTACTTATTATCAATTGAAGACGGTGTTCATTTTCCTTGCTAGTACATTAACTTGACAAAAAAATAAGCATATTCATTTAAATCTTGAAACTTGGGCAGCATGAATTTCTTTGGTGGGCGGAGGTTCTATTGGAGCCAGGTGTTTAGAGAGTAATCTTGGATCCTCTGCTTCAATTACTCTTTTCCTCATTCCAACTTTGTCATTTATCCTCTGAACAAGAGCGTCCTCTATGATAGAGTCGATATACTTGTACGTCTTCTTCTCTTTTTCCTGATACACCGACCAGCGACAGCTCTTTTTATTCCAAACTCTTTTCAGCCTTGAGGAAAAAAACAAGTTGATTTTCTTAGCATGTTAAGTAGTGTTTATAGCATTTGTACAAAATTAGTCTAGAAACAGGTTTCATCTTCTGATGCATAGATTCCAGCTTTCAGTAATTGCTAAATTGTTACAGCATGTTGATATAACACAGTGGAGGGGCTAAATTAAAATCACATTTCAAGTCTTGCCAAAATGTTATCCTGTTCAGGGGGTCTAGAGAGACCCCTGTACTAAGACGCATCACAGCATGATATCGCTTTTTGTTCACCTACGCACTGCATCATAGTAGAAATTTACCCAAAGAAATAGTTTATTAAGTATAACCCCAGGAATTGTTTGTGACATGTAATTACTACAACAAAGTCTAATTTCACATTTGAATCAATGTCCAGCTAGAAAAAAAGATAAATATACAGGAGTTTTTCATAGAAATACAATATCTGTGCAAGCTTGTACATGTCGTTTGAGTGCTAGCTTGTGACTGTCATCACAGCAGCGTCTCCATTAAAAGGTTGATTTACCCACAATCCTTTAGCAAAAGTACACAGGTTAGTGCAAAGCTTTCGAACACAATGCAAATGCTATATTCAAAGATTTATTTAAATGCATAGCTTTTTTACTCATATCAGCAGACTTTAATTTCAGTTTAAAAACAAGCCTAATTTGTAACAATTCTAATCATTTATGACCTGGGTACCTTAATGTGCCGTCTTTGTTCATCAGAGGTGCTCTATTCACATTCATATTGTGATCCAATGCTGCCAACAAGTTCCTCACTCTGTATACTGGTGGAGTGTAGGCATATCTCTTAGCACAATACATAAGGATATGTTGGTGAAATCCTTCTAGGTCAGAGGTGCTCCTAAAGATAGAAAAAATATATGGCACACTATCTAAATGGGTCTATAATGTAAAACAATATCTTTTTGTGCAAATCAGATGAGAAATGGCCCATGACTTGGTAAAAAAATCATTTTGATGAAGTATTTACTGTAGCATAACACCTGCATTTTCACATAATCAAATAGGATAATGGATGCAGGTGAGCTACCATAAATCTTCATACTTTCATAACCAATAAATTCTTGATAAGTTCTTTTACAAACAGAAACTGGGTTGTTAATGTTTGTATTGTGGGCCTTCAGTCTTCAAGAAATGTGTCTTTAATGAGTGCAATCAAAAAGTAGGTCCAGTTTCTTAGTTCCAGTAGTTGCATGACTATTTATCTAAGACATGTTTTTGAACTTCCAAATCTTGATTTTTACATTAGAATTCTTAGACTTTTCTTTGAAATAGTCTCCTCTGACCGTGTGATCACTTTGAGGCCAATCTGGTCCTCTTATTTCATTTGTGCAATCTAGTTGAGTTTTATAGATTATAAGTGATGATTGAAAAAAAATATTTGTACCTAAAATTCAGGTAATAATGAACATTGTTGAGAAGTCTTTTGTCAAGGACTACAGATGCCAAGTTCCTTAAGGCTTTGCAATCTTGAGCTGGGTCCAACCACTCTTTTTCTCGGTTTTCTTCTGGCAATGGGCCATGCAGGCATCTACAAGAGCCGCTACCATGAGGTAAGATCCATTCATGGGTATTTGTTACATGATGTAAAACACCTCTCCATATGGACTGAAACCATAATGCAAATTCACAAAATAATTTCCTAGCAGAAAGAGACTGCCGTTAAAACAAGAACACAAAATGCAAGAACAATATAATAGTAAGTAAGGGGTTGTAATGATTTCTTGATCAATGGCACTAAACACCATTTAGTATTTCGGTTATTTCATGGCTTCCCTTGATTTCTCCAGTGCTTACACAAACTATCTTAGGGTCACTGGTGCTGACTGAAGCTTTCACCTTAGCGTCACAAGTCCTACATCATGGGTGAAAGTGGCCCTTATTAACTCATCTTGATGTAAATTACCAAATAAAGGTCGTCATCTTCATAGGTATTGTCCCCGTGAAAATCTAATGATAGCAGATGATGTTACTATATAATGTATACTAAACCTATTTACCAGATGTGGTAGAAATCTAATCATGAATGAAAATGCTTTAACGAGTAAGTCTGTGGATAACCAAATTTTCAAAGGACTTATGACAAACTGAATGACTTGTTGGTAATCAATCTAAAAATTGCTCTGCATGAAAAGTATCTTGATCTCTTTCTTACTGTTTGCATAGTGGCCAAATCGCACCAAAACACTCTGAGTAATAGTGCATACCGATAGAAGCTGGAAAGCAACAGAAATAAGTACCATAAACTCGCTGTAGGTCTCTGCCTCTTTACAAGCAAACCAAAAATGATTTACAATGTCTCTATTCCACTTCATGAGTATTGCATTCTCTTTCTTCTGTGACAACTGAAAAGATATAACAAGGTGAAATGGTGTTTAGATCAAAGGGACTACTAAGCCTCAGTTTTGCACATTTAATGTCATTGTGACATGCAGTCAATAAACAATGATAATACTCAGTCTGATACGCTTAACTATGAACAAATTGAAAGTGACAGAGAAACTGCATTGAACAGAGTTCACATTAAGCAGTTTGAGCTAAGCTCAGAAAGATGCGAACAACAGTCACATTATTATGACATAATGGTCCAGTTACTGCAATGCCACACAGGGAGTTTACTTTGTATATAAAACAGTAAGAATGAAGAGACACTGAAATTTTGTGCACTTTTCTTTCTGAAAATTGACCTCAAATGTAATCTTCTTTAAAAATTAGTTACCTTGACTAGTTTCTTCCCCAAATTCTTTGCAACATGCCAAATGTCATGGGAATGTTTCACAGCTGGATACCTGGATTCTGCAACAAAATAAATATGAGGCTAACATATTACAGAGCCTTCAAAAGGCTTCGCATAAAAGGCCTGTATCTTCAACACTAAACACTAAGAATATATCCAACCATTTGCATCTTTTTCTGGTCAAGAAAAAATTGTCACACGGATGAAAACCAGCTATTCTGCAATTGATTCTACATGATGTTGTTTCAAGGCTCGGATTTCATATAATTGTAGTGATCTATATTCCGGCCTTGTTGAATCAATTCAAATCAACAAAACACTACTAGAATGCTCAGAATGTTTTTAAGAAATGGCTATTATACAAATTGTTACAAACATCCTACTAATTACAAATTGGATCATTTTAAATATAATCTTTAGGGGTTTTTTTAGTGGAGGGGGGGGGGGGGTTGGTAAATGTATACAATGAAAACAAAAGAGTGCTCAGGAATTCAAAAAGCACCAGAAAATAAAGAGGGCCAATATGATGTGAAATGGACACCAAAAAGAGGAAGGGACCCTTTCACCAACAGTTTACACAAATCAACATGTCTGTGAGACTTAATTACATTATTCCCCTGATACATGCATTCAAGATATGTTGATGAGTTCTTCATTCCCTGCTTTGTGTTCTCTATTAACATTGTACATATATTTCTGATATATACCTAAATGTGTTATCTTGATAGGCGCTACATGAGAGAGGTTTAGACATTGTTATAACTGAAATGAATGACAGTCCCCTTACATATGATAGAACTATACTCACTCATTAAAGCTCCAATGCCCAAATGTGCATCGGTAACAACCTCGCCAACAACTACCCCTTTCTCTTCCAACTCATCCATAGCTGCCTGAAAACCAAACTTCTCCATGTTTGCCGACTTCCTATCTGTCATGTGTTTATCCACAGTCTTTAAACATAAAATCTTTTTCGTTTCTTTTTCCATAAGCGTATAACTGCAGTATTGGGCACAGTACCCTGGTGTGTCATTGCGTCCATCCCCTTAAACAGAATAGAATGAACGTGGTATTACCAAGAAACATATGTAAGAAACAACTTCTTCAAATTAAATGTAGAAAGGGAAAGGAAATATGATGGAATTTATATTATTTTTTTTTAATATTGTATCATATCTCTTTTCAAGGAGGCATATTAACTAAGTTCATCAATAGAAAACCTGAATCTATTCTCTGGCTCTACAATTTCAATTTGAATTTTGCCCTAATCATTTTTATAAGAATGTATCTTGTATTAAAAGAAATGTATTTGTGTATGTTGTAAAGATGAGTCGAAAGCATCGAATATTGAATAAAGTATTCTTATTACTATTATTAAATCTAGTGGATATAAATAACAGATGTGATTGCACCCTGATAAATTTGCCACATAGGTCACAATAATGATTTCATAATTCAAAGAATACCATAACATATTTCATACAATGAAAAGGAGTCATGAATGTCTTACCGAGAACAATTACCGGGGTGTTCCTAAAGGAATTGAGTGTTTCCCTCTGGTGATTCGCCCAGTACCTGTCAATGGTGGGAACAATGTATCTTGACTGAATCCTGTGGAATTGGTCGGCGGATGGGAATTTCAGGTGAAGCATATCTGCCCATAGGGCCATCTTTCCGAAATTATTTCCGGATGTTAGGACTGTTGCACAAATCAGGAAATCACCACTGTGTAGGCGCTTGTTCAAAACTGCTTGCGAACACCAATTCCCACTACTATGCCCGTCTTCACAAACCTGCAAAAACAATCATCATATAATACTGATACATATACTTTTCAATAATCTTGACAGACATGGCTTCAATACACATGTTTATCACGATCCGGAAGAACCTGTGTGTCAATTCCAAAGTGTGATTGTTTTCGTTTTACTGATTTTATATACAATGCTGCAATCACAAGGCATGAAACCTATCAGGTTACAAAACAGCAACCGTTACACAATAAATTAAAAAAATTAGTGGCACTCCCTGACATAATATGAACAAAACGATGTGACTTTACATTTCATCTTACAAATGGTTTAATGCATTTCCCTAAAAGATGATTGGAAATTATCAGATAACAAACATCTTACTCTACTAGTTTATGAGGTAGAACATACCCATTTCATATACAATGCTGACCCAACAAAGTTCTCGATCATCTTAACACTCTTAGGACAACCAACTGTCGTGCAATGCTCAACATGAATGTCAGCCAGTCTTTTAAGTTCATCAAGATCTACAATGCATTTTGTAGACTCGCTCAATGCAGCGCACTGGTCATTAGTTGTCACTTTTGTTCCTTGAATTTGTCCAATCACCATATCGTCCAGTTCTTTCCCTTCATCTATTGTGTCAGTGTCAATTTCCATTCCGAACTCCGCCTCCTCAAAGGCTACATCCTCTGCCAGCTGGCTTATATCCTTTGGACTGAAATCAAAGGTAGAAATCAGACATGGAAGCAAGCCCTGGTAAAAGCATAAACATTTTCCCGAGAAAGTCTCCAGACTGACTTACTGAATTTTGATAATTCTATCTGCCTTGGCCAGCCCTTAAAAAAAGCCAAGTTTGGAATCTTCCTCAATCAATATAAATATGGCATCACAAAATAACTGAAATAATGTTGATGTGATGCTAAACCCTGTAAATACCAACTATTACAAAAAGAAGGCCAGATCAACACTTTTCTGAAAAACAGGAGCAGCAGGTTTGTGCCTGGTGATGTCAATAATGTTAAATTGGAAAGGTTAAATTTTCAATGAAAATGCAGACGCCATACTCACAGCACTGCTTCAATGGTAAAACTTGGTTCGTAATCTGGGTCTTCAGATTCGTCTGTCTCAGCAACAGTTATATCGATGGACAAACTGGAATATACAAATTATTGATCTCCATAGTTAAAGAAGCTGTGACAGTTTATAATTCATTTTCCTTCCAAAGATTACTTTGCAAAGGAAAACTGACCTCAATAAACAGACAGTTTCATTTCCTTATTTATACAAAATTATACATATAACATATTGTACATTTCTCTACCAAGGATTTCAAATTGGTTGTCCATTGCAATTGAATAATGCCATGGACCTAAAACTATGACATTGACCAACATCATACATTGCTAGGTTCTACCTGGCCGCAAAATGATGTTTAAATCTCTGCCTACTGTATTTAATAGGTTCAGTGGTCAATATATAATATTCATTTGATACAAAATGCTTTGGGCCAGAGGAACAGTTGTTTTCTCTAACCTTCTTTTTATGCAGTGTGGATGAAAATAAAGGATTCTACATCATTCTTTTCACAACTTGTGAAATTGGATAAGTACTTACTCAAATGGGTCCATAAAGGAAGTTTCTAATTTCTTCACTTCTAATTGTCTACCTGTCTTTGAACTTTTTGCTTTTACATCATGTGATCTGTAACAAGAATTTTTTTTACACTTGAATGTCAAATTTTAGAACTGTAGCAGCAACTTGGAAGTACCATGCCCCCAACACATTTTTTAAAAACATATTTTAGTAAGTGTACATGCATATATAATGAAATTCAATAAAGAATTGTGTCCATATTTTCACACTGCAGACAATATGATAAAAACACACTAATTTTGAACGTTAATTAATTAACTTCAGGGCACAGTGCCAAGTGTGTGTCACAGAGCTCTTCCCTGTATATGTGACTGATTTCTTGGTATCAGACAGTATTTAACATATGATATATACATACCCAGACAGAATGTGCCCATTACTGTCTTCAGAATTGACCATTTCTTCAAAACCTGAAAGCTGATGTTGGTCCCTGCAAATATTGAAAATCAAGAAAAAATATATAAATGCTTTTTTATTTTCCACAAGACGTTGTTTGTTTTTCTTTTTCGATAAATAGAAAAAATGAAACATCAACATAAAACTTGTAATCAGCATGCTAAAAAGCCCCATGTCATTTCAGATGATTTACAGAAAAGTTAAGTTATAATGTGGCAAAATGCTTTATTTCTACATATATAGTAAAATAATATTTTTTTAAGTTACCATAGCTTTGATGTTAGGGAAATCACATGGACAATGTCCATCTTATTTAATTTGAAAGCATTGAAATGGTTTTGCTGGAACTGTCATTTACTGTCTTAACTAGGCAAACTAATATATCATATTCATATTCACAATTTTGTTTAAAAATATCAAGTCTTACAATTCTGACTCTGGGCCTGACACACCAGATACTGATGGAGTTCCAGCTTCAGCTACACATCTTGCCACGGCACTTTGTGCTGGTGTTGACGATATCCGTTGTATTTGTTGAGAGTGTATGTCACCTTTTCCAGAAGACTTCCTGTAACTGAAAAGAATAAGAAGAGATATTGCAAAATGCAAAGGTATCTCATTATAACAAAAACAAAACCCCCGATTATGGCAAATTGGTTTGAAAAATGATTCCTCCTGTATAAAGCATTTGGTTTAAAGATAGAAAAAGACATCCTTAAAATTCTAATCACTCTTGCAACATGTGCTTTACTGCATACATTCTTCTTCCAAAATGATGTTGGCCCTCTATTCTCAGGTATTCCAAAGCTTATTATGAAGCCTCTATTATATTTCAAAAAACAATTGTTTTTCTAAACGTGTACAGAGAAATAACTTGCCAACTGGTAACAGGTTCACGTTGAGTTCAACTTAATTATTCAATGTTATTATGGGTCCCATTTTGTCATTATAGCATGTGTCTCAAAGAAAAAGAAATATGTTCCAAAATACTCTGAGAATGTCACCCAAACATTGTCTACGCACTTCCTGTATATCACATTACCATCCAACTACAAAAGCTTGGTACAGACTTGCACCATATTCATTGGTGTGGGGATTACTCTGTCTGTTTCCAACATTGGTTAGATGGCTATTATGGCCTTGTGTTTACTCTGTCAGGCCAACCCATCTTGCTGTAGGAGCTTCCCTGTTGGAAACTGGATTTAACATTCACCATATGCAGGGAAGTTAAGATTTGAATACCTTGCATATTGACAATTTCATTAGTCCAAATCAAAACCTTCTACAAATAAATTGTCATTTAAGATCAATAAGGAACCGGGAAAAAGATTATCAATACATTTCTCATCTTTCATAACCTAAACAAATGCAAGTAAAGCAGGTCGAGCTGACCCGATCGAGTTGACCTACATTCGTATCCATCACGTACTCAGAGAAAATTCAAATAATGGGCTAGGTAGAAAGCTGTTAAAAATGCAGGTTAACGACACAATTTCTATCAGAAAATACAGATTATTGACGGTCTGATGGTGAAAATACGTAGGACGTAAATACTCACTTGTCTATCAAAAATGTCGCCACTTCACGATCGGTTTTTAAATCCAGTTCCTTTTTAAGGGATGCCCATCGCATCTGCTCCGAACCAAGATAAACTCTCGAATGGTGGAACAGTGTATCTCGCTGCACCTTTCTCCTTTTCTTTTCGGACCCTGTTAGTCTTGCAGCCCTTTTTCGTTTCTCGCGCGTTTTTGTTTTATCCTCGTCCGCCATTTTTGTTGTTGTTGTTTGGGTGTTGGGTTGCATACATAATTTATTAACCACGTGATCCACGGAATTCGAAATGACGCGTCTTCGGTAATTTTCGGTTCATCACGTGGTTAATAAATTATGTATGCAACCCAACACCCAAACAACAACAACAAAAATGGCGGACGAGGATAAAACAAAAACGCGCGAGAAACGAAAAAGGGCTGCAAGACTAACAGGGTCCGAAAAGAAAAGGAGAAAGGTGCAGCGAGATACACTGTTCCACCATTCGAGAGTTTATCTTGGTTCGGAGCAGATGCGATGGGCATCCCTTAAAAAGGAACTGGATTTAAAAACCGATCGTGAAGTGGCGACATTTTTGATAGACAAGTGAGTGTTTACGTCCTACGTATTTTCACCATCAGACCGTCAATAATCTGTATTTTCTGATAGAAATTGTGTCGTTAACCTGCATTTTTAACAGCTTTCTACCTAGCCCATTATTTGAATTTTCTCTGAGTACGTGATGGATACGAATGTAGGTCAACTCGACCTGCTTTACTTGCATTTGTTTAGGTTATGAAAGATGAGAAATGTATTGATAATCTTTTTCCCGGTTCCTTATTGATCTTAAATGACAATTTATTTGTAGAAGGTTTTGATTTGGACTAATGAAATTGTCAATATGTAAGGTATTCAAATCTTAACTTCCCTGCATATGGTGAATGTTAAATCCAGTTTCCAACAGGGAAGCTCCTACAGCAAGATGGGTTGGCCTGACAGAGTAAACACAAGGCCATAATAGCCATCTAACCAATGTTGGAAACAGACAGAGTAATCCCCACACCAATGAATATGGTGCAAGTCTGTACCAAGCTTTTGTAGTTGGATGGTAATGTGATATACAGGAAGTGCGTAGACAATGTTTGGGTGACATTCTCAGAGTATTTTGGAACATATTTCTTTTTCTTTGAGACACATGCTATAATGACAAAATGGGACCCATAATAACATTGAATAATTAAGTTGAACTCAACGTGAACCTGTTACCAGTTGGCAAGTTATTTCTCTGTACACGTTTAGAATAACAATTGTTTTTTGAAATATAATAGAGGCTTCATAATAAGCTTTGGAATACCTGAGAATAGAGGGCCAACATCATTTTGGAAGAAGAATGTATGCAGTAAAGCACATGTTGCAAGAGTGATTAGAATTTTAAGGATGTCTTTTTCTATCTTTAAACCAAATGCTTTATACAGGAGGAATCATTTTTCAAACCAATTTGCCATAATCGGGGGTTTTGTTTTTGTTATAATGAGATACCTTTGCATTTTGCAATATCTCTTCTTATTCTTTTCAGTTACAGGAAGTCTTCTGGAAAAGGTGACATACACTCTCAACAAATACAACGGATATCGTCAACACCAGCACAAAGTGCCGTGGCAAGATGTGTAGCTGAAGCTGGAATTCCATCAGTATCTGGTGTGTCAGGCCCAGAGTCAGAATTGTAAGACTTGATATTTTTAAACAAAATTGTGAATATGAATATGATATATTAGTTTGCCTAGTTAAGACAGTAAATGACAGTTCCAGCAAAACCATTTCAATGCTTTCAAATTAAATAAGATGGACATTGTCCATGTGATTTCCCTAACATCAAAGCTATGGTAACTTAAAAAAATATTATTTTACTATATATGTAGAAATAAAGCATTTTGCCACATTATAACTTAACTTTTCTGTAAATCATCTGAAATGACATGGGGCTTTTTAGCATGCTGATTACAAGTTTTATGTTGATGTTTCATTTTTTCTATTTATCGAAAAAGAAAAACAAACAACGTCTTGTGGAAAATAAAAAAGCATTTATATATTTTTTCTTGATTTTCAATATTTGCAGGGACCAACATCAGCTTTCAGGTTTTGAAGAAATGGTCAATTCTGAAGACAGTAATGGGCACATTCTGTCTGGGTATGTATATATCATATGTTAAATACTGTCTGATACCAAGAAATCAGTCACATATACAGGGAAGAGCTCTGTGACACACACTTGGCACTGTGCCCTGAAGTTAATTAATTAACGTTCAAAATTAGTGTGTTTTTATCATATTGTCTGCAGTGTGAAAATATGGACACAATTCTTTATTGAATTTCATTATATATGCATGTACACTTACTAAAATATGTTTTTAAAAAATGTGTTGGGGGCATGGTACTTCCAAGTTGCTGCTACAGTTCTAAAATTTGACATTCAAGTGTAAAAAAAATTCTTGTTACAGATCACATGATGTAAAAGCAAAAAGTTCAAAGACAGGTAGACAATTAGAAGTGAAGAAATTAGAAACTTCCTTTATGGACCCATTTGAGTAAGTACTTATCCAATTTCACAAGTTGTGAAAAGAATGATGTAGAATCCTTTATTTTCATCCACACTGCATAAAAAGAAGGTTAGAGAAAACAACTGTTCCTCTGGCCCAAAGCATTTTGTATCAAATGAATATTATATATTGACCACTGAACCTATTAAATACAGTAGGCAGAGATTTAAACATCATTTTGCAGCCAGGTAGAACCTAGCAATGTATGATGTTGGTCAATGTCATAGTTTTAGGTCCATGGCATTATTCAATTGCAATGGACAACCAATTTGAAATCCTTGGTAGAGAAATGTACAATATGTTATATGTATAATTTTGTATAAATAAGGAAATGAAACTCTGTTTATTGAGGTCAGTTTTCCTTTGCAAAGTAATCTTTGGAAGGAAAATGAATTATAAACTGTCACAGCTTCTTTAACTATGGAGATCAATAATTTGTATATTCCAGTTTGTCCATCGATATAACTGTTGCTGAGACAGACGAATCTGAAGACCCAGATTACGAACCAAGTTTTACCATTGAAGCAGTGCTGTGAGTATGGCGTCTGCCTTTTCATTGAAAATTTAACCTTTCCAATTTAACATTATTGACATTACCAGGCACAAACCTGCTGCTCCTGTTTTTCAGAAAAGTGTTGATCTGGCCTTCTTTTTGTAATAGTTGGTATTTACAGGGTTTAGCATCACATCAACATTATTTCAGTTATTTTGTGATGCCATATTTATATTGATTGAGGAAGATTCCAAACTTGGCTTTTTTTAAGGGCTGGCCAAGGCAGATAGAATTATCAAAATTCAGTAAGTCAGTCTGGAGACTTTCTCGGGAAAATGTTTATGCTTTTACCAGGGCTTGCTTCCATGTCTGATTTCTACCTTTGATTTCAGTCCAAAGGATATAAGCCAGCTGGCAGAGGATGTAGCCTTTGAGGAGGCGGAGTTCGGAATGGAAATTGACACTGACACAATAGATGAAGGGAAAGAACTGGACGATATGGTGACTGGACAAATTCAAGGAACAAAAGTGACAACTAATGACCAGTGCGCTGCATTGAGCGAGTCTACAAAATGCATTGTAGATCTTGATGAACTTAAAAGACTGGCTAACATTCATGTTGAGCATTGCACGACAGTTGGTTGTCCTAAGAGTGTTAAGATGATCGAGAACTTTGTTGGGTCAGCATTGTATATGAAATGGGTATGTTCTACCTCATAAACTAGTAGAGTAAGATGTTTGTTATCTGATAATTGAGCCTCTCCATGACAAAAGGGCCCTTATCGCAAAAATCGATAATTACGGAAAACGCCGATCAAAGTTACCGAAAATACCCGAGTATGAACGAGTAAATGCGGAAGTATAATCACGGTAAAAGATATCTCCGCTGTTTCCTTTATTTTCGAAGGAATCCGTACTTTTCCGTCGAGAACCAACAAGAAAAAGATGGAAGAATTACAGGTAATCCACATTTAACTTTGTTGTTGTAAATTAAATGGAATTACTTAATTATTACTAAGAAAATACGAGCCTCTACCGGATGACAGATACGTCGTCTGCATTTTTCGGCTAGCTGTCACCTAACATGTCAAAATTGTGTGCAGAACGTTTAAAGGATATTGATTTAGTGCTTATATTTCTCACAATAAGACATGTTTGTTAGAAAAAAGTTAAATTTGTAAAATTAGCGTATTTAGTTGGAGAAAACGATATTTAAGTGCAATACCTAATAATAGAGACGGCTCTTCGGTAAAGTCCGTGAGTATTGATTTTTGTATAACTTTGTTATTTCCCTATTACATTGCGTAACGCCCTGGCGTAGTCGATTAAAGGGTTAATACCAAGTATTTTTGTCGAAAGGGCCGAGGGTTCGAATACCAACCAGACCTGTAGTTATTTTTGTTTTTTGATAAAACATTATTTATTACAAATATACTAGAAAACGTGTCAAATATCTTGCTTATAGTTATCATAATTTTTTTAATTTCAGGAACTTGATGAATTTTACCGAGATTTTTTTAATTCTCAATCCAGATCTATGCCTAGAGATGAAGATGAAGAAGGTATTGCAGTCTGTGACATGCTTGATGATGATGAGGAGGAGGAGGAAACTCAGTTGAAGCAGGCTAGAGACGAACCTCGTGTTGGACCGTCCCAAGACAGTGTTAGTCCTCTACTGTATTTAGGGGAAGAAGAGAATGACTTACAACATGTGAGAGCGGGATGTGGGTGTCCACAGAACTGTCTTTCATCAATTGATGACGATTCAATTATAGAGCATATCTTCAACCTAAGAGAAATGGAGAAGGACACAAAAGAAGCGTATCTGATGGGAGCTTTAATAAAAATTGGAAGTGATCCCAAACGCAGCAGGTATGGTGAAAGAAAGAGGACACGATACGAATATCGATTTGAAAGAACAATCATATGCAGGAAATCCTTTTTGATAATATATGACATAGGTGAAAAAACACTCAAGAACCTTATTCGCCATATAAATGACAACGGCAATGTACCACGAGTGCATGGAAATACAGGCAAGAAACCCCGACATGCACTGGCGTTTGGCGATATTGAAAAGGTGGTGAAGTTTATCATTATGTATGCCGAAGAAAATGGTCTTCCTCAGCTAGCTGCTCCCAGGGGACGTGACGATATCCCCCCAGTTTTCCTTCCGGCCTCTACCACAAAGGTGGCTGTCCACGAAATTTACCAACAGTCATGCCAAGAGACGAACACCAGGGCCGTCAAAATCTCAGGATTTTGTGGAATATGGTTACAGTGCTGTTCACATATAAAGGTATGGAAATACTGACTGTATTGCACAAACAGCAGGACATAAGTTGCGGATAAGGCATCCGTCCAGAACTTACACTTAAAGCATTTCAATATACAGATTGACTTTTATCAGTATATATTAAACTACATTGATTTTATTACATGAATGTGCGTTGAAATAAAGTTTATTCATTTGTTTCATTTTAGGGTTTCACATCGTGTCAACAATCTTACGATTTCATTGTGATATCCGCTTATATTGATGTTTTCCTTCGTTAATGTACCGACCCACACTTGGGCATTTTCGTACATGAAAGTACTGTACAAGGTCATGGTGAAAACTTGATAGTTGGAATAAAGAGCATTGTTGTAGTCCACCCTTTATTCCTTCCAAAATATGTCCCATATTATTGTTGTGTTTTAAAGATTTCCGCACCAGAGAATGACGTATGTGCAAAATGTGAAATAGTCCGAAAGAAAGTCAGAGACGCGCAGACGGATGATGACAAATTGAGAGCGTCGACGGACCTGCAACAACATATATTAGCTGCAAAAAATGAACATCAGGTACACTAAGTTTCTTTCATTATCGTCACAACCTCAACCACCATCATCGTCAAACATTTTGTCATAAAGTTCTTTGAATCAGCTAGGTGATGTGAATATCCCTTTATATAATGGAACACGGGTAAATCATACTTGCGGAACTTGGCAGTATTCTGCAGAACGGTAAAGTTTGGCAACCTTTTTTGTATTTTCTTAAATAATTTTCGTTTCCAAATGTGATACATGATCATTAATCATTTATCTCCTCTATCTAAAAAATACCTTTAAAGGATGACTTTTAATAGCTCATTTCAGCTTTTTTTGCATACACTCTTGAGCCACCATCAAACACTATTTGGATAACCACAGGTCTATGTTATGCATACTATGTTTCAGGTGTACAGGACATGTGTAGCGAATAGCAAAAGGGAACTGAACGGAAGTCCACCTCCTCATATACCGGCAGAACCATGTTCCACGGATTACAGGCACATCCATTACACGTTCGACTTTTCCCAGAATGTCTCTTTGCCACATCATGTCAGACAGATGGGCCCTATGTACTTCGTTACACCTAGAAAGGTAATACAAATTATGAATATCATTCTCATGGTTTTTGATACTAGTGATTTTATTTGATATTTGGATGTAGAATTGGTGTATAATTCAATTTCTGAAAGTCTGTTTATTTCCCGTTAGGTCCACCTATTCGGATTCAGAGACGATGGTACACCTCGACAGTATAATTACCTGATCGACGAAAGCCAAACAATGGGGCCTGATGGTAAAGGTATTCACGGACCAGACGCCATCATATCAATGGTGGATCATGCCCTATCAAACTATACACGTGGCGAAAAGTCTATGACTTTACATGCAGACAATTGTGGAGGTTTGTACAAAAACGCTTATGAAGTTATTTTGAAAGCAATTTGAACTAGATAGCTGGAACGTGGAAAATACGTACATACAAGTTCTGTTTTTTAAAGAGCGATTGAAGATTTTTCATACAAGAATAATACTTTGGTGTCGTTGTATATATGCATTCATCTATGCACCCAAGTTGCAAGTCGGCCAATATATACTAGTGGATTTACAGTCAAACAATGTAAGAGTAGATAGGTCTTAAACTATGTCACTAATTTTCTCATTTGGAAACTTTTTTTCAGGGCAAAATAAGAACAGGTATGTGATGGCCTATTTCTCATGGCGAACAATGACAGGATTAAATGATGAGATCAAATACCTAATGCAACTACCGGGACATGCTCGCTGTTTGATAGACGCTGGATTCGCCCACATTAAAAAACTATATAGAAGAACCGATTGTGAAACTCTGGAAGACATTGGTATGCATATTGGTGAAACTATTCTTATGTGAAAGCAGCGACATTTGATATATATGTGAAACATGATGCATTCCTAGATTTGATAGCATATCATCGCGAAAAAATCTGGTAATTCGAAATTTTGGTGTCAAAACTGTTTTCGCTTTATCGTTTATTACATTAATTTCTTATTTTGGCATGACTATTCGTCAATTTAGAACTCAAACAAGAATGTCTCTTGGACAATATTTGATGATTAAATTGATTGGCTGCTATTTAAGGAATAATTTTCATGAGACAGTTTGAACTGAATAATATGGAAAAACAGAAGTACCCAATAAGTCCGAGCTTACTTAAGTTGCTTTCTCTTATATGCCAGTGTGGTGTTACGGTAAATATTTATTTTTGCTGAGGTAAAAGTTTTTTTTTTCAAACTGTCAGTTCTGCCCATGAAACAATTTACATGTAATCGTCATGGATCCTGTGCTCAGTCTATTCTATTGATTGAATTCATTTCATAAAACATTGACATGCATTGATTACCGATATTATCAAATTGTGTTTTGCCATTCTATTTTAGAGCGTGTTGTAAACAAGTCTTCGACAACCAATAGGGCAGTGGTTTACGACAACGGAGTTGAAGGAACGACTTGGAAATGGCGACAATGGAAACCTTTCTTGAGTCGCCATTTCAAAGCATTGAAAGGGATCAGGGGCTACCAGCAGTTCAGGTTCACTACAAACGAGCCGGGCTGCGTCTTTATCAAACGGTCGGAGGACGGAGAGGAGACAAAAGTCACACTGTGTACAGCGATCAACGTTCCACATGAGCGAACGTGTATAGTGCCGGCAGCTGGACTGACACCTGACCGTGTGCGCTATCTTGTCACCCATGTGCGGCCATATCTAAGGGAAGCCAACAAGGACATTACCTGTCCTCTAGAGTCCGCTGAAGAATAGTGTTTTGTTTCTGCTTTAGTTTGATTAAATAGTTATTTGTTAGATTCAAGTATATAATATTTAGATATTTCGTACAATTGATTTTTCTTCGAACCTGTTTCCATAGTAATGGACGACATTTAATATAGTTTATTAGCCCAAATTGTTTATATATGTATATACTTGTATATGCAATAAATAATAATTGCATCTATTTGCTTTATGCGTTTTATTTTGACGTTTCATTAACCCCTTCTCGAGTTTCTTACTGCGAACGTTCGTCAACGTCAAAATGGACGTCAAAATGGTCACGGACGTTAGTTACATGTACATTGTATACAGATTACACCATCTTATAGATGGATTACCCAAACAAGTAATACATCACTCTATTCAGTCGGGATCACTCTTTCAGATAAAATAAAAAAGTAAATTTCGATAAAAATTGCGATAAGGGCCCTTTTGTCATGGAGAGGCTCAATTTCCAATCATCTTTTAGGGAAATGCATTAAACCATTTGTAAGATGAAATGTAAAGTCACATCGTTTTGTTCATATTATGTCAGGGAGTGCCACTATTTTTTTTTAATTTATTGTGTAACAGTTGCTGTTTTGTAACCTGATAGGTTTCATGCCTTGTGATTGCAGCATTGTATATAAAATCAGTAAAACGAAAACAATCACACTTTGGAATTGACACACAGGTTCTTCCGGATCGTGATAAACATGTGTATTGAAGCCATGTCTGTCAAGATTATTGAAAAGTATATGTATCAGTATTATATGATGATTGTTTTTGCAGGTTTGTGAAGACGGGCATAGTAGTGGGAATTGGTGTTCGCAAGCAGTTTTGAACAAGCGCCTACACAGTGGTGATTTCCTGATTTGTGCAACAGTCCTAACATCCGGAAATAATTTCGGAAAGATGGCCCTATGGGCAGATATGCTTCACCTGAAATTCCCATCCGCCGACCAATTCCACAGGATTCAGTCAAGATACATTGTTCCCACCATTGACAGGTACTGGGCGAATCACCAGAGGGAAACACTCAATTCCTTTAGGAACACCCCGGTAATTGTTCTCGGTAAGACATTCATGACTCCTTTTCATTGTATGAAATATGTTATGGTATTCTTTGAATTATGAAATCATTATTGTGACCTATGTGGCAAATTTATCAGGGTGCAATCACATCTGTTATTTATATCCACTAGATTTAATAATAGTAATAAGAATACTTTATTCAATATTCGATGCTTTCGACTCATCTTTACAACATACACAAATACATTTCTTTTAATACAAGATACATTCTTATAAAAAATGATTAGGGCAAAATTCAAATTGAAATTGTAGAGCCAGAGAATAGATTCAGGTTTTCTATTGATGAACTTAGTTAATATGCCTCCTTGAAAAGAGATATGATACAATATTAAAAAAAAATAATATAAATTCCATCATATTTCCTTTCCCTTTCTACATTTAATTTGAAGAAGTTGTTTCTTACATATGTTTCTTGGTAATACCACGTTCATTCTATTCTGTTTAAGGGGATGGACGCAATGACACACCAGGGTACTGTGCCCAATACTGCAGTTATACGCTTATGGAAAAAGAAACGAAAAAGATTTTATGTTTAAAGACTGTGGATAAACGCATGACAGATAGGAAGTCGGCAAACATGGAGAAGTTTGGTTTTCAGGCAGCTATGGATGAGTTGGAAGAGAAAGGGGTAGTTGTTGGCGAGGTTGTTACCGATGCACATTTGGGCATTGGAGCTTTAATGAGTGAGTATAGTTCTATCATATGTAAGGGGACTGTCATTCATTTCAGTTATAACAATGTCTAAACCTCTCTCATGTAGCGCATATCAAGATAACACATTTAGGTATATATCAGAAATATATGTACAATGTTAATAGAGAACACAAAGCAGGGAATGAAGAACTCATCAACATATCTTGAATGCATGTTTATTACAAATATCAGGTGAATAATGTAATTAAGTCTCACAGACATGTTGATTTGTGTAAACTGTTGGTGAAAGGGTCCCTTCCTCTTGGTGTCCATTTCACATCATATTGGCCCTCTTTATTTTCTGGTGCTTTTTGAATTCCTGAGCACTCTTTTGTTTTCATTGTATACATTTACCAACCCCCCCCCCCCCCTCCACTAAAAAAAACCCTAAAGATTATATTTAAAATGATCCAATTTGTAATTTGTAGGATGTTTGTAACAATTTGTATAATAGCCATTTCTTAAAAACATTCTGAGCATTCTAGTAGTGTTTTGTTGATTTGAATTGATTCAACAAGGCCGGAATATAGATCACTACAATTATATGAAATCCGAGCCTTGAAACAACATCATGTAGAATCAATTGCAGAATAGCTGGTTTTCATCCGTGTGACAATTTTTTCTTGACCAGAAAAAGATGCAAATGGTTGGATATATTCTTAATGTTTAGTGTTGAAGATACAGGCCTTTTATGCGAAGCCTTTTGAAGGCTCTGTAATATGTTAGCCTCATATTTATTTTGTTGCAGAATCCAGGTATCCAGCTGTGAAACATTCCCATGACATTTGGCATGTTGCAAAGAATTTGGGGAAGAAACTAGTCAAGGTAACTAATTTTTAAAGAAGATTACATTTGAGGTCAATTTTCAGAAAGAAAAGTGCACAAAATTTCAGTGTCTCTTCATTCTTACTGTTTTATATACAAAGTAAACTCCCTGTGTGGCATTGCAGTAACTGGACCATTATGTCATAATAATGTGACTGTTGTTCGCATCTTTCTGAGCTTAGCTCAAACTGCTTAATGTGAACTCTGTTCAATGCAGTTTCTCTGTCACTTTCAATTTGTTCATAGTTAAGCGTATCAGACTGAGTATTATCATTGTTTATTGACTGCATGTCACAATGACATTAAATGTGCAAAACTGAGGCTTAGTAGTCCCTTTGATCTAAACACCATTTCACCTTGTTATATCTTTTCAGTTGTCACAGAAGAAAGAGAATGCAATACTCATGAAGTGGAATAGAGACATTGTAAATCATTTTTGGTTTGCTTGTAAAGAGGCAGAGACCTACAGCGAGTTTATGGTACTTATTTCTGTTGCTTTCCAGCTTCTATCGGTATGCACTATTACTCAGAGTGTTTTGGTGCGATTTGGCCACTATGCAAACAGTAAGAAAGAGATCAAGATACTTTTCATGCAGAGCAATTTTTAGATTGATTACCAACAAGTCATTCAGTTTGTCATAAGTCCTTTGAAAATTTGGTTATCCACAGACTTACTCGTTAAAGCATTTTCATTCATGATTAGATTTCTACCACATCTGGTAAATAGGTTTAGTATACATTATATAGTAACATCATCTGCTATCATTAGATTTTCACGGGGACAATACCTATGAAGATGACGACCTTTATTTGGTAATTTACATCAAGATGAGTTAATAAGGGCCACTTTCACCCATGATGTAGGACTTGTGACGCTAAGGTGAAAGCTTCAGTCAGCACCAGTGACCCTAAGATAGTTTGTGTAAGCACTGGAGAAATCCAGGGAAGCCATGAAATAACCGAAATACTAAATGGTGTTTAGTGCCATTGATCAAGAAATCATTACAACCCCTTACTTACTATTATATTGTTCTTGCATTTTGTGTTCTTGTTTTAACGGCAGTCTCTTTCTGCTAGGAAATTATTTTGTCAATTTGCATTATGGTTTCAGTCCATATGGAGAGGTGTTTTACATCATGTAACAAATACCCATGAATGGATCTTACCTCATGGTAGCGGCTCTTGTAGATGCCTGCATGGCCCATTGCCAGAAGAAAACCGAGAAAAAGAGTGGTTGGACCCAGCTCAAGATTGCAAAGCCTTAAGGAACTTGGCATCTGTAGTCCTTGACAAAAGACTTCTCAACAATGTTCATTATTACCTGAATTTTAGGTACAAATATTTTTTTTCATTCATCACTTATAATCTATAAAACTCAACTAGATTGCACATGAAATAAGAGGACCAGATTGGCCTCAAAGTGATCACACGGTCAGAGGAGACTATTTCAAAGAAAAGTCTAAGAATTCTAAAAATGTAAAAATCAAGGTTTGGAAGTTCAAAAACATGTCTTAGATAAATAGTCATGCAACTACTGGAACTAAGAAACTGGACCTACTTTTTGATTGCACTCATTAAAGACACATTTCTTGAAGACTGAAGGCCCACAATACAAACATTAACAACCCAGTTTCTGTTTGTAAAAGAACTTATCAAGAATTTATTGGTTATGAAAGTATGAAGATTTATGGTAGCTCACCTGCATCCATTATCCTATTTGATTATGTGAAAATGCAGGTGTTATGCTACAGTAAATACTTCATCAAAATGATTTTTTTACCAAGTCATGGGCCATTTCTCATCTGATTTGCACAAAAAGATATTGTTTTACATTATAGACCCATTTAGATAGTGTGCCATATATTTTTTCTATCTTTAGGAGCACCTCTGACCTAGAAGGATTTCACCAACATATCCTTATGTATTGTGCTAAGAGATATGCCTACACTCCACCAGTATACAGAGTGAGGAACTTGTTGGCAGCATTGGATCACAATATGAATGTGAATAGAGCACCTCTGATGAACAAAGACGGCACATTAAGGTACCCAGGTCATAAATGATTAGAATTGTTACAAATTAGGCTTGTTTTTAAACTGAAATTAAAGTCTGCTGATATGAGTAAAAAAGCTATGCATTTGAATAAATCTTTGAATATAGCATTTGCATTGTGTTCGAAAGCTTTGCACTAACCTGTGTACTTTTGCTAAAGGATTGTGGGTAAATCAACCTTTTAATGGAGACGCTGCTGTGATGACAGTCACAAGCTAGCACTCAAACGACATGTACAAGCTTGCACAGATATTGTATTTCTATGAAAAACTCCTGTATATTTATCTTTTTTTCTAGCTGGACATTGATTCAAATGTGAAATTAGACTTTGTTGTAGTAATTACATGTCACAAACAATTCCTGGGGTTATACTTAATAAACTATTTCTTTGGGTAAATTTCTACTATGATGCAGTGCGTAGGTGAACAAAAAGCGATATCATGCTGTGATGCGTCTTAGTACAGGGGTCTCTCTAGACCCCCTGAACAGGATAACATTTTGGCAAGACTTGAAATGTGATTTTAATTTAGCCCCTCCACTGTGTTATATCAACATGCTGTAACAATTTAGCAATTACTGAAAGCTGGAATCTATGCATCAGAAGATGAAACCTGTTTCTAGACTAATTTTGTACAAATGCTATAAACACTACTTAACATGCTAAGAAAATCAACTTGTTTTTTTCCTCAAGGCTGAAAAGAGTTTGGAATAAGAAGAGCTGTCGCTGGTCGGTGTATCAGGAAAAAGAGAAGAAGACGTACAAGTATATCGACTCTATCATAGAGGACGCTCTTGTTCAGAGGATAAATGACAAAGTTGGAATGAGGAAAAGAGTAATTGAAGCAGAGGATCCAAGATTACTCTCTAAACACCTGGCTCCAATAGAACCTCCGCCCACCAAAGAAATTCATGCTGCCCAAGTTTCAAGATTTAAATGAATATGCTTATTTTTTTGTCAAGTTAATGTACTAGTAAGGAAAATGAACACCGTCTTCAATTGATAATAAGTAGAAAGTTTTCTTAGTATGAAATGTGATGAGACTGCCCTCAGTGAGGGAATTGGCTCCAATATAACTAAATGACTAAATGTTAGCACATTGCTGTATATTCCATTCTTTTAACACTGATATTAACTCTTAGAAAGCTGCGTGCTATTCTAAATATAGATGTTATGCCAACTGCTTCCCAAATATTTTACATAATTTTGATGAAAATACTAAGAGTAGCAAATTGGTTATATCACACACCAGCCACCAATTTACTTTGTGATTGTCCTGGATGTAATCTGTTTCCATAAGCATGAAGTCGGTTTGAGCACTATAAGGGTTAAACTAGAAAGTTTCTCAGATAACTTTATTTGAATTCATGATGTGTATTGCATGTATTATCTTTTTTTCTTTTTTAGATGAAATCATTTCGTACCACAAAAAGGTTTTACAGAAATGTTTGTCAATCTCTCATATTTATGTCGGCATCTTGATTTGGACATCTTCCATCTCTCATATCCATTTCCCAAACAGTAATGACTTTTAACCACTTTGTTGCAGGACAGCTTTAGAAAACATTGTGGGAAAAGGTGAAATTGCTCATAACGAACATTCTTTCCTTTTCCCACAATGTTTTCACTTGCAATCTCTATTTAGGTTATCTTCATCACTTGTCATCTCATTATACCCTACCAAAACACTGGTATCTTTTTATGATGTTAAAACCAAGGCAGTGCCATTTTAGATTACTTAAAGCCTTGCTGTGTAATTCTAGATTACCATAATTTCTGTCATTCTATCTTAGGTTTTAAAACCCATGTAAATTCTTTGTTGATTATCAAAGCCATCATAATCTCATTTTAGGTTTCTAAAACCATACCCTCTGGGAATCCCTAGGATGAAAATTCTCTTTACTGTCCTGATGTTAATTGCAATATTCAGATTGAAGTTTCTTTTTGGACTTAGCTCTCAGCTTTTTCCGAAGGTCTTGGGTCAAATTCCTAATAATCTCAAGTTGAAATTGTCTTCAACTCAATATGTTGAGTTCTCTCAATGAATGGGTTTCATTTTTAAATGACAATCATAACAATTTGAAAATACTTCAGAAAATAGAAGAAACATTTCATGTAATTACTATTTTATTGTTTAATTTCTATTAATTGGTCATAAAAAAATATGCAAAGAATGATTGTCTCATTTATATATATTCTGTGTAACTACACTGTGAAAAACCACCACCCATTCAGACTCTGGCAGGAACAAACCCCTTGTACTGTCCAAATGGATCAGGGAATTTATCCCTGATCTTCCAAACGCAGCAAGACGGGATAACCCGCCTGTCGCCAACACCCAGTCGTCCATGGTTCCAAAGTATAAACTGCCTATAGGCTTGGTGACGGTTGGCTTTTCGCTGATCAGGCTCGTCGTCGAACACCAGGATGTCCCGCCTGTACATTCTGGCAATGGCCAAAACTGCCTCGTCCAGTACAATAATCTGGAAATTCTGAAAAACGAAAATTCATTCAATTATGGTTTGCTTATTTAGTAAAGACATGCAATGGATACTGCTTTTTTCTTCAATCAGTTTTCTAGTGATCTGTATGTTTGAAGTGAGTGGTTCAGTGGTTGAGCAATAAACTGAGGATCAGAAGGTTGGTTTGATCCTCTGCCACAGCTATGTGTGGTGATCTTATACACTGTTCCTGTATATGTTTATTTCTTGTTTCTACCAAAGAAGACCTTGTGTCTGAGTACCCTTAGTAGTAGGAACTTGTTTCACTATCAAGATGGAAAAAATAAGCTCACACTAAGTAAAAATGAGAATAGGGAACATATAATATTGCTTACATCATCCCTGACATGTATTTGCATATGTCTTCTGGTAAATAATACTCTTAATTTTATGAAAGGTCTTATATTGGTTTGTAGAGATTATAAAGGAAATTGGACAGAAGTCCAAGTAGTAGGAAGGAAATCCAAACTCTCCTAGGCTGAGAATATTAGCAAAATAAATAAGTTATGTCTAAAACAATGCTATAAATGTAACAATTACCGGTTGTAGAGAAATGCAGTGTTCCAGCCCACAGCAAACTTTCTCTGCTTCTGTGGGCATCTCCCTACAATGTCCACACACACACCAGTCGGGAGATTCAGCTCCAGGGCTCGGGTGAAACCCTCCTGATTGCTGTGTTGCAGGTCTCATGATGTCGAACATCAAACTGGGATACTTGGTGATCGCCTGTGTGAGGACATCTGCCATCTCCTCACGGCTCATTGCAGCTAATTCTTCCTGAATAAAACAAATAAATAACCATGAACGTATTTCATAAGGCAGACTGTATAAGTCACATCATAGGCTGTAAGAGTATTAACAATTAACCAAACGAAAATTTTTCGACTGTCCCAAATTGAAAGAGTTTTCAGACGACATTTCATAATTTGATGATATTGGAAAATGACCTTGTATCATATGGTAGATAAATTGTTGGAAAATGGGATTTTTTTCTTTTTTCCCATTATGTTTTCAAGGGGTGTCTGCAACAGACTGGTTAAATGTGGTAATGGGTTAAAGATTTTTTTTACAATATCCGATGACAATCAGATAGAATTTTCTAAGTTCACCTTATATATACGAAAATATCAAATTAATAAAGACATTGAAAATCCATAATCAAAGCTTTATGCAGATAGTGTCTAAAACATTTGCAAATTACGGAACCTAATGCACTGTTGTAGAGAACATGAGGGTATATAAATAGTCAACACAACCGCGCATTGTATGACAGTGTTCACTGATTGGATGTGTTTGTGACTTTGGGGATTCATTTGCTCTGTTTGTTACATTGGTGGCAGAGGTGGGATGAAGACTTCTTGTATTGGAGGATTTGCCTTTCCACATATTTCACATGAGAAGACTTAAAATCTTTTCAGCAGTGGGAGTTAGGTAATGTTCGTGAAATGATTATGCAAATAAGAAAACCTAATGCATTGTTATAGAGATCATGCAAGTTTATAAATTGACAACATAACTGCTCAATGTATGACGGTGTTTTTCACTAATCGAACGTGTTTGTGTCTTTGAGAGGTTAGTTGCACTTTCATACCTGAAGAGTTTCAGAAAATTCTATTGTATCATTCAAAGTGTCACTTCCTTGTGACAATTATGATCCAAAATTTATGCCATGTGATTATCTGGAACTGGATGTGAGTTTGTCATTGATTTTAGATTTTGATATTAAAATGAAAATAAAAGGTAAAACCACACCTGGTTCCAAGGTCACAATACTATATTAAGGTTAGGGAGAAAGAGAGGTGCAGTTAACAAACCATTTATATTTATTGTTGTGAAATTTATTTTCAATCAACCAAGATACAGTAAACACAAACAGGCTTATAGCTCAGTGTGTTTTTATTCTTTTTTATCGTTTTACAGGAGTCTAGTTTTACTGAACAGTTTATATGCAGCTGAAGTATACTTATTCATTTCAAAAACTTTTACTCTCTGGAATAGAAACAAATGGTCCAAAGTAACAAGGTTTTTCAGATATTGTTAGATTGACCTACCCTCATGCTTTCTTGTCGTTGCTGACCAATCTCCAAAGGATCAATAACTCTATGAAGCCCTCCTCGTCCCCTACTTCGCTCTCTACTGCCCCTCGAGCCACTCCCTCTTGATCTTGTGGCTCTAGACCCACTTCTTGACCTCGAACCCCTTTTCCCACGTCCCCGCCCTCTTCCTCTTCTTTCTCTCTGAGGACTAGAACTCGATTCTTCAAGAAACGTTCCAGGACTGTCGGACCCATGACTAGGTGTTGATTCTCCTCCCTAAAAAAGAAATACCTTCTTATTTATAAATCATTACAAATACAGGGCTTTTTTTCCTTCAATTGGGAAGAGGCCCAAGATTGTTGAAGTTATTACTTAAATTGCTGAATTGGGAAGCCTTAAAGCTGGTATGACTTTACTGGGAAAACTGCATGATTTTAATGAAATTTCCAGTTGGGAGGGTGCCTTTTATGGGAGTCTGTCCTATAATGTAAAAAAGCCATGGAATAGGACAATATCATATAAAAAATAAAGATTTCCAAAAACAAAATAAGTTAAACCAGCTGTTTGGTTTTCCAATCCTGTGATTCCAATTACAAAAGCGAACAGAGAGATGCCCCTTACCAATTCAAGGGAAAAGACAATGTCCGATAAAAGGAGAAATCGACCCGAATTATCAAACGCCTTACGGATATAATTGAACCAACCCAAGAAAGCTATCAAAATTTAAAATGGTTTGTCGAAACAATCGAAATTCCAGGCCTAATGGTAAGAAATATTATAACACATATAGACTAATTATACTAAATATCGATAGACAGTCAACTCCAGTCAAGACAAGGGGTATTCAAAAGTAAAATCATAACAGCCCCTTTCTCACTGTAGATCTTGGAACCATTTGCCGCACTCTTTCACGGCGATGTACGATTTCCTTCCTCGTGTCATATCAGTTCAATTTAAAATTATTTCAGAACCATACTGTAAATATTATTGACTAAACATACTCACCGATGCCATTTTTGATATCTTCTTGCTTGCATAAATATTGTTGTTTTGAAAAAGGAATCTCGGCTTCCGGTTGTTTACTTCCGGCATAAATTATGCAAATTAGATTATACGAGCATTCTAAACGGAACTGCCCGAATCACGACGAAGTCAGTTTGAAACCGAAAGTAGGTCATTTTTTAATTGTTAATTTCTCTTTTTCTGAACCGTTTTCTCTCATTTTTGGTGTCTTTAATACAGTTTAACTGTTCAGCGACCAATCAAAGCGAATTATAGACTTGTAGTGAAAAACAGGTAAATTTCCGAAAGATGAGCATCACACAACTTTAATTATCGGCGAGATCTTTCATCACACTCTGGCGAACTAATGACCTACGTTCACTATCTTTTCTACTGAAGACGAAAACATGATATTGAGATGACCTCTCTCCCAATTCTTTTGGCTGAAACACTATTAAGATTAGTCCATTCTGCGTTGTTATTTGTATCGTTCTGCTAACACAACTACCGCTTTTTATTCTTTAGAAAGGATAGCGTGAACGCAAGCCCCCACACAAAATAATTACTTAACCGAGTTACCCACATTTGGGACTATCGCAAGCGGCATCCCATATATTTCAACGTTTCACATCAGCGTACACGGATAAAGCATTCGAAATCATTAATGTCAGGGATTACAACCAAAAATCTCTTCATCCCACATGGAGTTAATCTTAAGAAAACTATTTCTTTAGATAATCTGTAAAATCTACCTCACCAACTTACTCGCGTTACAGATAACCCAACTAATAGGGTTGAAATGTTTTTCTTTCTTTTCTTCGTAATAGAAGAACGACAATAGATCATATTCGTATTTCGGGAAATGTAACAATGCATCGCGCTAAAATCTAAGATATAGATACCGTAAAGGTTTAATGTTGTTGTTAATTATAGTGTTACCCCTATTGAAAGGGCCAACCAGTTTGGCTTATGAGACACTTTTCACTGGCTATACTATGTACCTCCCAACTTCTATCACTATGCCAGCTGCCTAGCGGATATTAGTCGGTAACCAATAAATGTAACTAGCACGCGGCTAACGAACCGGTCAAGCAAGTCCCACGAGAAGCATTCTCCGGATAAACGTCTCCCGTGGGGCTTGAACCTTCGACCTCCCCGTCTCGAGGCGGACACCTTGAGCACTAGGCCACGGCAACTAATTGAGGTGTGTATACGTATACAAATACGTCCTTATGTCCTTCAAATTGTTAAGGGGGTCCCACAGATAACCTGAATAGATACAGACAATACAACAAACGAAATGCTCGAGCGTCACATTGCAAACCAAATCCTTTCTCTCTTTTATCAATCAAATGTCATTCCTCAATCTTAATCGGGATTACTTAGACGAGACTATTCCTGTTATGAAGCTAACCATGTGATACACAAAGTATTGGGTCTTTCCGCCATCATTATGAACACCGGCTTTAAACATAACTGAAAGAATACCGACGCGAAGTTAAGTCTATTATACTTTTTAAATAATGGGATGAAAACGTTAAATAGTCCTTTAGCTGTAATCTTTCCATATACATGTACATGTTTTGAATCATATGTTAAACATTTAAAACTAGGTTGACAGTTGTGAGAGCATGGTACGACAAGGTACACAAGATAACACACTTTTCGAAATGGCCTTAACCACTTTCTTCATAACGGCTTTCAAATGTGACAGTAATCGCTTGTATTTTTCGATATCAAATGAACTTTGGTCAATTTAGACAATTCGAAATATTAAAAGTTATTTGATAGCATGGTAAGACCTATTTTGTGTTATGGAGCTGAGCTGTGGGGGTATGAATATATAGAAAAGCTTGAATCAGTACAATTGAACTTTTGCAAGCGCTTTTGTTGTTTACCACCACAGACTGCTAATGTTTTTGTGTATGGAGAATGTGGCCGTCAACCCTTATGTGTATTTTATATGACACAATGTATCAAATATTGGATTAAACTTCTTCACATGGACACTGAACGATATCCTCACCAATGTTACAATATGCTAAAACGACTAGATGAAGCAGGTCGCAAAACTTGGGTATATCATGTGAAAAATCTTCTTTTTTCGTTAGGCTTTGGATATGTTTGGATTGCACAAGATGTTGGGAGCCACACTATTTTTCTTTCAATTTTCAAACGTAGGCTTAGTGACAATTATCTGCAAAAATGGTATGAATCTCTTGAAAATACTTCTAAAGCCGATTCGTATAGATACTATAAATCACTGCTAATTCCCGAACATTACCTCTCCATGGATTTGGCATATCCGCTCAAAAGAACACTTGCAAGATTTAGGACTTCTACTCACGAGCTTATGATTGAAAAGGGTCGACATATAGGATTGGATAGAAATGAGAGATTATGCCCTTTTTGCTCTAAAAACGATATTTCAATTGTCGAAACTGAATTTCATTTTCTAATGGAATGCATGAATTACGAAACATTGAGAAAAGACATCTTAGGAAACATCATTGTAAATCGTAGAGATAAGAATACTTTTATTATGTTAATGTCTAGTAAAGACTCGAACTTGATACATAAGGTATCAAAATTCATTCACATTGCATTTCAAATAAGAAAAGATAAGTTAACGATAGCGACACTTGCTTAATCAATTATTTTATGTATTAGTTTGCATTATCATGACTCTCAAGATGATATTTGTTGGTCGTATTCGTCTTTTCATTGCATTATATTTTGTGTTATGATATTTTTCGCAAAGCCATATTGTTATGAAGTTTGTTGATGCTATGCATTAACAAATGGCTCCAAATGTGCTTGCTTTGATTGTATAGTCATCCACTGCGACAGGATGAGAGGTTTTCACAATGAACTATTTCTCCTTCTGTAGCAATGGTTGCTATCCATCGAGATGAGGAAATTATTTTTACGTACTATTGTGCATTGTTATGCCTTTCAAGAGGATATTTGTGGGTCATATTCGTCTTTTCATTGCATAGTATTATGATATGCTTATATTCCTTTTTCTGGTACGCTTATTTTTGCAAAACCATATCGAAATAAAGTTAATTGATGCCATGCATTAATCCATGGCTCCAAATTTGCTTGCTTTCATTACATAATCCGTTGCGACAGAAGGAGAGGTTTTCACAGAGAGCCATTTCTCCTTCTGTAACAATGTGTTCTATCCATAAAAATGAGAAAATTATTTCCACGTACTAGTGTGCATTATCATGACTGTCAAGATAATATGTGTGGGTCATGTTCGTATTTTCATTGCATTGTAATGTTTGTCATGATATGCTTAAACACATGACCGCAAATTCGCTTACTTTGATTGCATAATGAGTTATTTCTCCTTCTGAAACAATGTTGCTGTTTTACACCTGTTTATGAATGACGACGTCATAACGAGATATTTTTGTTTTTTAGAGAGCACAAATGTTAAACCACTCCTTTGTTACTTAAAATTGTGAATTGTATGTATATTGGGCCAGAGGCCTTTAATACGAATAAAACATATTGTATTGTAGTAATAGGGTTTATGTATAAATAAAATTTCTACAGTCTCGCTGTGGAAACCGGCTTCTATGGGTGATTCGGTAGAGTGGTTGACTTTCTCTCGAAGTTAAGCAACGCAATAAGTGGTAAGTACCTGGATGGGTACCTGGATGGGTGACCCGCGATGGCTTTACTGCGAGAGGGACACTTCTACAGTCTCGCAGCGGAACCCGGCTTCTATGGGTGATTCGGTAGAGTGTTTGGATTTCTCTCGAAGTTAAGCAACGCACTTAGTGGTTAGTACCTGGATGGGTGACCCGCGATGGCTTTTACTCCGATAGGGACCCGATACTTGTTACACCTTGTTGCCTTTGTATTGGAAGCAATAAGTAAAAACTGTGGCAAACGAAGAAATTAATCGTGATGAGAAACTTATCTCGTGTTTTTAGGCGAGTTTACCCTAAGGCACCAAGATTGTTCAATTTGATAGCCGATTATGACAGTTGGGTTTTGCTACCAATTTGGACAGTTACAGAAATACCCATGGGGAAATTGGGCGAAATAATTTGTTCTCTTTACAATCGGTTCCCTTTCTTTCTGAACATGTGTGTATTCCTTCCATTGAAACAAAGTGTGAGTAAAAACCTTTCCTGCAGTAAATGATCATTACGTATTCAGACAAAAATATGGCAATTGAAGTTGCACAAAGTTGTTGATTTTATATGTAAACATAATCAATTTCAAAAAAATCGTTGGTGACATGTGATAAAACTACTAATATAGGGTGACAACGGTCTAACTGCATTCTTATGCTATATACTAGCTTTGATTATATAAAGGGGACAAAGGTGATCAGTTTACAAGCATAAATCCTCTATGAGCGTTTGGTTTAATTTGTCATATCGTAAACAAAGGAATTAATTCAAATAAACTTTACGACATTCTACAAAGCTCTTTATGATATAGCGTTATTCCTGGCGGTTGTTAACTCTAATTTCCTTGTAATTAAGTAACAGTAATCACAGTATAACATTTATCAACAGTTAATTAACTACCAATTTGTTTATTTTTACCATGGTCTCGTTACTTCACACGTAACGTCATAACGTGGGCACATTTTTGTTTTATCTTTAAACCTTTGATGCATTAAGGTCCAGTCTTCAATTCCAAGAAGAGTTTCGAAATGTAATCAACGTAAAGTTTGGTTGATGCGAAATTAAGCTCGTTTGTAACGGTCACTAGTATGCTATGGTCACTAGTATGCTATGGTCACTTGTATGTTATGGTCACTTGGTCCTTACGGTCACTTGTTTACTACGGTAACAAGTATGCCATAGTCACTTGTTTGTTACCGTCATTCGTTTGCTACAGTCACTTGTTTACCATGGCCACTCGTTTGCCATGGTCACTTGTTTGCTACGATCACTCGTTTGCTACGGTCACTTGTTTGTTACGGTCACTCGTTTACTACGGTTGTTTGTTACGGTCACTCGTTTGCTACGGTCACTTCTTTCTTACGATCACTTATTTGTTCACCCGTTCATCAAAATGCACTCGTACATCGTGCATGTTCTTTAGAGATGTATGATGGAAAATCTTCTATTTATTATTCTTAACTCAAAAAACGTATTTTTATTGTCATGTTCTCATATTCTGTTGTTGATCGATATTTGATTTTTTTGAGGTTTCCATTTGTAAGGTTACTTTACACAGTTTCGTGAAGTTTCGACATAAACTTGATATTTCATGTCATTACGGTAACTATGGACGTTATTTCCTTATTAATACACAGAGGCATAAACATGAGACTTCTTACCCAGTAGATATAACAAGACTGGAGGGTACCCCAAACTTCTCGATATTGGCCATGGTCGCGTTTCACTGCCTATAGTAGATATAACAAGACTGGAGGGTACCCCAAACTTCTCGATATTGGCCATGGTCGCGTTTCACTGCCTATAGAATAACCACTTTTGGAGATTGGAGTATACCTTCTGCCCTTTAAACGTTTTTCACCTGTACTTATAACGAATCCGAAAGTAAAATTCCAAGTAAATCTGCCGTACACATATTATCGGTAACCCATATCATCACCGTTCATTCTAAACTTAGAGGGTCGAATAACGCACAAGTGAATCTGTACGAGACTAAATGGACGCCTTCTAAGGTTTGAGGAAAACTACAAAAACAGGTACGTACACAGTATATTGTATGTTTAAGATGTGTTTTGAAGAGTTATTTCTGCATGTATATACTTTACCCTTATAGATCGACTGAACCGCTATCTAGAGGATATGTAATTTGACGCATCAACTTATTTCTTTCATTAAAGTACTTCGCATATTATTGTAAATGTTCCCTGTGTTCTATACAATGATAAGACCGGGAACAGAGTGTCTTTCATAGAACACTCGACTGTGAAATAATCAGCCAATAATTTCACCCGAAATGGGGATGGCCGATTTCAAATCTAGGACATTTGTTATTGTTGGTCAATAAAGGGCTTTTTTGAAACCACATTAAATTTAAACTTATTTATTTATATATGACGTAGGTCATCTAACAAGGCTATAATTCCGAAGTCGTTTGGTGACCTTATTACAAAATGAACCGCCGTGGGAGAAATTGACACCTGAACTTTTCCTACACTCGTCAATATTTTAAAAAGCTGGTTATAATATACTGTATGCTATGTATTTTTTATTCAAACTTTATCATTGAAAGATAATGTGTGGTCAATCATAAAGTTTTCGAGACAACACAATCGTAATTGATAGAAAATGGTATTCACTCTTTTTTCCTTGACCGAATATTGCTATTTTAAGGCCCATTAACAAGCCAAATAAGGAAGTCATGTGACATGAGTCGTCTGATCACATGGAGGAAAGCCCCGCCTCGTTTCCATCTTACCGCGAGACATGTGGGGAAAACCCCATGGCGTTACTATCTAGAAACAAAAACGTTTCATGCATGACTTGCAACCAGTCGGCGATTTAATTTCGTGATAAAACATAATAAATCATGTATCATTTTGATTGAAATTTCCCATCCCGGTCCCCCAAGTTATAAAAACCATCTTACTAAAGTGAGGTGCGATTGACATCGGTCCTTCTATCAGTTTTGAAAGAATTAGCCCCGAGTTTTCCAGGTTTCCTGTTGGAAAATAAAGAGATATTGACCAACATATTTCTCTCGGTGTAAATCGTGTATTCTTCGCATTTTTTTGGGAAGGAGCATTGTTCCATCAACAAAAACGGTAAGTTAAATGATATTTCATTGATTTGCATGGTTACTTTTGCTTTCATCATCGAAATCATTGTTAACTTTCTGTTTAAATGCGTTACGAAAATAATCGGAAGTTGTCGATAACCTGTCAATCATCAATGTTGGTTGCTATCTTTGTTTACCTCATACATGTTTGCAAATTAATCTAGTATTCGGCATGCAAGGCAAGATACTTGAAATAAATTCAGTCTTCTATACAATAAAACATACCGTAATTCATTGTGTCACTCCTGTGGGAAGGTATGAAGCTTGTACTAAATGCTTGTCTTGAATAATTTCGTTTAGGTCTAACGATTTCTTTTAGAAAAAAAGCCATTGAACATAAAGAGGATAAACTTAGTCATTTTAACAAGTAAGAATATCTTTCACTGGGTCCCCTCTTTCACTAATGTTATTTTGCTTGTTAATATTATGCATTCTTGTAATAAGTAATGAGTCTACGATAAAGTTCTCAATGTACTCACTGCTGCAAACATAAATTGAATAAGGGAACACACAACCAGGGACCTAGGCTATAGAATCCTAAGGATTATATCCGGGTCGAAAAACTATATGAACTCTGTGATATTGTCAGCGTTTGTAATGAGTACCTGTATAGCTCTTTCTCAAAGGAGAGTTACCATTGATCGCTCACAACAGCAAAAAAAAAAGTTACAGACAGTGACCAAGTATCTTTCCTTCAAATGATTTTTTTTGTAAACTATGATCTTAATTTGAATTATCCATTGGTGGGTGTAGTTTTTTAAGGGACTAAATCAAAGTGCCGTCATAGTAATATACGTAATTATTTGATATTAACAATTATTGTCACTAAATCGAAGATAACTTTGAATTTCTTTACCTGCTGAAATCTGGTAAATTTGTTAATCCCAAAGATGATCAGACAAACGTGACAGTTCACTTCACGTTATCTAACGAAAGCACAGGGTTTTAGCATCTTATAAGTAAAGAAATGGTAAATAGTCTTTGGTTTAGTGACAAGGATTGTCAATACCATTTTATTGACGTATATAACTCCAAATAGACACATCTTTGAAAGAGTATCTCAGGGCTTGAAATCACATGATCAGAAAGGATAGAGCCCGCGAAATAAAATGGCGGGTACTTTGCGCTACATTTCGTGCACGAAATCGCTATATGAAAGGATACTCACCGGTTTTAAGAAGTCAAAACGGAGACAGTCGCCATTTTATTTCGTGGTCTCTATCCTTTCTGATCATGTGATTCCCAGCCCTGGTATCTTTAACAGCTCGGTAAGTGGTTGAAGTGGAAACTTTGTTACTTGAGTTCAATCCCCACTTTTGCAGCTGGGTTTGGGGGAGGTTTAAAAGACGGTCGAAAAATAAGATGAGCTTTGCCTTTTTTGTCTAAATTGCTTGAATGTTTATCAATCAAATATAAATGTTCTCAGTAGCATTTTATGCTTTCTTATGCAAATCACTATGAAAAATTAAGTTCTGTGTTTTAAGTTGCTCATACCTGATTATACTGATAAAAGCTTGTCTATTTTATAGGGAGCTATGTTTGAAACTTAGTGCATTTGTCCAATGTGACAAATGTTAAGTCCTTATAGCAGAAAATTCTTTTTACATCAGAGATAAAAAGCATTGTCTTCTGGACGATGAAGGGGTCATTCAATATCAGAAGGATAGTTGATGGTATTTGATGTCATGTCTGTTGCACTTCACCATCTAAATTTGAAAAACACTTTCATAGTACATGTAGATAAAACTCTGTATTCTCTACATATACATGGTCTAAAGTTGTGATAAAGCATTGTAGGGACCTTTGTGGTCTAATGGTAAAAGTTGGTTGACTTTGTACCAAGGCATCCTATGCTAAAGCCCATCTCGTTTCTTAAGACCCCATACCTAGTACTGGCTTTTGGATATCCGTAATATAAAAGAAAATTGTTGACATGGCATTTAACGCTTTAGAAAAAAGATATTCATATCTACATATCATTTTCATTCATACTCTTTATAGGTGTCCAAAAACCCATCAACAGTAAGAGGACCTTTGCAGTTGAGTGAAATTCAGGGATGCTGAAGAAAATACACAGAAATAGGATTGGAGAACCTTAAGGACTACCATCTTAAAGTGTTGGTCTTGAAAAGATAAATAGTTTTATATCAAAGCCATCTGGTTTCTTTATCGGTTTTCCATTTCATAGTTTTGTGTTATGTTAAGGACAGCATGGAACAAGAGAATTGCGTTTTTTCCTGGTATCGTAGGGTACATGTATTATGAGTTGCCTACGAGCTCTTTGTTTGTTGTTCATAGAAACTGAATGTATAGCTCACAAGGAATATTTATTTAAAAGAAAGTACAAGAAGTAAAAACATTTAAGCTAGCGTTGTTTGAGAGGTGTTGTTTTGGGTCGTCAATTTAGGTTTTGAGTCTGATTTGTTATTCTATATAAATATACTAAACATGATTTTGTGAAGTAGTTTTTTTTTTACAGAATCAGTCAATCATCTTCTTATCCTTTTAAAATATGTAACGCTTGGAGAAAGCAAAGGGTGTTTTTTTAATCTTGTAAATGTTAGTCATATGTCAGATATAACTCTGAAGAATACTGCAGAAGGTAAACAAACAATTCGCAATGAATACATAGTATTTGCATTGGTGTCTCCTAATATTGAGGAAATACATTTTTTTGAAAAATATTTTTGGAAAATTTGGATAAGAAAGAATCAAGGGAAAAAAAGTTATCATTTTCATACAAGGTAGTTCACACAAAAAAACGTGTCGATACTCAAAAAGATGAAGTCAGAACGTCAACCAGAGTCATTTAAACAAACAGAGGTCACAATTAAATAGAGAGATTGCCTTGAATTTCCCAATATCATGATTCTTTTTTTAGTTTTATTAATTTTGACTTGAAATTTTCAGATATCAATTTTGATATGTTACCAAATCATAATATGTAAAAAGTTAAAAAACTTAATTTTGGTCCATAAGACTGATTTCTGCAGTCACTAACACACATATGTATAAATATGCATAATAAAAACATACATTTTCTAAAAGTTGTTATTTTCCAGTCACTTAACAAAACACCTTTCTTACATGTTTGTCTCTGACTAATAAAAAGAGAAAGCAATTGAAATATAAATACATTTAAATACTAATAAAACTATCTTTGTTGTATTTGTCTCCTATTTGTTTTCCTATTCATACTCGTATGATTTTCTTATAATAAATATTCCAGCAACCAATATGGATGCATTTGGCAACTGGAGTATATTTTGTAGGGTCCTACGTGGCCCAATGTAAAATTCATAACCTTGATGTCCAAAGTCTGAACCTCACTAGAGTTTTTTTCTTGGGATGTCCTTGAGACATTTGAAAGTTTTTAGTCTATTGATGATGAAAGCAAGCAGTAAAGTAAATGAAATACTGTTGACATTGCTTTTAACCCTTGCAGGATTATCATCCATTTGAATCATGTCATCCAACTTTAGTGCCTTCAGCACTTTGATATTTCTTACTATTGAATGTCGGCTGCTCTTGTTTACAACCAGACACAGTATCTTATCTATAATGGGTTGAAATATTTACGCACCTCGATTAAATGCCACTTGAACCCTTCTTTGTTTGACTCAAGTTATACACACAAACAGCATCTTGTTTTGCGAGTAAACAAATAGTCACGTGACAAACGTCCAATGTAATTGCATTGTGTAAAGATGTTGTTCTACGAAAGATTTCTTCTATAACTCCCCAAAAAATAAAGAAATGATATAGACAGTTATAAAATTAGATATTTTTTCTGTCATAAACCAGATCGTTTTCCTTATCTAAGTTTATAATAGTTGTACATGTTGCATTATATTATTGTACCGTGACACGTCGTTGTTTTCACTATATTTATAAGACGACAGGTCGTGCATTTAGGGCCACATTTAGTCCAAAAGAGCTTCTTACTTCTTAAAACATGTTCACCGAATTTGAGTTTACCACACAGTACTTTAGCTTCATCAAATTTTGTTCTTATAAAGAAAGAATTTCCACTGACTCTCATGTGGCTTTACATTTGTTTGTTCAAAAAGAATCCTGCAGGTAGATTTATAATGTACACAATTTTACTAAAACTCTACTAGGGAAACTACCAATTCCTTGGGCAACAATTGTATTTTCTGGACTTTTCAAATGAAACCCGAAAGACCGCCGTCATCCAAGCACCAGCCTGGCTTGTTTACAAACATCACATTTGTTTGTTTACAAACATCACATCATTGCCGATTTTTTAAAGCATTTGTGCAAAACTCAGAAGCTTTCTGCTATCATATATATTCAATGGAAGTGTTCTGACAAACGAATTACCTACACATGCTTCTGGATTATTTAGAGCCTTATGGCATGGCACAGGCAAATAAATGATTCAATGTAGATGATGAGTAGGTTGCTCATTTTGTCCAGCTGATTGACTTATAATAAGGCAATTGGGGTCTTTCAGAATCATCAAAAGACAGTTCCAATCTGGTGTATTCCCCATATAAGTTTGTTCTGTCCTTTTTAATTCGAAATAGCCTATGTAATAAGGACTAAAAACTTATGTGGCCAAGGAGTAATAAAAAAAATTCGGAAAAGGTCACAACTTTCATTAACTCTTTCCTTCTAATTTGATTTTGGGCAGATCTAACTTGTAATTACAGACAATAATTAGAAAAAATATGAAAATCCGACTTGTTTGTGGTTTATTTATAAGCATTTTCTCAATTTCTAAAAATAATTTCTAAGGTCATCTTCTCATGTACAATGTATCATCAACATGAACAAAAAACTTATTTTTAAATCTGCCACTGAAACTGTTTTATTTCTTCAATTATGTACTAATTTCATATAAAAAATGAGACTACTATCTTTGATTAACCCATTGTCCCATATGGAGATTTGTGAATTATTTGACTTCATATGCAAGAGCAATTAATATTTAAGAGGCAACATTCCCCCTCTGATATGAGTTATAAACCATTGTAACAAACGAAGTTATTCTGCATTTTGCCGCTGTGGTTTTTAAAGTCATTTGTGAGAGGTGCGGTAACGTGTGGTATAATGGGTTAATGGGTTAGTATTCACACAAATAAAAATATATAAAGCGCTGCCAAATGCTTAAACTTGAAACTCTCTTGAGACAGGACATCAAAATTCATTGAAATCTCGGCACCGAAAATTAATCTTCATATGTTGAAATATTGATTTTTTTCTATAAAAAAAGTCGTTTAAGCCACTGTGACGGTTAATTATGAATACTTTGCACTGGAATATCGACAATTGGTAGTTTGTTTGGATTGATTGTTTACATACGTCGTATGTAACAAATTCTTGCATGATATGCGTTGCAGTTTATCTATGTGTGACCTTTCGATTTACAAACAAACACCTATGACCGAGACTAAAAGGAGAACAGTGGACAGTTTGTTCGGATGAAATAACATTAACGTCATTTTCAATAAATATGTACTTGAATATCGTGAAAGTTTGTTTGCACATAACCTATAAATTACGAGCAAATGCAAGTGATAAAAATTAAATTAGAACAATACGACAGAGGTCAGTTTGGATGGATTTACGTTTACGCCATTTCCAACAAAAACGTTCGTGGATATCGTCATAGTAAATTTGCTAATAACCTATAATTAACGAAGAAGTTCAAGTGACGAACACTGAATAAAATCAAAGTGCTGAAGGCACTGAAGTTGGATGACATGATTCAAATGGATGATAATCATGCAAGGGTTAAAAGCAATATCAACAGTATTTCATTTGCTTTACTGCTTGCTTTCATCAGCAATAGACTAAAAACTTTCAAATATCTCAAGGATATCCCAAGAAAAAAACGCTAGTGAGGTTCAGACTTTGGACATCAAGGTTATGAATTTTACATTGGGCCACGTAGGACCCTACAAAATATACTACAGTTGCCAAATGCATCCATATTGGTTGCGTGAATATTTATTATAAGAAAATCGTTTGAGTATGAATAGGAAAACAAATAGGAGACAAATACAACATAGATAGTTTTATTAGTATTTAAATGTATTTATTTTTCAATAGCTTTCTCTTTTTATCAGTTAGAGACAAACATGTGTGAAGGTGTTTTGTAAAGTGACTGGAAAATAATAAATTTTACAAAATGTATGTTTTTATTATGCATATTTATACATATGCATGTTAGTGACAGCAGTTTTATGGACCAAAATTTAGTTATTTTTTTTAACTTTTTACATATTATGATTTGATAACATGTCAAAATTAATACCTAAAAATTTAAAGTCAAAATCTATAAAACTAAAAAAAGAATCAGTTATATTGGGAAACTCTAGGCAGTCTCTCCATTAATTGTGACGTCTGGTTGTTTAATTGACTCTGGTTGACGTTTCATCGTTTCGACTTCATCCTTTTGAGTATCGACAAGATTTTTTGTGTGAACTACCTTGTATGAAATTTAATAACTTCTTTTCCCTTGATTCTTTCTTATCCAAATTGTCCAGTCATATTTTCAAAAGAATGCTTTTTCTCAATATTAGGAGACACCAATGAAAATACTATGTATTCATTTTGAATTGTTTGTTTACCCTCTGCAGTATTCTTCAGAGTTATGTATCTGACATACGACTAACATTTACAAGATTTAAAAAACATCCTCTGCTTTCTCCTAGCGTTACGTATTTTAAAACGTTAAAAAGATGATAGATTGATTCTGAAAAAAATCCTACTTAACAAAATAAGTAATTATGTTTAGGATATTTATATACATTGTATAGTATAACAAATCAGACTCAAAACCTAAATCGACGACCCAAAACAACGCCTCTCAAACAACGCTAGCTCAAATGTTTTTACTTCTTGTACTTTCCTTTTAATAAATATTCCTTGTGAGCTATACATTCAGTTTCTATGAACAACAAACAAAGAGCTTGTTTCCAACTCATAATACATGTACCCTATGATACCAGGAAAAAACGTGATTCTCTTGTTCCATGCTGTCCTTAACAAAACACAAAACTATCAAATTGAGAACTGATAAAGAAACCAGATGGCTTTGATATAAATCTTTTCAAGCCAAACACTTTAAGATGGCTGTCCTTAAGATTCTCCAATCCTACTTCTGTGTATTTTCTTCAGCATTCCTGAATTTCACTCAACTGCCAAGGTCCTCCTACTGTTGACGTTTTTTGGACACCTATAAAAGAGTATAGATGAAAATGATATTTAGATATGAATACCTTTTTTCTAAAGTGTTAAATGCCATGTCAACAATTTTCATTTATATTATGGATATCCGAAGCCAGTACTAGGTATGGGGTCTGAAGTGTTTTGCCAAACAACACTCCTAAGAAAACAGAGGGGCTTTAGTATAGGATCCCTTGGTACAAAGTCAACCACCTTTACCATTAGACCACAAAGGTCACTACAATGCTTCATCACAACTTTATACCATGTATATGTAGAGAATACAGAGTTTTATCTACATGTACTATGAAAGTGTTTTTCAAATTTAGATGGTGAAGTGCAACAGACATGACATCAAATACCATCAACTATCATTGAGTCTAACTGAATGCATATACATATATAAACAAACATAAATTCTTAAAAGAAATAATTGGGGGTTTTTTGTTAGTTTCACACACATTCTCACTAAGGGGAGAAAAAAGGTGAGAAAAATCTGGTATTTTTTCAAGTTATAGTTATGAGCCGTTTTTTTTTTCATTTATCATTTCTTCAAGAGCTGTCTCGAAATACTGGCTTGTAAATAATGAATACTTGAATTCTTTTTCTTACTATGGATAGTCTTGGATGTTATTCTTTCAACCATTTTTTTATTAATTAGGTACTACTTAATGACATTAGCATAGTTTTTCCAGCATGGTAATTATGGTCACTTGTGTCAGTTGAAAACTAGATGACTCGTAAATGATTCATTCTAAATTACGCTTATGGTTATCTTTATAATAGAGTTTATGATGGACAGTGCTGTCACACTAAAAACGATGATCATTTCTTTGAATTAGGTAATAATATTTCTTGTATAAGGTGATAACCGCTTGATTCAAAACATCCCAAATTTACTCAATCATGATAATTAACATCAAAAGGATAAATTCCTCATAAGTCAAATTTCTCCTTTTTTCACAATAGTTTATATTCTAAAGATTTTTGTTCACTCTTTTTCATCGTTATGGCTCTATATTTCATTTGTATCAAAATTTAAATTCATATGAGAGAATTGGTAAAAAAAAAGAACTTATCCTAAGTCATATCTTAGTCGTTGTGATAGGAAATACATTGTATCAACCATTTTGCATTACATTATATAAGTCCGATATAGATCTGAGGGTAAAACAAGCTTACCCTGAGGTACTGTATTCTATGCTGTAGCGACTGGTACACCAGTCTAACATTGTCTGGGGTTAATTGGTGGGACAGGCCTGCAAAATGCTTCTCTACAACCATCGTCTGAAACAGAAATTATCTGATATAAATACCAACAGCATGTTTAACATCATTGATTGTTAATGACATCAGAGCTCAATTTTGGAGCACAACTTGTAAGTCACCACCACTTCTATGGAACTATATATGATATCAAATTTATCCTTTTCCCCTTTACTATGGACAATCTATAATTCATCAACCACATTAAATATCAAATAAACACGGAATATAATTCCAGCTTGCTATATTCCAGCTTGCGATGCAAGGCCCATAGAAAGTGTCTGTTGAATATCTAAGCATGACTTGCAGTCTTTTTAAACATTAAGGTTCTTGATTTAAGTAAATCTTTTAATCTTCTTTACATGCTAAAATAATCACATTAGCTGAAAAAGGCAAAAAACAAATATGTTCTTAATGATTTGAGAGCAATCGTTAGAAGCAGCTTATACTTTTGACTCAATGGTTTCAAAGGTGTTTTGCAACAGATACCACAAAGTGAGGTATCATAGAGTGAAGGATTATGGACGTGATTCTGATGTTACATAACAATGCAGAACATCAATGGTTCAATGCATTAATATAGAAAGAGCTTAATAAACATGAAGCACTTTCTATAGTCTTGCATTGAACCCTTAACATGTTCATATGGGCTCAACGCTTTCTCAAAAACGTCTCAGTAATATTAAAGTGTATAAGGAGGGGAAAATCCAATTAAACTTAATTTTCATTTTTCATCAAGAAAAAATAAAATTGAAACTCACATTGTCCTCAGCAAATACACTCCAGGCAAACATGGGTTCAAGCAATGATAGTCTGGCTACCTCCATACCAGAGGCCTTGCTAGGTGGCTTGGGGAACCAGTTGGGTACGCATACCATCTGAAAGAGAAAGATAAAGATAAGTTATACAACAGTAATGGAACATAAGTTATACTGCAACTAGGTAGAGAACCGGTTAGGTTAGCTTAACATCTGAAAATGTTAAGAAGAGAAATACAAGTTATACTACAGCTAGGGAACTAGCTAGGAAAACTAACCATATGAATATAGAAATAAATAAATCATACTTGGGCTGTACCTAGGTGGCTATTTGGTGTAGGATTTGTAAATGATTGGCAGATTGAAAACATGAATAAGTCATGATGGTTAATCTAAAATTTTACTTTGTTTAAAAGAAATTGAGATTCGCATATTCAATGGATACCTGTCTCCATATTAACACATTATTTTGTTGCCAGAAAATTGTTTATTTTTGTCCATACATGCCTAAATCAGGACATATTATACCAGGACAGGCATTTTTCCATGCAACTTTCAAATGCCACCATAGCATTTTTTTTACATATATGTGAATGTATATCTCCCTTATATTGTATGAATGCATTATGACAGCATTGGTCACCCCTTTGAGAGAATGAGTGATCATTTTCTTTAAGAATTGTTTATATTGCCTCCTTGAGTTTTGCTTTTTTTTATGCTTTGAAGCTGAAGTAACATACATTATTTGATAACAGACAGGACAAATATTTGCAGGTCATGTAATCAAAATATTAAATGGATTTCCAGGGTTTTACATCAAGCTAAATGGTTGGGGGTCCTTGGGACTCAATTTTGATTATGTTGGGGGTCCCAGCATTGAAAATGGGGGTCCCGTCTTTATATATATATATAATTTGCTCACAAACAAGTATCATAGAACATCAAGTCATTGTTTTGACATTTTAGTAGACTGTCATATCATCCATATCATTAGAGTGGTTGATTGTAAGAAAAAACATCGAGTTACAAGCGTCAAAATCATAACGAGAAATGACGATACTGCATAGCGCACATAATAACACAAATTCAATTGGACTGTTTCGACACCCTTCAATACGATTGGTTCAAAGAGAGCTCATTTTCTTTCTATTTATAGATAGCCTGTAAAATATGGGAAAACACTGACCATTATGGTAGAAAGAAAGAGTTAGCCTTTCGTAGTTTGGACTCGCATAGTTTTGGATTTTAATGAAAGGCATACCAATCATGGCTGCATCCCAGAGGATGCAGGTTGAGTGAATTGGGGGGTCCTACCTAATGATTAATGGGTATTAGACTCAAGATCTTGCGTCCCGTAAATCCCTGGATTTCAATATACCTCTGCATCTGATTCTCCAATCCAACTGTAAATAGAAGACAGTGCTTTTTATCTGTGATGTAAAAAAAATAATTCTGCTATAAGGACTAAACATTTGTTACATTGGAAAAATGCACTAAGTTGCAAACATAGCACCCTATAAAATAGACAAACTTTTATCAGTACAATCAGGTATGAGCAATTTAAAACAGAGAAATTAATTTTTCATAGTGATTTGCGTAAGGAAGCATAAAATGCTACTGAGAGCAATTCTGAGAAACCTTCAAGCAATTTAGACAAAAAAGGCATAGCTCATCTTATTTTTCGGCAGTCTTTTAAATGTTTTAACCTCCCCCAAACCCAGCTGCAACAGTGTGGATTGAAGTAACAAAGATTCCACTTCAACCACTTACTAAGCTGTTAAAGATACTCTCTCAGCGATGTGTCTATTTGGAGTTACAAAAGTCAAACAATTGGTATCGACAATCCTTGTCACTAAACCAAAGACTATTTACCATTTCTTTACTTATCAGATGCTTAAACCCTGTGCTTTCGTTAAATAACGTGAAGTGAGCATGCTTTCGTTAAATAACGTGAAGTGAGCTGTCACGTTTGTCTGATCATCTTTGGAATTAACAAAATTACCAGATTTCAGCAAGTTAAGAAATTTAAAATTATCTTCGATTTGGTGACAATAATTGTTAATATAAAATAACTACCATATAAACCAATCACGGCACTTTGAGGTAGTCCTTAAAAAACCACACCCACCAATGAATAATTCAAATTAAAGGTCATATGTACAGGTTGGGTTTATTTCATAAAATTAAAATATGAAGTAAAAGAATCACATTGAAATTATTTGCAACATTTTAGCATAACGCATTACGTCATAAATCACCGTCATAGCGCACCGATTAATGAAAGTTCGTATGGCTTACTTCCCTTTGCTGTGACGTCACTCGTGATCCACTGAATGCGCCATGTAAAGGGCGTGAAGAGCGATCGCTGGTTAGAATTGGTGTTTTTCTTCAAATAAGCGATCCCAAAGTCATTGTTTGGATTGACAGCGCATTTTCTTTATTGACTATGATTCATTTTATAAGAATATCAATTTGAAAAAAGATAAATTAATAACTTAACCCGTGAATTTGCATGGATTTGTCAATGCGTAAACCTGTTCATATGAAAGGAACGGCTTGAAATTTGGACGATTTTCCTTGAAATAAATTATTCTTAAGTCATTGTTTGGATTGACAGTGAATTTTCTATACTGAATATTTTTCATATTATAAGAATATCAATTTGAAAAAAATAGATTAGTGACTTAACGCGTGAATTTACAAGGATATGTCAATGCGTTCATATGAAAGGAACGGCTTGAAATTGGGACGATTTTCCTCGAAATAGCAATCCTTAAGTCAATGTTTGGATTGACAGTGCATTTTCTTTATTGAATATGTTTCATATTATAAGAATATTCTTTTGAAAAAAAAAGTAAGTGACGTAACGCGTAAATTTGAAAGGATTTTTAAATGTTTTCATATGTAAGAATCGGCTTGAAATTTTGACGATATTTGTTGAAACAGCAATTTTTATTAATATTTGTTGAAAAAAACCAAGAGTACTTTTTCGTCAATGATCGTGTATTAGCATTAAGGTTTTAATTGAGTAGTAAACAAAGACACAGGTCTGAATAAACGAATTGTCTTAACACCGTACATCGTATAACTATTAACTGTCAAATTCACCCTGCATTGTCTTATCAATACATGAAATGAAACGGAAGAAGATCATAAATTGCGAACAAACAAACCGTATTATAACCCAACTTACTTGTGATACGAAGGTTATCCTTTAACTCACATTTTCACTACACATCAACTTACTTGTGATACGAAGGTTATTCTTTAACTCACATTTTCACCACACATCCAAATTTCAAAACTAAACACTGGCACATTCAAGAGTATTTGTTAAAATCATCCGGCAACTTTCCAGTAACTCCACCCCCAGTAAGAGGTCTATGATTTCGAAATTGATTCCGATGTCGTCTTTCTAGATCAACTGTTAAGAACGTAAGAATTGTTCTTCATATTCACTTTACATTTATGTTCGTTTTCTCTCGTGTAAGTAGCTTTGACATATTGAGCATTTAATTTTCGGACAGGTTTAATAGTTAACAGCTAAAACAAAAAAATCGTCATAGTTTATTTTACTAACAACCTTAAATAAACATATTTGAATTTATTTTTTATGATTTTGGAATTTAAATATGAATTTGACAAAACTTGAAATTGGTGTTAAAACGATTTTTTGTTGAAAACATAGAGTTAATACCGTTTTGGTGAATACTGATTATCATATACTTATTGAAGTGTCAAACTATTCTAATAGAAAAGACAACATGTTCACTTCTTTGAATATCATAACGACAAAGTATCACACGTAAGTCACATTGAGAGATAAATATGTCCTGACACCTTATCAATCCAAACATCCTGTGAGAGTTTGGTCTTAATTGGTTATATCTTAACAATGGATTTTTAAGATAAATTTAATTGCCGCGCATTGAAAGTGTGAGATTTGCCGCTTGTTATTTCATGTCTGGAATAGCAGAACGTGTCAGACCTGTTAATTAACAACAGAGATATTTAAGAGATTAACGCCAGAGGCTATCTTTCGCATAAACAATAAAGGACTTGAGACTTGAAACATACTGTGCAAATGTGGCAGATTGGTGTTAATTTGCATCACGACCCTTAATCCTTGTAATGTCCGATGTCGGTTGATTGACCCTTTGTATGTGAGATAAACTGACAATAATCAATTAAATTGTAAACAAAGAGATTATGTTCAAATGTGTAAATTATATATTTAGTGATCTTATTACTAAATTATCAAAATAAATTTGTAATAATCATGTTTGAACACCTGCATTTCAGTGTGACATACATCATTTAAACCAATATTACCAATGGCAAAAAAATAAGATGTGTGATTTAAATAATTCCGAAAAGCAGACGCTTAAGTTAAGATCGAACCCATTATCATTTGCGTTGATGAGTTCAGAGACCGTTTGCGGATATCAAATATTCATTATTTTGAATTTTCATTCAAAGACAACGGCAGATAAAAGAAACTTGCTTGTTTTAATCGGTTTGTTATCATAGCAATCAACGTACATTTTTCATTTTGTCTCATTTATGTACAATGGCAACGTTTCTACGATTATGTTAAAACATAAAACAAGTTTTGCAAATAAGAACAAGATGCATGATTGTATGCTTTATCGCTTGATTGGTGTTTGAAAGTGAGATTAGCTTTGTCTGGTTTAAATTGACAGTCTTGAAACCAATACATCAAGGTAAAGTGAATATTGTTGGTGTGTTTCAAATAAGGAAAATATAACGGTTACTCAATAAGTAGAATGAATTTGAAGCGTCTTCACCTGTATAAATTACTTTGAATTGAGTCCGATCATTTAAAGATCATTAAAATCATTTTTTTGGAAACGCCTAACAATGCGTAAACTTGCCGTCTTCGAAGTGAAAGTAACACAGCCTACTGTTCTTGTTTGGGGAATATATCATTTGCTTATTTGTAAAGTAAACACGGTCCAGTTAACTTATCGAAACTTTTTGCAGCTTTTATGTTCGTCGGAAAACGGGAGAAACTCGCATCCCTGCGACCAAAAGCAGAATAACACCAGATTACCTGTCAAAATACCATATTCAATATCCAATTTATGTTTCCCAAACACAATTCAACAGTTAAAATGTCCGAAATTTGTGCAAAAACACCGTCGTTACTGAGAACTAGATTCTTCTTACTGTTAGTTCATATGACTTTGAAGCACAAATGACGTCACAACAAGGGAGATAAGTCATTCACAAAAATCGATAAAGGTGAATAAAAGTAGTCAAAAACAACATTTTTCGCTTCTATATGAGAAAAAATCATTACCTCCGTCATAACGAAACCATAACCTAATTCAAAAACCATAATTAAAGAAAATTTTGTTTATCGGGAAATATGACCTTTAAGATCATTGTTTACAAAATAAACCATTTGAAGAAAAGATACTTTGTCACTGTCTGTAACTGTTTGTTTTTTCTGTGGTGAGTGATTCAATGGTCACTTCCCTTTGAGTAAGAGCTATACAGTTACTCACTACAAATGCTATGACAATATCATAGAGTTCATATAGTTTTTTGAGCCGAATGTGAACATTGTTCACATATAATCCTTAGGATTCTATTGGCCCCTGGTTTTGTTTTCCCTTATTTGATTTATGTTTGCAGCAATAAGTACATTGAGTACTTTATCGTAGACTCATTACTTATTACAAGAATGCATAATGTTTACAAGCAGAATAAAATTAGTGAAAGAGGGGACCCAGTGAAAGATGTTTACTTGTTGAAATGACTAAGATTATCCTCTTTATGTTCGATGGCTCTTTTTTAAAAGAAATCGTTAGATCTAAACGAAATTATTGAAGACAAACATTTAGTACAAGCTTCATACCTTCTCACCGGAGTGACACAATGAATTACGGTATGCTTTATTGTATCGAAGACTGAATTCATTTCAAGTATCTTGTCTTGAATGCCGAAGCCTAGATTAATTTGCAAACATGTATGAGGTAAACAAAGATAGCAGCAAACATTGATGATTGACAGGTTATCGACAACTTCCGGTCATTTTCGTAACGCATTCAAACAGTAAGTTAACAATGATTTCGATGATGAAAACAAAAGTAGCCATGCAAATCAATGACATATCACTTTACTTACCGTTTATGTGGAACAATGCTCCTTCCAAGACAATGCGAAGAAAACACGATCGGGCGTCCAACACGATTTACACTGAGAGAAATATGTAGGTCAATATCGCTATATTTTCGAACATGAAACCTGGATAACTCGGGACTAATTCATTTAAAACTGATAGAAGGACCGATGTCAATTGCACCTCACTTTAGTAAGATAATGATTAAAGCTTCGGGGACCGGGATGGGAAATTTCAATCAAAATGATACATGATTTATTATGTTTTATCACGAAATTATATCGCCGACTGATTGCAAGTCATGCAATGAAACGTGTTCGTTTCTAGATCCCCTAGATAGTAACGTCATGGGGTTTCCCCCACTTGTCTAGCGGTAAGATGGAAATGAGGCGGGGCTATCTTCCATGTGATCGGACGACTCATGTAACATGACCTCCTTATTTGGCTTATTAATGGGCCTAAAATAGCAATATTCGGTCAAGGGAAAAAATGAAAAAAATAGTGCATACCATTTCCTATTAAATATGATTATGGTGTCTCTAAAACTTTATTATTGACCACCCATCATCTTTCATTTATAAAGTTTGAATAAAAAATACATAGCATACAGTATATTATGATCAGCGTTTTAAGATATTGACGAGTATAGGAAAAGTTCAGATGTCAGTTCGTCCCACGGCGGTTCATTTTGTAATAAGGTCACCAAACGATTTCGGAATCCAACAAAAATAAAACAGAGAGCAGTTGGGATGGATTTACGTTTATTTGAATGACATGACAGGTTGGTTTGTTTATGACCTATGATTTATAAATAGATACCAGTGATCCTGACTTAAATGACTACACTGACAGTCCTGTGCGGGTTAAGGTCGATTTCAACTAATGGTTACTGAAATAGTGTGACTGTTTTCTTAATCATGGCCGATAATCTACGCCAGAAACAATCAGTGACCCGGACTAAAATTACTACAATGGACAGTTTGTTTTGATGGATTGAGCTTATCTCGTTTTCAACAAATTCTTATTTGAACAGCTTGATAGATCACCTCTTTATGACCAATATGTTACTAAAACTAAAGATGATTACAATTGACAGTTTTCAGGACGGTTTAACGTTTACATCATTTTAACCCAGATGCATACTTAAATTGCGTGAGATTTTACTCATTCATAACCAAATACCGGTTACAAAGGTTTACATGTCTAAAATGGAAAGTTTGTTTGGATGAATTAATTTTAATGTGTTTTCAACAAACGTTTATTCAAATAGCGTGACAGTTCATCTGTTCATGGCCTGTAAATTACGAAAAGAGATCAGTAATAATAAAAATATTATAGCTACACTTAACAGCTTTTTGGGCGGGTCATTTTCAACAAATGTTTACTACAGTAGTGTGACTTTTTTCTTGAACATGACCGATAATTAACGATTAACATCAGTGACTAAGACTCACATGACTACAATGTTCAAGTCGTTTTCAACAAATATTTACGTTAATAGCATGCCAGTTTACTATTTTACGAAAAATACAGTGACAAGACCAATATAATTACTATGGACTGTTTCTTTATAAAGGTTAACCTTAACATCGTGTCAACAGCTGCATACTTGAATATCATGATAGTTTACTTGTCCATGATTTCTATTAACAGTTACAGAGTGAACAAAAGCAATGGCTGAGTCTACAGAGAGTCCCTCTACCATGTCAGATGAAGACCCCACCAAGCTATGCGATCCATGCAAGTTCCGTGGTATACACAAACAGGCCTGGACACATTGTCAAGACTGCTTGGAAGATTTATGCGACTCGTGTGAAGAAATCCATTGCAGTTTGAAAGCAACACGACATCACGAACTAAGGCCGTTTGATGATGAGAAGAAGACATCAATCAAGCAAAAGAACGTGATATCTGCAAAGATGACCTGCGAAAATCACCGATCGGAAATCGTATCCCTTTTGTGTCTGGATCATAACAAGCCAACGTGTCGACAATGTAAATTAACAAAACACCGAAAGTGTAAAACCAATACATTGAAGGGGGTTGCAGAGGAAGCAAAATCCAAGGCAGAAATGGCACAATTTTCTGTAAAGGTCAGAGAGTTGACGTGCAAGCTCCAGGCATTAAAGGAATCAAGAGTAAAATCCAAGGAAATTCTTCAAAGCTGTTCTGAAGAGGTGATAATGGAAATCCAAAACTTCAAACACGACATTATCACTTGGGCAAACAATCTCGAGAGGGACATGCTAGATGAAGTAGAATCCACAAGAGAAAAGCTCTTTGCTGATATCGATGAAGAAGTACAGGCAGCAGGAGCGATGGTAAACCAATTGGACGAAGTGGCAAACTCATTAAATATACTTGGTCTTGATGTGCCAACGACTTCATTGGTCATAATGTTAAAAGAACAGATTAAACTCGATGAAGGAGAAGAAATAAAGAATGATATACAGAAGGGGATAAAACCCGTGAAGATGAGCTTTAATCCTTCGAGAGAACTCGTGTCAGCATTGTCTGAGATAACATCGATGGGTAAACTGAACACTGATACGAAAGACGAAAGCAACATTTGCTTCCAGGATAAAACCTCACTCAGTAACACCGATACGAAAGACGAAAGCAACATTTGCTTCCAGGATATAACCTCACTCAGTAAGAAGGAGACTATCAATGTCTGTACTAGAGGCGTCACGGGCTGTGTGTTCATGCCGGACGGGGAGTTGGTGGTTTGTGATGGTCGGAATACAGACACAGTTAAACTAATGACCCTTGACTTCAAACTAAGACATGAAATCAAACTTAGTTCTCGTGCATGGGATGTTGCAGTCGTGTCTCAGGACGAAGTAATCGTGACTCAACCCAAGTCAAAGAGTCTCCAGGTGTTAAAGGTATCAGATACTTTAGAGAAGGGGAAATCGTTTCCTGTCGACATGAACTGTTGGGGAGTTGACTTTAAGAACGATATGATATACGTGAGTTGTCATCAACAAATAGGAAATGGAGGGACAATAAAGGTTTTGACAATGACCGGGGTGACCCTCAGCTCGTTTAACATGGATCAGGGACGTCCTTACTATTTAGCGGTGAACAGTACCGGGGACAGGATAATGATATGTACAGATATAGCCTCACTCGTCTTGTGTACAGACACCACAGGGAAAGTACTGTACACATACAGGGACAGTGAATTGAAGAGTTCCCTTGGTATGATGGTTGACTCGGATGATAACGCACTGGTATGTGGCCGGATATCCAACAATGTACACGTGGTAAATAAGGACGGGACTGAACATCAAGTTATTCTTACCAGTGGTGACGGCATGTATAGCCCATATTGTTTGGCATACAGAGCTAGCGACAGAACTCTTGTTGTAGGGCAGTGGTCACTTTTGGCTTTTACAGTGAATAAGTAGATCATTACTTTATACACTAGACAAGGAATGCATATTCCTGTGTACAGTTATTATATTAAAAGATTCACGAACCCGAACTGTTCGATTACATTTGCAAAATGTAAGATAAGCAACGGTTCTGAAGAACACAGTAATTTATGTATGAGATCTAACTGTAATTTATATTTTCGTTTATAGTAGTTTGTGTAAGTCTAGAACAAGCGATTGGAGTAGATTCAGAAGACATGGCTATTGGAGTATGATATCACACTGTGATTGATATTACCGGTTTTAGTAGTTTGTGTAAGTCTAGTACAAGCGATTGGAGTAGATTCAGAAGACACGGCTAATGGAGTATGATATCACACTGCGATTGATATTATCGGTTTTAGCGAGTTTGTGTAAGTCTAATACAAGCGATTGGAGTAGATTCAGAAGACACGGCTATTGGAGTATGATATCACACTGTGATTGATATTACCGGTTTTAGTAGTTTGTGTAAGTCTAGTACAAGCGATTGGAGTAGAATCAGAAGACACGGCTAATGGAGAATGATATCACACTGTGATTGATATTATCGGTTTTACCGAGTTCGTGTAAGTCTAGTACAAGCAATTGGAGTAGATTCAGAAGACACGGTTATTGGAGTATGATATCACACTGTGATTGATATTACCGGTTTTAGTAGTTTGTGCGAGTCTAGCTCAAGCGATTTGAGTAGATTCAGAAGACACGGCTATTGGAGTATGATATCACACTGTGATTGGTATTACCGGATTTAGCAAGTTTGTGTAAGTCTAGTACAAGCGATTGGAGTAGATTCAGAAGATACGGTTATTGGAGTATGATATCACACTGTGATTGATATTACCGGTTTTAGTAGTTTGTGTAAGTCTAGTACAAGCGATTGGAGTAGATTCAGAAGACACGGTTATTGGAGTATGATATCACACTGTGATTGATATTATCGGTTTTAGCAAGTTTGTGTAAGTCTAGAACAAGCGATTGGAGTAGATTCAGAAGACACGGCTATTGGAGTATGATATCACACTGTGATTGATATTACCGGTTTTAGTAGTTTGTGTAAGTCTAGTACAAGCGATTGGAGTAGATTCAGAAGACACGGTTATTGGAGTATGATATCACACTGTGATTGATATTATCGGTTTTAGAGTTTGTGTAAGTCTAGTACAAGCGATTGGAGTAGATTCAGAAGACACGGTTATTGGAGTATGATATCACACTGTGATTGATATTACCGGTTTTAGTAGTTTGTGTAAGTCTAGTACAAGCGATTGGAGTAGATTCAGAAGACACGGCTATTGGAGTATGATATCACACTGTGATTGATATTATCGGTTTTAGCAAGTTTGTGTAAGTCTAGAACAAGCGATTGGAGTAGATTCAGAAGACACGGCTATTGGAGTATGAGATCACATTGTGATTGATATTACCGGTTTTAGTAGTTTGTGTAAGTCAAGTACAAGCGATTGGAGTAGATTCAGAAGACACGTTTATTGGAGTATGATATCACACTGTGATTGATATTATCGGTTTTAGCAAGTTTGTGTAAGTCTAGTACAAGCGATTGGAGTAGATTCAGAAGACACGGCTATTGGAGTATGATATCACACTGTGATTGATATTACCGGTTTTAGCAAGTTTGTGTAAGTCTAGTACAAGCGATTGGAGTTCATTCAGAAGACACGGTTATTGGAGTATGATATCACACTGTGATTGATATTACCGGTTTTAGTAGTTTGTGTACGTCTAGTACAAGCGATTGGAGTAGATTCAGAAGACACGGCTATTGGAGTATGATATCACACTGTGATTGATATTATCGGTTTTAGCAAGTTTGTGTAAGTCTAGTACAAGCGATTGGAGTAGATTCAGAAGACACGGTTATTGGAGTATGTTATCACACTGTGATTGATATTATCGGTTTTAGCAAGTTTGTGTAAGTCTAGTACAAGCGATTGGAGTAGATTCAGAAGACACGGCTATTGGAGTATGATATCACACTGTGATTGATATTTACGGTTTTAGCAAGTTTGTGTTAGTCTTGTACAAGCGATTGGAGTAGGTTCAGAAGACACGGCTATTGGAGTATGATATCACACTGTGATTGATATTACCGGTTTTAGTAGTTTGTGTAAGTCTTGTACAAGCGATTGGAGTAGATTCAGAAGACACGGTTATTGGAGTATGATATCACACTGTGATTGATATTATCGGTTTTAGCAAGTTTGTGTAAGTCTAGTACAAGCGATTGGAGTAGATTCAGAAGACACGGCTATTGGAGTATGATATCACACTGTGATTGATATTACTGGTTTTAGCAAGTTTGTGTAAATCTAGTACAAGCGATTGGAGTAGATTCAGAAGACACGGCTATTGGAGTATAAGATCACACTGTGATTGATATAACCGGTTTTAGTAGTTTGTGTAAGTCTTGTACAAGCGATTGGAGTAGATTCAGAAGACACGGCTATTGGAGTATGATATCACACTGTGATTGATATTACTGGTTTAAGTAGTTTGTGAAAGTCTAGTACAAGCGATTGGAGTAGATTCAGAAGACACTGTTATTGGAGTATGATATCACACTGTGATTGATATTATCGGTTTTAGCGAGTTTGTGTAAGTCTAGTACAAGCGATTGGAGTACATTCAGAAGACACGGTTATTTGAGTATGATATCACACTACGCTTTTAGTAAACGGGGAATCGACTGGAGACAGGGTTTAAGTAATAGTACTGGTCTCCAAACATAAATATTGAAGTAAAACAGCTTCTAGGATATACAAAGGTTTATCAACTCGAAGGCATGTTATTGTCTTACTAGGAGTGTTGCTATATTATGAGGCTGATTAAACAGTATTTAGAACTCTTAATTGAGAATGTCGGTGCCATTTTTACATAAATTTGTACTTTAATGTTTCTGAGCAATATGTCCTTTGAATGCTCATCTCTCTTACAAATGATCTAGTAATTGTTACGAACAATGCATCCTTTTGACAAAGTATAATCAGTAACAAACCGTTAAATGAACGCATGGTTTACTCCCTTTCTCTTGGTTTCATCAAACTGACTGGATGTTATTTTCTATCAACTTGTTGAATACATGAGTACCGAACATTGTAGAATGTTGTCCAAAATTGTAATTTTTAAGAAGGAGTTGTCGGTTATGACTAGAAAATCCATGGATTGTAAATTGGGTATCCTGTTCGTTTTGAGTTGTTGCGAATGCCCCCATAGCAGACAGCAGATGACAACAAGTACAAACAAATGCTTTGTTCAACCTATGATAGTGAGTAAAACATCGTGAAAAATGAATACATTATTTCGTATCGAGTCGTCTGCCGCAGGTGCGTTGAATAAATTGCATATATAAGGAAAAGATTAGACCAATGAATAACTAAAGCCACAAAAATAATCTGTGCGTCATTACCCAGGAGTGTCTTTACTTCAAAGAATATGGCCAAGTAGAAGATGTTATACTTACATAATAGTAGTAGTAGTAGAATATAAATAACATTGTAAGATGAGTGTTTTTATGATTTCTCGAAAAATTTCCCTTTTTTCGGTGTTTTGAATAGAGACAACACTTGGTCATGTGCCATTTGTATTGTGATATGATTAAGAAACATTAGGATACACGATAATGCTTATGATGAGAAATGCATCCTTTCGTCACTGTGAGTGCTTAAAGTTTATGTCACAAGTGCGGCTAGAATGTGTACATGTGGAGGAAGTGGTAATAGACTGTCGTAGTATCTATGATATTTGAACCATCGCATGAACCTTTGCATATATTGTTTAATTTGTTTATTTTTTTCCTCATTGTTATTCTACAAACAGGTGTGTTTGACTAGAAACTGTATAGTTAAAGTCATTGAAGAATTCTTGATCTTGATCTTGTTTATGCGTTTGTTTGACAGTCTACATTTACTGAATTGAGTTGTTACATGCTTTATATGGTTACTTGATTAAGGAATGATACAACAGTATAATATATATTATATAGATTAAGACTTGGAACTACTGACCAGAAACTACCGTAAGTTTAATTTCATCATTTAGAAAGTCATGATTTCTTTGTTAAATATGTTTGTTTAGTTTGTTGAATATTTGAACATTTTGAATAATTTGGTAACACTTTGTCGGGTTAACTAAATGAAGTGAAAATGTCTTTAAAACAAGGAAATGTTCATTTGCAACTGACTAGGTTCAACTGACTATTATGAATGTCTTTCTGACTGTGTATCTGATTTTTGGTTGAAATTGTATCAAATTCATGGTTTAGAATAAGCTGCAATGGGGCTATTTCAGTTTGAAATTTAGAGGGACTATTTCACGGATTTTGATCAGTAGATAAGAAATGTTTTTTCTAATCACTCCTTGTCACTTAACGAAACCTTTTTGTTAATATAACTTTAGGTTGCTGAACATCTGTGTTTTCATCAAATCAAGTTGAAACGAGCTTCAATGCCTGTCAGTGCTTTGATAACAAACTCGACCCAATATCTATGATTTTCCATGACAGAAAAAATGTGTACACATGTACAGTCAAACGTTTGTATGACCACGTGATGGTTGTATCTAAAATACTGCCGCTTACGTAAGGATAATTAAGATTTAGAGTATCGCTGATAAAGTGAACCGTTTAAATAGTTTACCTTATCTGAGACATAACTATGACCTATCTCATTTACGTGAGTAAGAAAGAGGCTGATGGGTGTATGTATAGTGTAGTTTTATATAACTCTATAGAAGTCTGATGCCATATTATTCACAAACTCTTCATCAAATTTGATCAGAATGTTTACATTGAAAGAAATATCATAAGATGGTGTTGATGTTTTGGTATCAATGTCACGTTTAATCATGATTGGGCCGGAATGTTTGGGTTGATGATATCAATGTAAAGTTTGATCACGAATGGGCCGGAAATAGAAATAAGATGATTGTAGATTATTTGGTATTCCCACTCTAGTAGTAACACTATTAATCAGGCTTTTTCGTATTAAAGATCGGGCGAGAGATCTATAAAGACATACTAACCCGCTTGTTTAGTTAACTAAAGATCCGAAATATTATTTAACTCGTGTGTGTGACGCTTTGTTTGCCCGACTTGATAAGGTGAACAGGAAATATTGACAAGGAAAATGCTGACTTAAAAATTGATATTTTCAACTGATATTTATCGCACTCTATGTTTTAAAAAGAGTGACCGTGCCTCTTATCAGTACGGGGCCTAGAACGAATAACTCAGATATTAAGGTTTCACAGTTGGATGATCCTGCATGATTTCAGTAACAAACAAAATGTTAGACAAATTAAACAAGAACCTGCGTCACGTATTGTGGTGTCTTTTTCTCTGAATGATATGAATTGTATGAAAATCAGATATCAGATCGTTGTGGATATGTATGTATGTTTTAAACATGAATGTGAATGATGTTTTAAGTTTGCTATCCAATCCAGCAATCGGCCTAATCAGTCCGCACATTTAGAGTCTAATTGTAAACTAATCAATTTATATGGCAAGTACGTGGAGTGGATTAGTCAATAAAATGGATATATCTTTTAAAAGTAAGAATGATTTCGAATTCAAGGGTTTCAGTACTTGTTTTTAATGTGTTAGTCTATTCCTTGTTTTTGATAACAATTTATTTTGTTCCTTGTGTTTCATGAGAGTATTGTGAGAGAAAAGGAAAAAGTGCCAGCTTATCAATTGTTGTGTGAATGTTATTAACCAATGATAGCAGAGCAATTAAAATATACATGTGTGACCTACGGTGTTTTGTTCTGTCTTGAAATATTTTAGACCTAGCTGTCACAGTTTGATTTGAAATATCCTCGAATTATTGCTTTATCCAAGTTTAACAACGCTGATCTGGAATCAAAAGCTGATGAACATTTCTAATCAAAGCGTGGTTTGTTTATTCGTAAACGAGGTTCAACGCCGTGTCAACAATATTTCAGTTATTTTACATCATTCCTGGATTCACCAGTACTAGGCTAAGACTATGAAGTGATTTATAAAATGGCACTTTTGCAGATGACGTTTTCAAACAGGGTTTTTATCATTTGTAAAAGCGGTCATTTTATCAAAACCATTACTGATCACTGGATCCAAAGTCTGTGTGGCTGTCAAACCGATCGGACCTTCTTTGTGACGAGAGTTAAATTAACGGGTAATGATTTACGATCTTTTTTTCTAAGAAGAGCCTTTATAGCACAGTTGGGCGACAAAGGTGCAGTGGTAGAACGTCGCCCTCTTGTACCGAGGGTCAGTGGTTCGAATCCCCGTCATGCGAGGTGAACATTTCAGGGACTATCAATGTTTGTTACCCATCTGGGAGTACACAAGTTCTGAATCCCGGCTCGGCCAACTATCTTTCCCACAGCTAATGATGTCAATGCGACACATTTTTTGGTCATCAAAACTGATCATGTGAAAAAAGCTGTCTGCGTATTTCGCACAAAGTTTCCCATACACTTGACGAAATAACTGGAGCTTTGAACAAAATGAGTGCTGACCGACACAATATGACAGACAATCGGTGTTAAATCCCAATCCAATAGCCGACATTTTATTAAACCGGTCACACAAACATAGCCGATGTGCCATTTTGACATACATTACCATCAAAGTTTAAGGTCGTCTCAGTCCTTCAGATTATATATAGAGAGGATTCAATGGCCTTGTGGGATCGACTCGAACATTTGTGACAATGTCAATCAGCCTTTGCTTAGGAGCCATAACGTTTTTACACCTCAGTGACTTTGTGTTTAGGTCTTAATAATCCTTAGGCCTCATGGTATTGTGTCAGATATAAGTAACGAGGGCATATGACCATAGCCCAGATACCATACACAATTTGATCCCGGTGACTTTGTGTTTTTGGTCTTAACAATCCTTAGGCCTAATGGTATCGTGTCAGATATAAGTAACGAGGGCATATGACCATAGTCCAGATACCATACGCAATTTGATCCCGGTGACTTTGTGTTTAGGTCTTAACAATCCTTAGGCCTAATGGTATCGTGTCAGATATAAGTAACGAGGGCATATGATCATAGCCCAGATACCATACGCAATTTGATCCCGGTGACTTTGTGTTTAGGTCTTAACAATCCTTAGGCCTAATGGTATCGTGTCAGATATAAGTAACGAGGGCATATGACCATAGCCCAGATACCATACGCAATTTGATCCAGGTGACTTTGTGTTTTGGTCTTAACAATCCTTAGGCCTAATGGTATCGTGTCAGATATAAGAAACGAGGGCATATGACCATAGCCCAGATACCATACACAATTTGATCCCGGTGACTTTGTGTTTAGATTTTCACAGTCCTCAACCCTTGCTGGTACCGACTTCATGCTTATACAAACAGGTTGAATCCAAGCCAAGTAAATTGGCGGCTGTCCTGTGATCTAACCTGTTTGCTCCTCTGAGTATCCTTCTTCGCCAAAACTAAGCAGATATTTATGGTTTTGGAAAGCACACGACACAAAAACTTATTTTTAAAAGATTATCCAGCATTGTAAGGGTTAAAACCTATGTGGCCATACGCTAGCAAGTCCAATATTAGTAACAGGTTTGCATGACCAAATCCCAAATACCCCCAAATATTTTGACCCAGGTGACACGGTGTTTTAGGTCTTAACAGTCCTATGGACTTTCGTGGCCTTATGGAGTCATTATTATCAATGTCACACGACTATAGTCTTGGTGCCATAAGCATTTTGATCCAGGTGACACGGTGTTTTAGGTCTTTACAGTCCTTTGGATTATATCTAGAGAGACTTTTGTGGCCTTATGGAAACATTACTATCAATGTCACACGACTTTAGTCCTTGTGCCAAAAGCATTTTGACCTAGGTGGCATAGTGTTTTAGGTCTTTACGAGCCCAACATTGTCAACAAGTTAACATGAGAATAGCAAGGTGGCATTTCCATTTTACCTCAGTAATCAGGTGTTTTAGGTCCTAGAAGAGAGTTGGACGCGTATTTTGAATGATGCGTGTTTCGTCACTACAACCACATCAATCTAGGTTGACGGCTGTGATAGCATTATTCGATAAGATACACAAGATAACACACTTTTCAAAATGTCCTTAACCTCTTTCTTCATAACGGCTTACCTTGTTGCCTTTATAACGGAAGCAATAAGAAACAACTGTTGCAAACGAAATTACTCGTAAAGAGAAAATTGTCACGTTTACCATGTGACTTTTACCCCCATAGCACCAAAAATGCTTTATTTGGTACCAAATTATGACCGTTGGGTTTTGCTACCAATTCGAACAGCTACAGAAATTGGGAAATTGGGCGAAATAATTTGTTCTCTTTACAACATGCTCCCTTTCTTTCTGAACGTGTGTGCATTCCTTCCATTGAAACAAAGTGTGAGTAAAAACCTTTCCTGTAGTAAATGATCATTACTTATTCAGACAAAAAAAAATGGCAATTGAAGTTGCAAGAAGTTGTAGATTTCATATGTAAACATAATCAATTTGAAAAAATCAAAAAAGAGGTGTCTATATACCCCTGATTGATAATCTGTAAAGGACCTGAACTATGTACAGTTGGTGGTTGTATGTTCATGTATAAGAGGGTTATCGTGGGTGACATGTGATAAAACTACTAATATAGGGTGACAACGGCCTAACTGCATTCTTATGCGACATGCTATTTTTGATTATATAAAGAGGACAAAAGTGATCAGTTTACAAGCATAAATCCTCTATGAGCGTTTATTTGTCATATAATTATATCTTCCATCGTCAACAAAAGGAATTAATTTAAATAAACTTTACGACATTCTACAAAGCTTTTTATGATGAAACTTTATTCTTCACGGTTATGAACTCTAATTTCCTTGTGATTGAGTAACAGTCATCACATTATAACATTTATCAACAGTTAATTAACTACCAATTTGTTTATTTTAATCATTGTCTCATTACTTCACACGTAACGTCATGAAGTATAAATCTATGATGCATAAAGAACCAGTCTTCAATTCTAGGAAGAGTTTCGAAATGTAATCAACGTAAAGTTCGGTGGATGAGCAATTAAGCTCGTTTCTTTCGGTCACTCGTTTGTTACGGTCACTAGTATGCTTTGGTCACTATGTCCTTACGGTCACTTGTTTACTACGGTCACTCGTATGCCATGGTCACTTGTTTGTTACGGTCACTTGTTACTAACGGTCACTTGTTTGTTACGGTCACTTGTTTGTTACTGTCACTTATTTGCAATGTACACTTGTTTGCTACGGTCACTTCTTTCTTACGATCACTCATTTTTTTATCCGTTCATCGAAATGCACTCGTACATCATTCACGTTCTTGAGAGATGTATGATGGAAAATCTTCTATTTATTATTGTTAACTCAAAAACGTATTTTTATTGTCATGTTCTCATATTCTGTTGTTGATCGATATTTAATTTTTTCGAGGTTTCCATTTGTAAGGTAACTTTACACAGTTTGTAAAGTTTCGCCATAACTAGATATTTCATGTCATTACATTAACCATGGACGTAACTTCATTATAAACACAGAGACATAAAAATGAGACATCAAACCCAGTAGATTTAACAAGATTGGATGGTTGGTACCCAAAACATCTCTACATTGGCCATTGTCGCGTTTCACTGCCTATAGAATAACCACTTTTGGAGATTGGAGTACACCTTCTGCCCTTTAAACGTTTTTCACCTGTACTTATACCGAAACCGAAAGTACAATTCCTAGTAAACCGGCAGTACACATATTTTCCGAAATCCACGTCATCACCGTTAATTTTAAACTTAAAGGGTTAATTACCGCACAAGTGAATCTGTACGAGAGTAAATGGACGTGTTCTAAGGTTTGAAGAGAAATACAAAAACAGGTACGTACACAGTATATTGTCTGTTTAAGATGTGTTGTGAAGAGTTATTTCTGCATTTATTTATTCTACCCTTAATCGAGTAAACCGCTATCTAGAGGATATGTAATTTGACGCATCACCTTCTTTCTTTCATTAAAGTACTTCGCATATTATTGTAAATGTTCCCTGTGTTCTATACAATGATAAGACCGGGAAAAGAGTGTCATGTCATAGAACACTAAAGTGTGAAATAATCAGCCAATAATTTCACCCGAAATGGGGATGGCCGATTTCAAATCTAGGACAATTGTTATTTTGGGTCAATAAAGGGTTTTTAGAAACCGCATCAAATTCAAACTTATTCATTTTACATCGTTTGTGACGGAAGCTTGAAGCTTATCAAATTCTCTCTAGACGATTGCTTCCTAGATACTACACATATACTCGTGCCGATTTGTGGGCTGAACCCGGCAATTCTTACCTCCCCGAACGTGGATTTGTACCCGTGACCCTCGGTACAAGAAACCACATAAGGATACGTTATTTCTGACTACTTAATGTCGTCTGCTCTTGTTTTTCAACCAGACATAGTATCTCATCTATGGGTTGAAAAGTTTTACACACATCGATGAAATGCCACTTTAACCCTTCTTTGTTTGTTTAACTCAAGTTATTCAAATGCAGTCAACAACGTCGCTTGCATTGGATCTTTGGCAAAAGTATCTTACTGTGATTAACATTGACTCATGGTAGAATGCAACGGCGAATTATTTTGGCAAATTAATCCTTTTATGTTGAAATATTGGGTTTAATAAAAAAAAGTTTTAAAAACCACTATGACGGTTGAATATCAACATTAAATGCACAAGACGATCGGCAATGGATCGATTTTTTGAATAAATTGTTTAAAAACGTCGTACGTAACAAATGCTTTGCAGTTCATTTATTCATGACCTTTGATTTACAAACAAATACAAATGACCGAGATTAAAGCGAGTACAATGGACAATTTGTTCGGATGAAATAACGTTTTCGTCATTTTCAACAAAACCGTTCTTGGTTATCGTCGTAGTGAATTTGCTAATAACCTTTAATTAACGAAGAAATACAAGTGACGAAAACTGAATAAAATGACAAAACAGAGAAGAATAAAATGACAAAACAGAGAGCATGTTGGATGATGGATATACGTAACGCCATTTTCAACAAATGCTTATTTAAATAATATGACAGGTTTGTTCGTTTATGACCTATGATTTATAAATATATACCATTGACCCGGACCGAAATGACTACACTGACAGTCCTGTGTAGGTTAAGGTCATTTTCAACAAATGCTTACTTAAATGGTGTAACTGTTTTCTTGATCATGACCGATAATTTACAACAAGAAATATCAGTGACTAAGACTCACATGACTACAATGTTTTAATTCGTTTTCAACAAATATTTACATTAATAGCATGACAGTTTACTAGTTCATGACCAATATTTTACGAAAACATACAGTGACAAAATCAACATAATCACAATGGACTTTTATTTTTATAGATAAACTTAAACATCGTTTCAACAGATGTATACTTAAATATTTTCTTGTCCATGACTTCTTTTTATATATTTTGAAACATTTACAGAGTAAATAGACAATGGCTGAGTCTACATTTGCTTCCGGGAGATAACCTCACTCATTAAGAAGGAGACTATCAATGTCGGGACTAGCGGCGTCACGGGCTGTGTATTTATGCCAGATGGGGAGTTGGTGGTTTGTGATGGTCTGGGTCCAGAGACAATAAAGGTCATGACCCACGACTTCAAACTGAGACACGAAATCAAACTTAGTTCCCGTGCATGGGATGTTGCAGTCGTGTCTCAGGACGAAGTAATCGTGACTCAACCCAAGTCAAAGAGTCTCCAGGTGTTAAAGGTATCAGATACTTTAGAGAGGGGGAAATCGTTTCCTGTCGACATAAAGTGTTGGGGAGTTGACTATAAGAACGATATGATATACGTGAGTTGTCATTCACAAATAGGAAATGGAGGAACAATAAAGATTCTAACAATGACCGGGGTGACCCTCAACTCTTTTAACATTGGTCATGGATATCCTTCATATTTAGCGGTAAACGGTACCGGGGACAGGATAATGATATGTACAGAAAGAGCTTCACTTGTACTGTGTACAGACACCACGGGGAGGGTATTGTACACATACAAGGACACGGAACTGAATGATTCCCTTGGTATGATGGTTGACTCAGATGATAACGTAATGGTTTGTGGATGGAAATCCAAGAATGTGCACGTGGTTAAAAAGGACGGTACTAAACATCGAGTTATTCTTACAAGTAGTGACGGCATGAATGAGCCATATTGTTTGGCATACAGAGCTAGTGACAGAACACTTGTTGTAGGCCAGCGATCACCAGGAAAATCTCTTGTGGCTTTTACAGTGAACAAGTAGATCAATACTTGATGTTTTATAATGAAGACCTAAAACTGTGTTCAGTTCATATACGAATACCTTGCAAGCATGATCTGTAGATTTAGATGACATGGGAAATCAGAAGGACTATCTCACAGAATGTGATCTGCTGGTAGCAAACATTAAAATGATAACTCGTCACTTAACATATCAAATTCTAATTTCTTCATATTAAAGTTGCTTAATTTCGGGCTTTTCATTAAAAAAGTAAAACGAGCGTCCCCGTCTCTAGTGCTTTTATGACAATCTCATTTCCAAGTTTTTTTCCATTGCTGGAATAAGGTACACATGTGCACTATCAAACGTTTGTGAGATCTGCATAGCGTGGGTTTCTAAAAATACCGCCGCTTACCAATGGCTGATTCAGAATAGGATCTTTGTTTACGAAATAAACACGTTGATGGTTTGCGTTATCGGCGCGGTAAATGAGCTTTATCTCTATCGAACGAAAATGAAAGTGGGTGATATTTGTATCAATAATCTAGTTTAATAAACTTTTTATATCTGTGATGGCATGTACTCCGTAGAGGCAACTTTATCTTAAAACAATATGTGGGTTAGTCGAAGTTTAATTTAAAATCAAGCTGTGATGAATTGCGAGTTTCGTAGATTTTCGTGTCTGGTACATGTACAGACAAAAGCAAATGACACAAACATCAAAATATGGTATTCAACTGATATGGATATTTTCGAGTTAAGATCTAGTATTTTTTAATTGTCCGGAACAAACGATAGGAACATATTCAAATGACACAGTAATTTGAGTATGAGATTTATCTGGTGATGGATATTCGTCTAACAACTGTAGCCATGGCTCATTCATCATCAGAATTGGTCAAAACTACCTGAAGATATCAAATTCATATTTGATATGCGTGGTTCGAAAGGTAGGCCACTATATAATGTCAAATATCGTTACCACTCTAGCGACAACAATATCTATCTGGATTAAAAGAAATCAAGGGGAGCGATGTTTATTACCATCATGGCCCTCTTGTTTAGTTATCTTATATTAAAAGACTACTTTTTAAAGGACTTAAATCACAGTGTTAAAAACTGTTTGGCGAATATGATAATGAAGGGAAAGGCATATATTAGCAAGGGAAGTTTGGATTTACAATTGACTATAATCAGCTGATCTTTACAAATTTACCCAATTGGTGTGTATTAGCCAACCAAAATGCATGATTCGCTTGCAATAAAGGCGAACGTCTGCATCATTAATCAGTGTGGAGCGTATAAGAATAAATCAAATGTAAAGTTTTCGAAGTATAATGACCTTGGATGATCTTAGTATTAGATCAAAACAAAATTCTAGACACATTCGGTAAAGATACTATGTCGCTCTGTGTTTTTTCTTTGAGGATATAAATTGTATACAAGTAAGAATTCAGCATGTTGTAAATCATGTATGTATGCATGTGTTGAAACATGATAGTGAATATCATTTTTAGGTTTGCTAGACAAAGGGGTAAGAATTCAAATAGGTTTTCAGCATAATCGCACTGAACAATTTGAGTCGATGTTCTGTTTACATTGTTATATAATTTTATATTTATATGGCTAGTAAGTGGATTGAATAATTCAATAAATTGGATACATCTTTTAAAATTAAGAATACATTCAGAACCTGTTTTAATCATGTGAGTCTTTATTTTGTCTTGATTATCAAACTGTATTGTATATTACATGCGTTTCAAAAGTCATGAGTTAGAGCATTATAGAAAATATGTCAGGTTATCATTTTTGGTGTACATGTAATTAATTATTATAGAGGAATTAAACTTTATTTTTCTGATTTACTGTGCTTTATTCTGTCTTAAAATATTCTAGGCCCAGCTGTTTCAATCACAGTTCGATTTGAAATTTATTGTCGAATCAGTTTTTTATCCAAGTTTTACCGCTCTCATCTGGAATCAAAACCTGATATGTTTTTTCTATCCAAAGCAAGGTTTGTTTATGCGTAAAAGCGCTTAACGCCATGTCAACAATATTTCAGTTATGGTATGGCTCTCATGGATTCACCAGTACTAGCCGAAGTGTATTGACACTGCTGCAATATCAGGACCTGGGGGGTTCAAACCTCGAGTCCTAAAACCACTAGGCTTCACAGGACCCCAAAGTAATTAGTAGAATAATTGAGATGAATACGTGTAACATATTCAGAAGAGAAGATGGCAGGGAAATAAATAAATGTAAGATGGAGAAGAAGAGGAAGGAGATGATGATTATGAAAGAGAATTAGAACACGTTGAAGAAAAATGAGTAGAAAACTGCCCATAAAGACTGGGTAATGTTGCGATATTGAAAAGGACCCTTTTAACTCTGAACCACCTGTGTCTATCACCCTTATAATTGAACTTGGTTTAGATAATGTGGCTTAACACATAAAGAAAAGATCGGTGGAAGTCAACAAACAGAAATGTAGTTAAACATAAAAGCAGAGAGACAACTTAGATCTTTACAAAACATTTATTACCCATTCTTTACAAAGAAAATGGTAATTTTAACACATACAATAGAGAAATGTCATGCCTTAATAAACTTCTTCCCATTGCTCAGTAATAAACTTAATGGTCAAGCATTAAAGCAATAGAGAGGAAAGAAAAAATAATTACATAATAATTTATAACCCATTAGTCTGCTTGAATCTCGCGAACCAGGCACGAATCTACCTGTGCACAAGAAATGCAATTGCGAACATAATGTCGAGGAAAATGAAAAAAAAAAAAAAAAAAAAATCAAAAACGCAATAATTCGAATATTATCATCATCAATCGCCAGTCAAAGTAAAATGTATGAGGTGCCATGATTTGGTCTCTGAAATTTCAAATTTCCAGACCCCCCTAGTAAATTCGCGCCTTCGGCGCTCGTTGAGTCTATGATCTAATAAATTGCGTACACATACTAATGGTCTAACTATGCCCCTGTCTACCTCACATAAAAGTTTGAATATTTTGCTTCAGTGACATAAACTTAACGCAAGCGGAGAGGTGCTCTTTCATTTCAAATTAAGTACACTGAACACTAGGCTACGAAGGCCCAGTCTTAGTTAAAGACATCTCAGGAAACAATTGTTACCACAGAATTAACTGTTCTGAAAGAGCAGTTACTTCTTTTTGTTCCAATAGTTTCCGTCCATTTCATGAGCGTGTGAGCAACAGTTCACAATTCGTTTACCTGTCTGTCATAAGTTCTTCAATGTTCATTAATTAATCATAAGTCCATGATTCGCAGTCTAATGGGTATGTTGTGAGGCTCTGACAGTTGTTTTCAATGTAGTCTGCTGCAAGCGAGATAAAACCAGTTAGAGTAAGGATTGTTTGATATAGGTATATATTGGGGTATAAACCCTTCACCTACAATAGCAGGATTTCGACTTACCTGCATGCGTTATAAAGTACGTTTTGTTTTCTATCATAAGTGAAAAGAAGAACATAGTTTGTTTAAATCTACCACTCGAATTATAAATGCTGTAATTTCAAAATTATAGTAATAAAATATTGTTCGCTGTATGGCTCTTTTTTTTTAAAGAAAACTCTGAAATATGATATAAGTTACACATACGACACCTATTCATTTACCGTAAATAAACTAACGACAGTAAGAAAAACAATAGGTGGACATCTAGCTGAACACGATCTGTTTATAATAACAGTTTCTTAATCTTATAAAGGGATGATAAACAAGCACTTTAAGTTGATAAAACATAGACAACATATATGCGTTAACTTGTAATGTTTGGTCGTACAATCATGTACAGTCAAACTTGTGTTAAGAGGCCAGCCTATGGGACAGAGTAAATTGGCTGTTTAAGACAAGTTGGCTGCTTAACACAAATTGATTTACACTATAAATCTAACAATGGCACTTTCTGTAGTGGCTGTTTAAGGCAGGTTGGCTGCTTAAAAGGGTGGCTGCTTAACACAAGTTAGACTGTATGTACTTTCTCTTCCATACGTTGGAGTTAATCTGTAGATGTACGAAGTTTATTTCATATGCAGTTTAAACGATTAAACAATGAAAGCTGCTTGTACGTTACAAGCCACGTTAACAAAGAATTATTTTGTTGGTTATATGCAAATAAACTCGATGACAAGTGTTTACAACTCCAAAGAATTCAATGTAGGTTTTGCTCACTTAATATTGTTAGTACTGTACTTATGCCGAAACCGGAAGTAAGTCGTTTAAACAAGTATCGATACACACATTGCGTCAGGTTGTTAGCAACGAAGTTAAACAAACGCCATAGATGGAAAATGTTCAAATGGATTTCAACTTGACGTTCAGGACGTGATCTTGTTTTTTTTTTATTTCGAAGAGATAGAGAAGGTATGTTAATTTTATAGTGTTTCTTCAAGGTGCAGTACTATGAATTACGCTTGCAGGAATTGTGTAACCCTTAAATTAATATAGGCGATTAAAGTCGCCATTGCAGCAGAGGACATTTGAAATATTGTTTTTTCCCTCTTACGTTCTTTAATGAATAACGCTTTTTATGAACATTAAATACAGACTTCCTGTGTACGCTACCAGTATAAGAAAAAGAAAAAAAGGGTCTTGTCATATGACAGTCGACGTTGAAATAATCAGCCACATATGGTTATCTAACTGGGGTAGTCTGATTTCAAAGCCACGACTCTTACTAATGTGTGACTCGCAGTTTAAGAGGTTTTAGTGAACAATCGTTGTTTTCTCGGTTCTTTTCTATCGTTATGGACATTATAGTACACGTCCTCTCTCTACGAGTATAAAGCTAGTAAAAAGAGCGTCTTTCCATAGGACACGCAAAAAGTGAAATTATTTTCCGATTTTGGAATATATCAGGGGTTGCCTGATTGCACATTCGTGAGATTAACTATTGCGGGTGTCTCACAGTTGACACATCGTTGTTCAGTGGGTTCTTAACTATCGTTGTGGGCATCATAGTATATATCACCTCTGCACTGTACAAGTATAAGGCTTGTAAAAAGAGCGGTTTGCCATAGGACACTCGACGGGGTTATCCAACTTTATAAACCACGGCACTAGCCATTGTGGCGGCTTGTCATAGGACACTCGACGGGGTTGTCCAACTTTATAAACCACGGCACTAGCCATTGTGGCGGCTTGTCATAGGACACTCGACAGTTATCCAACTTTATAAACCACGGCACTCGCCATTGTGGCGGCTTGTCATAGGTCACTCGACGGGGTTATCCAACTTTATAAACCACGGCACTAGCCATTGTGGCGGCTTGTCATAGGTCACTCGACGGGGTTGTCCAACTTTATAAACCACGGCACTCGCCATTGTGGCGGCTTGTCATAGGACACTCGACGGGGTTATCCAACTTTATAAACCACGGCACTAGCCATTGTGGCGGCTTGTCATAGGTCACTCGACGGGGTTGTCCAACTTTATAAACCACGGCACTAGCCATTGTGGCGGCTTGTCATAGGACATTCGACGGGGTTGTCCAACTTTATAAACCAAGGCACTAGCCATTGTAGCGGCTTGTGATAGGACACTCGACGGGGTTGTCCAACTTTATAAACCACGGCACTAGCCATTGTGGCGGCTTGTCATAGGACACTCGACGGGGTTATCCAACTTTATAAACCACGGCACTAGCCATTGTGGCGGCTTGTCATAGGACACTCGACGGGGTTGTCCAACTTTATAAACCACGGCACTAGCCATTGTGGCGGCTTGTCATAGGACACTCGACGGGGTTATCCAACTTTATAAACCACGGCACTAGCCATTGTGGCGGCTTGTCATAGGATACTCGACGGGGTTGTCCAACTTTATAAACCACGGCACTCGCCATTGTGGCGGCTTGTCATAGGACACTCGACGGGGTTATCCAACTTTATAAACCACGGCACTAGCCATGGTAGCGGCTTGTCATAGGACACTCGACGGGGTTGTCCAACTTTATAAACCACGGCACTAGCCATTGTGGCGGCTTGTGGCAGCTTGTCATAGGACACTCGACAGGGTTATCCAGCTTTATAAACCACGGCACTAGCCATGGTACTGACGTCGCCTTAGGACACTCGACGGGGTTATCCAACTTTATAACCGGCACTAGCCATTGTGGCGGCTTATGCGGACCTCGACGGGGTTGTCAGCACATAAATACGGCACTAGCCATTGTGGCGGCTTGTCATAGGACACTCGGCAGGGTTATCAACTTTATAAACCACGGCACTAGCCATGGTAGCTTATCATAGGACACTCAGCAGGGTTGTCAACTTTATAAACCACGGCACTAGCCATTGTGGCTTGTCATAGGACACTCGGCAGGGTTGTCAACACCACATAAACCACGGCACTAGCCATTGTAGCGGCTTGTCATAGGACCTCGACGGGGTTGTCCAACTTTATAAACCACGGCACTAGCCATTGTGGCGGCTTGTCATAGGACACTCGACGGGGTTGTCCAACTTTATAAACCACGGCACTAGCCATTGTGGCGGCTTGTCATAGGACACTCGACGTGGGTGTCCAACTTTATAAACCACGGCACTAGCCATTGTAGCGGCTTGTCATAGGACACTCGACGGGGTTGTCCAACTTTATAAACCACGGCACTAGCCATTGTGGCGGCTTGCCATAGGACACTCGACGTGGTTGTCCAACTTTATAAACCACGGCACTAGCCATTGTGGCGGCTTGTCATAGGACACTCGACGGGGTTGTCCAACTTTATAAACTACGGCACTAGCCATTGTGGGTGATTCACGCATGAAGAGTCTGAAGACTTATATTGTTCCACTTTAATGCATTGTCAATGATAATCATTTATTCTCATTTTACATAAAGTATTAATACTTATTTAAGATTCTGAAAACCTGTTGTACTATCTGTGCCTTAACATTGAAGAATGCAAGAATGGTTAATATACAGTTCTTTTCAGTTAGTCTTATTTCGAATGTCTCTTGTTAACAACCAAAATCAATTATTAGTATTTAATTGTGTGGTATAAACAGATTGCGAAACTTTGCGTGATGAATAGAGGACAATGATGAGGAAATGTATTGAATTTCGTGTTGCAGCACTCTGAATATCGGGGCTCGATTACTTAGATATTGGGGCAATTATTAACCTATTTCTGTCCATTGTTTCTTAAAAACGTTTTATCTCGTCAGAAAATCATATAACTGCTTTTTTGCTTGAATTATCTCACTTGTTTCACATCTTATACAGAGGTCTTTAGATCTTACTCTGACAAAATGATACATTGTTCTATTATCATCCATGTATCCTTTTGAGACAAGAGTTTCTACCTAATATTATTATTTCCCCTTGCTTTTATATGTTATCTACTATTGTCGGAATTTCAATAAGCATTTGATTGCCACTTGTTTACCTCTTTGTTTGTTTCAAATTATTCCAGTGCACACATAGAAAACGTCGCTTACATTAGATCGTTGGCAACAGTAAATTTGCTTTTTTCTTTTATAGAAACACCATTAACGTGTTATTTCACATTGGTCGCCGCCTCTGAATCAGGGGTCTTTAGAGACCACATTTCCAAAAGGATACGCTGGTCTTTATCATTCGTTAAACTTTTATAACAAGGGTTTTGACCCGATAACATGTTTCTTCCTTGCAATTAAATGGCGTGAAAGCTTTCTTGGTCATGACCTAGAGTTCACGAAAAAATCACCCGTAACCAAGACTTACATGACTTAACTGAACATAGTATGGGATGGGTTATCGGTCATTTTCAACAACTGCATACTTAAATATCACGACTGTTTTTTTATCATGACGGATAATTTACGACAACAAATATTAGTGACCAAGACTTAAATGACTTCACCGAACATTTCGTGGGTAGGGTTAACGCTTATTTTCAACAAATGCTTACTTACATATCTAAACTGTTTTCTTGATCATGAACGATAATTTACGACATCAAATATTAGTGACCAAGACTTACCTGACATCACCGAACATTCCGTAGGTAGGGTTAACAGTCATTTTCAGCAAATGGTTACTTAAATATCTCAACTGTTTTATCGATCATGAAGGACAATTTACGACAGCTTGTTGAGTCTATGATCTAATAAATTTCTTAGAATTACTAAATAGTCTAACTATGCCCCTGACTACCTCTCATAAAAGTTTAATTATCTAGCTTCAGTGACCTACACTTAACGCAAGCGGAGAGGAGTTTTTTTTATATCAAATTAAGTACACTGATCACTAGGCTACAAGGGCCAAGTGTTAGTTAAAACATTTCAGGAAACAATTATTACCACAAAATAAACTTTTCTGAAAGAGCATTTACTTCTTTGTGTTCCAATAGTTTCCGTCTATTTTATGAGCGTGTGAGCAACAGTTCACAATTCGTTTACCTGTCTGTCATTAGTTCTTCAATGTTTATTAATTAATGATAAGTCCATGATTCGCAGTCTAATGGGTATGTTTGAGGCTCTGACAGTTGTTTTCAATGTAGTCTGCTGCAAATGGATTAAAACCAGTAAGGGTAAGGGTTGTTATATAGATATATGTATCTATTGAAGATATCAACCCTTCACCTACCATAGCAGGCTTTCGACCTATCTGCATGCGTTATAAAGTACATGTTTTGTTTTCTATTATTAGTGAGAAGAAGAATAGAGTTTGTTAAAATCTACCACTAGAATTATAAATGCTGTTATTTCAAAACTATTTTGATAAAGTAATGTTCTCTGTATGGCTCTTTTTTTTTAAAGAAAACTCTGAAATATAATATAAGATACACATACGACACATATTAATTTACCTTAAAAAAAAGTAACCGGCAGTTAGCCAAAACTATAGTTGGACATTGATCTGAACGTGATCTCTTTATAATTACAGTTCCTTAATCTTATAAAGGGATGATAAACAAACACTTTAATTTGATAAAACATAGACAACATATATGCGTTAACTTGTAATGTTTTGTCGTACAATCATGGATGTACTCTCTCTTCCTTACGGATTGAGTTAATATGTAGATGTACGAAGCTCATTGCATATGCAGTTTAAACCTTTAAACGGTGAAAGCTGCTTCTTCACAGAAGTGAAGAACTTTTGAATTTAAAAAGTCATTTCTTAAACACTGTGCAACACCTAAACTTTGTATAAAACGCACTGGCGGATAGCCATTCGAAACAACATTAGTTCGTATTAAGGTTTTTAGAGCCTGTGCACTGTGAATTAATACGTATTTATATCCAAAATCGATACTACAGTTTTGAGATCTACTGCATATAAACTATACATACTAAGATACATTGACGCTTTCTGTATTAACCATGCGTTCAATAAATGTTTTCAGTTGTATGTCATATAAAACAATAGACAATCTTCATGTGAATAAGAAACAAGATAAAAAGCAACTTTGCTGAACGTTTTACAAGGTCGTTTGTCGTTCTAATTAATGAGCGTTTTTCAGATTTAAGATGCTAATCTTCATAGATTCCTAAAGTTGTTCATTAGATACATTATGTACGTAACAAACCACGTTAAAAAAGAATTATTTTGTTCTTCAAACGTAAATAAACTCGATAACCAGTGTTTACAAGTCCATCGACTTCAAGTGTAGGTTTTGCCCGCTTAATATTGTTCAACTGTACTTATACCGAAACCGAAAGTAAGTGCTTTAAACATGTATCCATACACACATTGCGTCATGTTGTTAGAAACGAAGTGAAAAAACGCCATAGATGGAAAATCTTCAAATGGATTTCAACTTAAGGTTTTGGACGTGATTTTGTTTTACTGGAGAGATAGAAAAGGTATGTTAACTTTATAGGGTCTCTTCAATGCGCAGTACTATGAATGACGGTAACATGAATTGTGTAACCCTTAAATCAATATAGGCGATTAAAGTCGCCATAGCAGCAGATGACATTTGAACAATTGTTTTCTTTTCCTCTTGCGTTCGTTGATGAATAACGCTCATTATTAACATTACATACAGACTTCCTGTGTACGCTACCAGTATAAGAAAAAGAAAACAAGGGTCTTGTCATAGGCTGTCGACGGTGAAATAATCAGCCACTAATTGTTATCTAACTGGGGATGTCTGATTTCAAAGCCACAACTCTTACTGATGTGGGTGATACTCTATTTAAGACGTTTTTAGTGAAAAGTCGTTGTTCTCTGGGTCCTTGTGAGTGAAATAATTATTAGGAAGCCGCGAGAAGCGGCTTCCTTCTCCTCCTTGGAATGCAATGTTAATTTTTCACATGGAGTTGCATAATATTTTTGGGAGAAATTATTGTGAAAGAAACTTCACTAAAATGTAAATAAATGACACAAAAATTGTATTGACCAGCAAAAAGAATATTGGTAATGTTAATTTATTACAGGAATCTATTTTCCTATAACTATCCAATAAAATAATGGTATTGAAACCAGTTGTGAAAGTTTGTCAATGACTTCTCCCTAAAAATGTCGTCACGCGTAGACTTGTCAGTGCGATTCAATTTTAGATGTGTTTTGTTGAGAGAAACTTTTTCGTAGTCACAACATTGTTATAAATAGGTTGTAATTTTACTACCTATATCATTATACGTCCATTTATTATTTTCCATATAATTTTGAGTCCATATATAAAATGGATTTGTTGCTTTCATTTATTTATTTTTAAGTTTGAAAGCCAGTCTAAAAATTAGTCACCTGCTTACTCATTGATTAGTCCGTCCGTCTGTCACACTTGCTTTCCGACCGATAACTAGAGTTCCTTTTGACCCACCGTACTAAGTAACAGATCCCTATTGTTTTTGGGGTAATTAGGTCAAAGGTCAAGGTCACTGTGACCTTAAATGTAAAAACGCTTTCCGACCAATAACTAGAGTTACTTTTGACCCACAGTCTTTAAACTTCATTGGATGATCGGTCTTACGGAGTTACAGACCGCTATTTTTTGGGGGGTCATTAGGTCAAAGGTCAAGGTCACTGTGACCTTAAATGTAAAAATCATTTCAGACCAATAACGAAAGTTTCTTTTAACCCACAGTCTTCAAACTGCATAGGATGATCACTCTTATTGAGTTACAGACCTTAATTGTTTTTGGGGTCTTTAGGTCAAAGGTCAAGATCACTGTGACCTTAAATGTAAAAGCGCTTTCCGACGAATAACTAGAGTTCCTTTTGACCCACAGTCTTCAAACTTCATTGAATGATTGGTCTTACCGAGTTACAGACCCCTCTTGCTTTTGGGATCATTAGGTCAAAGGTCAAGGTCACTGTGACCTTAAATGTAAAAAAACGCTTTCCGACCAATAACTAGAGTTCCTTTTGACCCGCAGTCTTCAAACTTCATTGGATGATTGGTCTTACTGAGTAACAGACCCCTATTGTTTTGGGGTCATAGGTCAAAGGTCAAGGGTCAAGGTCACAGTGACCTGAAATGTTAAAATAATATTTTTTTATGTTTTTTTAAATATGAAAATAATTTCCGACCAATAACTAAAGTTCCTCTTAAACCGCAGTCTTCAAACTTCATACATGTATGTAATAACATGTTCCTTCCATATTACTCCAAACCACAACCAGGCCAATTCCTTCCACCTTCTCTTAAAACTACTTTATTACCGAGCAGTGGGGAGACATTAGCTTTTTTCTAAAAAGCATCTTCTAGTTTTAAAAAATGTTTTGGTATTCTAATGGATATTTTTGAAACTTTAGCAACACATTATTTACACTTATTCTAGTTTTCCTGAATATACCCTTTTTTGCTTTAAAAAATTTCATCCATTTTGTATGCTGGTTCAATATATATTTCTTAGGTATTACATTTCATCCATGTTTTACAGCTCATAATATTTTGTTCGTTAAAGCTAGTTTAGTGTATGTTCTACAATTCATAATATTGTGTTGTTAACCAAGTCACACTACCTTAAAAATTTAAGGTGCTCTTCTGTCCATTCTAAGTTTGTGTATTTGTTTTATTTTCCAAGTTAGTTTTATCTCTGTGTACATATTTTCAAAGTTAGTCACTTTTAACTTTATGTTGCATTTTAGAAGATAGTCATTTACATTTTGCCATTTAATGTTAGGTTTTTTCACAGTTTTTATTTCTGTTATGCTTACTCTTCAAACAGGAAGGGCAGAGTGTTGTGTTTTGTGAACGCATTCTGTTATATTTCATTTCTCTAATTCTCCCTTAAGCTTTTGGAGACAGAAGGGGGACATTATAGAAATGGCCTCCCGTCTGTCTGTTTGTCCATCCGTCTGCCTTTCACACTTGGTGTCCATTCCATAATTTGTTTATTCATCAAGATTTTTTAAGAACTTGGCACAAGTGTTCACATAAATCATACAATGTGACATGCAAAGACCAAGACCCCTGCCCCCCAAGGTCAATGTGACACTTGAAGGACAAAGGTTAACATAGTCAAATATATGGTAGATTTTTCATCAGATACAAAATGTTTGCATTCATCAAGGGATTCTCAAATAACTTGGCATAATTGTCAACGGTATTGACATGATCTGTTGTGTGAAACACCGACATCCATACTTCAAGTTCAAGGTCACAAAAGTCAAAGCTTTAAAATGTATTTCGTGTCCATTCCATAACTCATTTATTCATCAAGGGATTTTTAAAATAAATTGACACAAACATTCAACATAATGATGACATGTAATGCGAAACACCCACACCCTACCACCAAGGTCAAGGTCACACTTGGAGGTCAAACATTAACAATCTGTTGTACGGTATGTTTCGTGTCCAGTCCATAACATTTGCATTTATCCAGGTATTCTCACATCTCTTGGCACAATTGTACATGTACACTATAATAAGACCACTTTCCATGCAAAATAACCAGACCCCTTCAAGTTGACAGTGTAAAATTATTCAGTTTGTGCAAAATTGAAATAGGCGGAGGACATTTGTAACTCTGTAAACTTGTGATACAATATTCTTTTTATGTTCTTCCAAAATTTACATATACTTAACCATGATATTTACAAAAATAATAATAATAAGACATAGCAGCTTATGAATCTCCCCTAACCACTTAGCTCAGTAGCTTGAACACGGGTTTTGATTTGAACATATTTAATTGCAAACTATAAAGACTAATTTGAATGTAGTAGAAAAACCCCGCCCTTATTGCAGTTAATATCTTGTTAAATATACATAATAGTCCATACATATTTGCTGAAACTGTTGCACATTTCATTTTGTATTTATCTTTTATAATCAAACTGTTGCACTGTTAAAATTGATTTCTTATTATGTTAATCCCTTTCAACTTTATAAAAAAAGAATTAGTGTTGTGAGGAAATAATTTGGTTTCCCTCGCCAAATAGAGCAAATATAGCAATAATGTCCCTCTGTATACAAGGAATTTAAGCACATGATTGTGTCTGTCTTCTACATCTCTCTGCCCCCTCCCTAATATTGGGAGAACACTTTGTTTTTGTGCTATCCAGAGATATGTTTGGGTGGACTTATGTCTTGAACTTCCTGAATCTTGTCGTCCTCCTTTCCATAAACTGCTGTCATGCTTTCTATAACTTGGTACAAATGTTCACCTTTATAAGACAGTGTCCTGCACATGCAAAAAGTCTCTAGGTCAAAAGTCAATCTCACAGAGGAAAATTCTTGTCCAGAGCATAACTTCATACATGCAGGGATTTTAATATAACTTGGCACAAATGTTCTCCATGATGAGGAAGAATATTGCGGAAACATTGCTTGCGAAGAGTCAAGGTAACACGAAGGGGTCAAATGTCAAAATAGTCTGTACATTCAACTATATATGAAAAATTCTAAAATTATTTCATATATATGTTTCCGCTTTTTAACTTCCCAGAGCATCACTATAACCTGGTATGATTTTAAATGATTCCGATACTCACCCCCCCCCCTCCCGTCATAGTTACAGGCATGTCAGATTGTTCACCAAAACATTGAGGCTTCCGTTTGATGCCTTGCATCAAAAAATGTTCTTGTCCGATTTTGGAATCTATCAGGGGTTGCCTGATTGCAAATTCACGACATTTACTATTGCGGGTGTCTCACAGTTGAAGACGTTTTCGCTGAAAAATCGTTGTTCTCTGGCTTCTTTTCTATCGTTATGAGCATTATAGTATATATCACCTCTGCACTCTACAAGTATAAGGCTTGTAAAAAGAGCGGCTTGTCATAGGACACTCGACGGGGTTGTCCAACTTCATAAACCACGCCACTAGCCATTGTGGCGGCTTGCCACAGGATACTCGACGTGGTTGTCCAACTTTATAAACCACGCCACTAGCCATTGTGGCGGCTTGCCACAGGATACTCGACGTGGTTGTCCAACTTTATAAACCACGGCACTAGCCATTGTGGCGGCTTGCCACAGGATACTCGACGTGGTTGTCCAACTTTATAAACCACGGCACTAGCCATTGTGGCGGCTTGTCATAGGACACTCGACGGGGTTGTCCAACTTGATAAACCACGGCACTCGCCATTGTGGCGGCTTGCCACAGGATACTCGACGTGGTTGTCCAACTTTATAAACCACGGCACTAGCCATTGTGGCGGCTTGTCATAGGACACTCGACGTGGGTGTCGAACTTTATAAACCACGGCACTAGCCATTGTGGCGGCTTGTCATAGGACACTCGACGGGGTTATCCAACTTTATAAACCACGGCACTAGCCATTGTGGCGGCTTGTCATAGGACACTCGACGGGGCTGTCCAACTTTATAAACCACGGCACTAGCCATTGTGGCGGCTTGTCATAGGACACTCGACGGGGTTATCCAACTTTATAAACCACGGCACTAGCCATTGTGGCTGCTTGTCATAGGATACTCGACGGGGTTATCCAACTTTATAAACCACGGCACTAGCCATTGTGGCTGCTTGTCATAGGATACTCGACGGGGTTGTCCAACTTTATAAACCACGGCACTAGCCATTGTGGCGGCTTGCCACAGGATACTCGACGGGGTTGTCCAACTTTATAAACCACGGCACTAGCCATTGTGGCTGCTTGTCATAGGATACTCGACGGGGTTGTCCAACTTTATAAACCACGGCACTAGCCATTGTAGCGGCTTGTCATAGGACACTCAACGGGGTTGTCCAACTTTATAAACCACAGCACTAGCCATTGTGGCGGCTTGTCATAGGACACTCAACGGGATTGTCCAACTTTATAAACCACGGCACTAGCCATTGTAGCGGCTTGTCATAGGACACTCGAGGTGGTTGTCCAACTTTATAAACCACGGCACTAGCCATTGTAGCGGCTTGTCATAGGACACTCAACGGGGTTGTCCAACTTTATAAACCACGGCACTAGCCATTGTGGCGGCTTGTCATAGGACACTCGACGGGGTTGTCCAACTTTATAAACCACGGCACTAGCCATGGTGGCGGCTTGTCATAGGACACTCGACGGGGTTGTCCAACTTTATAAACCACGGCACTAGCCATTGTGGCGGCTTGTCATAGGACACTCGACGGGGTTGTCCAACTTTATAAACCACGGCACTAGCCATTGTGGCTGATTCACGCATGAAGAGTCTGAAGACTTATATTGTTCCATTTTAATGAATTTTTAATAATAATCATTTATTCTTATTTTACATAAAGTATTAATATCTATTTAAATTTGTGAAAACCTGTTGTTTTATCTGTGCCTTAACAATGACAAATGCAAGAATGGTTAATCTATAGTACTTTTCAGTTAGCCTTATTTAGAATGTCTCTTGTTAGAAACCAAAATCAATTGTTAGTATTTAATTGCGTGGTGTAAACTGATTGGGAAACTCTGTTATGAATAGAGGACAATGTTGAGGAAATGTATTGAATTTCACTTTGCAGCACTCTAAATATTGGGGCTCGGTTATTAAGCAACTGTGGCATTTATGAACCTATCCCTTACAATTGTTTCTTAAAACCTTTTTATTCTCGTTAGAAAACCATTCAACTGCATGATTTATTTCACTTGTTTCACATCTTATACAGAGTCTTTTTTCAAAATCTCTTTGACAAAATAAAACATTTTTGTTTTTCTCTTGCCAATATGTTGCCTAATATTGTCAGAATTTCAACAAGCATTTGATTAACATTTAATCTTCTTTTTGTTTGCTTCAAGTTATTTCAATGCACACATAGAAAACATCGGGTACCTTATATCTTTGGCTACATTATAATTGCTTTTCTTCGATAGGAACCCTATTAACGATGTATGTCACATTTGTCGCCTCTGAATCAGGGGACTTTAAAAACTATACTGACAAAAAGGTTAAGTTGTTCTTTATCATTCGTACCACCTTTTGTAACAAGGGGTTTGTTTTACCCGTGGCTACATGTGCCATATGTAAACGGCCTGTTTATCACCCAGTGAGCGGGTGTGTGTGGGGGAGGGGTAATTGTAAGAGTCGCCTGAATATGCCTAGCATAGATATGAGACTATTAACCCTACCTTTACCTCTTTTTCCTTTACCCGATATCATGTTTCTTTCTTGCAATTAAATGGCGCCTGCTTTTTTTTCTTAACCAGTCACTATATTTATACTGGGTTAAAAGCCTAACACATCTTATCAATGAACTGTCACTTAAATCCCTCTCTTTGTTTGTTTGACTCAAGTGATTCAAGTGAAGACCTAAACAAAAACACCGCTTGCATTGAAATATTGAGTTTTATCTAAAAAATGAAAAGTCTTAAAAACCACTGTGACGGTCAATTATCAATTATCAATTCTTTGCACTAGAATATTGGCAATGGATAGTTTTTTTGGAAATGTTTTATTTTGTAAAAAAACGACGTAAGTAACAAATGCTTTGCAGTTTATTTATTCATGACCTTTGATTTACACACAAATACCATTGACCGAGACTAAAAGGTGTAAAATTGACAGTTTGTTCGGATGAAATAACGTTAACGTCATTCTTAACAAATATGTACTTGAACATCGTGAAAGTTTGTTTGCTTATAACCTATAAATTACTAGCAAATACAAGTGACGAAAACTAAATAAAAGGAACACAACACAGAGCTATTTGGGTGGATTTACATTCTCGTCATTTTCAACAAATGCTAATTTGAATAACGTGACAGGTTGCTTCGTTTATGACCCATGATTTATAAATAAAAACAAGTGACCCGGACTAAAATGACTGCACTGACAGTCCTGTGTGGATTAAGGTCGATTTCAACAAATGCTTATTTGAATAGTGTGACAGTTTTCTTGATCATGACCGATAATTTACGCCAGAAAATATCAGTGACCCGGAGTAAAATAACTACAATGAGACTGGTCAATGGACAGTTTGTTTGGATAGATTAATGGTTATTTCGTTTTCAACAAATGCTTATTTGAATAGCGTGATTGTTTACCTGTTTGTGACCAATAAATTATGAAAAAATGCAAGTTACCAAGACCAAAATGATAACAAATGACAGTATTTAGGACTGTGTAACGTTTATAACATTTTAAACAAACATATACTTAAAAAGCGTGAGAGTTTACTCATTCATAACCAATGCTTTGCGATCAAAAACAGGTAACAAAGATTTGTATGTCTACAATGGAAAGTTTGTTTAAATGGATTAACTTTAATGTCTTTTCAACAAACGTTTATTCAAATAGCGTGACAATTTACTTGTTCATGTCCTATAATTTACGAAAGGGAACCAGTGATCAAAAATATTATAGTTACACTAAATAGCTTTTATGGGGGGTGGGTGGGGGTGGGGGTTAACGGTCATTTTCAACAAATGTTTACTGAAATAGTGTGACTGTTTTTTTGACCATGACCGATAAATTACAAGAAGAAATATGAGTGACTAAGACTCACACGACTACAATGTTTAAGTCGTTCTCGACAAATATTTACATAGCATGACAGTGTACTAGTTCATGACCAATATTTTACGAAAACATACAGTGACAAAATCAACATAATCACAATGGACTGGCTTTTATTTATAGATTAACTTGACATCGTTTTAACAGATGTATACTTTAATATCACGATAGTTTACTTGTCCATGACTCCTTTTTATATATTTTGAAACATTTACAGAGTAAATAGACAATGGCTGAGTCTACAGAGAGTCCCTCTATCATGTCTGATGAAGACCCCAACAAGCTGTGTGGTCCATGCAAGTTCCGTGGTATACACAAACAGGCCGGGACACATTGTCCAGACTGCTCAGAAGACTTATGTGACTCGTGTGAAGAAATCCATTGCAGTTTGAAAGCAACACGGGATCACGAACTAAAGCCGTTTGGTGAAAAGGAGAAGACATCAAACAAGCAAAAGAACCTGATATCTGCAACGATGACATGCGAAAATCACCGATCGGAAATCGTATCCCTCTTGTGTCTGGATCATAACAAGCCAACGTGTCGACAATGTAAATTAACAAAACACCGAAAATGTAAAACAAATACATTGAAGGCGGTTGCAGAGGAAGCAAAATCCAAGGCAGAAATGGCACAATTTACTGTAAAGGTCAAAGAATTAACGCGTAACCTGAAGGAATTAAAGGAATCAAGAGAAGAAACCAAAGAAACTCTCCAAAGCTGTTCAGAAGAGTTGATAATTGAAATCCAAAACTTCAAACACGACATTATCACTTGGGCAAACAATCTCGAGAGGGACATGCTAGATGAAGTAGAATCTACAAGAGAAAAGCTATTTACTGACATCGATGAAGAACTACAGACAGCAGGAGAGATGGTAAACCAATTGGACGAAGTAGCAAACTCATTAGATATACTTGGTCTTGATGTGCCAACGACTTCATTGGTCATAATGTTAAAAGAACAGAGTAAACTCGATGAAGGAGAAGAAATAAAGAATGATATACAGATGGGGATAAAACCCGTGAAGATGAGCTTTAATCCTTCGAGAAAACTCGTGTCAGCATTGTCTGAGATAACATCGATGGGTAAACTGAACACTGATACGAAAGACGAAAGCAACATTTGCTTTCAGGAGATAACCTCACTCAGTAAGAAGGAGACTATCAATGTCGGGACTAGCGGCGTCACGGGCTGTGTATTCATGCCAGACGGGGAGTTGGTGGTTTGTGATGGTCGGGGTAAAGAGACAGTTAACCTAATGACCCACGACTTCAAACTGAGACACGAAATAAAACTTAATTCGCGTGTATGGGATGTTGCAGTCGTGTCTCAGAACGAAGTTATCGTGACTCAACCCGAGTCAAAGATTCTCAAGGTGATAAAGGTATCAGCTACTTTAGAGAAGGGGAAATCGTTTCCTGTCGACATGGAGTGCTGGGGAGTTGACTGTAAGAGCGATATGATATACGTGAGCTGTCATCCAAATACAGGAGATGGAGGGACAATAAAGGTTTTAACAATGACCGGGGTGACCCTCAGCTCGTTTAACAAGGATCGGGGATATCCTCACTATTTAGCGGTAAACAGTACCGGGGACAGGATAATGATATGTACAGAAACAGCCTCACTCTTACTGTGTACAGACACGACGGGGAAGGTACTGTACACATACAAGGATGGTGAACTGAGTCGTTCCCTTGGTATGATGGTTGACTCGGATGATAACGCAATGGTTTGTGGATGGAAATCCAACAATGTACATGTGGTTAAAAAGGACGGGACTAAACATCGAGTTATTCTTACAAGTGATGACGGCATGATTGAGCCATTTTGTTTGGCATACAGAGCTAGCGACAGAACTCTTGTTGTAGGGCAGCATTCGGAAGGAAAATCACTTTTGGCCTTTACAGTGAATAAATAGATCATAACTTTATACACTTGACAATGAATGCATATTGCTGTGCACAGTTATTATATTAAAAGATTCACAAACCCGAATTGTTCGCTTACATTTGCAAAATGTAAGATAAGCGACGATTCTGAAGAACACAACAATGTATGTATGAGATCTAACTGTGATTGATATTTCCGGTTTTAGTAAGAACCTGTGTCTGGTGCAAGTACTTGGAGTAGATGCAGAAGATACGGTTATTGGAGTATGATATCACACTGTGATTGATATTACTGGTTTTAGTAGTTTGTGTAAGTCTAGTACAAGCGATTGGAGTAGATTCAGAAGACACGGTTATTGGAGTATGATATCACACTTTGATTGATATTATCGGTTTTAGCAGTTTGTGTAAGTCTTGTACAAGCGATTGGAGTAGATTCAGAAGACACGGTTATTGGAGTATGATATCACACTTTGATTGATATTATCGGTTATAGCAAGTTTATGTGCCTAGTACTAAGTATAAGGAGTATATTTATTGAAGAAAGCATAATGATTTATGTTTGATATCAACATGTGGTGGGTTTTCCGGTTTAAGTAATAACCTGTGTCCGGTACAATCACTTGGAGTAGATTCAGAAGACACAAAGATCGCGTGAAAACAGTAGAAGTGGATTCAGATGACACAAATATTCAAGTATGATATCATACTGTGATGGATGTGTCTGAGTTGAGTGTGTTTCCGTGTGTGGTACAAACAATGAGAGAGGATTCAGAAGACAAAAGCAATTCAATTAAGAAATCAAACTGTGATGAGAATTTCCACATTTTCTACATTAGCTACAAACTTCGACTGAACAGTTTAGTTATGTGTTGTTCTTAGTGAGGTAGACAATGAGAAAAATCATTGAGGTCGTGTTTAAATCAAATTGAAAATAACGACCGCAGATTAACAGCTCACACCTTTAGTAAATGGGGAATCGACTAAAGACAGTATTCAATTAATAGTGCTGCTCTCAAAACATAAATACTGAAGTAAAACAGCTTCTAGGATATACAAAGCTTTATCAACTCGAAGGCATGTTATTGACTTACTAATAGTGTTGCTATAGTATGAGGTGAATTAAACCGTATTTAGAACTCTTAATTGAGAATGTCGGTGCCATTTCTTTTAAAATTTGTACTTTAATGTTTCTGAGCAATATGCCCTTTGGATGTTCATCTCTCTTACAAATGATCTAGTAATTGTTACGAACAATGCCTTCTTTTTGACCAAGTATAATCAGTAACAAACCGTTAAATTAACGCATAGTTTACTCCCTTTCTCTTGGTTTCATCAAACCGACTGGATGTTATTTTCTATCAACTTGTTGAATACATGAGAACCGAACATTGTAGAATGTTGTCCAAAATTGTAATTTTTTAAGGAGTTGTCGGTTATGACTAGAAAATCCATGGATTGTAAATTGGGTATCCTGTTCGTTTTGAGTTGTTGCGAATGCCCCAATAGCAGACAGCAGATGACAACAAGTACAAACAAATGCTTTGTTCAACCTATGATAGTGAGTAAAACATCGTGAAAAATGAATATATTATTTCGTATCGAGTCGTCTGCCGTAGGTGCGTTGAATAAATTGCATATATAAGGAAAAGATTAGACCAATGAATAACTAAAGCCACAAAAATAATCTGTGCGTAATTACCCAGGAGTGTCTTTACTTCAAAGCATATGGCCAAGTAGAAGATGTTATACTTACATAATAGTAGTAGTAGTAGAATATAAATAACATTGTTAGATGAGTGTTTTTATGATTTTATGTGTTTTGAATAGAGACAACACTTGGTAATGTGCCATTTGTATTGTGATATGATTAAGAAAACATTAGGATAGACGATAGCGCTTATGATGAGCAATGCATCCTTTTGTCACTGTGATTGCTTAAAGTTTATGTCACAAGTGCGGCTAGAATGTGTACATGTGGAGGAAGTGGTAATAGACTGCCGTAATATCTATATTTGAACCATCGCATGAACCTTTGCATATATTGTTTAATTTGTTTATTTTTTCCTCAGTGTTATTCTACAAACAGGTGTGTTTAAAGAGAAGCTGTATAGTTAAAGTCATTGAAGAATTTTTGATCTTGATCTTGTTTATAAGTTTGTTGCACAGTCTATTTTACTGGCCTGTTTCTGAATTGAGTTACATGCTTTATATGGTTACTTAATTAAGGAGTGATACAACAGTATAATATATATTATATAGATTAAGACTTGGAACTACTGACCAGAAACTACCGTCAGTTTAATTTCATCATTTAGAAAGTCATGATTTCTTTGTTAAAAATGTTTTGTTTATTTTAATGAATATTTGAACCTTTTGAATAATTTGGTAACACTTTGTCGGGTAAACTAAATGAAGTGAAAATGTGTTTTAAACAAGGAAATATTCATTTGCAGCTGACTAGGTTCAACTGACTATTATGAATGTCTTTTTGACTGTGTATCTGATTTTTGGTTGAAATTGTATCAAATTCATGGTTTAGAATAAGCTGCAATGGGACTATTTCAGTTTGAAATTTAGAGGGACTATCTCACGGATTTTGATCAGTAGATAAGAAATGTGTTTTCTAATCACTCCTTGTCACTTAACGAAACCTTTTTGTTAATATAACTTTAGGTTGCTGAACATCTGTGTTTTCATCAAATCAAGTTGAAACGAGTTTCAATGCCTGTCAGTGCTTTGATAACAAACTCGACCCAATATCTATGATTTTCCATGACAGAAAAAATGTGTACACATGTACAGTCAAACGTTTGTATGACCACGTGATGGTGGTATCTAAAATACTGCTGCTTACGTAAGGATAATTTAGATTTAGATTATCGCTGATAAAGTGAACCGTTTAAATAGTTTGCCTTAACTGAAACATAATTATGACCTATCTCCATTACATGAGTAAGAAAGAGGCTGATTTGTGTATTCATGGTGTAGTTCTATATATCTCTATAGATGTGTGATGCCATATCATTCAAAATTGCTTCATCAAATTTGATCAGAATCTTTGCATTGAAACTAATATCATAAGATGATCGTGGTAAAAAAATATGTCACCATATCAAATATTAGTGCAACTGTCTGACCAATGTAGCTATGCCTCATCATCCATTAAAGGTGGTCAAAATGTTTGAGTTGTTGATATCAATGTAACGTCTAATCATGAATGGGCCGGAATATTTGATTTGTTGATATCAATGTCAAGTTTAATCATTAATGGGCCGGAATGTTTGAGTTGATGATATCAATGTCACGCTTAATCATGAATGGGCCGGAATGCTTAAGTTGATGATATCAATGTCAAGCTTAATCATGAATGGGCCGGAATGTTTGAGTTGATGATATCAATGTCACGTTTAATCATGACAGGGCCGAAATGTTTGAGTTGATGATATCAATGTCAGGTTTAATCATGAATGGGCCGGAATGTTTGAGTTGATGATATCAATGTCACGTTTAATCATGAATGGGCCGGAATATTTGACTTGTTGATATCAATGTCAAGTTTAATCATGAATGGGCCGGAATGTTTGAGTTGATGATATCAATGTCACGTTTAATCATGAATGGGCCGGAATATTTGACTTGTTGATATCAATGTCAAGTTTAATCATGAATGGGCCGGAATGTTTGAGTTGATGATATCAATGTCACGTTAAATTATGAATGGGCCGGAATGTTTGAGTTGATGATGTCAATGTCACTTTTAATTATGAATGGGCCGGAATGTTTGAGTTGATGATATCAATGTCACGCTTAATCATGAATGGGCAGGATTGTTTGAGTTGTTGATATCAATGTAACGTCTAATCATGAATGGGCCGGAATATTTGATTTGTTGATATCAATGTCAAGTTTAATCATGAATGGGCCGGAATGTTTGAGTTGATGATATCAATGTCAAGTTTAATCATGAATGGGCCGGAATGCTTAAGTTGTTGATATAAATGTAACGTTTAATCATGAATGGGCCGGAATGTTTGAGTTGATGATAACAATGTCACGTTTAATCATGAATGGGCCGGAATGTTTGAGTTGATGATATCAATGTCAGGTTTAATCATGAATGGGCCGGAATGTTTGAGTTGATGATATCAATGTCACGCTTAATCATGAATGGGCCGGAATGTTTGAGTTGTTGATATCAATGTAACGTTTAACCATGAATGGGCCGGAATATTTGACTTGTTGATATCAATGTCAAGTTTAATCATGAATGGGCCGGAATGTTTGAGTTGATGATATCAATGTCACGTTAAATTATGAATGGGCCGGAATGTTTGAGTTGATGATGTCAATGTCACTTTTAATTATGAATGGGCCGGAATGTTTGAGTTGATGATATCAATGTCACGCTTAATCATGAATGGGCAGGATTGTTTGAGTTGTTGATATCAATGTAACGTCTAATCATGAATGGGCCGGAATATTTGATTTGTTGATATCAATGTCAAGTTTAATCATGAATGGGCCAGAATGTTTGAGTTGATGATATCAATGTCAAGTTTAATCATGAATGGGCCGGAATGCTTAAGTTGATGATATCACTGTCAAGTTTAATCATGAATGGGCCGGAATGTTTGAGTTGATGATATCAATGTCACGTTTAATCATGAATGGGCCGGAATGTTTGAGTTGATGATATCAATGTCAGGTTTAATCATGAATGGGCCGGAACGTTTCAGTTGATGATATCGATGTCACGCTTAATCATGAATGGGCCGGAATGTTTGAGTTGTTGATATCAATGTAACGTTTAACCATGAATGGGCCGGAATATTTGACTTGTTGATATCAATGTCAAGTTTAATCATGAATGGGCCGGAATGTTTGAGTTGATGATATCAATGTGAAGTTTAATCATGAATGGGCCGGAATGTTTGAGTTGATGATATCAATGTGAAGTTTAATCATGAATGGGCCGGAATGTTTGAGTTGATGATATCAATGTCACGTTTAATCATGAATGGGCCGGAATGTTTGAGTTGATGATATCAATGTCAGGTTTAATCATGAATGGGCCGGAATGTTTGAGTTGATGATTTCAATGTCACGCTTAATCATGAATGGGCCGGAATGTTTGAGTTGTTAATGTCAATGTAACGTTTAATCATGAATGGGCCGGAATATTTAATTTGTTGATATCAATGTCAAGTTTAATCATGAATGGGCCGGAATAAAAATAAGATATCAATGTCAAGTTTGATCATGAATGGGCGGAATGTTTGAGGTGTTGATATCAATGTCACGTTTAATTATGAATGGGCTGGAATGTTTGAGTTGATGATATCAATGTCACGTTTAATTATGAATGGGCCGGAATGTTTGAGTTGTTGATATCAATGTCACGTTTAATCATAAATGGGCCGGAATGTTTGAGTTGTTGATATCAATGTAACGTTTAATCATGAATGGGCCGGAATGTTTGAGTTGATGATATCAATGTCACGTTTAATCATGAATGGGCCGGAATATTTGAGTTGATGATATCAATGTCAGGTTTAATCATAAATGGGCCGGAATGTTTGAGTTGATGATATCAATGTCACGCTTAATCATGAATGGGCCGGAATGTTTGAGTTGTTGATATCAATGTAACGTTTAATCATGAATGGGCCGGAATATTTGATTTGTTGATATCAATGTCAAGGGTTTTAATCATGAATGGGCCGGAATAAAATAAGATATCAATATAAAGTTTGATCATGAATGGGCCGGAATGTTTGGTGTTGATATCAATGTCAAGTTTGATCATGAATGGGCCGGAATGTTTGAGTTGATGATGCCAATGTTAAGTATAATCCTTGAATGGGCCAGGGCTGTTTGAGTTGTTGATATCAATGTCAAGTTTGATAAAAAATGAGGCCAGAATGTTTGAGTTGTTGATATCAATGTTACGTTTAATCATGAATGGGCCGGAATGTTTGAGTTGATGATATCAATGTTACGTTTAATCATGAATGGGCCGGAATGTTTGAGTTGTTGATATCATTGTCACGTTTAATCATGAATGGGCCGGAATGTTTGAGTTGATGATATCAATGTCAAGTTTGATGATGAATGAGCCGGAATGTTTGAGTTGATGATACCAATGTCAAGTTTGATCATGAATGGGCGGAATATTTGATTTGTTGATATCAATGTCAAGTTTAATCATGAATGGCGGAATAAAATAAGATATCAATGTCAAGTTTGATCATGAATGGGCCGGAGATATTTGAGTTGATGATATCAATGTGAAGTTTAATCATGAATGGGCCGGAATGTTTGAGTTGATGATATCAATGAAGTTTAATCATGAATGGGCCGGAATGTGTTTGAGTTGATGATATCAATGTCGCGTTTAATCATGAATGGGCCGGAATGTTTGAGTTGATGATATCAATGTGAAGTTTAATCATGAATGGGCCGGAATGTTTGAGTTGATGATATCAATGTCACGTTTAATCATGAATGGGCCGGAATGTTTGAGTTGATGATATCAATGTCAGGTTTAATCATGAATGGGCCGGAATGTTTGAGTTGATGATACCAATGTCACGCTTAATCATGAATGGGCCGGAATGTTTGAGTTGTTAATGTCAATGTAACGTTTAATCATGAATGGGCCGGAATACTTAATTTGTTGATATCAATGTCAAGTTTAATCATGAATGGGCCGGAATAAAAATAAGATATCAATGTCAAGTTTGATCATGAATGGGCGGAATGTTTGAGGTGTTGATATCAATGTCACGTTTAATTATGAATGGGCTGGAATGTTTGAGTTGATGATATCAATGTCACGTTTAATTATGAATGGGCCGGAATGTTTGAGTTGTTGATATCAATGTCACGTTTAATCATAAATGGGCCGGAATGTTTGAGTTGTTGATATCAATGTAACGTTTAATCATGAATGGGCCGGAATGTTTGAGTTGATGATATCAATGTCACGTTTAATCATGAATGAGCCGGAATGTTTGAGTTGATGATATCAATGTCAGGTTTAATCATAAATGGGCCGGAATGTTTGAGTTGATGATATCAATGTCACGCTTAATCATGAATGGGCCGGAATGTTTGAGTTGTTGATATCAATGTAACGTTTAATCATGAATGGGCCGGAATATTTGATTTGTTGATATCAATGTCAAGTTTAATCATGAATGGGCCGGAATAAAAATAAGATATCAATGTCAAGTTTGATCATGAATGGGCCGGAATGTTTGAGTTGTTGATATCAATGTCAAGTTTGATCATGAATGGGCCGGAATGTTTGAGTTGATGATGCCGTTGTTAAGTATAATCATGAATGGGCCAGAATGTTTGAGTTGTTGATATCAATGTCAAGTTTGATAAAAAATGGGCCAGAATGTTTGAGTTGATGATAACAATGTCACGTTTAATCATGAATGGGCCGGAATGTTTGAGTTGATGATATCAATGTCAGGTTTAATCATGAATGGGCCGGAATGTTTGAGTTGATGATATCAATATCACGCTTAATCATGAATGGGCCGGAATGTTTGAGTTGTTGATATCAATGTAACGTTTAATCATGAATGGGCCGGAATATTTGATTTGTTGATATCAATGTCAAGTTTAATCATGAATGGGCGGAATAAAAATAAGATATCAATGTCAAGTTTGATCATGAATGGGCCGGAATGTTTGAGTTGATGTCAATATTAAGTATAATCATGAATGGGCAGAATGTTTGGGTGGTGATATCAATGTCAAGTTTGATAAAAATGGGCCGGAATGTTTGAGTTTGGTGATATCAATGTCACGTTTGTCCTTGAATAGGCCGGAATGTTTGAGTTGATGATGATACCAATGTCACGTTTAATCATGAATAGGCCGGAATGTTTGATTGATGATACCAATGTCACGTTTAATCATGAATAGGCCGGACTGTTTGAGTTGATGATACCAATGTCGTTTAATCATGAATAGGCTGGAATGTTTGAGTTGATGATACCAATGTCACGTTTAATCATGAATAGGCGGACTGTTTGAGTTGATGATATCAATGTCACGTTTAATCATGAATAGGCCGGACTGTTTTGAGTTGATGATACCAATGTCACGTTTAATCATGAATAGGCCGGACTGTTTGAGTTGATGATACCAATGTCACGTTTAATCATGAATGGGCCGGAATATTTGAGTTGTTGATACCAATGTCACGTTAAATCATGAATGGCCGGAAGGTTTGAGTTGGTGATACCAATGGCACTTTTAATCATGAATGGGCCGGAATGTTTTAGTTGATGATATCAATGTCAGGTTTAATCATGAATGGGCTGGAATGTTTGAGTTGATGATATCAATGTAACGTTTAATCATGAATGGGCCGGAATGTTTGAGTTGATGATATCAATGTCACGTTTAATCATGAATGGGCCGGAATATTTGAGTTGATGATATCAATGTCAGGTTTAATCATAAATGGGCCGGAATGTTTGAGTTGATGATATCAATGTCACGCTTAATCATGAATGGGCCGGAATGTTTGAGTTGTTAATGTCAATGTAACGTTTAATCATGAATGGGCCGGAATATTTAATTTGTTGATATCAATGTCAAGTTTAATCATGAATGGGCCGGAATAAAAATAAGATATCAATGTCAAGTTTGATCATGAATGGGCGGAATGTTTGAGGTGTTGATATCAATGTCACGTTTAATTATGAATGGGCCGGAATGTTTGAGTTGATGATGCCAATGTTAAGTATAATAATCATGAATGGGCCAGAATGTTTGAGTTGTTGATATCCAATGTCAAGTTTGATAAAATGGGCCAGAATGTTTGATTTGTTGATATCAATGTAACGTTTAATCATGAATGGGCCGGAATGTTTGAGTTGATGATAACAATGTCACGTTTAATCATGAATGGGCCGGAATGTTTGAGTTGATGATATCAATGTCAGGTTTAATCATGAATGGGCCGGAATGTTTGAGTTGATGATATCAATGTCACGCTTAATCATGAATGGGCCGGAATGTTTGAGTTGTTGATATCAATGTAACGTTTAATCATGAATGGGCCGGAATATTTGATTTGTTGATATCAATGTCAAGTTTAATCATGAATGGGCGGAATAAAAATAAGATATCAATGTCAAGTTTGATCATGAATGGGCCGGAATGTTTGAGGTGTTGATATCAATGTCAAGTTTGATCATGAATGGGCCGGAATGTTTGAGTTGATGATGTCAATATTAAGTATAATCATGAATGGGCCAGAATGTTTGAGTTGTTGATATCAATGTCAAGTTTGATAAAAAATGGGCCGGAATGTTTGAGTTGTTGATATCAATGTCACGTTTAATCATGAATAGGCCGGAATGTTTGAGTTGATGATACCAATGTCACGTTTAATCATGAATAGGCCGGAATGTTTGAGTTGATGATACCAATGTCACGTTTAATCATGAATAGGCCGGACTGTTTGAGTTGATGATACCAATGTCACGTTTAATCATGAATAGGCTGGAATGTTTGAGTTGATGATACCAATGTCACGTTTAATCATGAATAGGCCGGACTGTTTGAGTTGATGATATCAATGTCACGTTTAATCATGAATAGGCCGGACTGTTTGAGTTGATGATACCAATGCCACGTTTAATCATGAATAGGCCGGACTGTTTGAGTTGATGATACCAATGTCACGTTTAATCATGAATGGGCCGGAATATTTGAGTTGTTGATACCAATGTCACGTTAAATCATGAATGGCCGGAAGGTTTGAGTTGGTGATACCAATGGCACTTTTAATCATGAATGGGCCGGAATGTTTTAGTTGATGATATCAATGTCAGGTTTAATCATGAATGGGCTGGAATGTTTGAGTTGATGATATCAATGTAACGTTTAATCATGAATGGGCCGGAATGTTTGAGTTGTTGATATCAATGTCAAGTTTAATCATGAATGGGCCGGAATGTTTGTGTTGTTGATATCAATGTCAAGTTTGATCATGAATGGGCCGGAATGTTTGAGTTGATGATATCAATGTCACGCTTAATCATGAATGGGCCGGAATGTTTGAGTTGTTTATATCAATGTCAAGTTTAATCATGAATGGGCCGGAATGTTTGAGTTGATGATATCAATGTCACGCTTAATCATGAATGGGCCGGAATGTTTGTGTTGTTGATATCAATGTCAAGTTTGATCATGAATGGGCCTGAATGTTTGAGTTATTGATATCCATGTCACGTTTAATTATGAACGGGCCGGAATGTTTGAGTTGTTGATATCAATGTCACGTTTAATCATGAATGGGCCGGAATATTTGAGTTGATGATATCAATGTCACGTTTAATCATGAATGGGCCAGAATGAAAATAAGATAACTATAGATTATTTGGTTTTCCCACTCTAGTAGCCACACTATTTATCAGGCTCTTTTGTATTAAAGATAGGGCAAGAGATCTATAAAGACATATTAACCGGCTTGTTTAGTTAACTAAAGATCCGAAACTCCCTCTTAAACATGATTTGAATCGTGTGTGTGACGCTTTGTTAGCCCGACTTAATAAGGTGAACAGGAAATATTGGCAAGGAAAATGCTGGCTTAAAAATTAATATTTTTAACTGATATTTATCGCACTCTATGTTTTAAAACGAATGACCGTGCGTTTTATTAGTACGGGGCCTTGAATAAATAACTCAGATGTTAAGGTTTCGCAGTTGGATGATCTTCTATAATTTTGGTAGTAAACAAAATGTTAGACGCATTTTACAAGAATATGCGTCACTTATTGTGGTGTCTTTTTCTTTGATTGATATGAATTGTTTGAAAGTTAGATATTCGCTCGTTGTGTACATTGTATATGTAAGTTTGTTTTAAACACGAATTTGAAAGATGTTTTAGGTTTGCTATACAAACAAGCATTTGGCCTAATCACTCTACATATTTAGAGTCTTTTTATATACTTATCAAACTATATGGATTGTAAGTGAACTGAATCAGTCAATAATTTGTATACATTTTAAGTAAGCATGATTTCGAATTGAAGGGTTTCAGTGCCTGTTTTTATTGTGTTAGTCTATATTTTGTTTGAATATCCAATCGTATTTTTCATTACTTGTGTTTCGGCAGTTATGAGAGTATTGTGGTTCGCTATGATTCCAAACATCAAAGCTTAATTGTTTCATTAAAACTTAAAGTGTTCGTTATAATTATGTACTTTTCGAACACCCCTCGTATGTTTGTAAACACATGTAATCATCAAAATTCGATTTCTTTTATAAAACCATTGCGACAGAAGGATATGATGCTCATTCTGAGCATTTTGCTATGTTGTCTATTTTTTATGAATACTGTAAATACATACATAGTGTGTGTGGGGGTGTGTGTGTGTGTGTGTGTGTGTGTGTGTGTGTGTGTGTATTGAACTATAGCTTGAAATAACATAAACTTATAAACTGTTGTATAAATGTGAGCACAGATGACTTATTATAGTTCGTCTTTCCTTTCGAATAATTTTTTGTCGCATCCATGTATGCAAGTTGATTTATTGAAGTGAGATATCTTAATAGGATTCTTACTATTCTTTGAGGTAAGATTTCTTAAATTAAGAGTAGTGTGAGAAAAGAAAAATTTTCAGCTTATCAATTTGGTGTATATGTAATTAATCAATGATAGTAGAGCAAGTAAAATATACATGTGTGACTTACTGTGTTTTGTTCTGTATTGAAACATTCTAGACCTAGCTGTTACAGTTTGATTTGAAATATCGTCGAATTATTTTTTTATCCAAGTTTATCAACGCTAATCTGGATTAAATAAAGGATGAACATTTCATTCAAAGCAAGGTTCAGTAATGCGTAAATTGTGTTTAACGCCGTGTCAACAATATTTCAGTTATTTTACAGCATTCCTGGATTCACCAGTACTAGGTTAAGACTCTGAAGTAATTGGTCAAATGACAATTCTGAAGATGGCACTAAATGTGCAATCTTCAGAATTGTCATTTGACCAATTACTTCAGAGTCTGTAATAGGGTCTGTATTATTTGTAAAGGCGGTCATGTTATCTAAGCCATTACTGATCACTGGATCCAAAGTCTGTGTGGCTGTCGAACCGATCGGACCTTCTTTGTGACGAGAGATAAAGTAATGGATTATGATTCACGAGCTTCTTTTCTAAGAAGAGCCATTATAGCACAGTCTGGCGACAGTGGTGCAGTGGTAGAACGTCGCCCTCTTGTACCGAGGGTCCGTGGTTCGAATCCCCGTCATTCGAGGTGAACATATCAGGGACTATCAATGTTTGTTAGTGTGTTAATGGGGGTGAATATCTGGGAGTACAAAAGGTCTGAGCTCGAAACCCGGCTCAGCCAACAATCTTTCCCACATCTAATGATGTCAATGCGCCACACTTCTTTTGTTAATCAAAACTTGTCATGAGAAAAAGCTGTCTTCGTTATCCGCACAAAGTTTCCCATACAATTGACGAAATAACTGGAGCTATGAACAAAATGAGTGCTGGCCGACACAATATGACTGACAATCGGCGTTAAATCCCAATCCAATAGCCGACATTTTATTAAACCGGTCACACAAACATAGCCGATGTGCCATTTTGACATACATTACCATCAAAGTTCAAGGCCGTCTCAGTCCTTCAGATTATATCTAGAGAGTCTTCAATGGCCTTGTGGGATCGACTCGAACATTTGTGGCAATGTAAATCAGCCTTTGCTTAGGAGCCATAACGTTTTTACACCTCAGTGACGTTGTGTTTAGGTCTTAATAATCCTTAGGCCTCATGGTATTGTGTCAGATATAAGTAACGAGGGCATAGGACCATAGCCCAGATACCATACGCAATTTGATCCCGGTGACTTTGTGTTTTGGTCTTAACAATCCTTAGGCCTAATGGTATCGTGTCAGATATAAGTAACGAGGGCATATGACCATAGCCCAGATACCATACGCAATTTGATCCCGGTGACTTTGTTTTTTGGTCTTAACAATCCTTAGGCCTAATGGTATCGTGTCAGATATAAGTAACGAGGGCATATGACCATAGCCCAGATACCATACGCAATTTGATCCCGGTGACTTTGTGTTTATATTTTCACACTCCTCAACCCTTGCTGGAACCAACTTCATTCTTATACAAACAGGTTGAATCCAAGCCAAGTAAATTGGCGGCTGTCCTGTGATTTAATCGGTTTGCTCCTCTGAGTATCCTTCTTCGTCAAAACTAAGCAGATATTTATGGTTTTGAAAAGCACACGACACAAACATTTATTTTTAGAAAATTACCCAGCATTGTAAGGGTTAAAACCTTTGTGGCCCTACGCTAGCAAGTCTAATATTAGTAACAGGTTTGCATGACCAAATCCCAAATACCCCCAAATATTTTGACCCAGGTGACACGGTGTTTTAGGTCTTTACAGTCCTTTGGATTATATCTAGAGAGACTTTTGTGGCCTTATGGAAACATTACTATCAATGTCACACGACTTTAGTCCTTGTGCCAAAAGCATTTTGACATAGGTGGCATAGTGTTTTAGGTCTTTACGAGCCCAACATTGTCAACAAGTTTACATGAGAATAGCAAGGTGGTATTTCCATTTTACCTCAGTAATCAGGTGTTTTAGGTCCTAGAGGAGAGTTGGACTCGTATTTTGAATGATGCGTGTTTGGTCACTACAACCACATCAATCTAGGTTGACGGCTGTGATAGCATTATTCGATAAGATACACAAGGTAACACACTTTTCAAAATGTCCTTAACCACTTTCTACATAACGGCTTACCTTGTTTCCTTTATAACGGAAGCAATAAGGAACAACTGTTGCAAACGGAATTACTCGTAAAGAGAAAATTGTCACATTTACCATGTGATTTTTACCCCATAGCACCAAAAATGCTTTATTTGATACCAAATTATGACCGTTGGGTTTTGCTACCAATTTGAACAGTTACAGAAATTGGGAAATTGGGCGAAATAATTTGTTCTCTTTACAACATGCTCCCTTTCTTTCTGAACGTGTGTGCATTCCTTCCATTGAAACAAAGTGTGAGTAAAAACCTTTCCTGTAGTAAATGATCATTACTTATTCAGACAAAAAAATGGCAATTGAAGTTGCACGAAGTTGTAGATTTTATATGTAAACATAATCAATTTCAAAAAAATCTAAAAAGAGGTGTCTATATACCCCTGATTGATAATCTGTAAAAGACCTGAACTATGTACATTAGGTGGTTGTATGTTCATGTACTACAGGTTATCGTTGGTGACATGTGATAAAACTACTAATATAGGGTGACAACAGTCTAACTGCATTCTTATGCGATATGCTATTTTTGATTATATAAAGAGGACAAAAGTGATCAGTTTACAAGCACGTAAACAAAAGTAATTAATTCAAATCAACTTTACGACATTCTACAAAGCTCTTTATGATAAACTTTATTCCTGGCGGTTGTTAACTCTAATTTCCTTGTGATTGAGTAACAGTAATCACATTATAACATTTATCAACAGTTAATTAACTACCAATTTGTTTATTTTTACCATGGTCTCGTTACTTCACACGTAACGTCATAACGTGGGCACATTTTTGTTTTATCTTTAAACCTTTGATGCATTAAGGACCAGTCTTCAATTCTAGGAAGAGTTTGGAAAATGTAAACAACGTAAAGTTTGGTTGATGCACAATTAAGCTTGTTTGATACGGTCACTCGTTTGGTTCGGTCAGATGGTTTGTTGTATTCAGCGAATTTATGTGAAGTGACGTACAGCGTGACGCATTGTTAACCACTCCTGTTTTGTGTACACACGCGGGTAAATTATACTTTTAAGAGTGAGTGAATCCGATTGTCAGCTAACTCGTTATAACGACTTAACTATCTCGTTATTTCGAGTTAATAAGTCGAAATAATGGCCTAACTATCTCGTTATCTCGATTTAGTAAGTCGAAATAACGACTTAATTATCTCGTTATGTCGAGTAAGTAAGTCGAAATAACTACTTAGTTATATCGTTGTTTCGAGTTAGTTCATCGAAATAACCGACTTACTTTTCCCGTTATTTCGACTTACTAACTCAGAAAAACGAGGGAAAAAATCGTATCAATGTCACCTCTATGCCACTGCATATAAAGTCATAGGCGTAGGGGCGTTTTCAACATTGGGGGGGGGGGGCAACTTCAGATAAGGACCGGTCTAAGAATAAATGTTCCTAAACTTTTTTCATGACTATGCATTTACAAATTCAATAACATTATAAAAATTAAAAGAAAGCGTTTTGAAATGTGTATGTTTTATATATATATATATATAAAATGGAAAAAAAAAGGATATGCCGGGTCTCGATCTCACGCGGAAATCAAATGTATTGATCTAAACAATAAGTGGCAGCGACCAGAGTGAGACTGTCACAGCCACGGCTTCAACTGCTTGTTAAATGAAAGAATTAGATAATTGTTAAAGCTTTAGCTAACAATTGAAGACGCTATATTGAGTCTGACTTCTAAGAACACGTTTTACACCACTGTTGTCACCCTATATCAACGACACCGGAAATAGCTACCAAGCGAAGCGAGAAAATTCGGCCGCTAAGTTGATGACAGGTTAGTAATTTGCATTTTGTATGGAAAGCATGCACTTTGTGACATTGTTATATGTTTTACAACTTGGACAGAAGACACGCCAATTTCGATATCGTATCTGATCCCCTTAAAATCATTTCTAAATACTTTTTGTAGCTAACAAATCCTGACCTAGTACCGCCATAACAACAATGGAAATTGACAAAACGAACTCGATAAATCTTTTTAAATCCCCTGACGGACAATTTTGCACTTTATTTTGCTGCCTTCTGACATACTGAAAATATACATAGAATATGGATATATATTACGAGCGAAAACGCCTGTAAACTCCATTAGAAAAAAGTGGTGGGTGTACGGCGAATAGGTCTGTGTCTAAGAAATAGTGTACGGCGTATAGGTTGAAGGGTGTACGGCGTTTAGCATTGGCACTATTATTAGTGTCTATGACACAGAGCTATTCGTCCGCTTTCAAGTCACCGAGAACTGTTGACAATATGTTTCCTTTATACATTGTACTTGCATAAAACGGTGTCCCAAATAGTCAGTTAAAAGTCATACAGACTGACCATTGAAGACACATGTTTAGTGCTGCAGGAATGATTAGGAAGTGTAATGTGTCAGCACGTAGGGTCAATACACTTTCATTCTGGTTGAAACTTTTTATCTACGGTGTATTCCGATTTCCAGTCCTCTTTGTGTCCTCGATATTGGTGTGTAAAATGCCTTCCTGGATCAGAATGCCAGGACGATACTTGCTTATACGATATAACAATTTTCTTCAATTGTGAGTTCTCTGCCCCGTCATAAATTCGTCTGAAACAAATTTAAAATTTCCATTGGTCACTATGTATGCACTGGAATAGATTCCTTTCACATCAAATCCACCTTTTGATATCTTCTCCTTTTCAGTTCACCATAGACAAATCGCTCGATTTTTCGTAGCTGGAGATTTGCATTCACAGCCAACATGGGTGCGAGTGTGGGTATTCGACAAAGGACAGACAATATTTCAACAACACTGTAAAAGATGCAATAATTATCTGACCCATCAACGAGTACATCGGCTAAAAATGTCACCACGCCTTCTGTTCATCATAGGACGTTTTTATGTGACAATTGTTAAAAGGAATATCGTGCAGGCTATAGGACTTTCGCTGCATTTTAAAGATAATCATGACCAGCAATATAAACACAAATTTGTTTGTTATTATGAAAGTTGAACTACTCACCAGGACGTATGGGTCAGTCTTTGGCTAAGTCTTTGCATGCGAGATGGTATCTCAAAAATAAATAATTGTACCCTCAAACATGTATTACTACCGAAAAGGATAAATGGAAACTGCATATATATGAGTAGGGTCATTATGTTAGGCCACTGACCAATCCCGACAAGTATGGCTTTGATATAAAGAAGATGTATCCGTTTTGTACGCCTAAAAGCTTCCTTTAAGTCTTTGAATAGTCAAGCATACTGTTTAATTCCTGGTAATATTTACGTAATCTTAAAGGATATGCATTACGCAATATGTTTGAAACAAAACATATTGTTAAAGGTAGTCTTAAACTGTAGAATAACGGTACATGTTCTTTGATATATATTATCAGAATATGAGTCATCAGAAATTATTCCTGGAACATTTGCGACTAATTGTTTCAAAAATAGTTACAGTGTTGTATGCCGCTGAAACCTTGGTACTGGGGCACATGTATGATTAATTCTTTTGTACACACACACATTGCCATATACCTAAGTTCTATTTGTATTATTTGTTGCTTTTTGTTTTTCGTTTTTACTGATTTTGTTTATACGAATACTGAAGAAATAATGATATATCAAACTAGAAATCAAAGAATTATACTGTTTTGTTGATTTGTGGGTGATGCTAGTAATTGTTTATTAAAACACATCAGTATACGTGTAGTTTATGTTGTGTCATATCACTTATAACAGTTATCGTTCCATGATTCAATCTAGGAGGAGTTTAACCATTCTTATAACTTTATTTATTCTTTAAATCATGTGTTCTGGGTAGAAATGGGTGTATGCTGTACATTCAAAACACGAATAACGAAATGCATGTAGTTTCATTTTGATAGGCATCCCTTTTTTGGAAATCTACCAATCCGTAAAACATGGGCATATTAACGCTTGTATAAAGGATCAACACAGCATGATCGTCCAACAAAATGATTGTCTTTGTATATAATAACCATGGTATTCACATTTGATTACGGTCTTAACCGTTTCTATCATTCATTGACTTGGTTTTCGCTTTGAAGCCCTTTTTCAAAATTGTTTCAGTTATATTAAGCTCGTCAGAATACCAACTTTGTGTTTCCCTACCAGTGCTGCACAGTATTCTTTCCGAGTCATTGACTGTTTTCCTATATCAACATGAACGATCAGTGGTTAAAGATAGACAGGTCATGTCTTATTGCTTTATAAATTGTCGTAAATGTACCCATGTCGTGTATTGAACTCATGACCCCTGTATTCCAAGTCAGACACGTTAGAGCTAATAACCCTCGTCTCAATCATTCATAATCGGCTATGCAACACTTAGATATTAAGACATGGGGACAAGCCATCAATATGATGAATTTCTCTAACAGAAAGTACTTGTCGATCCCTGAAAGTGGTAGTTCTATAATTAAAAGATGCAAATGTGTAATTGAAAAACAATGCTGAGGTTACCTTACAGAACAGGTCAGCACGTTCCTAACTAGAAAATTAGGAAAGTATGTCTTAGATAATTCAAAAATATATGATGCAACAGACAACAGCGCACCATACACACGCTGTCAGATTGGAGTACCTCACATGATCCGTGCCGTTTAACTTGTATCCAAAAGCAATTGCCTTAGATTTGTAAAATATGATTGAGTAAGTAACACAGGCTAGTCCCTGTTCTTTAACGTTTGATGGAAGACCTTGAAAGGTGCATTTTGACCTGTTTTTCTCAGACGTACAAACGAGCTATTCGCCGTACATGTTATTTCTCTAAAAACGCTATTAGCCGTACACCACTACAGCTATTCGCCGTTCACCACCACAAATACTAATATTGGAATAAATCCTCTAACAGTCTACACAGAGTGATAATTTTTGGTACATGGAATTGGGCATTAATGAGCCTTAGATTGGCAGCTCATCCGTGTTTGTATATGTGTATTTGTCCATAAAAAGGATCCAAATGTCAAGCAAAGTTGTTTTTCCATCGGTACCAGGCAATCATTTTACATGTCAAATTCAACGATTTTACGACTTATGTCCACATTTCGAAATTAATAGTATGGGTAAATATTCATTGATTCATTTAAAGTTTTCTACAGCAGTCAATTTTCTACGAATTTAGAAGAAAATGAATGAATTCCACACCTGTATCGTTTGTTTAAAGGGTATTCTTCGCTTCGCTTGGTAGCTTTATCCGGTGTCGTTGATATAGGGTGGTTGTTGTCAATCAACACTTCCCGGATAGTTTTGTGAGCTGGGTTTTCATTGGATAAACCCGATGTGTTCAGATTGCCATTTGCGATGGTGGCGTCTAAAAAATTTTGTTTATTGTTCATAACAAAAGGCGAATTGGTATTAGATAAAGCACAAAAATACACATTTATTTTTATTCTGCTGTTAAATTTCATTTTTCTTTTCAAATATCTTCATTTGCCATTGTGAATATGGGGGGGGGCCAAAGTATACTCTGCCCCCCCCCCCAGTCTGGATATTGGGGGGTCGGGCCCCCCTGCCCCCCCCCCGCTCCTACGCCTATGAAAGTAGCCACTTTTGGGGGTTGGAGTTTACTTCCTGCCCTCTAAACGTTGATCGCCTGTACTGATACCGAAACCGAAAGTTCAATTCCTAATAAACCGGCACTATACGTATTTTCGGAAATCCACGTCGTCACCGTTCATTCTAAACTTAGAGGGTTGAATACCGCACAAGTGAATCTGTACGAGCGTAAATGGGTCTCCCTTTTTCCTATACTTGGCCTATGCTATACGTGCACTATAGACCTATAGGGTAAGACTACACCAAATATTTCGAAATCTGTTTATCATACAATATTACAAAGTAAATGTTTTATTTTTATACGGTCGAATTTGTGTCCTAGCCTTGCTGCTGTGAATTGTTATAAGAAGGTCCTTTGTGTGTTTAATTCGTCATGTACTTTAAGTACATGTGAACACTATTTTAGTTATATTCCGACAATAGTAGGCTTTTCAATTATCTTTCTATGCATTGATCCAGGGTAAAAATTGGATGGGTTATTGTTAGTTTAACTCGTTATATACTTTAAATGCATGTCAACAATATTTTAGTTTATTGCGACAATAGTAGGCTTCTCAATTATCTTTCTAAGTATTGAACCAGGGTTAACATTAGATGGAGGAATGAACCCAGTTAAACAAGTTATTGTTAGTTTAACTTGTTATGTACTTTAAGTACATGTCAACAATATCTAAGTTTATTGCGACAATAGTAGGCTTCTCAATTATCTTTCTACGCATTGAACAAGTGTAAGAATTGGAGGAACCAAAGCAAAGACCTTATAAAAATGTTAATTATGTCTTTGGATGGACGAACTAACCCCGTTTAAATAAGTTATTGTTAGTTTAACTCGTTATATACTTTAAGTACATGTCAACAATATTTCAGTTTTATTGCGACAACAGGTTTACTTCTCATTTATCTTTCTAATCAAGTTATTTATTTGAATATAAAGAGACCAACAACAATAAGACTCATTGTTTAAAAGAGGATGAAATGATCTTGTTTTACAAAGGGCGTTTTGGCGGTTCGCTTGCACTTAAAAAGCAGGTATTAAACGTCCAAGAAGGACAGTGTTACTCAATACGCCGCCGAATGGAACATAGTGATATTTATCTCAATGCACATTGTTTAATATAGATGAATCTTATTGACAAATTCAATTTTATTTTTTGAGGGAACTCTTTTTTATACATAGAAAATATTCAGAATTATGCCTTTTTATCGTAATTAGGACGTAAACTGGTTTACGGACACAACATGTTGCTATAAAGAATGCAAAGAAGATCATTTACTTATTCTATGTCATTCATTCAAAATTAAATCTCTAATTCAGTATAGTATAGACTTGATTGAAGAAATGGGTAGTGAAAGTAGTCTAACTAAAGAACCAAGAATTATAACAAAGCTATCCGTGACAATCCGCGCACGAAATATGAATGATACACTAGCACCAAGTCAAGATTTACCATAAAGCAATATGTCACTCACCACAAACGCAACATGAATGGTAAACCAGCACCAAGTCAGGATTTATCGTGTACCTATCCGTGACTATCTTCACACGATATATAAATGTAATACCAGCACCGGGTCAATAATTATTATGTACCTATCCGTGACTATGCTCACACTAAATATGAATGTTATACCAGCACCAATTCAAGATTTATCATGTAGCTATCTGTGACTTCCCTCACGCGAAATATGAATGTAATACCAGCACCAAGTGAAGAAATATCAAGTAGCTAACCGTGACTACCCTTACACGATACAAAAATGTGATACGAGCACCAAGTCAGATTTATCATGTAGCTTTCCGTGACTATCCTTAGATTAAATATGAATGTTATACCGGAACCAAGTCAGGATTAATCATGTTGCTATCCGTGCAATATCAGCACCAAATCAAAAGTTATCATGTACCTATCCGTGACTACCCTCACACGAAATACGAATGTAATACCAACAACAAATCAAGGTTTATCATGTAGCTATCCGTGACTACCCTCACACGAAATATAAATGTAATACTAGCATCAAGTCAGGATTTATCATGTAACTATCCGTGACTACCTTCACATGAAATATGAATTCAATACTGGCACCAAGTCAGGATTTATCATGTAGCTATCCGTCATTACCCTCACACATAGCATGAATGTAATACAAGCGACAAGTCAAGAGTTATCATGTAGCAATCTGTGACTTCCCTCACACGAAGTATGAATGTAATATGAGCATTAAGTCAGGCTTTATCATGAAGCTATCCGTGACTACCCTCTTACGAAATATGAATGTTATACCAGCATCAAGTGAAGAGTTATCATGTAGCTATCCGTGACTACCCTCACACGAAATATAAATGTAATACCAGCATCAAGCCAGGATTTATCATGTAGCTATCCGTGACTACCCTCACACAAAGTATGAATGTAATACAAGCAACAAGTCAACAGTTATCATGTTGCTATCCGTGACTACCCTCTTACGAAATATGAATGTTATACCAGCATCAAGTGAAGAGTTATCATGTAGCTATATGTGACTACCCTCACACGAAATATAAATGTAATACCAGCATCAGGCCAGGATTTATCATGTAGCTATCCGTGACTACCCTCACACAAAGTATGAATGTAATACAAGCAACAAGTCAACAGTTATCATGTTGCTATCCGTGACTACCCTCACACGAAATATAAATGTAATACCAGCATCAAGCCAGGATTTATCATGTAGCTATCCGTCACTACCGTCACACAAAGTATGAATGTAATACAAGCAACAATTCAAGAGTTATCATGTTGCTATCCGTGACTACCCTCACACGAAATATAAATGTTATACCAGCACCAAGTCATGAGTTATCATGTAGCTATCCGTGACTACCCTCACACGAAATATGAATGTTATACCAGCAACGAGTCAAGAATTATTATGTAGCTATCCATGACTACCCTCACACGAAATATGAATGTTAAACAAGCACCAAGTCAAGATCTATCATGTTGATAGCCATGACTACCCTCACACGAAAAGTGAATGTTATACCAGCCCTAAGTCAAGAATTATTATATAGCTATCCGTGAGTACCCTCACACGAAAAATGAGTGATATACCAGCACCGAGTCAAGATATATCATGTAGCTATCCGTGACTATCCTCACATGAAATATGTGTGTTATACCAGCACCAAGTCAAGATTTATCATGTAGCTATCCGTGACTATCCTCACATGAAATATGTGTGTTAAACCAGCACCAAGTCAAGAATTATCATGTAGCTATCCATGACTACCCTCACACGAAATATGAATGTTACACCAGCACCAAGTCAAGAATTATCATGTAGCTATCCATGACTATCCCTCACACGAAATATGAATGTTACACCAGCACCAAGTCAAGAATTATCATGTAGCTATCCATGACTACCCTCACACGAAATATGAATGTTAAACCAGCACCAAGTCAAGATTTATCATGTAGCTATCCATGACTACCCTCACTCGAATAGTAAATGTAATACCAGCTCTAAGTCAAGAATTATCATGTAGCTATCCATGAATACCCTCACACGAAAATGTGAATGTAAAAGCAGCACAAAGTCAAGAATGATCTAGATGGCATTGCTAATATTGAGCAAAACCTGTTGCTGAAATAGGAGTATGAACTGCTTGGCAATTCCAGTTGGTGAATTATATAGTTCATTGTTTTTCATTTCTATTTTTTACATTTTTGACAACAATTACTAACAACAACCCGGTGACGAAATATGTAGTCCCCTTTCATCACTGATCGGCTAAAACTGGATTGGCCACATATCTACCACCGATCACATCAGACTTAATACGACGGAAAAGTTTAACCAATTACGGAAAACTGGCAAACGCCTATTGATCAATGACATGCCCGATTACAAGTGACGAGGACCGATGGCGTTTTAAGCGATAAAAAAAATCATTGTCACCGATTCAACACCGATTCACATCAAGATCGAAATTAAATCACCGATGACAAACGATGAAAACTATATAAGTTTTCACCGACCTGAGTCCTATTTAAGCCATTCTGAATCATCATTTTCATCAGTAATTCATAGAGAATAGTGAAATTATAACTTGTGATATATATCCTTCATCAAACTTCATCAACATGAATGACTATTTAGATTTTAGATTTAAGATCTATATTCGAAAACAAAAAAAAAACAATGAAAGAAGTCTCAGTCTCACGAGAAATTAATAAACACGTTTTCTTTAGGCCTTTGGGAACATAAAAATAAATACAGAAAAAAATCACAATCTTAAATTCAACGATATCGAAGAAGATAATTTTCATTTCGATAAAATAAAAATAAATATGATTAACTACAAACAAAGAACATTTTCATAAAAATGTCACAGTGGTTTCTTCGTATGAAGGGAAACAAAAGTTCTTTATGACATTGGAAATGAATTTGTGTATCAAAAGCATACATTTCGCAAGAATTCGTTACTTTTGTCAATTTGATTTCCTAACTCTTCCGGTAATACAGAGAATGTGATAATCATGAAAATTGTTGTAATACTCATGATTCAGTTGAAATACAGAGTTATTGTATGTGGATACTGGTATATCATTCATATTCAATGTAAGGGTAGGAGTCACAGATAGCTACATGATATATCTTTACTGGATACTGGTATATCATTCATATTTAGTGTAAGGGTAGTAGTCACAGATAGCTACATGATATATCTTTGCTGGATACTGGTATATCATTCATATTCAGTGTAAGGGTAGTAGTCACAGATAGCTACATGGTATGTCTTTACTGGATACTGGTATACCTTTCATATTTCGTGTAAGGGTAGTCACGGATAGCTTCTTGCTAGCTCTGGACTGGATACTGGTATACCTTTCATATTTCGTGTAAGGGTAGTCACGGATAGCTTCGTGCTAGCTCTGGACTGGACACTGGTATACCTTTCATATTTCGTGTAAGGGTAGTCACGGATAGCTCCGTGCTAGATCTGGACTGGATACTGGTATACCATTCATATTCAGTGTAAGGATAGTCACGGATAGTAACATGCTAACACTGGACTGGACACTGGTATACCTTTCATATTCAGTGTAACAGTAGTCACGGATAGCTCCGTGCTAGATCTGGACTGGACACTGGTATACCATTCATATTCAGTGTAAGGATAGTCACGGATAGCTACGTGCTAGATCTGGACTGGATACTGCCGTACCTTTTATATTCATTGTACGGATAGTCACGGATAGCTACGTGCGAGATCTGGACTGATTACTGGCATACCTTTCATATTCAGTGTAAGGAGTGTCACGGATAGCTACGTGCTAGATCTGGACTGGATACTGGCATACCTTTCATATTCAGTGTAAGGAGTGTCACGGATTGCTACGTGCTAGATCTGGACTGGATACTGGTATACTATTCATATTCCGTGTAAGGGTAGTCACGGATAGCTACACGCTAAAACTCTACAGGATATTGGTATACCATTTATATTTAGTGTAAGGATAGTCACTGATAGCTACATGCTAAAACTGTACTGGATACCGGAATACCATTCATATTCCGTGTAAGGATAGTCACAGATAGCTACATGCTAAAACTGTACTGGATACTGGTATACCATACATGTGCATTGTAAGGATAGTCACGGATAGCTACATGCTAAAACTGTACTGGATACTGGTATACCATTCATATTCCGTGTAAAGGTAGTCACGGATAGCTTCGTGAAAACCTTTGACCGGATGGTTGAATATCATTCATATTCAATGTGAGGGAAGTCACGGATAGCCTCATGAAAACTTTTGACCGGATAGTTGTATATCAGACATATCCATTTTAGTTTAAACATATTTTATTCAATGAAAAAAACACCATTATATACATTACACACACTTTTCTGAAACGGATTGGAACGAAAGCTAAAAACTTATAGGGTTTCTCTCCTTAATGGCGACACGCAGGTCGTTTACAATATAATAATGTTAATTATTATTTGCGTTGTTGACATATCCATTTTAGAGGGCAGGCACGTATAGCTTCGTGAAAATGGTTGGTTGTAAATCAAACATATCCAGTGTGAGGGAAGTCACGGAAAGCCTCATGAAAACTTTTGACCGGATGGTTGTATATCACACATATCCATTTTAGAGGGTAATCACGTATAGTTCGTGAAAACTTTTGAACGGATGGTTGTGTATCATTCATATTCAGTGTGAGGGTAGTCACGGATAGCTTCGTGAAAACCTTTAACCGGATGGTTGTGTATCATTCATATTCAGTGTGAGGGTAGTCACGGATAGCTTCGTGATAACCTTTAACCGGATGGTTGTGTATCATTCATATTCAGTGTGAGGGTAGTCACGGATAGCTTCGTGAAAACCTTTAACCGGATGGTTGTGTATCATTCATATTCAGTGTGAGGGTAGTCACGGATAGCTTCGTGAAAACTTTTGAACGGATGGTTGTGTATCATTCATATTCAGTGTGAGGGTAGTCACGGATAGCTTCGTAAAAACTTTTGAACGGATGGTTGTGTATCATTCATATTCAGCATGAGGGTAGCCACAGATAGCTAAATGATAAAACGTTACTAGATACGGGAATATCATTCATATTCAGTGTGAGGGTAGCCACAGATAACTACATGATAAAACGTTACTAGATACGGGAATATCATTCATATTCAGTGTGAGGGTAGCCACAGATAGCTAAATGATAAAACGTTACTAGATACGGGAATATCATTCATATTCAGTGTTAGGGTAGTCACAGATAGCTACATGATAAAATGTTACTAGATACGGGTAAGTCATTCATATTCAGTGTGAGGGAAGTCACAGATAGCTACATGATAAAACGTTATTAGATACGGGAATATCATTCATATTCAGTGTGAGGGTAGTCACAGATAACTACATGATAAAACGTTACTAGATACGGGTATACCATTCATATTTAGCACGAGGGTAGCCACAGATAGCTAAATGATAAAACGTTACTAGATACGGGAAAATCATTCACATCAAGTTTGAGGGCAGCCACAGATAGCTACATGATAAAACGTTACAAGATACGGGTATATCATTCATATTCAGTGTGAGGGTAGCCACAGATAGCTACATGATAAAACGTTACAAGATACGGGTATATCATTCATATTCAGTGTGAGGGTAGCCACAGATAGCTACATGATAAAACGTTACTAGATACGGGAAAATCATTCACATCAAGTTTGAGGGCAGCCACAGATAGCTACATGATAAAACGTTACAAGATACGGGTATATCATTCATATTCAGTGTGACGGTAGCCACAGATAGCTACGTGATAAATCTTTATCGGATACTGCTACACCATTCGTATTAAGTGTGAGGGTAGCCACAGATAGCTTCATGATAAATCTTTGCTGGATGATGAAATTAGGCAGGGATAGTTTCACCGCGATTGTTGACTTAATGTTGGTATATCGTTCATATTGTCTAGTTTTTTGTATCTTCGATGCGGTCTGTATAAAAAGCCACAACATCCTTTATTCGTATTTCGGAACATTTATTGCATCTTTATTTTACACATCACATGCATCCATTTTAACTTTCAAAACGACCTCCGTACACCTTTCTGAAAATGGTAGAGTATATAAATTTGCGAAGCTGTTCGTTGAAAAATAACAAACACTCTTTTAGACCCACGTTTTATTTAAAAAATAAGCACATATTCGAATAAACGTAGAGCCAAACAAGCGAGTGTACATGGATTTCTGTTGGGTCCAGTGGTAAATGTTGCAGGGGTTGTCCCTAAAGGGCACGGATTTTATCCTTTTTTGAACCTCTGAGAGTTTGTGAAGATTTCCTTTATCGAGACACTTTAAAGCCCAAACCTATTATTAACAAGTAAGAGGAAATACGTTATATGCCTGAAAGTTTGCAAAAGATGCGTTAAACACCAAACAGTTATAGGACTGTCCGATCGGATAATTAGAGAAAAAGTTCTTGTATGAAAAGACGTGTGAACATTGACTTACTATAGTTTCGAAATATAGGCCTATGTTTTCTATAGTGATTGAAACTGCCTTATAACTGTGTATAGATTCTAAACTATATATGGTGTTTATGCTTGAATATCATTTGAAATAAATGTAAAATGCCAGTGGCAATTATTTGAAATAACCTATTTTCACGTTCTATCGTACTTTCAAGTCTTTCTCAGACAGACGGACGGACAAATATGTATGAACTTCATGGGTCTAAATAACTCCCATGCACCATCCTGATTGATGAGTATTCATCTGGACAAGTTTATGGGATTTAATTGAGAACATTGGATAATTCATGCCAGTCAATAAAGCTCAGTTTATAAGGTCCTTGTTTCTGTATTCGAGACACATTATGTCCAGCCAAGAGATCGGACATTCGACTCACAATGCGTAAGGTATTAGGTGGGAAGAACTTAACCGTATCGTAGATCAAGCTCAGGCAAGATGCTGTCAGATTCTGAAACCAACTGACATTTGTGTATCAATTTCAGTTTCATTGTCATTTTGAAATAAACAGAATTGGGTGCACTGTCCTCCTTGAACTATAAACTATATATGTTTGTATTTTGTACGGACGGACACATAGACATTAGACGGTTGTAAGATTTGAGTATTATGACTCTTTTTCCTTAAACCATAAGCTCTTAATTTGTTTACAACATCTATTATGCAATATAAGTGGAGTAAGATCGCCACCATAATATTTGCCCACTTCCGAGAAACTATAATGACAAAACTGATGCCGTAATATAGCTGAACGGCTAATGAAACAGGTTAAAACGTTTTGGAATAAGTTTCATGAGAGGTAGTCCCCCGACTGACTCACGGAGAGCCGATAGTTTTACCCGAGTTGACCAGCCCTTAATGGCAGTTGAGTATGGGGTATTCCTCCATCATCGGAAATTGCACCATAACTGAAATATTGTTGACGCGATGTAAAACCCTATATAAATGAATAAAAAAATAAATGAATAAATAGATAAATAAATGAATAAATGAATACATGAATAAATAAATAAATGAATAAATAAATAAATAGATGAATAAATAAATGAATAAAAAATAATGGAAGTAAGGCTAGTGGAACCAACAGACGAAACTATAAACGCAAAAAAATATTCCATTTGATAAAAAAAGTCATGACACAAAAATCGTCTGCTGCGAATACGTCTGATAAATAAATAAATAAATAGAAATAATGGAAGTAAGGCAAGTGGAACCAACAGACGAAACTATAAACGTACGTATAAACGTAAAGAAATATTCCATATGATAAAAACACGTCATGACACAAAAATCGATTGCTGCAAATACGTCTAATAAATAAATAAATAAATAAATAAATAAATAAATAAATAAATAAATAAATAAATAAATAAATAAATAAATAAATAATGGAAGTAAGGCTAGTGGAACCAACAGACGAAACTAAAAACGTACGTATAAACGTAAAAATAAATATTCCATTTGATAAAAAAAAACGTCAAGACACAAAAATCGTCTGCTGCAAATACGTCTAAGTGAGTTTTCATCGAGATTTTTAATTATACGTCTGGACGGGTACATATCGCTTCAATAAATACATTTCACTATAGAACTGTGATTAGAGATGAATTTGGTATAGGCATACTTTAAACCGAGTTTACCATATTATAGTGCACGTATAGCGTGAAGGCAAGTATAGGAAAAAGGGAGACCCGAGTAAAATGGACGTGTTCTAAGGTTTGAGGAGAACTACAAAAACAGGTACGTACACAGTATATTGTATGTTTAAGATGTGTTTTGAAGAGTTATTTCTGCATATATATACTTTACCCTTATAGATCGACTGAACCGCTATCTAGAGGATATGTAATTTGACGCATCAACTTCTTTCTTTCATTAAAGTACTTCGCATATTATTGTAAATGTTCCCTGTGTTCTATACAATTATAAGACCGGGAAAAGAGTGTCTTTCATAGAACACTCGACTGTGAAATAATCAGCCAATAATTTCACCCGAAATGGGGATTTGTTATTTTGGGTCAATAAAGGGTTTTTAGAAACCACATAAATTTAAACTTATTTATTTTACATCGTTTGTGACGGAAGCTTGAAGCTTACCAAATTCTGTCTAGACGATTGCTTCCTGGATACTAGACATATACTCGCGCCGATTTGTGGGCTAGACACGGCAATTTTTACCTCGCCGAACGGGGATTTGTACCCGGGACCCTCGGTACAAGAAACCATATTAACAAAGGATACGTTGTTCTTTATCATTTACATATCCTTAATTATCAAGCCTACCAATATCATTTTATTTCTGACTACTTAATGTCGTCTGCTCTTGTTTTCCAACCAGACATAGTATCTTATCTTTAATGGGTTGAAAAGTTTTACATACCTCGATGAAATGCCACTTGAACCCTTCTTTGTTTGTTTGACTCAAGTTATTCAAATGCAGACATAAAAAAATGTCGCTTGCATGGGATCTTTGGCAAAAGTATCTTACTGTGATTAACATTGACCGATGGAAGGATGCAACGGCGAATATTTCGGCAAATTAATCTTCATTTGTTGAAATATTGAGTTTAATAAAAAAAATAGGTCTTAAAAACCACTGTGCCGGTTAAATATCAATATTAAATGCACAAGACTATCGGCAAAAGATCGTGTTTTTTGATAAATTGTTTAAAAACGTCGTATGTGACAAATGTTTTGCAGTTTGTTAATTCATGACCTTTGCTTAACATTGACCGAGACTGAAATGAGTACAATGGACAGTGTTCGGATGAAATAACGTTAACATCATTTTCAACAAATATGTACTTGAATATCGTGGCAGTTTAATTGCTAATAACCCATTAATTACGATCAAATACAAGTTGCGAAAAATAAATAGAAAAAATAAAACAGAGGGCAATTTGGATGGATTTACGTTTACGCCATTTTCAACAAAAACGTTCTTGGATATCGTCATAGTGAATTTGCTAATAACCTATAATTAACGAAGAAGTTCAAGTGACGAACACTGAATAAAAAATAAAACAGAGAGCAGTTGGGATGGATTTACGTTTACGTCACTTTTAACAAATGCTTTTTTGAATGACATGGCAGGTTGGTTTGTTTATGACCTATGATTTATAAATAGATACCAGTGATCCCGACTTAAATGACTACACTGACAGTCCTGTGTGGGTTAAGGTCGATTTCAACTAATGTTTACTGAAATAGTGTGACTGTTTTCTTGATCATGGCCGATAATCTACGCCAGAAACAATCAGTGACCAGGACTAAAATTACTACAATGGACAGTTTGTTTTGATGGATTGAGCTTATCTCGTTTTCAACAAATTCTTATTTGAACAGCTTGATAGATTACCTCTTTATGATCAAAATGTTACAAATAATACAAGCAATAAACACTTCAGATGATTACAATTGACAGTTTTCAGGACGGTTTAACGTTAACATCATTTTAACCCAAATGCATACTTGAATTGCGTGAGAGTTTACTCATTCATAACCAAATACCGGTTACAAAGGTTTACATGTCTAAAATGGAAAGTTTGTTTGGATGAATTAACTTTAATGTGTTTTCAACAAACGTTTATTCAAAAAGAGTGACAGTTCATCTGTTCATGGCCTGTAAATTACGAAAGAAGATCAGAAATCAAAAATATTATAGCTACACTTAACAGCTTTTTGGGCGAGTCATTTTCAACAAATGTTTACAACAGTAGTGTGATTTTTTTCTTGAACATGACCGATAATTAACATCAGTGACTAAGACTCACATGACTACAATGTTCAAGTCGTTTTCAACAAATATTTACGTTAATAGCATGACATTTTACTATTTTACGAAAAATACAGTGACAAGACCAATATAATCACAATGGACTGTTTCTTTATAAAGGTTAACTTTAACATCGTGTCAACAGCTGCATACTTGAATATCATGATAGTTTACTTGTCCATGATTTCTATTAACAGTTACAGAGTGAACAAAAGCAATGGCTGAGTCTACAGAGAGTCCCTCTATCATGTCAGATGAAGACCCCACCAAGCTATGCGATCCATGCAAGTTCCGTGGTATACACAAACAGGCCTGGACACATTGTCAAGACTGCTTGGAAGATTTATGCGACTCGTGTGAAGAAATCCATTGCAGTTTGAAAGCAACACGACATCACGAACTAAGGCCGTTTGATGATGAGAAGAAGACATCAATCAAGCAAAAGAACGTGATATCTGCAAAGATGACCTGCGAAAATCACCGATCGGAAATCGTATCCCTTTTGTGTCTGGATCATAACAAGCCAACATGTCGTCAATGTAAATTAACAAAACACCGAAAGTGTAAAACCAATACATTGAAGGAGGTTGCAGAGGAAGCAAAATCCAAGGCAGAAATGGCACAATTTTCTGTAAAGGTCAGAGAGTTGACGTGCAAGCTCCAGGCATTAAAGGAATCAAGAGAAAAATCCAAGGAAATTCTTCAAAGCTGTTCTGAAGAGGTGATAATGGAAATCCAAAACTTCAAACAAGAGATTGTCACTTGGGCAAACAATCTCGAGAGGGACATGCTAGATGAAGTAGAATCCACAAGAGGAAAGCTATTTGCTGATATCGATGAAGAAGTACAGACAGCAGGAGAGATGGTAAACCAATTGGATGAAGTAGCAAACTCATTAGATATACTTGGTCTTGATGTGCCCACGACTTCATTGGTCATAATGTTAAAAGAACAGAGTAAACTCGATGAAGGAGAAGAAATAAAAAATGATATACTGAAGGGGATAAAACCTGTAAAGATGAGCTTTAATCCTTCCAAGAAACTGGTTACAGCATTGTCTGAAATAACATCGATGGGTACACTGAACACTGATACGAAAGACGAAAGCAACATTTGCTTCCAAGAGATAACCTCACTCAGTAAGAAGGAGACTATCAATGTCGGTACTACAGGCTGTGTGTTCATGCCGGACGGGGAGTTGGTGGTTTGTGATGCTCTGGTTACAGAGACAGTTAAACTAATGACACGTGACTTCAAACTAAGACACGAAATAAAACTTAGTTCTCGTGCATGGGATGTTGCAGTCGTGTCTCAGGATGAAGTAATCGTGACTCAACCCAATTCAAAGAGTCTCCAGGTGTTAAAGGTATCAGATACCTTAGAGAAGGGGAAATCGTTTCCTGTCGACATGGAGTGTAGGGGAGTTGACTGTAAGAACGATATGATATACGTGAGTTGTCATTCACAAACAGGAAAAGGAGGGAGAATAAAGATTCTAACAATGACCGGGGTGACCCTCAGCTCGTTTAACATAGATCTTGGAACTCCTTTATATTTAGCGGTAAACAGTACCGGGGACAGGATAATGATATGTACAGATACAGCCTCACTCGTACTGTGTACAGACACCACAGGGAATGTACTGTACACATACAAGGACAGTGAATTGAAGAGTTCCCTTGGTATGATGGTTGACTCGGATGATAACGCAATGGTTTGTGGACGGATATCCAACAATGTACATGTGGTTAAAAAGGACGGGACTAAACATCATGTTATTCTTACAAGTGGTGACGGCATGATTGAGCCATATTGTTTGGCATACAGAGCTAGTGACAGAACTCTTGTTGTAGGGCAGCGGTCAGAAGGAAAATCACTTTTGGCTTTTACAGTGAATAAGTAGATCATTACTTTATACACTAGACAAGGAATGCATATTGCTGTGTACAGTTATTATATTAAAAGATTCACGAGCCCGAACTGTTCGATTACATTTGCAAAATGTAAGATAAGCAACGGTTCTGAAGAACACAGTAATTTATGTATGAGATCTAACTGTGATTTATATTTTCGTTTATAGTAGTTTGTGTAAGTCTAGAACAAGCGATTGGAGAAGATTTAGAGGACATGGCTATTGGAGTATGATATCACACTGTGATTGATATTATCGGTTTTAGTAGTTTGTGTAAGTCTAGTACAAGCGATTGGAGTAGATTCAGAAGACACGGTTATTGGAGTATGATATCACACTGTGATTGATATTACCGGTTTTAGCGAGTTTGTGTAAGTCTAGTACATGCGATTGGAGTAGATTCAGAAGACACGGTTATTGGAGTATGATATCACACTGTGATTGATATTACCGGTTTTAGTAGTTTGTGTAAGTCTAGTACAAGCGATTGGAGTAGATTCAGAAGACACGGTTTTTGGAGTATGATATCACACTGTGATTGATATTACCGGTTTTAGTAGTTTGTGTAAGTCTAGTACAAGCGATTGGAGTAGATTCAGAAGACACGGTTATTGGAGTATGGTATCACACTGTGATTGATAGATTATCGTTTTAGGAGTAAGTCTAGTAGCGATTGGAGTAGATTCAGAAGACACGGTTATTGGAGTATTATCACACTGTGATTGATATTATCGGTTTTAGTAGTTTGTGTAAGTCTAGTACAAGCGATTGGAGTAGATTCAGAAGACACGGTTATTGTGAGTATGATATCACACTGTGATTGATATTACCGGTTTTAGTAGTTTGTGTAAGTCTAGTACAAGCGATTGGAGTAGATTCAGAAGACACGGTTATTGGAGTATGGTATCACACTGTGATTGATATTATCGGTTTTAGTAGTTTGTGTAAGTCTAGTACAAGCGATTGGAGTAGATTCAGAAGACACGGTTATTGGAGTATGGTATCACACTGTGATTGATATTATCGGTTTTAGTAGTGGAGTATGTGATTAAGTCTAGTACAAGCGATTGGAGTAGATTCAGAAGACACGGTTATTGGAGTATGATATCACACTGTGATTGATATTATCGGTTTTAGTAGTTTGTGTAAGTCTAGTACAAGCGATTGGAGTAGATTCAGAAGACACGGTTATTGGAGTATGATATCACACTGTGATTGATATTACTGGTTTTAGCAAGTTTGTGAAAGTCTAGTACTAAGTATAAGGAGTATATTTATTGAAGAAGGCATAATGATTTATGTTTGATATCAACATGTGGTGGGTTTTCCGGTTTAAGTAATAACCTGTGTCCGGTACAATCACTTGGAGTAGATTCAGAAGACACAAAGATCGCGTGAAAACGATAGAAGTGGATTCAGATGACACAAATATTCAAGTATGATATCATACTGTGATGGATGTTTCTGAGTTCAGTGTGTTTCCGTGTGTGGTACAAACAATGGGAGAGGATTCAGAAGACAAAAGTATTTCAATTTAGAAATCAAACTGTGATGAGAATTTCCACATTTTCTACGTTAGCTACAAACTTCCACTGTACAGTTTAGTTATGTGTTGTTCTTGATGAGCCATGCAATGAGAAAAATCACTGAAGTCGTGTTTAACTAAATTGAAAATATCGACCGCAGAATAAACAGCTTACGCTTTTAGTAAATGGAGAATCGACTAGAGACAGTATTCAAGTAATAGTACTGCTCTCCAAACATCAAAATTGAAGTATAACAGCTTACGCTTTTAATAAATGGGGAATCGACTGGAGACAGTGTTCAAGTAATAGTACTGCTCTCCAAACATAAAAATTGAAGTATAACAGCTTAGGCTTTTAGTAAATGGGGAATCGACTGGAGACATGGTTCAAGTAATAGTACTGCTCTCCAAACATAAATATTGAAGTAAAACAGCTTCTAGGATGTACGAAGCTTTTTTATCTCAGAAGCCTATTATAATTTTACTCTTAATGTTGCTATTTATGGGGTTGGGTTTAACAGTATTTTAGACAGTTGAATGAGAACATGGATGTCGTTCCGTTTATATCAAGTTGTGCTAAATAGTTTTCGAGCGCCATGGCCTTTGGATGTTAATATGTCTTACACACTTTCAATGAACAATGCATCCTTTTGAAAAAGAATAATCAGTAACAACCCGTTTAATGAACGCCTGGTTTACTCCTTTTACCTTTGTTTCATCAAACCGACAGAGTATTAATTTCTCACACCTTGTGTTGTATACATGAGTACCGAGAATTGTAGAATGCTGTCCAACTTTCAATTTTCGGTTGGGAAAGTGACCGTGCCTTTGAACGAATAACTCGGATGTTAAGGTTTCGCAGAAGGAAGATCTTGCATGATTTCAGTAACAAACAAAATGTAAGTCAAATTAAACAAGAACCTGCGTCACTTGTTGTGGTGTCTTTGTCTTTGATTGATATGAATTGTTTGAAAGTTAGATATTCGCTCGATGTGTACATTGTATATGTAAGTTTGTTTTAAACACAAATTTGAATAATGTTCGGGGTTTGCTATACAAACGAGCATTGGACCTAATCAGTCTGCACATTTAAAGTCTTGTTATATTCTAATCAATTCTAAGTTTTCAAATCAATTGAATCTTAGGGGTGGGAGTGGATGTGGGTGGTTGTGAGTGTGCATATGTCTATGTGTATTCCAATCTCTACCAGAGTAAATTGGTTCCCGCTACGCTCCCACATTTATCTCTGTGACGGGCTCAGAAAATAGTACCACTTTTCCGGCATGGTCACGTGGCCGAAACTGACTGTGTAGTAGTATACTGCATCTAGCGGCTTGCAAAAAGCGAGCTCCAAACGCAAACTAACGCTCAGATCAATCAAGAAGTTAGACGAAAGTCTCTTTAGTCGTATCACAATATAAAGATAGATAAGATAGGACAGTTTAAATAGAATAAAGACATTTATTTACACACAAAGTAGTTTACATTTGAAGTGTAACAGCTTATTGAGTAGAATTGATGCGACGCTCCATACGACTCGAAACCCGCCCCCTCGATCAAAACAAAGTGAATGACAGCTAGAAAATACATTCTCAAAGACAAATCAAACCTCCACGTAGTTAAACAAATGAGTCCTCAGTCAGAATGAAACGTTCTCAGGAAAATCCAATGAATCAAGATTCTTGGCGACCTTCTCAACAACAAATAGCACCATTCCTCTTCATTTCGAGTTTAAATCTTCCTTCAGTCAGTTCAGACCTTGACATTACTATTAACTGGACATAGATCATACTGTTAAGCCTCAAAAGACTTATTTGAAAGGACTATCTCACATGTTGTGGTTTTAACAATTCAAAATAAGAAGTTTTCTTTCAATAAAATGAAAATATAAATTTCTAAAGTCACAGAAGACTAGATTATTGACAGCTTTTCAATACCATTCTTAACTGTTTAGAAAAGTTTATAAAGAACATTTACAGTGTATATTGTTGATAATGCAAACCGTTTAACCCTTTCCCAAACAACATAGTTCCTGTTTCAAATTGAAAGAGTTTGCAGTCGACATTTCAAAATGTAATGAAATTGAAAAATATTCTTCAAAAAGAGCAGAAAACCTTGTGGGAAAAGGAAAAATTGCTTGTTACGAGCAATTCCTCCTTTTCCCACAATGTTTTCTAAAGTCGTCTGCAACAAAGTGGTCAAATGTTGTTATTGTTTGGGAAAGGATTAACCCTTCACCAAACACTAAATTTTCGACTGTCCCAAATTCTAAGAGTTTGCAGGCGACATTTCAAATTGTGATGATATTGAAAATAATCTTCTGATAAGGCTTGAAAAGTGGAAATTGCTCAATAAGAGCAACTTCGCCTTTTCCCACAATGTTTCCAGAGTAGTCTGCAACAAAATGGTTAAATGTTTTTAAGTTTAGATGGTTGTTTAGAGAAAAACACCAGTTTAAATGGTTTGTGATATCTGCAAAATAAAGGAATGGGTGAAGCAAATGTCCCGATAATAGGCCTATTCAGCCATTATTGATTCTTTAAATCCTATGTTGTGGGTACTCATTTGAGACATTAGAATGATCAAATGAATTATTAACCAGATCTAACTCATCAAACAGATCTAAGCATTATTTTATTCAGATCAAACTCAGCTTTTCATTAGCTAGTTTTACTGATAAGAAAGTTCCTATCTTATCTCTTCACCTACACCATATTCTTCAATCATACTTTGATAATGCACATGATGGACACTGTTTCTATTTATTTGGTGATCCTCAGGTTAAATTGTATTTGGTTGAGTAATTTTGCTTTAGTTACTTTTCCATTTTATACAGCAAATAATATTTATGGTTGAAAGGCTGTCAACTTTTATGAACACTGTTCTGACATCATCTTTCTTGAAATATAATGAATGCAACTATTATGTATCAACAAGACACTGTTTTAAACAAACAACAGTTAAGCTTATTTTTTAATTCAATATTTCATCATCATATCATTAAACTGTTATATCTTCATGATGAGAACTTGTCTTTTAAAGATTTTGATTGTTGTATGCTGTAATGATAATAATACATGTATATTTTTGTCTTAAAAGATTATTCAAAGAGAACATTTGAATTATAAAAGAAACTCTTACAATCTGTCCTTTAAGTTCCTATTAACAAGCAACTGTTTGAAAACTAAGTAGCAATTATAACCATATCTGGGGATGCTCCCTGCATTCATCATTTGGTCACTTATTGTGAATTTGTTATAAGCATTTATGAAAGAAACTTAAGAAATACACTGTTGTCATAATTGTTTTGACATTTTTTAGCAGTTATAAAAACTATGATGAATTTTGATGCAAAGCATGAGTATTGTTCATTCAACTATAACTGATATCTGTATGTAAAATTCAAATCATATGAAGAAGTAAAGTGAAAATCTGAAATGAAAACTTAATTGTTAAGCGTTAATTGTTACTCTTCATTTAACAAACATCTACAGAATATGTACCTTAGACCATCATATACATTAAAAGAATCATATTACTGGCCACCTTTAACCCTATCAATTATCAATTCTTTCTTTCATTTTTTTTCATAAGAGAGGTTAATGATAACTAATTAAACTTGCTCTTTATACAGTTCATCCAAATATTCTGCAATTACATACAATTCATGATTTATTTAGTTATAACAATGCTTCAAAAATGTTTTAATTTCTAATTGAGTCCCTCTTCTTATTACAAATTTATATCATGGTAATCAATGAAATTCTTTTTCTGCATTGAATGAATCAAATATGGAATGTTTTATCAGTCTCCTGTCCCTTATTAAGATTGTTGACATGGTAAAGTATGTGCATTCATTGGTTCAGAAAGAACATTGTGCCAAAATATAAGGACATCTGAATTGATGGACTTAATGCTGTTGTATTATGTTCAAATTACAATTAACAGAAGCATCGACCAATTCTCTCAGATATGAATAGTGAAAATTATCCAAATAGTAAGCAACTAAAGATAACATTCGTTACGTTGAAAAGGGTAGAAATCAGTTTGATAAAGGGATTTGATTTAACTTGACAATCTGTCAGTCATTTTTAAGTTTTATTGCAATGCTTTTCTCACTATTGTTGGAGGTTTTACCACTTTACTAAAATGCCCCAAAGTGCACTAAATCAAGCAGAAATTTGCCTTGACCCATCGACCCGTTTAAAAAAAAACGCGTCCTCACTCCCCCTCATCCTCGCCATCCCCCAGCCCTACCCCCCACGAAGATTAACAGCTGTGGCAGTTTTATAGAGGGGAGAACCAAGGATGTACAGCTTTCTTATTTCTTCAGAATCATTAATGGTTTGTCTATTCTTTTGCACAAAGTATGAGCATACATACATCATAAAGTTACTAGTAAATCATGAATCACATACTAAAAAAAACAAGCATAGTTAGAAAAAGGTACTTGCAGTTTATTCATCATGGTTCTTTCCTCTCATCTTTATCTCTATGCTCATGCATTTCCTTTGGCCCCATAAACCATGAACACATCATCCAAATATCCATATTGTTTCAATCACTGGCAGCCATTATATAGTGTTTTCTCTGCAACCCTTTTTTAACCAATTCAGCTCTCATTTCATAGCATGTGAAGCTTATTAGGGGGTTATTTGGAAATACAGTACTTTTTTAAAAGCGACAACTCATTGATATCATACATTCGTGGAAGTTTTCTGAACATCATTTTGAAGAGATCTGCGTCCATTCAGATGATAAGAATGTGCCATCTAAGAAGCTTTTGCCTTTTCAAAAGACAAAGATATCGCGTATTTTGAAGTTAATAATTGCAGGTAGCGAAATCTTTAAAAATCACAGCTGTAAAGTGAAGACATCGTTCCCAATTTCTACCTCGTGTTTGTTTACATCACTGGTATCCAAGCTGTCCGATAACCAAGACTTATTATACTTCGAGCGGGAGACCAAAGATGTAAACATTCCGCGGATTGATTTTCAATAGCGTAAAAAGGCTTTACAATAGTTCTGGCAAGAATCGGTGAAATACATATTCAATGTCTACTGTATGCATAAAGTAAAAGTATTTTTGCCTTATTCATATATTTTTTTACTTAAATGTATGCATAGAACAGTTTGGATCGCAATATTACAGAGTTTGCCACGATTCGTGGCAAAGATGGCGTGAGCCCGTTGCAGAGGTAGTATCCGGGGGACGATAACTCTGCATGGGAGATTGTGTGTATTCATGCCTATATGGACGATTGGCTTCCAAGATGTCAAAACTCCAGTCTGAAGCAAGCTGGGGTTGGGACATCTTGGAACTTAACCGACAAAACATATTTATTATGCCTTGTTATTCTTTTGTTTCATATCAAATCACCTTTTGTTTTCTGTAATAGGAACTAAGTGAAATAAAGGAAATTGAATAATAAATTTATATGGCAAGTACATGGAGTGAATCAGTCAATAAACTGGATACATCTTTTAAAAGGAAGAATGAATTAAAATTCAAGGGTTTCAGTGCCTGTTTTTAATGTGTTAGTCTATTCTTTGTTTTTAATAACAATTTCTTTTATTCCTTGTGTTTCATGAGAGTATTGTGAGAGAAAAGGAAAAGGTGCCAGCTTATAGATTTTTGTGTATATGTTATTAACCAATGATAGTAGAGCAATTAAAATATACATGTGTGACTTACGGTGTTTTGTTCTGTATTGAAACATTCTAGACCTAGCTGTCACAGTTTGATTTGAAAAATCGTCGAATTATTGCTTTATCCAAGTTTAACAACGCTGATCTGGAATCAAAAGCTGATGAACATTTCAAATCAAAGCATGGTTTGTTTATTTGTTTACGAGGTTTAACGCCGTGTCAACATTATTTCAGTTACTTTACATCATTCCTGGATTCACCAGTACTAGGCTAAGGCTCTGAAGTGATTTGTCCAATGACACTTTTGCAGATGGCACATTAAATCTGTTAAATAGACATTGTTCTAATCGTATGAAGGAATCTCCCATACAAATTGATTTTCAATGATTTCAAGTGTAATAAATGGACTCCATTACAAGAGAGGCATTTAGATCTACATCTAGTTGGTTGCCAATTGATTGAGTATATGTTCACAGAAAGATCGACGTGTCATCAATGACCTATCTCGGATGGTAAGTTCTCCATAGCGACCTTTTATCGAACCTATGATGCTGATCTAACAGGCCTTAGGCGTCATTATTCAAAGTTAAATTCGGTCTGTAAATGTTAACCCTTTCCCAAACAACAAATGTTCGTCTGTCCCAAATTGAAAGAGTTTGCAGACGGCATTTCAAAATGTGATGAAATTGAACAATATTCTTCAGAAAGAGCAGAAAACCATGTGGGAAAAGGAAAAAAATTGCTCGTTACGAACAATTTCTCCTTTTCCCGCAATGTTCTTTAGAGTCGTCTGCAGCTAAGTGGTTAAATGTTGTTATTATTTCGGAAAGGGTTAATTAAATGTTATCAATCGGTACCGGTCAGTGGTCAGTGTCAGACGCGTAATCTCTGTTCAAGTCTTCAGTGGTGTTTGTTTTAAAATGCTCCATCGTTTTCTAGCACGTGTACTTCACATAGGAAACCATACTTAATACTCTTACATGTGTAGCTACCTAGATACATCAGAGACATAGGACTAGATGTTATCTTTGTCTCTGGATGTATACATACATGAATGAAATGGGAACGTTACTAAAGACATAATTTATCAATTAGAAAATGTTGATATGAATTATGCTTTTAGCCTAAGATTAGATATAGAACACACGTATTCAATGCCTGCATTAAAGCTTACATGAATACCATGGAAAATAAATAAAGGCTATGACAGAGACATAGTTATCTTATTCTATGTCTCTGGCTATGTTTAAATATATTGACAAATTATCATGTCATTGGCTAAAAATGCGAATCGGCACTCGTCCGGATAGACAATTCCGAAACGTATTTTATTCAATAATTATTCACTACCCCACGGAGAAAAGGTTAATATCGGATTTATCCAGTGAAAACAGCAATCTGAACACATCGGGTTTATTAAATGAAAATTTCACAGCTCACAGGTATTTCCGATTGTGAAAACAGCTCACGGAAATACCCGAGTAGTTCCGATATTGAGGTTAAAAGTCAAAATTGGGAACACGACTGGTTCTCTGCGTTACAATCCATTATTCAAGCTACTCAGAAAACCAGAAGGCCGGTGTGTGTTTACAAACTTGTGTTTTGGTTGTTTACACAGTTCCCTAATGCGAGTGTTTAGTATATTAGCGATGGCCCCCGTGACGCGAAGTTTCGATTATCTGGTGATTGGCGGAGGTTCCGGCGGACTGGCGAGCGCCAGACGAGCGGCCCAACTCGGACAGAAGGTCGCAGTAGTAGAGGAGGCGAGATGGGGAGGAACTTGTGTAAGTTTAAAAAATTTGGTTCTTTCGTATAAATTTTTAACTGGAACATTAAAAAGGCTGGTGTCATGTCACCCATAAGGAGACCAATACTACCCGTTCTATTAAACAAATTCACATTCCGATTGATTCGGAAACCGACATGACACGCAAACGATGTTTGACTTTTTCAAGCAGACGACATTTCATTGTCAAACTAATTTGACGCTATCGGGAAATATTTAGAAATTTTTTGTCAGGCAATATCTCCCGTCATGTCAAATAATTGAACGATTCATTTTTAATGGAGGATGCTGTGACAAAATTTTTGTCGCACCGATTGAAGACCGATACAGTCAACTCGACAGTTTCGGATCATCGACAGTTCCGGATCATCTTATGTTTGTTGTCAAATTTCTATGAATGCGAAGAAACTCTGACCTTAAAAACTTAACAGTCATTTAGCATATTCAATTAGCTCTTGACAAAACCAGGATAACATTTCCACTTCTGGTAAAGCGATCAGAATCAATTTGGAACAGTTAATTAAGACCGAGACAAGTCACCGGAAGTTGACCTAATTTCAACGATATTTTTTTTCGGCGATTTAGACGCTCATTCAAAAAGATAATGTGCACTCAACCTTGATATCATTTGTAAGAAGAATTATAATAGAATGTATTTATGCAAAACTTTCACGCTAAAACGGGTCTGGAATTGTATAATTGCATGATGAATGAAGGCAGGTGAACTCGACAGTTTCGGATCACCTCTTTGATTTATAGGGGTTGTCTCAACATTACTTCCGGTCATTTTCGTACGCTCTTAAAAGGAAAAAGTAAAATGATTCTTTAAAGGGAAATCGCACAAGGCATGTGTTTGATGAAAATAAAGTATAATTTGATGATATTATTTTCTGTTCTAATTGTCTCTTTGTGAAGTTAACCCTTTTTACAATAAATGATATGACAATTAACGTGATTCGGAACTGTCACATTTGATCCAAAACTGTCGCGATGACCCCGATCTTGTTTTCTTCAAAAACTGAAAAATGGTAAATAAAAGCGGTAAATCATTGGTATGAATAGACAGAGGAAGAATGTTTCTTTGAATTCATATGTTGATTTCTACAGTAAATTGGTTAATACAAGAAAAAAAGATCTTTTATCTATTAGTGATCCGGAACTGTCGAGTTGACTGTATTTCCATTATTACAGTAAAACATCAAATGACATTACTCACAGTTATGAATCAATTCCTTTTAATCGATCTATACACATTATTTGTTGGTTTTCCTCATATTTACTTTGTAAGAACGGTTTAATTGACACCAGGTGACGATTTTTCTGCTTCTCCCTTTGTGCATGCACACTGGAGTATGAAAAACCTAATATAGCATTTTTTAATTGTTTAACGGTAATTGATGCCATTATTTGGTGGTATGTAAGTTTATTTTAAATATCTTATCTTATCAACTGACTTTGAATGGCCATTTTGTGCGTTAAATCCGAAAATCAGAATTTAGAACTCTGGCACTATTTGGATCCTTTGAAATTTAAACGTTAAATTGCCCAATCAGAAAATTAAAATCATTCTTCATGACAAATACTTTTGACTAACATTTCAAAAAAATGTGATTTATGAAAATATCCTTTGAGATTTCCATGTATGATGGCGTCTGCATAATGATAAAACTTATCTCCCCTGAAGCTGTCAATATCCCTGGTGCCAAATTTGAGTTTTTAGGTAGTCAAAGTAAATCGATTTTGCATTGGACAATATCTTCCATCACATCAAACTTTCGAATCATTCATTTAATGGTAGATGTATATTGCGACGAAAATTTTGTTGCAACGTTTGAAGACCAATATTTCCATTTATATTGTCAAATTTTCGGATCATTTATTTATTGGTGGATGTTGTTTAATTGTTAATTGTGTAACAGCCATTATTTGGTGGTATGTAGTTTTTTTTTAAAATATCTTGTCTTATAAATTGGCTTTGAATGGCCATTTTGTGCTTTTAATCCGAAAATCAGAGTTTGGAAAGTCTGACACTATTTTGATCCTTCGAAGTTTTTGCATTAGAATGCTCCATCAGATAATAAAAGGCAATCTGTACTGTAATGTGTACTGTAATGTGTATCGGGTCCCTCTCGGAGTAAAGCCATCGTGGGTCACCCATCCAGGTACTAACCACTTAGTACTGTAACGTGTATCGGGTCCCTCTCGGAGTAAAGCCATTGTGGGTCACCCATCCAGGTACTAACCACTTAGTAGTTGCTTAACTTCGAGAGAAAGCCAACCACTCTACCGAATCACCCATAAAAGCCGGCTTCTACAGCGAGACTGTAGAAGTAGTATTAATACATAAACCTTTTTACTGTCACATTTCTCCCACCTTTCTCTTGACTTCATCCCGAAGTCACAACAACATACATGGGCAGCTACCAACGTTTTTTCACTCTTCAAGAAGGTACAACTGCCACTATATACACTGCCTCAAAGCAGAAACAAGGATCGAGAACATGCGACGAACAGTTAAGGGTACGGGAATGATGGTGATATCAAACCAAATCCTACCGCTGCCACCAATTTTGTGGCGTGTATCGGGTCCCTCTCCGAGTAAAGCCATCGCGGGTCACCCATTCAGGTACTAACCACTTAGTATGTTGCTTAACTTCGAGAGAAAGCCAACCACTCTACCGAATCACCTATAAAAGCCGGTTTCTACAGCGAGACTGTAGAAGTAGTATTTATACATAAAGTCACAGTACTGTTATATAAGATACGCACGAAGACTAGTCTTTGGAAGCAAAATAAGATTGTGATTTAATTCTTTAGAATGTGTAACCAGTATATTAACAGTTTTTTCACCAATTGGTACAGGGTCCGGTGCCGAGGAAATTGTTACAATTGGGAATTTTGGGATTTGTAAATTGTATTGAAATAACTGCAAACTTTTCATAAGTAGTTTATTTCTTTATAACTCAAATTATGGACACTGCAGAAAGAGTACAGAACCTTTGTCAATACATGCTTTGAGTCAAGAGTATGCATTTAATTTCGAGTATTTTGTTCGAATAATTCGAGTGGATTTTAACAAATTGGGTGGAAAATCTGGAATTTAGGAAAATTGTTGCCTAGACTTGATTGGGAAAGTGTCCTATTTCCTGATCCAGACAAACAAGGAAAAAAACCGCTATAGATTAACATGTAATTTAATCTGAGAGTGTGACATTGGACATGTAATTTAATCTGAGAGTGTGACATTGGACATGTAATTTAATCTGAGAGTGTGACATTGGACATGTAATTTAATCTGAGAGTGTGACATTGGACATGTAATTTAATCTGAGAGTGTGACACATGTAATTTAATCTGAGAGTGTGACATTGGACATGTAATTTAATCTGAGAGTGTGACATTGGACATGTAATTTAATCTGAGAGTGTGACAATGTAATTAATCTGAGAGTGTGACATTTGACATGTAATTTAATCTGAGAGTGTGACATTGGACATGTAATTTAATCTGAGAGTGTGACATTTGACATGTAATTTAATCTGAGAGTGTGACATTGGACATGTAATTTAATCTGAGAGTGTGACATTGGACATGTAATTTAATCTGAGAGTGTGACGTTGGACATGTAATTTAATCTGAGAGTGTGACATTTGACATGTAATTTAATCTGAGAGTGTGACATTTGACATGTAATTTAATCTGAGAGTGTGTGACATGTAATTTAATCTGAGAGTGTGACATTGGTCATGTAATTTAATCTGAGAGTGTGACATTGGTCATGTAATTTAATCTGAGAGTGTGACATTGGACATGTAATTTAATCTGAGAGTGTGACATTGGTCATGTAATTTAATCTGAGAGTGTGACATTGGACATGTAATTTAATCTGAGAGTGTGACATTGGACATGTAACTTAATCTGAGAGTGTGACATTGGACATGTAATTTAATCTGAGAGTGTGACATTGGTCATGTAATTCAATCTGAGAGTGTGACATTTGACATGTGATTTAATCTGAGAGTGTGACATTGGACATGTAATTTAAACTGAGAGTGTGACATTTGACATGTAATTTAATCTGAGAGTGTGACATTGGACATGTAATTTTATCTGAGAGTGTGACATTGGACATGTAATTTAATCTGAGAGTGTGACATTGGTCATGAATTTAATCTGAGAGTGTGACATTGGTCATGTAATTTAATCTGAGAGTGTGACATTGGTCATGTAATTTAATCTGAGAGTGTGACATTGGACATGTAATTTAATCTGAGAGTGTGACATTGGACATGTAATTTAATCTTTAATCTGAGAGTGTGACATTTGACATGTAATTTAATCTGAGAGTGTGACATTTGACATGTAATTTAATCTGAGAGTGTGACATTGGACATGTAATCTAATCTGAGAGTGTGACATTGGTCATGTAATTTAATCTGAGAGTGTGACATTGGACATGTAATTTAATCTGAGAGTGTGGCATCGGACATGTAATTTAATCTGAGAGTGTGACATTGGACATGTAATTTAATCTGAGAGTGTGACATTTGACATGTAATTTATTCTGAGAGTGTGACATTGGTCATGTAATTTAATCTGAGAGTGTGACATTGGTAATTTAATCTGAGAGTGTGACATTGGACATGTAATTTAATCTGAGAGTGTGACATTGGACATGTAATTTAATCTGAGAGTGTGACATTGGACATGTAATTTAATCTGAGAGTGTGACATTTGACATGTAATTTAATCTGAGAGTGTGACATTGGACATGTAATTTAATCTGAGAGTATGACATTTGACATGTAATTTAATCTGAGAGTGTGACATTTGACATGTAATTTAATCTGAGAGTGTGACATTGGACATGTAATTTAATCTGAGAGTGTGACATTGGTCATGTAATTTAATCTGAGAGTGTGACATTGGTCATGTAATTTAATCTGAGAGTGTGACATTGGTTTTTTAGATATAAGGCTTATAATCTTTACTTAGTCAATGGACGCCTCCTGAATTAATTTTGCTTTCAACAGCTTCTTTTAATTGCATGGGTATATCAAACAGCAGTACTAAAACTGTATTGTTTTAAAGACATATTATTTTGACCTTCAACTTTACTTTTCTATCAACAAGATCCCATAATTATGAGGACAGGTAATGGGCTTGATATAACCTCATGCATTCTGTATCAAATCTCCCATAATTATGAGGACAGGTAATGGGCTTGATATAACCTCATGCATTCTGTATCAAATCTTTATGAGGACAGGTAATGGGCTTGATACAACCTCATGCATTCTGTATTAAATCTCCCATAATTATGAGGACAGGTAATGGGCTTGATACAACCTCATGCATTCTGTATTAAATCTCCCATAATTATGAGGACAGGTAATGGGCTTGATTCAACCTCATGCATTCTGTATTAAATCTCCCATAATTATGAGGACAGGTAATGGGCTTGATACAACCTCATGCATTATGTATTAAATCTCCCATAATTATGAGGACAGGTAATGGGCTTGATACAACCTCATGCATTCTGTATTAAATCTCCCATAATTATGAGGACAGGTAATGGGCTTGATACAACCTCATGCATTCTGTATCAAATCTCCCATAATTATGAGGACAGGTAATGGGCTTGATACAACCTCATGCATTCTGTATCAAATCTTTATGAGGACAGGTAATGGGCTTGATACAACCTCATGCATTCTGTATCAAATCTCCCATAATTATGAGGACAGGTAATGGGCTTGATATAACCTCATGCATTCTGTATCAAATCTCCCATAATGTTGAGGACAGGTAATGGGCTTGATACAACCTCATGCATTCTGTATTAAATCTCCCATAATTATGAGGACAGGTAATGGGCTTGATACAACCTCATGCATTCTGTATTAAATCTTTACACTTGTAATGCTGGATACTTTTCGAAAAATAGACTTTTGCCTTGTCTGCTTTCAGAAATCTTAAATATCTGCTTAATTTCGTTAAGAAAAGATACTCAGAATTGCAAACAGGTTTGATCACTGGCCAGCTGCCAATTCACTTGGGGGCTGGACTGGTTCTAACCTGTTTGCATAAGCATGAAGTCGGTTCCAGCACTATAAGGGTTAATTGTCGCTGAACCAGTATGGCGAGATAGGGGATGGTATAAATCCCTTGTGGGGTCAGATTTATATGCTGTCCAGCACAATGAATACTTAAATAACATGTACCAAGCACATAACTATCATGTTTATAATATTCTGCAGGTGAATGTGGGCTGTGTACCCAAGAAAATTATGTTTAACACTGCCATGCATGCAGAATTCATCCATGATCACAAGCTCTACGGGTTTGATGTGGAAAAGAAGGGATTTAACTGGGGGTGAGCAATGTCATGTTCTTTTTTTCATTTGATGTCCATCAACTAATTGATAAATCACCATTTAAATCCTGTTTCTGGTTTACAAGGATATATTGTAGCTTTTGATTATAAATATTGAACTTTTATCAACTCATCCATTCATAACTATATGGAAGTTAACAATATGCAATATTTCAATAAATTACTTGATATATGTCATTACAGTTTGTAAAGCAATTATAGAAACTAAAATTGGATGTACACATTGCTTTGATAATGTCAAATGGGAGATATTGCCCTACACAAAATGTCACAATATTTCCTTATTCACATCAAATTAGTTTGACTAGGAAAGTGGCTCATGAATTATCTCCCTTGGGAGTTATCATATAATGTTATGTACTGTGTATTGGGTCCCTCTCGAAGTAGAGCCATCGTGGGTCACCCATCTATGTACTAACCGCTTAGTATGTTGCTTAACTTTGAGAGAAAGCCAACCACTCTACCGAATCACCCATAAAAACCGGCTTCTACAGCGAGACTGTAGAAGTAGTATTTATACATAAACCCTATTACTGTCTCAGTGATGTGAGCATTCTTCTAGACTGAAAGAGAAAATTGCAAGAAGGTAAAAATGCTCATATTTTGCTTAAATCACTGATAAATTTCCCTGAAAGGTATGCTGGTTTTTATTTCATGGTAAATAATTGATAGATCTACAAAGAGCAGCCGATGGCCCCAATACAATTTTGTGCAGATTTTTTAAAACAAAAAATATATATCAACATTTTTTTATATTGCTGTAACATATCGTAAGATAAGATGAATAAAAAATTTCTTTTTTATCATTTTCTGTCATAACTTGATGTGTTCCCTAGATACCAAGGGTTGTTCTTGAGTAATGGAGATTTCTATATACATGTATTAATTACAGACAAGTAAAGAAAGCCAGAGATGCCTACATCAAGCGATTGAATGGAATCTATGAGAAAAACTTGGAGAATGTAAGTATGTTGTAAATAATATCTACAGACATTACTAGCTGATCAAGGCACCAAACCCTAATCCTTTCCCAAACAACAGATTTTCGACTGTCCCAAATCAAGAGAGTTTGAGGACGACATTTCAGAATCTGATGAAATTGAACAATACTCTTCAGAAAGAGCAGAAAACCTTGTGGAAAAAGGAAAATTTGCTCGCCATGAGCAATTTCTCCTTTTCACACAATAATTTCTAAAGTCGTTTGCAAGAAAGTGGTCATAACAATATTACCCCTGCACTATTTGCTATTTATTTTTCGATGTGCTATTCTCACAAATTTGGTGCCAACCAATTTAACTTAATTGTTTAGGTTTGAGTAACATCTAAAATAGCAAGGAGTGCTCAGATTAATGAGTGGGGATCACCTGGTTAGAAAAACCATGTGAAACACATAAAAACACTTTCATTTATCCAATATTAACAAAGTGAACATTCAAAATGGAGAATTTCTTGGGCCTTTTTGGTTTTCAACGTTTTTATCTAGTTTTATCGCTCATGTGAACGTCTTACAGTGTGATTCCCTCTGTAAAAGGGAATTTAAAGTTCTTTTAAGTTAATTTTCAATTATTCTAAAACTTTCACAATTTAAGTGTAAATGACCTCAAGTATGGCTTTAAAGAACATGAATGTGAGAAATATAATTAGAAAAATAGCTTTAATTGGAATTCAAACCCACACAGTAAGGATAAAATTATTATGTAGCATATCCTCAACAGCTAAACCTCATGACCACTCTAGTGATGACAATTACCATCATGTTTTTGTCATACTTAAACACAATTCTGGCATAGAAAATATCTGGAAAGGTCCTGGAAGCGTGATGATAGGGGTGATCAAAGTAAAGAATGTTTTTCTTGATGTGTCGACTGCTATAGAACTCTGATGAAGCAGGATGGTAGCAAAACCAGAATTTAACCCTTTACCAAACACCAAATTCTCGACTGTCACAAATTCAAAGGGTTTGCAGATGACATTTCAAAATGTGAAGACATTTCAAAATGTCTTCTTATAAAGCAGAAAATATTGGGAGAAAAGGAAAAATTGCTCGTTAAGAGCAATTTCTCCTTTTCCCACAATGTTTTCCAAAGTCTGCAACAAAGTGGTCAAATGTCGTTATTGTTGGTAAATGGGTTATAGGAATGTAATGGTAGGCGGGTCTCTGGCCCCGGAAAATATTTTTTTCTTTTACCCCGAAAGGTAGAAAATTTCCACCGGTGCCAGGGTGTAGCAGAGGTATAGAGATGTCAATTTATGGGGGATGCCAAAAATGAAAGTGGTGCAGATTTTTTCTACGGCCCATTTTGTTACCCCACCCACCCTAAAACAATGATAATTTTGAAAAATCAAAAAATCAATATGTTTTTTTTCCATGAACCATTATAAACAGACTTTACATAGTGTCTAAAGATGTTTTACTTTATTTTCGGGTAAAAATAAGTAGTTTTGATGAAAACATGGATATAAGTCCTTTGAACGTGAAACATTTTGAGCAATACTTGCGCTCATATACACTAAAATTGTGAAAGTCCTTGAATAATTGAAAATGCACTCAAAAGGACTTTAAATTCCCTTTTACAGAGGAATTGAGAAGGTAACACATAAAAACATGATGCTTTTAAAAGAGTGATTACTCTAAGGTTTGTCTACAATTAGCGATAAAACTAGGTCAGCCGAGAAACTTCAGGAACCAATAAACCCCGAAAAATCTCCATTTTGAATGTTCACGTTGTTAATATTGAATAAATGACAGTATTTTTATGTGTTTCACGTGATTATTCTAACAAAGTGATCGCCACTCGTTAATCTGGGCTCTCCTTGCTATTTCAGATGTTACTCCAATGTAAACTATGACGTTAAATTGGTGGGTACCAAATTTGTGAAAAATAGCACTTTGAAAAATAAATAATAAATAGTGCAGGCGTTATAGTTTATTGATCAAATTGTTTTTCTCTATGTTTCAACATATTCTATCTTAATCAATATCTCATTTTACCCAGTTTTGCAATTTTTCTGAGCGCTAGTATGTTTTTAAAAGAAAGCGTGAAGCATTCTCAGGCATGATTTGCTAAAATGACAACGATGAGCCTATCAGAAATCCACCTAGTCAAGGAGTAGAAGGCTTTTTTGCTATACTACATAGCTGAAATGAAGCCGATGATAGTGAAACAAAAAGATACTTTGACAACATTGTTGAAAAATCAAGTTGTTGTATAAAAATGAGTGACCCAAATGAGGAAATCATTTTGCACAAGCGCTGTTACAGTACATTTACAAGCAATCACCCTGCATCGAGGCTGAAACAACAAAACCAGGACAACGATTCAGAGGGTCTATATTCTTCTATGAAGGCGTTCATTCAACTGGAAAAATCTTTGTATTTTTTTTTCGCGAAAAGAAATCGTACAAGAAAAATAGGTAGTTGATCGATGTTGTGCACAACATTCGAATTTTGCAAAACATTAAATAGCAGAAGGATGTGAACGGTGTGATACATATTTCGACTGCAAACTTATTGCCAATGAAGCTAAGTATCAAAGAGAATGTCACAGCAGATACATTAAGCAAGATGGAGGAGGGCAGTGGTCAAGTGATAGAGTCTCAGCCTCGGGGCGTGAGGGTCGTGGGTTTGAATCCTGTGAGTAGCAGGATCTGCCCTACAACCTTTCATTTATCTATATTCAGCGTGAGTACTGGTTATATGTATCCAGGAAGCAGAATCGAGCATGATTTATCAACATTGTAAAAACTTGTTTCACAATCGATGTAAAATAAATAAGTTTAAACTAAGCAAGATGTCACAGAGTGCAGTAGCATTGACAATGAAAATGTACACACTATAGCACTGGAGAATCTTATCAGTAAAAAAACATCCAGATCTTACTGTTTTGCTGCATAAGTACCACACACTGTTGAGTAAATCAATGCCAATAGAGGAAGAAAACACGTTGGGTACAATAATCTCAAAACCAAACTTGAGTCAATTTATGCTCACAGATTGCAATTTCTTAAATCACATCTTAAAGGGAATCCTGACATAATTGTTCATAATGATATTAGTCTTGAAGACGTTATCAACCATCCAGCAAACCTAAAAAGGGGCATTAACTTTACAAAGCTAAACTCTGATCTGCTAGGAGAGAATGAACCAATATCCTCAGGGGAATTTTGTTTTTATGCTGCATTGATACTGCAATCAAAGAAGTGTGACTTAAATTGAATTGTATTGAAGTCCAGCCTCTTGACCCTTCTTCTATGATAACCATTGAACAAGAGGAGAAAATAGTGCCACATGAGATCTTTATTTATTGTTTTTGCTTGGATACTTTTGGCCAATGGAAATGTGAAACCGGAAACCGTCCTACATAAAGGAGAAGTGTCCCTCACTGCATCAAAAAAGGGTTGTTGATATGTCAAAATATTATTTATACAATCTGGTAGCAAATGCAAGATACCAAAGCATATACATGTGTAGGACTTGGTTTTGCAATCCACCAGCTTACACAGTCTTATGGAGCAATTGCATTGGTGAATAAAAATGGACATAGCATCAGCTATGATGATGTAGAACGCATAGACACTTGTTGGGCTATTACTGTGGACAAAAAGTAGTCCCTGTAGCTGCAAACATAACATCATGTGTTACAATTTGGGCAGCTGGAGATAACTTCAACAGAGCTGCAGAGTCACTTGATGGTAAACACCTGGACATCGTAAAAATGGTTATGTATCAAGTTGACAACAACATTAACCCAATGCATGAAATTAGCAGGCCACCCGTGAGGACGTCTGAGATACTGGAATGTCCAAAAATGGCATGAAAATTACTTGGTTCATTGCATTATGAGGGAAAAGCTAACGTATACGGCGGTTTTTTTCCTGCTCAGAGGAGTACAGAGATGAAAGAGCCTTAGACAACTTTTTTACTGAATTGCTAATAATGTCTACCTAACTGTTTAAAATGGACATTGATTGCCTTGAAAATTAACTACCAGGAGGGATAGTGTTTTATGCAAAAGTGAGTCACAAGTCAAGCAATTCTAAAATCAAAAATTGGTTATTATCCATTGATCCCAGCCTCTGCCACAAAATACAATACCATCTACACCTTCAAGAGAATGTTCCAAGCCCTTGGTCCAAACTGGACATATGTCACACGTATGATAAAGCTCGCTTGATCAAATGGAAGAATATGGATGAGTTCCAAAATGATTAGTTGGAAATGGGGGAATGCTAAGGGTCATGAACTTCATGGATGATAAAGGAAAGATTATGGAGGAGAATGGATTGGAAGATGTTTTTGTGGAATTAAATGTGTATGGCCATAATGTTGTACAGGTCATCTTAAAATGAAAATCATACAACAGAGAAATAAGAGCTCACAGATTCTTGAAAAAATCTGTGAACAGATTAAAATAGAAGGCATTTGTGGAATGGTGCTCATGCAAAACAAACTGCCTGTCGTGACGATGCAGTTGCTGAAAGAAAGACTGGTGTTCTGGTTTTCCAATGCATGTCTGTGTGATGATGAAACCTGTATGAATAGACTAGAAAATTACTTGTATTCAGAGTGATGAAGATAATTAAGCATCAGACATGACGTGAAATCAACACAAAAAAACAAACATAAGGAAACCTTATGACAGAGTGATATAAATAAAGTAACCAGGTATGAAATGGCTTAAAATGACAAAACCAACGTCTTCAAATACTAATTCATTGGGAAATAACAATGAATGTAAGCTATGCAAATAATGTGTACATAAAGTGTGTGTTTTGTAAGATACTCATATAATTGCAAATATGATGCTTTTTTGATAGGGCAATACATGCAGTACATAATGCGGTAGCATTTTAAATGGTTATCATTGTCTCCTCTGCTGACTTAATTAGACATGATCTCTAATTAATCTTAAGCTAAGTGTTGATTTATACATTGTAAAAAGAATTCACTAAGCTTCTCCATGAGCTTTTCATATTAATCTAGCGCTGTTTTAAAAGACCATGAATTTCATCAACGTTATGTGACCATTCATGGAGGCTGCTGGTTTTATTTAATTAATATAAGTTCTGGTTCATAAATGACTTCAATATCTAATGTTGTGACCACTTTGTTTAACAATATCTGTCAGAAAACTAAAAAAGATTGTCACAACCTGAATGTGTTGATTGCATACAGTAACATAAGTGCCAATGCCAACTACAAGTAACCACCCTGTTGCTATACATTTGAGTTCAGGTGAGTCGAAAGGTAGGCGGTTTTATGTAACATATGCAAGCATATAATATTGCCCTCAGCAAACTAATTAAAATCAAACTGTCTTAAAGAAAATTGCATAAATCTAGATAAAAAACTACATGAATTAGTCTTTTACTCAATATATTACCCAATATATTGTAAATACATAGTGCTCATGTAAAATTGTTGAATAGCATTTTACAAATAGCCGCAACAAAAGCAGCAGGAGAATGTCAAAATTGACATTCAAATATCTATTTTTGATAAGCAAGGCCTAGAAAATACCAATATATTCTATATTCCATGCAAATTAATTTGTTTCAATGCTGTTAATGGATGGTAAGTATGGTAGATTGAGCCATTTGTATAAATTAGTGATGTAAAGAAAAAGAACAAAAGCAAATGACGGTCATGTTACAAAACTTCATTTTTTAAAAATCTGCACCACTTTCAGAATTGGCATCCCCTCTAGAACTTTCAGGGATACTTTAGGCTATTTAAAAACACCAATGAAAATTTTCTACCATTTGGGGTAAAAGAACTTTTTTTTTTAAGCCTCTTTTCGGGCCTCAGATTCCCGCCTATGGGCATAAGTTGAATGTCTGATTGGCCAGCATGATCTGTTTCAACTTGTTCATACTTTGTTATTGATAAGTTTATAAAATATACATGAGGTATGATAAAAGCATGCCATCACAAGTTCAAGGGAAGGCATACACTGGTTCCTCCCCCTGTAAATCTGCCCTTGACTGTATCACTGAATCTGTTACACTCTTCTACAGGACAGGGTTGCTAAGATCCTTGGCCATGCCCAGTTTAATGAAGACGGGAGTGTGGATGTTAATGGAGAGAGGATTGAAGCCAAAAACATTTTGATTGCATCTGGTGGTCGACCAATTATACCAAACATTCCAGGTAATACACACATATTTCGGTCACATCTGGTGGTCGACCAATTATACCAAACATTCCAGGTTATACACCCATATTTCGGTCACATCTGGTGGTCGACCAATTATAGCTTACATTCCAGGTAATACACATATATTATGATCGCATCTGGTGGTCGACCAATTATACCTAACATTCCAGGTAAAATACACATATTATGATCACATCTGGTGATCTACCAATTATACCTTACATTCCAGTTAAAATACACATATTTTGATCACATCTGGTGGTCGACCAATTATACCAAACATTCCAGGTAATTTATACATATTTTGATCGCATCTGGTGATCGACCAATTATACCAAACATTCCAGGTAATTTACACATATTTTGATCACATCTGGTGGTCGACCAATTATACCAAATATTCCAGGTAATACACACATATTTTGATCACATCTGGTGGTTGACCAATTATATCAAACAGTCCAGGTAAAACACACATATTATGATCGCATCTGGTGGTTGCCCAATTGTACCAAACATTCATGGTAAAACACACATATTTTGACCACATCTGGTTTTTGACAAATTATACCAAACATTCCAGGTAAAACACACATATTTTGACCACATCTGGTTATTGACAAATTATACCAAACATTCCAGGTATACACACATTTTGATCACATCTGGTGGTCGACCAATTATACCAAACATTCCAGGTAATATACACAGGATAGATTAGGCTTTCCGTCATATGGATATGCTTTCAAACACATTCATCTTTCAAAATGAGCAATTTTTTCTTTTGACACAGTAGTTTTCCATTGGTATCACAAAGGAAAGATTATTTTCATACTTTTTGGTTGTTGACTGATGATGCTCTTCAATACATGCGGGTCTGTAGTTATCCTGGGGTCAGTACTATGTAGTGTACTATAGTTCATTACAAAGTACTGACCCTAGGTTAACTGCAGACCCCTATGCTTCAATACAGATCAGTAAAAAAAAAAACTCTTATGAGGGCATAGGTTAAACATTTATCATTTCCTATTTGAGAGATTTTGTGGCTGTTCAAATTGAAAGCAGCAGCAGTAGATGATGTTTAGATAGTAGCATATGCCTTGTGATATTGAAAATTAAACATTGTGAGAGGAGCAGGTTTCTCTTTTGTCACAATGTTTCTGAAGTTTCAGCTACATGTTGGTGAAATGAAGTATAAATATGAGTGAAGACTGTATACACATACTGTTTTAAATATCCCTGTTGGTAGATAATTCTTCAAACAGTTATAGTTTCTATCAGAAACACACATGGTAATTAGTGTATTGGGAACCAAGATATGATGAAATGTTTGATTGGTTTATGTTCTAATATTCGTAGTCAGTCTTAGACCTATATTGTGAAATGTTCAATGAGGTAGAAGTAGTATTGTAACAAACAGTGTTTATAAATAACCTTTTGGACCTCGCTCAAGTTGCTTTCACGTTTCAACAGGATATGTAAAGATAATCTAATTTGGTGTTCAGCTTGTCTCAAATTTGACTATAATAAAAAAAAAACCAACATTGTAACAAAAGCTTGATTTGATTAAATTCAGATGCAGGAAGATTTTTATTTTCATAATAGGGGATCTCCTGACTTAGAGAATTAATTGGCAGTTGAGTTTAAGAACATCTTCCATTATTTATGAGACACATCACTTCTTATTAACTGTAATGTTTTTAAAGTGTTGTAAAACCACAAAAAATGTAAATAACCTTCATGACTTAATTTTCATTGATACTTTAGAAAAGTCCGTTATCTGAAAATATTGTTTTTGTTTAACCTTTCAAAATTGTTTTCAAATATCCACTTCCTTTATTAGATACTGGCTGGCTCTTTTCCCTTTCCCAAACAATACCGATATTTGACGTCTTTGTTGCAGATGACTTCAGAAAACCTTGCGGGAAAAGGAGAAATTGCTCGTAACGAGCAATTTTTTCTTTTCCCACAAGGTTTTCTGCTCTTTCTGGAGAATATTGTTCAATTTTATCACATTTTGAAATATCGTCTGCAAACTCTTTCATTTTGGGACAGTTGAAAATTTGTTGTTTGGTAAAGGGTTATGGTATAATGGTTTAACCATTCATCTTTTCATCTAGGTGGGGACCATGCTATAACAAGTGATGGATTCTTTGATCTGGAAGACCTACCAAAGTAAGATTTCCCTCATACAAGCTTTTGGCACAGGGATATATATCATAATACCTTTATTATAACACTATATATACACAAGGGAAACAACTTCAAAGAGAAACCAGTTCTCACGTTCCCCGCTTATCAGTCCGTAATTTTGCATACAATTGCTAGTCTGTCAATTCTCTATATGTCCCGCATAGCCAAATGATTTCTGCGTCCAACGATACCTCTCTCAACAAGATCGGTCCAGTCAACCCGGAGAATCACAAGTCACCACCCTACATGGGTTCAAATCCTCAAACTAGTAATTAGTGTTTCATGGAGAATTAGGTTTGCGGCTGACTAACAGAATGCCAATGAATCTTCCCTGCCTAGCCAGTCCTTATGGGTAGTTCTGGTTACCCATCCTCTAAAAGCTAGGATCAGAAATATACAGTAGAGCCTCGTTTATCCGGACACTTTCATTCCCAGGAGTAATGTCCATATTAACGAATAATCCGGAATAAACAAACAGCGATTTTCCAGTGAAATGTACACCTTTTTTCATAATAATTGCTATGAAGTAAAAAATACATAATAGTTGAAAATGATTGCCAGACATTGTCTCCTGATGGCTGTCAATGCAGCGAGTTAACACCTTTTACAAACTCGACTTTCTGCACGCGATGATTATTACAATTAGGTTAGACCAGTTAACTGACTAATTGTCCGATTTACAATCAACACCTTTCATTACACTACACTTGGTGACATTTTATGATCAAGCATACGCGCGAATTTGCCAAAGGTGTGAATGTTGGATTACCGTATCGCCAATTAACGTAGGTAACAGCAAAAAATAATCATAATGCTGGTTTCCAGATAAGTCTTAAGAAGTTAGAAGTTAGGTTTAGTCTCCGACTTTCATTGTCTGGAGCTGGAATGCAGATTTTGCAGATTAAACTGGAATTAATGAAGGTAAGGACTGTTCCCTACAAATTCTGTCCGGATGGCGAATAATCCGGATTAACGACGACCAGACTATCCAGGGTGGACTGTAACTGAAAAGTTGTTGATATGATGTAAAATCCAATATAACAAAATGATACCATGGTATTGTTGATTGATTTACCTTGTATGACACCTCAAACTAAACCCATTAGAGATATATTTGTATGTAGTTTCTTAACAAGGTTTCTGAATGTTTCTATTAACTTACTTTAATCAAGACTTCAAACACTTGAGGGTAATTATGAATTTGACTTTTAGAGATATCTTAGCAAAGGATATAGGTACATTTACTCAATAGCATTTATGATAATTTATTATCTTCTTTGTGACAGAGAGCTTTGAACAAAAGTACAGCAGCTACTCATTTCACCATTAATGAGGTTATTTTGTTTAAGGTTTAATGCTGTGTCAACTGTTTTTTAGTGATTTTACTGCTTTTTATGGAATAGCTATTACTAGAATAGATGTCATTAATCTGTTAAGGACGTTCTCGGTAGTTTTTTCTGCGCATTTCATCTGCGCATCCAAGGGAGATAATAATCTGTTACCGAAGAGGTACTTGAATAGTAGTTGGGTAAATGTTTTATTCGGATAAAATTCACTGTATGCAATTTTTTCAAAGAATAATTACATTATTCATAAAACTATAAAAGGTTATTAACATTATTATATATTTCTCATGCATATTGAGGCCCCTGGTTCTATTTTTCAAGTTTAAAGATATTTCAGTCGTTTTTATTAATGTTTTTCAAATATGGTTACCATGGAAACTGTCATTTTGCAGAAAAACTAACTGGTCAACATATACTTTTTTTGCCTTTTGTGTTTGAAAATCAATTTTTACTTCACATTCAGAAAAATAAGAAAATTCTGTGAAAGGAAATTTTAGATATCTTCATTTGTTTGTAATATACTTATCAATTTTCATTGTTTTTTGTTGAATACAACTATTTGAAAAACTGATTTAGATTACAAACATTGTTCAGATTGTAATTATTTAAAAGTATTGAATGTATGAATTCATATTTCTTGTGTTGATAAACTTTCCAGAAATTATTTGATTACCTTTGAAGATGGTCATTTTAACATTTTTGCCCCAAACGGTTACCATAGAAACTGTCATTTTACGAAAAGACGGACTCATCGGCCTGAATTTTTTTTTTCATTTTTGAGTTCACAATAAAATTTTAATTAACAGTTAAAGATTTTAGAAAATTCTATGAAAGGATTATGTTCTTATAAAACTGTAGAAAATGTCCTTTATTCATCTCGATAATATTGATCGTCATACTGAAGCTCCAAAGAGATTTCAAATCTAATTTAATAACCATGTACAGATGCTTCATTTTTCACAGTGAAGTTTATATGTTTTGATCAGTAATCTATAAATGTAGGGTTCAACGCAAGACTATAGCAAGTGCTTCACAAACGTGAAGCACTTCCTATAGTATTGCCTAACCTTTGAAATTTAATGGCCTTACGATTTGTTTTACTTGCAGAAAGGTTGTTGTGGTTGGTGCTGGCTATATTGCTGTGGAGTTAGCAGGAATATTCACGGCTTTAGGATCTGATACTTCCATTTGTATTCGCTTTGACAAGGTGGGTAATTTGTTTGGACATTACTTCTGTGTATTAGGCATTTCTTTGGTTTGGTATATGAACACAATAATGACAGAATAAAATCATTACTATGCATTATATAATCTTTTATTGCAAAAACAGTTACAGTTTATAGCAATATCCATGTATTACAGTCGACCCTCGTTTATCCGAACACTTTCATTCCTAGGAAAAATGTTCGTATTAACGAATTTTCCGGAATAAAGAATATGCGAGTTACAGCATAATGTTTACCTTTACGCGGTGTTGGTGTATCATGATAATTACTATGAAGTAAGAAATGCACAATTCTTATTTTTTTTAAGGGAAATGTAAATTGTGTTAAGGAAGTGTTTATTTGGTTAAAAAGGATTTTAAAAAAATGACAATTTGAAGCGATGTCTTTCGAAAAGTTTAATTTCCTTAAGATAGCTCTGAAGGAGCATATCGATTGAGTAATAATTGAAAATGATTGCCAGACATTGTCTCTTGATCGCTGTCTGAGCAGCCAATCAACACCTTTTACAAACTCAACTATCGACATGCGACCGTAATTACAATTATGTTGGACCAATCAACTGACAGAATGACCGATTAACAAACAATCAACGCCTTCCAGTACACTACAATAGGTGACATGTTCTGGTCAAGTATACATGCCAGTTTGCAAAACGTGTGAATGCTGTTTACAACAGAAGACCTATCCCTTTATTCGCAACTGTAACCGCAAAATAAATGATTATACTGGTTTCCGGACTAGCCATATGCATATACTATGAAAAGTGACTGTTGGTTCCCGAATTTTTTTGTCCGGTTCTAGAATGCGGATTTTCCGCATTAAACATTTAAATTGATGAAGGTAAGGACCGTTCCCTAAAAATTCTGTTCGGATGGTGAATAATCCGGATAAACGACGTTCGGATTATCGCGGGTCGACTGTATACAGAAATTTCGTGACAAAGAACATATAATAGCATGGATGTTAGCTGAAGAGCCTGAGTTGTTAGAATGTGTATTTTTACTAATGATTCATTTTCGTAAGACATTTATTTAATCAATAGAGTTCCTGAATATATCAAAGGTCGGCAGATCACATGAGTACAGCAACACTGTGACAGATCAGATGATGTAATGCAAGTTTATGGATTATTACCAGTTAACAATTTCCCTGTTAACCCATAACTCGTAATGAGCAACTTCTCCTTTTCCCACAATGTTTTCTCCCCTATCAGAAGAATGTTTTTCAATTTCATCACATTTCGAAATGTGATGTGATGTCATCTGCAAACTCTTTAAATTTGGGAGTAAAAAATTTAGCTTTTGTTCACTGTTTCTTAGCCATACCATTGATGTTCAATTTTTCAGGTTCTGAGGAATTTTGATGGAATGATAAGTGAGAAATTGACAGAACAGTTGGAGAGTTCTGGCATGAAGGTCTGCAGAAAAACACAGGTCAGAATCAGGTTCATAGTTTGTCAATGCTCACATTTTGTATTATAATAAACATCATTTACTTTATTGTCAAATCGCGTCCTTTATATCAAAATGATGTGTTGAATTCTAGCAACCAGCAAAACTGTATTAGTATAGCATTTATAAACATCTATTCTCCCTCAAGATCTGGGCCTTAAAACACCATTCATTCATTCATTCATTCATTCATTCATTCATTCATTCATTCATTCATTCATTCATTCATTCATTCATTCGTTCATTCATTCACTCACTCACCCACCCACCCATCCCATCCCCATCCCCAACACCACCTCACCCCCTCACCCCACCCCATCCCACCCCATCCCACCCACTCACCCACCCATTCATCCATTGATCCATTTATCCATCCATTCATTCATTCATTCATTCATCCATCCATCCATTCATACATTCATTCATTCATTCATTCATTCATTCATTCATTCATTCATTCATTCATTCATTCATTCATTCATTCATTCATCCATCCATTCATTCATCCATCCATTCATCTATTCTCCCTAGAGATTAATGAATGAAAGTGAGTTTTACAAAGTAGGTTATTTAGCCTTTAATAATGTTTTTTAGAAATGTTTTATTTCACTGATATACCTTGATGTTGAGTTGTCCTTTAAGATGTTCATGTTGACATTAAAACTTATGAATATGTAATATATTCAGGTAACCAAGGTGACCAAGGTTGCTGATGGAACATTGACCCTTGACCTCAATACAGGGGGGACCATTACAGATGTGAACACTTTACTCTGGGCGACAGGGCGGTTACCCAACTCCGACACTCTCGGTCTCGAAAAAGTTGTGAGTATGATTATATTTGTATACTTGCTTTGCGTGTTATCACCCAGGGAAATTTGTGTCAGTAATCGTCGGGAATGTTATTGAACTCTATCTGCCATAGTTTGTTGACAATGGTTGTTAATCAGATACATAGTGAGTTATGAAAAACTTCAATGCTATTTATCTTTTTTAAGTTGTTTTGAACCTGAAACTTATCTTAACTGTATTGATAACAACAAACATAGAATAGCACTATCGAGTTTAAGATGTTCTTCTCATCATTTAGAAATCGAATCAGGATTGTTCAATAAAACACCAAGAGAAAACAGGATTTGCAAAATGTGGACTGAAAACAACGTAGAAAATGAATACCATTTCTTAATGATTTGTCCGAAATATCGAGAACTTAGTAGAACTATGTTACCAAAATTAATATCGAGATCTTTGTAGAACTATGTTACCAAAATTAATATCGAGATCTTAGTAGAACTATGTTACCAAAATTAATATTAAGATCTTAGTAGAACTATGTTACCAAAATTTTGCTTTGAATAGTCAACACATAACAAATTTAAAAGCATACTAGCGCTCAGAAAAACTGCAAAACAGGCTAAAATGAGTTATTAAATATGATAGAATATGTTGAAACATAGCGAAATACCACAGGATCATGAAAACATAACGCCTGCAGTATTTATTATCTATTTTTCAAACTGCTATTTTCATTAATTTGGTCCCCACCAATTTAACCTCATTGTTTACATTTGGGTAAGATCTTAAATAGCAAGGAGCGCTCGGATTAATAAGGGGGATCACCTGGTTTGCAAAATCACATGAACATAAAAACACTGCCATTTATCCCATTTTTAACAAGGTAAACATTCAAAATGGAGAATTTCTGGGGTTTTATTGATGATGTTTCTCGGTTGACCTTGTTTTACCACTAATTGTAAACAAACCTTATCTTATTCACTCTTTTAAAAGCATTTTGTGAACATGTTACCGTCTCAATTCCTCTGTTAAAGGGAATTTGAAGAACTTTTAGATTAATTTTCAATTACTCTTGAACTTTCACAATTTAAGTGTAAATAAGCGCAAGTATGGCTTTAAGCTTTTAATAAATAGCCGAAGGAAGAGCATTTCTGTAAACTCATAAAATTTGTTTATTTAGCAAACACCATCTGTGATTCAGAATATAGCGATGTCACACAAGCCTCTATCACTGTATGATAATTAATCAAATTAACTTAAGTTAATTATGATTAGATGTAATATGTTTATGTAAATGTATATATGGGGAGCGACGTGAGAAAACCCACCTTATGGTCAAAATTTTCGATTTTCGTTTTTTCAGCTATTATTTTAGTTCGATTTTCCTTTGTTAAAATGATATAAGTCTCATGTAAATGCTTCGTAAAATGCGGTTCCTATAAGCGTTCAAAGACGTCAGGTAAGTAGAGAAATATCACGCAAGTGACGCGACGTCAGCGTTTTGGCGAACTGCGTAATCTAAATCGACGTTTGAATTTAGGTGTAACCATATCTGAGCTCTTCATTATATGAAAACACCTTTTTAGTTCATCCTGGTGCCAAAGCTTAGGGAAAAAAACGTTCATGTTTAGATTTAATTCAAATTTATAAACAATCCAATTCAATTAGTTGACAATAACATCAAAGGAAATCAAACACTACAGATCTAGCGGTCAACAAATGGACTATTTTCACTTTTGGCCTAGACTTACTGGTACATTGCATCGATTCCTCGAAATCAGCAGGGATCTAATTGAGAAAGGTAGTCTTGTTTTATTTTTCACTAATGGTCAGAGATCAGGAAAATGCCGGTTGTGGACCGATTTCGGTTGTGTCGGATCGAATGCAACTGGCGATTTTATGAATAAAATCGGTCCGGATATCACAGAGAGATATGGAATTCTACACACTTCACAATACGTGTTTCTCTGTTTTCCCAAAATTAATACGTTAATTGTAATTCCCGTGTAAAACAAAGTCTTCATCGTGTGTTTTGGGGTTTGATTATGGAAACTTATCGGCACGCTTGATTGAGAAGTACAAAATTACATTTTTGTTTCACGAGAACCGATTATTTTAACAACCTTTGGTCCATTTTTAATGGCACATGGTAGTTTGCAAGAAATCAAGGAATATTTATTTGTAAAGCATGGTGTTCTATGAAAAGTTTGCTTCCCTCGCCGATTGAAATGCGTTCTTTTAACAATGAAAAATTTTCATCATAAATGTAAGGATTGAAGATTCGGGTCGTTTTTTGAAAATGCTAAACAACCAATAATCTAATATAGTATGACAAGTTCTATTGAAGTCAATTTCTTTCATTAGTATACGCATAAAACACAGAGCTGCATGTGCCGATCATTTCAATTAATATTTGATGTGCGTGCATATTTGTTTCGTTTCGGAGTATACATGTGTTATATTGCGGTAATTGTTCTACAGTCAATAATTAAAGACAGTTTTTTCCATATTGGAAAAGAAAACATGGTTCCAGTCAAAGTGAGTTGTAAATCCGAGACCTACATAAAAAATGCATGTGGTATAGTATCTTTCTGTGCTGCCTTTTGCCCCAAAATAAATACAGTGTAAGCTGTTTATTAAAGAAAAATAATAGCCTATATTTTACAACTTGAAATGCATAATCGAATTGATAAAGATGTCAATAGTGATGGAGATTGTGTTTTTTCACTTGTCAATTTGATCGGGTCAGCAATGTGAATCACAGACTGATAACCGGATGCCATATAACAGTGTGATGTTGGGCACTAACCATATAACATGCAGTCACGTGACGAATCATGAGGTCATAAATACGTTATGACATTTGACGCCTTTCGATACCTGTTATTAATAATGATTTTCCCGCTTTGTTTCCTTTTTTTCGTGTTTTATTTTCATTGTTTGTCTTTTGATTTGATTCCATATCACTAACAGGCTAAACAGAATACATGTAGATGATTTGTGTCTTTGTGTAGGAATGTTTATCGGGATAGGCTTCGGATAATTATCCGTTTGGCCTTCGGCTCACCGAATAGTATTTCCGATAATATTTCCGATTCACGAGACAAACCATCTATTGTCTATATATCACTATGATACAGTAGTTCAGTCATGTCGCCGTATTCAGTTAAACTAGCCATGTTTCTTGTATGGCATAACCAGTGGAGGACAATATTCATCCAAAACAACATGCAACTGTTTATGTGTGACAAACAAATAAAGAATGGCGAAATGATTTATAAAAGAAGTGGGAGTCAAAAAAAGAAGATCTACATAAAAAGCGGACCGGATTTTGTCTTTACGTAGATATGCGAAATACCACGACAGTTATCTGCATGCATTAAGCATACATCGTGATCTCATTCATTATGCTCCAGTACCCAGTCAAACATGGAGATGACGGAGTCTGGTCCGTGTTTCTTGTTGCCAACTTGAAGCTTCTTCATATTATCAATGGATATGTCGTGGAACAGTGGTAACGTTTTACCACAAACAACTATTCCATTTACAAGGACAGTTGATTCATCTCTCTGCCTTTTGTCCCGCTTTTGTTAAGCTCCGTGACCAGGATCTGTTAGAGTGTCATGACTGTCAACTCTTTTTCATGATTTTACAAGGCTAGAGAACGAGCGACTGAATATCATTTGTTTGGCATTTTAGTTAACATCCCTGACCACACTCTTGGATGTAAACATCCCCAGAATAGGGGTCCGGGTCTGTATTAAAGTCACAATAAGTAAATGATCCATCCTTACTGATGGACGCAACATATGACCTAGCCCGATCATCGATGCTCTAAATTCACTTCCGTTATCAACTACTGGGTGTCCGCTGTCGTTTTCCTTGAAATTATCCTCCAGCAAGTCCTGACATATGGTTGGTGTGCTTTCAAAGTGGTTTAATAAGAATGGTTCTAATTCTAAAAATCCAAGGACATTACTGTTAAACCAAGGGGTAACTTTGATTTTAATACAGCTATATAGAGAACATTTATACAAATCAATCATATCATAACTGGTTAAAGGGAAAGCGAATAAAGAAACTCAATAACAGTTGTATGTAAACCTAATTGTTAGGTATAACGACGGGGTAGGCCTAGTCAGTTTTGCTAAAATCCCGGGTTTTAAAATTGAATCCTCGTAGAATTGACGGATCTTCTGCAGGCAATTCGTCATATTTTACATGTAGTCACGCAGTCAATAGAAAATGAGTTTTGATTAAACTTGATTCAACTAGGAGAATAGGAGAATGAGAAAAGATTTGTAGATAACATTATTGATATGTTTACTTTCCTGATTGCGGCTTGGATTTCACTGAAAATGAGTATTATAATAAATGTTATATATAGTAAATGAATAAAGACTGATTTTTAACTCTTATCCGCAGTTCCTTCTTAGACTGGAATAGTTTACCGAGGGTTTAAAGATTAAATGTTCAAACGGTAGTACGCGTTTGAAAACAGCGGGGGAACTTTAACAACGCCGTAATAAATGACGTCACTTTGACAGCGATTTATCGATTATTGCGCGTTAAACCATAAGGTGGGTTTTCTCACGTCGTACGTCATATGTATGTAGCAACAACATGTAAATATTATGCTAATAAATCGCTAATAAATTGTTATATCTAGTTACCACTATATTTTTTAAGGGAGTTGAGAAGGATGCACAAGGGAACATCAAGGTGGATGAGTATCAGAACACATCTAAACAGAATATATTTGCTCTGGGTGATGTGTGTGGGAAGGCCTTATTGACCCCAGGTATGTCGTCTTAACCTTATGTATTCAGATAATAGTCAACTCTGTTCATATCTCTTGTACATGAGGTGATACTTCTTGTTCAAAGTACAAGTAACGTGACAAATGGATAAGTTGTTCATGGTAAATTTTGTTTTATCATGACTACCATGTAAATTTTGCTTAGTGGAGATAATGCATTATTTAGGTAATATCCATGTCGGTAATTCATTATATATTGCCACGATAACCCGATTTTATTTTATCATACTATATCATCTCATTGGTGTCTAGAACAAATCAAGGTATCTTTAAATGTATGTTTATCAAATTGCAGTGCTTTAGATCATTTTCATGGATGAATTCCCACTTTTTGATATAAGATTGTAAATCTCTTGTTGATTAGAATGTTTGATAGTTAATGTATGGTTAAAACGAATGAATAAGATATAAATCTTAAACGTTATATGTGTATTCATCAAAGAAGTATTTTGTTAAAGCACTACTTTAAAGTAATCTCTTGGAAGGTAGTTATTTTTATAGGCCCCTAATATAAATACATCACAAAAAAAGCCCTGATGTATGATGAACCATGAGCACTTCAAGTATGTTCAAGTTATTTGACTTCTCTCGAAGATATGATGCTCTTAATTTATATTGAAGTTAAATTTTCCTTCTCCGACTGACTTATGAATATTGATTGTTCTCCCCAGCTTGATCCGGTCTTTAGGTCCATAACCTATAGTCGAGCATCACTACATAATAATGTTGTTGCAATGTAAAAACCAATATTAATAAATAAATGAATGAATAAATAAATAAAATATTCATAATGAAAAAGTTCACAATCCAATTGACAAAGATTATATAGGGAATGAGAAATGGTTCATATTTATCACTGCTCCCATTTTAACAAAGAGTAAAATCTTTATATCAAAGTTACATTTTGTTCTCCCCAAGCTTTCTGAACCTGAAAACTTTGGTACATGTAATGAAGAAATACTTAATTTTTACCTTAACTGATTTACCGATGTTTTATCTCCCCATTATGTATTTATAAATTTCTATTAACAGTTGCCATAGCAGCAGGACGTCGACTGGCTCACCGGCTGTTTGAAGGGAAGTCAGATTTAAAGCTGGATTATAACAACATACCAACAGTTGTCTTTTCCCATCCACCCATAGGCACAATTGGCCTGACACAAGGTTTGTGGTACACATTATTGGACTTGAGTAAATGTAAAGTTAGTCAAGAACTATGCAACAGATAAAGAAAGATTTTGATGTTTAAAAATCCCTTTCTTAGATAGGAAAGATCGTTATGATACAGAAGAACTATGTATCAATTAGTGAAAGATTGTAATTTTATTTAACCCTTTACCAAACGCCAAATTTACGACTGTCCTAAATTGAAAGAGTTCGCAAATGATATTCAAAATGTGATGAAATAGGAAAATAATCTTCTGATAGGGCAGAAAACATTGTGGGAAAAGGAAAAATTGCTCGTTTCAAAAGTCGTCTGCAACAAAGTGGTTAAATGTCGTTATTGTTTGGTAAAGGGTTAAGCTATATTTATCAGATTGAGAATTATTATACCATTACTGAAGTATAATGTATCAGATACAAGATTGTAATGTTACCTAAGTAATTGGTATCAATTAGAGAATGATTTTCATGTTACACAAGTATATCAGACAGGGAAATATTGTACATTTCAGATAAGAGAAGATTGTCTTGTTATCTAAATACTATGCATACATTTGATAAAGATTTCAGTACATGCATATCTCAGTCACTTGGTGTTATACAAGCCAGGGTTGCAGGGTTGCACAGGATTTTTTTTTTTCTGATGAAAGTTTGCAATATAAAATATGTTATTTGTATCAGATAGGGAAAGAAAGTAGGGTGGTGTAACGATGGATTAGGAAAATGCCAGTTTTGTTGGTTTTGGACCAATTTTGATTGTGTTGCAAGCTGAGAATTTTAGAAAAGAATTGCTCCAGATGTTTCGGACAGATATGATATTCTTAGCTCTAACAGTATGACCTAAACCCTGACAAATTCAACTTTCAATTGTTGACTCTGTGTCAGATAATGCTTGAAAGAAGAAAATGCATCTTTGTTGTTGTTTGTTTTTGTTTTGGAGAGGGGCATAAAAGCCATTGGGTAAAGTTGGAGGGCTTTCGGTTGTCTTTCAGAGCAATTGTGATATTTCCTGATTTCTGGGTGTAACCCAAACACTTTGTGTAAGATAGAGAACAATTGTAGGGTCCTGTGTAGCCTAGTGGTTAGAATACATAACTTGAAATCACATGGCCCCTCTCTGCGTGGGTTCAAATCCTGAGAGGTATATAGATTTTCATGAGAGGCAGTCTCCCGACTGACTAACGGAATGCCGATGGTTCTACCCGCCTTGACCAGCCCTTGTGGGCAGTTGAGAATGGGGTCTTCCTTCATCATTAATAGTCGGGCATGGCTACATAACTGAAATAATGTTGATGTGATGTTAAACCCATCTAAAAATATAGAGAAAGATTGTACTGTTACATTTGCACTATTTGTAAGTTAAAGAAAGATCATGTTGTGACTCAAACTGGTTTATTTACAGAGGAAGCAGAGAAGCAGTATGGGCAAGACAAGATAAAGGTTTACACGAGTAGTTTTGTACCCATGTACTATGCGATGACCGAGACCAAGGTTAAATGTCACATGAAGCTTGTTTGTCTCTTACCCACAGAACAGGTGAGAAATCTTACCACAGAGGTCTGGAGTTATCCTGCGGTCAATACTATGGAATATGATACCGGTATACAGTGAAGCCTCGTTTATCCGGACCCCGATTATCCGGATGTCTCGTAATCCGAACGAAATTGTAAGGGAACGGACTTATTCGACCAGTTTGTTGCAGACTACTTTTAAAAACATTGTGGGTAAAGGAGAAATTGCTCGTGACGAGCAATTTCTCCTTTTCCCACAACGTTTTCTGCCATATCAAGATTATTTTTGAATTTCATCACGTTTTGAAATGTCGTCTGCAAACTCTTTCAATTTGGGACGGTCGACAATTTGGCGTTTGCTAAGGGGTTATAAGTATACTTGCGCATACAGACCGTTTATGACTTAATGTGTATAAGAACATGCTCTCCTTCATTAGTCCGGATGATTTGGTAATCTGGACATTTGATAATATGGTTGGGAACGGACGTGTTCGGATTAACGAGACATCACTGTACTATTATTACGTTACATAGGATAACTATAAACCCCTGTGCTTGTTACCAGACATAGTATTGTCCCCAGAATAACTATAAACCCCTGTGCTTGTTACCAGACATAGTATTGACCCTAGGATAACTATAAACCCCTGTGCTTGTTACCAGACATAGTATTGACCCCAGGATAACTATAAACCCCTGTGCTTGTTACCAGACATAGTATTGACCCCAGGATAACTATAAACCCCTGTGCTTGTTACCAGACATAGTATTGACCCCAGGATAACTATAAACCCCTGTGCTTGTTACCAGACATAGTATTGACCCCAGAATAACTATAAACTCTTGTGCTTGTTACCAAACATAGTATTGAGTCCAGGATAACTATAAACCCCTGTGCTTGTTACCAGTGACTAGCATCTTGATTCAGCCTTTCCCTTCTATTTATTCATAATAAGGCAACTGTAGCCATAAACATTAGACACAAATTTATTAAAAGAAGTAATTGCTTAAAATGAACAATTACACCTTTTGTTGCAATCTTTTCTACTCAATATTATTGAGAAAAGTTTCTATACTTAATGATTAGGAAATAGGTTACAGTAACGGATGTTATATTAGCCTAGTCAAGACTCTAATGATGCTGAATCCTAGAACAATGATTCTGAATGTGATGAGTCCAAACTGAAAGCAGAAGACATATCTGAATCCAAAAGAACAACATTCTTTCAGGTTTTGTTTAGAACAATTTCACTTTCTGTAACATTGGTTTCTGGAAGCCCTTGATGCAAAGTTATAACAAGTAAATGTCGAGGGTTCGGTGCAAGACTTTATATAGTAAGTCCTTCACAGATGTAAAGCACTTACTATAATCATGCATTGAACCCTCTTGCTGCTGTTTTCACTTTAGTTCAATTTGATTGTCCCATATGAGGTAATGGGTTATAGGAAGAACATTCTGTGTATCTGTGTTAAATGATTGTTGCTAATAAACATATTCCAGTATTGCACTGAATCTTCAGTTAAAAAATGAAACTTTTGTCCAGTTCTGCTTATAAAACCTTGCAGGACCTGCAAAAAAAGTGGTTAATCGTATGTCACAAAATTTAACAAAAGTGTGTATTTCTGATAGAAAACACCCTAATAGGCAAACAAAGCTTTTTTTCTTGAAAATTCTAATTTTGGTGGATTTTGGAAGCATTTCAAAAAATGGCTTTTGGATGAATTTAAAAGGACTATAATGTGTGCTAAATGACCTTAGCTGTTGATGCCCCTTAACCCTTTCCCAAACAATAACCACATTTGACAACTTTGTTGCAGAAGACTTTAGAATACAATGTGGGAAAAGGAGAAATTGCTCATAACGAGCAATTTTTCCTTTTCCCACAAGGTTTTCTGCTCTTTCTGAAGAATATTGTTCAATTTCATCACATTTGGAGATGTCGTCTGCAAAATCTTTTAATTTGGGACAGTCCAAAATTTGTTGTTTGGGAAAGGGCTAAAAGGCTAATAAATATTCAATAAAGTAAGGAGTTAAATCCCTTCTATGTTTGTATTATAGGTGATTGGCCTTCACATGATGGGACAGGGCTGTGATAAATCCCTTCTATGTTTGTATTATAGGTGATTGGCCTTCACATGATGGGACAGGGCTGTGTTAAATCCCTTCTATGTTTGTATTATAGGTGATTGGCCTTCACATGATGGGACAGGGCTGTGATGAAATGCTTCAGGGGTTCTCCGTCGCAATAAAGATGGGTGCCACAAAGGCAGACTTTGACAATACAGTCGCCATTCACCCCACCTCCAGTGAAGAGCTTGTTACAATGAGATAGATCTCTAGTTCTTCCGATACATGCAAGTGACCTTGAACTACACTCCTCATTTAACTTTATTTGAGAATGAAACAGGAACTTTTTTCCCTTATTTTTCGTCAAAATCATTTCTACAAATTTATCTGAACTCTTTTGCTCCCAATTTTCTTGGAAAACTAGAGTTCTCAATGCGAAGGAAATTCCTGGAAATAACAGAAAAAATGCTGAATCTGTTTTAGTATCATAAATTAAGTTGAAATTTTAAACAAAGATTCCACATAAAATGTTTTGTATAACAACAAATACACGGTCTCATCAGACGACATTGTTTTTGTGCCATGTTGCTAAATATGATTACAAACAAAACAGAAGCAAACCGCAGGTTTCAGTCGCCAATTGGCTACATTGGCATTCCACATAGAATCGCTGATTGGCGATATTGACAGTGAAAAGTGTTAAAGGCCTAAAGAGTGAAAAAGGTGAAAATCAAGCAATTAGCAATCACTTGTACATATTTTTTTAACCAATAATTTCTGAAATTCCTAACTTCATGAAACCTCATTTTACATTTTCTACTGCAGAAAACAGTAGAAACAATTGCTTCTTATGTACTGGTGCATCCAAGAGAGATGCAATGAATTAAACATTTGTTGGCACAGCATTAAACCCCATATAAAGAAATCTCCAGTTACCCCTTGGATAGAAAGGCTGTTTGAAATAACAGAAATGCAACAATCCAAAGATTAAAGTAACAGTATTGTGAAGTATGTTGAGATGATGGACGGATCTTATGAACACTTTTCCTTATAGATATTAAGTCACAGGGTTTGTTATTAATTTGATATGAGGCTTGAGTAGTCCATATTCAAGATAAATGTGTGAGGAAGCCTTTGAAACATTCTTATAACAGTAAGACTTTGCAAACTGTTATATTATTTGTGTTTTCCATATTGCCTCCTGTAAGTTTTCTCATTAGGTCTTTTAGAAGCTCTTTTTTCTCTATGTGTTTTGTCTTTATGTAGATTTGTTTCTTGATTAATCAGATACACCTACCTATAAGCGTACTTGGTGATGCTATATGTGTGCCATAACGACTGCATTATCTAACAACACCAAACACCTCTTTGTTAATGCATACTTTGAAAATAAAAAGAGGATTTATTACTTATAACAGGATCAGTAGGATTCTCTTGACATAACTTAAAACTACACAAAAATTGGTAATTGAAAAAACCATTGGTTAAGAGATTTGAGAAAATAGTTTTCTTTTCTTGTATTACATGAACATTACAAGTAACACAGGATCAACCCATGGCTGTTAAATAAAGGGTTACAAGTAACACAGGATCAACCCATGGCTGTTAAATAAAGGATTACAAGTAACACAGGATCAACCCATGGCTGTTAAATAAAGGGCCAGTGAAGTGGTTTGTTTCAGTTAATTCATTCAGTGTCAATAGTGCCCTTGTTTTCATTTTATTTCTACTTTTATATCATAAAAACTTTACATACCCATTTAAATGTTTATTTCTCTTTTGTATGATTAAGTTATATAAATTATTTACACCACAATTGATATGTCTATTTATTTGACCGACATCAGACCAATGTGAGTCATCATGTCCGATGGGGCCGATGGGCTATATAAACCTTTTTGATGATACAAGAACCTCACAGGTTCACAGCACAGTTATCATAGAATCCCTACAAGCAGCCATTATGACAATGTTATTGGTGAGAGTGTGGTTGCTAGGGACATGATGGACTGGCGTTGTAGGAGAGCTGGGTCTCTTGGAATCTTTCTTATATTGACTCAGTGTTTTGTAAACTCGAGGATTTTGCTAGAATAGGGAAAATGTTTGAGAAAACTTATCTTCAAAGATGTGTATGCCCTTATATGGAAATGTATCAAAATCAGACAATGATGAATTGATTCTAAACATACTGCTGAAAGCACAAATTGTTGATTAGATCAATTATTTTGTTTAGTTTAATATAGGTAATGCGTCTAATGAACAACTTTGGATTTATTTATCACTTAAAAAGAAGACCTATAATGACGTTTGAACATTTTACCATCGTAGAGAACGTCAATGGCGGGTGCATCCTTTCCCATACATGAGATAACTGCTCGTAGGCCGTGTACCATAGAATGTTACGCAACAGGTAACGTGGAATGCGTGCATCTCACTCTCCACGTTATAAACAATGTTCTGAACGTTATAGGCTGGAGTTAACGTGAACGACTAACGATGAGGTATTCGATTTGATGTAAGTCTGGAGCGTAGCCTAGTCGTTGTGGTTATGCTTAGTTCACACCAACGGCGAATGCCACGCTTTAAATCAGCTTTTCCCGCTGATTTAAAGCATGATATTCGCCGTTGATGTGAACTAAGCATAAGGTATAGAGGGACCTTCGTGGTCTAGAAGTTAGAATACAGAGCTTAGAAGCAAATGGCCCATCTCCGCACGGGTTCAAATCCCGGTGAGGGATATTGATTTTCATGAGTGGCAGTCTCCCGACTGACTTACGGAATGCCGATGATTCTATCTGTCTTGACCAGCCCTTATGGGCAGTTGAGTACGGGGTCTTCCTCCATCATTAAGAGTCGGGCATCGCTACATAACTGAAATAATGTTGATGGGATGTTAAACCCATATAAAAAATGTGTTAGAGTGTGGTTACTAGGAACATGATGGACTGGTGTTGTAGGCGAGCTGGGTCTCTCGGAATCTTTCTTATCTTGACTCAGTGTTTTGTAAAATCGAGGATTTTGCTAGAATATGGAAAATGTTTGAGAAAACTTATCTTCAAAGAAGTGTATGCCCTTATATGGAAATGTATCAACATCAGACAATGATGAATTGATTTGAAACATACTGCTGAAAGCACAAATTGTTGATTAGATCAATTATTGTGTTTAGTTTAATATAGGTAATGCGTCTAAGGAACAACTTTGGATTTAATAATGACGTATAAAGAAGACCAATAATGACGTTTGAACCTTTTACCATCGTAGAGAACGTCAATGTCGGGTGCATCCTTCCCCATACATAAGACAACTGCTCGTAGGCCGTGTACCATAGCATGTTACGCAACAAGTAACGTGGAATACGTGAATCTCACTCTCCACACTATAAACAACGTTCTGAACGTTATGGTTGAGCTAGTAATGGATCGAAATTATGACGACCAAATGGATACAGTTTTGACGCATATTTGCGACAACGTTTGCGACATTGTATTATATAGATCTAAATCTTCCTCAGAATGAAATTGAATACTTTGCATCATAAGAAATCTTATGTGAAACAATGAAAGATATAAATGAAAAAAAAAGATATTATTTATAAAAACATAACCCTAACCCTAACCCTAACCCTAAGCCCATTTACGTCACCAGGCCACTTTACGGTTGTGTTAAAACTGAATCCGCTTTGTATATTCATGTGATCCATTACTACGTCGTCGAATATAGGCTGGAGTTGACGTGAACGACTAACGATGAGGTATTCGATTTGATGTAAGTCTGGAGCGTAGCCCAGTGGTTATGCCTGTTTCCCAGCTGATTTAAAGCGTGATATTCGCCGTTGATGTGAACTAAGCATAAGGTATAGAGGGACCTTCGTGGTCTTGTAGTTAGAGAACAGAGCTTAATATTACATGTCCTCTCTCCGCCCGGGTTCAAATCCCGGTGACAACATTTGGATTTTCATATGATGTAGTCTCCCAACTGACTAACGAAATGACGATGGTTCCACATGGCTTGATCATCCCTTATGGATAGTGGAGTGTGGGGTCTTCCTCCATAATTAAGATTTCGGCATCGCAACATAACTGAAATAATGTTTGCGCGATGTAAACCCCATATTAGTAAATATATAAGGTGTAGAACGTGTGACATGGCTCGGTGGTTCAAAGCTCACCAGCAGAACTGGGGAGTGTTTTTGTAGGAGTGTCAATGAATATGACACTGTAGAGCCCTGCCTAGTACTGGTGAAATCCAGGAAAATCTCTGAAATAACTGATATACTTTGACACGGTTTTAAACCCCGCATGCACCTTACGGTTATATATGCCAAGCTTTCCTAGCAGAATTCACACAGCGTTTCGATTTACAGCTCTTCAACGATTACCAATGACAACAAAAGACGTTGATTTTACGTTAGATAACGTTGACGTCGATTACGTTAACACCGATTAACGTCTTGCCTTACGGACGTTACACGTCGTGGTGCGCCTGAACGTTGTTTGTTCTCGGTACTTCCCGCGCTAATAACACTATTACTTATCTCAGAATAGCGGAAACAACGTTACACCGCCGTTTAAGAAACACTTTTGGAGAAGTTCCTGTTTCCAACATATCTAACATTCGGACCCTTTCTTCGTGATTCGTACGTGGCATTCTATTTATTCCAAGAATGTTTAGTTCGTTGGCAATTCTGACTTGTGGATCACCTTTCAAATTCATATGTGTAAAATTAGTTGCGAATACCTTACAATGCGCGAAGTGTATGTGCGTTTTGTACGATATGTCATGTGCTGAAATTCACATGCTGAAAGTTTTACAAACCGTTACATTTAATTGTACAGACGTGACATTATGTGTACAGTTCTGGTGCTGAATGCTATGTAAAATAAAGACATCTGCTTTAATACGCTAGATTATCCTTTCGACAAACTCGTCCTGTATCTCCCTCTCCTACTGGTAATGGTGACCTTCGATATGTGTTTTCTCTTTAACTTAATCTAAAACGCTCTTAATACCGAAATGTCCATGTATACTACTAGTGGGAAATTGATCATACAATCAAACTAGTTTGTCAAATGTTTTCTTAATATTACCAGTGGATATATAATATGGGCCGCGTCACGCGAAAAAGGGCACTCGGACATAAATAAAAACCGCTGACTCTTTCTCAGCGCTTTTATTCCAGCATCTAGTCACGACAGTTATCATTTGTATCTATTTAAAGGTAGAACTTGATGTGACTAAGATGGCAAACAGTGTAATCCCAGACCAGCCGCCACGTCAGTGACGTGGCGGCTGGTCTGGGGCTATACTGTTTGCTATGTCCGAGTGCCCCTTTTCCCGTGACGTAGCTCATTATGGTGAGGATTATCCATTCGAGTAGGCTTAATTATCCGAACGCTTTAGGGGGCAGTAAACACTAATTGACCTTTAGTTTCGAATTGGTAGGGCCTTCCAACCCGTTTGAAGGAGAAATTCTTGATAATAAGCAGTGCTGAGACATTGTTATGCTTTTTATTGAATGTAAATGTTATTATAAAGTTTCATTAGGGTATATTGAATAATACGAATATGCTGGTTACACACATTTCTGCATTGGAAGTGTCAATATTGGAACTTATCGGCTGCTTGGGAAAAACACCGAAAAGGGCGTCAAAATAGTGCGTTTTTCAGGTGGGTACATACATTGGACGATAGCAAAAAATCTTCGTGGTCGTGCACCACTTTTCTGTGGATAAGTTGTATGCCTAGACTGTGTGGAAAGCGCAAACAGTGGCGATGGACCTCCTGTATTCGCAGGGAATTCTGTATAGAAGTTGAAAATGTGTCAAAATTGGGCCTCGGACACATGATTTTTTGCCACGTTCATGACCGGTTATTGCTCAAGGAATAAAGTCTATGATAACTGTTCAGATTTTCTTTTCATATTTTTAGAGAGCCACAGGCAATATGCATTTGGTGTGTAAATATTGCTTTCGTCCGTTTTGTTTTCGCGACTCAGTGAGGCGAGACTTAACAAACGTGCACCTGCCGTCCCAAATGAAGGCCCGTTAGTGTGTACTGCTACCTTAAGGAAAAAATGAAAAAAATAAAATCATTCAATTTTTGGTATTAATGGAACAATACAACATGGAAAACCTCTGTTGGCCAAAAACTGCCAAAAAAAGTTTTATTTTGTGTATAATAGAGTCAGTGTGGGGTGGGGTGGGGCTAAGGGTGAAAACTCAGTTATCAGACATTTGACTGTTTAATAATAAAATTGCTTTCTAAAGGGGCAGAAATTAACTTCTGCATTGATTAATTCATTGTTTTATCTTAATGCATGTGCATATTATGAAAATTGTTCCCTAAATAGACTCTTATTTGCATTTATTTGATACTTTTAAGGCTATTTAAGCTGAAATTGTTAGGATTTATGAATCAGTCTTATGAAGTTCCCCTATCAATACATTTCAGACATAAATGGCTACCATATTCTTTGCAAATGATACCACTGGTAAAATGATTGAGAAAATATGGTCCAAATTGGAAGAGAAATCAAGTTTCGGATGAAATGGTTGTAGAATGTGGCGTTGCGAGACTGACCACAATTTGTGCGGCATCCTGCGGATAACAATAAGCCGAAAAACAATTTTTTGTCTGTTCACCCCTAAGCTTTTATGTTTTCCATGAAGGGAAGTGGTATGTGCAGCCTTAATTACATGTATCCCATATATGTCACCAAAAACTATGCATACATCCTGTGCATCTGTCATATGGAGATGCAAAAGTCACTAGCGATAGGCATCGGTATGGCATTAATAATGAATAAAGTAGTTATCGTGGATAATGGGCGTGCACTTTGGTTTGAGGTAATTATCTTGTTCATGAACTTATGGGGCTTCCCTTTATAACAATTGCCCCTATTTCGCATTCATGTGTTCGGTTCGATTCAATTCGCATCATAGAATGTGCTCATTACCAGGGTTGTACCCGCCATATATCCAATTCTTGTATAGAGAGTTGTTCTCAACGCAAACACTTGAAATGACATTGGATCTGTAGTTGGTTGATTTCTTGCGTCGTGTATGTTACTTCCTGTGGATTTAAATTGCTTGTTTATGCGACGGTTGTTCCTATCTGAAATGCCTATTGCTTCTACCAGGCTCATGGTAGGTACCCCCTACCCGAGCATGCATGACAGAGTCCACCAAAGTTTCGGGTCCAGCACCAGAGCTTCGGCGCATGGTTGAAAATTGTTGCACGTCTACTCTCGCATGTATTTGTGTTGAAAAACTCGTTCCATTCCAACTATTGTGTCAATTTCAACCATTTTGAAAATTCTCTCTTGAATTTTATCCTCAGCACTTTGATTTAATACAAGTGTTGACCAAATAGAAGGTGCTAATGGGTAGTGTGTTTCATAGGGGTAGTATGAGTTACCTCCCTTGTAGAATATTGCAGAGTTACAAAATGATGTCTTACATCCTCTATAATGCAGTGTTTCAACTTCAATTAAGAAATTAATTGACAAAAGTGTATGAAATGGTATTTATTAGTGATTTAGCTCCCACAATTGCAAATTTAAGCTTTTGACAGAGGTATTTAGCAAAGTTTTGTGTAAGAAATAATGAAATAAGTCATTTTTTTCTTCCTATTTGGCATTTTTTTCTTAAATAAATTAAATAAAATTGATTTTATTGCAGTTTTTGAATGCTTTTCATTATTCTTTGAGGTTCACTTAACACAAAAACTGCTAATTTGGCTGCATATTGCTAAATGTATGCATTTTATAAGACATACTCTTTTGCCATTGATGAGGGTCAATTTTGGCCGCAATTAGGCTATTTTCATAGGTGTTTGAAAATCATCATAAAATCAGATCTAATGGCAAGATTAAAAAAAAAATTGAGATTTGAAGTCGGATTTGCATATATTTCATGAAAAAACATCAATGTTTGGCCTCCAAAAAACTTTTCCTGCTCCTTAAGGGGGCAGTAAACACTAATTGACCTTTAGTTTCGAATTGGTAGGGCCTTCCAACCCGTTTGAAGGAGAAATTCTTGATAATAAGCAGTGCTGAGACATTGTTATGCTTTTTATTGAATGTAAATGTTATTATAAAGTTTCATTAGGGTATATTGAATAATACGAATATGCTGGTTACACACATTTCTGCATTGGAAGTGTCAATATTGGAACTTATCGGCTGCTTGGGAAAAACACCGAAAAGGGCGTCAAAATAGTGCGTTTTTCAGGTGGGTACATACATTGGACGATAGCAAAAAATCTTCGTGGTCGTGCACCACTTTTCTGTGGATAAGTTGTATGCCTAGACTGTGTGGAAAGCGCAAACAGTGGCGATGGACCTCCTGTATTCGCAGGGAATTCTGTATAGAAGTTGAAAATGTGTCAAAATTGGGCCTCGGACACATGATTTTTTGCCACGTTCATGACCGGTTATTGCTCAAGGAATAAGGTCTATGATAACTGTTCAGATTTTCTTTTCATATTTTTAGAGAGCCACAGGCAATATGCATTTGGTGTGTAAATATTGCTTTCGTCCGTTTTGTTTTCGCGACTCAGTGAGGCGAGACTTAACAGACGTGCACCTGCCGTCCCAAATGAAGGCCCGTTAGTGTGTACTGCTACCTTAAGGAAAAAATGAAAAAAATAAAATCATTCAATTTTTGGTTTTAATGGAACAATACAACATGGAAAACCTCTGTTGGCCAAAAACTGCCAAAAAAAGTTTTATTTTGTGTATAATAGAGTCAGTGTGGGGTGGGGTGGGGCTAAGGGTGAAAACTCAGTTATCAGACATTTGACTGTTTAATAATAAAATTGCTTTCTAAAGGGGCAGAAATTAACTTCTGCATTGATTAATTCATTGTTTTATCTTAATGCATGTGCATATTATGAAAATTGTTCCCTAAATAGACTCTTATTTGCATTTATTTGATACTTTTAAGGCTATTTAAGCTGAAATTGTTAGGATTTATGAATCAGTCTTATGAAGTTCCCCTATCAATACATTTCAGACATAAATGGCTACCATATTCTTTGCAAATGATACCACTGGTAAAATGATTGAGAAAATATGGTCCAAATTGGAAGAGAAATCAAGTTTCGGATGAAATGGTTGTAGAATGTGGCGTTGCGAGACTGACCACAATTTGTGCGGCATCCTGCGGATAACAATAAGCCGAAAAACAATTTTTTGTCTGTTCACCCCTAAGCTTTTATGTTTTCCATGAAGGGAAGTGGTATGTGCAGCCTTAATTACATGTATCCCATATATGTCACCAAAAACTATGCATACATCCTGTGCATCTGTCATATGGAGATGCAAAAGTCACTAGCGATAGGCATCGGTATGGCATTAATAATGAATAAAGTAGTTATCGTGGATAATGGGCGTGCACTTTGGTTTGAGGTAATTATCTTGTTCATGAACTTATGGGGCTTCCCTTTATAACAATTGCCCCTATTTCGCATTCATGTGTTCGGTTCGATTCAATTCGCATCATAGAATGTGCTCATTACCAGGGTTGTACCCGCCATATATCCAATTCTTGTATAGAGAGTTGTTCTCAACGCAAACACTTGAAATGACATTGGATCTGTAGTTGGTTGATTTCTTGCGTCGTGTATGTTACTTCCTGTGGATTTAAATTGCTTGTTTATGCGACGGTTGTTCCTATCTGAAATGCCTATTGCTTCTACCAGGTTCATGGTAGGTACCCCCTACCCGAGCATGCATGACAGAGTCCACCAAAGTTTCGGGTCCAGCACCAGAGCTTCGGCGCATGGTTGAAAATTGTTGCACGTCTACTCTCGCATGTATTTGTGTTGAAAAACTCGTTCCATTCCAACTATTGTGTCAATTTCAACCATTTTGAAAATTCTCTCTTGAATTTAATCCTCAGCACTTTGATTTAATACAAGTGTTGACCAAATAGAAGGTGCTAATGGGTAGTGTGTTTCATAGGGGTAGTATGAGTTACCTCCCTTGTAGAATATTGCAGAGTTACAAAATGATGTCTTACATCCTCTATAATGCAGTGTTTCAACTTCAATTAAGAAATTAATTGACAAAAGTGTATGAAATGGTATTTATTAGTGATTTAGCTCCCACAATTGCAAATTTAAGCTTTTGACAGAGGTATTTAGCAAAGTTTTGTGTAAGAAATAATGAAATAAGTCATTTTTTTCTTCCTATTTGGCATTTTTTCTTAAATAAATTAAATAAAATTGATTTTATTGCAGTTTTTGAATGCTTTTCATTATTCTTTGAGGTTCACTTAACACAAAAACTGCTAATTTGGCTGCATATTGCTAAATGTATGCATTTTATAAGACATACTCTTTTGCCATTGATGAGGGTCAATTTTGGCCGCAATTAGGCTATTTTCATAGGTGTTTGAAAATCATCATAAAATCAGATCTAATGGCAAGATTAAAAAAAAAATTGAGATTTGAAGTCGGATTTGCATATATTTCATGAAAAAACATCAATGTTTGGCCTCCAAAAAACTTTTCCTGCTCCTTAAGGGGGCAGTAAACACTAATTGACCTTTAGTTTCGAATTGGTAGGGCCTTCCAACCCGTTTGAAGGAGAAATTCTTGATAATAAGCAGTGCTGAGACATTGTTATGCTTTTTATTGAATGTAAATGTTATTATAAAGTTTCATTAGGGTATATTGAATAATACGAATATGCTGGTTACACACATTTCTGCATTGGAAGTGTCAATATTGGAACTTATCGGCTGCTTGGGAAAAACACCGAAAAGGGCGTCAAAATAGTGCGTTTTTCAGGTGGGTACATACATTGGACGATAGCAAAAAATCTTCGTGGTCGTGCACCACTTTTCTGTGGATAAGTTGTATGCCTAGACTGTGTGGAAAGCGCAAACAGTGGCGATGGACCTCCTGTATTCGCAGGGAATTCTGTATAGAAGTTGAAAATGTGTCAAAATTGGGCCTCGGACACATGATTTTTTGCCACGTTCATGACCGGTTATTGCTCAAGGAATAAGGTCTATGATAACTGTTCAGATTTTCTTTTCATATTTTTAGAGAGCCACAGGCAATATGCATTTGGTGTGTAAATATTGCTTTCGTCCGTTTTGTTTTCGCGACTCAGTGAGGCGAGACTTAACAGACGTGCACCTGCCGTCCCAAATGAAGGCCCGTTAGTGTGTACTGCTACCTTTTACGTCTCCATGCTTTGAAAACTAACCGGCATACCGACTCAATTCGTTTCACATTATATTCTATCGATACCTCACAGACTTTTGCTCAATGGTATGAATCGAATAGATATTTTCACATTTCATTGTAACTCGGATGATCAAAGCTTTAACTTTGTGTTAGTTGAATGAAATATCTACGTCTGGATCATTCGGACTAATTTCATTGTGGAAAGATACCCAGAGAGGCAAACAGGTTAGATCACAGGTCAGCCGCCAAAATAGTTTGCGGCTGGCCTGGATCAAACCTGTATGTATAGGGTTAAAGCGGTTACAGCACAATAAGGGTTAAATCCAGAGTCAGACAGCATTTGCATTTCCAGATATAAGCCCAATTGACCTATACTAAAACTTTCTTAAGGTACAATTATTATGCAATACGTCTATCGAGAAACCAGTTTTTCAATTAAGACTTGTTGCTCGCCATTCTGCTTCCTGGACAGAATACATAACCATTTATCGCACCGATTATATTACTAATGAAAAGTTACCAAGTATGAATCGAATCCATGACCCTCGTGTCGTGAAGCCGATGCTCTCCACAAGGAGCAATATCCTCCAAATGTATTTAAACTATATCAATGACTAACAAACAAGATGTCAGATCTCTTTCGATTTATTTCCAAAATACCAGTCAATGCAAATCAATTGGTTGTCTTGTTGTTATATAGGATACGTTTCAAATCAAACATGTACAGTCAATCACATTATATACTTAATTATGATTATGTAATATAAGTATCTGCCATTGAATCAAAATTTTACCATAAGTTCCTGCATCTGAATACTTTGAATGAAATTTGTCTGAAGTACATGGCAATTAATCCTTTAGGATGGTCATATATCACTATACCCCGCTAGGATAAACTTGTGAGAAAGCAAAACTACAAAGCATAATGATGCATCAAGCGTTATCAACAGCCAACAGTTTCTCTTACGGTGAGAAAAGGTCGTCTTGAAGTTACAAACATAAAAGAATCAAAACAACTTAATCAACTCTGTTTATGATAAAAAAGAAATGTCCGTGTTCGACAACACTATTAACAACTAGGAACAACTTTAGAATTCTGCATCACAAATTCAGATATAGTTTGAGTTCGTAATGATTTCATTTCGTTACGTTTTCATCTCGTAACGGTTGCATCGAGTTACGATTTCATCTGATTACAAGTTCATCTCGTAACTAGATCATCTCTGTGGAAAGATGCCGAACGAGTTCCCTGCGGAATCGGGAACCAGGCGATGCGAATCCATAACCTGTACGTAAACTTCATCGTCCTTGTCCAAGAAGATGTGGGAACCAATCCGAATGGTCGTTACGCCGTCGTCATTGGTTTTACATACGGGTACTACGTCGTAAAGTAGACGGGTCTGTGAACTCGTTTTGTACATCCGGTTTCGTTTGAAGATCGAGACAGCGAAGGTCATCAATCTACCGTTAAGGCCGTCTGTCAGCAGATGTTTGACGACTTGTGTGCCTTCCCGGATCGTTAGAGATAAGTATATATAATAGAAATCGCTCTGGTTGACGCCGATTCGTCCGTCTGTGTATGCAAGTTTGTTTCCGACAAACGACCTCTTTGTGTCCGATCTCCATTGTAGAATGGTGTTTGACGTGTGATTCCCTGGAAGAATAAGATGTCTTCTTTTTAAACAGTTTTCATAAAAGATAAAAGGGCAACATGATTACCATACCACCGATCTCTATCAGAGTTCACATTACGCTCTCACATTGATGTCGTGGAACGGACGATAACTCTGCAAAGGAGATGGTCATACCAGATACATTAAAAACAATCTACATTCACATGTTTCTTCAATATCTTCCAGTCGTCTTTTGATTGAAAATCAATCATGCAGCCAGAAAGAGTGCAGGAATTGTGTATAATAGAGTTGTATTTGAATATTCCCTGGACCCGTAACAACTTAATTATTTATCTGTTCCATGCGAGGGAAAAGAGGTATTTACCCATACCATAACAGACATTTAACCAATTACCAAACAATAACGACATTTGACCAGTTTGTTACAGGCGACTCTGGAAAACATTGTGGGAAAAGGGGAACTTAACGAGCGATCAGGAGATTATTTTTCAATTTAATCACATTTTGAAAGGTCTTTCAATTTGGGACAGTCGATAAGTTGGTGTATGGTAAAAGGTTAATCATCACACGTCGTTTGTAATGTTACAGCTTGGCATGTGAGTGTGGACTTTATACACTTTCCATACAAGTATATAGGTTACAGATAATAACAAATCCACCCACCTGTGCGCTGTGTGTCGAACTCGGAGAAGTAAGCGAGGTAATCTGAGAGTGGAGACTGTGCCGAGAGGTTACCACATCCCAGGTACTTCTGTGTGGACGTGCCTGTAAAACAAACACACGATTTGGATTATTGAAGAACTATAAAGATAAATGTTTTAGCTTTAATACTCGAAGAATCCACACGAATAGGTAAACACAATTATCGCGGAAGGAAAGAAACCCGACGTGGATCGATTTCTCATAGAATACCCATAATCCGCCATTTTGCAATTTATTCATTCGTCGGATTTCTTCGATCGTTCTTGGTAAACATCGGTCGGTCCGGGACTATTATCATCAAACCGAATAGTTCCGGCCTCGACCGATGTTTACCGAGAACAGAGACATAGATCTGTGTCTCTGCCGAGAATGATGGAAGTAATCCGACGAAAAAAAAAATAATAAAAAAAATAAAAAATTCAAAATGGTGGATTATGAGTATTCTACATTGATAGTGAACGTTCACACGTATATAGTTGTTTACTGATACGTTACATATGTTACTATAGTTGTTGTTGGTTATATCTCACCTGTCGCTATACGTCGGCGAAGAATACGCTCTGCGCTCTGTGGAATAAACAAACGATATCTTTATGTTATATGGAATCTTTGACACCAATGTTTATAACGTTTTTGCATTCTGTGTACCTCTTTATGCACGCCACAAAGCACCCAACACAACGAAAAAGATATACCCAATGAAACACACTTTTGTAGTGTGGTCTAATGCGATGTCAGCAGTGTTTAGTTATATCATATTCCTATCAGTGAAATACAGGGATTTCTCAGTGTATTAGTTTTGAATTTTGTCACAGCGAATATCGTCACAAGTGATGATATCAAAAAGTCATATCGTCACTAGTGATGATATCAGTTTAGACGAAACTACTTTTTTACCATTCCTTTGCATTAAAGTCATATGCTGCACTTTTGCACACGGTACTCAAATGTTTGTATTCTAAAATGTATCCATACGCGTGAATGACGTCATAGGACGCAAAAATGACGTCATGAGCGTTATTACCTGCTTGGCTCCTCCCATATTATATTCCATTTGGCGTTAATGGAGGTAATTTGGCAAATATATTTCATATAGAGGAATAAAAAAAATAGAATAATCAACTCCATTCGATTGATATCAAAAATATGTCACTTGAATGGGTTGTTATCATGTAGAACTCGTTTTTTCAACCTTATAACAACCCATTCTCGTGACATTTTTTTGATATCTATCAAAAGGAGTTGATTATCCTCTATATATTACACCGCATTGAAATTTACAACTTTCTTGTCATGTGCCAGTACAACTGTCCTGGGATACGACTATTAAATCTTGCCAAAGAACACTCCCACAAAACAAACGCGCCGATTGTGGATCGAGTCCGGGACCCTGGAATAACAAGGCCTCCACCTTTACCCCGCACATATTTACTAACTATCTTACTCCACCTTTACCCGGTACATATTTACTAACTATTATTCCACCTTTACCCGGTACATATTTACTAACTATCTTACCCAACCTTTACCCCGCACATATTTACTAACTATCTTACTCCACCTTTACCCGGTACATATTTACTAACTATCTTACCCAACCTTTACCGGTCACATATTTACTAACTATCTTACCCAACCTTTACCGGTCACATATTTACTAACTATCTTACCCAACCTTTACCCAGTACATATTTACTAACTATCTTACCCAACCTTTACCGGTCACATATTTACTAACTATCTTACCCAACCTTTACCGGTCACATATTTACTAACTAGTTTACTCCACCTTTACCCGGTACATATTTACTAACTATCTTACTCCACCTTTACCCGGCACATATTTACTAACTAGTTTACTCCACCTTTACCCAGTACATATTTACTATCTATCTTACTCCACCTTTACTGGAAACATATTTACTAACTATCTTACTCCACCTTTACCCAGTACATATTTACTAACTATCTTACTCCACCTTTACCCGGTACATATTTACTAACTAGTTTACACCACCTTTACCCGGTACATATTTACTATCTATCTTACTCCACCTTTACCCGGTACATATTTACAAACTATCTTACTCCACCATTACCCAGTCACATATTTACTAACTATCTTACCCAACCTTTACCCCGCACATATTTACTAACTATCTTACTCCACCTTTACCCGGTACATATTTACTAACTATCTTACTCCACCTTTACCCAGTACATATTTACTAACTATCTTACTCCACCTTTACCTGGCACATATTTACTAACTATCTTACCCAACCTTTACCCGTACATATTTACTAACTATCTTACTCCACCTTTACCGGGTACATATTTACTTACTATCTTACTCCACCTTTACCCAGCACATATTTACAAACTATCTTACTCCATCTTTACCCAGTACATATTTACTAACTATCTTACTCCACCTTTACCGGACACATATTTACTAACTATCTTACTCCACCTTTACCCGGTAC